>OY728148.1:1610928954-1612208099 GCA_963277665.1 Viscum album
CTATAACTAGTAAAGCCTATCCCCAAAAGGATAACGTAATATTTTCATGAATCGTCATTAACTTTTCCATGCCCAGAAAGGTATAGTTTCTCCTTTCATTAATACTATTCCAATGTGGTGTATAAGGATGAGTGGGTTGAGATAGAATCCCAAGTTCATTTAAATAATCAATGAAATATTAGTTAAGATACTCAGCACCTCATATAGATCAAATTTTATTTATTTCCCTACCAAATTGATTCTCAAATGAATTCTTGAACTCCTTTAATTTCTTAAAGGATTCATACTTATACCTCTTTAAGGAAACACTTTCATGTATATTGATGTCATGAGTAAAATTATTGAAGTAAGAAAAACTACCTCTATACTCTACTAAAAAGTGTCAAAATACATTAGTATGTACAAATTATAGAATATATATGGATATTTTACCCTTCCCACTAAAATTTATTTTTTTCATATATCTTTATAATAATTGGGACATTTATTAAGTGGTTTTAATTTAAAAGAGTCTAAATACCTATCTGGATAGAGCTTTGTCAATTACTTCTCATTTACATGACCAAGTTGGTGACAACATAAATAGATATGATATGAGTCATGTTTACCAAGTTTTTTTTATCAATTTACAACACTTGATTTTCATAATCTAGTACACAAATAAATTTATTTAAATATTTCATACCATGACATGTATCATCTTTGTAAAAGAAGCATATTTTATTTCCAAATTTGAAAATAAATCCATTTTTATCTTGGAAGGATAAAAAAATTATGATTTTAATAAAACTGGGTACATAATAATAGCATTTAAAAACCAAGATCATCCTTGTTGGAAATGGAAGATTGTAGTCTTCTATAGACAAGGAAATAAGTCATGCACCATGAACCATTCAAAGATCCACCTCTCCTTTGTAAATATTCAAAAATATGCTTTGTTTTTTTATTTAGATACAGATATAATCACCAAAAGATGTACCTAATACCTAACTAGTATATTTAGAGAGATTATACTCAATAATAAATGCACCTGAATCTTCACCATGCTTCTCTAGCTGGGTACAATTCTTCTTGCATTGGACTAGTTTTCCACATGAAAAAAATACTGAATATGTTTCCTTTTACAACCTTTTGATCTACTCTTAATGGAATAATGGTGATCAAGTGTCTTATACTTGGAGTTTGTCTTAGGTAACCTTACCATGTTCTACCTTTTATTCAATAAAAGAACTAAATTTTTCTGATTCTTTATGTCCTTATCAACTTGGAAAATCAAGGTAAGGGGTTCTGATAGATTCTTCTCACTATTTATAATATTATAATTCATAAAAAAAACTATAGAAACTATGAGGTAGTGAGGATAATATTACATCTATGTGCATCTCATCTGGAATCATATAGTTTAATATGCCCATGCACTCCATATAGATAATAATTTTTACTATATGTGGCCTAGCTGACATTGATTCTCCATGTTTTCATGTGAATTGTGGCTTGGAGATCCCATATTTATATTTCCTCACATTCTCTTGATATAGATCACAAATTAAGACAACATTTTATATGAATCCATCTCCTCATGATGCTTCTGGAGCTTATTGAACATAGATTATTGCATGAAACACTATACATCTACCACGCCATTCAAGTGTTATATATACATATATATATATAGATTTCATCCTCACTATCTTATTTTCGAGGTTATTTGGGAATGGGGGTTTCTAACACAGAATTTTTATTCATGGCATACTACGATGAATGAGAGTCTATACCATTCTTGAAAATTCTAGATAGCGAGAAAGTTATCGTTATATAATATATATATATATATATCACATGAAAAATTTGAAGTCATATGGATTTACATTCCTATAATAATAGAAGATTTTAGTAGTTTATCTAGATTATATATTATAAAAATTAATTTGTCAATTCACCAATATTTTATCAAAACCTAATAATCCTCACCATTAGTTTTGAAAATATCCAATTTCATGGATATTACAGTTGAAAGGATCTATATACCCCTTCTCATAATCCAATGAGGGGCCTGATAAGATATTCAAAGTTATTTGTGTATGCATAACTTTCAAACTATATTAACTCATTACTCCTTAATACATTGAGTGGACTAACCAATATTGAAATCTTAGACTTGTAGTTCCTCAACACTTACCTACTAGTTTCATTAAGTCTCAAGATGTTGATCAAAACAGAATGTGAACTAGGTTAAATTGACACAAAAAATGGGTAATAAATTCCCCAATAATTGAAATTACCCCAATAAATATTGGTTAGGTACTTTAAAATAAGTTATGATTTCAACCCAAGTACCAGAAGAGTTTGTTAACCTAATAATTGGTTAGAGGGATTTTTATAATCATGTTTAAATTTCCCATTTTATCGTATTACATTCTTGTTAATATTAAGTAGATTTTACTTAATTGATTAACTATTTCTAGATAAAATTTATGCACAATCAATTTTTTTTAATTTTATATTGAATTTTTTATAATTAATTTATTTTATTATAGAAAATATATAAATGATTTACTATGAAAATAATAGAAATAAAGTAAGAAAATGGAATTATAATGAATTTTTCTAATGGCTGGTTTATCAAGTGGATGATAAACCAATCCTTGACCCTAGGGAAATAACTCCCTAGACAATGCCTTGTTTGAGTTGCAACATTCCCACCGTGTGCCTATATATCTCCTATGTTGGTTTCACCTTGGCTCAATAATTAGACCACCTTATCTTTCCTTGGAGTTCTATCATTATATATAAATTTACATACATGTAGGTGAGGGAAACCAAAAAATGGTTAAGTTTCTTTTCATAAAATAAACCAAGGAAACATAATCCATACAAAGTATAATGGAGGGGTTGACACATTAACCCACATTTTCATTTTAAAAATAACAAATTAAAAGAAACTAGTCACATACAAAAGTCTATCTATTCTCATGATAATCTATACATGAAACAAATATGAAAATATAAATTATTTGGAATTCACTTTAATTAGTTATATATATTAAGATAAACATGGGTTAATTAATTAATGAAGGTATCTGGATGAATAATAGAAAAAATGGGTTGTAAATTTAACATTTAAATCCTCGAATCAATATAAATACATCATATCTAGTGATTCACAACATGTTACAACTTCTAAGGATCCCACATGAAAAATTATAAGCATGAAAAATAAATAGAATAATACCTCGATCAATATGAAGCAGCATCTATCAATTGTTCATCACTGGTGGATGTTTCTCAATGGAATTGAAGTTGGATCCCTCTAGATCATCCAAATGCCCTTTTAATGTTCTTTAGAGAATTGATCATCAAATTTTGGGTTCTAGCGTAGATATATAATGAATCCTTTGAGGTCCTGATGATCACCACAATGATGATCCTTTGATCCATGAAATAGAATATGAATCAATTTCTCAGATCATCAAATTATCTCTGTAAGATGTGGGAGAGGAAAGAATGGACCCCAAAATTTAGGAAATGAATATTTATATGCATTATATCCTCACCTCTTTATATAGTGAGGTTATAAAATACACGAAAATTACTCTTCGACCCCCAAATAATTATTACCAACTAAATATGCCATAAAAGTCGTGTTCTGACCTACTAACTGTGTAATAAATAGAATTTATATTTTTATCAATTTATTTTAATTAAATAAATATAATATGTGATAAAACTAATTCATTAACTCAACTCAATATTCCATTAAATATTAAACAAACCTTGAATATTGTTAAAATATTTGTTTGTTAAATACTTTCCATCTATTCTCTTAATATCTTGTGAATAATTTTAATGAATAATTTCAATACTAATTATTAAAAACTCAAATAATAGGAATTTATTTATTTCATGGAGGTCTTATATTCTTGGATGTCTTCAAACAACAGTGGTGGGGCCCATCCTATCCTAAACTCCTATTCATCAGAATATGACATAATATTTAATAAGCTAAATGTGTGAACCTCTAAGACATTGTCTCGATAGTAGTGAATACTATTCATAGACTATTAGAGGAGTTTATCTACCCATATTGGCCCCTAAAGAGATAAGAAAAATTCATATCAACAATAACCTTTCCTATGAACACACACCATGTAATATAATATCTTTGTCTCTGTATCTCATAAATCAGGATTGACATTTTGTGTCATCATATGTTATTTCTTTATTGTTTATTTACCTCACTGGCCAGACTTACTTTATTTTACCATGGCCATGGATTTAGTAAAGGTACTACCATCTTAATCAATCAGGCCTGCAATATGACTTCTTTTCATAAGTGAAAATTTCTATCTTGATTATTCAATGAATGTCATACCACCAATACTGCACCCAACACAAGATACCTTGATATGAAATCATGATATTGTTTTAATATCGAATAAAAGTACATGATAAAATATTATAAAATGATAATAATCTCAATTTTATAGACCATTACAAATGTTTCTAGATAGGAACTACTAATGATGCGTGTATGATGTGGTGTTACTATTGTTGGATCAGTCCTCATGATCTCATCTACTTTAGATCACCATGTGCGAACTTCATGAGAAGAAGTCTCAATTTTTATAATCCCCCAACACCTTATATTCAGATATCATTTTTGACTAGTCAGTATGATGTATCTAGACCATATAACATATGTTTAAGACTACTTTTATGGAATTTATAGGTTCTCATTATAGCCTGGGAACTTCTATAACCTTTTGATACAATATATAATCTATGGACATTACCATGTAAAAAATGGATGAAAATTTATCATCACTATTATAGTAAGTGCACATAATTCATAAATTCCAATATACATGTTATGGTAATATAAAATTTATTTTTATTTTAGGTCTAGGTTACCCCTATT
This sequence comes from Viscum album, assembly GCA_963277665.1. Classification (NCBI taxonomy): domain Eukaryota; kingdom Viridiplantae; phylum Streptophyta; class Magnoliopsida; order Santalales; family Viscaceae; genus Viscum; species Viscum album. Next base: position 1,610,933,873 of record OY728148.1, read on the forward strand.
ACTGCACTCCCACTTTAACTGGGGTAACTTGCTAATGAAACTTATTTTCTCTCACATGAAAAGATAATTCTTTTTCTAATTTATGAATTTATTTATTGGGACATCCATGTCTCTACTGTTTGGATACACTACTATCTGGGACTTTATTTCATTGAGTAAAACTCATCAAGAGATGATATCATTTAGTATATTAATTTTTTACACTATAAAGAACTTGACATCCTGCCCAGTACTAATAAAGTTGTCTTATCATAATTTATATTATGATAAAACTTTACTTACTAGGTGGGAATCCAAGAACTAGAACAAATAATTGTGTATGTTATAGAACTTATTTAGCTACATTAGAAGTCTCAACCCACTTAGTATTTGTATAAATATATAACACTAGATTGAATGAGACTATCTTTCCCATTACCATTGAATGACTGTGATATTAGATCATGTTGATCTAAAATAATATTAGTTTATTCCCACCTTAAACTAGTTTTTCTACCCCTTAAACTACTAGGAACATATCTCTTGTACTCTCTCAATTATAATGGGATAGTTCTGAATTCTTCTCGTATAGTTATCCTTGATTTTTTGATATATTCCGACCATAATTTTTATATTTGAAATATTTAATCTACTATATAGAATGGAATATGTGATAGATCCATTTCTAGAGATTATGAAATTCTACTTATCATATTAATCTTCACCCATGTCTCATATATGTCTTCTAGGAGATATTTATGCCATGTGAAATTGGTAACAATTCTACCTTTAATTGTTCTAACTTGTATTTTTCAGTAAGTCTTCAGTGTATTTACTTTTGAATTGGTCTAAGAAAACCATTATATCTTCCACAATTTATCTCATTCCCTAGAGCTAAGGTTTCTACTTTAAGTAAATCTTTGGAGAGCTACTTTCATTACGGTCTTAACTAACCTTAAGAATAATGGATGTTTTTCATATGTTATCGTACATATATTAGTTGTAAAATAGTGGTACTCCCACTATCCTCTTCTATACATATAGAAAAAATTTATTCCAAAAGGATATTCTATTATCTTATTTCTTACTTCTATCTGAAACCAGATTTTAGTAACTTACACCAATTATTGCAATTTTATGGTGTCACTAAGTCTTTCTAGCCATATTGTATAGAAAATTTACATGAAAGGAGACCTTGAAATTCAATTCCAAATAAAATGATCATAGAAATTATCTATAAAAAGTATAATTATAATGGATTTAGGAATAATGAATTGGTATAACCAATCGAGCCTTATTGGCACCACACTTGTACCGACCACATAATTTTTCTCTTGAATACCACTACAATATCATGATTTGAAACATTAAAAATACTAATCATTTGTACTTTGAGACATGAAATCCATTATTTAATTTTAATTGAACTTTTAATTATTATTCATATACTACTTACTTTCAGAATTCATTATTCTCAAGTAGTATTGTATCACTATCCATGGTGAATGTTAAACCATTACCACAATTTCATCCTTCCTATGTAGTATGTGAATCTAGGACATTCCTTTTCCATAAACGCTTGTTGAAATTATTACTATTCCAACCAATTAAGCATCTAAAAAATTGACTAAATCCATTTAAATCTTTCTCTCACTATCTCAAATAGATATATACACCCTTTTATAGAAATGTAGTCTCTAACTTCACTATAAATTTTCATATCTTAGGTATTTTTGTAATATCCTTAAAAATCATTAGGATAATTACCTTAGATGCACATTGTTTTTTATTGATGCAATTTTTTTATATCCTCAACAAAATATTTTCTTTAAACACATTTTATTATGACATGATGTATTTATATCATACTATAACTGATATGATATGCAATTTTTATTATAGCTGGCTTATGTTAATAGGATAACACTGCTATTTTCAAGGCATGTCATTATGAATAATGGAAGTTTTAGTAATGTATATGAGTCTCAACATTTATCATCCTTTTACTTACATCATGAATCTAATGAATATAAGGAAATCGGTATTTAGAAATTACTCTATGCTATATTTTATGATCAATGTTTACATATAAGACTCATAATCAAAGACTACTTTGTCAAGATTTTATTTGGAACATGGTCCTGAAGAAACTCATATCATTTAAACATGTATATAAAATAGTTCACATTTATATTCCATAAAATTTGTAAAATAATATCATGAAGTATATTAATTTACCATTAGCTTAACCTTATAATAGTTCACGCTCTCTAACATATCTAATTCCTAAAGCATTATGGATTACCTTTATTTCTAAAATATTCTTTATATTAATATAAATGAGTTATTTTTTCAATAATAACTAATGTATTTATCTACATAGATTATAAATACCATACTAGGCATATCATTTAAAATTACTTTTAGTTTTACGATAAAAAGAAGTATCTTTCCACAACTGGGTATAAATTCTTAATTATTATATTCATCATGTGTTGCCAATGATTTAAACATTATTGAACTATTTGTTGAATACTATAAACCATAAATAACATTCATTCCAAAAATATAATAATGTATCTTAGTGTCCAAAGGACATGTGAGATTATTTTTTGGTAATACTTAATAAAATTTCAACTACAATCAATAAACATGACAATTAGAAGTTGTGTACTTCTCACCACAAACTTAGGAATCACCCTTTCTAATATTCTTGAATAATTCACCTTACTTATTGTAAAATTTATATTCTTACTTGGTTACTCTATTTAAATACAAACATGTGATAGGAATATTCTATTTAATACCCAATAATCATGATAGAAATATTATATAAAATTGATGAATATACCTAAAGAAGAAGCAACTACTCATTTCTCCAATTCGATTGATTGCATTTAAAGTTCCATTGTATTATCTCATGACATGATAAGAAAATAACCTCATGTATGATGATATACCTTAGTTCTTTGTAAAATGTTGATAATGATTCTATGTCATCACACTTTCCATTGTCATTTTCACAATTTCATTCAACTTTTTTACCATAAGAACTAAATATTAGTCATTCTTTTAGTTCTTATCAATTTGGAAAACCTTACCTAAATGGTCATGATGAGTTTCCCCTTCAATATTCATTTTATAATCCTAAAATAAATTGTGTTATTTGCGTTAAAATAATATAATAAAGGGATGTATTGAAATATAGTGACCCATCGTTCAATTTACAAGTATTCATTGTAATCATCCCCTCATTCGTATCTCACATCTCTTTCTGCTCGTAGACTTATTAAAGATGAGACAACATGTGATATCATACAAATCCACATGATTTATCCAAACCTCATTGTATATTGATGATAGAATTATGATGTAAACATAAAATTCATCATACATGTGTCTTCTGTAAGCATATTTCATACCCTCTCTTTCTGAGGTGGCTTAACAGGTAGTGGGTACTCCAGCATATAGAATTTCCTATATCGTAGTACATTGCACAATAAACATTTCTAAAATTTTAAATTCATGATGTAAGGGACATATACTTTTTCTAGTATGGATCACAATGAAAATGTGGTATTGACTTCCATTTTCTATCACACAAAATGTTAACATATTTTTACTTTTATCTTGATTACCAATTATAAATTATAATTTAAATCCTCATAATTGTCTCCCACTATTTTATCAAAACCTAGGATCCCTAATGATTAGATTCATTATACTTAGTAGCTTGTGTATTCTAGTGGAAAGGATCCTTTGAAAGTTACCATCATAGTCTAAGATAGGTCTATGATGCTACTCGAAGATTTTCAAAGTAGGTATTTGACTGGGAAACCGTATTAACTCGCAACTCCCTGAACTATTGAGTGAAGTCATAACTTCTAGAAACTATAAACTTGATTTAACCAATTATTTGCCTTTAAATACGACACAAGGTTTCTATAGATACTTCTTTTCTTTCATATTTAGTTATGTTAACCCATCTATTTTATAAAACTCCCCAGTACCAGGAGGAACTCTAAACTATGGCTAAAGAGAATCCCATACACATAGTTTCATTCAAATTCAAATGATGGAAGGGGTTATGGATTAATATTTCATTGATGATTTTTATTATTTCTCAATGAATGAAATCATTTTCTATCCAATATGCATGTACTATGAGATTTTACTCACAACCTGACTATGCAGTAACTATAAAAACATTCATTACATCTTAATTTTAATATATGAATTTTAGTTTATTATTTAATGCGATCATGATTTCAATCATATTAAAAAAAATAATAAATCATTTATAAATTAAATAAATAATTCAAATGATCTTTAGTATATGATATTTTTCAATCCATTTACACTTAATGGATCAATTGTGACACTAGGTTTAAAATACCTAAGTCGTGTTTGACTCGTACTAAAAATCACACCCCGATCCAATGTATCACCATATCATCTGGAATACTATATCATCTCAGCGTGGTCCATGTATTATAATGTTCTCATCATATTATATATAAATACTTGCATGCATATGGGGGGGGGATAAGAATGAATAATACATAAGAAATACATCACCAATGGACATGTGTGCCCTTATACATATTCAGTGGGGAAAGATGATGAAAAAACTGTCAAATTTAATTTAATTATTACATTCACCATGAAATTACAATAATTAATTTAATAAATTTCATACATACATTGATCATCGATGCTGAAGTTCAGTCATCATTAAAATTAAGTGAAAAATAAAATATTTTTTTTATAAATATATCTTAAGGACCATTAAATGAATTAAAATAATTCTATTAATTTTAATTAAAATAAAATAAAATGCATGGTCCCAAATTAAAATTAATTTTATTCCAAACAATTTTAAATTAAATTTTTAAATATTTAATTACTTTCTTCGAGCCTGTAGAAGCCTGAAAAACCCATGAAAGGTGTTTTAAGACTATACTATACTCAAAATGGGCTTCTCGGGTCCATTTTAGATCCGACAGAACCTATACAGGCCCATTCTCAGTAAGGTTAGACCCACCCCACCTAGTACCGGTTCGGGCCAACCAAGATTTACTATGGGTCATTCAATTAGAGGCTCTTTGAGCTAGGATGTCCAAGTGGGAAAGTCTACAGGGAAAGCACAAGAGAGACGAACGAGTGGGGATCAAGGTTTTGACGAGACTGGTGCACGACAAGGTGGCCGGTAGGGATGATTCAAGATGAGGAGGATGAGGGAAGGGTTGAAGATGCCTATAGGGAGTCCAAAAGTGGTGATGAGCAGTTGGTGTGGCTTGGAGGTTGATTCCATGATGGGGAGACCTAGCTTAACACAATGGTAGGGGTGGCTAGGGTTCGTCCTCACATGGGAGAGGCGACTTGATCCAGCCAAATAGGAATCCATCATGGGGGATGATGAAGGTGGTGGGGTCATCTCGAGACTGGTAGTGTGGTGCGGTAGTGGATGAACTCCTTTTTTATTTAGTTATAGTTTTTTGAATATTCCTATGACTGGGAAAGAGCCCCCCCTCTATAGCCTTTTTTGCTTTAGTTTTTTTGTTAAAGCCTACCGACAACCACTGTAAGAACTCTTCCCATTTCCAAAATAAATTTATTGTTATTTTGTTTCCTTTTTAGGTTTTCTAAGACTTTTATTTTAGGATGTTTGAAAATTTTCAAATTCCACATTTGAGTGGAATTAACTATATGTTGGAGAAAATTTTTTGGCCACCAGACCGGCCAAAATAAGCACTACTACTATAAAACTTGTCTGAAAAAACATAAAAATCCTATATATATATATGTATGTTTGTAAAAAAAATTAATACCTCAAAGATGATATTGATCCATATTTCAATCTTCATATAGCCATACCTTTTCCATCTAATATTGATTTGAATCTCCGTCTATGGTGTTGAGACCATAGAGATATTGTCTTAATAAATTTAATGAAAATGTAATTTTTAATGTCCCAAAAATTTGACATGATTCATATGATACCAATTGAAGGTACAAGGGTATGCAAAAGAAGCAGATAGGAAGAAAATTTAAAATTTTCATCACTGAATAGACATAGCTATGTCATCTCTATTAACGTGCAGCCCGATACAACTATCAAGGAGACCACGTGAATAATTTTAAGCATGAAAAATAAATCGAATAATACTTCAAGAGATTTAATGTTGCTTTATCAATAATTAATTTTCAATAAAAATTGGTTGGGGGAACTGAATCTAGATCCTTCTATATTGTCTACAAATTATTTTAAAGTTCATGGGAACATCGATCGTCAAATTACAGGTGCTAGTATGGATATCCGAAAAATCCCTCAACATCGCAATGATATCTGCAACGACGATCCTTTGATCCCTGAAAGAGAACAAAAATCGATTTCATATATCATTGAATTCTCTCTCAAAAATCAATAGAGGAGAGAGAGGATCTCAAGGGGAATAAAATGAATAATGGTTCACATGAGAGCCTCTCCTCTTTGTATAGTGAGGTTTTGAGGTACCCAAAAATGGCTCCCTGATCCCTAAATATTTATTACATTAAAAATATGACACAAAAGATGAGTTATGACCAACTAATTGTGTCATAAAATTCAATTTTTTTTCCAGTTTATTATAATATTATAAATATATTATTTTATAAGACTGATTTATTAACCCAACTTGATATTCTTTAAAATATTAAACAAACTTTGAATATTAATATAATATTCATTCATTATATATTTTCCATGTATTCCCTTAATATATTATGAATAATTTTAATAAAAAAATTCAATACTAATTATTCTAAAATTGAATAATAAGGATTTATTTATTTCATGGTTATTGTATATTATCATACATCCTCAGACCCTAGAGGTAGGCACCACCATATCCTAAACTCCTATTCTTAAAAATATGGTAGACTTTTGAATATGCTAAGTGCGTGAACCTTTAGGACCTTATATAAATAGCATTAAATACTATTGAAATACCAAAAATAGAGTTCAGTAACCCATAAAAGCCTCTTAAGATATAAGGAAAAATCATAGCAACATAAACCTATCATATGAACACACACCGTTTAATATAATCTATTTGCCTCCATATTTTATAACGAGGGTGAACATTTTTATGTCATTATCTGTTTTTTCTTTATTATTCATTGAACTCACTAGAAAGACTTACCTTCTTCTAACATGGCCATGGATTTAGTAAAGGTGATAACATCATGATCAACTAGCCTCGACCTATCACTTCCTTTCGGAAGTGATGTATTTTATCTTGATTATTTAATTAATTCTAAACCACCAATGATGCACCCAAAACAATATACCTCTATATTTTATCAATGACATAGTTTTTATTTTACATAAATTCATATTATTAAATAGTATACAATGATAATAATCTCAAGTTAAAATACCATTATATGTGTTTTCATGTAAGAACTACCAATGACAGATGAAACATGTGGTGTTCCTATTGGTGGGTCTGTCCTCATGATCTCATCTACTCGAGATCACCTAGTTTAAACTTCATGAAAATAATTATTAATAATTATAATACCCCAACACCTAATAATCAGACATCATATATCTCCAGTCATCATGACATATTTAGACCATAGAATATATGTTTAAGACTATTATCATGGTATCTCTAGGTTCTCAATATATTCGATCAACTGCCATAACCTTTTGATATGACATGTAATCTGAAAACATTACTACGTAAATAGTGGATGAATATTTATAAACACTATTATTTTAAGTGTACATCATGTGTATCTCACTATATACATGATTTGGTAGTCAGAAAGTACTGTTTAAGTTGGGTCTAGGGCCCCCACTATTAAAAAAAATTATTTTTTATCTTAATTTCCATCTGAATAGTATTAGAGATCCCCATCAACTATGGAAATGTAGAAAGTAAATGGCTTAACCAATATATATTTTTTCCTATTAATAACATGATATTGATTAAGAATTTATTAATTCTAAAAAACTTGTTACATAGTAAGCCCACCGACTTATAGCCTTGTAATTTGGTTTAATTCTACAATTAATTATTATTCATGTAAGTTAATTCTGTTAATTATTCTAATTACTAGGTAACTACATGAAATGTACTAATGAGGTACATATTGTGTATATCACTTAGTTTGTGTCTGTAATATACACATTGGGACTCAACACATATCATAACTAGGACATATGATGCATACTATCATGATACATTTTATGTTTACCACTTTCCATGTGTCTAATCACTAAGCCTAGAGACCCAACATGTATTTTAGATGCTGACATTTATGTGGTATATGACAAGTATTCCAGCTACACAATGTGTTTTCGCTATGTTTCTCTACTTTCAGCCCTGATGTAATAGCAGGGTTCCCTGGATCCAACTTAAACAACACTTTTAATTTACTATATCATGTATATAGAGAGTTATTCATGATGTACACTTACTATAATAGTGATAATTTTTCTACATCCACTATTTATATGGTAATTTCCATAGATTATTTTTCATATCAAAAGGATATATTAGTTCCTCGGTAATAATGAGAACCTTGAGATATTATGGAATTAATCTCAAAAATATTTATTTTAGTCTAGATATATCATACTGACTAGACACAAATGATGTCTGAATATCAGGTGTTGGGGGCTCATAAGCCTTGAGACATCTTCTCATGAAGTTCACACTTGGTGATCTCGAGTAGACGAGATCATTAGGACTGACCCGCAAATATGAACACCACATGTTTTATGTTTCATTGGTAGTTCCTATCTATGAACACATGTAATAGTCTCCTAAATTTAGATTATTATCAGTGCACCATTTGATTGTGTACTTTGATGCAAGGAAAAAATATTGCACTGAATTCGTATCGTGGTACCTTGCATTGGGTGTATCATTAGTGGTATGACATTGATTTCATAATCAAGATAGTGTTTTTCATTTTTGAAAGTAAGTGATATCTCAGTCCCAATTCTGTAGGATGGTATTACCTTCACTAAATCCATTTCCATAGTAAAAGAAGTTAATTCCATCCAATTAGTTCAATGAATAATAATTCAGGAAAGGATGATGACACAAAGTGTGAATCTTACTTTATGAGATATTGTTATACAAAGAGATTATATTACACGATGTGTGTTCGTAGGAAGGTTTTCATTACTTTGAGTATGCCTGATCTCTTTAGGGGCCTTTATGGGTTCTTAAACATCAATCCTGTTCTGAGAATAGTATTCACTACTACTAAGATAAAGGTCTAGAGGGACACACACTAATCATGTTCAAAATTATACCCTATTAAGATGAATAAGAGTTTAAGACATTGTGGGTCCCACCACAGGGTCTGGGATATGTAAGGGGATATAAGATCACCAAGGAATAAATAATTCATATTATTTGAGTTTAGAATAATTGAAATTGAATTTTTTTTATTAAATTTATTTACAAGTATTAAAGTAAATACATGGTAAAATATTATACGAAAAAATATTATTTTAATATTCACGATTCATTTAATATTTGAAGGAATACCAATTCAAGTTAATGAATTTTTTTTATCATTTAATATATTTATTATATTACAAGTGTGTGATAAAGAAATATATATAATATTTATGACTTATTAAATGAGTCATAAGATGTCATTTATCGTGAGTAATAAAAATTCAGGGGTTAGGGACCCTTTTTGGGTATTTTAGAACCTCGTTCTAAAAAGAGGAGGATATCATGAAAAAACTATTTATCAAACATTATATGTGAGCCTATATCTCCTATTATGTATCCTAGAGAGAGAAACACATGATCCTTGCCTTAAATTGAATTTTAGCTTCACATATCGATGGATTGATGTAGTGATGATCATCGAGACGTCTATTGTGTCATCAGATCTCCCTGCTAGCACCTGAAATTCAATAATTGACATTATAGTATAAATTCCAAGTGCGTGTGGATAATTTAGATGGGTTAGACTTTGGATTCTTAAAACAAATATTGACGATGATAATAAGGTGTCAATATTGCTTCATATCAAACAAGGTTTTATTTGTTTTATTTTTATGCTTAAAAGTAATCATGTGAAATCCTTGGGAATTTACAAGGACTGTGCTTCAATGGTGATTAAATATTTACGCCAATCACCAGTGAAATGTTTTAAATCACTAACCCATTGGATTCTAGTGCACATCCTAATACCTTCTATTGATATTAGAGGGATCGTGTGACGATTTAATACACCAAAAAATTAAATTGGTAATAAATTTGTGTATAGGACCTTGATACGGTCCTAACTTTTCAAATGAAATTTCAATCCGATTGTTGATAATTATGTTTATTCATCAAAATATTTAAATTAAATTGGAATAAAAATTTTCTTGTGGGATTAAATTGAATAATGGATATATATATATGTCATTTGTACCTATAATATATTTCCAGTGACTTTTCTGGTGAACCCAAGTATTCTGGATGGAATTCTAGTGGCCAGAATTGGGATTTAAGATGGGTGAAATTTCAACACCATTGTGTAAATTCATTAATTAATTTAATTTAGTTAACTTATATATGAATAAGAAAACATTGACCCATTTTTTTAAAAAAAGTGGAAGATAGAAAAAATGAAAAAAATGAAAAAAATGAAATTGTTTTCTTTTGAAACCCATTTTGTCGCCTTAACCACACTTTTTTCCACTACATACTTTCCGTGCTTGACCACAACTGACCAAGAAATCACTGGTTGACCCAGATCCGGCCCAATTGACTTTTTGATGGTGTGCCTTCCCTTAGCTTGGCCAGATCCTTCGGCCACGAGCCTGCCACTTCAGTTCCTATCCTACCATGGGACCCTACCATGCACCTTCTACCTACAAATGTTTTTACACAAGTGTCTAGTACCCTGCCCACTCCCCTAGAGAGTACCAAAAACGTAGGTGACCCATAACCATCTGACAATTTCAACCGAACCCCTAACATGGTGGCAGGGTCCGACCAAACTCGGAACAGGTCGGGGCAGGTCATGCCAGACCCGATTGGTTATATCTGAGCTACATGGGGAAAAGAATATATATATATATATATATATATAGATATTGAAAATAGGTTAATAAATTTCAAATGTATATTTACAAATTAAAATTGGGACCAAGTGATGATTTTATTTGAATTAAATATTTTAAGATAATTATATTATTTCAAATAATGCTCTCCACATAAATTTATAAAAACATTAATTTATATTACACATTTAATTGCACATCGAATTATCTTGAGAAAAGGCCAACCCATGTATGTATGGATTTAATTCATTTAATTAATTATTGAATATTATTTTTTAATTAATTAGTTAATTAGATGCTTTGCACATTGTCTCTTCACATTTTATATGTATAAGGGATTGGGCATTTGTGAGCATTATTTATATGTATTTTTTACTTCCCGTAACCCTCTCCCCCGCATGCGAGTATGCATGAATTTAGATGATGACACTTTAAGATATAGACGAAATAGAGATGAGGTGATATTCCATACAATATTGTGCTACATTGAATCGGGGTGTGAGCTACTGTATCAGTCAAGATTCAACTCAGGTATTATACGCATTAGGTCATGGTGATCTATTGAGTACAAATTAATCATCCAATATCAAATTCTCAAGATCAGTCATGTATTTTTTTTAATTGATTATTTATTTATTATTTTTATGAATACCAAAATATTACACAATAACAAAAAATAATAAACATAAAACCCACACATTAAATTTATTTATTAAGTGGTGAATTTTTTTCTATTGTATAGTTAGTTCTGAGTGTGATAATATATTTCATGCATATCATATAGAAAATAATTTCATTCATCAATTAATTTTAAAAGAACACTCAAATAAATATTAAGTTATAAGCACATTCTATCAGTTGAATTTGAACACATCTTGGTGTACAAGGTACTCGTCATCCCTAGTTGAGAGTTCCTTCTACTAATAGAGAGTTCTTATTAGTTAAAAGAGTTAATTTAAATAAACCTGGTAGCAAAGAAGTATCAAAATCTATCTTTTTGTATCTTTAGATATAAATTATTGATTAAATCAATTTTATTGTTTCTAGAAGTTGCGACTTCACTCAATAGATCAAAGTGAGATGAGTTAATGTGGTTGACCAGTCAAACACCTACCTTGAAACTCTCTAAGTATAGGTGTATCCAAAACATAGACTATGAAGAGAGGTTTCTGAGATCCTTTCAATAGGGATACTCTAGGGATTGAGTACTCTAAGTATAATAGTGAGAGCTACTAGGGTTCAATAAAATAGTGGGAAAAATTTAATGACTTAATTAATCAAAAATGTTTAATCAGCAATCAAGATAAAAGTACTAATATACCAATTTTATTTTGTAGAAAAATGGAATTTAATAAAACATACAATGTGATTTATATTTTATAAGGACAATTTCCTCACCAACATGAGTTTCCAAGTAGTATAGGTGCTTCCTCATAGTACTGTCATATAAAAAATTCAAGGTGATAGAGTTCCTAATACCAGTTGAGTCATCTAAGGAAGTGAGGGTGAGAAATGATTACAAGAGAGTCATGTATATTGCACTTGGTGGTTAAATCATAATGTTATCATTGATGTCTAACGTGAGTTGTGGATAAAATATTAGGACATAGATGATTTTACATGTTGTCTCATCTAAGAGAAGCTTTCAATGATAAAGTTAAGAAAGATATGAATAAGATGATGTTCACATGAAATACAAGTAAATATGAAAGATGGATCATGATATTTGAATACATCTCATTGTCATATCTTTATCACCAATTTAATCCATTTTCTTTTAAGATTAAAAAAATAGTATATCGAAAATGCTTCATTATATTTTGGGTAATGTTATCTCAGAAAATAAGAACCTAAATAATGTTTAATCTTTAGCTCTTATTATGAAAAAGATGAAATACAAGGAAAAATGACAATGTAAAGTGTGAACCCAAAGGAACCTTCACAATGTACTTAAAATAAAATGGGTTGGTCATTGTACATGAGGATATTTGATTCACATATCTTGAAATCTATCTATATGATATGAACTAAATTAAAGAAGCTAGTAATCACTTATTCTTCAGGTATATTCATAAATTGTAAGTAATGTTTCTATTTTACTTCCTTGGTATTGGATAAAACATTCCTAATAATTTTTTTATATAAATATAGAATCCAATTAAGAAACGAGACATTATAATATGTAAGGTGTGTTCTCCATGAAGCTGAGAACGAGTGATTCCCAAGTAGCGGTGAGAAGCAAACAACTTATTTTTTTCAAGTGTAATGATTCTTGTTGAATTATTGTTTAGAATTACTAAAAATTTTATCTCACACATCCTTTAAACATAAGAAGATATTTTTATAGTTTTGGAATGAATATTTTTTTCTTATTTTCTCATATACAACCAATCGTTCAGTGATACAAAAATCATAGGCAATACATCATGAATATAAAATTTGAGACTTTTTTACCCAGTTTTAGAAAGTTATCTCTTTTTCAAGAAAAAATAAGTAGTTTTACAGAATATACTCAATATGGTTTTAGAATATTTGGAGTTAAAAACCTTCAGTAATATCAATACTTATTGTTATTAAGTTTTGGACAAAGAAACCTTTAAATATAAAAGTAATCGACAAATCTTTGGAATTAGTTTACCTAGAGAGCGTGAACTATCCCAAGGAGGAGATGGATGTAAATTTATATACTTTATAAGATTAAATTAATTGTTATTAAGTAATGTAAAATTAATTCACATTATATTCCTGGTTAGAAGATATGAGTTTTAATAGGACCATGTGACTATGATTAACTTGACCAAGTATTCATTGATCACTAAAATGTAGCATGGAGTAATTCCTAAATGCACATTTCCTTATAACATAATATCCATGATGTTAGTAAGGAGGACTGATGATGAGTCTTACATGAGAAAAATGATCAATAAGATATAGCATGGATTAATTCCTTAATGCACATTTTCTTATACACATCAATGCCATGATATAAGTAAAATGAGTATTAATGTTGGAATTTAATTGAAATGTAGATACTTCTATTATTTTTCAAGACATGAATCACAAATAACATATTTATTTTTTAAAAACATGACAAATATCATGAAAAATAGACATCATATGAGTTATAGTATGTTAGAAATCCATTATTTTATAATAACTTATGTTTAGATGCAAATTGTTTGTTAAGGATATAAACAAACTTGCATCATGAAAAACACATCGTGCATCTAATGTAATTATCCTAATGTATTATAAGGATATTATAGAAATACATAATATAGAAAAGTTATAGTCAAGTGATGAAATATATTTCTATAAAAGGTTGAACATATCTATTATACATAATGGGAGAAATATTGACTTGGATCTAGTCAATACCATAGATGAAACAATAGTTGGAATGAGAAAAAGTTCCATAAGGGATAGTGGAAAATAAATATCCTAGATACACATATTGTGTATCAAGTTTAAAACTATGGTAATGGTTCTACATTCCCCAAATATAATGATACTTTATTCATTGATAATAATGAATCCAACTAGTAAAAACTATATAGAAATAATCTATGATTGACAAGATAATTAAAATTCAGTAATGGATTCCATGTATCAAAGTATAGTGGATTATTATTTTCAATACTATGGTGGGTATTCAAATGAGAATTATATATGGGTGGTACAATCATGGTACTAATAAGAATTAATTGGTAATAAAAAGTCATTATTCCTAAATCCATTAGAATTTTAATTATCATAGCTACTTTCTGTGATCAATAAATTTGGAATTGGAGGTCAAGACCACCAATCTTTCAAAGTGTCTATACGATGTGACAAAAAAGGGTAGGTGACACCATATATTACCAATAAGGGGTAAAATATACTAAAATATAGTTTTGTTTTGAATTAATAAACAATATCATAAAATATTCATTTGGAAGGAATTTTTTCCTTGTGTTTTCAAGTGTTTAGTGGCAGCTCCATGATGTTTCTAATGAAATACATTGATAACATATGAAAAAAACTATATTCTTTATAATTAGTTAAGATAAGAATGAAAGTAACTCTCCAGAGATTGAATTAAAGTAGCAACCTACATTCTTGGGAAGATGATCCACTAAGGTAGATCTAGTGGGTTTCTTAGACCCAGTCAATAGTACATATACAGACAATTTAGTGATAAAATAAATGTTGGAATAATTCTAGAGATAATTGTTACAAATGTTACATTGCATAAATATATCCAAGAAGACGTGTATTGAAAATTTGATAAGATTTAATAGGTGAGTATATTTCCATAATCACTAGTAATGTATCTATCATATATGCCATGTAATGTTCTATATATGATATTTCAAACATATACTTAATGTTAGAAAAATATTAGTTATATATAGAAGAAATTCATAGGAATCAGTTAGAACTATCCAAATGTACTTGAGAAAGTACAAGGGATTTGTTCTTGGTACTTAGAGAGGTAGGGAAACTAGTTTGAGGGGACACATACTAGCCTTCCTTAGATAAATATTATCTAATATTGTAGTTGGGATAAGGCAATGAGTAGGAGAATCTCATTCATGTTAGTGGTATCCATATCTACAAATACTAATTGTGTTCTTGCTTTTGATATAGAAAAATAAGTAGCGTGTAATATGTAACAATTTGTTCTAGTTTTTTGAAGGAACCTAGAAAGTATAGATTTATCATAAAATAAATTATGATAATCCTAAAACTGGTACTAGAAATGATGTCAGGTTTTAGATATGGAAAAAAGTGAATGTACTTGGGGATATAATCTCTTTATGAGTCTTACTCAAAGAGGTGAGGTCAAGGATATCAGAATAGCCACATAGCAGAGATGTGGCATGCCCCTGAATAAAGACACAACTTAGCAGAAACATGATCTTATCATGTGATATTTTCCAAGATTCTTTATCCAGTTTGAGATAGTGAAAGTGGGAGTGTTGTAATAGTTGGGTGCCCTGGACCAAACATGCAAAACAATTTTTATTTCCATATCATGTATACTGTGAGTTATGCATAATGTACACCTACCATAATAGTGTTTATATTTCTGAGTCCACTATTTATATAATAATTTCCATAGATTATTTATTGTATCAAACATTTATAATAGTTCTCAGGATATAATCATAACCTCAAGATATAATTTCATTAATATTAAACAGGTGTCATATGGTCTAGATACATCATACTGATTGGACATAGATAATGTCTAACTGTTAGGTGACATAGGTTCATAAGCATTGAGACTTATTTTTATGAAGTCAATAATTGGTGATCTTGAGTAGATGAGATCGCGAGTGCTGACCCACCAATAGGAACACCAAATGTTTTAAGTTTCCTTAGTAGTTCTTATCTGTGAACACGTGCAATGGCCACCTAACTTGTGATAATTATTAGTGTATACAATTTGATCGAGTACTTTGATACAAGGAAAAATGATTTCATTCATGTCATAGTAAGGTAGCCTATGGTGTGTGTGTCATTATTTATATGAACTTGATTGAATAATCAAGATAGAGTTTGTCACTTCTAGAAGGAATCGATATCTCGGGCCAAGTTTACCAGGATGGTAGTACCTTCACTAAATCCACAGACATGGTAGAATAAGGGAAGTTCATCCAGTTATGTAAACTAATAATAAATCAAGAAAGGATGATGCCACAAATTGAGCATCCTTATTTATGATATGTCATGATACAAAGAGATTATATTACGAAGAGTGTGTTTGTAGGAAGACTATAATTTATATGACTACTCCTAATCTCTTTAGGGTCCTTGATAGGTTTCTAAACTCTACTTTTGTTATATGAATTGTTTTTACCGCTATTGAGATAAGTTCCTAGAGTTTCACACACTAAGAATATTAAAAATTATTCCCTATTCGGATGAATAGGAATTTAGGACATGATGGGCCCACCACAGGGTTTGGGATATGTCTTAGGATATATAATCACCCAGTAATAAAATTTCATATTATTTGAGTTTATAAATTTTTTTATTGCATTTATTTTTTAAATTTATTTACAAGTATTAAAGTAAATACATGGAAAATATTATATGAATTTATATTATTTTAATATTTAGAGTTTGTTTAATATTTGTGGGAATAACGAGTTGTTTTAATGACTAGTTTTTTATCACATAATATACTTAATATATTAAAAGCAATAGATAAAAATATAAATTTTATTTATATATCAGTAAAGCAGTCAAAAGATGTCATTTATTATGAGAAATAAATATTTTGGGGTTGGGGAGCCTTTTCGTGTATTTTAGAACCTCACTATAAAATGAGGAGGAGGATCTAATGCAACAAAAATTCATCATATGTTGTATGATATCCTTTATACCCTCCTTAACCTCTTATAGATAGAAATGCATTATCTTGGACATCGATCAATGTTCTACTTCCTGAATTATTGGATCGATGTAACATTGATCATAAGGACATTGAAGGAATCATTAGATCTCCGCGCTAGCATATGGAATTTGAGGATGCATGTTACCATGGACTTTTGATGCATATGTGGATGATCTAGAGGGGATCAAATTAATATTATTTAATATACAATCACCAATTATGAGTAGATGTTGCAAACAACATTAGATCAAATGAGGTATTCTTCATTTTATTTTTGGTGCTTAAAATTCATCATGTGAGATCCTTAGGCCTTTACTGGGGATATTATTTATTAGTGATGACATAATTACATTGATCACCAGTGAAACTTCTTGAATCCTTAACCCAAAATATTCTGCTACATGCCTCAATAGATTCAAGTCTCACACATCATGTATTAATACACAACACGCATGTGATCACACTGATTCCATGAAATTCATTATGAAACATATAGACTACACGACATGTAAAACAACTACCAACTATATAGTCAGAATAATCATGTTCATGTCTGAACGGTTAATACACATTGTGAAATCACTTCACTCTATATTGATTTTCATTAGGTGAGTTGTGTATCCCACAAACCATCCTAATGTGGCGAACCTTGGAACATGGCGTGTAATTTTTAATTATACACCATGTAACCCTGTGGCCCTGCCAAAACCTCTCGCACCTCTCGATGAATTCTATAGTCATTATTCACCTAATATTAACCTATTTAAGATCACATGAAACTTTAATGAATCATATTTAATTGAAAAAATATGTTAACTGAATTTTAGATTAAATAAAAAATAAACTTGAAATGAAAAGTAACAAAAAAATGCATATAATAGATCAAAAAATAATAATTATAAATTATTGTGTGACCAATATGATATAACTTGAAGGTTCTAGGGTGTAGTGTAAGTGGTCATGCCCATGCCCAATATAGAATTCAACAACTTCTATGGAATTTTCCTAAAATTTAGATTTAAAGAAACCCTGAAATCCATGAGACAAGATCATAATATAAAATTTATAATTAATTTATATTGATTAATAATTACCTCACATCATATTTCATTCTTCATTGTAGAATTAAATATAAATTTCACATTTTACCAGCATTGTTTCATAATATTCTAGGGTAGAATTCTTCTAACAGTGATCCACTTGTGAACCATGAGTCTTCAAACCTCAACATAAAAATTTCCATGTTATATCACATTAGATTTTAATTCTTATGTTATTCATTATTCATCATTGCAAGAATTGGTTCAAGGTATAATAATTCTTCTTGTTCTCTCTAGAATTGAGAGGGTGGTGGAGGAGAGTTTCTATTTTTCTTGATATCATTCCTAAGGAAGAACTCTCTATGGATTGAGGGGATTATCTCTATAATTCATTATTCACAAAAATGATTAGGGTTTTTAATAACATAATTGGGTTTATAAAGACTTATGTTTGGTGAATAATAATTTCACATGGCCCCTTATCACTCTCTTTATCCCTAGAGAAACTCATGTCTAAATAACAATAATAATATTATGATTATTTACTTGACATGTCCTAAACTCATGGATAAATAAATTTCATTCCATTATGAACCATTAACCCAAATTATTTTTTGTCCTCATTATTTATTGAACCTTGAATAATGAATATTTATTTTAATAAATAAATATCACTACAAAATTTACTGATAAATAAAAATTATTAAATATTGAACTCCTATTTATTCTCTTGAATAACGGGTAACTAAATATATTCAATAAAAACACACGAACAATTATTAATTCATGTATGAGAATAATATTTATTCAAAATGTTAAATTCATGAATAAATTAATTTAGGTTTTGGACATATTTAGTGTGTGCCTCTCCAGGCCCATTTCTCAATGGCATTAAGAAGAAGCACTTAAAGTCCAAGGTTAGAATCTAGAAACACACCAAGTCACTCATAGTGAAAGAAGTTAATGTCACAAAAAAATACAAACTCATTCAAACATAAAGTATTTAATATAATACATTTATCTTAATATCTCTAATCAATTAGAAAACATATTGGCGTCATCAATATATATGCTTGATGGATTTTTTTTCAACATTCAAAAAAAGATCTTGTGGTCAGAACTCCCTGACCATGGACTAAATTAGGAAGACCCATTACCATTAAAGGTACTAATATAAAAACTTCCATTAAATAACATACTAGAAAAATATTCCTAACATTTTTCACTAATGTAATATCATTCGTGATGCACCCAATGCATCTTACCTCAAATTGAACAAATATCATCATAGTTTTTATCAATACATAAAAGTAAATGACTTATGATATGAATTAATAATACTCTTAATTTCTATAGACCATTACACATGTACACAGATAGGGATATCCAATGAAACACTAAAATTTTAATTTACTATTAGAGAGTCAAGTTCTTATAACCTCTATATCTTGAAGATTACCAAAGGTGAACATTATGAGAAGAAGTTTAAATGCCTTATGAACCCTACCTATGATATCTTGTGTCATCTTATTACAGTTATGTTTTATTGATATGATGTTTATTAGTGTTTGGCAATATTTTTTGTTTATATTGATTTTTATTGTTTTTAATATTACAAATTCCTAAATTGACATGATGTATACAAATAACTTTCATGTTTAAAATGGATAATTATAATTTCTCAAAAGTTTTTTAAATCACATTTTGTCTTTTTACTAGGTCTTATGTTTTTAATTTTCTTATAAAGGATTATAGGTTTATACTATTTTTCTATAGTCTTTGGAATTTTATTTTTTCTTCTAGGTTTTAAGGTCATATGAATTTTTTTGAATTCATAAGAAACTGATTTTCAATGAACTAAAAAATTAAAAAACATTATTAAAAAATTTTCAAAGGTATTAAAAAGTATTAAGTTTATATGAATTTTTTTATGTCATTTGTGTAACATACCAACCAGGGTCAACCAAACCATAAACCCGATCCGATTATCACATAGTTAGGTGAAACAAAACAACACAACAAGTCTTGAATATAATGAAACAAGACATATAACTAGAGTATTATACAAAATTAAAATATACAACTAGTCCCATACAATCCATGGAAAAACTAGATAAACTAGAAAGTATGAATAAATCAAGACAGATAAGTTTCCATTTGACCAATAGTTACCTCCCAATAAACCTGAACCGAAGACAATAATAAAAAGAGAAGCCTACATGGTAAAAGATTCCATTTTATTTATCTGAATGATATAATACAACTTCTATAACTTCCTAATGGAAAAAATAGGGTGTGAGTACAAAGACAATTAAAATACCACCACAGATTTTAGAAATTTTCTAATATCAAGAATAAAAGAGTTATAGCTTTTAAAAAAAAGTTTTATAAATAATTTTCATAAATACAATCCATTTGAAAATCATTTTCCCTTTGGTTTTTCTAAAATAATTTCATATTCTCAAATGAGAAATATGGAAATTATATGTGATAAAATGAGAAAGCATATCCATGAATCATAATGCAGGAAAGTAAACATATATCCATAAAATAACATCATGTGATTCCATGTGATACAACAACATATAGAAAAACTTGTGAGAAACAATCTATGATAAAAACCATCATGTGATAAAAATTCACAAATGACCAAGAAAATAATAATTTTGGATCTAGACTATGAGAAAATACATAATATACCTAAAAATAGACCTAAACCATGTTGAAATGTTGGATCCAACCAATATCAAGTCCTTCCACTATATATAGATATCAACAACACAACTACTCATGGTGCCACACAAACCAAGGTTGTCAATGTCTATTTCCCAATGCACCCAAGGTTCCCAAACTTCCAAGATTTTCAACTTACATTTCAAAACCATTCTCAGAATTTATAAAACCTTTCAAAGTCAATCCAAACTACTTTGGTGTTTGAAAAATCCATTTCCAAATTAGAACGAATTTATTTTTAATAAAAAAACATAAAAAATAATTATATGTCCAAGAAATCCTTCAAAACCAAAAATCACAAATATTTAATGAAAAAACCAAATGGATTTATCAAAAACAATAATCAATTAATAAAAGTAATGCATTGTATAGAAACTCCTACCTCATAATAGTAAAAACCAAGCTGCCTTCAACACTAGTGATTAGAAACCCGGAGATTGGCCTTTGAAAGATAAGTAATTAAATAAAATATAAATTATTGATAGAAAGAACTATCCAATCATGAATTTAAACCATTAACACAACCAACATAGTAGACTCAACTAAAGGAATGAATAACCTGAATGAAAAGTTACCTGGAGAGGCATACCACAACCATCCTGATGTTCAATTATATAAATAATGATCTGAAAGGAGTGTAGATATAGAGAAATCATATAGGGTGATATTTGGGGTGATAGAGCGAGGGTTTATTGTTAAATGAAATTAAAATCACTTGTAAGAAGTCATAAAATCACAACTCGTGAAAATTAAATGACATGTAATGCCATTACATAATGAGAATTTCCTGAAGGCTGAAAACACCAAAAAACACATTGAATTTTTATAAAAACACGATTTTATCAATTTCAATATGTGAACTCTAAATAAATGGAATTTAAGATTCACATCCTATAATATATTTACAGATTCTTCCCAGACACCATTACATGGCATGAAATCCCTTTACATCATGTGTAATAGCCTAACAGACAAAAAAAATCCAGTTATCACTAGAAAAATACCAAATCACCCGAGCTGTTCTCTGAACAAGGGGAGAACCTATTAAATACATTTAAATATTTATACCCATACTTCATTAATTCATAAAAACAAACATCTCTGAACTTTAAGTCATTTTCACCAGCAAAGTTCTTATCCCCAAGAAGCCTAGAAACATACCCAAACAAGGATGGTAAACAAAGCATGAATAGGGGAGTACCTAAAATGAACAAAATGGTGTTACAATCATCCCACTATAAACTCTTTGTTACCTCACAAGGTCATAATATTCAGGGACTTGAAAAAAGTAAAGGACACTACTACCTTATCACAAATTCCCTCTCTAATGTCTCGTCGATATCCCATCCACACTACCACATTACCCGGATTAAATGAATCAATTTATCACATAGTGCCTTATGATAGAAATATATAGTCTGAAATGGATTCTAGATCTACCAAAGTGGTTCTAGTATTAAGATCAAACTCATCCCATCCAATCACACTTAAAGGATCTAGTATATATCTCTGCATTTGGGAAACATGAAACACATCATGGATAGACGTCAAACCAGACAATACATCCAATTGAAAGGACATCTTTCATAGTATCTAAATAATATCAAAGGGGACCATAAACCTAAATTTCAACATACCCTTCCTACCAAAATGATTATGTCTCAAGAGAGGTAAAACTCCAAGAAAAACCCGATCACCAAACTCAAACTCTATTGGCCACTCCTAATAGTCTTCATATGATTTTTGGTGACTCTATACCATGATCAAACTCCTCTAGATGAACTGCATCCTCTTCATCCTCTCTTGAAAAAGGCTCATCAACACCAAGGGACTCCCTCAAAACTCTTCCCAACACAAGGTAGATCTACATGGATGTCGATAAAAAACCTCGAAGGGTGATATCTTTATTGAAGCCTGATAACTATTGTTATAGGAAAATTTGACCAGAGGAAAATTATTTTCCCAAGATCCACTAAAATAGAGAACACAATTCTAGATCATATCCTCAAGAACTTGGATACCCCCTCTATCTATACATCCATATATGGATGATAAGACACACTTAATATAATTTGGGAATCCATCAACTTCTATAAGTCTTTCCACAACCTGAACGTGAACCTCAAGCCCGTTTCAGATACAATCACAGAGAGAAGCCCATAAAGTCTCACAATCACTCAAACATATAAGTCCCCAATAGGTTACACCTTAATCATCTACTTGATAGAGAGGAAATGATCAAATTTCTTGAGTTGATCAATGATCACTAAAATCCAATATTTCCTACTAGCATTCCATAGAAAAAAATGATAAAATCCATTGAAATATCATCCCACTTTCATTCCATAATGGGTATGGTATATAAGAAACCCATAGGTATCTGGTTTTATTTCTTAATTCTATGATAAGTACAACACTGTGATACAAAATCCGCAATCGACTGTCTCATCCCCTTCCACTAGTACGGATGTTACAAATTGTGATATATCTTGATATCCTCAGGGTGCACAGACTGAATGGACCAACATCCACTTTCCATCAATTCTTGAATCAAGGGAAATAGAACAAAAAACATACCACAAAATCCCAAATATCCACTAGGAGATTGATACCACATACCCAATGTCTCAAACCATAAGGGATATAATTGGTACTCAGTTTTTATCACCATCTTAATCAAAATTCACTCATCAAAATATGAGTTATCTTTGATTGAATCCAAGAGAACCAATCAAAAACCTCTTATACTCCCAAGATCATCTTAGAAAATAAAATCATCTATTACCAATCCTCAACTGATTACTTCGTGGCTTGTGTTAGTAATTTTCTTCTCAATGCACCGACAACCACATTTCCCTTTCCAGACATTTATGTAATATAAAAATCAAATGTATAAAGTTATTATGATGAGTGTATCTATCAGAAGATTAGATTTCTCTTAGTAAAAATAAATTTTAGGTTATTATGATTAGAATACATAATAAACCACTCCTCAAAGAGATAGTTTCACCATATTTTGAGTGCATGCATAACTGCTACTAACTCGAGATCATGGGTGGGGTAGTTCTTCTCATTAGGGAGTAACTAGTTGGAGTCACAGGACACCAATATTTCTCATGTATCAAGACACATCCCAAACCCAACTAGAAGAGTCATAGAAAAGATCATAACCTAAAATAGGTTTTAGAAGAATAAAAATTTGTTCTGAAGTCAACCTCACACTCATATACTCAAATGATATCTAAATTTTTTCATTCCATTCAAACTTTACAATCTTATGAGTTAAAGCTATCATTGAAGATTCAATCTTGGAGAAATCATAAAAAAACCATCTATAATAACCATAAAAACCCAAGAAGTTTATAATATTAATTTTTTTTGGGATTCTCCTAGAAAATAAATGTCTGTACCTTGTTAATATCCAACGAGACACAACTCTCAGATATCACATACCATAGAAATTTCACTTCCTGGATCCAAAAATAAAATTTGGAAAGATTACCATATAGAAGATTTTATTTCATGGTTTGAATAATGATATACAAATAGTCCATGTGCTTATCCTATTTCTTGGAGCACCCCATGATATCATCCACAAACACAACAACAAAATATTCCACGAACCATTGAAAGGTCTGTTTTATCAAATCTGTAAACATCTCAAGAGCATTAGTTATGCAAAATGACATAACAAAAAACTCAAAATGACCATACCAGCTTCTAAAAACTGTATTAGGTATATCATCTTCTAAGAAACTCAACTTGTGGTACCCTATTCAATGGTTAATATTTTAAAACCAACATGCCACTCAAAGTTGGTCAAAATGGTCATCAATACTTGGAAAGGTATATTTTTTCTTAATGATCACACAATTCAACTTATTATAGTTAATAAAAATTCCAAGGATCATGTATTCCTTCTTAGATATGAGGACATGAAAATCCCATGGTGACATGCTAGGAAGAATAAACCCTTTAGAGAAGAGGACATGAAAACCCCTTGGAAGAATTTTCACAAATCTGCAAACCCTGGATGAATGTGGATCCTACTTTACTAACCAAGGATATCATGTCACAAGAGAGTTTCAGATGGCCAGATCTTCCATAAAGATGAAAGTTCTTAGGATCATCCCTACAATTTTTCTTGGTATTACTAGGTCTCCCACACTGATAACAAATAATGTTCTTCTATCCTGATGATTCCCTCGAAACTGGTCCTGAAGAAAATTGGACACCCTTGGACTTCATTTTACGGCTAGAAGATACACCCTGACTAACAACAACACCAACTAAAGCCTCAACCAAACCAATATTTCCCACAATTTATACCTCATCCAAAGATTATTTTTCAATTTACACTACAAAGGTCAGAAGGAATATGAGAATCAACATCGACTGAATATTCGAACTCAATCCCAACTCAAACCTCCGACCCTTTAGAAACTCATTAGTGAAAAACTCCCATGCCAGATCCACCAAATCATCAAAATGGGTAGAAAAATCTATAATGATATGCTACCTTTTCTCTAAGGTTAGGAACTCATGGATATTTTCCACATGTAACATCTCAAGATAAAAATATTAGTTAAATATTTTCCTGAAAGAATACCATGTAATATCCTCATGAATCATAGCTTACAAAATAGAGTTCCACCATCTCCTTCTCCATCCCTAGAGCATGTGCATGAAAAAACCCACCTTAGAGTCTTTAGGTGTATTCAAGAAATTGAAGATACCTTCAATATTATCAATCGATTACTTTGATTCTTGTGGTCCTTTATAACCAAAGAAGATAGGTGGATGGTGCATTATAAACCCAGATCCTGGACCCACCACCTATACAGGGTTCATAACCCCCACTTGAACCAAAGTATGAATAATTAAGATTATGACTTACCCCAAAGAAGGGTCCACTATAGGGTTCTCTTGTGGAAACTATCTCACATCTTCCTCTATTGGATTTTTAAGAGACCTTCTGAGAGGTTTTTCCTAATAAACATAAGAAAATAACCAATTATATAATGATCACATTCCAAAACCTTAGGCACAATTTTAGAATTCAATCTAATGACATAAAACAATGATAATTTAAAGAAATTATAAATTATACCAACTAAAGATATTATTTAAAAAGAAATATGTCAATTCAAATAAACTTAATATACTTTTCATTTAAATGGACACAAACCCCAAGTCTCATACCTAGAAAAAGTCCTTGACCACCAATGGTAACTTAGATTTAGTCACGAAAGTGAGCTTTCCAGGCCCCTTTTTCACACTTACTATCTGAATTCCAACGATCCTAACTCTTATCTACCATAGAACTAGAACCAAACTTTGGCAGTGTTAACACACTTAAGGTTGACTCTTTCCTCTCATACCAAATTGCAACATACCAACCCGAGTCAAGAAAACCATACACCAGAGTTGGCCGTTACATGGTGAGGAGAAACAATACAATAGAACAAGTATTGAATATAAAAAAAAGACATACAACCCAAAAACTATGCGAAATAAAAAGATGCAACCCAACCCATAAAATCCCAGCCAAATTTGATAAACAAAAAAGTATGAATAAATCAAGACCTATAAGCCTCCATGTAACCAATAGATACCTATCAACTAACCCAAACCAAAGGCAAAAAAAAAATAATCTTTCATGGTACAGGATTCCCTTACAATTACATAAATCCTGTAATAAAACATATAAAAAACCAAAAGGAAAAATCAGGGTGTGATCATAAATACAAATAGGATACCACCACCGAGTCTATACACAGTTTAATATCATGAATTCAATAGTTCTATCTTTTAAAACAAAAATAGTTTTATAAATAATTTTTATAAATCCAATCCAATTTCAGAACATTTTCCCATTAGTTTTCATAAAATAATTTAATATTATCAAACTAGAAATATAACAAGTATAAGTGATAAAATAGTAAAGCATATTCGTGCATTATAAGGTAATAAAGTAAACAAATATCCATGAAATACCATCCTATGATGCCATGTGATATAACCTCGTATAGAAAAACCTCTATGAAAACATCTGAGATAAAAACCATTATGAAATAAAAATATGTAAATGACCAAGAAAAATATCATTTGGGACTTATCCTATGGGATAATATGTACAAGAGATAAAAGATACATAAACTAGATCAAAATGTTGGATACAATTGATATCAGGTCCTGCAACAATCTGTTGATATCAATAAAACAACCATAATTGGTACCACACACACTAAGGTTTCCTATGTCTATTTCCTGACACACACAAGGTTCCAAAAGTGCCAATATTTTCAAATAACATTTTAAAACCATGGTCTAAATTTATAAAAATTTCAAATCCAATCAAAACCACTTCAGTGTTTGAAAAATACATTTCTAAATCAACACAATTCTTTTTTAAATAAAAGACCTTAAAAACATTTATCTTTCCAGGAAATACATTGAAACCAAAACTCACTTTTATTAAATGAACAACCCAAATGAATTTATCAATAATAATAATCTACTCATAAAATTAACTTATTGTATAGAAACACCTGCCTCAAAATGAAGAAAAACTAGTTTCCTTTAATAACAATGATTGGGAACAAAGAGATCACCCTTTAAAATAAAAATAATGATAAGAAACTGTAAAGGATAGATATAAAACACTATATAATCACAAATCTAAACTATAAATGCAGCCTACATAGTATTCATGAGCAAAGGAATAATTAACTAGAAGGAACTTTTACCTACAGAGGCACACTGCAACAACCCTAATTATCGATGATTGAACAAATGATCTGGAAGGAGAGGAAATCTATAAAAATATATAGGGTGATATCAGGGTCAAAAGAGGGAGGCTATATAGTTTAATGAAACAAAAATAACTCATTTGGTTCCATAAAACCATAACTCATGAGAATTACATGGAGTTTAATTTCATTACATGACATGAATTGCATGAAGGCTAAAAGCACTGAAAAACACATTGTCGTTTAATAAGAACAATATTTTTTACATTTAAAGGAATGAACTCAAAATACATGGAATGTAAACTTCATTACCTTGACTACATTCATGGATTTTACCCAACGACCATTACATGGATTGAAACCCCTTTACATGGTCTGTAATCTCCCAACATACATGAAATATGCTAGTTCTCAGTAGAAAAATGGCAAATCACACGGGACATTATTCAAACTTGGGGAGAACTCCTTAAATCTATTAACACATTTATACTTGGACACTATTAATTCAAAAAAACACACACACTAAACTTTAGGTCAGTTTTCAAAAGAAATTATCTCTATCCCCAAGAATATACCAATAGTACCCAAACAAGTATGATAAGCCAATAATGAACAAGGGAGTACCTGGAAAGTGTAATGGGTAGTTACAATATGACACTATTTTTGAAGTCATATTCAATTTTTGAAGTCTCTCAAATCTATTTTTGAATTTATACAAAAATATTGAAGTCTTATAATTTGAAAAGACTTAAGATATTTCAAGTATTATGGAATTAAAAATACTTGATACTTATTTAAATTTATATAGATGTCTTTAAATTTATATGATATAGAATTAAATTCATACAAAATTTACATTGTATTTTTATGTTTATTTCAATACTCGTTTTCTCACCAAATTAATATTTATATTAACTGAATGTTTATATCATTTATTCTATCAATTTTTTTAAATTTTAAAATACATATATATCCTAACGAATCTATTCCAAGTGTTTTTTAACATTTTAGTGAAGGTTTCATAAAAAATTATCTTTGTATAGAAAAATGAAAATATTATTTATTATTATTATTTTTAACTCATGGATTCCAGTGATATTCTATCAAGAAGAATTAATGTGATAAAAATATATTAGTGTTAATAGTAATAGATAAACCATTTGTTTTTTATTGTAGAGAATTTATTAAAAGTTTCCACAAAGATCTAATACACACACACCATTCATAATTTTTTTTGAAGTGCTAAATCTATGATAAGACTATTATTCCATTTTTATGATCATGAAGGAATTTAAATGTTGATTCTTTTATTGAATTGATCAAAGATAAATCAAACATATATCATCATAATTTCAATCTTATGTTTCACAGTTGTTTTTATATTTCTCCATTGTATTATTTAATTATTTTTTTCATATATTCATCATTTCATGCTTTTCCCAACCTAAAGTATGTATGTTTATTGTTATATCTCCTAACCAAAAGTTATTTCCATTAGTTGTAAATCCCAATAAAAATTTTGGTTTCTATTTTTTCTCTATTCCTTATAAAGGTAGGTAAGATTGGATGGGTTGTTCCTACATGTGACAAAATGGAAGTGTCTATACTAGGTTACCAAACATTTCAAAAGTGAAGTATTGTTCTAGTGATTACCATTCCTCCCATTAATTTATATGTGATTTATGAGTTGATTTATGATAAGGTTAATATATACTACTATAAAAATCATTTATTAATTAAATTTATTTTCCACTGTATTTTATTTTGAACACTATTACGGTGTACTTTTGTTGCTAAGTATGTAAAATAATTACTATTATATATTAAAATAAATAATAACTTAATAATAAATTTTAATTATTCTAAGAATTTTCAAAGGCCAATTCACCCCCCCTCCAGACCATTATTTTCATATTAAAATGGGATAATAATTAGTATCTATGATATTACTCTTAAATATATGTTATCTTTCTTATAATTTATTTAAAAAACATTCATATCCAAGAATTAATAATATAAGGAAAAAAATCATTATAAGATGTTAGGAATGAATGAAAATTATGGTTGAATTCCACATAAACCACCAAATTCTGATGGAAATGACAAGTTACTAATAATATACAATGAATTCATTTATCATGAAATTTATAATTGATCACTGGATGATCATGGTGAAAGCATACAAGCTTCTAGATACTGATCCAAGTGGTCCTATTTATAATGATGAAATAAAATATGTTCTAAATTTTAACATAATAAATACATTATAATATTATATATATCAGAGTTTTTTATCCATTTTTCATTCTATATGATAGATCATGACATATGGAGAATACTTCATGTCACACACTATGACATAGATAAGCTCAAAAGAACGAAATTGGGGATTCTAGGTAAATAATTCCATAATTTCCAGAAAAGTTGAGCTAAATCAATAAGATTGATGTTTAACCAATTTAAAAGTATCATAAATGTTATAAATTCACTTGGAGTGGTTTTGAATTACATTTCTATAGTTGAAAGGGTGTTTTAGTCACTACCTAAAAAGTGGTATGCGAAGAATGTTTTAATCGAATAGAGTAAGGACTTTAAGAAATATACCTCATATTAACTCATTGGATTTATAATGTTGTAAGAACTAGAGTTTAAAAATAGCATGGATAAAGATGTTCCTAAAATGAAAGGTGTTTATTTGAAATAATATATCAATATATATTCGATATCTTTGGAATCCGATTCATTGGTAATTGATAAGGAGTTGTCTCACTTGAAAAAAAGTCCCCATAGATTTGTAAATGAATGGCCCAAAGGCCTTACTTTTTTATTTATTTTTGATAATACCCCTTTTAGGGGTTGAAGGGTAACCCTTACATGTCCTGTAGGATTAGCGACACATTACATGACCTGAAGGCCTTATAGGAATTCATCCGAAACAGACTACATAGAACTACCCCTCCCCAACATATATACTGATGTCAGCTCTCCACCTTCACAAGGTTGGTCAGATAGCTATCTTATGTAGAATTTCACATGACTGTACCGATGGAAATTTCATACCCTATCATTATTTTAATTCGAGTTAGCTCTACTCCAGTGAATGTGCCTGATCTGAATCCTCATGTGGAGCCTTCTTCCTTTGAAATCTTCCTGGTTTCATCTTTATTTCATGTGGGCCGAAGGCCTTGAGGTTTCCTGAAATCCTTGAGGTGTATTTAAGGAATTTAGGTGTCTTTAAATCCCTTCTGGATAGAAGTCCTTGGGTGTCCCTATGTCCTTGAAGGACTCAAGGACCAAAAAAGTGAATAGTTCCAGCCACTATAGTACCAAACAGTACCTGCTACAGTACCTGCTATAATATCTACTATAATACCTACTACAATACTACTACATTATCTCATAATTATGCCTCTATCTAGATTTGATCTTGGGTCTCATAGATACACTTGAAGTTTCCTCACCAACCAGGCTGAGGCTCATGTGCCTATAGCTTTGTGAATAATAGTAAAGGAGTCAGGAAGTAGTCTAAGAAGAATCATTATAAGGAAAACATAAAAGGTAATTCATGTAAAAACTACAATATCTCAAAACTAAAATTCTATGGAGACATAAATAAAGGACATATTAGAATATATTTTCCAAAATTAAATCATTCAAATAAAGACAAGGAAAATAGGAAAATTAGAGAATCAAACACTTTTTGGTGGATGGACTCAGAATAATGATTCTAACTCAAGTAGTGAATTATGAAGTTAAGTGGAATTATAAAAATTGATTTTATGTTTACATATTCTAAGGTACCTACTTCAACATTTACCTAGTCATTAAATACTATAAATTTTTTCAATAATTTTATCTATAAAAATGTGTAAGGGATCAGACCCTTCTTTCCCTTTATTTTATATGTTTTTGAAGCTCATGGTGCTTAGATGGATCTTGTAGTAGGTTTGGTATATTTCAGGAGTTAAAACCAAGAATAAGAAGTAATTTATTATTTTAATGGTATTTCATGAAATGAATGATTACTTTTCATCCTGAATAGAAATTCATATCTTAATTGATCATGGTTTGTAGGGGGAATTCAAGACATGAACTGTCATCTCAGGATGTGAAATGGTGAAGGATTGGATTTGATAAATTTATACCCAACAAACCTTGACATGAACATGAATTCCATGAAATTAATTGATATAATTTTATTTTATGTAACCAACCTAGGTTAACTATACAAGCCACCCAAGCTAGCTTGTCACGTAATATAGGTCAAACTGGATAAAAAAACTAGTCTTGAATATAAGAAAAATAGTACATACCAATAGAGTACAAAGTAGAAAAAAACAAGATATCAAAAATACATACAATCCAAGAAAAAATAGGCTAAACTAGAAAGGAATTAAAATCTCCCTGTAAACAATAGTCACCTATATACCAATCTAAATCGAAACTAGCAGCAACAATAAAAGGCAACATGTTACAAGATGCTCTTTCCTTTTCCTTAATCCTGCAATAAAACATCTAAAAAAACCCAAATACACAAATTGGTTATGAGAAAAATCCCAGTAGGATACCACCATAGTTTATATAAAGGTCTAATATCAAGAATTCAACAATTCAATCTTTTAAAACAAAATAGTGTCACAAACCATTTTCATAAATTAATCCCAATTGTAAATGATTTTTCTTTTGGTTTTCACAAAATACATTCATATTATCAAATTAGAAATATGAAAAGTATAAGTGATAAAAAAGAAATCATATCCATACATCAATAAGTAAATAAGTAAATATATATCCATAAAAAAACTTATCATGTGAAGTTAGGTGATAAAACATCATATAAAAACATGTGAGAAACAATCCTTGATAAAAAAATCATGCAATAAAAAACCATAAATGAAAAATCACCTCACTTTTAGGATCTAGCCTATGGGACACTACTTACTAAACACTAAAAAGCCTAAAAATGGATAACATTGGATCCAACCAATATCAATACTTTCCATTCAGTATCACAAAATTTTACATCCTAGTGGTTCCATATTCATACTAAGGCTACTCGTGTCTATTTCCCAATGTACCCAGGGTTCCCAATATAAAATTTTCAAAATTAATTTTAAAACCATGCTCACAATTTTATAAAATGTTTTCAAATCCAATCAAATCCTCTTCAAAGTTTGAAAACCCATTTCCAAATTAAGAAAATTCATTTTCAAAGAAAACCCCCCTTTTAAAAATATTTTCCTATCTGAAAAATCATTTAAAACCACATAAAACTTATAATCAATGAATAAACAAATTAATTTATCAATAATACTGTGCAATTAATAAAATTAACCCACCGTATAGAAACACCCACCTCAATATTTTAGAAACATAGCTCCCTTCTTCAATAATGATTGGGAACCAAGAGAATTAACTTCCAAAGAAAAGGCACACAAAAAAAATGAAAAGGATCAATAGAAAAAACTATATGATCACAAATCCATAGCCAACCTTATCCAAAACCATAGTCATAACCAAAGATAAATAAGAAAAATAAGGATTTGATACTGAAGAGAAGTAACCTAACCACAATGGGGATCAATTTCTAAAGGAAGTGACCTAGATGGGAGGGAATCAACCAAAATCTACTAGGTAGAGTTTATAGGTCTAGAGAAAAGAAGAATACAATGAATAAAATAAGAAACCACTCGTGAAACACCCTAAAATCCATACTCATGTCTATTAAATTTCATGTAGTACACTTACACATTGAGTAATTTATGAAGCTCATATACACTGAAAATACCATTTATTTTTCATTAAAAATAGATATTTTACATTACATGATGTGGACTTATTACATAACGTGCAAATACTTCACACCATGTACCAGTTCATGAAATCTAGAAAGCAATGGATACATGTTGTGTACCCTCCTTAAAGGACATGTAAATCCCCAACAGACTACAAAAACTACAGGTTTAAGTAGAAAAACTCAAAGACCTTACTCTAAGAAATATATGAACTTGGGAAGAACCCCTCTATGTCCATGACACATTTATACCTATAATACATTAATTCAAATAAATATACTTCCCTAAACTTGAGATTATTTTCCCCATAAAAGGCTCTCCATCCTTGAGATAAACAGACCCAAACAAGGATGATAAACAAATCATAAAAAGGGAGTACCTGTAAAGTGTAATAGGGTGTTACAATCTCCCCAATATAAAAAATCCTCCCCTAGAAATCCCTCAAGATACTAGATCCAAAAAAAGAAAAGGCCACTTCTTCATCATCAATGATTCTTGCTCCTATGTCTCATGGTTATCCCATCTTCACTACCATAGTACCAAGACTAGACTAATCTTTTTACCATGAAAAACCTTATCCTAGTGATCTATAATCTATATTGGATGGTCAAAAATGGTTGTATTATGATTAAGATCAACATCCCCTCATATAAAAACATGGGAAGGATCTGGTAAATATCTCCTCAGATAGGAAACATGAAACATGTCTTGGATGACTATCAATATAGATGAAAATTACAACTGATAGGATACCATACCTAGTCATCCAATGATCTCAAAGGGATCCACAATCCTCAGTGTCAACTTACCCTTCTTACCTAGTTGATGATGTTCCATATGAGTTGAAACTCTAAGAATGACCTGATCACCAACCTCAAACTCTAGTGGCCAATGATGATGGTATGCATAAGATTTCTCATTACTTTGTGTCATGATAAATCTCCTCCATATCAACTACACCATATCTATCATCTCTTGAATGAGACTTGGCCCAACTAAGGATAGATCTCCCAACTCTAACTAGAACTTGGTAGACCTACATGTATTCCCATACAAATCCTCTAATGGAACCATATTTATTAAAGCTTAATAACTATTGTTATAGAAAAATTCAACAAAAGGAAAATGCTTTTCCCATGATCCTATAAAATCAAGTACATAATCCTGAAGTATATCCTACAGTACATGGTTATCCCCATCTATCTGTCCATCCATCTGTGGATGATAAACCATGCTCAATCTATTCTAGGAACCCATAACCTCATATAAACCTTTCTTGAACCTAGATGTTAACCTCATGTACCTATTATATACAACCACATAGGGAACCCTGTGAAGTCTCATAGTCTCCTAGACCTGTAAATTCCTAAGCTGATACACTTTTTTCATCTCCGAGATAGGTAGTAGATGCACTAATTTATAGTTTCGATTAATGATCACCCAAATTGAATCCTTCCCACTACGATTCTAGGAAAAAAATTATGAAATTCAGGGAAATATCATTCCACTTCCATACCATAATGGTTATGGACTATAACAACCCTACATGTTTATGGTTTTCTCCATTAGTTCTTTGAAAAGTAATGGACCGTGATACAAAATCTTAAATCGACCATATCATCCCCTGCCACCAATACTGTCATCTTATATCATGATACATCTTGGTAGTACCTGGATGGATGGACCAACAACAACAATTTCTATTTTCAAATGACTCCCACCTTACGGAAAATAGGATAACCAACCTGTTATAGAAGCACCATGCTCTACTGGGAGATCGAGACCACTCGCCTGAGGTCTTCCCACTATAAAGGCTTTCACATAATCATTTACACTCGGTGTATATCGCCTTCTTGGGATGAAATTTCACATAAAAAGATGATTTAGATTTTATTGAATCCTAGATCACCTGTTCACTGACCTCTTCCACTTCCAAGATCATCTGAGCAAACAAACTCATCATATACAACTCCTCAACTAATTCTTCATGGTCTCTATTGGTAATTTTCTAGTCAAAACATCATTAACCACATTATCATTCCCAAGGCTGTAAGAAATATAAAAATAAAAGTCTAAAGATACACTACCTATAATATCTGTCAAAAATTCATATCTCTATGAGTAAAAATTTATTTTAGGCCTGATTCCCTAGTAGATAGTGATTCCATGTTTTTAGTGCATGCATAATTATTACCAACTCAAGATCATGGGAAGGGTAGTTCTTCTTATAAGAGCATAACTGGAATGAACCATACACCACAACCAACTTCTCCTACATCAATACACATCCTAAAACATTAATAAAAGCATAATACAAAACATCATAGCTTGATCCCACTTCAAAAAGATTCATAAACGATGCTAAATTCAACCTCACATTTAGGTCCTCAAAATATATATAACACTTTTCGTTCCATTCAAACTTTACACCCTTATAGGTTGAAGTTGTTATCAAAGATGTGATTTTGGAGAAGTCTTGAAAAAAATGTCTATAGTAATGATCCAAAACCAAGAAGCTCTGAATCTAAAACATATTTTTGGACTAGTCCCATGACATAACTGCCTTTACCTTTTAATAATATACTAATATGCCTATATTCTATATCACTTTCTATAGAAACTTCACTTACCATATCCAAATCTCACAAATAGAAAGATTACTATAAAAATAATGTTTTTATAAGGTTAAAATAATGATATTCAAATGGTCTATTTTCTCTTTATCTGACTTAGAGAACACCAAAATATCATTAATGAACAAAATAACAAAATATTACAAGAAAGGATGAAAAGTAAGGTTCATTGAAGCCATAAACACCACAATAGAATTAGTGTGGTTGAATTGTAACACCCCGAGATTTTATGAAAAATATTCTTTTTAATTTCATTAATGTCTTGTGTTATACGCTACACCAAAAGGAGATTTCACAACACACATCTCTGACTTGGCTTGAATTACACGCAATCGCGACCTTCCACGATAGCGTGTGTTGTACGCAACACCAAGTTTCGCTAAACAACAATATGCTATTAAGATATTATTAAAACTAGCCGTTATGAATAGTAATAACCACTTTTTGAAATTTTGTAAATTGTATTTTTCAAAATTTACTTCATTTATGGATTCGGAGTATCGAATTTAGCCTAAGGTGAAATTTTGGTACTTTTCGGATAACTTTCATATTCTGATGAATAGTGAAAAATACTAAATTTTAATTAAAAACAACTTTTTTAATCGAAATAATTAATAGTGATAAATTATTAATTTGAGTGGTTTTAAAGTATATTTAGAATATATTTTTACAATTTAATACAATGTTGGACATTGGATGTAATTTCACATTTAAACCAGTTATAAACAAGTGTCAATCTTTTGATAGTTATTATCTCTTAAAAACACGCTATTTGTTGTGACAGTGGAAATTAATTATAAAATTAATTAATGCAACTTATATGTTGGGAATTTTGTAAAATAGAAATCATTTTTGAATTTGGAATATCAATTATAGCCTAGGGTGAAATTTTGGTACTTTTCTGAAAACTTTCAATTTTTGATGAATAGTGAAACCACTAAGTGGTAGGTTAAAAAATGAATTTTGCATAAAACTTAATTTTACCGCTTCTGTGAATGGAATTTTGAAAATCCGACAGACACGGTTAATATCAAGGACTAAAATGTGGTTCAATGAGATGAAAATAATTTTTGGTGAATAGTAACTTTTTACTTTTTTTTACCACGGTTAATAGTAAATAGGGTAACTAAGGGTAAATATGATATTATTATTACCCTAACACATGTCCTAATTCTATTGGACAAGTGTAATTCGACCAAAAACAAACTTAGGAATAAAATATGACCATTTAGGTCCACTTGGATTAGATTAGGACATTTATTATTAATTTATTTAAAGAAGGGTTAAAATAGTTAAAATCAAAGTTTAATAAGTAAATCATTTTTAATATGGGGTTATACATAAGATAAATTCGACTATAAATATTCATTAGAAAGCTAAAAAGATTGATTACATGTTGGTATTTTATTTATAATTTTTAGACATTAAATAATTTAATTTATTTATGACACAATGATGATGCAGTAATTATCTTATTAATGAAATATTGACATAATTGATATTATAAACACGAAAATAAATGTAATTTTAGACTTTTTATGAATTAAACTAATTTTCTAGGTTACTATGATATATTAGTGTTGATTTAATCAACTTGGTTCGAACATATAATTCTGTTATGACTTTCACAAAAATCATATATCAAATAGTGTCAAAATTGACACAAAATAGTTTTTAAATCAAATATTATATTATTAATTGTTATTTTATTCCTAAAAATCTAAGGTTCGGCCAAATGACTTAGATAAGGATATATATATTAATAATAAACAATTTGGGGTTCGTTTGGCATGTTATAGTAAGTGTATTAACCATATAGTGTAAGAAAACAAAAAGTCACGGTAAAAGTTAAATTATTTAACTTAGAGTTAAATCTAATTGATAAGGTTAAAATAACAACCTAAACTTGTCTAAATCTTATTGGTTGATAGGATTTCGACCCATCCCCACTTTACCTTCGAAATAAGACCCTTTGGAACCATTATAAACCGATTTTGTCTTTAATATAAAATAATATTTTGAGGTATTCCTAAGGTGCCCCTCTCCTCCCTTATAAAAGGACACCTCCTCCCCCTCCTCCTCACACCAATTTGAGCACTCAAGCTCGGCCAACCCCTGCCATTTTCTCCTCTCCACTTCCCTAGAATAATCCTAGAGTTCCTGGTCTTCTTCAAAGACAAATCTTAGTTCCCTAAGTGGAGGATTCAAAGAGGCGTTCCAAAGAAGAGGTAATATCCATTACCGATCTTTTCAATTTCTTTCTTCTTCAACTTATTCTTCTTTAGTTGTTTCATGATAAAGTAATAACATCCATATTACTTAAATACTGATATTTTATTATAAATATGAAACAACCCTAATTCACCTTCTATCCATCCTACGGAAAAATGAAATCACCGCGCGTGCGTACGTACGGAATACCGTCTCCACGCCGTGGTGTACTCTATTTTCCACCATCACCTTACAAGGATGGGTATAATGGTGTAATGAGTAACTATATATAATTATTATAAAGTGATATTGATACTGAAATAGTATAAATACACTTAAATACAATTCCACGATCATAGGAACGATATCATCACTCGTGCATACGTACGGAATACCGTCTCCACGATGTGATGCGACTCATTCTACATGATCTTCATTTCATACTGATTATATAAATGAATTGAATGAATGAATATGATATATATTAAACTAATACCATTCTGGAAATGAGGTATCTATAACCTGAATAAAATAATAAGAATTTATTCGACAAAACACGCATAAGAACAAAAAGTTATAAACACCCAAATAACAAGTAGCAATGAAATATTACTACTAAGAAGCTAAGAATATAACAATATATGATATCATATCAATATGTATGATTCTGGAATAAGTCAATAACATTATTTAAACCATTATACAGGAGCTTCGGACACGTACAAAGCAAATAAGACCTAAGGTAAGGGAAATATCACAATCTCACTTTTATCCGAGATTGTTTTTACTTTGGTAATTACTGGGGTGTATTTTATCATCCACATCCATGTTCCCTCAATATGTAATATTATTTCCATCCTTCTACAATAGTTTATATCCAATTTTACCCTTTGGTGAGTTTTTTTAAAGATATGAAAGGAATCTTTTGTCGTTTTCGTACGAGGTACTTTTTGACTTTTCCGACAAAAGTACGAGAAGAATGTTTTTTTAACTTATACGGCATGAATGGATTTTTAAAACATTATTTCCAAGAAGCTTCCTTTAAAAGTTTTCAAGTTTATTTTTAATCAACTTCTTTTAGTTATAATTTTATGACATGTAAAGAAAGGAAAAATGTTTTTGAAGAAGAAAGGATATTTTCCTCAAGAATGGAGTTCAAGTGTTTTATCAAAATTATTTTTCCATCAAAGATAATAAAGGGTTATGTTTTTATCCCTATTATTAAATTGATTTGATTATGTTGTGATGGAATTATTTTTATGAATTCCTTTATCTTATATGAATTGTTTTATGATGTCATGATGTTTAAGATT
This sequence comes from Viscum album, assembly GCA_963277665.1. Taxonomy (NCBI): domain Eukaryota; kingdom Viridiplantae; phylum Streptophyta; class Magnoliopsida; order Santalales; family Viscaceae; genus Viscum; species Viscum album. Next base: position 1,610,973,788 of record OY728148.1, read on the forward strand.
CCCATTTTTATTACATGGGTTATGAAATGATGTATGATTTATGATTTTGTGGCACACATAAGAATGGTATCATTATGAGATGGGTGGGACCTATATCTCCCTCCAATGCATTGGGTAAAGATTTCATATCTCATGAGATAGACATGGCTGGAATGGTAGGTTATACCGGTTCAGTGAAACAGGACTGAAATGAGGGTGACTCGATTCAGAAAGGGACTTTGTCCACTAAGATAGTCTTGGCAATGAGTCATGACTAATGAGAAATAATTCTCTATGATTATGTGTGTATTCCACAAAGTTCCATGTTTTAAGTTATGATTATTGGGATTTCATTTCACTGCTATGATTATCCCATGTTATGAAATTATGCTCTCTTTTGCAGGTTAAGAATTCCAATATGTTATGTTCTTATGAATATGATGTGATTTATATTTCTTTTGTTTACCCTTACTGAGCATTTGAGCTCACCCTTTTATGTTTTATTTTCCCCAGGATATAAAGAAAGGTTTTAGGTATAATAAAAAGGAAGATCTTTATGGTGGATGTTGAAGATCTTTCACCAGGATTAGAAGATTTTATTCCGAGTTTCCAAATACACTAAACTATTACGATCCTTGTGTGTGTATTTTTTTGTTATGTACTAAGTATTCCGCAAAAGTAATGTAATGTTCATGTACGTCAGGCTTCGGGTCTCTACAGTTGGTATCAGAGGAAAGGTTTAGTCAACCTTTGGAAACTAGGATGCGAGAACTTTAGTGAGATCCCTAGAGATATTTATAAGGTTTGTCTAGGGATGTCCCTAAGGATAAGTATACGTATAGGATACAGTCCTATAACTACGGTAACGATCTTAGAATTTAACCTAAGAAGTTAGATATTTAGGATACTCCCCCTTTATTATGTTGTTTTCCCTAGCATGATTTTTTCCTCTCACACTATTCTTTTTGGGTTTTAGACGATGGTTGGAACCCGAAGGAACCGTGTTGATCAATGCAATGGACAATGAAATGATTGCCCTCCTGAACAAACAAATGTTATGGGAGATGGAGTGAAAAATCTTATTGCTATACTTACACAAGCTATGAATCATTCTAGACTTCCAAATGAGCAGAGAAGGGAACAATATTCTATTGAGTCCTTCATGAGGCAACGTCCACCTTCTTTCAGTGGGACTTCTGATCCACTTGTTGCTGAACAATGGATCAGTACCACTGAAAAGATATTTTCAGTTCTTCACTGTTCTGAACATGATAAAGTCATCTTAGCAGAATATCGTTTGGAAGGTGAAGCTGATCAATGGTGGAATCTTATCAAGAATACGAGGCCAAGAGATGAAATTGAGTCCATGGAATGGGACGAGTTCAAGAACTTGTTTTTCAGTAAGTACTTCCCTCGTATTCTTAGAACAAAGATGGAAAAGGAGTTTCTTGAGCTGAAGCAGAATGATGATGAATCTGTTGGCATATACGAAGCGAATTTTACAAGACTTGCACGGTATGCATCTGGCATTATCATCCAACCTGAAAGTAAAGTTGATCGATTTTTCAGTGGCTTAAAACCAAGTCTTCGAAGGGCATTGGCTATAAGAGACTTTAGTAGCTATGAAGAAATTGTGCGTTGTGCTATCAAGGTAGAAATGGAAGTTGGTGTTACATATCCATCTCAGGGTTTTGACAAGAAACGAAAGATGGAGTTCAAGGAGAAATCTCAGAATAATGGTGAAAAGAAGATGAATGTTTCCTTATGCTCAAAGTGTGGAAAGAAGCATGGTGTAGATTGTCTTAAAGGGACTAGAAAATGTTTTAAGTGTGGAAAAGAAGGTCATCGAGCAGCTGAGTGTCGAAGTAATTGGAAAAGGGTTTCTAATGATGTGAATAAAGAAAAGACTGCAGAGAACGCACCACCAACACTTCAATGCTTCAAGTGCAAGGAAATGGGGCATTATGCTAATAAATGACCTAATCCAAGGGTTAGTGATGATCAACATGAGCAACCACTTAAGGAAAAGGACAAAGGGAAGTCACATGCGATCACTATTGGAGATGTTGAATATGACAACGATGTGGTGGAATGATTAAGTGTTTATGTAATGGGATTCCGAAATAATGTTGTATATAGTATCGTGGAATATTGGAATATTTATGTTTTGGTCTATTGTGGTTTTCAATAATTTTATGGTACCGGTAACCATGAAAAGTGATTGAGACATGTTTGGTAAACAGATGATATGAGCATAATGAAGGGATAAGAAGATAATGAGATGTTTGATTGTATTCATGAGCTCATGATTGATATAAGGGCTAAGTGATATCAAGGTTTGAGTATATAGAATTTTGAGGATTTTGGTATGTGGAAAGTGTTAACTTTTAACTACATTCATGTTTTCACTAAGGTTCAATGGGTATTCAAAAGAATACATTATTAAGGACTTTGAATGTTTGGAATATGACCAACAAACATATCTTATGATATATGTGGATCAACGATGGTATTAAATCTCTGGTAATCGTTTTCACTATGTTATGAGAGTGGACTGCAGTATTATGGATAAGCCTAAAGATTGGAATGGATTATGTTGGACATAAGTTAGTATTGTTTAAGGATAGAAGTTTTTTTTTCGATATTATTGATGGGATGTTATAGTAATGTAGTTTTAGAAAAAGGACAACCTCCAGGACGGGCGACAGCCCATCGCGTTGGACAAGGATGTGGGAATCGAACCCACAACCGATGTGCGACTGGCATTTATCGCCTACCACTGGCCTACAGGAAGTCCCTGTTTAGTAGAAACTAGTTTTATTATATTAAGAAGTATGATATATGAAGTATAAGTCCATTTTAGGAACCATATATGATTAATCCCACTATAGAATGACTTATGTATATTTAATAACTTTTTCTAACCTTTTGTTTGAGACAGATGGAATGACCCGTCATTCTATCACATGATCTGCTAACACTTCACGAATAACAAATTCAACTTCATTTATTTAAGAGATGAAGTGGAAATTGTTCAAGGCACGAACAACAGTGAGATTGTACCAAAATAAAGTATGTATTTATTCTAATTCTAATTCTTCAACTTTAGAGAAATGATCTTGAAAACCAAAAATGTTGTCCTAGTGCTCTTATATCTGATTAATCAGATGGTACCTTAGATCATCACAAATTTATGGATTTGTGATTGTTGGCTTTTCCATAGCCATGTTCTCTACCACTCTCCATCAGAACATGATGGTTAGATTTCTCTTCCATATCCATATTTTCACCTATGTGGAAACCCAATGATTAGTTTATTTGGGTAACTGTTACGTTTCATACTTTTGTTTTTGAAAGATTGGTTTTGGTATTCCTTTTTACGATGTGGGTTTCGATTAAAGAAACTTTCGAATAGTAAACCATTTATAACCCCGACGAATTTCGAGGGCGAAATTCATTTTAAGGGGGGTAGAATGTAACACCCCGAGATTTTATGAAAAATATTATTTTTAATTTCATTAATGTCTTGTGTTACACGCTACACCAAAAGGAGCTTTCACAACACACATCTCTGACTTGGCTTGAATTACACGCAATCGTGACCTTCCACGATAGCGTGTGTTGTACGCAACACCAAGTTTCACTAAACAACGATATGCTATTAAGATATTATTAAAACTAGCCGTTATGAATAGTAATAACCACTTTTTGAAATTTTGTAAATTTTATTTTTCAAAATGGACTTCATTTATGGATTCGGAGTATCGAATTTAGCCTAAGGTGAAATTTTGGTACTTTTCGGATAACTTTCATATTCGGATGAATAGTGAAAAATACTAAATTTTAATTAAAAACAACTTTTTTAATCGAAATAATTAATAGTGATAAATTATTAATTTGAGTGGTTTTAAAGTATATTTATAATATATTTTTACAATTTAATACAATGTTGGACATTGGATGTAATTTCACATTTAAACCAGTTATAAACAAGTGTCAATCTTTTGATAGTTATTATCTCTTAAAAACACGCTATTTGTTGTGACAGCGGAAATTAATTATAAAATTAATTAATGCAACTTATATGTTGGGAATTTTGTAAAATTGAAATCATTTTTGAATTCGGAATATCAATTATAGCCTAGGGTGAAATTTTGGTACTTTTCTGAAAACTTTCAATTTTTGATGAATAGTGAAACCACTAAGTGGTAGGTTAAAAACTGAATTTTGCATAAAACATAATTTTACCACTTCTGTGAATGGAATTTCGAAAATCCGACAGACACGGTTAATTTCAAGGACTAAAATGTGGTTCAATGAGATGAAAATAATTTTTGGTGAATAGTAACTTTTTACTTTTTTTTACCACGGTTAATAGTAAATAGGGTAACTAAGGGTAAATATGATATTATTATTACCCTAAAACATGTCCTAATTCTATTAGACAAGTTTAATTCGACCAAAAACAAACCTAGGAAAAAAATATGACCATTTAGGTCCACTTGGATTAGATTAGGACATTTATTATTAATTTATTTAAAGAAGGGTTAAAATAGTTAAAATCAAAGTTTAATAAGTAAATCATTTTTAATATGGGGTTATACATAAGATAAATTCGACTATAAATATTTATTAGAAAGCTAAAAATATTTCCTACATGATGGTGTTTTATTTATAATTTTTAGACATTAAATAATTTAATTTATTTATGACACAATGATGATGCAGTAATTATCTTATTAATGAAATATTGATATAATTGATGTTATAAACACCAAAATAAATGTAATTTGAGACTTTTTATGAATTCCACTAATTTTATAGGTTACTATGATATATTAGTGTTGATTTAATCAACTTGGTTCGAACATATAATTCTGTTATGACTTTCACAAAAATCATATATCAAATAGTGTCAAAATTGACAGAAAATAGTTTTTAAATCAAATATTATATTATTAATTGTTATTTTATTCCTAAAAATCTAAGGTTCGGCCAAATTACTTATATAAGGATATATATATTAATAATAAACAATTTGGGGTTCTTTTGGCATGTTATAGTAAGTGTATTAACCATATAGTGTAAGAAAACAAAAAGTCACGGTAAAAGTTAAATTATTTAACTTAGAGTTAAATCTAATTGATAAGGTTAAAATAATAACCTAAACTTGTCTAAATCTTATTTGTTGATAGGATTTCGACCCATCACCACTTTACCTTCGAAATAAGACCCTTTGGAACCATTATAAACCGATTTTGACTTTAATATAAAATAATAATTTGAGGTATTCCTAAGGTGCCCCTCTCCTCCCTTATAAAAGGACACCTCCTCCCCCTCCTCCTCACACCAATTTGAGCACTCAAGCTCGGCCAAACCCTGGGATTTTCTTCTCTACACTTCCCTAGAATAATTCTAGAGGTCCTGGGCTTCTTCAAAGACCAATCTTAGTTCCCTAAGTGGAGGATTCAAAGAGGCGTTCCAAAGAAGAGGTAATATCCATTACCGATCTTTTCAATTTCTTTCTTTTTCAACTTCTTCTTATTTAGTTGTTTCATGATAAAGTAATAACATCAGTATTACTTACATACTGATACGTTATTATAAATATGAAACAACCCTAATTCACCTTCTATCCATCCTACGGAAAAATGAAATCACCGCGCGTGCGTACGTACGGAATACCATCTCCACGCCGTGGTGTACTCTATTTTCCACCATCACCTTACAAGGATGGGTATAATGGTGTAATGAGTAACTATATATAATTATTATAAAGTTATATTGATACTGAAATAGTATAAATACACTTAAATACAATTCCACGATCATAGGAACGATATCATCACTCGTGCGTACGTACGGAATTCCGTCTCCACAATGTGATGCGACTCGTTCTACATGATCTTCATTTCATACTGATTATATAAATGAATTGAATGAATGAATATGATATATATTAAACTAATACCATTCTAGAAATGAGGTATCTATAACCTAAATAAAAGAATAAGAATTTATTCGACAAAACACGCATAAGAACAAAAAGTTATAAACACCCAAATAACAAGTAGCAATGAAATATTACTACTAAGAAGCTAAGAATATGACCATATATGATATCATATCAATATGTATGATTCTGGAATAAGTCAATAACATTATTTAAACCATTATACAGGAGCTTCGGACACGTACAAAGCAAATCGGACCTAAGGTAAGGGAAATATCACAATCTCACTTTTATCCGAGATTGTTTTTACTTTGGTAATTACTGGGGTGTATTTTATCATCCACATCCATATTCCCTCAATATGTAATATTATTTACATCCTTATACAATAGTTTATATCCAATTTTACCCTTCGGTGAGTTTTTTTTTAAAAGATATGAAAGGAATCTTTTGTCGTTTTCGTACGAGGTACTTTTTGACTTTTCCGACAAAAGTACGAGAAGAATGTTTTTTTTAACTTATACGGCATGAATGGATTTTTAAAACATTATTTCCAAGAAGCTTCCTTTACAAGTTTTCAAGTTTATTTTTAATCAACTTCTTTTAGTTATAATTTTATGACATGTAAAGAAAGGAAAAATGTTTTTGAAGAAGAAAGGATATTTTCCTCAAGAATGGAGTTCAAGTGTTTTATCAAAATTATTTTTCCATCAAAGATAATAAAGGGTTATGTTTTTATCCCTATTATTAAATTGATTTGATTATGTTGTGATGGAAATATTTTTATGAATTCCTTTATCTTATATGAATTGTTTTATGATGTCATGATGTTTAAGATTCCCATTTTTATTACATGGGTTATGAAATGATGTATGATTTATGATTTTGTGGCACACATAAGAATGGTATCATTATGAGATGGGTGGGACCTATATCTCCCTCCAATGCATTGGGTAAAGATTTCATATCTCATGAGATAGACATGGCTGGAATGGTAGGTTATACCGGTTCAGTGAAACAGGACTGAAATGAGGGTGACTCGATTCAGAAAGGGACTTTGTCCACTAAGATAGTATTGGCAATGAGTCATGACTAATAAGAAATGATTCTCTATGATTATGTGTGTATGCCACAAAGATCAATGTTTTAAGTTATGATTATTGGGATTTCATTTCACTACTATGATTATCCCATGTTATGAAATTATGCTCTCTTTTGCAGGTTAAGAATTCCAATATGTTATGTTCTTATGAATATGATGTGATTGATATTTCTTTTGTTTACCCTTACTGAGCATTTGAGATCACCCTTTTATGTTTTCTTTTCCCCAGGATATAAAGAAAGGTTTTAGGTATAAAAAAAGGAAGATCTTTATGGGAGATGTTGAAGATCTTTCACCAGGATTAGAAGATTTTATTCCGAGTTTCCAAAGACACTAAACTATTACGATCCTTGTGTGTGTATTTTTTTGTTATGTACTAAGTATTCCGCAAAAGTAATGTAATGTTCATGTACGTCAGGCTTCGGGTCTCTACATGAATGGAATAAAAATACACTCAAAATTATCATATAGACTTCTAATTGTTGTCTTAGGTATATCCTCTTTTCAGAATCCCAACTGGCGATAACCAGAACATAGGTCAATCTTAGAAAACCAACGATCCCCTCTAAGCTAATCAATGATATCTCCAATCTTGTAAAATGATATTTTTTCTTAATGGTCACCCAATTGAAGTTTCCACAATCAATAAAAGGCATGAGGCTGTCATATTTCTTCTTAGTAAAGAGGATAGTAGGTTCCCATGGTGACATTCTATAATGAATAAATTCTTTATCCTCTAGGTCCTCAAGGTGGACCTTAAGTTCCACCAACTCAGGTGGTGACATATGGTAAGATGACATATAAATGTGAAACGTACCAGCGAGTAGGTCTATAGTAAACTCAACCTCTATCTAGGGTGTTAAACCAAAAAATAACCTGAAAAGACCTTGGGGTATTCACAAACCACTTCATAAATTTTAACACTCAAACAAGGTCCGACTGCATTAAGAAACATCTATGAAAACTGGCATGAGATTACAATAGTATAAGGAATAAAAGACCCCACTCTTTCTGATCTAGAGTCCCACTCACTCCGGAAAACATGAGTGACCCCATCAGTAGATAAGAACTAAAATCGATGAATGTAATTGTATATCTAGTATTTAACACTAATAAACCAATGCATACCAATAATCAAGTCAAATATGTCAACATCAATCACTAAAAATTCCTAATCCACATAATATATGGTTATAATCACCTCACATGCGGGACATCCGAAACCTTATTCTGAACTCTTTCCCAATAGTGTATAAATATCCGATAAGAATGACATAAGTTCTGAAAAAACCCAATACATCAACTAACTTTTATGATATAAAATAAGGAGTATCACTAGTATTAAAAAAATCTAGAACTATAAAAGATGAGATAAACATATTATCTATAACAGTAGCTGTAACATCCCAGGTAAATAAAGAATATAAATTTTTTATATTTACTTAAATTTGTGAATTAAATATTAATTATACCTTAAAGGGGATTCTATGTTCTATGGAATACCAAATACGAAACAACAGGTTTCATTGAAAACTTACGTTGCACACAACGTTGAGTTATACTGAAAAATATTAATATAATATTATTATTTTAAATGGTAGTTAATGTATAGCCGTTGTATTGGAGGGAATGAACAAAAATAATAATATTATTATTAAATATGTTTCTTAAATTTTTTTACATTTATCTAATAAATTTTAGAGGCTTAAAATAAGAAAGAATCTAATTTTAAGTAAACATACTATAATATTCATTAAAAGGCCGATTTATCGCCTTTTCATGGAAAACCCACTTTAAATATAGTTTTGGTCGCTTTTATATGTTTTATTTGAAATAATAATATTATTCTTTAGAATAGGGAAATTAAAATTGACTTTGGGAAAAATTTTGGTATTTTTATGATAAAATTCATTTTTTAATGAATAGTGAAAAATACTGTATTTTAATTCAAAATTTCTTTTTAATCTAATTTATTTATAATGTTAGATTATATTTTTAATTGATTTTAAAGTGTAATTATATTATGTTTTTTATATTTAATCCAATGCTATTCGTTGGAAGTAATTTCACATTGAAATTGAATATACATAAGTGTCAATCTTTTGATAGTTATTATTTCTTAAAAACATTCTTTTTATTTTGACAACGGGAATTAATTTTAAATTAATTTCTATCACTTCTGTGTATTGAATTTGTAAAAATGGATTCCATATTTTTAATCAGGAGGATCAAATTGTGTAAATAGGTAACTTTTATTGTTAGACATTATGAATATTTACTTTAGTAAAAATTTTATTTACTATGGTTAAAGGGTAAATATGGTAAATAAGGGTAAACAAATAATATCATAATAATATTAAATTACCCTAACATGTGTCCTAATCCTATGGGTTGATATATTTCTGACCATGGCCATCCTTGGGTCATTTTTTGGACCCCATGTAGCCACATGGGAGTGATAATGATACTTTATATTAATTAATTTAAAGTAAAGACAAAAATGACATAAACAAATATCTTTTAGTAAATCAATTTTTACGTGGGGTTATATAAGTTATCTCTTAAAATATAAATATTAATTGGAAATCTATAAATATTTCCTACATCATGATATTTGTTTTTATAATTTTTAGACATAAAATAAATAAACATATTTATGACACAATAATGGTGTAGTGTTTACCTCATTAATGAATTATTTAAATAAATAAAATTATAAAGATTAAAACAATATCCAAAACCTTTAAAATTCTTATTGGATGATATTATTTCGAACATAAGTCATATTATATTTTAATATATTGGGTTTTTGACCTTTAGAAACCGAAAAAACATTATATAATAAAATAATAGTTTTAAACATTCCTAAAGAGCCCCCCCTTATAAAAATCCCTCACTTATAACCCATTCCTCACACTTCTCAAGCCCATTTTCTCATCCAAAATTTTCCAAATTACGTTCCATACATCCCTATACACCTCCTAGAAGCCTTCCCCTAGGCATAAGGCAATTCAAGTAATCCTTTTGGTTTAAACCAAAGTGAGATACCCGATTTAAAGGTAACGACTTCTCTTAAGTTCTTTTGTTTTATTTTACTTCTCCAACCCCATAAACTCTTTTTATTCCAGTAGATTTATAAAAAAATCAGTATCCTAAATATACTATGTTGTTTTTATGATAATTATTTGAATTACACTAACAAACACCTCCATCTAATGTGTAAAAAACATATAGTTTCTGTGGACGACGAACTACTGCCTCACAGAACGATGATTGTTCAATCTTATCCTACCACCTCTCATGGAAGCCATTATGATGGAACTATATTTATATATGATATATATTATTTTTATGTTTTATCTATTTTTTTTAATTTTTTTACAAACATATTTTTATGCTTTCCAATATGTTAAAATATGATAATTTCGTTTTAGGAAGTGCGGACTACCACCCCCCAAGGTGATATGATTCGTTCATGACATAAATAGAATGTATAAAGTATTGAGTTAATGAAATTAGGTAACATATATATCATATGATATTATAATTTACTTTTAATATACCTCTGTATCTCTATGTTTCCATTCCATTAAATATGAAATAGAAATGAAAATAGCGTTCATACGTACGGACGACTTACCGTCTCCATGAACGGTGAATTTCATTTCTTATCACAAAATGTTATGTAATATTATAATTAAATAAATATACTGGATATATATGATATATATGATATCTAAATCATTAATATCATTTTGGAGATAACGGAATTTTTACCACATGAACAACTTGTAATTATAAGTTCATTTTTTACTCAAGTACCAAATATCGACAAAACAACCATAATTAACTTAAATGATTTAATAATGTTTATAAAATGGTAATAAGTGATATAAAATGAATAATAAACTTGAAAATGGTTATTAAGAAAGTATAAATTAACTTTATCTTATTATTCAAGAGATTAAAGAATGAACGGGTTAAGTCGGACACGAGGTAAGGGATTCTTATCTCAATTTTAATTTCAGGAGATTTCCTTTGTTCGCCACTTATTTCCTGAATGCGGTGTATTTTGTACTTACATTTTATATATATTATCATGATTCTATTTATATTCATGGTATTCTATTAATAATTTAGTGGTTATTATTTTTTGGTCATATGACTCAATTAATTGCTACATGGCAAGTGGTTTCTTATCTCACTTTTAATTCTGTGAAATTTCCATTATTCGCCTCTTATTTATTGCATGTGGTGTATTGTGTACTTACATTTGATATATATTATCATGATTATATTTATAATCATGATATTATGTGATTCATTTTGTGGTTATTAACTTTTGGTCATACGAATCGATTGATTACAACGTGGTAATGGGTTTTCATCTCACTTTTTATTAATGTGAGATTCACACTATATTTTCTAATATTTACTTTTGTGTGGTGTATGTACTTCCCATGATTTTATTCATTGTGTAATATACTTCAATTTATGGGTATTTACATCATATTTTTATGATCCTTCTTTCATGGGGTGTATGTTTCATAAGTTACCAAATCGGTCTAGGAACCTTTCACCCTCCTCTTTTTAAAAGACTTATTTTTGTTATGTCTTTTAATTTACATCTTATTATGTTGGTATATATTCTTATATATCCTTATTTCTGTAATTTTCCAATCCAAGTGATGAGATACACTTTTCTCTCTCATCAAATAATTTTCTGAATTTTAATGTGACGTCGTTAGGCTGTCGAATTTCTGTAAGGGAACTTCTTCACCCAATTTCAATTATTTGGGTTAAACTTCTACTTCTTGATTATGTCATGCTACGAATATGTGTGAATAACCTATGATTTTTTTACACTTAATATCCTCTTATATTGGGTGTATTTATATTTTTCCACATAATTATGTCATTGATTTATCCTTAATCTAAGGATACCGTCTTTATAAGGGATTTTGTCTCAATTTACATTCCATTGAGAATTCCATGTTGTTATGCACCAATTCACTTTTATATGGTGTATATATGGTATTTTGGAATGTTATATCATTAATACCTTTATTCTCATGATATTATAAAATTTTGATTAAATGTTATTCCACAATTATTTATATTCAAGCTTCTCTCATTTGGTTAAGAACTACTTAACAAAAATATTGTTTTAAATATTTTTTCTTCTAAATATTTATCATTAATGTCCATGTTTTAAAAATGGTTTTAAGGATTTATTTATATGTACATTAATGTTTTAAAATGTTAATTCCTTTAAAATCTTCAAAGTGGTATGGGACACTTTGATTCAAAAATATCTTTATTAAATGTTTTAAATGGTTTGGAAAATGGTTTGATAAATAATTGGTTATGTCTATATATTGAAATGATTTGTTGTGATTAAAATGTGGAAATGTAATATTTCCTTTATTCTTGTTTTATGTGTTATAAATATGTTATGATTATTGGGAATTGTTTACGTATACCGGTGGTTCCATGATAAACCTATGGCGGGTGAGACCGAGATAGATCTCTAATGCATTGGGTAACATGACAGAGGTAAACGTTAATGTTTATCCTAATAGATTTAAGGAATATACTGTGATGAGTATTCCAATGTTACTCCTTATGTAGCTGTGATAGCTAAAATGTCGGTATGTTATGTATTCCATAAGTTACCTTTATGATTTATGATTTCTATGTGTTATTTATAAATCTTGTAATTTCATAAGGTATGTTATGATTGAAAAGTATGGTTTTATAGTTTTGTACTTATTGATGGGCTAATGTTTTCATTCCTTATTTTATAACCCTTACTGATATTTTTATGCTCATCCCAAGTTTTTTAAATATTTTCCACATGACTTAAATATGAATAGGGTCAAGTATGCGATCATGGAAAAGTAATGTTGTCTAAAACTTAGAACTAGACATGTTTCCTTTTAAGAGTTTTTATTTTATGAAAAAAATGGATACTAAGTAGTAGTGTCTACATGTAATTTTCAAGTTGATATTTAATAGTTATTTCCTAATTCTATAAAAATAAAAACCTGAAAAGATCCTCAATGTGAATTATTCATTTAATTCAAGATTATGTAATGTTCTAAGGCCGAGTCCTTATAGTAGTTGGCCCTGCTTTAGATTTATATAGTACATAATCTACTGTTCAATACCATCCTGTATTAGACACATGTACATCCCCCTTGGCATGAGGATTAGACCCACCACCCTTGGAATAATTTTTAAGAAACTGTGAACCCTTGGTGAGAGCAGATCCTCCATAATTCTCGGAGGTTTGTTAAAAAAACTATATAGATAGTTAGATTGTCCACAAAGATAGAAAGTTTTGAGAGCCTATAAATAATTAGGCTTGTTATGAACTCACCATTCACACTAATAGAATATAACTAATTCTTCTCTATTGTAGCCCTTGAAACTGGTCCTAAAGAAAACTAACAACTCTTACACTTCTACTTCTATCTAAAAGATATAGCCTGGCTAACCAATGAACCAACTGAAGCTCCACCCAAACTTGTCTTCCAAGTTTTCTCTGCCCCAAAAAAAGATGCATTTTCATTTACCTCCACAAAGGATGGAAGGAACATGATTGTCAACATCGACTAAACATTATTAATCATTCCTAAATCAAACCTTCAAGCCTTCAAGTACCCATTAGTGACATGATTTAATGCTAGATTCACTAACTCAAAAAGTAGGTGTAATACTCTAGAATGGTACCCCCCCTACTATAAGGCCAGAAATATCTAGGTCTTTTCCATATGGAACGTCTCAGTATAAAACTGATGTTTAAATATTTTATTTAAGGAATCCCAAATAAGATCCTCATGCAACTTAGCTTGCACAAAAGAGTCCCATCATCTCTTTCCCTGTCCCTCAATCATATACATGAATAAAACACTATAGAATCATCAGGAGTCTTAAAGAATTTGAATATACTCTCTATCCAATCAATCCACTCCTTCGATTACTAAGGTCATTTTTACCACAAAATATGGGTGGATGCTTTTTAGTGAATTTAAAGCCATGATCTACCATCCATCATGGGTTTTTGACACCCACTTGACCTAGATTATGAATTGTATGGATAATATATTATACAAAATTAAGGTCTATTTGAAGGTTTTCCTATAGAACCTATCTCATATCACCCTCTATAAAATTTGGAAGAGTTCTTCTTAGAGGCTTTGTCAACAAAAGACAAAAACCAATCCGGAATGAGAAATTTCAAAAAATTTAGGACCAATTTTAGGCATTAATAAAAAGTATTTACAATATTAATAATTTAAAGAAAACATGAAATAACTAACTTAAAAAGAAAAAGGACAATTAAATAAACTTCGTAGACATTTTATTCTAATGACTCCTAACTCCAAGTCTCATAGATGGTAAAATTCTATGGCCTCCCATGGTAACTAAGTTTTAGTCACAAAAGTGAGATGGCTATGCCCCTTTTCCGCATGTACTATCTAGATTTCAATAGTCCTAACTCCTATCTACCAAATAAATAGAACCAAAATTAGGTAGTATGAACACACTTTAGGATGATCATCCCTTTGATATGAAATTATAACGAACTGACCCAGGTCAACTTGACAAGCACTTGAACCATCCTGTCATGTTATTTTGGTAAAACAAGATAACATAAACCAATCTTAAATATAAGTAAAACATGACATACCACTGGAGTATAAAGTGAAAAAAAAATGATAAACCACAATAAAATATAATTCGAGACAAAAAAGGCTAACCTAGAAAGTAAGTCAAATCCCCATGTGACAAAAAGTTACCTCTAGGCCAACATGAACCAAAATCAACATCAAAAAAGAGAACCCAACAAGCTACAAGATACTTTTCCCTTTACATAAATACTAAAATAAAACATATAAAAATGAAAAAAATAAAAAATTTGGGAGTGATAGAAAGCCTATTATGATACCGCCATAGTTTCAATAGAAGGTCTAATATCAAGAATGAAATAATTACAACTTAAAAAATTCTTTCACAAATAATTTTCATAAATTAAAAACATTTGTAAATAATTTTCCATTTTGTTTTTAAAAAATATTTTCATATTCTCAAAACAGAAATATGAAAAACCAGAATTGATAAAAAGGAAATAATACACATATATCAAGAGGAAAATAGGTAAACACATATCCATGAAACAACCTATCATGTGAAGATATGTTATACAACTTCATATAATAACCTATAAGTAACAATCCATGATAAAAAAATCATTTCATAAATAAACATAAATGAGAAAGAACTTCACATTTGGGCTCTATAATATGGGAAATTTCATACAAGATACTAAAAAGGCTATACAAATATAACAACAGATCCTACTAATATCGAGTCCTTTCATTTGATATCATAAACGATTACCTCTTAGTGGTTTTATACACGCACTAAGGCTACCTTAGTCTCTTTCTCAACACACCTAATGTTCACAACATGAAATTGTCCAAATTTATTTTAAACCCATGTACACAATTCTATAAAACATTTTCAAATGATCTAGAAGTATTACATACCCATATAGAAGAAACCCAACTACAATGATAATCAAGCACCGAACAAAGTGACCCGAAAGAAAGGGAATCACCCAAAATCACTTAGGGAGAGCCTCTAGATCGAGAGAAAGGAATACTATAATGAATGAAATAAGAAAACACTATTGAAGCACCATAAAACCCTAACCCATGACAATTACAGGGTGTGTAATCCAATTACACATCATGTGATCCATGAAGCTCATATACACTAAAAAATACATCACCTTTTTATTAAAAACTGAAATTTCACATTACAAGATGTGAACCTATTACAAAAAATATAAATACTGGATGCCCTATATTAGTTCATGAAATCTTTAAAAAATGGATACACATCGTGTAACCTCCTAACACAATATGTAACTGCCTGGAAGATTGAAAAAACTGCAGGTTTAAGAATAAAACTCAAATACCCTACTCCGAGCATTCAACAGACTCTGGAATAACCCCTATAAGTCTATGAGACATTTATTCTTGGACTCCATTACGTAAAATAAAAATACATCCCTAAAAATTAATCCATTTTACCTTGTAAGGTCTCTTCATCTCTGAGAATCCCACAAACACACCCAAATAAGGATTATAAAAAAGCATAAATAAGGGAGTACCTATAAATCATAACAGGGTGTTAAAATTTTGGATCTAGGTTATATGTTTTTCATTATGGAATAATACTTGATCCATTCATGATGTGAAGGAAAAATTGGTGTTGTTAATGTGCATCTGGCAGAGCAGCTATAAATCTTCCCCAAACACAGATTCTACCAAAAACCTATATTTTCTATCAACTATAGGTTTCCCAAGGATATATTTTAGGTTATTCAAAATCCATTTTATTTGGGTTTGATTCCCATCTTCTTATGCTTGATCCATTATGATCCAAGGCGAGTTTTCCATATTTTCCTTATGGATTATTCTCTATTTGGTTTTGTTTTCTATTTTATTATTATTCTATGCTATGGAGGTTGATCTCATAAATTCTCATGGAGTTGTTTTGATGTTTGGTTATGTGGATATAGTGTTACTCCCTTAGGGACTGTTGATTCATTGAAGGAGAGGTGATCAAAGACCTATAGTTTTTTTCTGTTCTTGTTCAAGGAGAATTGAAAGGCTTGAGTTTGGGGATTCATTTACTATCATTATTTTTAAGTGTAACAATAAATTTTTAATGTTTTTTATATTTGGTTAATCATGTAATTGACTATAATTAAGACTACAATAGATTAAAGAAATAAGTTTTTTGGTTGTAGAAATCACATGTGTTATTTATGTGTTAATGGTTTGCCTTTTGATTTTATAGAAAATGTGGTATCTATGTTTATGATATTGTTTTACATATTTTTTGTGTTTAAAAATTTTAAGGAGAATGTAAATATGGAAATTATTTTTATATAAATAAGAAATAGAAATATTTAATTGTTACTGTTCTTCTTGAAATTGATAGAATTGGAAATTATTCTTGAAGCATGTTTAAAAAATTTATAGCTATTTGTAGTTGATTCCTCATGTTCCTTATTGTTTTAACCTATAAGAAATTAATTAGTCAGTTCAATATGGTAAAAAATTGGTTGTTTATTAAGGATAATTATTTTGGGTTGAGTGATCCCATTTTCTTATAAAGGTCTGATGACTTAGTTTCAAGGACTATATTCCCTATTTAATATTTTTTGTTTTCTTTCTACCTAGTGTGATTTCTCTGGATGATGATCCCGACTATGAAATGTATTGTGAGCCTAGTATGGATTATGATTCTGTGATAATGGGTGGGGGTTATAGGTTTGTGGTCAAAATTGGTGCCTTTGATGGCATGATTCATTCTTGTTATTCATAGTAGTGTTAGGGATAACACTGCGACTAATGGAGCATGTTGAAGATTGGATTGATTGTTGTTTGTTGTAAAATAATCTTGGATGATTATATGATAATGAATTTGCTTTAAATTTTGGATGATTTGGTTTCTTGTTTCTACATTCATTTCACCACTGGTTGATTCAACTTTTTGTGTATGGTCTATACATCTTTTTTGGTAGCTTCAGATGATTCATTATGTACTAGAATTATGGTATGATAATGAATGTTAAAAGTTTTAACCCATGGGGTTGGAGGTTTAATGGGATGATGATGATTATAATTCTTGAGAAACCCTGTAAGTGGTTGGATTATGCATAGAGGGCATGAAATAGGATTTTAATTAATATAATTATTAATTTGTTAACATACTGATTTTATTGAAATTCTCATTAATGTTTTTTGTGTTCTCTTATGATCTCTAGTCTTTAACAGTAGCAACTGAGTGTTCAAGAGATGATAGATTCATTTGAGGTTAGGCTTGGAATATTTCCAAATTATGGTTGTGTGCTATATATATACTTCTTATGTTATGTGATTTTAGAAACTACCCTACCCATGTCAGCATGGTGATCGATACCCACTGGACTTTGGGAGGGTTCTTTCCCCAATGTCTATGTTGGAAAGGAATAGATAGCTGACTAACACGTCTTTCCCCGAACACTTCTCCTAGTAGTATTTTGTGATAGTATTCACAGTGGTCAACTTTCCCATATATTTATTTATAGGGATATGATGAATTTTGGTTCTTCCACAAACATGTTCTCAGGATATAGTACCTAAAGATTATTACAGGTATTATATGCATGGGGTATGATGGATTGTTGTATAATAAATGAAATAAAGGCTACGTTGGATCATATAAACTACTTAGTTACTATATTGAGATTAGATTTTCATGATAATATCTTGTGATGCATGTGGTTTATGATATGGTATAGTTTCCTCGGTGTTTTTAATAAGGATTATTTATTTAGAGAGAGATGGATCAGGACGTGTGATGTTTGGATAGAGCAGAAAACCAGTAGATAAGTTGTAGAAAGGTACCTTGATTTGATATTATTTTGGATATATTATTATTTCTTATACATGATACTTGGTGAGAGATCCATGGTGATGCTGGGAACTTAGCATACCTAACTAGGCGAGGAGTTAGTTTCACTTATTTGTTCACTAGGATTTAGTATTCTATCTTTATCTTTTTTATAAGAGGATCTAAGAATGATCCTACAGAGTATAACTATTATACTCACTCTAACTTTTAAAAACTATTTTATAGTTCTACAGAAGATAATTGGTGATTAGGGTGGATATTACTAACTTGTGGAGTTTTTTGGTGGTTTTATCTTATCTCTCATTCTTCATGTTCTTCTTATAGGGTAATGCCTCCCATTTGAGTGTATGATATACCCTCAGTGTTTTTTTTTCAATCCATGGCCTATTGAAGGTGGTATTTGGGCATCATTATATCTCTTCTCTAATTTCCATCCCAGGAATGTTACTTTTAGGGTGAGGGGGCCATGATAAGATGAAAATAATCCTGGTCACGTTTCTAGTTCTAATTATAATTTAGATTGATAATTATGAAATAAAAAACTTTTATAAAGAGAATATGATACTAAATAAAAATTATTTGAGAATAATTATGTTATATAAAGTGTTTTATGAAAAAAATAATAATCTAGTAATTAAAATAAGAAACAAAAAGGGGAAATTGAAAATAATATTTCCAATTCTATAAGTGATGAAAATAAAAATGTTTCCAATTCTGAAATATTACAATTAACACATGGGATTGAAAGAGATAATGATTTTATTTATAATAATAATGAAATTGAAGAAAATAATTTTAACATAGTATTGGATGAATTGAAAAAATATGAGAATGAATATGAGAAACTTAATCTAGAATATGAAAATATAATAAATATAGATTTTTGTTTGAATGAAATAACATGAATGATTTAGAAGTTAGTGAAAATGGTATGATAAATTTAAAACTAAAAATGATAGTTTAAAAAAGGATTTTCTATTTTTTTTCAATGTTACGATAAAAATAATAAAATGATGTATACAATGAAACCTAATATAAACATAATTGGGTTTGGTTATAATAGTCAACTACCAAGAATAAATAGATTAAAAAAATCAAATGGATGTATCTCAAGAGTAATATTTTTTAAGTGTAGACTACACGAGAATTATAAAAATGAATGATATTTAATATTTAAATAATCTTTTGGTCACACTAACACTTTTATTTCTGACTGAATGGCCCGAAGGCCTAAATTTTTATTGATTTTGGATAAAACCCCCTAAAAAAGATGTTTGAAGCCTGTTTGGGTTCCCAATATTCTTATTACTAATCTAGTTGAACTTAAGATAACATGAGTACCAAAAAAATCATTGAATTGATTTATTTCATGAAATATATCTATGGAGTCTCAAAGTTTCATGGTATATTGACAATGAATGTTCCATACATATTACTTGTGATATTTCAAACTTTCTATCATTTAATTCATGTGATAAAGGTTTGGTTACTTTTAAAGACAAATATAAAATTCATATTAAAGAATTTAGTGAAGTTTAATTTTCTAAAGATATTGTTATTTCTAATATTTCATTTTTTACGATTTAGAGCACAATTTAATAATCATATCATAATTGTGTGATTATGGAATGTATTTCAAATTTGAAAATGATACATGTATTATTTTTAATAATGGAATTTTATTATTTTCAAAAAATAGAATAGAAAACATATATACTATTTATTTTTTTCAACTAACAAAACAAAAAGTTTAGTGTTTAATTTTTTTTATAAATATTTGAAATTTTTTTCAAAATGGGAATTGGGAATTAAAACTTCTATCTATTGTATATATTTTCAAAAAATGGACTGGTTCTAAACTGAATAGATTTGAAAGTAAGTAAACATTTTTAATTTTATTCTTTTTTAAATGGTAAGAAATAGAAGGAGAGTTTTAAATTTGTTAATAATGTAAAAACTGTTAGACCTATTGAATTATTTCATTTTTATTTATTTATCCTTATGAAAAATGATAGTTTATATGAAAATAATTAGTCATTTTTAATTGATAGTGATTATAATAGTTTCACCTGGACATGTTTCTTAACTCACAAAATTGAAACTTTAACTAAGTTTATTTATGTTTGAAAACTAGTTCAAAATCATAAAGGTTATTTAATAATCTATTTTAGAAGTGATAGAGGATATTATTTTTTTAATATATATCATATGAAATTCTACAAAGATAATTGATGTTTACATTGTTTTTTTTCCTCCTAGGATAATAAAATAAAATTACGTTGTAGGAAGACAGAATAAATCAGTTCAATAATTAGATAAAACTATTCTTAATGAATTTAATGTGTCTAACTATTTTTCAGTTTAAGATGTTAATATAAATTATCATGTTTTAAATAAATTTTTTATTATAAAAACCCTGTGTAAAATCCCTTACAAATTTTTTATAAGAATTAAAAATAATGTTGGACATTTTAGGGTGTTTGGTTTTAGAGTTTTTTATATTAAATATAAATGATAATCAAGATAAATACGATTCTAAATGCGATGAATGGATCATTATAGGATATTACAATTCTATTAAGTCATATTGAGTTTTCAATAAGAATAATTTAGTTTTTAATGAATATTTGCATTTTGATTTTTATGAAAATTATAATACAATGCGACATTGAGATTTAAATAATTACGAATAAGTATTTTGAGAATTCTACATTAGTGAAGATGATCCTCAAGATAATAATGATTATGTATCAGTTGGGTGGGATCAATTACATTATATATCATATTATAAACACTAGAAGACTCCTAAATATTATCCTCTTGAGAAGATTATTGTAAATGCTGAATATAGAATTCAAACTAGGAAATCTATTTTGAACTTTAGTTCTAATTATAATTTTTTTTATTTTGTGCCTAATAATGATAATTAATCATCGAATGAGTCATAGTATATTATTTCTATGCTTGATAAACTTAATCAATTCATATAAATAATGTTTGGAATCTGGTTGAACTTCTTAAAGAAAAATAAGTTGTATTGACTAAATCGATTTTCAAAAATAAATTAGATGAATATGATATTATATTTAAAAATAAATATAGATTAGTTTCCTGTGGTTATTATTATGAATAAGGAATTGATTATGATGATTCTTTATATCCTGTTTCAAGGATAGAGTCCATTAGGATTTTATTATATTTTAATTTTTTATAAAATTTAAATTGTTTCAAATGGATGTCCAATGTTCATTTTAAATGGATCAATTTTTGAATTTGTGTATGTATATAAAAAATTGGTTTTGAGAATGACACGTTTTTAAACTGTGTTTCTCAATTTTCAGAAGTTTTTATTTTTTAAGGAAATTATTTTTATAAAGGAAAGGTTGATCCTACTATTTTTATTAATAAATTCAAAATGATATTTTTATTAGACAAATATGTTTTGATGAAATTATTTTTTCTTCTAAAAATTATTTACATAGCAATAAATTTTCTAAGTTGATGAACTATTAATTTTATATGAGCTTAAGGGGCGAACTAAAATTATTTCTGGGTCTTTAAATATTTCAAAATAAATTTGTTATATTTTGAAACCAATATAAATATGATAAATAACTAATAAAAATGCTTAGTATTGATTTAAGTACTACTTTTAAAACACCCATGAGAGCTAATTATATGTTTGATTTAGATGAATCTAGAAAATGTATTGACGTTAAACTATATAGAGGCATGGTGGGTAGTTTGCTTTATATTACTATATCTAGAAATAATATAATGTTTTCATTATGTTTGTGTGCTATATTTCAATCTAATCTTAAGTAAATTGACATTAAGGTTGTTAAAAGGATCATAGATACGTTAAAGAGGATGTTAATACTGGTTTAATTTAATCCAATCAGAATATTTTTGACATGTTTTCTTTCTCTAATTATTATTTTTTACGATACATGTTTGATAGAAATAGCACACTAGGTATATTTCATTTACTTAGTAAAAACACAATTTCATGGAGCTCTAAAAATAAATTTTCAATTTTAGTATCTATAACATAAGTTCAGTATATTTATTATTATAGTTTATATGCTCAAATAATTTGGATTAAAAAAATCGATGTGATTTTAATATTTATTTTGATAAAATTTCTATTTTTCATGATAATTCCAGTGAAAATTGAATTTAAAAAAATTATTTATAAAATTGTAGAACAAAATATATAGATGTTTGATTCCATTTTCTAAGAGGTAATTTTAATAAAGGTGATATTATTTCTAAATTTATTTCAACTCAAAATAAAATTTCTTATATATTCATTAAACCAGAATACTCAACGAAGTTTAAGAAAATAAAGTCTAACCATGGTATGATAGAGATATGGCTGGAAATATCTAATTTTTAAAGGATTATTACTATTTTAATGTACTAATAGTTCTTTTAGTATAAATTCTTTGGAATATATTTTTCATGAATAGATCCAATTTTTTTAATCTTACAACCCTTATTTTTTATGAATTTGTAAGCTTGTATTGTAGTTATAATTATGTTGACTATTTTATTTAAATTTAAATTGTTTTGTAATATCTCACTATTGTGGATGTTTTTAAGTAATCTATAATAGGAAATAAATTGAATAATTAGATTGAATAACTCTAGTATTTTCTTTACAGAATATAAATTATTATGATTTTTATATATTTGTTATTTTAAAATGAGTTTTAACTATTTCTTAGTTTTTAATCAAGATTATAGTATAAATTTTATTAATCAGGGTAAACTGAATCCATTATGCTAATTTTTTTTGTTAACAATTTAAGAAGGTTCTTTTTATAAACTGTTTTTATTGTCATATTTGGAGAAATTTATTATAGGGGAATGTTTTTGTGAAATATGTTACAATTTGTTTGGATAGTTTGGTCTTGTAATTTCAAAAAATGAGTAGATTTTTAGGTTTGGGTTTGATTAATATGAATTTTATTAGTATTTGGGGAGATTTTTATTTTATATCGATGTTTTTTGTTTTTAGTATTAAAAATAAATCACTTTTCACATTGTTTACAAATAGCTCTCATGTTTTAAATTGATAATTATAATTTTATAAAACTTTTTTAATTTATATTTTATCTATTTTTAAGTATGTTTCATGTTTGAAATTATTTTATAAAGGATCTGTTAGTCACTGTGTTTCCTTATAGTTTTCATAATTTCATTTTTTATTTTGTGTTTTTAATTCATATGATATTTTTTGAATTCATAAAAAACTGCTTTTCAATGTCCTATGAAAATACCATATTTTTAAGAAATTATTTTCGTTGTTATATATAAATATTGAGGTCCTAAAAATTATTTTTGAAGTTATTAAAAATTATTTTTAGAGTCCTATGAAAATTTTAAAGCCTTATGAAATAGTTTTTGAAGTCATATGAATATATAAAAGCCTTATGATTTCCAAAGACATATGATCTTCATATATTAATATATTCAAAAGACTTGAGTTTTTTTTAAAATTAATACATATTAATTTAAAGTCATACTATCTTGACTTAAAGTCATCAAAAGTTTAATTTAGATTTTATGTGAATTTTAATACTTTATTCTCTCACCAATTTAATATTTTGATCCATTGCATGTTTTTCATGACCCCTACCTCTAAAGGTAGCCCAAATGGATAGACAATGAAGGAAGATAGGTAGTGAACTCGGAAGCCAGCCTTCAATAAGACCCGGGTTGGTGACTAGCACCAAGCTTATAGAAATCAAACATATGGATAACATTTCCCTCAATGATATAAACATGAAAGGGAGATAGAATAATGACCACCAATAAACTCCATGGAATAATATAAAAAGGGAAACCAATTTATCCCACAATGAATGAATAATTTCAAAAAAGAATAAATAAATTATCTAAGGATGTACCAAAAGACAAACCCTATCGTATCAAATCAACAACATCTCTAAAGACCAAGCTAGTGAAATTCAGCTTGGACTTGAAATCTTAATGGAAACCTGAAAAATAAATTATATAAACATTGTAACGACCCAAACTTTTTAAATAGTATATTAACTTACTCTTAACGATTTAATAGAGATGTTAATGGTTAATGTAGAAATAGGAGTTGATGGCTTCATCCAGTAGACTCGAACCTTATGAAGACCACTTATCAGAGCTTGGGAAAGAGGTGGCATCATTGGGCTTCGTTTTGGACCAAGCCTAATCCGAACTCTAGTGTGTCAATCTTGAATGGAAATGCCTACGGGAGAAGTTCAACTTAGTAGATATTATTACTAGGTCAATGTTATCTGAGCCTCCCTCATATTCTCTCACCATAACACACCTTACACTTAGGTCTTATGCTGGTGTTATAAGGGGCTATGTGATGAGACCCTAGCTTCTTTGTGTAATCCTTTGGGATGAATAAATTGAGATTTCTTCCTTTAGCAAAGGTTGTGAAATTTCAAATGTCCGGATAATTTTAGGATGTATTTTATTGATGAATTTTGAAAAAAGGATAATTTAAAATATTTATGTAAACCTTAAATAATTAATAATGTGTAATGATTTTCAAAAAATGGTCTTATGTAAAAGTGTTCAGTAAGGAATTTGGAGTCTAATAAGATCAACTTAATTTTTGATGAATAGTAAATTATGAATAGTGATTTTACGCTTAGGATTAGTAATGTGACCAAATTGATTACTAATTTCACTCAAAGATAGTTTTAATATAATTTAGACACCTAGATTAAGTAATGTGATTTAATAAAATGGTTAAATAACAGTTTCATAAATTATTAGTCAAGTATTAGTTTTTGGGGTGAATAGTGTTTTTTAATTAAAAATTAAATTAAAAATATTTAGAAAATTATTTTCATAAAATGGACTTTATTTTTGAACTCAGAGCACCGATATTATGTTATGGTAATTTTTAGGGTTTTTTCTGAAAAAAAATGAATTTTCGGTGAATAGTATTTTTATTTAAAAATTAAAATTAAAAATATTTAGAAAATTATTTTTATAAAATGGAGTTCATATTTGTAATCAGAGAATCGATATTTGGTTAAGGTGAAATTTTGGGATTTTTCTGAGAAAGTTGAATTTTCAATGAATAGTGAAAATACAGTTTTTTTTGTTACGGGTGTTTAATGACATCATTAAATGATTTATTAAATATGCAATCAATATGGTCGACTTATGAATAGTAATATAAAGTATGAGGTGTCTCAAGTGGCCAATACCATGGGCAAATACCATGGGCAAACCCATGGTTTTGACAAAACCAACAATGAGGTGTCCCTTGGCCATTAATGCTTTATCCCCTCACTTTCCCTATAAATACCAAGCCATTATCTCATCCTTTGGACTCCAAAATCATTCTCAACAAAGTTATGGTCTCCTTACCTCCCAAGTAGTCCTCCCAAGGTTCCCTCAAGCCACTCAAAGTCCCAACCATTGAATTTTATGAGTTACGTTTAAGGTAAGGGATTTGACGTCTCTTTTTTTTCAAGTAATCTCTTTTATGTCATTCCTTTTATGATCCATGTTCTTATGTGGGAGGATGTTTTTTTTATATTCATCTTAATTACCTTTTCATGTTCATATTATGAGAGATCCCCTCTTACTCTCATCATTTTGTTTTATAAATGTTTAAGTGGCGCTGTTAGGCTGCTGAATTTTTAAGGGATTCTTTCACCCTCCTCATTTTTCAAGTTCTATTTTCATGTCAAGTATTTCAAGTTCCTTTTTATTATGTTGTGGTATGATATCTATATCTATCATACTAATATTTTATGATCATCTGATGAGACACCCTATTTTATCTCATCAATTCATTTTTATTGAAGTTTAAGTGATGCCGTTAGGCTGCCGAATTTTTATAAGAGAAATCTTATTTTTTGTCTTACTTCCATGTTTTTTATTTCAAATGGTATGTCCTTCAAATTTCATTACCATGATTCATATCCTTTATATTATGTAACTATACTATTCTTATAGATCATTTATGAGTGGGTGACCCATGTCCCCTCTCTTTTCAACATTTTCTAAAACCCTGTAACGTAGCCGTTATGCTGCAGAATTTTCATCTCAAAATGCCTCTCTCTTTTTCTCAAAATTATTTTTTGTTATACTCAAAGCTCTTATTTATACAAGTGTATTCACATATATATCAAAATTTTCTATTTTTAAATTCTGGTACTTACATAAATTAAACCCTCTTTCCCTTTCTGTGGGTTTAAAGTGACATAAAGATCATGTCTTTAAAGCAGTTTTTAAAATGTTATGATTATGAAATGAAACCCATTTATTTTATGCTATATGGGTTGTTTATGAAATGATTTATGATGATATATGTGGCTCACATGATAATAAATACATGTCAAGGGTATGCCTAGATAGCGCTCTAATGCATTGGGTAAAGACTTAATCTCTAGAGATGACCATTTAGACTGATACCTTGGTGAATAACCTTGGTAATTTTTAATGACAGCTTGGGGATGGACCTTGGTGAAACGAAATGATTGTAAATATTAAATGTTGTAGCCACATATTAAAGTTATGAAAAACATTATTTTTATTATGATATATCTCATGATTTATTTCTCATGCCTTAAAGTTCTTTTCACGTCCTTATTGAAGTATCTCAAGTTCACATGTAAAATGTTTCTCTTGTTTCCATTACAGGGCCTTCTACTCACCCTTTCTTTTGATGTATGTCCCCAGGTTATGAGATGTAGTAATGAACCTAGGATGAACTTAAGGATAAGCCTTTCAAGTGTTTAAGAAGAATGTTTTTTGTTGTTTTCATGTATTATCTTCCCTGTTTCCAAGATGCTAAACCTTAAAGATCCTCAGTTCCGTGTAATGTAATGAAAGTTTCTGTTATAAAAAGGCTGGATGACACAGTTGGTATCAAAGTATGGTTTAGTTATTTGTGTAAATTAGGATATAAAAACTTTATGAAGAACCCTATAGAAAAGTTTAAATATAGGAAAACTTCCTGGTATTTTGGTAAGTATTGATTAAGTGGTTTATCAAACAAATACATCCATGTCTGGATACGAGCAGGTACAGGTGGCTCTGGCACAGATGTACATAGGGGTAAAACTCGAAAACACCGCTTTGAGCTAGACTCGAAAGGGAACTGGTGCACAATAATGGGCCCTGCTGCACTCTTGGTTATGACACTCCCGGGGGATATGTTTGGTTAATCACGAGATTTTTATGAATCATTATGAAGGAATTATAGAGAAATGTAATTGTCTAAGAATGAAGTCTTAGTTAAAAGATTCATAAATGAAATGAGTTTCTCACTAAGGTTTTATTCTTTTAGAAAATGGAGAGCAATAGGAGGAATCATTCCGATGGTGACCGCAATGCACCACATGCTGACGGCCCTCCGATGGAAGCCGGAATGGAAATATTCATGCGAATGATGAAACAACTGACTCAAGTTATGAGTAATAACTTGAATCAAGCTGAGAGGCCGATCTCACCACGAAGGGAACGACTTTCTGTTTAGTCCTTCATGAATCAACAACCACCATCATTCAGTGGATCTACTGACCCATTGGTTGCGGAACAATGTATAAGCTCCATTGAAAAGATCTTTTCTGTACTCCTTTGTTCGGAACAAGAAAAAGTTACCCTTGCTATTTACCGCCTAGAGGGAGAAGCTGATCGGTGGTGGTAACTGGTCAAAAAACGAATCCTAGAGGAGAAATGGACTCTATGGAGTGGGAAGAGTTCCAGGGAATATTCTTTAATAAGTATTTCCCTCGTTCCATGAGAATGAGAATAGAGAGAGAGTTTCTCGAGCTGAAGCAGAAGGAGAACGAATCTGTCGGAAGATATGAGATGAACTTCACCAGACTTTCACGATGTACCTCTAGCTTTGTCATGGATCCAAGTGGAAAGGTTGATAGATTTTTCGGTGGTCTGAGACCTCATCTGCGGAAGAATTTAGCCAACCAGGACTATGATAGCTACGAGGAGATCGTACAGAGTGCAATGATAGTCGAGCTAGAGTTTGGTGAGACACAGTGGTCTCATAAATCAAATGACAAGAATAGATCGTTGGAGCCCAGATTAGGGAAGAATTTTGATCAGGAAAGAGGTGGAAAGCAAATGAAACTTACCACATGCAATAAATGTGGAAAGAAGCGTCCGAGGAACTGCTTGGTCAGAAGTGGAAAGTGCTACAAGTGTGGAAGAGGAGGCCATATTGCTTGGAATTGTCATAGTGAGGTAAAGCCTCAACTCCCCAACACTAACGACAGAGGAAAGATGGTTCTGGCCCTACCCGAAGTCCATTTCTTCAAGTGTGGACAGCTTGGGCACTATGCTAATCTCTATCCAAATCCAAGGGTAGTGGAGGGGAGTCATCATAAACCTCAGCAAAGGCCAGGGGAGCAAGGTCGTTCTTTTTCTATCACAACAACTGAAGTTGAAGCTCCGAATGACATGGTAGCAGGTACTCTTGTTGTCCTCTCAAAACTAGCAACTACTTTATTTGATTCTGGTTCTACGAATTCCTTTATTTCCTCCAAGTTTGCAAAGAATATAGAATCAATCCCTGAACTGCTTGAGGTAGAGTTGTCAGTCAAGACTCCAAGTGGGATTATCCATGCATCAACAGTGTTTAGATACTCTAGTGTTTACTTTAGTGAGCACAATCTTATCTCAAATCTAGTAGTCATTCCCATGTTTTAATTTGGCGTTATACTAGGTATGGATTGGCTCTCAAAGTATAATGCTAAGATCAAATGCATAAGTAAGGAAATCTCAGTAGTCTTGAATAAACGGCCTACAGTTATTTTCCAAGGAGAGATATCCTGAAATGATCCCTATCTAGAAGCACCTCCTATAGCCTTCTTTATGGAGTTAATCGGTTATGATGAAGAAAGAAAAGGGAGCATACAAATAGAAGATGTTCTAATTGTTTATGAATACATGGATGTATTTCCTGAGGAGTTACCTGGACCTCCCCCAGAAAGAGAGGTAGAGTTCTCCATTGAACTCGTAACTGGATCTCAACCGATATCAAAGACCCCATATAGAATGAAAAATGTGGAGCTAGAAGAGTTAAAGAAACAACTCCAAGCCTTGTTGGAGAAGGGGTTTATCCGACTGAGTGTGTCTCCTTGGAGAGCACCAGTTCTCTTTGTGAAGAAGAAGGATGGATCAATGCGGCTATGCATTGATTATAGAGAACTGAACGAGATCACAATGAAGAACAGATACCCTCTTCCAATAATTGATGATTTATTTGACCATCTTCATGGGGCTCAATTCTTCTCTAAGATTGACCTTCAATCTGGTTATCATCAACTGAGGGTGAAGAAGGAAGATATTCCAAAGACTACCTTCCGATCAAGATATGGGCATTATGAGTTTACTCTTATGCCCTTCGTCTTGACTAATGCTCCTGCTATTTTCATGGATTTGATGAATAGAGTCTTTAAGGACTACCTTGATAACTTTGTGGTAGTTTTTATTGATGATATTTTGATATATTCAAAAAGTCATGAGGATCATGAAGATCATCTGAGGGTTATTTTGAAAACTCTATGGAAGGAGAGGCTCTTTGGAAAGTTCAGCAAGTGTGAGTTTTGGTTACAACAAGTGGCTTTCTTGGGGCACATCGTAACCAATGAAGGAATCTCAGTTGACCATGCAAAGACAATGGTTGTGGAGGAGTGACCTCAACCCACAACAGTAACTGAGATTTTTAGTTTCCTTGGTTTAGAGGGATATTATAGGAGGTTTGTGAAAAACCTTTCACGGCTTTCTAATCTGCTAACCAAGTTGACTCGAAAAGGAATTAAGTTCATCTGGACAAAGGATTGCGAGGAAAGTTTCTAAGATCTGAAGAAGTGATTGGTTACTGCACCTGTGTTAACACTACCCTCTATCGGAGAAGGATTCGTTATTTTTAGCGATGCATCTCTGAAAGGGCTTGGGTGCGTCCTCATGAAAAATGACAAGGTAATTGCTTATGCATCTTGACAGTTGAAGATTCATGAGAAGAATTATCCTACGCATGATCTTGAGCTAGAGGCAGTTGTTTTTACTCTAAAGATATGAAGGCACTATCTTTATGGGGAGAAATGTGATATATACACTGACCACCAAATTCTAAAGTATATTTTCACACAGAAAGAATTTAACATGAGACAAAGGAGATGGTTGGAGCTTATTAAAGACTATAATTGTTCAATTCATTATCACCCTGGAAGAGCAAACAAAGTCACGGATGCGTTAAGCAGGAAAGACCCTGTTGTTCTGGCAACAATGAGGATCCTAAGAGATCCCTTGATTAAAGATCTAGTAAAACTAGACATGGGAATTGTAAGGGAAGGGACATCATTAACCCTATCCCAAATGATTTCTCAACCTTCATTACTAGAGAAGATCAAGAAGGCTAAAAAAGAAGATCCTTTACGGTAGGAGAAGTTGGAGGCTGTAAAAGATGGGAAGTTCCCTAATTTCAATATTGATCAAGAAGGTGTATTGAAATTTCATACAAGACTATGTGTTCCATCTATTCCGGAGATAAAGAATTAAATAATGGATGAAGCTCACAACTCTACTTTATCTATACATCCAGGAAGCACTAAAATGTATAGAGACCTTCGTGATCATTATTGGTGGAATAACATGAAGAGGGAGATTGCTGATTACACTACAAGGTGCCTGGTGTGTCAACAAGTAAAGGCAGAATGACAACTTCCTAAGGGGGTATTACAACCGCTACCCATACCAGTATGTATGTGGGATAATATCACTATGGACTTTGTAACTGGTCTCCCGAAAACATCCAAAGGAAACAATGCGATATGGGTTATTGTGGACCGTCTCACCAAGACCGCCCATTTTATCTCTATTCGGGAAGATTTATCTCTGGATCAACTTTCCAAGATAAATGTAAAGGAAGTGGTGAGGCTGCATGGGGTACCACTATCCATCGTGTCTGATCGTGATCCAAGATTCACATCAAAATTCCGGAGAAGTCTTCAACATGCTATGAATACTGAATTGAATTTTAGTACAGCCTATCATCCTCAAACTGATGGCCAATCTAAAAGGACTATTCAGACACTCGAAGACATGCTAAGATTATGCTCAATGGAATTTAAAGGTGGATGGGATCAACACCTCCCATTAGTTGAGTTCTCCTATAACAACAGCTTCTATTCCAGTATTCAGATGTCACCCTATGAAGCTCTGTATGGAAAGTGATGTAGAACTCCTACTTGATGGGATGAAACTGGTAAGAGAAAGATTCTTGGACCTGATCTTGTGCAAGAGATGATAGAATAGGTTTATTCCATCCAACAACACATAGAGGATGCTCAGAGTTGGCAGAAGAGCTATGCTGACAATCATCGAAGGGACTTGGAGTTTGGTGTTGGCAACAAATTCTTCCTTCGAATTTCTCCATCAAAGAGAGTCATGCGGTTTGGGAAGAAAGGGAAGCTCAGCCCTAGGTACAATGGCCCCTATGAAATCATTGATGGCATAGGAGTAGTGGCCTATCGACTAGAACTTCCACCGAACCTAGATCAAGTTCATGATGTCTTCCATGTATCTCTCTTAAGGAAGTATATACCCGACCCTTCGCATGTACTGAACCCATAGGTGGTACAACTGGAACATGACCTCTCTTATGAGGAGTAGCCAGTGGAGATCTTAGACCGTAGAGACATGGTTCTACGAAACAACACTATCCACCTTGTGAAAGTGTTGTGGAGGAATCATAAATATGAAGAAGTGACTTGGGAGCCTGAGGAAACGATGAAGCAAAAGTACCCTCACCTTTTCGACTAGGCCTCAAGTATAAATTTCGGGGATGAAATTTCTTAAGGGGGGAAGAATGTAATGACCCAAACTTTTTGAATAGTATATTAACTTACTCTTAAAGATTTAATAGAGGTGTTAATGGTTAATGTAGAAAGAGGAGTCGATGGCTTCATCCAGTAGACTCGAACCTTATGAAGCCCACTTATTAGAGATTGGGAAGGAGGTGGAATATTTGGGCTTCACTTTGGACCAAGCCCAAGCCGAACTCCAGCGTGTCAAGATTGAACGGAAACACCTACGGGAGAAGTTCAAGTTAGTAGAGATTACTACTAGGGAAATGTTATCTGAGCCTCCCTCGTATTCTCTCACCATAGCACACCTTACACTTAGGTCTTATGCTGGTGTTATAAGGGGCTATGTGACAAGACCCTATCTTCTTTGTGTAATCCTTTGGGATGAATAAATTGAGATTTCTTCATTTAGAAAATGTTGTGAAATTTCAAATGTCTGGATAATTTTAAGATGTATTTTATTGATGAATTTTGAAAAAAAGGATATTTTAAAATATTTATGTAAACCATAAATAATTAATAATGTGTAATGATTTTCAAAAAATGGTCTTTTGTAAAAGTGTTCAGTAAGGAATTTGGAGTCTAAAAAGATCAACTTAATTTTTGATGAATAGTAAATTATGAATAGTGTTTTTACGCTTAGGATTAGTAATGTGACCAAATGGATTAGTAATTTCACTCAAAGAAAGTTTTAATATAATTTAGACACCTAGATTAAGTAATGTGATTCAATACAATGGTTAAATAATAGTTTCATAAATTATTAGTCAAGTATTATTTTTTGGGGTGAATAGTGTTTTTTAATTAAAAATTAAATTAAAAATATTTAGAAAAGTATTTTTATAAAATGGACTCTATTTTTGAACTCAGAGCATCGATATTATGTTATGGTAATTTTTGTGGTTTTTTCTAAAAAAAATGAATTTTCAGCGAATAATTTTTTTATTTAAAAATTTAAATTAAAAATATTTAGAAAATCATTTTTATAAAATTGAGTTCATATTTGTAATCAGAGCATCAATATTTGGTTAAGGTGAAATTTTGGGATTTTTCTGAGAAAGTTGAATTTTCGATGAATAGTGAAAATACATTTTTTAAGTTACAGGTGTTTAATGACATAATTAAATGATGTATTAAGTATGTAATCAATATGGTCGACTTATGAATAGTAAGATAAAGTATGTGGTGTCCCAAGTGGCCAATACCATGGGCAAATACCATGGGCAAGCCCATGGTTTTTCCAAAACCACCAATGAGGTGTCCCTTGGCCATCAATGCCTTGTCCCCTCACTTTCCCTATAAATACTAAGCCATTATCTCATCCTTTGAAGTCCAAAATCATTATCAACTAAGTTCTGGTCTCCTTAACTCCCAAGTAGTCCTCCCAAGGTTCCATCAAGCCTCTCAAGGTCCCAATCTTTGAGTTTTAAGTGTTATGTTTAAGGTAAGGGATCCGACCTCTTTTTTTTCAAGTAATCTCTTTTATGTCATTCCTTTTATGCTCCATGTTATTATGTGGGAGGATGTTCTTTTATATTCCTCTACTGCCCTTTTTATGTTCATATGATGAGATATCCCCTCTTACTCTCATCATTTTGTTTTATGAATGTTTAAGTGGCGTCGTTAGGCTGCTGAATTTTTAAGGGATTCTTTAACCCTTCTTATTTTTCAAGTTCTATTTTAATGTCATGTATTTCAAGTTCCTTTTTATTATGTTGGGGTATGATCTCTATATATATCATACTTATCTTTTATGATCATATTATTAGAGACCCTATTTGATCTCTTCAATTCATTTTTATTGAAGTTTAAGTGACGCCGTTAGGCTGCCGAATTTTTATAAGAGAAATCTTATTTTTGTCTTACTTCCATGTTTTTTATTTCAAATGGTATGTCCTTCAAATTTCATTACCATGATTCATATCCTTTATATTATATCCCTATACTATTCTTATAGATCATTTATGAGTGGGTTACCCATGTCCCCTCTCTTTTCAACGTTTTCTAAAACCCTGTAACGTAGCTATTATGCTGCAGAATTTTCGTCTCAAAATGCCTCTCTCTTTTTCTCAAAATTATTTTATGTTATATTCAAAGCTATTATTTCTACAGAGGTATTCACATATATATCAAAATTTTCTATTTTAAATTCTGGTACTTACATACATGAAACCCGCTTTCCCTTTCCATGGGTTTAAAGTGACATAAAGATCATGTCTTTAAAGCAGTTTTTAAAACGTTATGATTATGAAATGAAACCCATTTCTTTTATGGTATATGGGTTGTTTATGAAATGATTGATGATGATATATGAGGCTCACATGATAATAAATACATGCCAAGGGTGCGCCCAGATAGCGCACCAATGCATTAGGTAAAGACTTATTCTATAGAGATGACCATTTAGACTGATACCTTGGTGAATAACCTTGGTAATTTTTAATGACACCTTGGGGATGGACCTTGGTGAAACGAAATGATTGTCAATATTAAATGTTGTATCCACATCTTCAAGTTATGAAAAATGTTATCTTTATTATGATATATCTCATGATTTCATTCTCATGCCTTAAAGTTCTTTTCATGTCCTTATTGAAGTATCTCAAGTTCACATGTAAAATGTTTCTCTTGTTTCCCTTACTGGGCCTTCTGCTCACCCTTTCTTTTGATGTATGTCCCCAGGTTATGAGATGCAATAATGAAGCTAGGATGAACTTAAGGATAAGCCTTTCAAGTGTTTAATAAATATGTTTTATGTTGTTTTCATGTATTATGTTCCTTGTTTCCAAGACGCTAAACCTTAAAGATCCTCAGTTCCGTGTAATGCAATGAAAGTTTATGTTATAAAAGGGCGGGATTCCATAAACATAGGGTGATAATAACATTTATACTTAGCAGGATTTACCCAGGGTTCCTCATGGAAATGTAAAAAGAGAATACTAATTTAGTAGGGAATAAAAATAAGAAAAAAATCACCAAAATAGGTTAATTATCCATCTCAACCTTACTATGACACACTCCCCAGATAAAACGTCCAAGTATAATAACATATCATCGAAAGGAATATAAGAAATAATTCCCCACAACCACTTAAAAACTAGTTTTATAATCTCAAGTCCTAATTTCAAATTTCATATGCTCATATCCCTTGCATACCATTGAACCATATATCCATCCAACTCTAACATGGGTCTAGATGCATTGCTAACCACCATGCCCTCATAAGGTCTAGAATCTCACGCTAGCACAACTAAAAAAACATCATAACATTGTCATGTAACTAAGGAAGTAGGGAATCATGAATGCGAAGTACATCAATATAATACCTCCTCCTACCATGGATGGGCCCCAACATGTACATAACCTCATCATCATTATTCATCTCCAACACAAGCCATCATCACCATGATTATTGAAGGAATAGAGAGAAAGAGGGGTCAGATGACCATTTGTTTCTCCACTAACCTGGATGTTGGAGAAAACACATGGAACCTAAAACATTTGGTTATTGGTAAGGTTATACAACTCATTTGGTGGTTTTATATAAATTACATGGAAATACAATATACATAAACATCACACAACCTCAACCTATGGGTTCAAATCAAACACCAATAGCATATCCCACAACTCTACCACAACACTCATGAAACCTTCCATTTACTATTTTAACTAGAAAATGAAACATACCACCCAAATAAGCCACATATAAGACAAAATTCATCTTTACTTTATAAGTTAAAAAATTTATAAATTTACTAGTTATCAACTAACTTCCACTTATTAAGACATTTTATTCCACATTCAAAGAAATCCCCCACTAATGATCACCCGTTCTAATTCCATTATTTATTAAAAATCAATACATTAATTTCACCCCACACATATTCAATTTCAAACCCATTAAATTATGTTTCATCATTACAAATCCAATCTATAGCTACTATGATACTACTAAAAATATTCAACTCAACAACCCTTCCACCTCATAACTAATAACACCACATACCATGGAAAATCCATCCCTAAAACCAACCTTTCTCATAAAAACATCATACTCCAATCACTACAAATCATCTCCCGTCACAACTAATTCTAACTAACTACATCTCCAAAACCACTACTCATCCAATATATTATTTTGTCTGCCCAATCACTAAGATATCCACATAACATCCACACCTAACACATTGTAAAAACACAACAAGCACAAAAATAATCATATAAGTGAATTTATCTTTTACAAACACCAAAAATTCTAATTTAAAATCTGCTTCCATCACATTTATTCATCTATATCTTGGGTATTATCAAAAAAATCCATAATTACATAGAAAAATAATTCATTATATATATATATATATATTTGTATCCTTTTATTCATGGAGACTTTAATTAAGGTGTCACAAGTAGGTCTAAAAATCACAAAAAACAACAAAAAAACAAGGTTCCCAATAACCATATTTTTCAGAAATAGTAGGAAGCGAGTATAAACTCATAAGAAATATCATAAAATAATTAAATGCAATTAAAAACTCTTACCCCCTTAAAATTCATGTTAATATAATTATTTATCTTCTTAAGTAGACCTATAATATCAATTAAAAGGAATACAAAATATTAAAATTCTAGTAGATAATCCTAAAATAAAAGAAGAATGAGGATCTCCAACCTCAACCATATATTCAATGCTTCCTGAAAAGAATAGACAGTTATGAATTAGCCACCACCTAAGGGGACACCACTAAAAGTGAAGGAATACCCACAATAACCTATCCACACCAAGGTACCATAAATCCTTGCATTATTTATAAATTGAAATAGAGGATCTCCAAAAAAACTCCCAAAAGGAAGAATAATAAGAAGAACATAGAAGAGAGGAAAAGGAAGAGTGCATCAATTAATGAGACTTCGATTAAGAAAAAACAAGGTTTTAAAATTACAATGAGGTAAGGAAGGAGGGTTATGAGAGGTCACAGGGTTAACTAGGGATTAAGAGAATAAGAAAAACTGAACCAAGGATGTTAGTACACCTCCTTTTATAGATGAGGCTTTGAAAGCCGTCACCAAGGTATATGGAATCACAAAATACCCATGTTGTGTCTAAAAAAAGAGTATATCAAGAATATAATCCTTTGAAACCCCAATTTTTAGACATTTTAAAAACTAGGTTGAATTGTTTTAACCATATCCATGGCCTCCACCATAGCATGATGTTAAAACCCAATCCATTTTTATCCCACCATACCCAGAAAAATAAGACACCTAGATTATTTCCTTTATCCCCATTTCTAATAGAGAAATGCTCAAGAAATCGTGCAACATGAAAACCAACACCAAAATATGGTGATCCTACCAATTTATCATAAGGAAACATCTAAGTCAAAACACCTTCATAAATAGTTAAACCATCCATTTCAATCTCCACAGTATATCCCAACACCAAACAGCTGAAACCACACCCTCTACCATAGTGTGGAAACCCTATGAATGTCCAAAACTCTACTCTAGCTTCCAAGACACCTCCAAGATCCCTATATACACCACCAATCACTAGGGAAATAAAAAAGGATGGATATATAAATCCATTATCTCATATTGTATTCCTATCAAATGATTCTCATCCTCTTGAATTTAAAAACCCAGGAAGGAGTAGAAAAATGGGGATGTTTGAACAACTGTCCCGTGAGAAACCTATCAAGGATCTGGTTAAATATAAAATATGATAACATATAGTAATGATGGGGTGATGAAAAAAACTACTTCAATATTAAAATCACACTCTTATGAAAGATACTTCTCAAATGGGATGAATCCATCAACTGATCAAAATCAGCAATGGATGGACTATAACTTCACAAATAGAAACAATGTCTTGGAATCCACTTGACCATGTAAGATAATACATGAAAAAGAAAACTAATACCATAATAATGAATCACTAACCATCACTATTTGAAACTGACCATACACTAATGACCCCACCAAGGATTGAGAAACATAATAAATCATGGGAAAGTCATAGTGATAGTGCCCCAAAACATTACATTGGAAACAAAATAGTTCACAATAAATATTAACACTAAGAAATTGTAATTACACACCATATTATATATAGTAAAAGAAATAACTCTTTAACTTTATAAAAATATATCCTCCTCAGTTTATTGAATATTCATTTTATATTCAACACTTTTGATTTAGGTACCATATTATATTATTTTCTCAACTCCAACATGGAAAACCCCAAAAATAGAAACCAATAATGATACCTATAAATAAATATCCCTTTATTAGAAGAGAAATAATTAAAAAATAATAAATTAGAACCACATTAAACAATTCCTCCCACATCAAAATTCACCCTTTAGCTGACCAATAATCCCCTTTTAATGTGATTTTTGTCTTTAAAAACTCCCACATTTATCATAATAAGGAAACATAGAAAATAATAAAAAATATAGCCCATATAATGAAAAAAATCTAATTTTACTCCTTCATTTCATTGGAATCATGTGGGGAAAACAGAATATCATTACCAAATTACAATTTTCTCAAAAAACCCTATTTTTTCTCAATGTGTCCATCCTTTTATGATTGGTGATCGATTAATGTAGTCATCGTCTTAGTATTGAACAATAGTGAGTATTTTAATCACTTCACAATAATCTTAAAAAAATAATTTAATTATACATGATTAAGTTATATTAAGGGGAAATTTCAAGTTATTGAACCTTTAACGTGCCAATTTATAGTTTTGAAAACAAATTTTCAATAGACATATTAAAATTTCTAGTAAAAAAGTCATCAAAGGACATTTCATATACGCACCCAACATCATAAAATCACAATTCAAAGAAGTCATAATTGTATTCATTTAAATAGATGGACATATATTCAAATTAAAATGAAAATCATCTAATTCAATTCTCTCATGCATTAATCTATTTATCCCCAAATCAAAATTTTATCACACATGAAACATGCATTCAAATAAAAAAGTTACAAGTGTATACAAATTAATTTCGTGGTTCATGATGGTAAAACACAACTAAAAATTCCTTAATCATTTTACCATCAATGAAAACATTCTTTTAGGGTACATAATGGATAAAATTCGTTTACTTTACTATTTTAGTATATTTTTCTCAAGGTTTTTTATATGGATTATAGAATGATTTCATATTAACTCATGAAAAAGTTACATATCTTTAGATATTCTCTCTTTGTAATGGAGTTCATATTTACTCTCTATTACACATGAAAATTCTTAAAATTAAAAAATTAATCTTAATCATGCTTATTGATATTTTAATTAACTAAAAATTGCATGGTATTTATGAAATTTCATATATCACAAAAATATGTTAGCATTATAAAGTGTTTCCCATGCTTGGAAATAAGACACATGACCATCCATGCTAATGTTCTCAAATATTAGTGGGTTATCACCACGCATGCCTTCTATATCCCAATAATTTTGTAAGTGAATATAAAATTTCCATCGTTGTAATAAATTCCTAACACATGCATATAACATATCATGACCTGAATTTTTTTAAAAATAATTGAAATAAAATGAATCAAAACTAATTCATTTTTATCTATAGAAATGAAATAAATTAGAGGGAAACTTCCTTTATATGGTCTCAAACCAACATTTACACACAACATGGAAAATTTATTCACTATTTACTATAATCTAAGTAGTAAAATTTATTATTAATTTTATCAAAAAATGGAATTTAAATTTAAGATAATCATATTGTTGGATGCATGGTATTATAACTGGTAAATGACATTATGATTATAACTCACGGATGGTTATATTATCCGTTTTCATTTCCAATGATTATATATTTATCACATGATCATATAAATTCAATTTTAATATTAATTTATTATAATTATTTTAGTTCAACACCACATATATATATGTTCCACTTTCATAATTTATACTTTACCATAACATAGAATATTAAACCATGTGGTAGTTTCATTTGTAACATTCAGAACTTATCATTCTTAACATGAAATAAACAATATGTATCATAAGTTAGAATGGTATCATAGAAAATTATTTATAACATTAATTAATCATATTCAGTACGTCATTATCAATTTAAATCATGCACAACTAATTCAAATTTTAAATATAACTTTCATTATTCATGCATTATAATTTTTCTTTAAGTTAAAAAATCTAATAAATAATAATTTCCCAACTGTTATCATGATCTTTAATTAAACTAATAACTCTTATATCTTATAGTGAATTATAAACAATATATCTTATCACATTGAATAAAATTTCATGTTATGGAATATGAATATCTAATGCATATTGTTTAAGCATTAACTTAAATATAAAAAATTTACCATCAAGGCATCTTCAATTAAGATAACCCCCATGAAAAGTTTTCCATAGTGACATTAATCTTTTAGAAACACATATTAATTAATGAGAACACATTAACATACTAAATATATAAATTTTTAATAATATTTCAAATTTCAAACATGCAATCGCATGTTTGTTAATAAAATTTTACAAATTTTAAAACTAACATGGAATTTTATTAAAGAAATCCTACCACGACATCATTTCATGTTTTATAAGATGGAATATATGCACTGTCACAAATTTATTTTAAAAAATAATACATCACCTTAATAAAGACTACGTAATTGTAAAACACTTTAACATAATTAAATACTCTAATCATATTCACAAATAAAAACATGTATACAATTATAGAAATGATTTTGGTACACCAAATGAAACAAAATTTCACCTTATAGAACTTTAATCACTTAAACCATGTTTAAAATGCCCCTTAAGAAAAAAACCATTTTAAAACATGTGATTGATTCCCTGAAACCCATGCATTAAAATCTTATAAGTAATATTTTTTTTAAATTATATTTTGAATAATCCTTCAAATAATTTTAAGAAATCTCAAATTTTTATTTCAAACTGTGAGGCTCTGAATTTTTTTTATAAAAAACTATAAAATAGTTACATGATCATTCAGAAAATAGTTATAACCATTTTTAAAATAAATTCTACAACTTTTTAATAAACAAAACAATTTTGGTCTAAAGCAAGTCAAATAGTCATAACTAAATATTTTGACATCTTTAATTATTATACTTGCTTGGATACTAATAGTTAAATAATTTTAAAATAAAAACATCAAAACTATAGTATCTAAATCAGAAAAAAATGTTTCATGAAACTTGTGGTTGAATTTTTTTACTCCTTTATTTTTAAGTTTTATCCAGGTTATTAACATGCTAATAATTAATGGGATTGTACCAAAATAATCTATTTCATTTAGTTCAAGTTAAGGTAACTAATTCAAGCATAATAAAATAATATAAAAATTACTAAACAAATGTTATAAAATCACATAATCAAGGGAACCCATCCACCACAATAGGATATTTTCCTCCTTTGATAGAACAAAATCACCTATACAACTTAGAAATGTGTTATGAAAATAATACATCATGATGGGGGATGTGTCCCTACTTTTTAATATGCTTGAATCCATAAAAAATGTTTCTAGAACTTGGGAAATACCTTATCTTATTATTAAATATTTCATTCAAATTCATTAATTATGTTCATTTAATTTTATGGAATCACCTTAATTCAAAATGTAAGAACAAATAATCATAATGCACGTTCCTTTCCTAGGACATTACCCTGCTATAAGTACCACCTCACTTTTTCATTCAATAGAATAAATTTACTTACATCAGATTATGAGGGGTCCTGAAATACCATGTACTAGCTTGTATGCTTGACATATGTATTTCACTAAGATTTTATGATACCATTTCCTTACTAACCATTGAAATCCCTACAATTTCCTAATTATAAGATCTATAATATCTATCAGAAAAAAAAATTTATAAAGATTTATCATGCC
Organism: Viscum album; assembly: GCA_963277665.1. Classification (NCBI taxonomy): domain Eukaryota; kingdom Viridiplantae; phylum Streptophyta; class Magnoliopsida; order Santalales; family Viscaceae; genus Viscum; species Viscum album. The sequence continues at coordinate 1,611,016,103 of OY728148.1, forward strand.
CCTCCCTCCAAAGGTATTCCTCCTAGGTCAGTAATGAAGGAATAATGATATAGACCCTTGAATACCCCCTTCAGTTGACCCCAGATTGGTGACTACTACTGAGTTTATAACAACCCCACATATGGAGGGCATTATCCTTAATGATATAAAATAGATTTAGAGATAAAATAAATAAAAATATGAAAATATATTACATAATATAAAAATGAAAAAAAACATCCAACAATGCAGGAACAATATCAAAAAAATATAAATAAATTCTCTAAGTAAGTATTAAAAGATAATCCCATCGACAACAACCTAAACATATATCAAATTCCCAATGTAGTGATGTCCAGATCTATCCCTGAAATCCTCCTCTAAACCTGAAAAATAGTTTATATATATTGGGAGAGTATAACATTTATAATCAATAGGATCATACCTAAATTCATTGATGTTATTGTGAAAAGAGTATACTAATGTACCAGTGAATCAATAGTAGGACAAAAAATCTCCAAAATAGTTTAATTATCTATCCCAACCTCACCATGGAAATCTCACCAAATAACACGTCCATGTATAATAACATACCATCAAAATGAGTATAAGAAAAGAAACCCCCAAAACACTTCCCCATTGGTATTATTCTCTCATGACCTAATATCGAACATCCTGTGCTCCACTACCTTATATACAATGGAATCATATATACATCCATCTTTTATATGGGTTGTGATGCATCACTACTATTTCTAATGGATTTTCCCTCACACTCATTTTGATTTGATGCAGACCTACATTCCAAAAGGAATTCAGTCACTATGACTTTTCAAAATACATCTTATAAAGTGTGTTAGTAAAGTGGATGGGATTTAAATCTCATAACACCCTTTTGGTAACTGGTAAATATTTATGGTTTGGTTGGGGATTACACATAGGAGGATTCCCATGATTCTAAAACCATGAGGAGTATCTCAAATCATGGTGATTTGAAGGTTTGGTTTGGGTTTAAACCTAGGAGGATTCCATAGTTTATTGAATCATGAGGAGTATCTTGAATCATGGTAATTTAGAGGTTTGGTTAGGGATTACACCTAGGAGGATGCCTATGTTTCTATAACCATGAAGAGTATCTCAACTCGTGGTAATTTATAGGTTGACATTAGGTCTACATCATCCACAACTGAAAATGTCATCTTTTAGGGATTTCCACATAGAGGCTTTGAAAATGAAGGTCCACATACGACTGACCACATAAGACATCACAAAATGATTACTTCATTATGCATGGGGTCATAATATGAAGTCTCATACCACAAATGACAAGGGGGTCACATAGAATTTGAAATAGCATACTTTATGATGGGATTACTTTGTGGAGGGCCTTCAAGGGATTTCTTCGCAAAGGCCCCCTCTATTTCAGAATTCAGAAATGTTACATGAGTGATTCCCATGAGATCATTTTCCCCATTTGTTCCACCATTGTATCAATATTTTCACTCCTATCAATTCTGGAAGTGGGGGTCGATATTTATAGGTAGTGTTGAATAACCTCTTCTTTGTAATTTTCAATAGAATAGAAAAATGTGTGGCCGCATAGGGGTTCCATGAAGGAGTCTCACAAAGGGAAGTCACAAAGAGGCTCTATGAATAGGTTCTTCAAAGTGGCTTGAGAAAGGGGTTCCAAAATGGAGCAATAAAAAGTCGCTCACAAAGGGGTTCTGTAAAGGGGCTCCACAAAGGGGTTTGACAAAGGGAATTATGGAGAGGGGAACCTACATTATAGCTCCACAATTGGGCTCCACAAAGGGACTCCACAAAGGGGATTTCATAAAGGGGCTTCTTAAAAGGGGCTCTACAAAGGGTCTCTATGAAGGGGCTATATGAAGGGGATCTACAAAAGGGATCTGCAAAGGGGATCCACGAAGGGGCTCCATGAAGGTGCTATGTAAAAGGGATCTAAAAAGGATTCAGTTTGTAGGAGGACTAAATTACCCACTTGAGACAACAAATGACTTTAGTTTTTGGGATAACTGTTTCTTAATTAGACCAAATCACTAAGCAATAGAAGAAAATTTCTATACAAAATTATTTCCTTAGTCAATTTTAATTTGAGTTAAAATGACCCCCTGACTTCGAACAACCATAATTTTTGATCCAATAGTCTATTTGGGATTAATGAGTAGTCAAATCAGAATATGTAAAATGAACTATGTTCCCAGGCTATGTTGTATTCACCCTAGTAGAGGATTCCACCATGCACCCATATTAGAAATCATTTTTATGAAATCTCCATCCATCGTAGTATGATAAGTATTTTGATTCATATAAATCAAATCATATTATTCTTCCAAAATGGAGACATATATTTAATCATACTTGGAATGTGTTTCCCAAGTCAATATAGGGTCACATGTCATGTGGAATTGTAACACCCCAGGTAAATAAAGAATATGAAATTTTCATATTTATCCATATTTGTGAATAAAATATTAATATGACTTTAAAGGGGACGCTATGCTCGATGGCGTACCCAACACGCAACAACGAGTTTCCTGGGAATCTTACGTTGCACTCTAATAATAAAATAATATTATTTTAAATAGCAGTTAACATGTAGCCATTGTATTGGCGGGAATGGATAGAAATAACTAAAATATGATTATATATGTTTTTAAGTGTTTTTACATTTATCCAATAAAAGATAAAGGCTTAAAATACAGAAAGAATTCAATTTTAGGCGTATATGCCCTAGTTTTCACTAAAGCTTCACTTATCGCCTTTTGATGGCGAACCATCATTAGATATAGTTTTGTTCACTCTTAAACATTCTATTGGACCAAATAAAACTCTTCTTTAGAATCGGGACATCAAAATTTTCTTTGTGTAAATTTTTGGTATCTTTCCAATAAAGTTCATTTTTTTAATGAATAGTGTAAAATGTTGTATTTTAATTCAAAACCTCTTTTTAATATAATTTATTTTTATGATTAGATTATCTTTTTAATTGGTTTTAAAGTGAAATTAGAATATATTTTTACCATGAAATCCAATAGTGGTCGTTGGAATTAATTTCACTTTGAAATCAGACTTAAACTAGTGTCAATCTTTTGATACTTATTGTTTCATAAAAACACGTTATTTGCTATGACAGCGGGAATTAATTATTAAATAAATTAATGTGACTTATATGATTTGAATTTTTTAAAATAGACTTCATTTTTGAATTTGTAATATCAAATATAGCTTAGGGTGAATTTTTGGGATTTTTCTGAAAAACTTCAATTTTTGATGAATAGTGAAACCACTAAGTGGTACTTATAAAAACTGATTTTTCCGTTTAAATGAAATTTTGACATCTTTGTGTTTTGAATTTCAAAAATCCGACATACATGGTTGTCATTAAGAAGTAAAATGTTGTTCAATGGGATAAAATTATTTTTTTGGTGAATAGTAACTTATTAAGTTTTTAATCGCGGTTAGAGGTAATTAGTGTAGTTTAAGGTAAAAATAATGTTTTAATAATATTAAATGAACTTTACACATGTACTAACCTCATTGGATGTGTCATGGCCGACCAGGAAAACCCATGGGTCAACTTGGGGACCCCATGAAGCCACTTTGGTTGGAAAATGACATTAATATCTTTTAATTTAAAGTTAAAGTAAAAATGAGACAAACATGAAATGTTTTATTAAAACAATTTTTACATGGGGTTATACAAATAATATGTTTGAATATAAATATGCATTGGAAAGCTAAAAATATTTCCTACATCATAGTATTTTTTTTAATAATTTTTAGACATTAAATAAATTAAATTATATATAACATCATGATGATGCAGCGATGACCTCATTATTTAACGATTTAAATAAAATGGAATGATAATGTAATATCTAAGACCCACACATGTCCAAAACCTATTGGATGAGTGGATTTAGAACCCTTATCACCTTATCCTCGAAACACATCAATGTGGGACCTCTTAAATCCGAATACCATTTTCAAATAAAGTAAAATATGCTTACTTTCCAAGAGTGCCCCTCCTCTCCTCTTATAAAAGGCCCCCAACTCTACCTCCTTACCCACACTCCCAAAGCCTTTGGCTCGGCCAACCCATGCCCATTTTGTCTCTCCACTTACCTATATTACTCCTTGAAGCCTCACTTTGGGCAGAAGTCTTCCCAAGGAATCCTTTGAGCTCAAACCAAAGGGAGTTACCCGATTTTAAGGTAATGTGTTCACTTGAGTCCTTTTGTTTTATTTTGCCAATCCAACCCCCTAAACTCTTTTTATTCATTTCTTTTGTAACAAATACAGTATCTTCAATATACTAGTATGTTTTTATAATAAGGATTCTAGCTACACTTACACACACCTACATCTAATGGTTAAAGAACATACTGTTTCCGTGGATGGCGAATTTCTGCCTCACGAAACGATGATTGTTCAAGACTCATATAACACCTTCAAAGGTGGCCATTAAGATGTCACTATATTTATATATGATATATAATATGTTTATGTTTTACTTAATCTTCTTTATTTTTCATTTTTGTCTTACATTTATGGCTTCCATTATGGGTATTCGCGATATCTTCATTTTAGGAAGTGCAGACTACCGCCCCCTCAAAGTGATGTGATTCGTTAATGCCATACGTGGGACGTATAAGTACATGTATATAATGGATATATATGATTAATGATACATCTAAATTATTAATATAATTCTGGAATTAAAATATAAATACCTATCATTTAGTTTTAATTCCATTAATATGACAAAGAAATGAAAGTAGCATTCATGCGTACGTACGGCTTACCGTCTCCATGAACGGTGCATTTCATTTCTTACCTCTAAATGATTATGTAATATTATAAATACATGTATATGCTGGATATATATGTTATATATGATATCCAAATCAGGAATTTCATTCTGGATATAAATAACCTTTGACCACACGAACAACATGTAATTGTAAGAAGTCCACTTTCGACTTAAGAACCAAATATCGACAAAACAAACATTATTAACTTAAATGATTACATAATGTTTATAACATGACAATAAGTGATCTAAAAGGAATAATGAACTAGAAAAAGGTTCTTAATAAAGTGGAAATTAACTCAAGTTTATTATTCAGGACGTTAAAGAATGATCGAGTCAAGTCGGACCCGAGGTAAGGGATCCTACTCCTCTCTTTCTTTTTAAGTACGCTCTTTTATGTCATTCCTTTTAAAGCTCAACTTTATTGTTATTGGGATGTTCTTTTATATTAATCTTACTGTAATTTTTATATGATGAGAGACCCTATTCTCTCTCATCAATCCATTTTGGAAGTTTTAAGTGGCGTCGTTAGGCTGCCGAGTTTTCGTAAGAGATTTTTCATCTCACTTTTATTCCCGTGAGATTTATGCTACATTTGCCACAATTTCCTTTGAGTGGTTTATGTACTGCCCATTATTACACTACTTTTGTAATATAATTACATTTATGGGTATTTACATATTCATTGTATGAAACATCTTCAATGGGGTGTACTTTTCGAAAGTTACCCAAGTCGGTAAGGGAACCTTTCACCCTCCTCTTTTTAAAAGACTTCGTTTGTTATGTCTTTTAATTCACATACTATTATGTTGGGATATGTTCTTATATATCCTAATTGATGTAAATTTTATGTCCAAGTTATGAGATTCCCTTTTTATCTCTCATCAACTCATTTTCTGAATTTTTTATGTGACGCCGTTAGGCTGTCAAATTTTACCAAGGGAACTTTTTAACCCAATTTCGATTTCTTTGGGTTCAACATGTTGTTATTGAATATGTCATCCTTTGAATATGTGTGAATGAACTTTTATTATTTTACACTTAATTTCCAATTATATTGGGTGTATTTATATTTTTCACACATAACTTTGAGATTGATTTATCCTTAATTTAAGGATACCTTCTTTATAAGGGATTTCATCACATTTTTCATCTCTATTGAGACTTCATTGTTGATATGGACCAATTCACTCTTATATGGTGTATATACTGTCCTTTGGAATATTATATCATGAATCCATTTATTCTCATGATATTATAAAGTTCCGATTAAATGTTATTCCTCAATTGTTGTATTCAAGTGTCTCTAATTTTGGTAAAAACCCTTTAACCAAAATATCGCTTTAAATGTTTTAATGATTTGTTCTTATTAATATCCATGTTTTCAAAATGGTTTTAAGGATTTATTTATATGGATATTAATGGTTTAAAATGTTAAAATCTTCAATGTGGTATGGGACACTTTGATTAAAAAATCTCTTTATTAAATTTTTTAAATGGTTTTGAAAATGGTTTTTTTATGGATTCATTATTTCAATATCCTAAAATGTTATATTGTGATTGAAATGTGGAAATGTTATATTTCCTTTATGCATGTTTTATGTGATACATTTAAGTTATGTTTCTTGGGCATTGTTATGAAAACGGGTGGTTCCGTGATAAACTAAGGGCGGGTGAGCCCGATATAGCTCTCCAATGCATTGGGTAACGCGAAGGAGTGAAACGTTAAGGTTTCTCCGAAGAGATTTAGGGAATATACTGTGATGGGTATTCCAAAACGTAACCAAGAGGGTTACTCCCTACGTAAGAATGTTATGAATGCCTCAATTTACCTTTATGTCTTATGTTTTCTATGATTTATTCATGGTTTGATGAGGTATGTTTAAGTGCCTATGTTTTATGGGTAAAGTATGATTTCATTCTTATGTATATATGAACTCATGTTTCCTTTACATATTTTTATAACCCTTACTGAGCTTTTTATGCTCATCCAAAGTTTTTGAAATGTTTCTCACAGGTCAAGGGAAAGGTACATGATGTGATGATAGTGTCAAGGATTTGTCAAGAAAGAATCCGTGTTTTATTTTAATTATGTTTCCGTTGATGGGAAGAATGAATATTGTCTTTTATGTAACCACTTTGTTTAAATGTGGAATGTAATGCAAGTTTCATGATCTAATTCTCTAAAACTCTAAACCTGAAAAAATCCTCAATGTGTAATCTTGTAATAACTCAAGATTAAGTAATGTTTAAGGCTGGGGCCTTATAGTTGGTATCAGAGGTCGGTTTAGATAACTTTAGAGGTTAGGGTATTCTTTAAGCATAAGTGACATTACCATAATGGTTAGGATTTCAGAAAGAGTCCTAGTTTTAAATAAAGTGAATGAGTAAGTATATCTTAGTGTTTACCTTCCTCATTAGTACATGATGGTTTTGTTGATATACTCACATTGACATTTCTGTTTTTAGTGAATGGATGGATCTAGTAGGCACCAAAGAGACAACAGGTTTGAAGGAAACTGTGGTGGTTCTCTGATTAAGATACTAGATAAAATGGAGGATTCAATGAGGAAACTCGTGGTTGTTCTAGACCAAATATCAAGGAGTCATGATCAACCACTTGAACCTTGGTATGTTCTGTAATGAATCATGTACAAGATGACCAATTTATGTGGAAGTTCAGGTAATAATTATAAAGGTAACCATTAGAGTTTATATCATCCTTACTTTTGAGGTAATTATGGGTTACTATATGTTATGATTGAAGTGAAAGGCATGAGATAAAATTGAGGTTAAATTATGTTATGGTTATTTTTGATGATTTTATCTCTTTTTGGAGAATGATTTAAGAATTATATAGCTTTGGAAAAAGTACAACACGCAGACCGTGTGACAACCCATCACGTTGGACAATGATGCGGGAATCGAACCCACAACCAAAGTGCGACTGGTATTTATCGCCTACCACTGGACTACGTGAAGTACCTGGTTAGTTTGACTAATTCTTTCTAGTTATATGATTTTATGAATTAAGAGTAAGTTTATTTTGGGTTATTTATGAAAATGATTAACCTATCATGGAGGATATGTGATTAGGTTAATTACTTTTCAATATGAGACTTTAGGAGCAACTGATGTTGTTTGGAGGTAAATGTTACGATTTAACTTGGAAGACTGTGTGACTAAATCCTTCAAATATTTGGGTTTCAATCTTAGATTGGTTTACTTTGAAGAATTTTAAGGACAAATTGTTTATTTAATGGTCCTCGTTGAACTTTGGGTTTTGTTGGACAAATTTTGGAGGTTAAGAATAGATTTTCTTTTTATAAAGGGTTATCCTTTTCTGGATTATCTGATCTTGTACTAGCCTTTTTGGTTTTGGTTTTGGTTAAAGTAGAAAGACATGGGAAGTATATAGTTCTCTTTTGTGGATTAGGTGATTCTCTAAAAGTTGATTATAGTACTCTTAATGTGAACAAGTCTTCCTAAATACTCGCCTTTTGGAGAAAATTTGAGTTTGTGTAAGGAATCTAATAAAAGTTTAAAGTCAACATGATAAGTGATTTTGTTTCCTTATGAATAAATTCCCCAATAAAAAGTATCTTAAAACAAAAATGTTGTCTATTAACTTTTCCTACTGGGGAATCGAATACCGTTTAACCCATCACAAGTTTGTGATTTTCTCATGGTTAACTTTGTCCTAAACATGTTTTCTATCACTCTTCATCAGAACATGACCCTATGTTTTCTCCTCCATGACCATGTTTTCATACTTGGAATCCTAGTATGGGTTAACTCGGGTGACCTTTGTACTTATCTTTCTTTATTTTAAAGTGATTGTTTTACTGACTCTTCTTCCGATGTGGGACTTTCAAGGATGTTTCCAAGCCCAATTTTAAAATTGCGAGGACGCAATTCCCAAAAGGGGGGAAGGATGTAACACCCCAGGTAAATAAAGAATATGAAATTTTCATATTTATCCATATTTGTGAATAAAATATTAATATGAATTTAAAGGGGACGCTATGCTCGATGGCGTACCCAACACGCAACAACGAGTTTCCTGGGAATCTTACGTTGCACTCTAATAATAAAATAATATTATTTTAAATGGCAGTTAACATGTAGCCGTTGTATTGGCGGGAATGGATAGAAATAACTAAAATATGATTATATATGTTTTTAAATGTTTTTACATTTATCCAATAAAAGATAAAGGCCTAAAATACAGAAAGAATTCAATTTTAGGCGTATATGCCCTAGTTTTCACTAAAGGTTCACTTATCGCCTTTTGATGGCGAACCGTCATTAAATATAGTTTTGTTCACTCTTATAAATTCTATTGGACCAAATAAAACTCTTCTTTAGAATCGGGACATCAAAATTTACATTGTGTAAATTTTTGGTATCTTTCCGATAAAGTTCATTTTTTTAATGAATAGTGTAAAATGTTGTATTTTAATTCAAAACCTCTTTTTAATCTAATTTATTTTTATGATTAGATTATCTTTTGAATTGGTTTTAAAGTTAAATTAGAATATATTTTTACCATGAAATCCAATAGTGGTCGTTGGAATTAATTTCACTTTGAAATCAGACTTAAACTAGTGTCAATCTTTTGATACTTATTGTTTCATAAAAACACGCTATTTGCTATGACAGCGGGAATTAATTATTAAATAAATTAATGTGACTTATATGATTTGAATTTTGTAAAATAGACTTCATTTTTGAATTTGTAATATCAAATATATCTTAGGGTTAATTTTTGGAATTTTTCTGAAAAACTTCAATTTTTGATGAATAGTGAAACCACTAAATGGTACTTATAAAAACTGATTTTTCCGTTTAAATGAAATTTTGACATCTTTGTGTTTTGAATTTAAAAAATCCGACATACATGGTTGTCATTAAGAAGTAAAATGTGGTTCAATGGGATAAAAATATTTTTTTGGTGAATAGTATCTTATTAAGTTTTTAATCGCGATTAGAGGTAATTAGTGTAGTTTAAGGTAAAAATAATGTTTTAATAATATGAAATGAACTTTACACATGTCCTAACCTCATTGGATGTGTCATGGCCGACCAAGAAAACCCATGGGTCAACTTGGGGACCCCATGAAGCCACCTTGGTTGGAAAATGACATTAATATCTTTTTATTTAAAGTTAAAGTAAAAATGAGACAAACATGAAATGTTTTACTAAAACAATTTTTACATGGGGTTATACTAATCATATTTTTGACTATAAATATTAATTGGAAAGATAAAAAGATTTCCTACATAATAGTATTTTTTTTATAATTTTTAGACATTAAATAAAGTAAATTATATATGACATCATGATGATGCAGCGATGACCTCATTATTTAACAATTTAAATAAAATGGAAAGATAATGTAATATCTAAGACCCACACATGTCCAAAACCTATTGGATGAGTCGGTTTCGAACCCTTATCACCTTATCCTTGAAACACATCAATGTGGGACCTCTTAAATCCGAATACCATTTTCAAATAAAGTAAAATATGCTTACTTTCCAAGAGTGCCCCTCCGCTCCTCTTATAAAAGGCCCCCACCTCTACCTCCTTACCCACACTCCCAAAGCCTTTGGCTCGGCCAACCCCTGCCCATTTTGTCTCTCCACGTCCCTATATTACTCCTTGAAGCCTCAATTTGGGCAGAAGTCTTCCCAAGGAAGCCTTTGAGCTCAAACCAAAGGGAGTTACCCGATTTTAAGGTAATGTGTTCACTTGAGTCCTTTTGTTTTATTTTGCTTCTCCAACCCCCTAAACTCTTTTTATTCATTTCTTTTGTAACAAATCCAGTATCTTCAATATACTAAGATTTTTTTATAATAAGGATTCGAGCTACACTTACACACACCTACATATAATGGTTAAAGAACATACTGTTTCTGTGGATGGCGAATTTCTGCCTCACGAAATGATGATTGTTCAACACTCATATAACACCTTCAAAGGTGGCCATTAAGATGTCACTATATTTATATATGATATATAATATGTTTATGTTTTACTTAAGCTTCTGTATTTTTCATTTGTGTCTTACCTTTATGGCTTCCATTATGGGTATATGCGATATCTTAATTTTAGGAAGTGCGGACTACTGCCCCCTCAAAGTGATGTGATTCGTTAATGCCATATGTGGGACGTATAAAGGATGGATTTAATGTTATTATATATTATGTTATACTGGAATTATAATATACCTATATATCATTATTATTTCTTTCCATTAAAGTATGAGATAGAAATGAAAGTAGCGTTCATGCGTACGTACGGCTTACCGTCTCCATGAACGGTGCATTTCATTTCTTATCCCCAAATGTAATGTACTATTATAAGTACATGTATATAATGGATATATATGATTAATGATACATATAAATGATGAATATAATTCTGGAATTAAAATATACATACCTCTCATTTAGTTTTAATTCCATTAATATGACAAAGAAATGAAAGTAGCGTTCATGCGTACGTATGACTTACCGTCTCCATGAACGGTGCATTTCATTTCTTACCTCTAAATGATTATGTAATATTATAAATAAATGTATATGCTGGATATATATGATATATATGTTATCCAAATCAGGAATGTCATTCTGGATATAAAGAACCTTTGACCACACGAACAACATGTAATTGTAAGAAGTCCACTTTCGACTTAAGAACCAAATATCGACAAAATAAACATTATTAACTTAAATGATTACATAATGTTTATAACATGACAATAAGTGATATAAAAGGAATAATGAACTAGAAAAAGGTTCTTAATAAAGTGGAAATTAACTCAAGTTTATTATTCAGGACGTTAAAGAATGATCGAGTCAAGTCGGACCTGAGGTAAGGGATCATACTCCTCTCTTTCTTTTTAAGTACGCTCTTTTATGTCATTCCTTTTAAAGCTCAACTTTATTGTTATTGGGATGTTCTTTTATATTACTCTTACTGTAATTTTTATATTATGACAGACCCTATTCTATCTCATCAATCCATTTTGGAAGTTTTAAGTGGCACCGTTAGGCTGCCGAGTTTTCGTAAGAGATTTTTCATCTCACTTTTATTCCCGTGAGATTTATGCTACATTTGCCACAATTTCCTTTGAGTGGTTTATGTACTGCCCATTATTACACTCCTTTTGTAATATAATTCCATTTATGGTTATTTACATATTCATTGTATGACACTTCTTCAATGGGGTGTCCTTTTCGAAAGTTACCCAAGTCGGTAAGGGAACCTTTCACCCTCCTCTTTTTAAAAGACTTTGTTTGTTATGTCTTTTAATTCACATACTATTATGTTGGGATATGTTCTTCTATATCCTGATTGATGTAAATTTTATTTCCAAGTTATGATATTCCATTTTTATCTCTCATCAACTCATTTTCTGAATTTTTTATGTGACGCCGTTAGGCTGTCGAATTTTACCAAGGGAACTTTTTAACCCAATTTCGATTTCTTTGGGTTCAACATGTTGTTATTGAATATGTCATCATTTGAATATGTGTGAATGAACTTTTATTGTTTTACACTTAATATAAAATTATATTGGGTGTATTTATATTTGTCACACATAACTTTGAGATTGATTTATCCTTAATTTAAGGATACCTTTTTTATAAGGGATTTCATCACATTTTACATCTCTATTGAGACTTCATTGTTGATATGCACCAATTAACTCTTATATGGTGTATATACAATCCTTTGGAATATTATATCATGAATCCATTTATTCTCATGATATTATAAAGTTCTGATTAAATGTTATTCCTCAATTGTTGTATTCAAGTGTCTCTAATTTTTGTAAAAACCCTTTAACCAAAATATCGCTTTAAATGTTTTAATGATTTGTTCTTATTAATATCCATGTTTTCAAAATGGTTTTAAGGATTTATTTATATGGATATTAATGGTTTAAAATGTTAAAATCTTCAAGGTGGTATGGGACACTTTGATTCAAAAATCTCTTTATTAAATGGTTTTGAAAATGGTTTTTTTTATGGATTCATTATTTCAATATCCTAAAATGTTATATTGTGATTGAAATGTGGAAATGTTATATTTACTTTATTCTTGTTTTATGTGATACATTTATGTTATGGTTCTTGGGAATTATTATGAAAACGGGTGGTTTCGTGATAAACTAAGGGCGGGTGAGCCCGATATAGCTCTCCAATGCATTGGGTAACGCGAAGGAGTGAAACGTTAAGGTTTCTCCGAAGAGATTTAGGGAATATACTGTGATGGGTATTCCAAAACGTAACCAAGAGGGTTACTCCCTATATAAGAATGTTATGAATGCCTCAAGTTACCTTTATGTCTTATGTTTTCTATGATTTATTCATGGTTTGATGAGGTATGTTAAAGTGCCTATGTTTTATGGGTAAAGTACGATTTCATTCTCATGTATATATGAACTCATGTTTCCTTTTCATATTTTTATAACCCTTACTGATCTTTTTATGCTAATCCCAAGTTTTTGAAATGTTTCTCACAGGTCAAGGGAAAGGTACATGATGTGATGATAGTGTCAAGGATGTGTCAAGAAAGAATCTGTGTTTTATTTTAATTATGTTTCCGTTTATGGGAAGAATGAATATTGTCTTTTATGTGACCACTATATTTAAATGTGGAATGTAACGCAAGTTTCATGATCTAATTCTCTAAAACTCTAAACCTGAAAAGATCCCCAATGTGTAATCTTATAATAACTCAAGATTAAGTAAGGTTTAAGGCTGGGGCCTTATAGGAATAGTTCATGTCATTAATTGTTCGATGCCAAAACCTACCTACCACACCTTAACAAAATATTTTAACATATTCTAGTGTCAGTCAATATCCACAACACAACCTCATCACATAACCTGGGAGGTAGCGTATCATGATTATGGAGGAAATAATCCTCATTCCATTCCCTAACACACCTGATGCTCACCACATACCATAATCTCATCACTAATAGGAATCTACAGACTAGTGATCATCATCACTACTGTTGAAGGAAGAGTGGGTAGCCAACCATAAATTTCACTACCAACCTGAATGTTGGTGAAAACACCTGAAACCCATATTTGGTATTTGGTAAGGTTATTCAACTTGGATGGGGTATTTTATATAAATAACATGAAAATACTATATAGATAGATAACACACAATCCAAACCTCTGGGTACACATCAAACACCACTCGAACATACCACAACATAACCAAAACATCTCACAACACATTCCATCAACCGCTACCACCACTAAATGAAACATACCTACCAACAAAGACACACACAATCAATAATTATTATTCCCACTAAAATTTAACCAATTTCTTGATTTAAAAGTTATCATACAACTTCCAATTATTATTCCATTTCTTTCTATATTCAAAGACAAACCTTAATAACCTTCACCCATTTTAATTCCATTATTTATTAATAACAATGACATTAATTTCAACCCACAATTTTTCAATTTCCAACCCATTCCATTTAGTTTCATTAATACAATTCCATTATATACTACTGGGATACTACCACAAAAATATCACTCAACAACCCTTCCACCTCACTATAAAGAACAAACACCACCTCCCATTCCCAATCCATCACTAAAACCCAAAATTGTCATAAAAATCATAAACCAATCACTATACACCAACCCCATCATAAACAATGGAAACAAACCACAACTCCACTAACACAACACATCCCACATCTAATTCATTCACCAAAATCACCATACGATTCCAAAATAACCATAAATAATATATTGGAAAAACAAAACAACCACAATTATACTCATAGTAGTGAATTAATCAATTAAAAATACCATACATTATAATTTAAAAAGGGAATTACATCACAGTTCGTTATAAATTTCTTGGGTAGTATAATTTTTTTACATGGTAAATTTGTTTATTATAAATATAAAAGTTATTACAATTTTATGCATGGTGATTTCAAGTAAGGATCCCCAAAAGGTCTAAAAACACAACAATCGCAACTGAATACAAGGCTCTCATGAACTATGATTTTCAAAAATAGTAGCAAGTGAGTATGAAATCATAAAAAATATTTCAAAATAAGTGAACACCTAAAAATCTCCCACCCATTCAATTTCAGGTAAAAAAATATATGTATCTTCTTAATTAAACCTATATTATCTACTCAAATGTATAAAAAAGAATGAAATTTCCATATATGGACATAAAATATGGAGGAAATTATGATCCCCTACCATAACTAGATGTTCAATATTATCTGAATGGAATAGATAGTTACAATTCATCCACCACGAAAGGGGACACCACCAAAAGAGAAGGAAAACATACCAAAACCTATACACATCAAGATACCATAAAGTATTAATCAATTTAAAACTTTAAATTTGGGATCTCAACCAAAAAAAAACTATTTGATGAAAGAAATGTAATAAAAATAGATTTGGGAGGTGAATGAAGAGCACTTCGATTCACACGATTATGATATGAATGAACTAAGATGTTCAAACTTCTAAGAGGTGTGTCTAGAAGGTGATTAGTGGTCATGGGGTATACCAGGGAATAAGAGTAGAATAAAACTTAACTAAGTTGTCTAGAATGAATAATTTTATCTAGGATGATTTGAAAGCATTCACAATGACATGAAGACTCACAAAACACTTGTGGTTAGTCTGGTTTAATAGAATATCTAGAATTCAATCCTTTAGAACCTTATTTATGATGAATTTTAGAAACCATGTTGAACCATTTTTACCACCACCATGGAACACACCACACCATGGTGTCAAAAACCATTTCATTTTTACCAACCATGCTTAAAAAAATGGTATACCTATGGCATTTACCTCATTCCCATTTTCAACAGGTAAATACTCAAGAACTCTATAGGAACCAACCCCCACACTATGATGGGGTTCTCCTACCCATTTCTCATAGGGATAAATCTAAGAAAAAATGAAATCATAAATGGTTGGATAAGATGTTTGGATTTTCATGCTCTATCCAAGAACTGAATGGCTAACACCAAGCCCATACCCATGGTGTGGCATCACTTTGAATGGATAAAAGTCTCCTTTAGTCTCAAAAATTCATCCAAGATTCCTCTCAGCACCACCATGCCTTTGAAAGTTTAAATTATTTTTGGAAATATGAGCTATAATAATGTTTATATTATTTTTTATATCACTTTTATTATATTTTTATATACATATATATTCTAAATAATCTATTAAAAGTGTTTTAAATTTTTTTAGTAAATGATTTGTAAATGATTTCTCCCTGAATATGTAAATATTATTTTTATTATTTATAACTCATGGATTCATATTATTTACTATCAAGAAGCACCCATGTGATCAAAAGATCTTATTGTTCACAAAAAGTGATTATATATTTAGATTTTTTATCATAAAAACATGATTAAAAGTCTCGACATAGATCTGACACACACGTGAATTTCCTAAAAAAAATATAAAGTTCTGAATCTCAACTAAAACTACTATAGTGGTCCATATTTTCCCGAACCTTACTTTTTATACTTACTATGACTAGAGAGTATTAAGGGTTATTCTTTATTATTTATGTAATGACCCACATTGTTAGGAGTTATTAATTTGTGATGGAGTTTAAATATTTTTAGTTTCGTGAGAATTTCATTTTGAGAATAGTGGATCTGAATGGGGTTCCTAGAGTTAAATATGATTAAAATGTGTTTATAGATTTTTTATGGTTTCGGGGGTTTCTAGATGTTCAAGAGGATGATAGGGAAGATCTAGGTGGTCCAGTTCTAAAATGTTGTAGCTATAGTCCATTTATGGTGTGAATTGTTCATTCATTCCACAAATGTAATTCATGTGGTAAACATAGGCTATGAATTGGGAATATGGGAGAAGGGTGGATACTGCTCAAAAAATTTACAATATGAACTATTGGTTTATGTGAGAAAACATGACAATGTGTTAATTTAAAAACCCAAGTGGGTTCTAGAATAGAAACCCCCTTAGGTTTCTTCTCCATAGATGCATGAGGAGTGGGGGGCCTGATCCCCCCCCTCCCTCTCATTGTTTCCCTTTGATCTAGATCATTTATGATCATTTTGTCGTGAATCGTTTGGGTAAGATATCTCCCTCTATTACTCTTTTTCTTGGTTCACCTACTAGGTTTTTGAGTGGTATGATTTCACTAAATCATTGTGAAATCATTTCACCTACAGGGTATTTTGTGTGTTCCTCATAAAGGATGTCCTGATAGAACATAAACAGTATTTCCTTCATATTTTTTCACCAATAATGTTTCCTTATGAGTTTCCATAGGGTTTCCAATGAATTTGGGTGAAATTGGCCTTCAATTTGGGTGCCTAATTTGATGTTTTTTTGGGTTTCATAGGATTAGGGGAGTGATAAGACTATAAAAAACTTGATTTATTATGATCCTAACATTATTGGATTGCCTAGTGATTTTGGCACCTATTATTTATTTTTGGGTAGTTAGTTTTAATTAATTAATTAATTAAATTTATGATATTGGTTGTTAATATAGGTTTTTGTAGACTCATTGGAGGTTGGTACCAACCTCGGATAAATTATCATATCATCATTTGAGGTAGGGGTTCTTGAATTATTTTGAATCTCTTAGTTAGATAGTGATTTTTTATTCATTTTCCTTCATTTTTGTTATATACATATACACTGCTTCACTTTTGTGATTTACACCATAAGGTTGGGATGATCTCACATTGGCCTAGGAATCAGTATAGACCGTATAACATGTTAAATAGTTCAATGGGGGAGCTTTGTTCAAACAAGTACTAACATGCCTCTTTATGGTTTCCCTTGTGTGGTGTATTATTTTTCAATGAAAAAAATGGTTTATTCTTACACGTGATTTTAAAAATGGGATTTAATTGAAATTAAGATTTCAATTAAAATTGATGATTTCTGAAATGGGTTTCAAAATGGTATTTCAGAATGGAAAATAAGTTTTTCAAAGAACGTTTTTATCAGATTTTGGCTAAGGACATGGTTTGAGTAAAGATGCATGTGGTATATTTTTAAATTGTTTGAAATGTTTTCTTTAACTTGGTTTTTATAGGGAAGATAAAGGGATTTGGTATGAGTTGGTTTTGGTCTGTTTGACCTTGAGTGGGTGATGCCCATTTTTTCGAAGAATGAATGATTTTTTTATACCCCTTATGATGATATCCATATATGATTTTGATCCATGTTTTGTGTGTATCCTATGAGAAAATGGTTTTTATAATGAATTGTATTGTGTAGGTATCCCTGTGAGACCTTTATTTTGGTAACAAAGTGATTTTTTTCCTAGACGGATATGAAAACCCCTTGGAGGGTTGAGTAGGGTCTCTAATGTGATTGAAACATGGGACTAGGACCTGAGGGACTAGTTTCATAGGTGATGAGTTATTGAATTGTGAGATAGGATATGTTCCATATTATTATTAGCTTGATGTGCTTGATGGACTCCCTATATTTTATGGGGATGGGGTTCTGATATTGATTGTGGACTCCCCATAGCCTAAAATGATAGAGTGTTGTGATGGAATTTAGTCACCCTAGAATATGTGGGGATGGTTTGGTGTGATTGACTATGGTATCATAGATTATGAAGGGATAGGTTAGTGTGATTGAATGTTTCCTCAATAAAGATTGTGAGGATGAGATGATGTGTTTGATTACCTCTATAAATCCTATACAAATGGGTTAGTGTGATGATGGACCTCCCTAGAGTCTATGGGTATGGGTTGGTCTGATGATGGACCTCCTTGAGTATGTAGGGATGGGTCACATTACTTAATGATTCCATGATCTGAGTGACTGGTGTGGTCTACTTATTTTATATTCCACTATGGTACCAATAGATATTCATTCCTTTAATGAGCCGAATTAGATTGGGTAAGGTTTCATGGTGGACTGATTAGCACACGATGACCTAGTTTTTATGATTATCCATGAATCATGTATTATGTTTCTAGGTAGGTGTATTATATGGACACAAATACACCTTATATATGATTGTTTTGCACAAATACATGATGAAAATAACACTCAATATGGTCAAGGCATAAGGGATATCTAATAGGTTGTTGGAATCACTACATACCAATGAACATACATTGGTTTTGACATATGTGGGAAGAATTTCTTGTTTTCTATCAGAAAACATATATCGATCATGATAGATAGGGAATAAGCCCGGTAGGTTATGGAGGAAGGATTTGGAAGAATTGAATGTTATTAGGGATGGAAAACATGCCTTTTTATTTATTTTATTGATTCCATGTTTATATATTTCCATGTTATTTTTTTCTGCATCATATAGATAGTTTACTATTTTTATTCTATACTGTGGGGGACCATTTTTATCCCTATTTATTTTTCCATAGGTTTTAGGATGTCCATTGTATGGATAGGTCATGCTGAATTTTTAGTGGGTTCAAGTATGACCCTCAAACTTCTTTTAGAGGGAATAGATTTGGTAGCCTCTAGAATATGGGGAGGCAAGACTAAGGTTACATAATGTCTCAACTTAGACATTGTTTAGGCAGCCAAGGACAAGTCATTAAAACATAGTATCAGAGCATGTATTTAGACTAGATAATATAGTTAGATAAGGAGTTAGGATGTCAAGAATCAACAAATATATAAAGTGATTTCTAGGCTAGTATGAATTTGATTGAAACATGAGTTTCTATGGAATGTACAATTTTAATATTAGGAACTCTAGTTTGAGTGAGTTGTTAGATTGAAACGATAATCCCAATGTGGGTTGGATGAAACCAGAGATGAGTCATATGGATCATCTAGGAGACATTGAGTTGTATATGCATCATGATAGTGACCTGATTAGTGAATGATACATACACCAATGGGTAGTGTTGTTTGACATGATGCCACATTGGAATCCATATTAATTTAGTAAACCTATGATATAAATTTTATTTTCTAAAATATATTATAAGTGAAAATTAGATTAATATGTAAATGAGGGGTATTTTAACTTTATTTTTTATTTCTTTTTGCGATTTTACTTATTTAGTTGTCATAGGGAAATGATTTTTGAGATGTTTTTTTTGAGAATAAACCTAGTTTTGAATAGAAAAACTCATGAGATGGAATTAAGTGTGTATAAATAGTTTTGAAAGTTTATTTTATTTGAAATGACTCAAGGAGAAAATGGTTTTGGAATGGATTGAGAATTTTTGGTTTTGTGAAAATATGATGAAAATGGTTTTTGAAATTGTATTTCAAGGTGGTTTGGAAATTTATTTGAAAATTTGTTTTAGAAAAGTAAATAGTTTTTAGAAAAACTGGACTAGATAGGCAGAGTATTTTCGGTAATTTTTGTTTTAGTGAAAACTTTGGGATTCAAAGGGATGTTTTGAAAACATGGGTGATTTTTTGTAAGAGTAAAATGATTTGTAAAGGGGTTTTTTAAAATAAAAAATGGGTTCCTATTGATACCAATTTTATGGGATATTGGTGTTTTGGTTGAGGTGATTGGAGTGTTTTAATGTTGTGCTTGAATTTCATGTTATGGTTGGTCAAAAACCACCAAGTGAGGTTAGTAGGTGTGTGTGGAATAGTTGGTGTAGTTTAAAGGGAGAAACTAGTTCCCATGTATACTATTTTTTGGGATCTTCAGTGGTTGATCAGATGATACATGAGTCATTGATTCGTACCTTTACTGGGTATGACATCGTTGTTTATAGGGAGACACTTTTGGAAGTATCAGGGTGGATGATTTATGGGAGCTTCTTATAGTAGGATTGTGGGTTTTGATGTGGGATTTAATATCCATATGTGATGTTTATGGGTTTAGGGATTAGATATATTAATGTTCATTTTGATTTTTTGTGGGTTAGATTGCTCATCATGTATTAATGGGTTCATGTTTAAGGCTGGTTAAATTATGATTTATGTGGTAGATTCATGTAGAGGGTAGCACCATTAATTGAAATTATCCATTACAAGTATAATATTATAGTGGGGAGCACTATGAAATTTAGAATGATTCAGTTGTTGAAAATTTAGTGTTTTAGGATAGGTGGGTGTAGTTGGGAACCATATTGATATTTATTAATCGGTGTTTTGTGTTTGAAACTCATGTTTTAGATGGTTGTTCAAAATAATGGAGAAAGGCTGGGTTATTAGGATGTATTTCATTATAAGATAATATGGTTTATAGGATGATTTATGGGTTGAATCAAAATTCATGACATATTTCATGGGGTGGACCATGAATCATGAAATGTTTCCGAGGGTGAACCATGGTTTATGACATGATTCACGGTGTAGACCATGAGTTGTTACATGTTTTAGGGGGTGAACCATAGTACATGGTGTGATTTAGTGGGTGAATAATGTAAAAAATGTGATGATGTATCATTTTTCAGTGTCTAGTGTGTTTTATAGACCAAAACAACGAAATGGATATAAGAAATGGTAGTTCTTATCATTTAGCTATTTTGATTACATGGAAGTTAATAGGAGGATAATCGAGAGAGGAAGTTAGAAATTCTAGTGTACAGGTTGATCCAATTGATTTGGTTCCATAAGGAATAAAAAATGGGAATTGGGATATGATTCAGGATGAAGTTAGTTTGTGGTAATAGAATCTAGCTTAGTGATTAGTGTCAGTGTATTGGGATCAAGATCAGGGTCAGCATTGACGTGATCTGAGGGTGATTCAGATCAGGAAGGCATTGGTTCCTGGGATAGAGTATGATGGTGGATGTGTTTTTTGAGGAATTGATCAAGTAATTACACCATTATTTGGATTCTATATTTTCTATGGCTATTTTAATGATGTGAGGATACCTTTGGAGGCATCATGGTAAGGTGATGTGGTGGTGTGTCTATGGTTGAGGTCGATCACTTTCAAGAAATGTCATACAGGGAAGGACTGATAGGCTTCTTACTTGGAAAAACAATTTGGTGATTTGGAAACCACATCAGGATTTTCAGTCAATATGTGGTTGGGGAGGTTCGTGTATCATACCAAGTGTTTTATTAGAGAGATGGTGTGTCCAAGCATGGTGTTTGGAGTTTCATAATAGAATTGTGTTGGGATTTGGATTTGAAATGTAGATAACTAGCATTGAGTTGAGGAAAAGTTAGGTATTGTTTTATTTTCATAAGTATACCCCATATTCTTGAAGATAATAGGTGTTTTGGTAGGGATTTTATAATGACCCGCGTCATTATGAGTTTGAAATTCATAAGTTATTTTGATTTTTTAGTGAGTAGTTTGTTTTCAGAATCGAGGATTATTATGGGATTCTAATAGTTTCACATCCTTAAAATGTGTCTTTAGATGGTATTTAATGCATAGGTTTCTTCATGTTGGTTTATGAGGAAGTTGGGTTAGATTCAGGTGCCCAAGAAACTGGAATGTATTAGCTTTATACCATTCATGGTGTGAGTGGGTCATTCACACTATTAATTAAATTCGAGGGGTGATAGCAGTCCGTGAATGTGGAATAGGGGTGAAGGGGGGTTCTATTACCCCAAATATTCATGGCATGAACTATTTTTTGATTCCAAAAAACATGTTAATGAGTTTTCTTAAACTCAAAGGGGTTATAAAACAGAAACAAACTTGGATTTATTTTCTCTGGATGTACAAGAAGAGTGGTGGTTGAGCCTTACCCTCTATCTCCTTAGTGACCTTTGATCTGAATCATTTTAGAGCATTCTGTTTCACATGTTTAGGTAATATATCTCCCTATCTTATCTTTTTTATATTCCTTGTTTCTTGAGTATTTTTGGTTATTCTATTAATGCTTTAAGTTGTTTAATTTCATGGGAGTATGTTAAAGTTGTGGCACCCAAAGGTCCTTTCATGTGTGTGTTATAGAGGATGTTTTGAGAGGCTATAAACTAGCTTCTATTCATCATTTTTTATTAGTTATGTTTACTAATGAGTTTATATAGGTTTTCTAATGAATTTTGGTGAAATTATCTATTTATTTAGGTTCCTAATTCGGGGATTTTGTGTTTACAATGATTTGGGGTGTATCGAGAGTCGATCCCACCCAGTTTCTTATAATTCTTATGTTTTTGGAATTCCTGATCAGTTTAGTGCCTATTATGATTTTTTGGGAAATTAAATTAAATTAAATAATTAATTAAATTGATGTTGTTGGTTGTTTTGATAGGTGATCGTTGAATTAGTGAATATTGGAACAAGCCTCAGATAAATTATTGGATCATTTATTAAGGTATGGGACCTTGACCTTATTTGAGTCACTTGGTTAGTTGGCAATTTCGTGTTTGTGTAAATTTATTGGTATTATATTCTTACATACTACTTATCTTGTGTGATTTTCCTCATATGGTCAGAGTAGGCTTGTCTTACATAAAATTCAACATTTATTGTATATCCTACAAAAGAATCTAATGGTGGTTCCCTAGTTGAATAAGTTCTAGATGCCCTCTTTATGATTTTTATTGGTAGTGTACAATGGTTTTCAAAGGAAAAAATGGTTTCATTTTAAATATGATTTTTAAAATGGAATTTAGTTGAAATTGGAATTTCAAATTAAATTGGAGATTTTTTAAAGGTTTTTAAAAATAGAATTTCAAATTAGGAAATGAGGTTTTCTAAATATTATTTGATTGGATTCGAGATAAGGGATTTGTGTGAGTAATAAAATGCATGATTCCTTTTAAAATGGTTATAAAGGATGTATTTGAAATAGTTTTCAAATGAAAATCATAGGTATTTGGTGTGAGTTGGTTTTGGTTCATTTTACCATGTGTGGGTGATGCCTAGTTTCTAAAAGAATGTGTGATTTTTATGTGCCTCTTTTTGTGATAATTGTTTATGTCATTGAAGCAAGATGAGGTGTGTAGTGTGTATATCCCCTGAGAACTTGGTTTATATTATGGTGTGTGTTTTGTGGGTATCCCTATGATACCTTTATTTTGTATCAAAGTGATGGTTAGTCCAAAGAGACTTGATGGACCCCTTAGAGGGTCTAGTTGGCTCTCAAATGTGTTTGAGACATAGGATTAGGTCCCGAGAGACTAGTGGCCCAAGTGATTAGTTAGTGAGTTGTGATATAGTTTAGATTCCCTATTCATATTTCCCATGTGTTCTTGATGGAATCCCTAGATTAAATGGGGATGGGCTAGTGTGAATGAATGTGAACATTCCATATCCTATGGGAATGGGCTACTGTGATTTACTATTGACACTCTAGAGTCCATGAGTATGGTCTTATGTGATTGAATGCGGCTTCCCTAGAGCCTATGTGGATTGTTCAGTGTTTCTTATGACCTCACTAGAGTATGAGAGGACATTTTGATGTGAAAATGGACCTCCCCAATGTCCAAGGGTAGGGTTTAGTACTATGATGGACCTCCCTGAGAACATGGGTACGAGTTAGAGTGATTTATGAGACACTGAACTAAGTGATAGGAATCAATCATGTGTTGTATGTTCTATTAGAGTACCAACATATATTCCTTCTATAAATGAGCCTAAGAAGGTATGGATAGGTTTAATAGTGGCCTTGTTAGTAAAATATGACATGGTTTGTATGATTATTTGTGCATTGTTTGTTATGTTACTAGGTTGGTGTGTTTTATGGAAAAAAATGAAACCTTATATATGTATTTCATGAAAATACACTTGATCACAAGAACACCCAGTATTTTTGAGTCATCTAGAATACCTACTGGGGTATTGTACTCACCCTTACCTATGTACATGACATGAGTTTCTATTTATATAGGTAAAATTTCTTATTTTCTCTTAGGAAATTAGTATCGATGGATCTGGACATGGTATGGGTGTGGCAGGTCATGGAGGTCAAGTATTTGGAAGGACGTTATGTGTGTAGGGATGGATAGTGTGTGTTTTTATTTACTTTATTTATCCCATGTTTATTTGTTTCCCTATAATGGTTTGGAACATCATTTAGATTGTTTAATATTTTTATTCTAAACTACAGGGGGCCATTTGAATCCCAAATATTTTTCTTTGGGTTTTGGGATGTTTTTTATTTGGATATATCATGGAAAATTTTCTATATGTCCAGGTGTGGCCCTAAGATTATTTTAGGGTACATAAACTCATCATGGTTATATTAGAACCTCACCACTAGTTTACTACCTCTAACACACATAGAGGGACACTTGAGGTTATATAGAATCCCCAATTAGGAACTTTTTGGGAGGCCTGGGCTAGGGTATTATAATTTATAAGGTTGTTTGATAAAAAATTTAATTTTTATAAAGTTTAATTACTTTTATACAGACCCTACTTGATATGTAAAGGTAAGGTTTTTTTCTAAAGGATACATAAATGTATCCCCCATCATAACCTCTATATAAAGGTAAAAAACTATTGATATATATTACATAAGGGTTTAAGGAACCCACATCAGGATTATTCCTTCACCATATATGGGATTTTCCTCACATAAGGGTCTTCCATGAGAGTAGATCCTGTATGAGCTCACTTTGTAAAGGTCATCCGACTTCATATAAGGGTAACCCATGGTTTTTAAATCTCGTGTAAGGGTAATATGGATGTAACCTTAAAAAATTACCATTTTAGAATTGTGTAAAGATAAAACAATTTACCATTATGTTAGAACCCATCACAATTTATAGGTAATTTTTATTTGAAATTGAGAAGTTTCCATTGTTTTTCTTCTTCTTTCCCATAACTCAATATTTCAGTAAAATTGGGTAATTTAATTTTGAAAACATAGAAAATGAATTTTTTAAATTATTTGTATACTATTTTTATGATTATAAATACTAAAACACTTGATTTAAATGAGGAATTAAAAGAATTTACTTCTTTTTAATAAAGGTAAAAATATACATGTGAGATTTATGTGATTAATGCATTTGATATTTTAAATGATTTTTGGGAGGGGGGACACTTCTAGGTGAGCTATATTATATCCATGAATTTTATAAAATTAATTTTTTTCCTGTACCTTACCCACCCTTTTTAATATTGATATAATTTAGAATATTAAATGATGGATGTCATGAGATAAGTTTTGTAGATTTATATTTATACAAACATTACATTTGAATTTATTTTTAGGTTTAATCTAATGTGAAATTATGATTCATATATACATATGTGCATGTTTCCTCTTGATTTATCCCTCACATCCTTCCCTTATTCTTCAAATAGTTCTATATGAGAGATAATATAGGAGAATTCCAAGAAGACTAGGCACTGACCCCAATAATTCCATCATGTATAGACACGGATTCCACATCAGACTTCACTTTCATATTGTGGTAGGGGATTTATAGATTGATTAAACTTTGAAATATAATTATTGATATACTTAAAACATATATAATCCTTTATAAACCTTGAAATCCTTCAATTTTTTGTCCATATTATTAAATGGATGAATTTACAATCATTTATTGTTAATTTCTAGGGCTTCAAAAAGAGTGCATGTAGTCCTCATTATTTACTCCTATTGAAACTCGACCATTATTACCAAACACCATATTTCATTAAAATATCAAAAAAATGGAATATTTACCTTAGAAAAACCATATAAATCCTGGTAAGTTCTTATAATCCTTCCTCAGGCTCAATGGATATGAAATTATCTGAGGGGAGGGGTGTGTTTATTTAATTCTTTTATCAATTTTATTATCACTATCTTATCAGGAAATATATTTTTGTTTGTTCTAAGAGGAGGGGTTATTTTTTATTTCGGAATTATTATTCATGTGACAAACTCTTCCTCCAATCCTACGTTTGGTTTGAGGGAAGGAGTCACATATTTATTTTATATTATATCACTATAAATGTTTAAAATATTCATTATTGTTTCAAATCCTTTAACTTCACACATGGAATGATTGTTGGAATATCCTATTATTATGATAATTGAGAATAACTATCTTTTAATGTAGTAAAATGTGCCTATTTATGAGGAATTGAAATATTAAAAAGGGGAATGGATGTTAGGTATGATTTCCTTATTATGATATTGTTTATGATATTAAATATGTTCCATTGAACTTATGTGACATCCCTTGTGAAATGGGGGATATCCTAGAAAATAAAATGAAGGGGAGCACTATTATTATATTTTAAATAGAAGGTAAATATAGTTTCATTTAAAAATTTTATTTATAGATTACATGATGATATATTTAATACAACATTAGACTGAATTTTTCATTTTATTTGCATACACTGCCATGTTTCTTAATGGTAGAACTTAAATAATGATATCATTTTATGTGAACATGTTTCCTTGTTCCATGATAAAATTATGTGCATAGAATATAATTATGTCAAAGATATTGGTAAGACCCCATTATTAAATACATGTAGGTTTGTTCCACAATTACTGAAATTATGATGAAATAAGAAAGTAAAGAAAATATGGAATAATAAATGTACTACTATTGAAATATATTTAATTTATTGGAGAGTTCTCAATTATTATTGAAAGGTTACATAGCATTTAAATTAATCATTTGTGTTTTGATTTAAGATGGGTATTTAAGGTAATTATTTTAATTAATTATAAATTGAAAAAGGATAATCAGTAAATTATATGTGATTTATCCAGAAAGTGTTAATTGGTTATTTAATTATGATTTTTTATTTTTTTTAATAATTAAAATATAGATATGGTGAATATTTAAGGAGTATTCCTTGGATAAATATGGATAGATTAATAACTTAGGTTAGATAAAATAATAATTAACCTGATAAATAAATAGTTATCTAGTTCAATAAGATAATAATTGAATTGAACAATTAATGATTTGTAATAATTAGTATGTATATTATAGAAATGTTTAAAGGTGATTATTAAATGATTAAATAAAAAATAGTTTCTTATAAAATATGAAGGGAAAGGAACCATAGTGTAGATATTATTAGATAATAGAGTTCTGTGGATGGTTCATCTGATTTTTTATTATTCAGATCTCCTATTATGTATAGGGATGTTTCATTTATTTTCCTTGAAATTGATCACTATTTAATATTATTATTGTGTGTTCTTGTTTTTATTAATAGATTTATTATATGACTTTTTTTGTGTATGGTTGTATGTTTAATTATTTTTTTCTTTTCTATATCTTTTCTTGAAAGTATACATGTAGGTTGTAATGTCTTGAGGTAATTTCATATATAATTAATTTGGACTGTAATGGATCACAATCAGCATTAACATATATATACATATTTATATGGGATAAAATGGCTTGATGTGAAGTGTTAATATATGTGGATGTAATGAATTAAGGTTATGAAATGTGAATTAATTATGTGTTATAATTTATTAATGTTAATATATACAAATAAAATATATCTATGATGGATTGGAGGTTTATATCATGTATGGGGATGTATTGACATGAGGTTCACTGCATAGTCATAGATAAGATGGATGCATGAGATACAGGGATGCAATGATATGGATATATGAGATAAATGGATATGATGATGTGGCTTCATAGGATGTTGGTATGCAATGATATGGCTAAACAAGGTGCATGGATGTGATGATGTGAATCCATGATGTATATGGATGTGATGATGGGATGATCAATGAAGGTTGAGAGATAAGAAGGCTTGCATGTTTGAATAATTTTATAGTTGTGATATTAGATGCCTCTTTTATTCATTATTGATGTTATATTCTAGGATACCTCAATGATTAGTATGATCCATGGTAGTCAGGGGTTTTTGTTCTCATTTATGACAACTATGGGTTTGATAAGTCATCTATATGTGATACTGAATAGTATGTGAGTATTGGTTTTCTTATTAGCTTTAACCATACCCTTATCTTTGGTAGATGTTTTCATGTATGTATTCCCCAAAATTTAATTTCTTATAAATATATAATTGCATAGAAAAATAGTCCAACTATGTAACCCCAAATTTATTACCCCAACACAGTTTGAAAAGTGTTAGTAAGATAAATCATGATAATTTATAGATAATGTTTTGGTATCTTTGATGGATTCATAGGATGATTTAGTTTTCATTTGCATTATTACATGTACTTTTAGTTAATTTATATATGGAATGTAGTTGAAATTGGTTTATAATAATCAACATAAATTTTATCTGAGATTTTGGGTATTTATTGGTGGTTTATTCTATTATTTTTAGAATTAAGTGGGAAATGCCTCATATTCCAACAAGGGGTCCCCTTTGTGCTAGTCACCAATCTAGGACCTTTTAGAGGTGGGTTTTAGGGGGGACAATCTTGTCTTCTACATTAACCCAATAGATTTTCAGTGGGAGAAAGTTGTGAAAATGTGGTATCAAAGATTTTGGTTGAGAGTTATAATGGAGTTTGTAATTAGTCACATAAGATAATTTCTTCTGTTTGGTTGGTATAAAATGTCATTTAATCCTAACTAGTATGTAAGTAGGGGTAATGGAGTGTAAATAGATATTTATAACTCATTGTGTACTATGAAAAAACAATAATTTCATGGAGATTGGCTAGGATATCAATATTGTGGACCTCTATGATCTGATGGAGTTACTATGAGATCTAACTGAACATGTTTAGGTTGTAAATTCACTGATTTCAGGGTATAAGTACTAAGAAGGGTGCATGAATCAATTTAATAGTTTTCCTTTAATTTTAATCTTGATTTTTTATTATGAATTTTGAGTTTGTTTATCCTAAACATTATTGATATGGTACAAACTTTATGAAAATGTTAATTCAAATATGATAAATTATTGCAGATTAGAAAGATATTCCATTTTAAAAACTCATGAAATGATGGGTATTTTGTTTCCTTTAATAAAACGAAATGATAAATTTTATACTTTATGGATTGAAGTATGTTAAATTAATCTACTAGTAAGAGAATTTTAGAATTTCTTTTGTTCTAGATTTATGTTGTTATATGATATCATGATTCCATTATAGGAAAATTATATCAACTAATTTTATATTTAATGTTTAGATTTATATTATAATTATTAATTCATGAAACTAGAAAAAGTTTAACCATATTTAAATTTAAAATCAATTTTTAATGAGTAAACGATTAAATGTTCTGAAGTATGTCTAAGAAGTTGTTTTGGTATGAAAATTTCTTCTAAAATTATTTTCAAGCATGATTTTTTTGAAATACTTAGAATATAGATAGATTTTCAAAGGGAATTTTTAAAAGCATATAAAAAATTTATTCATTCAATAAAATGAAATATTATTTCTAGTGTTAAGAAAACTAGTAAATTTTAAAGATTATTGAAATAAATACTGGTTTTAAAGATTTTTTTAAAAGATTATTGTTGATTGGGTGGATGGATTTAATTTTTCAACGCATTCCAGTTAAATATTTTTCTTAAAAAAGGTTAATGATGGATGATATAATTTAAAAAAAAAATTAAATATGCATGAATTTATTATTTTTGATAGTATTCCTGAAATTATTCAATATTTTGTTTTATTATCCTGCTAAATTACTTTACATGTTGGTTATTTTATACCGTGTTGAGCATGATGAATTTAAAAAGTAATAACAGGATTTAAAATTTTATACATGATTATATTGTGTATGACTTATTTTTTATATAGAATTTATTATGCTATATTTTATTAAGTGTGAAGCATGAAATGAAAACATATGGTAATCATGTGGAAAGTGAAAATCATAATTATATGTCCATGAATAAATTAATATGATGTTGATATCAGAGTGTCAAAAATTTGTGAAAATTATTCAAGCATTGATAATGAATATTCCACGTGCACATTCAAGGAAATTTTGATCTCATATGGACTTATTGAATATTAGCATGCTATAATATGAATTAATATATTATAATCACTGTATTTGATTTTTTCTCTTGTTGATTTATCATCCATGGATAATGATGTGTGGAATAAAGTATTATAAAATTGTAGTTGATATCTAAGAAATTATTTGATATGATTGATGATGGGATGGTAATTATTGGACTTGAAATGTGTTAAGAATGGAATAATGGTTGGATGGAAATGATTGTATAGTGTAGGAAGTAAAATATAATGGATAACTGTTTATGTCTTTTTTGATTACCTCTTTTATTTTTTAGCTATTGATTACTTTATTGTTAGTTTAGGTTTTCTTATTTCTAGATATTTTTTGCATATTTCATGACATGTTGAAATTACACATGACTATTTCTAATATATTCCACTATTAAATGATTTTACGATTGTAAAAAATTTCTTAAAAAAGTTCCAAACGAGTTAAAATGGAAATAAGAGAATGATGTTGTTAAAATTGAAAATAGAGACCAGCTGCGACTGACCCATGATTATTTAAGGAATGCATGTTTTGATGACTATTATATTGTGGATTATTGTTATTCATTACTACTGGTGTTAGGATTTTTCTAATGTAATTATAAAATAGGAAACCAAAATGATTTGAATGATTTGATTTATGAAATATGTGTTAACATTGTTCGGTTTACTCAAAAATGGATTTGGAAAGGAATGATATGACATGACTGTACGGATAAAGAAAGACACATCAATACTTGAAATAGGCACTACCACAAAACTGGGCAAGGCCAACACCAACCTTTATCAACGCTAATGAAAAATCACCGATAAAGGGGGTACGTTTATCCATGCTAAAAAAGCGCTGTTAAAGGGTACCTTTATTAGTGCTAAAAAGTGCTGATAAAAGTATCCCTTTATCATCGGCTTTTTAGTAGCGCTGAAAAAGGGGGGTCTTTAATAGCACTTTTTTTAAAAGTGATGATAAAGGGTCTACTTCAAAAAAAATTCATTAAAAATATATATTAATATTTAAATATATAGAAATATTTATATGGATATAAATATAATATATATTTTATAAATATAATTTTAAATATATTTTAGATAAGTATAAATATACAGTTACACATAATATATAAGATATTTAGTGAAAATGGCTTATAAAAAAATTAAAAATATATTTTTAATAAATAATTTTCTAATTATTATGGAGTAATAGTCATTTAATATCAATTTGAAGACTAAAAAATAATAAAAAAAGATCTAAAATATGTTGAAAACGCAACTCGAACATCAAATGGCCATAACTTTTGATCCGGGTGTCCGTTTGAGCTCTACCACATATCAAATCGAATCCCGCGAAGAGGTCTACGTTCTAATAACCCAAGAAAAGCTTAAGTCACATTTTTATTGGCCAAAAAAGGCCAAAAAGGCCTCCAAAACAGAGTTATTAGTCGGGATATCCCGATATTTTAACATTCTGTGGATTTTCAGCCTCGTTTAAGGGGGTATTATTGGCTTTTTTTGTGGGGACTGAATTTATTCCAAGGTATTACATTCATATTGATATTATGTCTTTGAAATTTTATCGTTTTTTTATAATTAACTGCTATTTATAATCAAATATATAACAATATATAAATATTTTTTATTTATTCACACATAAAAAATTAATTATAAATATAAATAATAAAATATATTTACATATAAAATATATTATCTTTATCTAAATAATAACTAATATCCATTTTATTTAAAATAAAAATATAGGAATATTTATATACCTATATATTAATCTAACTATATATATATTAATATAACTACATATATATATTCATATAACTATAAATATATATATTAATATCACTATAAATATATATATTAATATAACTATATATGTATATATTAATATAACTATATATATATATATTAATATAACTATATATATATATATATATTAATATATATATATATTAATGTACAAATAAATATAACTAAATATATAAATATATATAAATAGAGATATCGTGAAATGGAAAACAAACCAAAATAGAGGAGTGGTAAGGGCTTAGGTGGGTAGGGGGAGGTTTCAAGTTCAAAACCTGGTGGAGGCAGGGGCGCACATATGGGGGTGGATTTGTGGGGATAGCGCTGATAAAGGGTGGAGGGGGTGCATGCGGGCGTTGGAGGCACTGGAAAGCGCTGTTAAAAGGGGGGCTCAAGCGCTATAAAATCCCCCTAATTGGCAGGATTTTTTTAAATTTTTTTAAATTTTTTTAAATTTTTTTATTTTTTTAATTTTTTTTACTTTTATCAGTGCTAAAAACAAGTGCTGATAAAGGGGGTCTTTTATCAGCGCTGAAAAGAAAGTGCTGATAAATGACCCTTTTATCAAAACTTTTTTTAGCACTGATAAAAGACCCCTTTTATCAGTGTTTTTTTAGCGATGATAAAAGGGGTCTTTATCAGCGCATTTTGGAGCGCTGATAAAAGGGGTCTTTATCAGCGCATTTTGGAGCACTGATAAAGGGGACCCCCCCCCCCCCTTTATCTTCACTGGCTTTAACAGTGCTTTTCTAGATCTATTAAAGGCCATTTTTAGCGCTGATAAAAGGCATATTTGTAGTAGTGAGGTTTCATATTATACTATTTTTTTTGTTGAGGAATCTTTGACAAGAATATCTTGGCTTCGATAAGTATTTTAACCTTTAGTGGGAATTAATTGGGAGTGTGATGTGTTATAGGTTAATTCCTCAACTCTGAAATAAAACTACAAAAATAATTTTGATGCCAATTTAAAGTTGATTTGAAAAGGGATGTATGATGATTTATATAAATATAAATGAAAATTTTCCATTATCAAAGTAGTAAGAAGTAATCCATAGAATTTGAGTATTATTGGAAAATGGTGTGCTTTGAGATTTTAAATTTCATACCAAGTGAAAAATAAATACAACACCTTAAATGTTATAAAGGGGGTTCTATTTTAAAATATGAAACGTTTTGAACATAGTTAATGAATATTTGAAAATGATATGTATTTTAGAACTTATATTTAATTTTTTATTTGAATAAAGGGATGCGTGATATTTTTTGTTAAAAAATGAACTTACACTTACTGATTTTGGCTTGACTCTAATTTTATTGAAAAAATTAATTCTAAATAGTTTAAAAATTATTTTAAAACCACAATTCATTTGAAGTGATTTTGATTTTATATAGTAACTAGGCCCATGTTGTAGAGGTATCTTCTATGGATATAGAATTTGTGTTTAGCTTCTTATCAAGGTTTTATTTTAATTATCGTGGATGAGAATCATTTGAGTGGTTTCTAAGAAAATGGTTAGGATTTTTATGTGCCTTAATTTTTCTTTTTATGAATACTAGAGTGTATGTGGGGCCTAATATTTATTATTTATAATTTTACTTACCAAAAAAACAAATTTTTATTATGTTTAATTTACCCTTAATAAAACCCTACCTTTTGTATAAACATAATCATTTTTTCTAAAGGTTAATTAAAGGTAACCCCTGATGGAGCCTCCAAATAAAGTTAATAGGCTATTACTATAAATTTTTTAAGGGTATAAGGAACTCAAATTAGGGTGATTATTTTTTGATGTAAAGGTTTTTCATTGAACAAGGGTCTTGTGTGGGAGGATATGACATGTGAGGGTCACTACATAAAGGTCGTCTGACTGCACGTAAGGTTAACCCAGGGTTAATGAATCTCATGAATGGGTAAGATTGAATTATCCTTAACCAGATTTATATTTTAGAATTATGTAAAGGTAAAACAGTTTACCCTTATGTGAGAACTTATCCCTTTAATTTATGTAATTTTATTCAAGGAAATTAAAAATTTCCCCTCTTCTTCTTTTTCTCACCAAAAACTCAATATTTTAAATAAAATTTGCTATTTCAAATTTTAAATCATGGTATATGAATGTTTAAAGTTATGAAAATAATATTTTTAGGATTTTAAATTTTGAAGCAAATTATTTGAATGTGTAATGTAAAGTGTTGAATTCTGTTTGATAAAGTGAATGTATACAAGCGAGCTGTATGCGATTCATGCATGTGATATTTCAAATGAGTTTTATGAGGGGGGGGGGGCTTATCCAAGTGACATACGTTAGGTCCTTCAATTTTATATTATTAAATCCAATAAGTATCTTACCCTACACTATTAATATCAATATTATGTGTAATATTAAATGAGAGAGGTTAAAATATCAACTTTGTTTATTTTTTATGCTAACACCATGTCTGTATTTATTCTTATGAGTAAATTTTTGTGTAATTATTATTTATATATTCATATATGAATTATTACTATCTCAATAAATACTATATTTACCATATTTTTTTATCACTTATAAAAAATATGTGATAGATATGTATTCCAAGAAAACAAGGCCTCAACCCCAACAATTCCAGGATGTACAGACACCGATTCCACATTTTACTTTTCCAATAGATTAAAGTCAGATATTTCTTATATTCTTTAATATTGAAATATAATTGTTTATATTATAAAAACATATCTAAGCATTCTTGAAACTTAAAATCCTTTAGTTTTTTCCCCTAATATCAAATAACTAAATTTATCATCATTTACTCTCGATTTCCAACCCTTTGAAATTAGTGCAGAGATACCTCCTCATTCATTCTTATTGAAACTCACCCAATATTAAATAAATAATTTTTTCCTAAAATTTCCTCAAATTAATTTAGAATCTACCTTGAAAAGAACACAGGTCAAGGTAATTTCTTATACTCCCTCCTCAGTCTTAGTGGAGATGAAATGATTTAGGGGGAGGGGTGTGTCTATTTAATTATTTTATTCGTTATATTATTACTCTCTCCATGGTGATGATATTATTATTTAGTCTGAGGGGCGGGGTTCCTAGTTATTTATTCATATTTTTCATGTAACATACTCCTCTTTTAGGAATGTGTTTAATCTAGGGGAAGGGGTCACAAATTTATTTTCTATCATTTTGATATGAATTTTTAAATTGTGCATCATTATTCTACCTCTTTTAATTCAATGCATGTAATGATAAATGTAATACACTATTATTATTATAATTGAGAAGCATCAATTTTTTGATGTTTTAAGAAGTGAATATCTTTGTGGAATGAAAATATTAAAAAGGGAAAATAGAAGCTGAGTTTGGTTTATTTATTATAATATTGATGATAATATTGTATATGTATAGTTGAACTCATGTGATATCTAATGTGAAGGAGGGGTATCCTGGAAAATGCAATGGTGTGGAGAATTATTATAAAATTAAAAATGGAAGGTAAATATGATTCCATGTTATATTTTTATCTATTGATTATGTGATGATATTTTTTTTGGAGCGCTGAATTGATGATATCATTTTATACACAAAAATTGCCATGTTTATTTGTTGCAAAACTTGACCGATGATGTAATTTTTTGTACACATGTTTCCTTGATCCTTTCTAAAATAATGTGGGTATATGGAAATTTTAGAAAAGATATTGATAAGATACATTTATTCAATATATTTGCAATGTTACGTTACTTGATTACATTATGATGAAATAAAAAATAAAGGTAAAGATAGAATAATGAATGTACAAATATGGAATTAAGATTAAAGTATTGGAGAGTCATGAATGATTATATAAAGGAAAATAAGAGTTTATATAAATTATTCTAATTCAGATTAAAAAGATGTATTTAATATAATTATTTAAATTAATGATAAATTGAAAAAGAGAAATTAGTAATTTTTTGGGATTTATCATACTATTATTAGTTGGTTATTTATTTATAATGGTTGTAGTCATGTAAAAAATAAAACATAGATATCAAGAAAATTTATGGAAGAGTATCTGAGTAAATATTGATAGAGTAATATGACATGTTAAATAAATAATAATTAATATTAATTATAACAAGTTGTTTTTCTAAATAAGAGGAGTAGGGAATTGGAAAATTAATGATATGTAATAATTAGTATGACCATTGAAGAAATGTTTAAAGGTGGTTATTAAAGTATTACAAAGGAAATAGTTTCTTATAAAAGATAAAGGGAAAGGTTTATTAGTATAGGAATTGAATGTTTTGGATGATTTATCTGATGTTGTATTATTCAAAGCTCTTATTACATAGAGGGATGTTTCATTTATTTTCACTACATTTTATATATATTGAATGTTATTTCTTCATGTACCTTTTTTTATTAATGGATTTATTTATGTCTATTTGTGTATATATTTGTATGTTTAATTATTTTCTTTCTTATCTATGTGATTTTCTGAAAATATACGTCTAGGCAGCAATAGATTTAGGTGATTGGATGTATAATCCATTTGGGATATAATTGTTCATGATTACGACTTTCACACACACACACACACACAGATACATACATACATACATAGATACATCCATACATACATACATACATACATACATACATACATACATACATACATACATACATACATACATACAGACAAACATACATACATACATACATACATACATACATACACACATACATACATACATACATACATACATGCATGCATACATACATGCATGCATGCTTATAAACACACACACACACACACACATACACACATACATATATACATACAAACACATATACAAACACACATACAATGGATCAAGGTTACATAGCCTCCAATGACTTGAGGTGAAGTGTAAGTATATGTTTTCAAGATGCAATGGATCAAGGTTACTACACCTACATTAATTAAGGGCTATAATTTCTTAAATTTTACGTTTACACATAACCTATGGTTGTGGTGGACTGATGGTTTATTTCATGTATTGAGCTATACTATCTCGAGGTCTAGCTCAGTTCCACATGTGATATAGATGCATGAGATGAAGGTATGTGATGATATGGATGGATGTGATGTAGGGATGTGATTATGTGGCTTCATGGGATGCATGGATTTGATGATATGGCTACATGGAGTGAATGGATATGATAATGTGGGTTCATGAAGAACAAGGATATGATGATGAGATGACGAGTGTAGATTGAGAGATGGAAT
This sequence comes from Viscum album, assembly GCA_963277665.1. NCBI lineage: Eukaryota > Viridiplantae > Streptophyta > Magnoliopsida > Santalales > Viscaceae > Viscum > Viscum album. The sequence goes on from OY728148.1 coordinate 1,611,053,804, forward strand.
TTATTGCTTGTTTGATGAATTTTATGGTTGAAATTTTATATTCCATATTTATTCATTATTGATGTTACTTTCTAGGCTACCTTAATGATTAGTATAATCCCTAATAGTAAGTATTTTCCATTCACATTTGGGATAACCATTATAATGATAAGATATATATGGGTGATGATGAATAATATGTGATTATTACTTTTTCTTATTAGATTCATCTATAACCTTATCTATCTAATATATTTTCATGTATGTCTATCAAGCATTTCATTTATTATAGATATATAATTTCAAATAAAGATGATCATATAGAGGACTCCCAAAGTTATTACCCCCAATATTTTTCTAAGTGTTTGTAGGGTAGTCGTGTATAGTTGGGAGATTATATTTGGGTAGCTTAGATGGAATTAGAGGATGCTTTAGAGTTTCGGTACCAGCCCTATATGTAATTTTAGTTAATTTATATATTACATGTAGTTGACATTATTTTATGGGAATCAATGTATATTTCATGGGTGTTCCTTGGTGTTGATTTACGGTTTATTCTATTCCCATTAAAATTAAGTGGCTAATTCCTCCCTTTCTTATGATGGATTCCCTTAGTGCTTATCGTTAACCTAGGGCCTATTAGAGGTGGGCCTTAGGGTTCACTCTTGTCTCCTCTATTGACATAATAGGGGTTTCTGTGGGGACATATTATTATAACATGGTATCAAAGAGTTAGGATATAGTTGGAATTAGGACCAATATAGGCTTACAAGGGTTTGGTATGGAAAAAATGTCATTTAAACCTAACCAATAACAAATTTGGGGTACTGGATAGTATATCGATCTTTTTACTCATTTTGTAATATGATAGAACCTTAATGTCATGGATACTGGATTGGATATTTATATCATGGTCCCTTATGATTCAACACAAGGATTATGATATCCGGAAAAAAAATTAGCGTTAAATTCACTTTTTGCAGGCTAGTAGTACTAGGAAGGTTTCATGTATCATTTCCATAGGTTTAATTTTATGTTTTCTCTAGATTTGTGATTAAGATTTATATTTTTATTTATGATAAATTTTATGTTTTTGATACACCCTTAATTATTATTTCAATTAAAATATTATTTTTTTTTCATAATAGTATGATATTCCATTTTAAAAACTCAGTAAATGATGGGTATTTTGATCCTTTCATTAAATGTAATAATAAGTTTTATACTTTATGGATTTATGTATGTCAAATTAATAAATTGGTAAAATATAGTTATAAATTTTTAAATTTTCATTTTATATTTATTTTTCCTTGATTATAATATAGGAAAAGTATATCTAGAAGTTTTATATTCCATTTTCAAATTTTTTCTAGAAATATTAATTCATGAAACCAATAAACTTTCATGAATTTTGAAATTCAATTTTTTTTTTCTAAATAGTAAATTCTTAAATGTTTTAAATTATATCTGAGAAGTTTTTTTCATGAATATTTTTTCCAAAACCCTTTTTATTTAATAATTATTTTCATAAACTACTTATTGCATTGAAATATTTTGAAAATAAAATCTTAACAACATGCTTAAATTTTCCTCATTCATTAAAATAAAATTTTATTTAATGTATTAAGAAAATAGGTAAATTATAAATTTTATTGAAATTAACACTTGGTTGAAAGGATTTATTTATTAAAGTACAGGCTTGAATATATATTATTGTTGATTGGAAAAGAATATTTAATATTGTGATGCATTCCAATTCCAGAGTGTTATTAAAAATAAAAAATGCTTCATTATTTAAGTTAAAAGGTAATTTGATATATATGAATTTTTTATTTTAGAAAAAATGCATTAAATTATTTTATAAATTAGCCAAATTACATGATTTGTTGGTTTTTTTATGCTTTGTTGAGAATGATGAATTTTAAACATTACAACATGATTTAAAATTTTCTATATGATTGTGTTGTATATGACTTAAAATTTCAACATAATCGATTACACTATATTCGATTAAGTATGAAGCATGAAAACACACATGGTTGTCATGTGGAAAGTATGAACCATGATGAAATAATGATGAATATATAAATATGATGTTGATATCACAGTGTTAAATATTTATGATAATTATACAATCATTGATTATGAATATACCATGTGAACCTTTAGTAGAATATTTATTTCATATGGACTAGTTGGATATTGGAATGCTAGGTTATGAATTAATTTCTTATAAGACTCAAATTTGATTTTGTGACTATTTATTTATCAACCCCAGATAATGCTGGTTGGAACCAGGCATTGTAAAATTATTGTTAATATAATTGAAATGATTTGATATGGTTGATAAGGAGAAGGTGATTACTGGAATGTAAATGTGTACATAATTAAATAAGGGTTGGGTGGTGATTGAGGAAATATATAGTGAACAAACCATGATGAATTTTTTGATAGCCTCTATCCATTATTTTCTAAATTCTGATTTCTTGATTTCCAATTGATGTTTTCATATTTCTAGCCATTAATTTCTATATTGCATGAGATGATGTAATGTTGCTCTGCCATTCGCATTTTGATGTCATTTATTCCATAAAATTATATTAATTGATTTGATTCTATCTAAAACTCACTTATATAAGTTCCAAATGAAGTAAAATAGAAATAAAAGAATGGTGATATTAAAATTGATGATGGAAACTAGATGTGACAAGCCCATGATTATTTAAGGAAAACATTTTTTGATGTATATGATGTTATTTATTATTGTTATTCATTACTTCTAGTGTTAATATTTTATAACCCTTGGTGTTATTTCAAAATAAGAGCTTGAAATGTGTTGAATGATATGATTTATGAAATATGTTTTAACATTATTTTATTGCCTCAGAAATAGCTTGGTAATGATGAAAGATATGGAATAGTTAATTGAATATAAAAATATGTATTAATGCTTGAACTAGGTATGATGCTGTACTTTTTTTTATTGGGGAATCCTTTATAGCAATATCTTGGGTTTGGTGAGTCCTTTTGCCTTTAGTGGGTATTATTTGGGAGTAAGATATATTAAGGATTGATTCCTCAATTCCTTTGTAAAAATAAATTTTTTTGGAGTCCAATATAAATTTTATTATGAAAGGGATGTGAGTTGATTTATATAAATACAAATGAAAATTTTCCCTTATCAAGATGGTAAAAACCCAATGAATTTTAGTTTTAAAGGAAAAGGGATGTGCATTTATTTTTAAAATTTCCATCAAATTGAAAAATAAATACAACAACATAAAGGTTTTAAAGGGGATTTATATTTTAAAATATGATATTTTTTAAACCTAGATAATTTTTTTTAAAATGATATGAAATTTGGAAATGATATTAATATTTTGATTTTATATAATGTAATATGTATAAATTTCTATTAAGAAATGTATTTATACTAACTGATTTTGGATTGACTCTAAAAATTTCTGAGGAAATTGTTTGAATGAAAATAAAAATCATTTTAAAAAGTTTCTAATTTTTAATAAAATGGTATCTATTAAAATTGCTTTGAATTTTTCATATTTACCATGTCCCCCATTATAGAGGTGTCTCCCATGGCTATAATCTTTTTATTTAGTTTCTTATTCTTTGGGTTTTGTTTTAATTCTCGAGGGAATTAATTTTTTGAGAATAATCTGATGTACTAGTTTCTATTTTCCAAAAACTTCCTTTAACACTGTCCTATGGATATAGGGTATTTTTGGCCTAATATTTAATATTTTTAATTTTATTTAATCAATTTTTTTGAAATTTAATTTACCCATATACAGAGCATAAATTATATGTAATGGTATAGATTTTTTTTCTAATGGTTATGTAAAGGTAACCCATGATAAAATATACAATTAAAGGTAAGAGGAAAATATTATGTGTTGCATAAGGGTATAAATAAATCACATATGGGTGATCCCTTTACTATGTAAAGGTTTTGTCTCATGTAAGGGTCATGTGAGAGAGTAGATCTCATGTGAGGGTCACTATGTAATGTTCATATGATTTCATGTAAGGGTAACCCAAGGGTTATGAAGGCCAAATAAGGAAAAACCAAATTACCCTTACACGTATTTCTCTTTTAGAACTATATAAAGGTAAACTAGTTTCTCCTTATGTGAGAACCTATACTTATATATAGGTAATGTTTTTTTTCAGGAAATGGAAAATTTCCTCTTCTTATTCATTCTCTCACCCATGACATGATATTTTTAGTAAAATTGTGTATTTTAAGTTTTAAATAATGGTAAATGAATCATTAAAATTAGGAAAATAATATTTTTATAATTATAAATACCGAAACACATAATTAAAATGAGGAACTAAAATATTTTATTTCAATTTGAGATAGGGAATGTATACAAGTAAACTATATTTGATTCACAACTATGATATTTTAAATGAATTTTAATTCGAAAATGTATCCATGTGAGATTAATTTTTTCCCTAAATTTGATATCATTATATCCAACATACACCATACCCTCCATTGTTAATATCAATATTAGGAAGAATATTAAATGATGTATGTTAGGAGACCAGCTTTATATATTGGTTTTTATGTGAACATTGTGTCTACATTTATTTTTACAAGTGACCCACTATTCTATTGTCATTCATATATACATGTGTTCATTCATCCTATATCCCCCCCATAATTCCCCTAAATTCAAAAACAACTTGATGATAGATGTAAAAGTTATATCCCAAGCTTATTAGGCCTTGACCTTGACAATTCCAAATAGTGAAGTCACCAATTTCACACTCGACTGTGCCCGAAGATTGAGGTAGGGTATTAGCTATTTTATTTAACATTGAAGTATAATTATTGATATGATGCAAACATATATAATACTTTTTGAACATTAAAATACTTTGGTTGTCCGACCATAGAATAGAATGATTGAATTTATCACTATTTACTCTCGATTTCCATCCATTAAAAATGATTGTAGGGATACCTCGAAATTATTTATTATTGAAACTAACCCACTATTAACTAATGACATATTTCCTTGAAACATGTCTAGGAATTGAGAATATCCATGTACAAACCATAGAGACGAAGCTAGGTTATTATACTCTATCCTCTGGCTCAGTGGAGTTGAAATGGTCATGGGTGGGGAGGGGTGTGTTTATTTAATTATTCTATCAGTTATATTATTAATCTATCATTGGGATTGATGATAGTTGGTCCAAGGGTAGGTGTTAATAATAATTTATGAATTACTTTACCAGCAACATACTCTTCCTTTATAGCCATGTTTTGTTTGGTGGAAGGGGTCACAAATTTCTTTTCTATCTTTCTACCATGGATGTTTAAATTATTCATCATTTTTTTAACTACATTAATTATATGCATGGAATGATAATTTGAATAACATTTATTAATGATCATTGAGAAGTACTAATTTTATACTGCTGTAAACTACGAGGAATGAAATTATTATAAAGGGTAAATGGAGTCCAGGTAATCTATCCATATTATGATATTGTTAATGATATTGAATATGTGCTGCTAAAATAATTTGACATCCCATATAAAATAGTGATATCCTAGAAAATGAAATGGGGGAGGAGAATTTTTCTGGACTTTAAAATGGAAGTTAAATATAATTCCATGTTATATTTTTTTCAATTTATTATGAGATGATATATATTTTTACTGCTAGATTAATTTTTTCATTTTATGGGTATACATTTCCATTTTTATTTGTTGCATCACTTGAACAATGAAATATTTTTATGCACACACATTTAAATTTTCCTTGATGAAATTATGGGAATGGAAGGAAATTATTTCATCAATATTGATAAGATTCCACAATTAAATATATCATTGGGGTGTGTGACTCTTGCTAAAATTATAATGAAATAATTAAGTAAGGAAACAACCGAATAGTGAATTTATATATATGGAATTACGTTTAAAGTATTGGAGAGTTCTTAATGATGATGGGTTGATAACCCCATGTTTATATTAATTATGCAAGTTCAGATTTAAGATATGTAGTTAATGTAATTGTTTCAATTAATAGTAAATTGATAAAGTGTAATTGGTAAATTATAAGGGATATATCCATCTTGTATTAGTTTATTATTTATTTATTACGGTTATAATAGCATAATAATTAAAAAATAGATATGGGTAAAATATAGGGAATAGTATCTGGGTAAATATGGATAGAGTAATAACATACGTTAAATAGATAATAATTAATGTTACTAATAACTATTTATCTTTCTAAATAATATAAGTAATTGTTGAATAATTAAGTAAAGGTAATAATTTGTATAACCATTGTAGTAATGTTTAAAGGAATTTATTAAAGGTTTAAATATGAAATTGTTTCTTATAAAATATGAAGGGAAATGAACCATGGTGGGGGATTATATGATCATATAATTTTGTGTCTGTCTTATCTAATGTTGTATTATTCAGTGCTCTTGTTATGTGGATGATTGTTTCATTTCTTTTAATTAAAATTGAACATTACTAAATGTGCTTATTGTGTGTGCTTATTTTTTCTATTGTATTGGTTTTATGTTTGTTTTTTTGTATGGTAGTAGGTTTAATTTTTTTTCATACTTGTTAGTGTGTTTTCTTGACACTTTACATGAAGGTTGTAAAAGGTTGAGGTTATTACATGTATAATCCATCTGGGATGTAATGTATCACAATTATGAATTTCATATATATACACATTTTCATGGGATATGATAGATTTAAGTGTGGTGTAATTATTTATATGTGGGTTGTAATGGATCAATATTATAGAATGTGCATTTAATTTGAGCTAAAATGGATTAAAGTTAGAAAGTGCACATAATCTATGGATGTGATGATATGAAGGTGTTTTTCATTTATTGGGTTGTAATTGCTTGAGGTTCTACATGAATTCATAAATGGATATATGGTTTTAGGGGATATGGTGATATGAATTCATATGATGTAGGGATGCAATGATGTGGAAAAGTGGGATGCAAGGTTGTGATGATATGGTTGCATGGGGTGTGAGGATGTGTTGATGTGGATACACAGAGTGTATGGATGTGATGATTGGATGGTCAGTGGAAGTTGATAGTTGGGTCTGCCTACTTTCTTGAATAATTTTATGTTTGTGATATTATATTCCACATTTATACATTATTTTTGTCATATTATAGGATACCTTAAGGATAAGTATAATTCATGGTAGTTAGGATTTATCATTCTCACTTATGATAACCATTGGTATGATAAGATGTCTACAGGTGATATTGAATAGTATATGAGTATTAATTTACTTATTAGATTTATCCATACCTTTGTATAGCATAGATTTCTTTACTTATTTCTCTCATAGTATTGTATTTCTTATATATATTAGAATTTCATAGAAACATGATTCTACTTAGTACTCCTAAAGTGTTCACCCCACCATACTTAGCTGATTTTTTACAAGATATCCCATGAAAGTTTGGATATATAGTTCAATTTTCTTAGATGGATTTGGGGAATGATTCTATTCATACATGTACTTTTACATAATTGATCCAATACATATAGTTGACATTGGGTAATAGGAATCTATTTATCTTTTATGAGAGTTATTGGGTGTTGATTGATGGATAATCCCATTTCCCTAGAAACTAATAGGGTAATGCCTTCCATTCATTTGGATAATTCCCTAGATTCTAGTTTCCAACCCAAGGTCTATTAGAGGTGGACCTATGAGGAAATTCTCATATCCCATGTTAACCTATGAGGGGTTTCATCTATTGTAATTTATACAAATAACTATTCTATTTTTGTGATCAAGAAGGAACCTCAGTATTGATTATTTTATTGAAATGATTGAAGCAACATCAAAGCTCCATTATCAATATCCTTGATCTTCATTTTCCACTGAGATAATGAGAGATGTAGCACATGAATTATGTGTGGTCATTAAGTTACAATTAATCCAAATTAATTATTATAATATAAATCCATTAATCCATATTTTAATTTTTAAGCAAATCTTCTAGGTAATTTGGATACTGACTGATCATTACATGGTTTCCTTATTTATGGAATTGTCTTCATAATTTCATCCATTTAGCGGTATGATATTATTCACTATGTCTTGGTTTGAGAAAACACTCATATTCGCAATTGTTATCAAAAAATATTCCATCATAATTCATCAAAATCCCTAAAGATATTTTATTTCTCTTATCCTAATGTGGTTTGGTATATTTTTCCATGACATAAAGGCCTATAATAAAAAACAAAATGATTTATCCCATTCTTATAAAAACACATCCTATATGAAATAGTCCACACAACAAGATGTGGTCCTTTTCTATTGACGTGTTACTGGTAAATCATCCTCCATGTTGTGGTCTTTTTTATTTACTCCAACTGAGTTAGAACTCAACATAAGAAATAAGAATCTAAGATAACAATTTCAAAGCTTTCCATATCCCTCACATACTCTCAATCATACTTTCAACAATAAATTTGATATTTTACATCTTTCAAAAAAATAATCTAGGGATCTTAATGGTACTAACACCAAACCATAATAAAAGCATCAAGAACAAGTGTGTGATTCCTACCAAAAATTGAATCAAATAATACCACATGTTAATGATAAACACATGACACCACTTTATATACAAGATTTTATATTCTTCATAGGGCTACTTCATTTCTCAAATAAGACTAAACAACCTTTATGTTCTCATCACCAACTCCCCCTGAGTGCCTTAGGCTTTTAACACTGTATCATGGGATAATGTTTTATCATGGGGAATAACTTGTTGGTAATTATATTTACTTATAGACCCTTCTTAGTATCATGAAAGAAATAACTCGATACCATAAATTTTATTAAAATAACAAAAAACAAAGTAATTAATGTTAATACTTATCTTATAGAGTTATCTTATCTTTATTATAGTGGTAATATACCACTATAGAAATGGATTGCCACTAATTTTTGATATTCAATGGTGGGTTTACACTACTGAATATCTCAAAAAGGGCTCTGAATCCTCTTCAACATTAGATCAATCTTTATATTGTAAATGTTGGAGTTTGTGGACTAGAACCAACTACTTTGGAATTTATTCATTAAATAAACACCTTATCACATCTTGAATGTTCTTCTATGTGAAAATGCATGTGATAATGTCCTAAGGATAGTTGTTGCATTAATAGGTCATAGTGGATCCCTGCTATGATGAGAACCCGGAAGTGCCATAACACTATTCTTGAATATATGTTCTATGGCCGGATGATGCTATTTGAGGGACAAAAATAATACAGGCCACTAGGGGTGAGGACTCATAAAACTTTGAGTCAAATTCTCATGGTGTACACCCTTGGTAATATCTAGGAGGATATTATGAGAACAAGACTGACTAGTAGGAAATCCAAATTTCATAGTGCCATTGGATGTTCCTATCTGCGGACATGTGTATTGGTCCTTGGACTTTAATATTATAATTAATGGGTATTAAAACTCGCACACATAGATGTATTGATGAAAACTATGACAACACAGTGTTTTCATCAAGGTAGGATACGTTGGGTGCGTCATGAGTAATACTGCATCAATAGATAATGCGAGAAAGGATTTGTCTCTTCTGTTCCATAACAGAAGTAGATATCTCAGGCCCTTTGATTGAATTTATATAGCCTAAATAAATCCATGTCCATGGTAAGGAATGAGAAAGTTGAATTCCCAAAAGTCAAAGAAAGAATAATCCAGCACATGGGTTGATGGCACTAGCAGTGAAACCCTCTTGATTCGAGATATCATGACAAAGGGATTATATTACACGGTAAGTGTTTATATGAGGTGACACATCATTGAGGTGTTAACTTCTTTCTCTATGGGTGCCATGGCGTGTTTCTAGACGCTAACCTTGGACTTTAGGAAGGCTCTACCTAATGCCACTGAGAAAAATTCCTAGAGGGTCACACACTAAGTGTGTCCATGTATCTCAGTTAAATATTAATTTAACAAGTTAAATAAATATTATTCCTGACTGTGGTTTAATAATTATTTAAGGATGCCTGATCACATTTATTTCAACACTAGTTATTCAAGAGAATATATTGTGGGAAAAATAATATATATTTATTATCAAGTAATGCAGTTACATTTATTTAAGAAATAAATATCCATTACTCAAGGGATAATAAATATGGTGGAGGAAATAAAGAAAAATGAAAACAAGATAAACATGCCGTGTAGTTTTCATGGAAAATGAGAACACACTGTGTATTAATGATTACACGCCGTGTAGTTTTTCCAGTCGGGATTTTGAGGAAATAATATTGTTTTATTAAATGATATTTATTATAATCATCATGGGCGCATGTCAAGGAATTAATCATTCAACATGGGGGTTTTCAATAAGAGTTAATGAAATAAATAAAACGCATAACGCGCTTATTTATTGTCATAAATCTATAACCTCAAACCCGATTATAAATATCCTCACAACCCCAACACATTTACAAAGAGAATCATTGTGCAGAAAAATTATGGAAAGTTCTCTCAAGATAGAGAGAGATCCTCCTCCATCGGATCAAGGTGATCTAAGTAGGAAAATGAAAGCAATGGATTCTCCATGATAGCACCTGGAGATTCCTTTGGCAACATCCAAAGATATGTGGTTCACGTGTGGATCACCACTAGAGGAATTCTACACTTGGCTTCTGTGACGCAACGATGAATCACATCTAAATGTGACCAGATAACATCAAAGAAGAAAGAATTCCATCAAGGTAATTCTTTTCAAATAATTAAATTAATTATAACCAACATATGATGATCTTATCGATGGTTCTGGGACCCTTATGTTTCTTTTTTTTATTCCGAAGATCCGGAGTTTTATTATTGTGACAGATCTTTGATTGAACGTTGTTTAATGCTAAAATTAAAGTTGGGAAAACCCAACAATGCGCTTCTGCTGCACCCGGAACCTACAAGTAGTATCAGAGGGTCCATATTGTTGATTATAATTATTTATATTTTTGTTGGTGATTTACACATTTAATAATTTAGTTGTTTCAATTCAAGTTAATCGTTCTTTAAAATCTGAATCTCGAGATCTATTCCCCCCCTCTCATTTCTCATTCACCTTATAGAAACAAATTTTTCTTTTAATTTTGATTAAAATAAAATAGAGGAACTCATCCGGAGGTGCCAAACACTCTTGGCCGTACAACACCAGAATACACAGTGTGCATTCGGATGTATATGTCATGTAGTCTAGGTTCAATGCATTGACTGATCTGCTAAATCAGGTCATGTATTGGATCCTATCTAAGTCATTTATGACATAGTGTGTTGACCAAGAACAGGTGGCACACATTTTCTGGATTAAACTCCATTTGGTCCAACTGAACAAGGCGTGTAGTCCCTTCGGGTTAGGGTTAGACCGTGTACCCTGTACACGGCTTGCCTGGCTGGAAACCATGTAACACAGATACTACATGGCATGTGTCCAATTGAACACACCGTGTACTCCAGAAAATTTCTGAAGTACATCTACACGCCATGTACTTGGGCGTGTACATCAGATGAATAGTGAAAAAAAAGTACACGCAGTGTAGTCAGAACAACATGCCGTGTACTCATCCAAATTACGCAGATTTATTAAAATTTATTATTATATTATACAAACCCTTGAGACCTGTACCATAGTGCAGGTGTAAAGATGAGGCACAACACTTGATAGGTGTTTTATATATGTGTGTTTAATTTAACATCTGTGTAATGAACAAGAATTCACCGGGTTGCCTCCAAGGTACAAGTTACATTAAAATATAATTTTAAATGAAATTATTTTTCTAAAATTATGATGGATGAGAGTCTCAAGGAAATTCAGAAAAGGGTTTAAGATAAAAGGATTAATTAATTAAAGATTATTAATTGATTCAAGAGTGGGTTATCTTAAGAAAGAATGATTAAATAATTGAATGCTTGTTTTATTTATGCATAAATATCATTGCATGTATGGATGATCATGAGCTATAATAAGACCTTTGTATGTGAATGGTTTCTTTTAATTTATTTATTTAAATTAAATTTGTTGGTCTGCAATCCTTCTCCTCATTAATATGCAGGGCATGTGCGCCCAAGTATTCTTTTATGTAAAAACCCCTTTTACCCCTCACCTTCAAGTGAGATAAATGCATATGTAATGAATAGAGCTCCCAATCTAGTGGAGGCGGCTCAATTTAGGAGCCAAGGTAAAACCAATCCAAGGAGATACAAAGGTGGATAGGTGGAAAGCTATAAACACGAACCCGAAAGGTTCAAGGTGTTTCTACCCTAGGTCTTGGGTTAGTTTATCAATCGCTAGATAAACTAACCAATAGAATAAGCTCATGATCATACCATTTATTTTATTTCTATTAGTTTCATGGTTTATTTATTATGGGTGTGTTGTCACGATCACACAATTAATGAATTAAACAAGCATTCAAGGTGGATCTAAAATAAGACTGACTTATACGTAAATATTATCTTAGACATGGTTAATCACTTAAGTATATCCCACTTAATATTAACAAGAAGGTAATCAAAGATAATAAAATGGAAATTTATATATAAGGATAAAATCCCTCAAAGAAATATTAAGTCGGTATAGCCTTCCATAATCTTGGTTAGAATCAAACCATATATCAAAGTGCTTAACCAACCCTAGTTGGGGTGGTTTCAATTATCAGGGAATTCTAATTCATGGTTTTGGGTTGACTTGACTTGGTTCGCTTCAAGGGCTGACTGCCACAACAGGACTTGTTGTGACCGAGAGGCAAAGGTTGAGGAAATCCAAAATAAAATGACTTCAGGATTGGGGAGTCCACTCAGCGAATCAATGAGCTATGAGTTAATGTTGTTGGAATTTGGAATGCCTACCTAAAGCCCTTAAAGTTTCTTGACCAACCCTATTTGGGGTAATGCGAAGGGAAATATGGATCCTTGCCACTAGAATATTCAGGCAACAGAATATTCCGAAGTCATTGGTGAGGGCTATTGGATTTCGATAAAATAGTTGGAGACTAATAAGTATTAATTAATTTATCTCAGTTTTGTAATAAAGTACTAAACCTTTGCTCATATTAATTTGTAGAAATGGAAAGAAAAATGACTTCAAACATATAATTTCAATCCATACTCAAGTAGGAAAACCTTCTCACCAGCACCAATTTCCAGGAGTGGCAGAGGCGTTTACGGGTCATCCTTCTCCACGAAAGGAAATTGTATGTGCTGGAAGAGCCTATTCCAGTTGAGACTGGAAAAGAGTCCAGTGATGATGAAATACATCTCTATGTGAAACATATGGATGATGCCACAGATTTCCAGTGTTTTATGCTATCGACCATGTCTAATGAGCTCTTGAAGCAACAAGAAAACATGGACGCATATAGCATGATGTCTCACCTTAAGGATCTCTACCAAGAGATGGCAAGACAAGAGAGATATGAGATCTCCAATGCTTCGTTTACCACTAATCTTGGAGAGTTTGTGCCAGTTGTTCCTCATGTATTCAAGCTTATTGGCTACATTGAATGTCTGTACATCTTAGGGATTAAATTCTTGGATGAGTTGCGTACAGATCACATCCTATCATCACTTCCAAAGACCTTATCTAGCTTCATTGTCAATTATAACATGAGAATCAATGAGAAGAGTATATCATAACTTCTGACCTTAAATTTTCAGGTCGATAAGGACATGGGGCGTGACAAACCCACAGTCCTTATGGTGAATAAGAAAAATAAGGACAAGGAAAAGGGGCCAAAGATTTATAAATGGTCTGAATCCCCCAAGCGTCGTCCCTCCAAGAAGGGAAAGATCTAGAGGTAGGGAAAGGAATGGGAGGCAGTATGCTTTTCATGTGGCAATCAAGGCCACAGGAAGAGGAACTACACTCAGAAGCATGGGGAAGCTAAAGGTGCATTCATTATTGAGTGTAATCTTTCCATTTCTACACATAGGGTATTAGATACAGCTTTTGGGGCTCACATATATATTCAAATGTAAGAACCAAGTATATTTATAAATATTTCCAGAGGAGAGGTGGATCTTCTAGCTACCAATGGCATAAGGCTGGTTGTATTGGCTATTGGCGATTACCACCTATCATTGTCAACTGGGATGATTTTGGTTTTACATAACTGTTATTATGTGCCTAGTGTTACCAAGAACATAATTTCTATATCTTGTTTGGATGTGGATGGATTTATTTTCATGTTTAGAAATAAGTTTTGTATCTTTTATAATAACAATGTATGTTATGGTATGGAACATTTTAATAATGGTTTGTATGTATTAAATTACAAAAACCAAGTTTTGGAAATCGATAACAAAGAAAACTCACATGAATCATACATCACCTAGTTGTGGCATCACCATCTCGGTCATGTAAATGAGAAGCGATTGAAAAAGCTCTTCCAAGATGTTTATTTGGACTCTACTGAGCTAAAACCACATGATAGATGTCATTATTGTTTACAAGGAAAAATTACCAAGCCTCCCTTCGGTGGACAAGGTAAAAGGGTCACAAATATTCTAGGATTGGTGCACACGGATGTGTGTGGACCACTTCCAGTAGAAGCTAGAAGTGGATATTCTAACTTCATTACTTTTACTGATGATTTGAATAGATATGGCTATGTCAACTTAATGAGGTATAAGTCGAAATACTTAGAGAAATTTAAGGAATTTAAGAATGAAGTAGAGAATCAACTTGGTAAGAAGATAAAGAAACTTTGATCAGATCGAGGTGGAGAATAACTGAACCAAGAGTTCATCGATCTTCTACAGGAGTCTGGGATTCTATCTCAGATCACTCATCCTTATACACCATAATGGAATAGTATTAGTGAAAGGAGAAATCGCACCTTGTTAGACATGGTGAGGTCAAGGATGAGTCATGAAGATCTTCCATTATCCTTTCGGGGATATACATTACAAACTATAGAATACACATTAAACTGAGTACCAACTAAGGTGGAAAATAGAATTCCATCTGAGTTATGGAATGGAAAGAAACCCATTTTGTCGCACACACGTGTATGGGGATGTGAGGCATTTGTTAAGGCCTTCTCAGGCAAAAAACTAGCACCCCGGGGCATGAGGTGTATCTTTATAAGATATCCCAAGGAAACAAAAGGATATTACCTATATAACCCTTCAGACAAGAAAGTGACTATCACCAGACAACCCGTCTTTCTTGAGAGGGAGAATATCCTCAAAAAGGATAGTGGGCGAAATATTGACTTTGACGAAGTTCATGCTCATGATATACATGATTTGGTATAGGAACAAGTTCCATAGGTCCCCATGGAAGAGGTTCCAGAAAAACAAGTACTGTGTAGGAGCTCAAGATAGGTAAGGGAACTAGAGATATTTGGTTTCCTAGTCACCAAGGATAGTGATTCATTATTGTTAGACAATGATGAACCTCTCTCCTATAAGAAAGTAATAGAAAGCTCATAAGCTCCAAGATGGCTATAATCTATGAATTCAGAGATGGATTCCATGTATCAGAACCAATTCAGGGTTCTGGTCGATGAGCCAATTGATGTAAAGCCTGTTGGATGAAAATGGGTATTCAAGAGAAAACAAGACATGGAAGTTCAAGTTAGAACCTATAAAGCAAGGCTAGTGGCTAAAGGATTCAGACAATGTCAAGGAATTGACTATGATGAAAACTTTTTGCCAATTGCTATGTTTAAATCCATAAGAATCATACTTTTCATAGCATCTTATCATGACAACGAGATTTGGAAGATGGATGTCAAAACATCATTCCTTAACGGGAACCTTCAAGAAGATGTCTATATGACACAAACATAAGAGTTTGTGATACCAGGTGAAGAAAAACAGGTTTTCAAGTTGCAGAAATTCATTTATGGATTAAATATAGCATCCATTTCATGGAACATTCGATTTGATAAAGCCATAAAGGAATTTGGTTTCATTAAGAACGAATGTGATCCATGTGTTTATAATATGTTCAATGGGAATACGATCGTTATCCTAGTAGTATATGTTGACGACATATTTCTTATTGGAAATGATGTACCAGTCTTACAGTCAGTTAAGGACTGGTCGAAAAAGTATTTCTCCATGAAGGACTTGGGTGAAGCAGCCTACATTCTAGGGATCAAGATCATTTGTGAAATATCCAAGAGGCTGCTTGGACCAAGTCAAGGTACATTCATTGAACAGATACTAAAGAGATTTAGTATGGAACAATCCAAGAGGGGATTAGTTCTAGTGTCACACGGCCTACATATTCCTAAGAAAATGTGTCCATAGACACAAAGGAGAAATATATAATGAGTAAGATCCCAACCATTTCAGTTATAGGATCCATCATGTATGCCATATTATGTACCAGGATTGATGTTGCCTATGAACTGATCATGGTATGAAGATATCAAACAGATTTAGGAGAACAACATTGGAATATTGATAAGACTATCCTTAAGTATCTGAGAAGAACTAAGGATATGTTCTCAGTGTATGTAGGAGACGAGGATCTTGTCATCAGAGGGTATGTTGATGCTGGTTTTTAGATAGATCAGAATGATCTGAAGTCGCAATCTAGATATGTTTTCTATCTCAATGGAGGAGCTATGATCTGGAAGAGTTCAAAGCAGCCATTTGTCACCAATTCTACAGCGAAGTCTGAATATATAAGAGATTCTAATGCAGCCAAGGAAGATGTCTGGATTCAGAACTTTTTCTAGGAGCTTGATGTGGTGCCTAGCAGTAAAGATCCCATCACATTGTATTGTGATAATACTATAGCAGTGGTGATTGCAAAAGAACCAAGGTCACATCAACAGATAAAGAACATAATCTGAAAGTATCACCTATTGAGGTATTTCTATCAAAGGGGTGAAGTTTCAGTGAGAAGAGTGTCCACGGAAGAGAATGTGGCGGACCCCAGGACAAAAGGCCTATCTCAGCAGAAGCATGAATATCATGTGAGAGCTAGCGGGTTAAAAGTTTTTAGTAGTTGGCTCTAGTCCAAGTGGGAGTCTGTTGGAGTTGGTGGCCTAGAACCAACTACTTTGTACTTTATTCATTAAATAAACACTTTATCACATCTTGATTGTTCTTCTACGTGACAATACATGTGATAATTTCCCAAGGATAGATGTTGCATTAAAGGGTCATAGCGGATCCCTGCTATGATGAGAACCTGGAAGTGCCATAACACTGTTCTTGAATATATGTTCTATGGTTGGATGATGTTATTTAAGGGAGACAAATAATACAAGACATTAAGGTTGAGGACTCATAAAACATTGAGGAACCTTCTCATGGTGTGTGCCCTGGGTAATATCCAGGAGGATATTATAAGAACAAGACCCGCCCGTAGGAAATCCACATTTAATAGTTTCATTTAATGTTCCTATCTATGAACGTGTGTATTGGTCCTTGGAATTTAACATTATTATTAATGGGTATTACAACTCGTGCACTTAGATGTATTGACGAAAACTGTGACGACACACTATTCACAGTGAGGTAGGATACGTTGGGTGCATCACGAGTAATACTGCATTAATAGATAATGTGAGAAAGGATTTGTCTCTTCTGTTCCATAATGGAAGTATATATCTCAGGCCCATTGATGGAATTGATATAGCCTAAATAAATCCATGTCCATGGTAAGAAAGGGGCGAGTTAAATTCTGGAAAGTCAAAGAAAGAATAATCGAGCACATGGGTTGATAGAACTAGAAATGCAACTCGCTCGATTCAAGATATCATGACAATGGGATTATATTACACGGTAAGCATTTGTATGAGGTGACACATCATTGCAACGTTACCTTATTTCTTTATGGATGCCTTGGCGTGTTGCTAGATGCTAACATTGGACTTTAGGCAGGATCCACCTAATGCCACTAAGAAAGAGGCATAGAGGGTCACACACTAAGTGTGTTCATGTATCTCAATTAAATGTTAATTTAACAAGTTAAATAAAGATTATTCCCGACTGTGGTTTAATAATTATTTAAGGATGCTTGATCACATTTATTTCGACACTAGTGATTAGAGAGAATATATTGTGGGAGAAATAATATATATTTATTAGTGAGTAATTTAGTTACATTTATTTAGGAAATAAATATCCATTACTCAAGGTCTAATAAATGTGGTGGAGGAAATAAATAAAAATGAAAACAAGATAAACACGTCGTGTAGTTTTCATGGAAAATGAGTACATGCCATGTATTAATTATTACACGCCATGTAGTTTTTCCATTCGGGATTTTGAGGAAATAATATCATTTTATTAAATGATATTTATTATAATCAGCATGGGCACATTTCAAGGAATTAATCATTCAACATGGGTATTTTCAATAAGAGTTAATGAAATAAATAAAACACGTAATGCATTTATTTATTGTCATAAATCTATAACCTCAAACCCGATTATAAATATCCTCAAAACCCCAACACTTTTCCAGAGAGAATATTTGTGCAATTTTTTTTGGAAAATTCTCTCAAGGCCGAGAGAACTCCTTCCTCCAAGAACGCTCTCAAGACTGAGAGAGATCCTCCTCCATCAGATCAAGGCGATCTAAGGCGGACAATGCAAGCAAATAATTCTCCATGTTAGCACCCAGATATTCCTTTGGTGATGTCCAAAGATACGTGGTGCACATGTGGATCACGGCTAGAGGAAGTATACACTTGGCTTCTATGATGCAATGACGTATCACATAGAAACGTGACCGGAAAACATCAACAAAAAATAAATCCATCAAGGTAATTTTTTTCAATTAATTAAATTAATTATAACCAACATATAATGATCCCTTGGATGGTTCCAGGTCCCTTCTCATTCTTTTTTTGTTTGTTCTATTCCAAAGATCTGGTGTTTTATTATCGTTATGGATCGCGGATTGAACATTGTTTAACGCTAAAATTAATGTTGGGAAAACCCACTAACGCACTTCTACTGCACCCAGAACCTACAGTAAAGACCCATAAATTCCATATAATTTTTTCTTTAAATTATTTGGTATTATTATGAGTCAGCGAAAATTGAGGATGCATGATTCTGAGGCCTGTTGTTCCTGAAAATGAATTTTTAACTTTTTTAAGGCACGTTCAGTAAACGTGCAAGCATGAATTTCTATCTTTTGAACTGATGCTCAGAATTGAAATTCGAGGGCACCATTGAACTTGTAGTGCTGATATTTTCTTAAGGGATTATTAAGTTTAACCGTAGTAGGTCGGGAGAAAAATATAGTTTTACAAACTTATTTGAAGAATAATAAAATAACATAAAAATGTTTTTTTATTTTTCTACCACCTCTTGAGTGATGGTGGTGGGGACCACAGATGTGGTCGGGCATTTAATGAGGGATATTGAATGCCTGATTACACATAGGTTTTGTGACCACCTTTTGTATAATTAATAAGATTCATTAAATACACCAATTAATGAGCCATTAATTTAAAGGAAAGTTACACTCTTAACTTATACTTTTAATTATTCAAACATTGGGAAAAAGAAGGATTAGTGGATTGTGGGAGAATCCTTGACGAAGAACCGAAGAACGAACTTCCCTATAATGAAGAACGTAGGCTTAAACGACGTTGTTGGAGGAATCGATCTAGGATCGATGAACGCTGGTGGCTTCAATGAACATAGATTCTTCTTCCAGAACCATGAAATCTCCTCTGAATCTGAGGTAGGGGTTTTCATCGAATTCAAGTAAATTCTCGATTCAATTTCTCATTCTTGAAAAGCCTGACAAATGCGGATCAACCAAAATTAGTTGATCCGCAATTCATATTAAATTGTGGATGGTTGTTGCTAGAGTTTTGAATAGGTTTTAATTTATCTAGGATGATTTATTTACTACCCACTTGATATGATGCTAACGCGGAGGGAGCGGGTCAAACGAACATGGCATGGACCCTCCGCCGCTTCGGTTTTTGTTGCGTTCTTTGGTGGTGGATTTTAAATTTGATAGAATCTTTAATCCATGAGATATTCATTGACGACAGCATCTCGAGAGGCTCATAGGTGAAATCGAAAGGGAAAATAGACATTAGGAGCTCACCTAATGACCCATAGAAGCCCTGCCGGCCTGGTATCGGCGCTGCAGAAGGAGGTCGCATATTTGAGCCACAGAGGAGGGGGGACCATGCCCCGTAGGTCCCACTAACATGGTGTAGTTCCACGTGATGATACCTTTGCAAAACCAAATAGACATTTTTCTATTTGGGAGGGGGGAAAACCCTCACATGGGGCACCCAGATGGTGGGTCGGGCTGGTTCGCGACCCAACAGGCCAAGCCCGTTGCAGCCCAGCCCACTTAGGCCGGCTCAGCCGGTTTGGGTTGGGCCAGTTTGGGGTGACTTGAAGCGGGTATGGTTGACCCAAACCTGGCCAAGTGGCCCAAGTCGGGGTGGGTCATCTCGGTCCGATCGAGTCGGACCGGACCCATACCATTTTCGACCCAATTACACTTAAAAGGCCATATCTCACAAATCAGACATCCGTTTGATGAATCGTCTATGATGATGGAATACTTGGGACATGACCATCCTTTTTGAGATACTACATCTGAGTTTTGGACAAAGTTAGAGTATGACCAGATTGGATCGAACCTGAATCCAACTTGGCCCTCAGTACTAAAGCACTTATAACTCACAGACTCGGCGTCTGATTGACGCGCCGTCTACCGCGTTGTAACCCTTATAACATGGAGGTCATTTAGGTTACTCCTTTTTGGAACTTCATGGAAGGTGAGGCACGACCAATATATTGAGGAGAAGATTCTACAGAACTCAAGTGCACTAAGTGCAGGGAATCCTATGGCTGGTAGTCAATTGAAGAGTGACCCGGTGTGGATCAGCATCATAGAGACCCTGTGTAGATAAAAGTAATATCGAACCTATGTTGATAAGCATTATAGTTTCCCTATGTGGATCATCATTCTAGCGACTCTGTGTGGATCAACATCAGAGCGACCCTGTGTGGATCTGCATTCTAGTGACCCTATGTGGATCAACATTGCGTGACCCAATGAGGACCATCCATAGAGCATCCCATCGTGGATCAGCAACATATGACCCTATGTGGATCAACATCGGAACAACTCCTTCATGGTTCAGTTTTGGAAACTTTCTAATAGAAAAAAATTATATATCTTAAGAATAATCATCTTTATTCCTGAACTCTGATTTAAATACCTAGTGTGAGCTCTCTCTACTTTGTGCTTTGTGATTGAGGTCATTCTTTAGGGTTTTTCCTTTGTGGAATTATGGGATACCTTTGGGGGTCTCGGGGTCTATACTAGGTATTGTTATACTCACCCCTACATGGGCTTCGCCTGCACCTTGATGTGTCTTGTGCAGATGAAGAGCAGTTTGGATGAGACTTTAGGGAGTTAGGACCAGGCGATACACGGAGGTGACTAGTTGCTGCGGAGAGATGAAGATACGAACTATACCTACCCTTCAAGTAGGATCCCTAGTGAATGATCGTAGGAGATTTTTTCAATTGCAGTTTTATCTTTTTAGTTGGGATTGTATTCGGCCCCCTTGACTTTCAGTACACACTTTTACTACTACAGTTTTACTATGTGGTTTGCATATTGTTGTGTTCTAGGTCAGTCTGTTTGCAGGTTTAAAGAAAATTCATTCCCACTTCAAGGATACGCCTTTCCAGTGCTAGTTGACAACCCCTAGCCTATGGAAGGCGAGCTTGGGGTAGTCACAGAACAAGCCTTGGGGGACGGTTCGTGACAAAGTGGTGTTAGAGGAGCCGGTTATAACGGAGAACTAGGACGTTGATCTTTTCAATGGAGAAATAGTGTTAAGTGTTTTGAGTGAGGTTTTTAGTTCGGGGAGTCCAATGTTGGTGCGGTGGCTGACGTATTCGTACACGAGGACCCTAAATTCTGATTTCCAACTCTATGCATGAAAACAATGATTGCGTTTTTTTGGAAATGTTTTACTTTTGATCTCTTTTGAGTCAGCTCACCAAGTATAACTTATTGACAATGGTGCACCTGTTTCTTTTAGGATGGCTCCACATAGATAGCCAACTAGGGTTCTAGAGAGAGTTCATGATGATGGCCCACTGAGAGATGTAGATTCAGTGCAGGTCCCTCTTATAGTAATAGCACATTCAGGTGGTGCATCAACAGCACCACTACCCGTTGGGAAGTAGTTTCCACTAGCCCCACTAGTGGATGGTGCATGCCGACTGAGCGTGTTACACGAGTTCTAGTAGCAGAGGCCTCCAAAATGTCAATACGAGACAGATTTTTAGGCAGCTGAGGTCTGTCTGGAGGCTTTGGCTAGATTTTTTCCCATGTTGGGACACTAGCAGAGCATATAATGATCCTAGATGCTAGTCTTTTTTATGGCATGACAGGGAGATGGTGGAGCCAGATGCTCTAGTTACACGACAAGGTGACCCTAACCTAGATGGACTTAGAGATCCATTTCTGGGTGGAGTTAATTCCAGAAACACTATGATCTGTGTGTATTCCGGAGCTCTTGCACTTAAAGTAGGGCAACTTGACAGAAGCCCAGTTCTCAGCGAGATTCACTATCCTCTCACGCTACTCCACCGACATGGTACATGACCATTTCTTCAGGGCCCGAACCTTTGAGTAGGGTCTTCGGTGTGAGATTAGAGCATCGATGATATCACTCAATATCCCGACGTAGGTTAGAGTACTCGAGCTAGCATTATTGGTGGAGAGATTCTTACCAAAGCAAGCATCGATGGTGAGAGCCATCACCAAATGATAGGTAAATGAGTCGTCTTTAGAAGGTAATAGGCATATGATGTAGAGGTCCAACCAGGACATACCTTATAGAGGATGACCCCAGGAAATAGGGTCGGAGGTGCGGAGCTCAGAAAGGAGGGCAGGCCAGCAGAGGAGCAGACTGTGCTTCACGTGCGGCGGGCAGGGCCCCATGGCTCACGACTGCCTGACCTGTCATACCGATGATCAACATATAGTTGATAGACTGCCATGGTAGAGGTAGAGATTTGATCGAGGAGGTCCATAGGGCGGAAGTCATGGCAGAGGAACATGTCATGCAACAGGAGGTTGGCAGTAATTTGAGGTTCTACTCCCAACACCTCCAGGTGGTCCACCCCGACCTCACGGAGCAGGCGGATAGGGACAAACACAGCTTCAGGCTGCTGCGGCCTACGACCACGGTGCTCTAGAGATGATTTCAGGTACGATCTGTGTCTACTCCACCCTAACTACATTTCTTAAAAACAATGGTTCTAGTCACTCTTTCATTTCCACATCTCTCATTCATAGATCAGAGATTCTGGTAGAGACATTGGCTCGATCCTTATGATTAGAGACTCCTACGAGAGAGCATTTGATGATCACACACTGGTGTCGATAGTGTGAGCTTACTCTAGGAGGTGAGAGCTTTGGCTGAGTTCTCATAGTAGTAACATCAAGTCATTACGATATCATCTTATGTATGGACTAGTTATCCACGGTCCATGCTCAGATTGACTATTTTAGGTACAAAGTGCGGTGTGTGCGTGGGGATGGAATTAGGTTTTTCTTCACTGGTGATAAAGGAACCTCTGCAGCTCAGGTTGGACTTTCTTGGAGGTGGGTGTAGCTGATCACTCATTAGTTTTCTAGCCTTACCCATGGATCTGTTGCGATAGAAGTATGAGCTATCCTGTAGTGGTGGACCAGTATGCCGATGTCTTTCCTGATGATGTTCTGAGACTACCTCCTCATATATAGGTAGACTTCTATATCGACCTGTACCCTGGGACATCACCGATTTCTACACCGTCATATCTGATGGCTCCCATGGAGCATCATGAGTTGTGGGTACAGTTGGAGGGCTTTTAGAGGAAGGGGTTCAAAGGCCCAATGTTTCTCCATGGGCATCCCCAATTTTGTTCACTAATAAGGAAGATGGAAATCTGAGGCTTTGTGTAGAATATTGATGGTTGAACTAGGTGACCGTGAAGAACAAGTATCTTCTGTTGAGGATCGGTGATCTCTTCGACCAGTTGAAGGGAGCATGGTGGTTTTCATAGATAGACCTCAGATCAGGCTATCATCAACTCAGGGTACAGGATGAGGACATACCAAAGATAGCCTTCAGATGTCTGTATATCCATTATGAGTTCGTGGTAATTCCATTTGGTGTAAACAACGCTCCGAAAGTGTTCGTAAGGATCATGAATAGGATATTCTATCCTTACCTTGGTCTCATCTTGGTAGTCTTCATTGAAGAAATCTTAGTGTACTCAGCATCAAAGGAGGAGCATGCCACTTACCTTCAGAAAGTTCTGGATACACTATGAGAGAACCATCTTTATGGAAAGCTCTTGAAGTGCTAGTTCTAGATAAGGGAAGTCCACTTCCTGGGGCACATTATCTTGGAGCCTAGAGCTGCATTGGATCCGGGGAATATATAGGTAATTATTTCTTGGGAGCCACCCAGGAGCGTGATCGTGGTGAGATGTTTTCTGGGATTGGCTGGGTACTACCAGATATTTGTGCCCAACTTTTCCAGAGTTGTGACTCCCTTTTCAGCTTTGAAGAAGAAAGGGAAGCCTTTATTGTGGACAAAGAAGTGCCATCAGAGTTTCCAGGAGATGAGGTGGAGACAGATGAGCGCCCCTATCTTGAGGATACTAGAAGAGGGAGTTGGGTATGCAATCTAATGTGATGAATCTGATACGAGACTAGGATGTGTCCTGATGCACGAGTGAGAGGTGATCAACTATGGCTCATGTTAGCTGAGACAGCATGAGAAAAACTATGCTACCGATGACCTGGAGTTACTGGCAGTTGTCTTTGCACTGAAGATGTGGCAGCACTACTTGATGGGTGAATGGTTTATTGTTTACTCTGATCACAAGAGTCTCAAGTATATCTTCTCACAGAAGGACCTGAGCTTGAGACAATGATGATGGATAGAGTTCCTCTAGGACTATGACTTTGAGATAGTCTACACTCTTGGGTAGGGGAACATGGTGGCAGTTACACTCAGTAGGAGGTCTGGTCTGTAGTTGCTGAGTGAGGCGACATAGTAGCTACCCGCGTTGCAGTTATCTTTCATGGATAGTGATAGAGCATCTTACCTCCATTCTATGACAGTTACTCCCCCACTACTTCAGTGAGTTAGGGAGAAAAAACTTGGGGATGTTGAATGTAAGGTCTGACATGCTCAGATATCCTCAGGACATGCTCCTGACAGATTTTATGAAGGTGGGGAGCACATCATCCTCTTTTGTGGATGCACTATGGTACCAGTGATGATATGAGAGGATATGTTGAGGGAGTTCTATAAAACCCCTTCGGAGGTACATCCTGGTGTGGAGAAGATGTACTGGGACCTTTGATGTCTATACTAGTGGCCCGAGATGAAGAAAGTGGTGGTGTAGTTCATTTCACGATGCCTCACTTATCAGCAATTGAAGGCTGAGCATTAGGTACCAGAAGGAATAGCACAACCACTTGAGGTTCCGGAGTGGAAGTTGGAAGGTATCTACATTGAATTCGTGATAGGGATACCATGTACATCCAGGGGCCACTATTACATCTTGGTGATTATTGACTGACTCACCAAGTCATCCCACTTCCTACCCATTCGAGAGCAGGGATCAATAGAGAGATTGGGACATATCTATGTACACGAGATTATACAGCTTCACAGGGTTCCATTGATGACCGTCTCATATCATGATTCTTGTTTTACATCCTGCTTATGGAAGGGATTAAAATTGGAAATCGGGACTCAACTACATTTGAGAACCGCCTTCCATCCTAGGAAAGATGGTCAGACAAAGCAGACTATACAAACACTCAATTACATGCTTTTTTTCTTGTGTCCTTGATTTTGGACACATCTGGGAGGACCAAATTCCATTGGTGGAGTTCAATTATAAAAAAAAATTATCACTCCACCACCAGCATGGATCCATTAGATGCATTGTATAGGTGACCATGCAGATCACCTCTATGTTGGACAGACCTAGGGGAGTCAGCACTTATGGGTCTAGAGTTTGTATAGTCTACCACAGAGAAGGTGCAGATCATCCAAGAGAGGATAAAGGCTGCACAATGCTATCAGAATTCTTATGTCGATAGGAGACTAAGACCATTGGAGTTTGAGGAGGGAGACCATGTATTTCTAAAGGTCTCACATCGAAGAGGATTACAGGGGTTTGGCCGGGGAGGAATGAAATCTCTGAGGATCATCAGACCTTTCCAGATCCTCAGTAGAGTAGTCGAGGTGGATTACTGCCTAGATCTTCCCCCAAAGATGCACCAGGTGCATAATATTTTCCATGTATTATAGCTGAGGAGGTACATAAATGATCCATCACACTTTATCGACTGGGAAGATCAGGAAATCGACGATCGGGCATCATTTGTAGAGTTCCCAGTGGAGATAGAGGATCGACGAGATTGGGTCCTTTGTGGGTGGTTGATTCCTCTGGTGAAAGTTCTTTGGCAGCACAAGAATCTCTAGGATTGCACATGGGAGCGAGAGGCTCATATGCATGATTAGTACCCCCAATTGTTCCCCTAGTTTTGTTATAGCTTTCAGGGATGAAAATCCCTAAGGTGAGGAGAATGTAAAGACCCATAAATTCCATATAATTGTTTTAAATTATTTGGGAATATTACTAGTCTGGGAAAATTGAAGGCACTTGATTCTCAGGCCTGGTGTGCCTGGAGAAAAATTTTGAAATATTTTTTAAGGTACGTTCAGTAAACATGCAAGCAGGAATTCATATCTTTTGAATTGATGCTCAAAATTGAAATCTGAGGGCACTGTTTAACTTGCAGCGTTGAGATTATCTTAAGGGAAGCTTAACTTTGAATGTAGTTTGTCGGGAGAAAAAAGATAGTTTTACAGATATTTTTGATGAATAATAAAATAACATAATAATGTTATTTTATTTTTCTACACCTCTTGAGTGATAGTGGTGGAGACCACAGAGGTTGTAAGGAATTTAATGAGGGATATTAAATTCTCGGTTACACATAGGTTATGTAACCACCCATTGTATAGTTAATAAGTTTCATTAAATACACCTATTAATGAAAAATTAATTTAAAGGAAAGTTAAACTCTTAAATTCTTCTTTTACTTATTTAACAGTTGGCAAAAAGAGGATTGGTGGATTGTGGTAGAATCCTTGATGAAGAACCGAAGAATGAACTTCCCTCCAATGAAGAACAGAGGCTTGAATGACGTCGTTGGATGAATCGATCTGGGATCGATGAACACAGGCATCTTCAATGAACATAGATTTTACTTCCACAACCGCGACATCTCCTATGAATATGAGGTAGGGGTTATTATTAAATTCAAGTAAATTCTCAATTCAATTTATCATTAATGAAAAGCATGACCAACATGGATCAACCAAAACATGTTGATCCACGATTCGTATTAAATTGCGGGTGGTTATTGCAGGAGTTTTGAACAAGTTTTAATTTATTTTTGATGATTTATTAACTACCCACTTAATATTATGATAACGCAGATGGAGCATGCCAAATGAACAAGGCCCGAACCCTCTGCCTCTTCAGTTTTTGTCACATTCTTTGGGGTGGATTTTTAATTCAATAGAATCTTGAATCTGGGAGCCACGTAATGACAACAACATCCATGGAGGCTTATAGGTGTAATCTGAAGGGAAAACGGACCACTGAAGCTCACTCGGTGGCTCGTGGAAGCCCCACCGGTGGGGCTGCACCAACAGCGGTCGACTGTCACTGGTCGCGGAGAAAGGCAGTGCCCGGAGGTACCGTAGTGGATAACGGGGGCGGCTGGACCTTGGCCTACCGCATTGGAAGTAGGGTGGTGCATTGTCGTGCGCCGCAACTTCGATCCACAGTGGAGGGGGACTCGTGCCCCGTAGGTCCCACTGACAGGAGGGTGGAACCACGAGACACTGTCGCTGCACAATCAAACGGACTTTTATCCGTTCGGGAGGGGGAAAGACCCCCACACGGGGAACCCAGCTGGAGGGACACCCAGCGGGCTGCGCCCAACCATGGAGAGCCAGGTTGATCTGCTACCCAGTGTGCTAAATCCACTATATCCCAGCCCACTCGGGCCAGCCCGATCTGGCCGGACTCGACCCGGACCCTTTTTAGCCCATTTACGCTTAAAATGCCATATCTCACAAACTAGACGTCTGTTTAATGAACTGTCTATGGATCTAGAATCTTTGGGACAAGATGGTACTTTTTACATAGAAAAACCAATTTTCAGAGAAATTTAGAGCATGTCCGGGTTGGATCGAACCCGAATTCAACTGGGCCCCTCGATACTAAAACACTTATAACTCACGGCCCGAGAATCCGATTGGCGCGTTGTCTGTTGCGTAGGAACCCTTACGACATGAATGTTATTTGGGTTACTTATTTGTGGAGTTTTTGGTAGTTGTTGAATGACCTATATCTTGAGGAGCATATTCTACAGAACTAAAGTGCACTGAGTGCGGGGAATCCTGTGGCTAGCAGTCAATTGAAGAGAAACCCTATGTGGATCAACATCATAGCGACCCTTTGTGAATCACCATCATAGAAAACCTGTGTGGATGAGAATCATAGTGACCAAATTTGGATCAACATTCTAGAGACCCTGTGTGAATCAGCATCATAGAAACCCTATGTGGATCAGCATTCTAGCGACCCTATGTAGATCAGCAGTGCGCGACCCAATGAGGGTCGGCCTTAGAGAATCCCTTCATGGATCAATGGAATACAAACCTATGTGGATAAATAATGTAAAAACTCCTTCGTGGTTCAGTTTTGGAAACTTACTAATGGAATAAAATGATATAGCTTCAAACTAATCATCTTTATTCCTGAACTCTGAGTTAAATACATGGTTTGAGCTGTCTCTACTTTGTACATTATGATTTAGGTCAGGCTTTGTGGTTTTTCCTTTGTGGAATTATGGGAGACCTTCGGGGGTATCAGGGACCCTACTGGGTATTTTTATACTCACCAATACATGGGATTCACCCACACCATGTTGGGTCTTGTGCAGATGAAAAGCAGTTTGGTTGAGACTTTAGGAAGCCCGGAGTAGGCGGTAAACGGAGGTGACTGGTTGACATGGAGAGCTGTAGAGATGAGCTTTACCTATCCTTCAAGTAGGATCTATGGTGGATGATCTCAGGAGAAGTTTTCTATTGTAGTGGTATCATTTCAGTTGGGCTAGTTTCCGTCCCCTTTATTGTCAGCACACACTTTTACTACTACAGTTTTACTACGTGGTTTGGATCTTATAGTGTTCTTGGTCTGTGTGTTTGCAGGTATAAAAGAAATGGCTTCCCACTTCTGGGATATTCCTTTCTGGTGCTAGTCGCTAACCCTTTGCCTATGGAAGGTGGGTGTGGGGTAGTCACAGTATGGGCCCCAGGGGATGGGTAGTGACATACATATTTTATTGTCATTCATCAAAACATGAAAATCCATGATTTATATTGGAAATATAATGTGGTAAATTAACACCACTTTTTGAGATAGATCAGTGAATTGACATCTTCTTCAAGTTAAATACTAATTTTAAATAAAAACACCTCTATCTCTATTAGTTTCATTTATCCTTTTTCAACACAAATAAAATTTCCTGCTCATTCATTTATTTTTTCAACATAATAATACTTTCATTATGTATCTATATACTTTCAATGAATATACCCCATGGATTGTATCTTCCCCTTATGTTCATACCACTTCCCCATATATATTAATAACATTAAAATATATGGGTAGAAGAGTACATTCATCATCGGTAGTGGTTATTTTTGTAATACCACTTGTGAGTATTTAATTTTTGAATATTATTTATGTTGGGAAAAAATCCCTCAAGGTATCATTGAAGCATTTTTGAGGTGATTGTGTTTGTTGACAAAGTGGACATCTGAGTAGTGATTGTTGACAAAGCAAAACAATGACATACAAATTTGTTGACAAAGAGGATTTCATGGTGGAATGTCGAGTTCAAGAGCTGAGGTCAACGATCCATGTTTGATTCAAGAACGTCGATAAAAGGAATGGATGATCTGGAGGTGGTACAAAAGAACAGATACAAGGTGGCGCCGTTTTCCTGTGTTTGCCAAATTTTAGGGCCTGAAAATCGGAAAATGAAGAAAATTGTTTTTGGAAAAAGGACTTGCGCGCCGAGGACTTGGTGTATAGGAAACTTGCACGTCATATGTTTTTCAAGATCAGAAGATCAAAATATGGCAAAGTAAAAAGGTTCGTGCAAGTTTGGGAGTTGGTCGCGCAAGTGTCTAAAATGACAGGGGACTTGCGCGCCGAAACTGGGTCGCGCAGGTGACTTGCGCGCCGTCGCGCAGGGTGGTCAGATTGCCTATAAATACTGGACCACCCCTTCTCATTTTCAACGGAGTTCAACACTTTGAGAAATCATAGCTCCCGTCGTGCAGGTGTGGTGGTCGCGCAAGTGGTCAGTGTGGGTCGCGCAGGTGAATTTGTGCGCCAGTAGTTGAAGTTGTGCGCCGGTGTTAGAAGTTGCGCGCCAGTTAGCAGTTGCATGCCAATATTGGTTTGGGCGTAAAAGGAAGAGAGTTACGCAAGTTTGGAGTTGAGGAATCTTGAGTCGTGCAAGTGTCTGAGGAGGACTTGCGCGCCCGTTGTGACTTGTGTGCCGATACTTGCGTGCCGAGATTGACTTGCGCGCCAAGTAAGGTTTTGTTCCAGCGGTGCTTCTCAGACTGCATGGAAGCTGGTACATTGCCCGATACCTTCGGTGCAAAGAGATATTCATCTACGGGTGAAAGTTGTACTTCAACAGAGAATCTATACACAGAGGAAGATGCATTCATTCATGCAAATGAAGAGACCTACATGTCTATAAACTGTGAGTGGATTCCTTCCAAGAGTAGTGAGCTTAGGAAGAGGAAGAAGGTGATCCTCTCCACCGGCAGTGAGCCAGAGAGAGAGAGAAACATGGAGTGACCCTTGGGAAAGCAGTGAGCTAACCCTAAACTTGTAAAGGCAGTGAGCCTGGGCTTAGAAGTGATCTAGCCCGAACCTTGTTATCCACAGCTAGTGAAGATTAGTGGAATTTGGTACGACTAGAAACTTGTCGGCGTATGCTCCTTGGACGTAGCCCTTTGCGGTGAACCAAGTAAAATTGTTGTTTCCTGTGCATACTTCGCTTTCTATTTACTTTGTGCAAAAGGAAAAAGAGAGAAGAGAGTTTTGCTCAACAGCGAAACAAGATCAGAACGGGCATTAATTTTAAATTAGTCATACCCTGATTCACCCCCCCTCTCAGGGTATTCAGCCTTGTGGACCTAACAATTTAGATTCCTTGGATTAGGATAAATTTTTTGTAGTGAGATTAATCCCATTTATACAATTTTCCTCCATTGATTCAGTTTTCTTGTATCCTTAAACATGAATCCTCCACCTAAGGAGGGGTATTACCTCCACCTCTTACCTTGTGGTATAGTTTTTGAAACCACTAAGGAATTCCTCGTGTTTGTCCTCTTTAATATCTATAATAGTAAATTCATACATGTATGTCCTTAGTGAGCTCTCTTAACATGCTCATCCATGTATCTCACAATTGTAGAAGGTTCATTCTTTATCTTCTATATTAGTTTTCATTCTCTCCAAAATGGAATATGTGAATGCATCACTATTGGTTTTGTTGAGTCCTATTTTTCTACACAAAATATTCTATTCTAGTGTAAATATCCTTTTTTTATTTCCTAGGAATAGTGGAATTACTATTTAATTATTTTGTATCCTCAACACTATAGTTCTTTTACATAATTCATTATTTAGTATAAATTAGACATCTCCCAAAAAACCATATCTTGTATTATGTTGTCTTGTTTGAGTGTGGTCATAGAAGGTTTTCTTTTACCATTATTCCTTTCAAATACTAGACACACACTCATTTTGTTTACCAATCTACATTAATAGTATCACTTCATCACTAATTTACCATGAGAGACTTTACTTACAAGTTGATAAATTACCTTCCTTTTATTAACTAATTATAGGTTAAAAACCTTTCACATTCCTCTCTGACCTAGGAGACATTTGTAAATTCTCTTTTCCTTTTGAAGATATGAGATATAATTCAAGTTCTTTGATCTTATATCATTATTCTTCTTCTGATTACCCATTTCCTTTAGCCTTGAGTCAGTTTTATTCCCATATTCTCTTATATATTCTTATTTTATCTTTTGAGGGATAATTATTTCTTTCATGTTTTTTCCATGACCATTTTTTACCAATATCTTGCATAAGATCTTCAAGTAGATCAGTTTAGACCTACGAATTTTCCCTCATTATCATTATGTTAATATTTGATTCCATATAAAATCTAATCAGTTGTTCTCTATGTAAAAATCATTAATGAAAGCTAAATCCAATTCATGAATAATTTCCCATTGATCCACCCTTTCCTGTAATAGATGGATCTCATTTTGATACCTGCATGAATGATCTCTATATAGATAACTATATGTTGTGGTGTATCCTTCCATGGGAAATATACCAATATTTATCTCCTTTGTTGGTTATAATTCTTTATATTTATAGGAAAATTCCAAAAAAAAAGAATGATATTTAAAATGGAATCATAATTCTTCACCTCAATTGGAAATTCCAAATTCCTATGATCATTATTCTTATTTTTCTCTGTTTTTCCTTTCAATATAAATAATTATTCACTAGATTTTATGGTTGGTTAATAAAACTTGTTCAATTTCACTCATTTCCTATAAATAAACTCATGAGTCTTCAACATCTCAAATATAGTATCACAATGAGTGGTTTTATTATAAAATTTATAAGATAGTGATCATGATATGATCTTCTTTGTCCTTGCATTAACAATTCTTTTACCATGTGTTGTAAAATAAAAATATCTATGATTATATTCTAAAACATCCTTGCCACAATATTACAAAAACATGACTATTTATTTCCACCGATCATAATATTTAGTGCCTTTATAAAATATTTCCCTTAACATAGATTCCTTGTGAAATAACCAAAAAAGAAAATAAATTGAACTGAATGTATGAATATTTTGGATCTGGTACCACTTTTCAAGACCAAATTGACCCAAATACCCTTGAGAGGGTTAAGGGAGTGAATTAGGTTAAATATCAATTAAAACTATTCTTTTTTATTTCATAAACTTATCCATAAAGATATTTTTACTTATATAAGAAGGAATACATTCAATATATCATTTTTACTCTTTTAGATCACACCAAATGATAAATGAGAATGAAAAAAGTAAATAACATAGAAAATAAAGATTTTACTTGGTTAAATACTAAGGGATAATATAAAAAGTATACATGCAGCATTGTGCCAATGTTCTAGAATCTAATAAAATAATATTTGGGGGATATATTTTTTTAGGTTACAATCACTTTTTGATATGGTCCATAGTCCATATAGGTTCTAGAATGGTGCACTACTGATCTAAGGGTCAATCCCTCTTCTTCACCTTTGCACAAGTTCAAAAATTTTAGGGATGTGGTTGTATTTCTCAATCTACTATGAGACTCTAATTATGTAATTTCTCCTATATAGATTCTTATTTGTTCTATATTGTTATATTATATTAATATATGATGCATGATGTGATCAAAACCTCAAAATGAGGACAAAACTTGTTTATTTAAAAATATCAAAAAACAAAATTCTCTTCTTGTGGATGAAGATAATTGCTCATTATAATTATCATGTTTCCTTCCAACTTCTCCAATTGGATGTTATAGTGTGAAACTTTGTACACTTTATTAGGTTCCTTGTTTTAGAAGAAAACTGGTTATTATAATTATATTATTATTTGGATTTATTTCTTACTCATCTAACATAGATTTTTCAAAATTTTCAAGCTCCCATCTTCTCCTTATCTGCTTCAAATATGGTAATTATATTCAATATATTTTCTATATTTTTCTAGAACTACTATTGTTTTTTTATATATTACCTACAACCAACCCCTTTGATCTATGGGGTGGGATCAATACTCTTTTATATTATCCACTAAGATAATTGAAATTATAGCACATGAATTTAGTGTTTTCATTATGTGAAATTTAATATGAATTGATTCTTAAAATCTCATGACATTACTCAATATTTTAATTTCTAATGAAATTCACTAGATAATCTAGAAATTAAAAAATCATGATATGGTTTCCTCTTTTACAGCATGATCATTAAAATTTAATGCATTTTGTGATGTTTTATTCTTCACGACAACATGGTCTAAGATCCACATTTTTGGCCAAACACATTCCTATTTAATTTGGTGAAATCTCTTCTAGATATTTTAAATATCATGTATTGTTGTATTGGGGTCTATTTTTCCTTGGTGTAATGACATATAATCACAAGAAGTTAATTTATTCGGTTCATTCAAAAAGGACACCCTTCATGGTATAGAATATATTTTGTGGCATTGTCCTTCTTTTTCTCTTAACATGTTCTGGTGATATTATAATCCATGGCATGTAGGTCTCTAAATAACTAGTTCCATTGAAATTAATTTTAGCCACCTTTATAGGGAATCCTTCTCTTTATGGTGTGGTTGGTGTCAATCATTTTTTATGATATGATTTTGCAGTGTGAGTTTTTTACAATAGAATGGGAAACCTTAAATCTTCTGGCCCACTAAAATTTAACATTCCATAATTGTTGAATGGCCTCTTGTGTTACATTGTGAAACCCAAAATACCTAATATTGAAAATTAAGGAACTTTATGTTTTCTTTGCACGATCACTTCACGATGTAGAAAAAATAACACAATACAACTAATTCCACTACTCAAAATCAGAAAAAGGTAAAATACTTAAACACCTAGATTAACAACCTTATGTAAACGAACCTTATAAAGATCAAGGTAATTTTCCATTTTTTGGGACTACTACTCTACTTAATGTGTGGTCCATTTCCTTAGAGAATGATATTTTCATGCGATCTCCAGAATAAAACCCATCTTTATCATTCCAAATATGACTTCACTTCCGAACTCATTCTCATGTTCACTTTAGCTTCTTTTAAATAATACACACCATTTCTATGAACTTAATTGAGACATCAGTCAATGTGTCTCTTCATTATTCCTATGAATGTGAAAACTCTTCATTGTGAACTTCTTCACTCCTCTAAATCTTCAATGGGAATTCTCTCATCTCCAAATCGTCATTTGAATTATTCATGGGTTCTTGAAAACTTTTGTGATTGATTAAAAATCCAACACCGAACACCTTTTTTTTCAATATTAATTTATCTCTTCCCTTATCTTCACTTCTCTATTTTCCCTCTCCATTCAAAACAAAAAAAACTACACATTAATGATGGTTATTAATAAGACGATATACACAACCCTCTTAAATTATTTTTTCCTGAAATTTAGTGGTGTATGTCCCCAAAGTTTTACTAAGTAAATTTTAAGTGGAATTTTGGGAAAACCATTACCAAATGTATAATCCATTTATTAAAAAAAACTAAAAAATTAGTATGGGTTATAAACCTTCACTAATATAAGAAATGGTGGGTTATACCATAGATAATAGTTAATATTACGATAGTTTATAACATAATTTTTTTTAATAAATTGATAACATATTTAGCAGTGTTTTCCCCAAAATTTCTACTAATTATAAATTTTCTGGTGGTTTTGTTACAATATCTTTTAAATATAGGATCCATTTATAAAAAAATTAAAAAATAGGAGGGTTTATTACCCATGTTAATTAAAAAAATTATTTATAATAAATAAAATTATACATATGTATGTATGTAAATATATATATGTATATTATATATATTATTTACTTATTTATATATAAATATAATATATAAAAATGAAATATATAAATTAATTTTTGGATTATGTTTTTAAATATTTTTAAAATTCATTTTAAAATAATAAAGTATGTTGTTGTATTATGTAATATAATCAATACGTTATATACATGTATATAAATATAAATTTTTAAAAATATTCAAATTAATTATATAAATAAATTATATAAATGTAATTAAAAAATAAATTTATTAAAAAATTTAAATAAAATTCAGAGGGGGTAATAAATAGAATCCATTTAAAAAACTCAAATAAAATTAAATATTAATAGCAATAATAATCTAATAATGTGCATGTAATGGACCATAAGACCCATTCCCATCAAAATTTATTAAATAAAAGAATGAGATCCACTAAGGAGGGTTCAATGTCTGGTGTACACATCACCCCTTACAATGGAGGGATGAAAAGAAAAAAAAGAATCATTGAAGGAAAAAAGACCCAAAGGATTTGGAATCCTCCACCATTTTCTTTGATAGTGAATAAACCACCATATTTTCCTATCAATAAATGTGAGTTACCTAAAAATTTATCTTCTCTAAAAATCCCCAAAAATCCATCCATTCAATGATTATTTTCCATGGGACTAGTCATGATATACTCATTAAAAGGTTTACCATTAAGGATGAGTGACTCTCATTCCAAAAATTATCCCATCCAAAGAATCAGGCGTAGATGACAACATAGATTACTATCCAGATCATATCTTCAAGGGTGATGTAAGTGCGATTAAATTTTTAGAAACAACCCTCAATGAGACCTCTCCTAGTTCTGAAAATAAAACCACATCCAACATGGCTAGGTCCGCTAAGTGAATCACCATCTATATTAACTTCGATCCATGAGGGGAGGGGATGTATCCATCTAACAAAATTGGGTTGAGAAGGATTTTGGGGGGACTTCACTAACACCCAAAAGCATAATGGTAATGAAATCCCCCATTGTGTTGTTCGTGCTTCTAGTTAATATTTTTAAATCCATTTTCATATCACCAATAATAGAAATATGGATGTTTTTAAATTGGGAAACTATCCCATCAAAATCGAGATCATTATTAGCCATCCATAAGTGATAGAAGACAACAACAATGTACGAGTATAGTATATTATTAACATAGATACTCATGGTAAGGTTGAGATTAATATATATGAATTCATTCATATTATAGTTAGTATGGAACTTTATTTGGAATATGTTCTCTCCATGTATTGAGAACTTCATGGAAAAAGTAAATTCAAAGAATAGATAGATTATAGACTCCCCATTTCTCATACATATTGAGAAATATGAGGGGAATGAAAACTAACCTATTAAATCCATCCATCTATTAGACATTTATTGAGCCATATTTTCCAAAGAAGAAGATTCCTAGATGGTGGGATATAATGATGCCTAAATTTCTTCAACCATCTCGATGGTTCCTCCCATGATTCATAGGAATGGTGTTAATTTTGTTTTGTTTTAAAATAACCAATATTGAAAGGACACTAGAAAGAAACATATTTCACATGGATGTTGAATGATCCAATTTACTATATGATATTAGGAGACAAGATATGTGAAACCTGCTCTAAATAGAAAAGGGCATCAAAGATATAAAGAATGATCGTGTTTGAGGGTTGTTAGAGATATTTTACAATTTGGAGTGCTAAGACAGGAAGAATTCCAAAAACTTAGCTTTGAGGATTTGGAGTGAATCCAT
Source organism: Viscum album (assembly GCA_963277665.1). Classification (NCBI taxonomy): domain Eukaryota; kingdom Viridiplantae; phylum Streptophyta; class Magnoliopsida; order Santalales; family Viscaceae; genus Viscum; species Viscum album. The sequence goes on from OY728148.1 coordinate 1,611,091,423, forward strand.
TTATTTTTCATCATAATCTATTCATACTCATCTATGATAAAAGGCCTAATAGAAGAGACCACGAAGAGGAAGTTTCCTATATGATGTCTCCTAATAAATATTTTTTGGATAAAATCATATGAATATTTTTTGGAATTAAGAAAGGTCTAGGTATAACTATCTACAAGTGATTTATTAAACAGTATGATACTTCTAACTCTAGAGACACCCATATTAATTGGTTTCACACACCCACTCTAAGAAAACACCACAATTTTCCTTTCTTCCTTTCTATTCAATTAGTTTGATCTGGGTATCAAATCAGTTGAGTTGTTATATTAGATATTTATAAACATGGAAAGTGTAGAAAACATGTATGTATTGATATTCCACACAAGATATATTATGCCCACTTGAGATAATGATTTCCCTATAAAACATTAAATATGTGAGTTAATCCCATTGTTAATACCTTTTAAGTAGGAGGCAAGAAAATTTCCATAGAGCAAAGGTTTATCCATGATGATGAAAGGAATCTCCCCTACCTAACCAAAAGAAAATTACAGATGTGTTTTTTCTAGGATTAAGATATCCCCTTTTGGAAGATTGTCAAATATTTTTTCTATGAGATAAATTTTATAAATACCTATTTATAATGAAGGAGAATATTCTTGATCTAATTAAGAGATTCATAATTAGTCTTAATAAATAAGAGGATATTATCAGTATAGAAAATATGGGTAGGGTCTCTAATGTTTCTTTTAGCCCTAATAGGTAAAAATATTCCCACTCAACTGCGTGAAGGATATATATACTAATTTTGTCCTAATAAAAAAAGTGTAGATAGTGGAACCCTTGTCTAAAATATCATTAGTATCTAAAATAACCTTTGGTTGAGCCATTGATTAAAATAGACAACCTTAAACTCTAGAGCATAGATAGAATAAAGTTAATGATTTTTTTAGAGAATACATACTTTTATAGGAAATTTAGAGTGAATTTCCATATAAAAGTGTCAAATTCTATGGAGTTGTCCAATAATTGAGAAAAATTACCATTCTTGGAATTATTTAGAAAAAATATTGACACCCTATAAGGATGGGAAGAGGTAATACTAGACTTTCTAACTATAATGATGCTAAATTGATTTGGTGAGAAAATCACATTAGCAGTGTGACCAATCATTGCTGGAAGAATCTACCCCAAAATATTCAGAAGAGTATTGTTAGGAAAAATTTGTAGATAGTATTTCACATCCATAACATGCTCCACCTTTAGAATGAGGTGAAATAAGTTGTTTATTTAGACCAGGTGGGAGGTGGACCCTATAAAAAGTTTCCTTAATAGTATGAACAATTTTCAGTTTAAAAATATCCCAAAATTACAAAAATAATTTATTTTTAAATACATTAGTCACTGCAGTGTTATCCATATTAAGTTAGAATAGCGGTACTTGTAAATCCTCATTAATACGAGTGGTATTGAGGAAGTAATTTGGCATATTGATAATATATTTTTTAATAACATCATATATGGGAGGATAAAAGAGATTAATTGAGTCTTTGTTGAGGATAATTTTTAAGTAAGAGACCAAAGCCTTAAAAATTATATAATTATAATTAAGGATATTTCTGTTAATACTGATAGATGATATAGCTTTATTAACTTTACTCTCTCTGTTAATGAGGTGAAAGAATTTTGAATTCCTGTATCCTAATTTGCACCGTTAAAGTATAAGTTTTTCTTTTTAAATGTTATATTTTGTTTTAATAATAGTGTCAAAGAGATGGTTATATGAGAACACTTCCTTATATAGAGAGACATGTATAGAATTTATTACATGGAACTGAAGAAGAATTCTTTCAACATTAGAAAATTGAGAATTTAGGTTTCTACACATCAATTTTATCAATGCTCGAAGAGAAATTTTAACATTTATTAGCTTTTTTGGAAATATTTTGGAAAACATCCCCAGGACCATATGAGTAAAATTCGTATATAATAACCTTCCTATAGTCTTCATGGGATAACCCTGCATTGTTTAATTTAAATGTAGAGGAACATTTACTACCAACCCAAATTAGTATATATGAATAGTTTTGTGGTTAGAGTGAATACTTTGGAGGGACCTACATGAAATGATAGTGACGAATTCCCCACCCATGAGAGAGATAAATGATTGATCAATTTAACAAGAATGTCTATAATTAATTACATTCCTCAACTAAATAACATCAGCTCTAATGATTCTGCTCTCATATAGAAAATAAAAGTCAATAAATATTTGTAATTCTATAGAATCATATCTAACACAGTTAGTAACAATTTTATCATATGTATTGAGAATATAATTGAAATCTCCATATAAGACCCAATTTTCCTTGACCTGATCATATATAATAGATAGTTCCCTCTATAAGAATCTTTATTTGATAAAATAGTTTAAGGAATATATGAAAGAGACAGGGAATGTGAAATTTATAGTTTTCATTGTTATAGTGATGTGTTGTTATCCAGTTTGGAAGATATAATCTCAAACATATTTCATTTTGAGTACCCAAAGAGTTTCCACCAATAAATATGTGATGTTTTGAGCCATCTAATCATAAAAAATATTGTCCATATTTAGGATTTTTAAATTTTTAATCCTAACTTTAGGTTATTAAGTACCAATAAGTATTGGTTTATAATGAGAAATGAAGTCCCTATGGGTAATTAATGAATCAATACTGTTTATCTCTTGAAAATTCTAAAGTAGGGTATTCATTTAGGGGATGACCTTACCTTTTTCTATGGAAGGCTCTTCTTTTACACCTTCAATAATGGCTTGTTTTCTTTCTCTTTAACCATTCTCTTATTTTTCTAAGAGTTATATCCCTATATTAAGCTATCAGGTTTTTTAGGGGACTAAGGGTCCTTGACCTCATTGAGGCTACCTATATGAGGTATTATATAAACCTTATCTTCCTATAATTATCCACTTAAGGGAAAAAATTATTTCTATAATAATATTTCTATAATGGTGTAAACTACAGGGGTTTCTTTCTAGAAAATCTATCTAATTTTTTTTAATGAAGGGTGGCTATCCTTTGTCATGAGGTGATTCTATAATAATAGGAGGGAGCATTATTAAAGCCGATGACAAACCTAAATTTAGGGGGAACATCTTAGAGTGTGTGGTGTTACTTACAGGGGTTGGGATAATAGCAAAAGGTATAATATTGGTGGACCTATTCCACTTAATCATCAGAGTACTCATCAGCTCGTGTCTAGAAGAGGGGGTGGGTATCCCCCCAAATGTGTCTCTGGAAGATTTTTTGGGAGCATAAAAATTCTAAAATTGATCTATCATAGACATGAAAAGGTATATAGATATATCAAAGTAATATTTAACATTGTTCCCATTAGAGATAGATGTATCACTCTGTCCTTCCATTCCATCATTGGTAATGAACAAATTAGGATCCCCACCCACAAGAGGTTCATTATTTGAATCTATCCCAACTGCACTAAGACCAATAGATATCTCCAAGGGGTCCCTAACAGTGTTCGCATTAGTTAATGGTTTTCCCAAATGATGAGTTCACTATCCCTCCCTTCCATTAAGGATAGTACACGACTTTGGATTTCCATTTATAATGTCATTGGGAACACACACCCTTACATCAGAGGGACATATAGATTGTATTAAAGTATTATCATTATATCTAGACAACATTTATACCTTCCATTTAGTCTTATCTTGGGATTTAATCTTACTGTAGTCAGTCTCTAAGTGTCCCTTCATATTACAAAAGTTGTAAGTGACTTTGATCCTTGTCCACTCACTGTACACATGTCCAATGAACTTGAAGTCAACATAAAAACCTGGGGACCTCTCATCATATATATTTAAGTTAATTTTGTCTTTTAGAATTTTTATAATTACTTCATAAATCATTATGGTATAATGAACTAGGTCCAAAAACACACAGACATAGTCAGAATACCTGGCTCTTCAAGGCTGATTGTCCATTTTAATAGGGGTTCCAACCGAAGTGACAATATCCCATAAAATCCTTAGATGCATTTAAAACCAGTCAAGTCCGTGGAATCATAATAGAAATAATAATAAAAAATAATTTATTCAGGTCCTAGATGTTACAATAAAATGAAGAAACTAAAACACTCATGGGCATTCAAGGATAAACTACACCCACTATACGGTTTGAACCATTCTATAGCTATGTCATTACAATTTTTACTGCATGAAGGACCACCATTTGATAGCCCAATGAATCCCTCATTTTATCCTAAAGGACCCTTTCTCACATTCTATGCCACATGTTTTAGTGTGTACCTAGGTTTGCACCCCTACCAATATCATCAACCATTCCCCTCTCTAATGGTTGACACATTCCATAACTGATCCAATACAAATTTTATATAGATTGAAGGTCCCCATTTATTAGTCTAAGGACTCAATGAGAGATGACCTTGAAGGTCCATAGTTCATTTTTTGGCCCTAAGAATCATCTTTTCATATTATATTAAATACATTTATCCAAGAAATCCTAGGATATGGGTCAAATGGAACCATCCCCTGAACATTTTTCTAAATAAAAAAGGCGAAGATAAAATAAAGGGAATTTACAAATAGTTGTAAATATCACCCTTAAAATTAGATTAATAAAGGCTAAGAATATAATCATTTAGATTGAAATACCTAAAAGGGATCCCATTCTCCACTACCCTCTTGGAAAATTCATCAACCACTATATTAGACTCTATGCACACAAACACGCACACAGTTAAATAAATTTAAACAATTTTTATAAATACTATATATCAATAACATAATAACATATATTTATATTTATAGAAATCTATTTAAATATGTTATAGATATATAATATATGAAAATTGTATATAAATGTATTTAATTTTGTGTGAACACATATATTATAGATATATAGTATATAAAAATGTTATATAAATGTATTTAATTGTGTGTGCGGATATATATATTTGTATAAATAATATAAACATGTATTTAATTTTGTACATTATATATATATATATTACATATATATTTAATATAATATATGTTATCTAGATAAATTTATAGTATATACATAAATGTATGGTATAAATTTAATCATTTTCATATATACTTATAACATAAATTAGTAAAAAAATATAATATATAATATTACATTATTATAGAATATAATTTATTTAATAAATGTTTCATATAACCCCTTTATTTTTATAATTATAAAAATAAATTTAAAAATAATAATAAGTAATTTTATACAATTTTAAATTTATAATAGTAACAACAATTAATTGTATTTAATAGATATTATGTATTATATAAAAACATTACATATAAATATAATACACTATATAAATGTATATAATTTTGTGTGTATTATTTATATTTGTATACATAATAATATTTAAATGTATTTAATTATCTACATATACATAATAATATATATATATATATATAATATAATTGTATTTCCATTTGGGGTTTTCATAAGTGGTAAAGTCACCATGTAATTCTACATATGACTTGGGTTCAAATCATGACCATTACCATTGGCGGGGATTTCTAAGCCATTTTTGGCTGATAGAACATCCACTGATGTTGGGGATGATGGAGGCGATGACACGGATGGGGTTGCAGACCCAAGTAAACACTAGTGCATTGTAATAAACCAAACTTTTATAAATAAAATTCCTTTTATGGTTGAACTAAATTCTCTATTATGTGTTATGGTTATAGAAAAAACTTGTTCTTTGTTGGTTTAATTATATCTATCAGATTTAAAATACCGCTAAGTATCATTATCGTTGATAATATGTCTGTGGAATAGTGATCATTTGATTACTATAAATATATGGTTTTGATAAATCCTGTTGACATAAAAAATGAAAGTGATGGCCTCAACTAGTAGGATCATACCCTAAGAAGACCATTTATCAGAGCTTCTAAGGGAGATAAAATCCCTGGGATTTTCCCTTGTCCAAGCTCAAGTTGGGATCCAACAACTTAAGCTTTAGAAAAACCATTTATAGGAGAATTTCAAGATTATCGAGATCTCAGTCCAAACCATGTACGCCAAACCACCCCATGAAGGTCTCACCATCACTCACCTTACTCTAATCACATTTACTGGTGTATTAAAGGGATGTGTATCAGGACCCTAACAATATTAATATCTATATTTTATTTAATAATCAACATAATTTCATTTTATTATTGTTACTTTATAAATTATTTTTGATTTTGATATTATAAAACACAAATTATATTTCCAGATAATATTCAAATTTAACTAAAACATTTGTGAATTAATGGATTTTTGAAATAAATAATTTTTATTAAAATTTTATTATAAAATATTGTTATTAAATATAAATGATCATAAAATTTTTATGAAGTGAAATGTAATTTTTATAAGGGTTTAAAAACTTCTATTGTAAAAAAACCAAGCATTTCTCAATAAATATCGATTATTAATTTAAAAGTGAAAATTCACATATTTATAAAATTATTTGGATAAAATAAATATTATTTTTAAAATCATATGGTCAAAAGTATCCTACCAAGAGTTTTTCATAATTTCCAGATACAACAGAATTTTTGAATAAAAAATTAAATACGGTATAAATATATTGTATGTATTATGACATAATGATGACCCAAAAATGTTATAATAAATACTATAAAGGGTATCCATGAAAAAATGTATTTTCAACTTTAAAATAATTTAATATTACATTAATTCAATAATTTTATATATCCTTAATGAATCCTCTAAAACCTATAATATATTTTGTGCTTTTAGAATCATTTATTTATAAAAATGACTCACTTCCACATCAGAAAGGGTATAATTTTTATAATTTCCCCACTTGTACATATAAAATAAATACAACCACCCCTATTTGGATAAAACCATGGGAAAAATCAAGGTAAAATTTTCGGCTTTGGTTATTTTATTATATCGAGTCCAAAACCCATGTTTGAGAAATAATAAATAAATCCCCAGTCATTTCCTATATAAACCAACCCAAGACCCCATTTCTATTTCACTCAATAACCTTATATAATATCCTTACCCTATCCCCTTTCTAGAGTACTCTCAAGGTTCCTACAAGTTCCCAAGAAACTCCTCCAAAGAATTTGGAATCACCATCTCAAGGTATGAGATCCTTTCCTTCTTCTATTTATCCAGGTATCTTCATTACTTTATTCCTTTAATATCCATTTCGTAATGTTGGTATATGTCCTTCTATATCCCCATACTTACCTATTATTCATAAATGATTATAGAACCCTTTTTCTCTCATTAATCCCTCCCATTATCATTTATACAACCCCATTATGCTTTTGAAATTTACCCATGATTTTCCATACCAAAACAATTGTGTAGTGAATACCCATAACCATTTCATTTCAAGGGTTTTAAACTTTATACACTTACACTTCTTTTATTGGGGACTTACAAGTATGTATTCTGTAACCCTTGATCTTGTAATAAAACATGATGATAAATTATTCCATGTTTTATGATCTATGTGGCACACTTATTCATGTGAATGAAATGAATGTGATAGGTGAAGCTGAAATTATATAGTGATAAAATGAATTGCGTAATGTTTTAGTCTAATGCGATGTTCGGTATCGGATTTGGGAGTGAACATAATAAATCATGGGACATTTTCCATCATGATGTATTGGTAGTTATCCTTGGATTATGTTAATTTTTCCTGTGTTTTATGTTATTTTCAAAATTCCCATGGGGCCTTTATGTTATCATGTAATATCATGCCTCGTTGGTCATGTTTTTTATTTTCACCCCTTTTATGTATCATTGATATTCCTATTTTATAAAATGTAATAATTTCTTCATGTAATTCCATTTTTACTCCCTTTCTAGACTTTATATATCAACCATTTCTAATGTATTTCCCCAGGTTATCCAATATAGTTTTACGTACAATGGAATAATATAAGCATGTTAAGGACATTTCTAATAATAGTGATGTATTCCTTATTTTTTGTTGTTAGGTAATGTACCTAATTCACAAATACACTTTAATTTCCTATCTTTAAAGTAGTATCATGTGTAACCTTATGTTTTAAATCATTAAATAAAATGTAATAAAGACACAGGTTTTCATAGTTGATATCAATAAAAAAGATTAGTTTTTTTTGGGATTATGATTAGAAAACTCTAGTAAAACCTTTATAAAGAAAACTAAATATACGAAAAAATCCCTAAATATTTTTAAAATATTTAGTAAGTGGTATATCAATCAAATACATTTTTTTAGATTATATAAGTGGATGTGGATTTGGGAGAGATGTACACAGGGGTAAAACCCAAAAACACCACGTTGAGCTTGACTTGACCTGGAACTGGTGCATGAGAATAGTGATTGTTACACACCTGGTTTGACATTCCTTAGGGATATGATTTTTTAAATTCACCAGAACATTATTTACTATTATTAAGGGAAAAAATTTCCTATAAGAGTATATGTTATGAAATAGATCATGGATAACATAGATTGAATCCTAGAAAACAAAAAGTTAAGAAATAAATTACATTTATAAGTTATACCTTTAATGACATTGGATCCCTATTTACGTGGTTAATAGTTTAAAGGTACTCATCCCTAATTTTCCCCTTATTCTATCCAATTTTTGGAAATAGGAGGAACCATGTAGAAAACCAATGTGAAGGGAAATTTGATGACTCCGCAACGAGATTCCCAATTTGATGGGAGAAGGAATTGAAAAATTTGTGATAATTCTCTCTCAACTGACTTAGGATATGAATAGAAACCTAGATTAGGAATAATTCCCCAACCACCCTAAGAAAGAACAAGATGCAATTGAGACCCTTATGGGGAAAAGGCCTCTAAATTTCAATGGATCATATGACACTTTTATCACAAAATAATGGATCAAATCCACTGAGAAGATCTTATCCATCCTTCAATGTTCTATAAAAGTAAAGGTCATACTATCTATTTATCATGTAGAGGGAAAATGATTTTTGGTGGACATTGATCAATAATAAAAATCCAAAGGAAGAGGTCAAATTGATGTTGTGGAACGAATTTTAGACAAATGTTTTTCAAAAAATACTTTCCTCACACTGTCCAATTTAGAATGGAAATGTACTTCATTTTCATCAAGAAAAAATACGGCGAATCTATTAGGGAGTACAATGAAAATTTTTCCCTAATTTCATGACATGCCCCTAGATTTTTCATTACCCTTGAATTCAAGGATGACCGCTTCTTTGGTGGGTTAAAAACTATTTTACATGAATCCCTAGTTATCTATGAATTTGAAAGTTATGAAGAAATTATTTTATGTGACCACAAATTTGAAATGGAGATTAGAGAATCTCAAGGGTATCATGGGGATAATAAGTGGAAAGTAGAGTTTTATGTTGGCAGTCCGATAGAGAGATCTACTAGTGATAATAAATTTCATCATCCCACTAGTCAAAAGTGTGGAAAGAAGCACCCTAGAAATTGCCTAAGGGGGATTAGCAAATGCTTTATGTGGGAGAAGGAAGGACGCCTATCTAGCGATTACTGACAAGAGAATCCCACTAATTAGATGGAGGAAATAAATTATCCAATAAACCCTCAGTGAATTTTTTATTTTTTTAAATGCAGGATATAAGGAAACTTTATAGACTAATTCACTAAGACAAGGGTTTATAGAGATAACTAACAACCTCAAAGCTAGAAAGGGTGAGATTTTTCCATCACAACTACTCTGGTGGATTCCAAAAATGAAGTGGTGAAAGGTACTCTAGTTACTCATTGAAGAATATAAATTATAATTTTTAATTATGGTTCTATTCATTCATTCATCTAAAACATGTTTGTAGAACTATTGAAACACCACAAAAAATCATGGGATTTGAGTTGTCAGTGAAAATAAACAAAATGGGGAAATTATTGCATCCCAAGTATATAACTCCTACCATATCAAAATTTATGGGATAAACTTTCCTGAAAACCTTGTGGTACTCCCATTAGTGAAATTTGATGCAATTTCGAGCATGGATTGTCTTTACCTATATAGAGACAACATAACTTATAGCAATAAAGAAATAAATCTCTATATTACGAATCATATCCTGATTATGTATAAGTACAAGGAGAAGGATGAATCTTATTTAGTACAAAAATACCAAATTGGAACCTTATTTCCCATTGAGAAAGAATATATAAATCAAATTATTGAGTCTAAGGATAGGATAATCCTTGAAGGAATTCCCATTGTGGGGGAATATGATGAAGTTTTTCCTAAATTATTGTCTGGTCTTCCTCCCAACCAAGAGGCTGAATTTTCAATTGACCTCTTACTTGGGGAATTTCCATTATTCAAGAATCCATACAGAATGGCTGTTATGGAACATGAGGAGCTAAAAAAATACTATAGGTGAATCTGGTTAAAGGGTTCAAATTCCCAAGTGCTTCACCTTAGGGTTCACTAGTCCTCTTTGTCAATAAAAAGGAACGGTCAATGAACCTTTGCATTGATTATCGTGAGATCCAAAAGATCCTGATTAATAGAAGGTATCATCTTCCACATATTGATAACTTTTTTCATTGGATTTGTGGAGAAAAATACTTATCCAAGGGGGATCTTTAGTTAGGGTATTATCAAGTAATGGTGAAGAAGGATGGTATCCCCAAGACTAATTTATGAACATGGTATGATCAATTTGAGTTCAAATTATTGTAATTTAAACTCACTAATGCTCTAGATATCTTTATAGAATTTATGAATATAGTATTTAGAGATTACTTCGATAAAATTATGGTAGTTGTTAGGTCCAGTAGATCGAATACTCTGAGAGGGTGGGTGAATCAGGGTATGAAAGATTAAAACTTTATCTCATTTGGATCTTGTTTCATTGTTAGAAAAAACTCAATTATCTCTTCCTCCCAAAGAAATATACGAATATATATGAAATCATGCACAGGAAACAAAACATTTTACTTGGTTCACCTGCATTGGGCTACATCTAAGGATAATACAATGACAATGTGCCGATGTACCAAATTCATTAAGGCTCACAACTAATAATGAGTAAAATGTTCAAGCTATATCTTTTATGCCCAGGCTAACTACCTCTACAAGGTTTTGGGTATTCTCATTGCATTCCCAAGGGTCACTCCCTAATCCTCTTTCTCTGGCTCACTGCTGATGTAAAGGTTCACCGTCTTCCTCTTCCTTCGCTCACTGCTCTTGGAAAGGAATCCAATCACAGTTTATGGACTTGTAGGTCAAACACAGTTTATGGACATGTAGGTCCTTTAATTTGCATGAATTCCTACATCCTTAACTATAGGTAAGTGCTCTATTGAGGTTCCTTTTTCCGTTGGAGATGAATTCCACCTTCCTGGATATTGGTAGATACTAGAAAAATAATTTCAAAAACTGGTTGTTATCTTTTTCAAGCTCTCTAGTGTGTTTCATGAACCTCTTGCCTCATCTACGTATTGTGTATTGGGAAAGGTATGAAAACCACCTGCTCTTCATTCAATTGCATCTTCCGCCAACTGCTATAACATCCAAGTACCGCTGCCTTTGTTCCATCTCTACAAACTACCCTCTATCTGCAAACTGTTCTCTGTTCGCAGACTGTCTTTGCTTCCGCTTACCAAAGCTCCCCCTCTGCGTAAAAATTTTGGAACTCTTCCTCATGTGTACCGTAGGTTCCTCCTCCATGTACGAAGTCAACTCCTTCCATGAACAAGGCTTACTCCTTCGCATACCAGACTTCCTTTTTGGGTTAAGAATCCCCGCAAGCACTTTTACCAGAATTACTTTTGCGCGAACCACTTTAGCTTATGCAGAATTCCTCCTCGCGAACCTCTATTGGACTTTGCAAAAATTCCAGATAAAAAATATGTTCTAATGATATTATATCTCCATATTAATATGTGGGATTATATATTCTTATATAAGTAAAGATACCCACAAAATCCATTAATCTAAGATTTACCAAATCTTCAATCCGGCCTTCACCGCAACTGATCCTTCTACCACCGCGAACCGCAAGACACCCATGAACTATTTTTCATTTGAGGTCCATTTATTGTCTTATTTCCTATGTGGTAAATATCGTTTTCCAATTCCAAGACATCCATATACCATATCAGCTTCCACCGCAAATGATTTTCGGTTTTGAAAACCGCACTTGCGTACCGTTCTCACTACATGGTACGCAGCCAGATACTCTTCCCAGTCATAGTACATGATCCATGTCCTGGGATACTCATTTCTCTTACTTTTCCTATTTTTTCACCATTATTCAAAAAAATTATAGATTTTGAGGCCCCAAAATTTGGAAAACTCTAGGAAACTACACCACATTAAAAACCTGTCTTCGTCAAACACCAACCATACTCATTTGCAGTCATCTAACATTGTCAACAAACACAACCACACCCAAAACACACTAAGAGGACACCTTGTGGTATTTTTTCCCAATATTAGTCATTATAGATGATATTATATTATACTCCAAAAACAATTAGGATCATGAGGATCATATTTGAACTATGTTAGAAACCATATAATAGGAGAATATTTATGTAAAGTTTAGTAAATTTGATTTCTAGTTTAAGGAAGTCTCATTCGTGGGGAATATTATCACAAGTAATGGGATATTTTTAAGCCCTTCATAGATATAAAAAATTAAAGGATGTAAGTGTCCAACATCTGGGGAAATATCCATAGTTTCCTGGGATTCTCTGGGTACTATCGTAAATTTGTGAGAAATTTATCATGATTTCCAAACACTGTAACAAAGACAACATAGAAGTGAGTCATGATTTTTGGAATGATGAATGTAATAATATATTCAAGGTGTTTAAGAATAGGTTTATCAACGTACATGTACTCACACTACCCATAAGTGGACAACTTTTCATAGTAGTCAATGATGTTTCGAAGAAGGGATTGGGTGGTGTGTTAATGTAGAATGAAAAAGTGAAAGACTATGTCTCATGGAAATTGAAGGTTTATGAATAGAACTACCCAAAACATGATATGTAACTAGATAAATTGATTTAAACTTTGAAAATATGGATGAAGTTTCTCTTTGGGGAGAAGTATAAAATATATAGGAATCAAAAGTGACTCAATTATATTTTCACATAGAAAAAAAATGAATATGCGCTAATGAAGATGGCTATATATGATCAAGGATTATGAATTATCAATCCATTGCCATCTTAGGAAATATAATAAAGTGTAAAACACTATAATTATAAAGGATAAATCAATTTTATCATTGCTAATAATTTTTAAAGATCCAATCTTCTTTGACATTAAGAGGATGGACATGGGAATCCTTAAGGAATATCATCAATCCTTTCACGTGATTTCTCAACCAGCCCTTATAGAGAAGATAAAGGATGCTCAAAGGGATTATCTGGGTATTTAGGAGAATGTTTATGCTATAAGAAATTGGAAATCATCAATGTTAACTATTAATAAAGAAGGATTTGTAAGATTCTGGTCAAGATTATGTGTACAATCAAATCCCGAGTTAAAGGAGATGTTGGAAGATGCACATAGATTGACCTTGTCCATCCATCTAGGAAGCACAAAGATGTATCAAGATCTATGATAGAACTATTGGTGGGACAATTTTAAGAAGTAGATCACAAAATATACATCAAAATGTTTTATAGGTCATCACTTGAAGGAATAAAGGAAAAAATCCAAGGGGATGCGGCCACCAATACCCATACCTACATGGAAATGGGAAAACATAACCATTTAATTTTTCACTTGTCTTATAAAGACATCAAGAGGATATAATGATAGTTTTTTTTATAGTGGATGATGTTTCATAGACGACTCAATTTGTTTTAATTCAATAGTACTTCTCACTCAATCAACTTGTAAGGATATACATTTGAGAAGTGGTGAGGCTGCATGAAACACCATTATTGATTATATCTGATTGAGATCCAAGATTTACCTCCACATTCTGGAAGAGTCTCCAAGATTACCTATATACTGAGTTAAAAATTAGCATGTCTTATCACACTCAAACTGATGTCCAATCAGAGTGGACAGTCCAAAAACATGGGTACATGTTGAGAGCATGCTCATCTGACTTTGAAGGAGGATGATATCAACATCTTCCTCTATTTTAGTTCTCAGACAATAAAAGTTTTTATAATGACCCAGACATTTCATACATTTATATTAATTCAAAATTTAATTATATTCATTACAATATATAATAAATCTATGACATGATTGTATAGTTATAGTGTCTTTAGAAACTAGGAAACATAAACAACTGGTTCATAAAACATCTACATTATCACCCACTTATTTCGTCATAACTACACTCCTTTTTGAAATATCTTACTTAATACCCTTTTTCATGACCTGGGGAAAAGAAACATATTAAAGGGTGAGTTTAAATGCTCAGTGAGGGTAAAAAATGAAAATATCAATCATATCACAATCATAAGACATAAGAACAAAATATTTGGAAGTCTTATCCTATATATGAAAGGTCGTGATATCATATCACGAGATAAAAGTTTATAAGAATTAATAGACATAATCCCGAAAGTAAAATCATAAGACATGAAGTTTTTTGGCATACACATAAGTAATGAAAATCATTTCATATTAGTAAAGGCTCATTTCCAAGACCATCATAGTGGAAAAATACCATTACTGGACTGAGTATACTTTTTGTTCCGGCCCTGTATTACTGAACCAGGATTACTTGATGTTCTAGCCGTGTCTATCTCATGAGATATAAATTTTTACCCAATAAATTGGAGGGAGATATAGGTCCCACCCATATCATAATGAAATCATTCTTACATATTCCACAAAAACATAAATCATTCATCATATCATAATCCAAGAAATAAAATGGGTATCTTAGACATCATTCCATCATAACATAATCCATAAAAAATATCATTCCATTATTAAAAAAATCAAATCATAGTAATAATAGATATATAAATATATCCTTATTTAAAGATCATCATCTTAGATGTAAAATAATTTTGATAATACAGTTGAGATTAATTCCTATGGAAAATATCATTTCTTCTTCCAAAATGTTTTCTTTTCTCAAAATGCCATGAAATTTTAAAACAAAATACTTTAGATAAAAATAAAATTTAAACCGCGAAAAGTTATCTTCATGGAAATAAGGTGTTATGAAGATGTAAAAATCCATTCATTTTTTATAAGTTAAAAAAACATTCTCCTTGTACTTTTTTTGAAAAAGTCAAAAAGTACCTCATATTGAAAAATGCCAAAAGATTCATTTCATACTGTTTAATAAAAATTTAACAATGGGTAAAATTGACTTTAAAAAATTATATAAAAATAAAATTAATATTACATATTATAGGTAACATGTATTTGGATGATAAATATACCCTAGTAAATACTTACATATAAACAATCTCAAATAATAATGAGATTGTGAAATTATCCATTACCTTAGGTATGATATGCTTTGTTTGTATCTAATCCTCCTATATAACGATTTAAATAATTTTATTGACTTATAAAATAATCATAGATATTTTTATGATATTTTATACGATCATATTTTCATCTTTTAGTTAGTAACATTTCATTTTCACCCGTTATTCGGATATTAATTACTTTATGTTATTATGCATGTTTGGTCAGATAATTTCAGGTTCCAATTCTTTTGTTATAGTTATATAAAAAATATAATTATATTAGTATAATATATATCATATTTATTCATTCCATTCATGTATAAAATCATGGTATATTTAAAATCATGTAGAATGAATCACATCGCATCGTGGAGACGGTAGACTGTATGTATGCACGAGTGAAGATATCCTTCACTTAATAGTTAAATAGTATAGAATTGGATGGTATATTATTTATAAAATATAATTATAATGTTATATAAATTATTTACATATACTATAATCATCATTATACCCATCCAAATTAATTATTATTGAATAACAAATTACATCATAGCGTGGAGATTGTAAGTCGTACATACGCACGCATGGGTATATTATTATTCACAGGATGGATAAAATGAGGTATAAGTTTTTCCCATAATTATAATAAAGTTTTATCATGTATAATATTCTGTATTTATTACTTTAGTTTGGAAAAAATATAATAAGAGGAAGTAGAATAAGAAAATAATTTTGAAAGAGGTGATAAAACAATTACCTCGTTTTCAAGTATCTCCTTTTGATTTGCACAAAAGGTCTCTCTAGGATGTATTTATGCCCAATGTGTGGACTAGAAGAGTAAGGGAGTAATTTTTTGAGTTTATTTGAGAATAATTTTTATGATACAAGGGGATTGAGAGTTGTGAGTATGTGGGTAGAGGTGGTGACTTTTTTTAAGAGGGAGGAGGGGCACTTTAGGAAGGTTTTGAAATATTATTTTATTATAAAATGATTTTATAATTATAATAGTTTAAAAGTGATATATTTCTAGTTTCAGATGATTATTATTCTAAATCCTCTCAATAAATAGATTTTATAAAAGTTTAGTTCTCAAAATTAACCTTATCTCTTAGCTTTAAGCCTTAGTTAAAAACATAAACTCTTACCATGTCTTCTTTCATTATCATAATATATGGTCATTATAGTTACAATAAAAATAAATTGAACCAAAAGTGGATCATTAATGACATTTTTGACATTATATAAGTCATTTGGAATAATCTTACATTTTTAGAACTATAATATCATTTAAAAAATAGTATTTGTTTAAAAAACACATTTATATCAATTTTGACACAATTTAGTAATTGATTTTTGTTAAATTCATAAAAACTGTATTCATTCAAAAAAACTAAATTAACTCAAATATAAAATGTCATAAGTATCCCTAAAATTCGTTTATGGCATCAAAATATTCAAATTACATTTATTTAAATATTTATAATATCATTTATTTGAATCATTCATTAATAAGGTAATCATTGCATCATCATTGTGTCATAAATAAATATATTTATTTAATGTCTAAAAATTATAAATAAAATACCATGATGTAGGAAATATTTTTGGATTTATGATGACTATTTATAGTCAAATTAATCATTTACATAACCCTATATTAAAATTTTTTTAGTAAAAGATACATGTTTATGTTATATTTCACATTAATTTAAATTAAAAATTCTAAAAGGTCATTATCACATCCAAGTGGCTCCATGGGGTATTAAAATAGACCCACATATTCTCATGGTATGAAATATCTCATCCAATAGGATTATTAAATTTTTTAGTGTTGTTTTATATTATTATATTATTATTTGTTTACCCTTATTTACCTGATTTACCCTTTAACCATGGTAAATAAAAATAATTACTAAAGTTACTATCCATAATGTCCAAAAATAAAAGGAACCTATTTAGAAAGTTTTGAAATTATAATTACGAATATGGAATCCTTTTTTAAAAATTTAAAAAATAGAATATATAGTATTTATATGAAAATTAATCTCGTTGTTAGAAAGAGAGAATGAGTTTTAAATGCTAAAACATTACAAAATACTGAATTATTTTTATATCCAAATTCAATGTTAAATTAATGATAATGACATAAATTATATTGAATGATAAAAATATATTATATTTATACTTTAAAACCATTCAATATTAAAATTTTATCATATAAATTATTTTGATGAAGAAGTTGTTTTCACATAAAATTGTGTGTATTTTACTATTCATCAAAACTTGAAAGTTATCAGAAAAATATTATAAATCCATCCAATGTAAATTTTTATATCCCAATTCAAATTAAAAAGTTTATGTTTTCATATAAAAATTATTAATGTGTCAAAATATTAATGTAAAAGGGGTTTTCCATTCAAAGGTGTAAAATTAACATTAAAAAATAGGTTTTTATACATCAAATAGGGTTTATTCATATCATATGAATAAAATATACATTGTACAAATATAAAAATTATTTTATTAAGTATATAATATATATATATATATCATTAATTTCATTTCCAAAAGTAATTCACTCAAAAATAAAAATATCTAATTGATTTACATTCTTCATAAATAATTGATATCCAATGAAGTCGCAATGTATTTTCATAAGTTAGTTATACTTATTCCCACTAACCTAACAACTAGTCTATAATGGTAATTTTATACTAAGGGCATCTCGTGGTTCATTTAAACTCATGATTGTGTGCAAATCAAGCTACTAAATATTAAAATTATTTAAATATTTCATAAAAAAGTTCAGGTGTTACCTTATACCCACTTTAAACAGAATTTCAACCTCGAAATTCATCACTTAGAAACAAAAAAAATGATGATAGATATCCTTGATCATATACTCAAGTTCCCATGTAGCTTCTTCAAATTGGTGGTTCTTCCATAAACCTTTAACCAAGTGAGTGGTCTTGTTTCGTAGAACTTTTTCACTATGATCCATATTATCTATCGGTTGTTCTTCATGAGAAAGATCCTTCTCCAATGGTATGAGTTCTAAGTTTAGTACATGTGAAGGATCAGGTATGTACTTTATTAGGAGATATAAATATAACACATCATGAACTTGAGAGAGATTTGGTGGAATAGACAATCGATATGCTATCTACCCAACACGATCTAGAATTTGAAAGGGACCGATATACCTAGGGCCCATCTTTCCCTTCTTTCCAAATCTCATTACTATCTTCCAGGGAGATATTTTTAGAAACATCTTATCATCCACTTAAAACTCTTGGTGTTTTGTTCAATTTTTGGAATCAATTTTTTTTCAACTCTAGGCTGCTCTAATGTGTTTTTGAATAGATCTGAACTTTTCTACCATTTCATCAACAACATTAGGTCCTAATAGATCTCATTCCCCAACTTCAGCCAATTAAGTTTGAGTTTTTAACTTCTTTCCATAGAGGGATTCATAAAGAGCCATGTGAATACTGGATTGAAAGCTATTGTTGTAAGAAAATTCCACCAAAGGTTGATTTGCCGGCTTCTTTGCTCGACTCCAATATTTGGATAGGGTGCTCGGCGGCGCAGCCATCCAGAGGTTGAGTCCTAGTTTCCGCGGGTGGGGGGAGCTGCTCCATCATTGGTTGTGTATTGTGGTGGTGAAGTGAGTCCTCTATGGGCGTTACGGTTGGTGGTGATGGGATCTGGATCCACCTTTCGCTGGGGTTCTTGTCCGGTTCATTTTGGAATTTCTCTTCTTTCTCTTCTTCGTTTTAATCTTTTGAGTAGGGTTTATTGATTCTTTTTGTGATGCGATTTGTTTTTGAGTTAGTTTCTCTATTGGATTTTTGGATTTGGGATGTCTGCGGTGGTGATGGTGGACAATGGTAATGCTTTCCCGCGGTTTTTGCGGACGATTTTGTTTGTTTATGGTCGTGTTGAAGGCGGTTGCAGTGGTGACGACGGGGGGTTCTCACCGATGTGATTCGTTTATGCCTTGAAGGTGACGACGAAGGATTCATTGGTAGGTGTGTGCCACAAGGGTTGGGTTCCATGGCTGATGGCTTCGCTGGATACTCCGACGGTGATGGTTTTTGACAGTCGTCGGTGTTCCTCGCCGGTGTCGGTTAGGTATGAAGTCGCACTGGTTTTCGTGGATCAAGGTGACGCAGCAATCGAGTGGTTCCTTTTTTTTGAGGTCAGCACGTGATGTAGGGTCACGTGTCAGGGCTCATGGCTCAAGGTTTGATGGTGGTTCGAAGCCTGAGGTGGTGAAAGTTTGTGGCTGGAGGCATTGAATGCGGTGTTTTTGAAATTTTGAAGACTTCCTTTTGAAATGTGAATTGTGGCCTGCCTGGTTGAATCTTGTTTTGGGTTTTTTGAAGTTTGAATTTCAATTTGATGTTTTGATGTGGTGATGTGGAATTGAAGAAGTCCTGTAATGGGTAACGGCAACCCTTAAACCAGTCTCATGGGAACCGGCTACCCTCAAATTGGCCATTAGAAAATTATAAAAAAAATGATTTTCACAAATCATATATAAAGGAATGTGGTACTCCACGAAATCTTACCACTTCTTTTACATATATCCTGGAAATCTGATCTAGAGAGAAATCCTCTCTAATAGCAATGAAGGGTGTTGACTTCGTAAGGCAATCAACTATAACCTTGATAACATTATTTTCTTTGGATGTTTTGGGAATTCTGATGACAAGGTCCATAGTGATGTTTCCCATTTCCATTCCTTTATGGGTAATGGTTGTAACAACCCCTTATACTTCTATCTCTTAGCCTTAACTTACTGACAAACCAAGCATCAAGAGACATATTTGGTGACAACTCTCTTTAGGGAATCCCACCATAAATAATCTTTTAGGACCCTATACATATTTTTTTTTCAAGGGTGAATAGATAATGAAGAATAATGAGCATCATCTAGTATCTCCTTATTTAATTCTGGTATGGGAGGAATACAAAAATGGTTCCTAAACATTATTATTTCATCACAATCAAGGTTGAGTTTAGGAACATTTCCCACCTTCTTTTGTAGCTCTGCATATTTTTTTGTGCCTATTTAAACTTCACTTGTATAGATGGTTGAAAATTAATTTGAGAAAGATACGATTTCTCCCCTTCCTTTAAACTTTTACGATCCATCCTATGAAAATCCATAAATATTCGATCTTTTGTGATCCTTATCATGGATAGGTTAGCATGGTCTTGTCAACTAAAAGCATCAACCACCTTATTCACTTTCCCCAGGTGGTAACGTATTGAGTAGTTGTAATCTTTAATCAACTAAAACCTTCTTATTTGGTTCATATTCATCTTCTTTTGTGGAAAAATATTATTTAAACTTTTATTATCAGTATAAATATCACCGCTTTCACCATAAAGATAATTCCCCCATATCTTTAATTCAAATATTGCCACAGCTAACCCCAAATCATGAGTTGGGTAATTTTACTCCTGGATTTTCAACTTCCATGAGGCATAATCTATCACCAGATCATTTTTCATGAGAACACATCATGTCCCCTTCATGGATGTATCACTATAGATTAAAAACCTTTCTCCACTACAAGGCAGTGTAAGCACAAGTGCACTGGCTAACCTTCTTTTTAGCTCTTTGAAATTCTCTTCACATTCCTCCATCCATACAAACATAACAGCTTTCAAAGTCAACTTAGTGAGTGGATTACATAATTGTGAAAAATATTTCACAAAATGTTGATAATATCCATCCATACCTAAAAAACATCGGATATCAGTTACCGTTTTTGGTCTCGGATGACTTTCAACAACTTCTGTTTTTGATGGATCCACAGATATCCCCTCTCTTGAGATTATGTGACCCCAAAATGAAACTTTCTAAAGCCAAAATTCACACTTGGTAAAATTTTTATAAATATTCTCATTTATTAGGGTATTCAGAACAATTCTTAGGTGGTCTTCATGTTATTCCTTTCTCTTTGAATAGACAAGAATATCTTCTATAAATACTACCACAAACTAATCAAGATAGTCTCTAAAGACTCTATTAATTAGATCATTAAACGTAGTAGGGAAATTAGTAAGGCAAAAAATAATCACTATAAATTCATAGTGTTCATACCTTGTACGAAATTCCATATTTTGAATATCCTCTTTCTTGAACCTTAATTGATAATATCCTGAAAGAAGATCAATCTTGGAAAAGTATTGAGCTCCCTGTAGTTGGTCAAATAATCCATCAATACGAGGAAGATGATATTTGATACTAATAGTGATCTTGTTAGGTTCTCGATAATCAATACAGAGTCTCATTGATCCATCTTTCTTCGTAACAAATAGAACTGGTGATCCCCAAGGTGACGCACCAAGGTGTATGAATCCCTTATAATGATTTTCTTGGAGTTTCTTCTTTAATTCCGGCAACTCAATTCGGGCCATTCTATAAGGTATATTTGAAATAGGCATATCACTTGGTATGAGTTCTATTAAAAACTCAACTTCATGATTTGGTGGAAAACATGGTAATTACTCTAGGAAAACATCATCAAACTCCCATAAAATGGGCGTATTCTTAATCATGACTTTCTCCCCAACTATATGATATAAATAACCTTCATTTATAGGAATCGAAACCCATAAGATTGAAGAAATTTTATTGGAAGGTTATATTCATCCTTGCATTGATAGATGGTAATAGATTAATCTGGAATATAAAATGTTACTTCCCTTCCTTGGAAATTGATATGAGATACATATAATGAAATCCAATCCATGCCAATAATCACATCAAATTCCACTATAGGAAGGATCACAATATTTGAAAGAAGAAATTTCCCATAAACGTCAACCAGAGAAGAACTATAAACTCTTGATGTGAATGTTGTTCCATTAGGAGTCATCACAATTAACTCAACATCTATTTGTATAGGTAATACGATGCTACCCATATAAAATTATTCATAAATAAAAGAGTGTGTGGATCCAAAATGAAATAAAAAATTTTATACTTTAGAGTGGATGGTAAGTGTACCTTTCTCCACTTCATTATCATATTCCATGTCACTGATAGTGACTGCATGTGACTTTCATTTGTCTTTGGACTTAATAGTTTTTTGATGTCAATAATCATCAACAACCATTGGATTAAATAATTGATTAGCATAATTCTACATTTACTTGTACTTGTAGAATTGAAGTGTAGGAGGTTCATTTTGTGTATCCTTTTCTCTATTCTAATCATTAGACATATTTCTCCCATAACTTCAGCGTTCAAATACCCGATCAACTTCTTTTACACACTTAAAACATTCACTAGTCTATTTAAGACAATTTAATCTATGTTTATTTAAACCCTTTGAGCATAAGGGGAAACTCGTTTTCTTTTCAATGTGGTCTTTATATTTTCCTTTGAATTCCATTTTTCTCTTCTAATCAAACCCATATGACTGATGGGTTACTCCATTATCTATCTCAACCTTGAGATCACATCGAATGATTTACTCATAGATATTAAAGTCCTTTATGGATAATTCCCTTTGGAGACTTGGTTTTAATCCACTAAAGAATCGATCAATTTTACTCTCAGGTTGGATAATAATTCCATAAGTATACATTCCAAGTCCTGTAATATTTTCTTCGTAGGTACCAATGGACTCATCATCCTTTTTCTTAAGTTCAAGGAACTCCTTCTCCATCTCTATTCAAATAATACGATGAAAGTAATTATTGAAAAATAATTTCTTGAACTCATCCCATTCCATGGAATCAATTTAATTTCTTTGCCTCATATTCTTGATAATATTACACCATTGATCAACTTCACCTTCCAAATGATAGACTGCTAAGGCGACATTATAATGTTTAGAGCACTGTAGAACTGAAAATATCTTTTCAGTAGTACTAATCCATTGTTCAGCCATTAATGGATTAGAAGACCTGTTAACTATAGGTTGTTTCTACCTCATGAAGGACTCAATAGAATTTTTCAACATTTTTTTCACATTTAGAAGTCATGCATGATTCATAGCTTGAGAAAGATGTGTTAGCATGGATACAAGATTTTTCATTCTCGCTCTCATAACATTTGGTTGCTCAGGGGTACAATCATTGCATTGTTCATAGCATTCAACATTAACACGGATCCTTCAGGTTCCATCCATTAACTTAAACAAAGAAGTATAGTGTGAGAAACACTAAACAAAACAGGAAAACCACATAATCAAGAATACAATTTTACTTTATAAGATAATTTAAGTTTTATCCTAGGTTATTCATGGTTATTTCTAAAACACCAGGATTGTATCCTATACTTATACACATCCTTTGGGTTCTTACAAAGGATTTCTCATCCTAGTTTCCAAAGGTTAACAATATGTTTACTCTAATGCCAACTATAATGATCCATATATTACATACATTGATATTACTTAAAATTGAAGTATATTCATTATAAAATTTAATAAATCGATGAAAATACCATATAGTTATAAGGTCTTTAGAAACTAGAAAACATAAACAATTGGTTCAAAAATATTATACATTATCTCCCACTTATTTCTTAATAACTAGACTCATTTTTGATATATCTTACTTAATACGCTTCTTCATGACCTAGGTAAAAGAATCATATGAAAGGGTGAGCTAAAATTATTATTAAGATTAAATAATTAAAATATCAATCATATCACAATCATAAAACATAAGAACTTAATATTTGGAAGTCTTATCCTGCATATAAAAGATCGTGATATCATGTCATGGGTTGAAAGTTCATAATAATTAACTGACATAATAAAAAAAGTAAAATCATAAGACATGAAGTTTTTTGGAATACACATAAGCATATAAAATCCTTTCATATTATTCAAGGCTTGTTTCTATGACCATCATAGCGGACTAAGTCCATTACTGAACCGGGTTTACTTGCAGTTCCAACCTTGTATTACTGAACCAGGTTTACTTTCCATTCTAGCCAGGTATATCTCATGAGATATAAATCTTTACCTAATTCATTTAAGGGAGATATAGGTCCCACCCAGCTCATAATTATATCATTACTACATGTTCCACAAAAACATAAATCATTCATCATAGTATAACCCAAGAAATAAAATGGGTTTCTTAGACATCATTCCATCATAACATAATCCATATAAAATATCATTCCATCATTAACATAACAAATTCACAGTAATAATAAGGATATAAACATAACCGTATTTAAATAGCATCATCTTAGATGTAAAATAATTATGATAATACACTTGAACTTAATTCTTGAGAAAAATATCATTTCTTCTTAATTTTTTTTTCTTTTCTCAAAATGCTGCACAATTTTAAAAGAAAAGAATTTAGTTGAAAATAATCTTGAAAACTTGTAAAGGAAGCTTCATGTAAATAAGGTTTTATAAAGGCATAAAAATATGTTCATTCTGTATAAGTTAAAAAAACATTCTCCTCATACTTTTTCTGGAAAAGTCAAAATGTACCTCATATCAAAAAATGAAAAAAGATTCATTTCATACCATATAATCGAAATTTACCAATGGCTAAAATTGACTTTAAACAATTATATAAGAATAAAATTAATATTACATATTATAAGAAACATGCATGTGGATGATAAATATACCATAGTAAATACCTACATATAAATGATCTCAAATAATAACGAGATTGTGAAATTATCCCTTACCTTAGGTATGATATTCTTAGTATGTATCTGAACCTCTTATATAATGATTTAAATATTTTATTGACTTATTACAGAATCATATACATTATTTTGATATCATATATGATCATTCTATCATTTATTTTTTAGTAACATTTCTTTGTCACTCATTATTCGGATATTAACTACTTTATGTTCATATGCATGTTTAGTTGGATAATTTCATGTTATACTTATTTGGTTATAGTTATATAATTTATATAATTATATTAGTATAATATATATAATATTTATTCATTATATTCATGTATAAAATCATAGTTTAATGAAAATCATTTTGAATGAATCGCGTCGCATCGTGGAAACGACAGGCCGTACGTATGCACAAGCGACGAAATCATTCAATTAATGGTTAAATGATACAGAATTGGATGGTATATTAATTATAGAGAATAATTATCATGTAATATTAATTATTTACATATATTATACTCATCATTATCCCCATCCAAATTAAGTATTGTTGAACAACAAATTACACCATGACATGGAGACGGTAAGTTGTACGTAGGCACACATGGTGATATTGTTATTCGTAGGATAGATAAAAGGAGGTATAAGTTTGTAAAATAATTATAATAACATCTAGAAATATCAAATATACTGGATTTATTACTTTTTTATGGAAACAATATAACAATAGGAAGTATAAGTAGAAAATAATTTTGAAAGAGGTGATAAAAAAATTACCTCTTTTTTGAGTATCTCTTTTTGATTTGAAAAAAGGAATACTTAAGATGGATTTATTCCCAATGTGTGGACTCTAAGACGAGGTTAGGGATTTTGGGAGTTTATTTGAGCATAATTTGGATGAGACAAGGGGTTTGAGAGGTGTGAGTAAGTGATTATAGGTGGGGGCCTTTTATAAGAGGGAGGAGGGGCACTTTATAAAAGTTTTGAAATATTATTTTATTATAAAATTATTTTCAAATTATAATATTTTTAAAGTGATATATATTTATAGGATAAGATGATTATGGGTCTAAATCCTATCAACCAATAGGTTTTAGACAAGTTTAGGTCTCAAAATTATCTTTATCATTTAGCTTTAATTCCTAGTTAAAAACAATAACTCTTACTATGTATTCTTGTATTTTTATAATATATGGTTATTATAGTTACTATAAAATGACTAGTAAAATACAAGTGGATCATTAATGACATTTTTACATTATATAAGTCATTTGAAAATATCTTATATTTTAGAACTATTATATCATTTAATAAAATAGTATTGTTTTTAAAATTCATTTATGTCAATTTTGACACTATTTAGTAATTGATTTTTGTTAAAGTCATAACATTTTTATTAATTAAAACAAACTGAAATAAATAAAATATAACATGTCATAATTATCCATAATTTTATGTCATAAAAAATTTCAAATTACATTTTTTTAATACTTATAATATCATTTATTTGAATCATTCATTAATAAGGTAATAACTGCATCATCATTGTGTAATAAATAAATTTATTTATTTAATGTCTAAACATTATAAATAAAATACCACTATGTGGGAAATATTTTGGATTTTATAATCACTATTTATAGTCAAATAAATATGTTACATAACCCTATATTAAAAATGTTTTTTAAAAAGATACATGTTTTTTTTATATTTCACTTTACTTTAAATTAAAAATTCTAAAAGGCCATTATCAAACCCAAGTGGATCCATGGGGCATTAAAATAGACCCAAGGATGCTCATGGTAGATAATTCCTTATCAAATAGAATTATTACATGTTTTAGGGTAGTTTTATATTGTTATATTATCATTTGTTTACCCTTATTTACTAGATTTTCCCTTTAACCATGGTAAAAGAAAATAGTTACTAAAGTTACTATTCATAATGTCCAAAAATAAAAGGTACCTATTTAAAAAATTTGGACCTTATTAATTTCAAATATGGAATCAGTTTTCCTAATTTAAAACATAGAATTTTTAGTAATTAAATTAAAATTAATCTTGGTGTTGGAAAGAGAAGAACGAGTTTTAAAAGCTAAAACATTGCAAAAGATTGAATGGTTTTTATATATGAATTCAATGTAAAATTAATGCTAATGACATAAATTATATTGAAAGATAAAAATATATTATATTTATATATTAAACCCATTCAATATTATAATTTAACCATATAATAAAATTTTGATGAAAAAAATTGTTTTGAAATAAAATTTAACGTATTTTTACATTTCATAAAAACATGAAAGTTATCAAAAAAATATCAGAAATTTAACCAAGGTAAATTTTTATATGAAAATTCAAAATAACATTTTTATGTTGTCATATAAAAATTATTAATGTTTCAAAATCTTAATTTAAAATGGGTTCTCCATTCAAAGACATAATATAAACCTTTTAAAAAAATAGGTTTCTGTACATCAAATAGGATTTATTCATAGCCTATGACTAATATATCATTTGGATGAATATAAAATATATTTTATTAAGTATATAACATATATATATCATTAATTTCATTACTAAAAGCAATTCACTCAAAAATAAAAATATCTAATTGATTTATATTTTTCATAAATAATTGATAGACAATGAATTCATAATGTATTTAATAAGTTAGTTATATTTATTCCCACTATACTAAATACTATGCTATAATAGTAATTTTATACTAAGGTCATCTTGTGGTTCGTTGAAAATCACAATTGCGTGAAAAGTAAGCTTTGAAAGAATAAAAATTATTTAAATGTTTCAAAAAAACCTCTGAGTGTTACAATTTCCACTCAAGCATCCAAATGGAACCGTATAAAAAACATAATGGGAAGAGGTAAAAAACACATGAATGTTGGGATAAATTTGTGTAATTACAACTTCTAGGACCTTAAATGGTTTCAGAAATGGTGGAAACGGTCAATACCATTCAATAACACATCGAGGCTTCCTAAAGTCAAAAAAGAACTATGCAAACAATCATTGATGATGCCTAGAGTTTTAGGTTTGATACAAGTAATTACTTCAAATATCTAAATGGAATAAATTCATGAGACTTGGGAAGAAGGGAAATATTAGTCCAAGATACATCGGTCCCTTATAGATCCTTGATCACATTAGAGTAGTGGCATATCAACTAGAAAACCCACCTAGCATATTTCAAGTACATTATGTATTCCATGCATCCCTATTGAGGGAATACATACCCGAACCCTCACATGTACTCAATCTAGAGGTGGTTCTATTAGAGAACGATCTCTCATATGATGAACATTTAGTGAAGATATTATATAGTAGAGACAACATTATACAAAATAAGACAATTCACCTGGTCAAAGTGCTATAAAGAAAGCACATGTTTGAAGAAGTGATGTGGGAACCATATGAAGTGATTAAATAGAATTACTATCGTCTATTTTAGTGTTTGAAATGAAAATTTCTAGGGATAATTTTTTTAATGGAGGAATATTGAAATGAAACAAACTTTTATAAGAAAACTCTAATTGGGGTTGAACTAAATATCCTATTATGGGTTATGGTTATATAAAACACATTAACATATTTGGTTTCACTATATCATATAGGATTTAAAAGGAAATTAAGTATAATTACCATTTATAATATACCAATTGAACAATGATCTTATGATTAGCATAAATATAGGGTTTTGATAAATCCAATTGACATAGACAAAGGAAGTGACAACCTCACACAGTAGGATAATACCCTATGAATCCCATCTATCTGACCTTAAAAGGGAGAAACGTTCACTAGGATTTTACCTTGACTAATACCAAGCTGATTTCCAAAAACATAGGCATGAGAGAAATAGTTTATGGGAGGAATTCAATCCCATCAATAATACAACCCAAACCATGTACTTTGAACCACCCCATGGAAGTCTCCCCATCACACACCTTACTCTTAGGTAATTTTCTAGTTTATTGAAGGGATATGTATGAAGACCCTAATAATATTTATATGTATATTTTTTATAATAGTTAATATAATTTCCTTTTAGTATTTATACTTTATAAATTGTTTTTGGTTTTGAAACAATAAAACCCAAATTATATTTCTGTGTAATAATCAAATTCAATTAAGGGATTTATGGATTAATGGATTCTTAAAATAGATATTATTTTATTAAAATATTATTATTATTAAATATTTTTATTCAATATAAATGATAATATAATTTTTATGTATTCAAATTTAATTTTTATAAGTTTTTGAAAACATTTATTGTCAAAAACTAGGATTTATCAATAAATATAAATTGTTATTTTAAAAGTGAAAATTACCATATTTAGAAAATTATTTGAATAAAATGAATATTTTTTTTATATCATGACATCTAATTTATCCAATGGTCAATTTTTCTTAATTTTATGGGGTAGTCGAATTTTCAAGTAAAAAAATAAATATTATATAAATATATGGTGTGTATTATGACATCATGATGAAAAAAATAACATAATAAATACTATAAATTGTATAAGAAAACAAATATATTTTTTACCTTTAAAATAATGTAATATTAATTTTACTTGATTAATTTTATAAATCCTTTATGAATCCTCCAGAATTTATAATATATTTTCAGGTTTTAGAACCATTTCCTTATAAACATGACTCACTTCCACATCAGAAATACTATTATTTTAATAAGTTCGATCATAGAACTAATTAAATAATGAAAACAAACCCTATTTGGAAAAAAAACATGGGAAAAACCATATAAAGGTCTGTAGATTTTTTAATTTTATTATATAGAGTTCTAAACCTATGTTTGAGAAATAATAATGAAATCCCCTTTCATTTCCTCTATAAACCAACCCAATCTCCCAGTTTTCTTCACTAAAAAACCTTTTAGCATGCCCTTAATCTACCCTACCCTCTCTATATTAATCTTATAGTTCCCTTAAGCTCTTAAAAAGCTCCTCCGAAGAATTTGGATCCACCACCTTAAGGTAAGAGATCATTTTTTATCCTCTTTATTGAAGTATCTTCGTTACATTATTCCTTTTATCTCTATTTCATAATGTTGGAATATGTTATTAAATATACCCATTATTAACCTATAATCACTAAATTATTAGAGACTTATTTCACTCTCATTAATAACTCCCATTAATAATTATACACACAATTTATGCTGCATAAATTACACAATGATTTTCTATTCCAAAACAATTGTGTAGTGAATAACCATATTCATTTCCTTTCAAGGGTGTTCACATTTCTAAACTTATACTTATTTGATGGGGGAATAATGTAACATATTGAGTTTTTTAAAGGAAACCCTATGTTTAATAGTGTATATAATACACCACCTCAAGTTTAAAATAACAACTGAATATTCACTACTGCAAATATGGCCATTATCAGTGCTAGAAAAGTCCATTTACAGCATTAAAAAAGTGCTATTAATCTTAGTGAAGATAGGGGGTCCCTTTTATCAGTGATTAAGAAATATCTGACAAAGTACCCTTTTAACAGCTCTAAAAAAGTGCTGATAAAGGGGTCTTTTATCAACACTAAAAAAGCGCTAATAAATGGGTCCTTTATCAGTACTTTTTTTAGCACTGATAAAATTCCTCTTTTATCAACACTTTTTTAAAAGAGCTGATAAAAGTAAAAAAAACATAAAAATAAAATAAAAAAATATTTATTCAATTCAGGAGGGGCTTTAAAAGCACTTGAATACCCCATAAACAGTGCCCCGACCCCATCCCGTACACCCCCTAACCTTTAAAAGTGCCCCACCGACCCTTTAACAGTGCTATCCTTTATTCCAGCCACACCCAAAACCTACCACCCCCTGGATTCGAGCTCTAGACCTATTTCCTACGCACCTATGCCTTTACCACTCCACCATATTACTTTTCTCTTCATTTATTATATATCTATTTATATACATATAGTTATATTTACTTGTATATTAATATATATTTATGTTAACATATATATATTTATATTAATATATATATTTAGTTATATTAATATATATATATACATATATAGTTATATTTATATATTTATTCGTATATTAATATATATTCATATTAATATATATATTTAGTTATATTAATATATATATACATATATAGTTATATTTATATATTTATTCGTATATTAATATATATTTATAAGATACAATATTATTTTTTGTGTGTGTTTATAAATAAATAAATACATATATACAACAGACACACACACATATTATATGTGTATTTGTAATTATAATTATACAAATTTATATTTATTTACAAATATTCTATATTAATATATATAGACATATGTTTAAAATATATAGATAATATATATCATTTTATCAATACAGACACACACAAACAACGACACACACTCACAAACATCATATAAGTATATAAATATTAATATATTTGTATTTTAAATAAAATGGATATTAGTTTTTTATTTAGATAAGCCTTATATATTGAGAAATATACTTTATATGTAAATATGTTTAATTTTTTATTTATAAAATTTAAATTTTTAGGGGTGAATATATAAAAAATATGTATATATTGTTATATAAAGGATTATAAATATAATTACATTATGAAAAATGATAAAATTTCAAATCCATAATATCAATATAAATGTAATCCCTCAGAAAAAATTTAGTCCCCAGTGAAAAAGGTCAAAAAGACCCCCTTGAAATGAGGCTGAAATTTCATCGAATGTTAAACAATATTAGGTATCCAAACTAAAAACTCGGTTTTAGAGGCATTATGGTCCTTTTTGGCCATAAGAAATGTGACATAAGGTTCCCTTGGGTCATTAGCATGTAGATCTCATCGTAGGCTTAGATTTGATATGTATTAGAGCTAAGACGAACACCCAGATCAAAAGTTATGGTTGTTTGAAGTTTTAGTTACGTTTTTAACTTATTTTTGATCTTTTATTAATTTTTTTGATTTTGTGTGTCTTCAAATTGTTATTAAATGATTATTAATCGATGATAATTATAAATTTATTAATTAATAATTTTTTAAGATATTTTATAAGTCATTTTCACTATATATCATATATATTAAGTGAAAATGATTATTTATACTTATCTAAAACATATTTAAAAAACATATATTAAATTTATATCAATATAAATATAATTGTATATTTATATATCAATATATTATTTTTTATGAAATATAATTTTTTTGTAATATAAAATTTATCAGTACTGAAAAACATTGATAAATCTCACTTTTATCAGTGCTCTAAAAAAGCATTGATAAAGGGGGCCCCTTTAACATCTCTAAAAAAGTGCTCATAAAGGGTGTGCCATTATGAGCGCTAAAAAAGCTTTGATAAGGGGTCACTTTTAACAACTCTTTTCTTAGCGCTGTTAAAAGTGCCCATTATAAACTCCTTTTTAG
Source organism: Viscum album (assembly GCA_963277665.1). Taxonomy (NCBI): domain Eukaryota; kingdom Viridiplantae; phylum Streptophyta; class Magnoliopsida; order Santalales; family Viscaceae; genus Viscum; species Viscum album. The sequence continues at coordinate 1,611,124,008 of OY728148.1, forward strand.
CACTGATAAAGGCACCCCCTTTATGAGTGCTTTTTTTAGTGCTGTTAAAGGGTGGCCCTGTAGAATCCCAGTTTTTCAATAGTGATTATTATTTAAATTTTAATATTATAACCTAGTCATTAGAATGGCCGTTATGAACATGATTAACTAAATTATAAAAATATGGTTTAAAAATGTCAATTTAATTAATTATTTTGTGACTAATTAATTAGAAATAAAAATGAAACCCTCTTTGAAAATAAAATGGAAACTTTGTTTATGGAAAACTATTTGAAAGTGCACATGTGTTTTTTATACTAATAAAATATATAAATAACAATTTTTTGATTATATTAACAAAATATCTATATAATATATTAAAAATAATTTTTATCATTAATCATATGTTTCTTCAATACATGACATAGGAATGCATCCAATTTTACACATAAAAATGTATTTTTATAAAAAGTCATTTTTTGAAGCCTTTTGGTGGAACACTCATTTTAAATGTAGTTTTTAAAAATTTTATAAATTTTATTTGAAAAAATACACTTATTATTTAAAATAGTAATATCAAAATTTATATTGGTTGAATTTTCGGTATTCTTCTGATAAGTTTCATGCTTTGATGAATAATGAAAAATAATGAATTTTAATGTTAAATAACTTTTTTGTTAAAATAATTTATAGTGTTAAATTATATTTTTCATTGGTTTTAAATTATAATTAGATCAATTTTATATCATTTAATCTAATTTAGATCAATGTAATTAATTTAACATTGAATTTGGATATAAAAACATTTCCATATTTTGAAAGTTTGCACTTTTAAAAACTTTTTTTCTTATTATGTCAATGAGATTAATGTTTAATTAATTTTATCCAATTATGTGTTTTATTTTTTTAAAAAAGATTAAATATTTATAATCAAAAGTTTAAAATTTATTAAATATGCCCATTTTATTTTTGAAAATTATGTATAATAACATTACAATTTTTTATTACCATAGTTAAGGGTATATCGAGTAATTACGGGTAAAAATAATATTTTAAATTTTACACAATTACAATAAAATTTTTAATAAAGTTATTGGATGATATATTTTTTGACCAAAACTATCCTTGAGATGATTTATGACCCCTTGGAGCCTCTTGGATGACTTTAATCCCTTTATAGGTTTTTTTAAAGAAAAGTCAAATATGGCATACTTATGTTTTAATAATTATACCATTTTCAATATATTGTTCTTTAGTAGATATATTAGAATATGAATATTATTTTTAAATATAAAATATTTATATTCATCATGGAAATTTATTTTTAATTTTTAGCGAATAAATAATTAACTTATATAATTACACAATGATGATGCATTAATTGTTTAATTAATTGAAATATCTAATAAATGATATTAAAAATATTAAAATAAATATAATTTGAGATTATTAATTTCATAAAATATTTTTAATATAACATTGAACTGTTATTGGTGTTTTAAAATAGTTTTTAAAAGATATCATGTTATGATATTTTTTAAAAGTCAAGTTATGAATAGTGTCAAAATTAAAATTATTGATATTTATAATGGATTAATATTTTATTAAATGATATAAAATTTCTAAAACTATAAAACTTGGAAAAAGGATTAGGATAATGATGAAAATTTCATAAAATATCCATTTATGGTTCATTTTTATTTTATAGTAACTATATTAACTCTTAATTAGTAAAAATCCAAGTTCTCATGGTAAGAATTGAAGAGGTTAAATAAGGGTTAGAACAAATATAAGGATTAAAAAATAGTGAAAACTTGTATATTTTTTATTTTGTGAAATTATTTAGATCAAATTTAATCTAATTTTCTAAATACACCAATTTTGGTACATTTATAATATAATATTAATTTATATTAATATCATATTTTGAAGAATTCGAAGAGTTCTCCTCCCCTCTCTTATAATCAGGGACCTTATATTCTCTTTTATTCAAACATAAAAACCTATTTTGTTCAATGAATATATATCCAAATACCTTCTTATACTCCCTCCACACAATATGGATCTATTATTTTAGGCATAACACAAACTTTAGTGGTCTTAAGGTGCTAAGAAATGGAGGTGGTCCGAGGAATACGTATCATATTTAATTAAGTATTTCTGATATATTTCTTCTTCCTCTTCCTTAAAATCTTCTTTAACCACAATGAAATAATAAATAAAATATCCTTAACATACTGAGATGTTATTATGTTTATATAATCATCTAAATTCATCTCCACTTTCATCAAATGGAAAAAGAATCATCATCCATGTGTGTGATGAAGTACCGCATCGACAACCGATATAATTTTTTTCCATAATCATCTCTCAAGAATTATTATAATGATGGAATTAAAGTTTATATATTATTTTATTTAAATATTTTTCATTATTAAAATATAATATATCATTTATGTTTTTACCTTTCTATGCACGGAAAAATGATAACGTTGTCCAAGAGTACGTGAGAACTATCACCTCCATGAAGTGATGTGATTCATTTTTCATCACCACATCACATGGATGATATATATAAGTATATTTAAATGATAAATATAATATTAATAATATTAATATAATTATGGAAAAATAATATAATACTTACCATATTTCCATAATGATCATTTAAAAATGGAAACGTTACTCATGCGTACGTACGGCTTACTGTGTCAACGATTATAACACTATTCATTTTTCATAACCATACATAATTTTTTTTATTAAAAGTAAAATTCAGGTATAAAAATTATAATAATTTCATTAATATTATTCATAAGATTATTTAATAATGACCACTATGATTGTTCACATTATACAAATTTCATTTTGGACTTAAGTACAAAATATCATTGAAACGTCTGACGTGCACTTAAATAATTAAGTAATTATTATAATATGATAATAAGTGATATAAAAGGAATAATAAAATTTAAAATTTTTATAAATAAATTAAATAATTCATCTATGTTTATTATTTAGGAATATAAAGATTTTACGTGACGAGTCAGACTCAAGGTAAGATACTTCATCTCAATCTCCTTTCATTGAGTCGTATTTTGATGTTATACACCCACCTTCTTTTATAAAATGTATAAAAAATAATTTGACATATAATATCATGAATTTTTTTATTACAATGTTATTTAATGTTTTTTAAATTTTATTCCTTCATGGGACTTATAATTAAAATATTTCAAAGTGGTATGGGACACTTTGGATGAAAAATATTCTTTTAAATGTCTAAAGATTTATTTTAAAAATCTTTCCTCTATGTCAATATTTTTAATATTCTATTGTATATTTATTTTTATAAAAGTATTATTAAGGAAAATGTATTTCTATTTTTATTTTCATTCAAATTTCTTCAAAGTAATCTTTTTATGTTTTCTCTACGGAACGTTTGATTTTATTTAAAAATGACAATAGGGATGTTCTTTTTAATGTATACGTCAAAAAAAACTTCTACAACATTAGGAAAATTATTTTTTATTTGGAATACTCTACAAGACTTCATGTTTTTAAGAAAAAAATAACCCCCTTTCTCCATTTTATGGATATTTTGTTTTTGAAAATGGGTTTTGGAAATGCATTGATTATTTCAATAACATGAAATGTTTCCTTATGAGTGGAAATGAAATTTTAATAGTGACATGTTGAAAATTATAAAATTTTATGTGTTTTGATTATACAATGGTACCTAGAAATCTTTCATGTGGTTACATGATAAAAAAATGATGATTAGCTTCATGATAAACTAATGATGGGTGGGTCCGTGATAGCCCTCCAATGCGTGGGTTGTGGAAGTTAACCATATGGTTATTCAATTGTAAGAGTGAAATGTATAGAATTCAAGAGCATGGTTATTCCATTTACATGTATGAAAAGTATAATTATATACTATGATACCTTTATGTGTTATTTACACTTGCTATAAGTTTATGGAAATCTTATGACTATAAAAAGCCCAAGCAATGAGCTTGTTTTCAGAGGAACGTTTTTACTATTTCTTAAGGGTAAAAAGTATTATTTCATGATAAAGTTTTAATGGGAATTCATATTTTAAAAATACTAACCATTTTCCTAATTTTTTTATCCCTTAATAATGTTTTAGAATTTTTTTTCACAGGATTTAAAGGATAATAGAGTCAAGGGTGAAATCAAGGGAAAATTGTGAAGATTGATCATGAAAGTAAACCGTGTTTTATTTTAAAAGTTTTATTTTGTGAAAAAATTGATATTTAGTAAAATTTTATAATTTTTAATATTTGAGTATTTATGTAATATTTATTTCCTAATTCTATAAAACTATAAAATTAAAAGATCCTCGAATGTGAATTCAAGTTCAATAACACTATAATTTGTAATGATTAAGGTCAAGTCCTTACAGATTACATGTATGAATTCCACAATCCTTGATTATGGTATAAAATGTTATGATAAATAATTCCATGTTTTATAATCTATGTGTAAAACTTATTCATTTGAATAAAAGTAAAGTGATAGGTGCACCTGGAATTATATAGTGCTCCAATGCATTGGGTAATGCTTTAGTCTCATGAGATGTCATCCAAGGGATTAGGTGTTAACCAAATTCATCATGGGACTTTGTCCATCATGATGCCTTGGCAGTAATCCTTGACCTATGTTTATGATTCCATGTTTTATGTTGTCTCCACATTTCCAATGTTTCCTTTAGGTTATCATGTTATATCATTCCTCGTTGTTCATGTTAATGATTTTCACCCATTTAGGTCTCATTGATATGCTTATTATATAAAATGTAATACTTTCATCATGTTTTGAAAATTTTAGTCCCTTTTTAAGATTCATATCTCACCCATTTCTTTTCTATGTCCCCAGGTTATCCCATGTATTTTTAAGTATGATGGAATAATATGATCATGTTAAAAAAATTCAATAATGGTGATGTATTCCCTATTTTTTTGTGATTAGGAAATAGACATAATACATCTCGATATTCCGAGTTTTATCAATGTGTAATATTATTTAAAAAATCATGACATAAAAAGTAATAAATAAATGGGGTATCATATTCACAATGAGACATAGGTAGGGGGCCTTACGACCATGATGATGGGTATTCTGGGTCATGTAATGGGTTTTAAGCAATAGAAAATTTAAGTCTTTTTAGGGATCTCACTCAACATAGTTAAAAGTATGATTCATTCGTTTATAAAAGGGGTTTGATCCCAACTTATTTTGAATATTATATAAATTCATAACATAAATTATAAGTAAAATGTATTTATAAATTTATAATATAATTAATTAATTTAATATAATTGAAATGTATTTAACATAATAAAAATGTATTTAATATATAATAAAAAATTATATTATAATTTCATAATATAAACACATAATACAAAATATATTTTTTTATAAAAATAAATAATATAATGTATTTAATCAATATATGATATAACCCAAATAATTTTTATAATATTAAAAATTGATTTAATAAAAATAATGATTGTGATGACGAAGCAGTGATGAGGCTTGCATGTAGAGAGTGTGAGGAATGGGGCCCTGATCTCCCTTACACACTTACAAGATCCCCAAAACTACTTGTATATTTATTACTAGTAAATATTACCATTGTTTTTTAAAACCATTCATAATATTTTATTAAATAAGTTAGAGCGGTGTTAAATCCCCCCTTCATCGTGATCTTCGAATAACGACCACATCATTTCCCTCACATGTGGGGCCTGGAATTTTGTCCATGTTGGTGTGTGTGTGTGAGAAGGATGTGGGGATACAATGATCGTATATAGGAAAACACATACGTGTGGTGAAGAAAATGATGTGGAATGTATACAGAGAGCCCAATAAAGGGGGCCTTGTTATAGCTCACACAATTATCTGATCCCCAAAACATCTTCTATTTTTAATATTAGTATATATTACCCATGGTTTCCAAAACCAACAATATTATTTTATTAAAAAATCTAGAGTGCCTCTATATCATCCCTTTATCACAATCTCTATATGTTGACCACATCACTGCTTCACCACACATATGTAAACCTACACCTTATTTATCATATTCAAGGACCTTATCTGTAACCACCACTAATTCATTTAGTATGGGTTTAACCATTTCCAATTAAAAAAATAACCCCCACCTAATGCCCCATTTCATATAGTTTTTTGTTGTGGTTTTGTGGCTGTGATTTCACCTGGACATGGTGAAATCAACCTATTCCTTAGGGGTTTCTCTTCTTTTGGTTCAAGGATCCTCCTATGGGGTTTTCGACTAGTTTCTTAGTAATCTCAAATATTTTCATAGAAAAATTATTTTATTAGGGTTTCATTTCATAAGACCTTGGTTTATTTGGGCCTGTTTTTCATGGGGCTTCCTTCTAAAGAATGACTAGCATTATTATTTTGGGACTTTCCCTGGGTCCTAGGTTTGTTTCAATTAAATTATTTATATAAAAGTTTTTGTTTCTTGAGTGATTGATTATCAATGAATATGGATTAGGTTTTTTGGTTTGTTTAGTTATTTTGTATTTGTTCATTGAGGATATTTGAATTTCTAAGTCTCTCTAACTATTAAGGTAGGAATGGGTCGACTCACTAAGTCAGTTTACAAGCTATGACTGGGACATGTTTTAAACTATGATTATGAGGTTAATAATAAACCCTCATGTTATTTTTAAAACTATAAATTGATGACTTCTTCAATTATTTTTTATAAATCCCTAATTGAGATCCCATGTTTGTTTTTATGAAATGTTATAAGTTAGTTTTAAAAATATTCTATAAACTTTATGGTCTAGAGTTTAGTAAAAAAATGGGTTTTCGATAAAGTTGTAATTGTGAAAGCCTTATTTGAGTGGATGAATTCTATGGTTGAATTTTCTAGAAACTTATTATGCATTATTCAATGTATTATTTTTTATAATTTCATGAACTTGGATCCATTTCCTCACTTCCCCTAAGATGAGTTCATGTCTAGAGATATTATAAGGTGTTTTGTGGGTATTATTACACAATAATTTTTGACCCCTCTATACCCTTATATATTTCCCATTTATAAATATTATATGATCCCAAAGATAGAGATTAAAGTTTGTTTCCACATTGTTCTAAGGAATATTTTTGTGTGCCCACGCTATTTTTCCATAAGGTGGTCACATCCTTATACCATATCCTCAATGAGTTATAAGTCATTATTCTAAATTAATCTAGGTTAATAATTACATTAGAGGTGATGGGATGACTAATCTATCTTGATATGAGGAAGTGATATAGATTTTCTTAAAAAATATTTTCATTAAAATAAATTTTTACATAAATAGAAAATTAGTATTTTCAAAAAATAAATCATTATTCTAAAGTCTTGAAACTTTTTTTTATTTACCCAATGATTAAAGATTTTAATTTACTTTTTTGAAATCATTTATTCTTTGGGAACTCAAATTTTACAATATTTATCAAGTAATTTACTTTTAAATAATCTATTTATACAAATTTTATGTAATAAAGGTTAAGTTTGAAATATTTTAAGATATGAAGAACCTTATCTATAGAGGATTGTTTTCTTAAAAATAATTTCAAATGATTATTATGCTGCTTTTAAAATAAATGTTGGTTTGAATTAATTTTCTAAATCAGTACTTGTGCCTTGTCCCAACCTATATGTGGTACACTCTAAAGAAACAAGGATAAAGACAAATTGTGAGCATGAATTTCACCTAGTTGACTAATAGAGGATAATTTTGGACATCCCTACCATGATTAGTTACCTGTTTCGAAAAGATTTATTAAATAATAGGATGTCTTCCTTGTAGAGGTTTCTAGATAATACAGTGAATTACCAAAACACCCAAGGGGAATAAGATTATATTTATTTTCCCAGGTTTCAAATACAACTTATATAATTGTTTTACATTTATGGTGCTATATTCCTAAGTTGTACATACCTTATTCATCAATTACATGCAAAAACATTATACCATATTGATATTATATTTAGTTTAATATAAAGAAACATGTATATCAATTTATGTATTGATCATGGTTTTGTTTTCTTTGAAATTTTTCTATGTGAAAGAATATAAATTTGATAGAAAATAAGCATGCTGGTAGAGATTGTTGTGCTCCAACTAGATCATTAATTCACACTAAGAGGTGGAGGGGTGAATTAATACAATTTTTTTTACAATATTCTTTCCAATTTAAAATTTCAACCTATTTTTTATTTGAACCATTGGACCAGTTAAGATATATGGACATCCTTATGAATTACCAACACACAATTATCACATAAAAAGATGTATCTAAACAAGTGATAGTATCACTTAGTATTTTCATAAGGTCCAACCCAATATTAGAATCCACACCTTTCGATGTTCGAGTTGAGTATGATACACATATCATCACTATATTACTCAAGTGAATACAAAGGGATATCTCATAAAAAGGATTAACTATATCCCAATAGTTTTTCAATCTCTCATTTTTGTTCTTTATACTAGATCCTAATAGTTTACAAAATTTACTCCTAAAATACTCCCCAATAAGATCTAAAATCTTCACTTGGAATAAACTGCATAAACTGGTGGGATATTCTACCTTAATTAGTGTATTTGAAATCCATGTGATAATATTATATAATCATTTGCATGCTTATCTATGTACAAAGTATCCAAACATTCAAACATTATTTAGGACCAAGATTAATAGACTTTATCACTCAACACAATATTATTTTTCAATCATCTCAACAAATAGAATCTGAATAAGGAAGTAGTAGTGTGGGATTTTCTCATCTCTCTACCTCCTCTTGTTCTTTTTTCCTCTATCTCTCTATATTCATTGGATTCTATCATATAGTGATATCATAGTACAAGTCTCCACACCTACTTATCGCTCTCATTTATTCTATTCTACAATTGATGATAATAGGTTTTATAAGCATAGTACCTCATCTTTATTATTCTCATTCACATTTTGTATTTATTCTTTGATACATAGGATATCTACTAGTATTAAATATTATCTAACTAAATCATCACTCTCATTTAAACACACAAGATTTTCAAGAATATTTTATTTCATAGTTTTTGATCATGAATAAACTTATCAATAACTCTCTAAGATCACATGAATATAATTTTAATATATTTAATATATAAATTCCATAATTTTTGGACCCATGATATTTTCAGTCTTATTTGTCTCAATTCATATTAAAGAATACCCATATTATAATTTAAATTACATGAAAATTTCTTAGTAAGTCCTTTATTTTGATTACTATTAATTATTTTAAAATATTCATACTATTAAAAACCATAATAACGGAGTTGTGAGATTATCAATATATTCTCATTTAATTATCTATTAATCTCAACTTGAATAACTGATTACTCTTTAATAACATCATGATATTTTAATATATGAATAATAGATCAACATTTTCTGATTTTTATATCCAAAATCCATACAATTTCTAAAATAATAAATCATACAAAAGAGCTGACATATCTTATATATCCGACCCAATATATGATGAATCACAACATATTTCATAATTTTACAAATTTTAAATTTTTAATAACTTACATATTCTATGAAATATCATAAAAAATGTTTGTATAATCAAATAAATATTAGGTATCTCAGTTTATTCTTACCTTTACCAAATTTTAACATGCAATCAAACAATTTTCAGACACCTAGATTAAGTAACTCATATATTTTATTATATGTTTTTTTATTTTCTACAAAAAAATTATTTATTATTTGAATATATTTTTTCAAACTTAAGGTTTTTTCATTTGATGCATCTCTCTCAAAACATATGTAAGTATATCACACATGCCTCAAATATATTATAAATAAATGTATGTTTTTTTTTGCTTTACTAGATTTTAGTGTACTCTGTAGAATGTTTTGTATGTATGTTCCAAAAATATTACATTCTAATGTAAAGTTTTTACTTTATCACATTTTTATGCACTACATCAAGAATATTATGTGTATTCTTAATATATTTTATACCATTTATAAAATGTTACATATCACCAGGTCACTCCTAAAATTTATTATATATAAATTATATAATGTTACATATCACAGTGATCTCCAATCTATTTCTATTATTTTTCATCAAAGAAAAACTTATATATCCCTTGAATTTTTGAAATTTCGGCTTCAACCAAGAATTTTAAAGAAACTTAAAATTGTCTCAAAAAATTTTCAAATATTCCAAAGGAATATCCATCCACTATAGCTCATCTAAAAAACAATAAATAAAGTAAAAAAATTAGCAAACCTTAAAAAACCTCTTCAACATAATTCCTATATCGTTTTGAAGTATATAATAAGTCTTCTTAAAATATTCAATATATCTTCATTACCTCATACTTAACTATCTTTCAAAATTAGTCTTCTATAAAAATAATTAATGTGATATTATTAATTTAATAAAATTTCTAGAATTCTTAACAGTCTAAGGATGGATTTTCATAAAAATCAGATTACATGATTCTTCTCTACGATGACAAGTTCCTCAGCATCATTAAGAATATATAGGAAATAGTTATCTCATCCTCTAATAACACTTCTCATTGGTTCATTACAAGATCATATCTATAATTATAAAATCTGAATGTTGCTACATTGAATTTTTTTATCTATGATATCCAAGAATCAAATATCCTTTCCCGTTATCAACATAATAATCTTATTCATCTTTATTTCCAATATATTAATGTATCTTCATTGATATATTCAATGGTGGGTGACTTCAATATAAGGGATCCATGAGAACTCCAAGCTATAAAGCATAGTTTATACTCTTCATTAATTGGAATCTTCCTCCATTACACAACACATATTGATACCCAACTTACTTATTGAAAAAAATATAGTAACCAAAATCCATAAGTCTCTTCAATATCCCCTTTGTATTTATATTAAATACCATTAATTTCTAAAAATAAATCACTTGTAAATATGTCTTTAATAGCTCTATTTTTCTCTCCCCTTTAGTAGAAATAAATTTAATGTTGAATGGGTAAGATAATGTCATATTAATCTCATGATTCAACTATAAGTTAAAATATCTTATTCTGCCCTTATAGAAGCTAAAAACTTGATTTAATTGATATAAGGATGGAATCACATTAAACTTTTAAATGATCTATAAACTAATCAATTCTATATCTACATAATCCAGATAGATGTATAAAATAAGAGTGATTAATGTTGAAAAAAAATCTATCGCAAACTATTTATCGTGTGGTAAAAACTCAAAGTTAGATTTTTGGGGGAAATTTAAGACTATTTTCAGGAAATTTATAATATAATATATACTCAACAAACATAACAAATAAAAGTGTAAATATGTTTATCCCACTTCAAATTATCTTCTAAATTAACAAAATACCTCATTAATAATATGATTTGATTTAATCTAAATAGCGATTGTAATGTGATTATCATACCTTATTCAAATAGCGATTGTAATGTGATTATTATACCTCATTCAAATATGGGTGTATTAGAATGATATTAAATCCACCACTTTAAAAAAATGCTTTATTACTTTTCAAAATTTTATTCTCATTTAGAATTGCTTTATTTCACATCATCTTGTAATTAATATTTTCTCTTATTATTTATCCATTTTCCATTACATTTTTAATTATTATTTTCATATGGTTATACATTTCTTATAAAAAACTAATATTTATTCTTGTGTGAGGACTCTTTTTCAAAGTAGCATTATTAGAACATGGATTCAATGGTTATTTATCTTTATTTCTCATCATATCCTTTTATCATAGTACCCATGTCACTCAATTTGAAGGAGTGTGTCCAGTTTGTTTTCACCTACCAAACAACTTCTTAGTATACATCAAGTTACCCTTCTTTTGAAAATTCTACTGCACTTCATCTTATATTCCTTCTGCCAATCAAATCATTTTATTTCTCTATTATATTGATTCTTTGTTTTATTGTTCCAAATTTATTATTTCAACTTTAATATTCATGGATTTATTATAAAGGGACATTATATAGGAACCTTATTCTATTTTAGAAGCATCTCTGATTACTTGGGGTGGAATGTTTCCTAACAATCTTCTTGAGTGCCATTTTTTGACACTTTTCTTCACTTTCTTACACCCCGAGGAAATCTCATCTCTAGTTTTGTTTTGTTTCTTAAAATGTTGTGTTCTTATTCAATTGATAGAATATGGTATATTTTTAGTACAAGTATACAAAAACTCATCACCATAATGACCACCTCGATTACAACTTTAATAGAAATTCTTCCAAATCTATTCTTGATTATTTGATCACTTCTATATTTTTCTATGATTTTGTATGCCCAATAGGGTTTTCCTTAACTCTAGTTCCACTAACCATTAATCCAGTCATTCTATAGGTTTATAAAATTAAAATATTATGCTAAAAATCAATATCCTTGTGTCCAAACCATTCAAAAAATAAAAAATGCACAATAAATATTTATTTTCTTCTTTGGAAACTAAGATTACTAGTTTTAGACCCTTTTTTAGGAGAAATAGATCTTACTAAATTTTTTAATAAGGGAGAAACCATTAATAGATATTTTTAGATCCACACTTGATGTTGTGGTGGATTTAATATCATTCTAATACATCCATATTTTACCATATTTTTAATTCTATCCATCACTCTTCACTGAAAAAACATTAGTACATAAAAAATTTTCTAGGAAAAGGGTAACCTATTTCCTTGATCATGGAGTAAATAGATCGTTAGATATTCCCAATTCATTCTTTCCAATAATATGATCATTTTTAGAATAATGATTATTATCAAAAGATTCTATGGTAACACATCTTATTTCAACGTTTTGGGAAGTCTCATCTTGTTTCATATCCATATTTATCATTTTCACATAAAATTCAAGAAACGTTATGTTGGGATTATTTTTATTAACCAAAACTATGCATAATTTATCTTCCCATTAATTCGGTATCTTATGAAATTTATATTCATGCATATTAAACATCTCTTGAAATGTATTTTCAAGATGTTATAGCATTTTAAATTTAATATATAACTGAAAATTCTTTACATCTGTGGGTGCTATTTAGATTTATTCTAATTCATAAATTATTTCTTAAAAATATTTTATTATTCCTTATTTCCTACCATGAATTGTTTAAAATTATTCATTTACCATGAATAATTTTTCATTACTGTCCATTAAGGACTGATCATGAGTTTTTAATTCATTAATGAGAGAGTTGATCTTTTTAAGCTATGATGCTAAGGATTTTTTTCATAGTATATTTATCTAATACCAGTTTAATTTCCTCATCATGTAGTTCATTTTGTGAAGGAAATAAGAAAAAAATATCCAAAAATATCAATCCATCAGACATTCTCATGTCTAATGTTTGTTGTAGTAGAGATCAAACCTGCACAACTTCCCTCACTCGATTAGATATACCAGAAGTAAGAAGGAATTGGACCCTAATCACAATAAAAAGTTAACCCTCACAATCATTTAAGAAAATTGAAAATATTAAAATATCAATTAAAACCAATTTAAATATAAAAACATAGTAAATAACATAAGGGAATAATGTGCTTCAGAAAAAGAAATCTATGTTAATGGGAGAAATACTACTACTTTTATTATCCCCATAAGTCTAAGAATCACACATGAAACTAAAAACCCATTAGTATGACTTAATTGAAAAATAATTAAACTTTTTAGTTCAAGTTATTCAAAGTGAGATTATAATTATCATATAGATTGTAAGTCACTATTTTGATTCGAGGTAAACTATTCAACGAGGTCCCCATTTCCTTTTATAGGAGTATCCATATGATCATTTAAGTTACAATAACATAAAAAATTTATGAAAATTCCTCCATATGTTTTAGTAAATTGTGATCTCCAATAACACTATTCAAATCGACCACTTACCAAAATGAACATATCAGGTACTCTTTATAGAGTCTTCTACTCTCTGAATTTTGGATCAGCATGATTCCATCATAAGTGAAGAACATCTAATGGTTCCATTACTTTATGGAGTGGTTCTACTACCTCTATCTAGACACTATGCCAATCCAAATTTTTTGAACTTTAAATTTAATGAACTAAATCTAGTGAACCAAAAAAACTTAATTTCCCAATAATATCTCACTTTAGGGCTATTTCCAGGAAACCGTAGAAACTATTCAATGATTAAAAAACCAACAAACATTTTTTACTCATTGAACCATGCAGTGTTCTCCATCCTCCTTCAATTCACCCAAGTCCCACTGAGGCTTGATGTTTCCTCAAACATTATTCAAATAATGATTTAGTTAACATGTATCATAGATTTTTGGATTTTGAATATCTTTAATTGATCTAAAAATTTATTCTCTAGCATGTTTCTAATTAAGTGATAATTCAGGTAAATAATATTAATCTATGAATGAAGCATGGGATTCGAATCCAAATAAAACATACTCCAATTATAAAAGAATATGACTCCATCTTATTGACTTATCTCAAGATCCTTCAACAAGCACATCAATTACACCACCCCCTTCTTTACGTTAATTATTGATACATACTCTACTTCTATGGTACTTAAAGTTAAAATTATCTACATCTATGAAATAAAAATGATCATCATACTTCTATAGGTTAAAAAAATAGTTATGGACTTTTAGGTATTTGAATCTATAGTAAAGTATGCATAAACAAATACATGAAATGTATCTTCCACCCCAAAAAATGGAACAAATTATTGTGATCCTTTCAAGCATGTAATGATTTATTTAAACACTTTATAGTGTTCCATTGTGGGGTTCAACATAAGTGACTTAAAACTCCCACTACAAAATAAATTTCATACTATGTATAAATGATTGAGTACATTAGAATTCATATCGCTAATGAAAATGGAACTTTCTCTATATACTCACTATCTTCTTCAATTGATAGTACCAGTGACATGGAAAATTTTAAGTTTGTAGAAATAGGGGTTGATACAAGCATATATCTAGTTTTTAAACACATTAGGATGATCTACTAAATGTAGTATTTATGGGATAACATCAAATTTATGACTTTTGTATCTATATTTGTCCCAATCCCCATGATATTCTTGGAAAATATAATATCTTTCAACTCCAATATTTAAAATAACATACTTTTCATCTCTTCAGTTCACGAAACCTACAGAACTATCATTAACATATCATTCACATACTATAGTAGTATGGTGAAATTTTTATCATTCCACTTCTTCAATTAATAAAAATGAAAAACATTGCACCTTTTAAATCTATATTCCAATGTAAATGCATCAAAATTATGATTTCATTATCTCTATGATTGATTTAGTTCATAAAATTTTTTTCTACTTACAAACCAAATTTAGTTCCCCTTATTTCGTGAAACCCACTGCTTTATTTATGTAAATATCTTTATTTAAATTATTTAGAAGGAAAACCATCTTTATATCCGTCTATTATAATTATAGATATTTTTATGACACCATTATTAGTATTGTTTAGGTAGTTTCATCCTTAAATACAAGTGAAAGTCTCACTAGGAAGTAAAATACGTCCTTTTTTTTGAAATATCTTTACAACTATCCACCTTTTGAAATGATTCTTTCCATTGACCTATTCCATCAAATGGAAAACCAAGTTCTACTTAAGAGGCTATTTCCCTTCTGGTAAATAATTCAATTCCCATTTTATATTGGATTTCAATTAATATATCCCTTCATTTATTTCTAAATTCAATTATTTTGAGTCATTGAGTGTCTTCACTTATTCTAGGCATTATGGTAATCCCACATCTATTAGAAGTATAAAGTTTATGCCAACTCCAAACCTATGAATTAGTGGTTGATTTCCTCAAATTATTAAGATGATATAAAATTATTGGCTTTGATATATCTTCCAAATCCTTAACATCCAATACTCCCACTCAAGCTTCATCAGTCCTGGAACATTTTGAAATATCTTCCACTAGCCTTACATCTAGACATTCAGTGCTCTCATATGAGTTCTTTAGATTTTTCCACCCTCCAATATTCTTAATCAGAACAATTTGGGCTTGAATAGTTGATTTAGTACCCTAAAATTATTTATCCAAAAAATCCTATACCATTCACAAAAAATTATATTTGAAAATAATATTTTTGATTAAGAATACTTGTCACCTATCATCATCCCAGGGCCAAAACCAAAGTTTTTGTTTCCATACCCAAAAGAAAATAAACCTTGGATTTTTACTCAATATTTTCTCAATCTTTAGAATTAATGTAGATAAATTATAATATTTTAAAAACTTTAATATGGATAACATCTATAATTTTACCAAATCATAACTCCTCTATAATTTTCTACCTAACCAGGGATGTTGGACTATAGTTGAAAAGGAATGACGCTATGTTTATTTACTTATCACAATTTACATTAGACTTTCTAGAATTTGTCCACATTATTTTAGCATTTTATTGAATGTTAAATTATGATTTTAATCCACACCATTCTGTTGCAGTGTTTCAGGAACTTCCATGTCATTACTTATCCCCTTATGCATACAAAAACTTTTAAAGTTTTGTCTATTGGATTCTCCACATTTTCCATATCAAAGGAATTTCAACATCATAAAAATTTCTTTTCAACCATGTATTTACATTAAATGAAATCCTAAAATCACTAGAAATATAATTTTAAAATTAAAATGAAAAAAATATATAAGTATCATCGATACAAATTACAAAGAAATGGGAACCTCTGAGACACTAGATAGAGGTTGGGGCCCAAACATCTGAGTAAACTAGTTTCATACTCTCAGTTATGCAATTCCATCCATATAAGCTGAAGAACACCAATATTTTTCTTCCACAATACATTACTTTCACACCTTCCAATATCCATGTGATAAAAATTTAATATTCTTTTATCCATTAGAAACATCATATTATTCTCACTAATATGATTGAGCCTATAATTCCAAATATTCACAACAACAAAAAGTGGCTACTGTTAGGGACCTATAGAAACAGTTCTATATCCTATAGCCATGATTTTTAAATTTTGGCTATAGGTATGTTTTCCATGGACTATAGCCATGATTTTCAAAACCATGGATATGGGCCATTTTTTTGGAGGTCAATAGCCACACTTTTCCAAAACCATGGCTATAGGGTTCCCAAGCTTCCACGGAAAAAAATTCCTACAAAACAATTGGCTGGAAGGCCTACTTCTACAGTTTTGTGGGTATTTACAGGGTTTCTATTAATATATATCATAATATATACATATATACGTGAAGAATTCAGTGGTTTAGTGGTGAGCATAGTAGGTTGGAAAATGAGAGGTGTAGGGATCGAAACACGGTGGCCACATTTTTTATTTTGGCTAATGCCACAATTTACCAAGGATATAGCCACATTTAAAACTATGGAAATAGTTACCTATAACCAGAGTTTAAATTGTGGCTATTGGTTAACCACCACAGTGAAGAATATTGGGTCCTATTGCTATGGTTAAAACCATGGAAATAGGTTGGGACCTACTATAATGACGATAGTAGCCACATTTGGCCAAAACCGTGGCCTCTGGGCACGGTTTTGGGGCCTATTGCTACAGTTTTGAACATTGGATATAGTCTTTTTTTCATGTTGTGTTTGGGATCTTCTGATGATGTGGTTCTAATACTAAAATCTAGTCAGTTCTTATGGTCAAAAATAATGTCCCATCCTTTACTCATTTTGAAACCACAATGGATCCTCAATTCACTTTCTATACTCTATTTGAAAAGGTCATTTCATAACCTTCCACATTAAGATATCTTATGGAAATTAGGTTATTTTATATCCCAGTGATGTGCTTGAATCCTTTTAGTCTTAAGAACTTGAATTTTTTTCATTTTAATATTTAAATATCCTTTTAGAATGATATCAAATTATTTATCATTATCAGGAATAAATTTTCCACAAATTTAAAATATATAATTCACCATTCATCTACATTCTACCATTGAATGAAAAGTGACTCTAGAATCAACCACCCATGATTCAAACAGAACAATGAGACTAAGAAATAATGTGTTTCTTACTTCCATTTTACAAATAGAATTTTAACTTAAAAAATTCGATTCCATTCTAGTTTTTTCCTTATGATATTTTTTATTTATTTTGATATGGCCTTTCTTTCCATTACTCCAATATATAGGACCAGGCACAACTGGATTTCTCCAGATTCTATCTCTAGACTTATCTCATGATTATTTTTAATGATATATCCTATAGGGTGACCATATTTATCCATCATCATTAAGTACACTATAAATTAGTGCTCATACTTCTCTTTAAGGATGTTCTTCATTGAAAATCAAATTCCAAACACCCTGAAATTCTAAGTCTATTTTTATGTAGGAGTTTATAATAGTATTCACTATTGAATATTTACTCTATATTAATGAATATGATATAATAAAAAACCATACATCATATTTTAATTTCACCTTCATAGTTTTTTTCACCCTTGGATCATATTTAAATCATTTATGAGATCTACCACTGGTGTTTTTTACGATAACCTCAAGTTGAACCACTACTACCTCATGAAAACATAATTAAGTGCCACATGTTTTTTATATTTAAAATTATGGTATTCATGATAACCACCATAGTATTAAATTAATATATGTTATAGGAAAAATTATATGCCAAGGACATCCCGATTATCTTCTTTTTATTGGATCCCACCATTTTACAAAAGTTCCTCAAAACACACTCATGAAAAATATATCCATTTTTCTACTAGATCACACTACCTTAATTGGTGAAATCTTCTTCCTCAATCATATTCTTCAATATAAAAGTTATAATATGATACATTATGATGCATATCAGTCACTACATTAAGTATTCTTACATTTTAACTGTATTTACGATCTATATCACTATCCTTCCTCACTCAACTAAATCTTCTTCATTAATTTCCTTGACATACAAAATTTGAATTAGAAAGTAGTAGTATCGAATTAGATCAACCCTTATCTTATTAATATTCTTTTATTTCTATTTTATTTATCCTTTTATAATATAGTTATCACATAGGATTGGTCTCTACACCAAATTCTCCTCCTTCTTCACTATAATCCATTTTTGATGATAATAGGTTTAAAAAAACTTAACATGAACAAAATACTTTTATTTATCTTTTATTTTTTATTCATTAATAAAAACGATATAAAATAGTATTCAATATCATACCACTTGATATTATCTCTCAATTTAATACAAAATATGTTTATAATGACTTGTTTTTTTAAAAGAAACATTTATGTTTGCTAGAATATGAAATATGTAACACCGAACCCAAATAAATAATGATTATTTAAATATGATTTTTATAGCCTAACTGTTAAATTTGTGGTTATGAATATAATTAAATAATTTATGAAATATATATATATATATATATATATTTACTACTCAACATAAATTTATTGATAAATTCTTAATAAATAATCACCCATTTTTTGTAATGTATTATTATTCTTCAAAAGATATTTTATTCAAAGATGTTTTTTATTTATTTTTGTCAAAAAATATTATAATTATTTTATGGAACATTTATATTTTTTTGATAAAAATAAATTAATTTTTACTTTAATAATATCAAAATTAACTTAGTTTTATATTTTTATATTTTTCTAAAAATATTGTCTTTTTTGTGAACTATAAAAAATAACCATTTTAAAACTCTAGTTTCTTTTGGTAAATTAAGTAATATAAAATTAATATTATTATTTTAATTTTATTTAAAATTTAAATAATTATTAATTTTTTATATTTAATAAAATTATTTATAATAAAATCATCATTATACCATATTTTAGAATAAGTTTATTTTTTGGTTTGAAAACACATTTTTCATAAAACTGTTTTAAAAACACATTATGTTTCTCCTTTTTAATTAAATAAAAATAAACCATAATGGGGAATGACATAAATTAAATTTATGGATTGTAAATTTATTATTATTAATTTAAATTCATATAGTAAATATTAGTAGGTATATTTTTAAACTAAAATAAACTTTTCCTTGAAAATGAAATTTTTTGGAAAAACTGATTTCCATCGCGACTGATGGTACCATTTTAAATTACATTTTTTCACATATATGATCTATTTGGATAAAATATATTCCAAATTTTTAATAATAATAATTAATATTAGGTAATATTTTTAACTTAATTTTTTGACAATATGAACAGTTGATGTAGAAAATATTTATTACTACGGTAAATAAAAAATATGAAAATTGAGAATAAAAATAATTTAATAAGGACAAGAAAAAAAGTGACTCTAATAGTATGAATATTCATATTTTCATTTCAAAATGATAATTATTTGTTTTGAGGTTTCTTTATAAATAAATAATATATTATTTTGATAAAAATTATATTTTGATATGATAAAACACAAATTGTATTTTTATGTACTAATATATTTAAAATCTGACAATCGTTTTTGATGAAATCATGATTTTTAAAAATAAATGATATTTTAATGAAATAATAATATTAAAAAAAATTATAAAATTTAAATGATAAGATAATTTTTATGAAGTCAAATGTAATTTTCTATAAGGGTTGAAAAACTGATATTGAAAAAAGGCTAACATTTCTTAATAAATGTCAATTATTTTTTAAAAGATAAAATTACCATATTTTAATTTTTTTTATAAAATAATAATAATTTTTTTAATTATCATGTTGAAATTATACATCAGTAATTTTTTCATTATCATTTGAGAAAGTCAAATTTCCATGTAAAACTTAAATTTGGTATAAATATACAATGTGCATTAAAACATCATAGTGGCCCAAAAGTGATGTAATAAATTGTATAAAGAGTATTCAATAACAAATAAAACTTTCCCCTTTAAAATAATTTTATTTTTAGGTTATTTGATTAATTTTATAAATCCTTTATGAATCATTTAAAACTTATATTATATTTTAAGATTTTAAAATCATTTATTTATAAACACGAATCACTTCTACATAAAAAAGGGTAATATTTTAATGAATTTGTACCTTGGACTTATAAAATAATTGAAAAAATCATATTTAGTAGAAAACATGTGAAAAAATGGTAAGGTTTTTCGTTTTTATTATTTTATATAGAGTCCAAAACCTATGTTTTTTAAGTAATAAAGAACCCCCACTCTTTTACTATATAAACCCACATGATATCTCATTAATATTTACTAAAAAACTTTTATTAACTTCATTACTCTTTCTTACCCTCTCTAGAGACTTCCTAAGGTTCCCCCAAGCTCTCAAGAATCTCCTCCAAAGCTTTTGGAATCACCCTCCATAGATAAGTGATCTTTCTCTCTTCTGTCCATTCAAGTGCATTATTTATAAATAGCCTTTTGAATCTCAATTGTTTATTCTTTAATAACCTTATAAATATCCCTATAATATTCAATTTATGTAATAGTAATTATATATAATTTATCCCCTCTCTTTATAGAATTTACCAAAGTTGTTTCTATGATAAAATTTAGTAAGGGATCCTTTCCTTCTCCTCTTTATTCAAGAATCTTCTCCATTGTATACCTTTTATTTAGAATTAAAAATGCTGATATATGTTTTTTCATAACCCATTTACTTTCAACTTTATTTCAAAATGAATATATATTACTTTCTATCTCATTAATCTATTTTAAAAATCTTTAATTACTGTCGTTATTCTATGAAAATTTCACTGCATTGTTTCCATGCCAAACATTTGTATTGTGAATACCATCACTATTTCCACTGAAGGGTATTCAATTTGAAATACCTATACTTATTTTTTTGGGAATTCAATGTATTTTTTCATATTTCATTATTTTGGATTTAAATGTGATGAAATATGATCCCATGTTGAATAATTTATGTAGCACACATATACTTGTACATGAACTGAAAATCAAGGGTGTAACTGGAATTATATAGTACTCCACTGCATTGGGTAATGTTTTAGCCTCATGAGAAATCAATCAAGGGATTAGGGAGTGAAAATAATCCATAAAGATACCTTTTCCACTATGTTATGATGTCTTGCCAATTAGCCTTCACCCATGTTTATGATTTCATGTTTAAAGGTGTTTCCACATTTCCATGTTGTTGTTGTGTTCTCATGCCATATCATGCCTCACTAATCAGGTTTATTATTATGACCCCTTTTATGTTCAATTGAAATTAATATTATCTAACATGTAATAATTTATTTATGTTATTTATTTTTTATTCCATTATTGGTCTTTGTAATCACCGCTTTCTTTTGTATGTCCCCAGGTTATCCCATAAAGTTTTAAGCCTCATAGAATAATATGATCATGTTAAGTATGTTGTCAATAATGTTGATTTACCACCCCTATTTTATATTGTTATGTAATGTACCTAATGACCCAAAAATAATAGACTTATCTACCTTCTAGGTTATATTATATGTATTCTTATATAATAAATCATTAATTAATGTGTGATAAACATAAGGGTTGTCATAGTTGATATCAACCAAAAGTTTATATATTTGTGGGATTAGGATCAGAAAACTCTAGTGAAATCTTTAAGGATATTAATAAGTATAGTAAAATCATACTTATGTTGTGGAAAATAATAAAGTAATTGGTTTTCAAGAAAATACATCCCTACCATGATAATAAAAGTGTAAGTGGATCGGGAATAGATGTCCCTAGGGGTAACAACCCCGAAAACAGTATTGATCTAGAATCAATTGAGAACTAGTTCATTAAAATTGGCCTTGCTGCACACTAGGTTTGAGACCCCCATGGGATATTATTTGTAAATTTAGATGCTCATTATAAGACATTATTAGGGGAACAAAAATTCACATAAGAGTTAGTCTTAGGAAATAAATAAAGGATAAAATTTATTGAATCCTTGAAATTCATATGTTAAGGAAATATATGTTATTTATATGTTATACTTTTAATGTTATTTTCTTCCCGATTATATTTTTAATTGTTTTAAACCACCCATCCCAAATATTTCCCTTCATTCTAGTCAATGGAAGTAAATATGAAGAATGGACTCAAAAATAAATGTCATAGTATATGTGACAACTTACTAAATGAGATACCTAACATGACGGGTTCTCATGTAAGAAATTTAGTCATTATTACAAACAAGGTATGAAAAATCACAATTGACAACTAGCACATAGTTGAATGTACACTGACATAAAAGTATAGGAGGATGATTCATTAAGGAAGTTCATCTAATAAAGGTGATAAAGGAAAAAAGATTCTATTTTCTATATTTCAAAAAATATGGAAAGATTTACCAAGGGAAATATCACAAAGGAACTCTAATGTGTTCTCTGTGTGAAAATATAAGGAATAGAATACCCAGTTGGCATAAAAAATGATGATTACGATCAAAGGGAATAAATTAAATCCCATGGAACACTTTTTGGTTCAATGTCTTTTGTATGGTGAATATGGGCATTAACCATGTCAATGCACGAATCCAAGGGTTAAATCCTGGACTTAGGAAGGACCAATTATTTGAAAACTATTGATGTGTAATTATTGAAGTGTTTATATATTAGAAGTTTAGAATTATATTGTATAATTGGTATATCAATGAAATTATAGATATAAAAATCATGAAACATATAAGGATTATTCCATAGTAGTTTTTATTTATGTATTTTAATTATATGTTGAATGGTATCGACAAGATATGAAAGTGATTTAGTGATAAGGTGATATTTTGGAAAACCACATGATTGAGGGATTGATAACCGTTATTACATGTTTGATATTGGGTTAACCTAAAGAGTATTTGGATGATATTTCTAAGTCAAATATCATGTTTAAAAATCTTTAATGGGATAGAAGTTAAGCATGATGAAGGATATTCTAGGGAACATATTACATGATCAAATATTTTTAGTTTTGAGATGATTAATGATATTTTGGTATATGTTTTATTGGGTTGAGGTATATATATACGCATTAGGTCCAATATAAAGTATTATTTGAGGATAATGATGTTATGTTTTTTTGAGGTGTAAGATGAAAGGTATGATACAACAATTTAGGTTAAAACATTATATAATGTTGAGGTTATTTGGGATATAGGGGTATTTATTTAATAAATGATCTTTCTTAATCCTTTGGGATTTATTATTGAATTTTGGATATTAAAGTATTTATTATTATTAATTGTCAATATTTTATTTCTTTTATATCCATTTTGGATTTATTAAATTCAACAAGAATAGTTTTTAATTCTTTTGTGGATTATGTGATATGTTATAAGCTTATTCACATGATTTTGGGATAAAATTATCTTGAGTACTCAACGTTTTATAAAAAGATGATATTGTAGTCGAAATTGATTTAAGGATGAAATTATAGTTTAAATGTAAGTATATTTCCTTATTTTCCTATTCTACATAGTAAATTGATTATTTATTTATAGGAAAATAATATTCAAATCCCAATTTTTCCATATTACGATCATTTTTGATGAATTTATGGTATTTTCACCCATTATAGATATTTGGTTTTGTAGTTGTTGAATTTTTATATACCATGTTCTCTATCAGTCTATATTCGTTCTTTGGAATTATATTTTTTACTTCGATGTCCATATTTTCACTTACTACTAATGTTCACCTACTTGGAAACCTAACTATTTGATGACCTTCACACTTCCCTTTCTCTCTTTTCAAGTGGATGTTTTATTAACACTTTTTAAAATGTGGGTTTTCAGTAAAGATATTTTCAAGTGTCAAAACATTTATTACCAAGATCAATTTCAAATTTAAAGGATTAAATTTTTTAAGTGGGAGAATAATGTAATTACTTATGTTTTTAAAATAGAAAATTATGTTTGATAGCATGAGCAATACACAACACTAAACTCAAAAAAACAATGATTATTTAAATACCGAAATTATAACCTAGCTATTATATTAAACGTATGAATATCATTAACTAATTTATGATATATATATATATATATATATTTCATAGTTAATATAAATTTATTGATAAATTCTTAATAAATAATCACCCAATTTTTGGTATTATCTTTTTATTCTTCAAAATATGTTTTCTTCAAAAATGATTTTTATTTATTTTTAGGGAAGTAATATTATAATTAATTTATAGAAATTTTTTTTGATAAAATAAAATCCATTTTTTATATAAGAATATCAAAATTAAATTTTTGTTCAATTTTGGGATGTTTAAGAAAATATTGATATTTCAAAGAATAGTGAAAAATACATTTTTTTTAAAACTATCATTTATTTTGGTAAATTAAGTAATATAAAAGTCACATTATTATTTTATTTTTTTAACATTTGCATAATTATTATTTATTAATATTTAATCTAATTAATTACATTTGAATCATATTTATATCATATTTTAGAACAAGATTTTTTAGCCTTGAAAACACATTTTTCTGAAAAATATTTTAAAATGCAAAAAGTTTCTACTTTATAATAAATTAAAAAAAATTACTAATTGGTAATTATTTAAATTAAATTTATGGATCATATATCTATCATTATTAATTTAAATTCATATAGTGAATATTACTATTTATAAAGTTAACGTAAAATCATTTTTTACTTGAAAAATGCGTTTTCTGGAAAAACCATTTTCCATCATGCTTATGGGGTTCATTTTAAATTAACTTATCCCACCTATGTGAATTTAATTTGATAAAATTAATTCCATATTTTGAATAATCTTAATTAATATTATTTAATAAGATCAACTTAGTTTTTGGGCAATGGGAATAGTAAATGTAGAAAATATTTATGACCATGATAAAAAGAAAATATATTAATTAAAGAACAAAAATAATTTAACAAGGGCTATAAAAAAATTAACCCCAATAGTAGGAATATTTATATTTTCATTTCAATATAAAAATATTTTTATATTTTTATAAATAATTAAGAAATGATTTTGATAAACATTATATTTTGATATGATAAAACAAAAATTCTATTTTTGTGTAATAATAAATTTCAATTAAGTAATGCCTTTTCGATAAGTTCATAAATTTTAAATATAAATTATATTTAAATAAAATATTAAAATAAAATATTTTTTTATTAAATTTTAATTAAAATATAATTTTTATGAAGTCAAACAAAATTATTATAAGGGTTCAAAAACTATTATTGACAAAACAACTGTCATTCCTCAACAAATATGGATTCATATGTCAAAAGGGAAAATTAAAATATTTAGAATATTATTTTTATTAAATAAATATTATTTTTTGAATTATCATGTTGAAATTTTCCAATAGTGTTTTTTTTCGTAATTTTATTAGACAACCGAATTTTCAAGTAAAAATTAAATACAGTATAAATATACAATGTTTCTTATGACATCATAATGAATAAAAAGTGATGTAATAAATACTATCAATGGTATTGATAACCAAATATCTGTATCCCATTTAAAATAATGGGATTTTATAGATTATTTTAATAATTTTATAAACCCTTAATGAATCCTCCAAAATCTATATTATAATTTATGGTTTTAAAATCATTTCTTTATGAACATGAGTCACTACCATATGACAAAGGGTAATATTTTAATGATTTAGGCCCTTGGAATTATAAAATAAAAAAATACTATTACTCAGAAAAAATGTTCAAAAATTGTGGAATGGTTTGTGGTTTTGATTATTTTATTGTATAGAGTGCAAAACCTAAGTTTCAGAAATAATAAATAACTCCTTTTTCTTTTCCTATATAAACCCACTTAATATCCCATTAATATTCCCTAAAAAACCTTGGATAATATCCTTAATCATACCTCCCCTTTCTAGAGTCCTCTCAAGGTTCCCTTTTTCCCTAAAGATGCTCCTCCCATGCTTTGGGAATCACCCTCCCAAGGTGAGGGATCTTCCTCTCTTTAGTCTATTCAAGAGCCTTATTTGTAATTATCCTTTTGACTATCAATTGGTTATGTTTTAATGGAATTATAAAGTTCCCTATACTATAAAATTTATGTCATAGTAATTATATATCATTTATTTTCTCCCATAATTCCATTTACCTAAGATATTTCTATGCTAAAATTTAGTAATAGTTCCTTTCATTCTCCTCATTATTCAAAAATCATCTTCATTTTATGCGTTTTATTTCCAATTTATAATGTGGTGATATGTTTTTTCACATCACTATTACTGTAAATGTTATTTCCAGAAGTTTAGATACTCTTTTATCTCTCATTAATCGATTTTATGAACATTTATGTACTATCATTATGCTTCAAAAATTTCACTGTGTTTTTTCATGACAAGCCTTTGTATTTTGAATAACATCACTATTTCCACTCATGTTATTCACCTAGACTTACCTATAATTCAATTATTTGGGAATTTAATGTATTTATTCTTCATTAATTTATCTTAGAATTAGATTTTATGAAATATGATCCCATGTTGAATGATCTATGTGGATCACTTATGAATGTATATGATATGAAAGTGATTGGTGCATCAGAAATTATATATCTCTCAATTGCATTGGGTATGGTTTTGGTCCCATGATATGTTAGGCAGTGGATCAGGGGAAACCAAATAAATAGAGGAAATTTTTACACCATGTTATGATGTTTGGGCAGTTAGCCTTGACCTTTGTTTATGATGTCATGTTTAATGTTATTGCCACATTCTTAGGTTGCCTTTATCTGTTCATGCTATATCAAGCCTCAATGTTCATGTTTTTGATTCTTAACCATTTTATGTCCCCTTGAAATTATTATTATCTAAAATTTAATACTATTTTCATGTTATTCATTGTTTATTCTCCAACTGGGCTTTATGGATCACCCCTTTCTTATGGATACCTCTAGGTTATTCTATTCCGTTTTAAGTATTATGGAATATTATAAGCATGTTCAGAAAGTTTTCAACAATACCAATGTACGACCCCATATTTTATGTTTTTATGTAATGTACCTAATTCACTGAAGACACTATACTTACCGATCTTCTAGGTTATATTATGTTAATTTTTATATAATAAATCATGAATGAAAGTTTAATAAAGACAAGGGTTGTCATAATGTTCAATAATATTGTATTATCAAGTTCTTCTCTCTCTCACCAACTTACCACTAACATAGCAGATCCACATGATTATAATTTATATATTTTTAATTAAAAAATACCATGATTCTTTTCATAGCAATCCTTTCAATATTCTTTGTCTAAACTGGTATTACAAAAATAATCATCTTCTTATTTAATCTGGTTGACAATTGTAACGCCCTAGCTCCGACCGCTCGAACGAAACTCGTGTGGGGTTTCTATGTGAAAACCCAAGAAATATTTATAATAAATCAATTTCATGTCTTAGTAATATTATTTATTATATTTTATGTAAATACTTTAAATATAATAATTTTAAGTAATTTTTCAATCGAAAAATAAATAGTTTTATTCTAACTAAATTTTTTTCCACGTATTATATAATTTTATTTAGAAGTTAAAATTATAAATTTTATAAATTTAATGGGATAAAATGAAATGAATTTTTTATATCATCATATAAAATATATATTAGATTTAATTTTTAAATTATTTTTGAAAATAATTATTTCTATGTGAATATTAAAAATGAAATTATTTATAAAACTATCATCACTTTTAATTAAATAATGCAATTTAAAATACATATTATGTTTTTAATATTATATTAAAGTAAAATAATTCTCATTTAATTATAAATTATCTAATTAGTTACATAGGAATCAAAGTTATACATGATTTTGGTATAAGTTCATTTTTTGGATTAAAAACACATTTTTTCTAAAAAACCATTTCATTGTGTTTTTAAAATTTATATTAAAATTGATTTCATCCACTTGTAAAAAATTTATATTTAAAAATGGATTCCATATTTTTAATCATAATGTTTAAATATGGAAAATAGGTCTTTTTATTTTTTAGTCATTATGAATAGTAACCAAGGTAAACATTTATCACCTCGACAAGGGTAAAATAGTTAAAACATGGTTAAAACTATGGAGTATGGCTGTATAGTTTCTTTAATACTTGCATTTGTCCTATTTTATGAGTGTTTCTTATCAAAATAGTTTTTTAAATATCTAAATAATTTATTTTATTTTTCTGTTTTTGAATTTTGGATCCTATGATTGATTTTTATGAACTTAAATTATATTTTATCCAATTTTAAAGCTATTTTTGGTTATTTTCTCTTAATGGTATTTTTTTGGAAGGTAACATTAGGGTTTGTATTTATCCAAATGTCTTAAATAATTAATTTCTTATTATTTAGCCAAAAAATTCATGGAAATAAACTTCTTAATAGATTTTAATGTGAAATGATTTTTATGCTTAAATTGGGTATTTTCTAAAAAATGGGGTTTTATACATTTTCTATACATATATTCAATGTAATTTAGGAATCCTATAGATTTTTAATTTGATAAAATGAATTCTAGATTTTTAATCAACTTTTACTTGTTTTTTAACAATTCCCCCTTTATTTTTTTATATAATTATGCTATAATGGTAAAACGTTTATTACAATTAAGGTAAAATTAGGTTTAAGGGAAGTTTAACTAGAAGATGAGGATAAAAATGTCTACAAAGATTTTATAAATGTGATTATCTGAGATTATATAGACTATATCATATCTTATATAGTAATATGTGGTACCTTGGTGCCACTAGAACATGAATAATATGTTATATTAATTTAAAATTTGAATAATTAAAAGTGCACCACTCCACTCACTTAATAAAGGGCACCATATATCCTCTATATTTTACAAATATTGAGCCACTTATCTCAAAACATGCCAAACAAAAACACTTCCCATCATTCATTCACACTACCTAGATTCTTTGATATCATTAAAATACCAACCTATAAGGAGTAATGTGTACACTAAAGGTAGTTTTCCAAAGATGAGGTATAAATTTTAACCGATCATTTTAATTTTATCTCTTATTATAACTCATTAAAATATTCTTAAACCGTTATTTTATATTAACATAAGTATCTAAACTATACTTAAATTTTATTATTTTTATGTTATAACCCTCATGAATCTCCTTTTCTATGTTATACGGAATGAAAACATCATTTGTGAGTATGCATAGACTACTACCTCCATAAAGAGATGTGTTATGTTTTTCATAACCACCCCATAAAGATTGTTTTTATGATGAATTTAATGAATATATATGATATTAATTAAATAATTAGGATTCTGGAAAGATAATATATTAATTACCTTATTATCCTTCTATTCATTGGAAAATAATAACTTCGTTCATGCGTATGTGTGGAGTACCACCTCCATGAAGTGGTGTAATTCATTTTTGACCCATTAATTTCATGTATAGTTATAAAATTGTATTTAATGTATAAAAATGATATTTATTTCATTATTAATATTCTATATATTATAGAACCATGGACCCTTTGACCATTGTTAACCCACTAAAGTTGTTTTTGCGATTATGAATTGAACATCCTCAGAATGTATGACATGACCTTAACAGATTTTCTAATAGTATAAGGCATGGTAATATGTGATATAAAATATATAATAATAACGTAATATACCTTAAAAAATGTTCTTAATAAATTATAAAATTAATATAATTTTATTCTATAGGATTTAACATATGCGTGTAAAGAGTCGGACTTTATGTAAAATATTATTCTTTAACACCTTATTTTATTTTTTTTGGTTTTTATTCTTTATTTTTAGTATAAATATGTTATTTAAAATATTTTATGTACATTTTTAATATTATGAAATTTATTTTCAAATTAATTTTAAAGCATTCTTTACTTTATTTTTAAATTTTTTATATGAATACATTTAAATGTTTTCAAAGTAGGGTTTTTTGATATTTTTACAAAAGTGTGAAAGGAATATTTATTAATATATAAAACAATAGTGGAATTTACCTTCATAATGATTGTTATTTCTTCATAATATTACTATTAATTTTTATGGTTTTTCAAAATAATATGTGATTTCTCATTCTATTGAGAATTGTTTTAAAAAATCAATGAAAAAGTATTTTATCCTTATTTTTACATGAAGATTAAAATAAAATCTATGTGTGTGTTAAACAGAATATTTTATGAAATTTTATGATGTAAATTCAATATTATATGTGATTTATTCATTTTCGTTCCTTGGGTATGTTCATAATGATATTTCAGCTTAATATATATCTCAAATGCATTGAGTAATTATTATGTTCTTCCTTGAATTGTGTTGGAATTATCCAAGTAGATTATTCCCCACATAAGAGTGATTAAAAGAGTGATATGAATATGATTCCCGAAGGTACCTAAATGAATTTTATATGCTTTAAAATGAGTTATTATTGATGTATTTTGATTCTATAAGTTAAGATAATGACCTTATGTTTATATAAATGTTCATTCACCTTTTAAGGGAGAAAATTACGTTTTTCAAGAAAATGTTTTCATGAGTATCCACGTTTTGAAATAAATCCCCATGATTATGATTTTTTACTTTAAGATTTATTATGTTATGTATTGTAAACATATTTTGGAAGTGAATCTTATTTCATGAGTAATAAAACAAATATTTGATCTCAAATTTTGTTATGTAAATGGGTAAAAATTTGTTATGGGATTACAAGGTTTTCCAAAATTATCTAATGGGTTTATTTATTTTTTTATCCCTTATTAAGATTTGTTTTATTTATACCATGTTTTCAAATGTTAATTCATGACTGAATGATGAGTAGGAAGTTATATAAAGGTCTATCATTCCTCTATATAGATTCAAATTTAAAGAGGAACATTTTTTGTAACATCCCAAACCAGGTGCCACATGTTGGTTCCATGAGCCAGTATACTACATGACCTCATGCATGTCTCTATATACATAAAAAGTTTTTTACTCGAATCAAGGGTCTAATAAGTAATATGGGGAGACTATTTCCTCTTTATCAAAGGATCACAATAGAATAAATAAATTAATAATATAAAAATGATAAAAATAAATAACCATATTAATACTAAAAACAATATAAGTCCAAAAATAACATGATAATTTCAAAATAGGAAGACAATATAAAAAACAAAATCAGTAAATATTTCATTCTATATAAGTGTCAAGTGTCAAATTAAAACAAAAAATAAAGAAACTCTAACAACTCTCAAAGTGTCCCAAAATCATGATCATCCCCCTCATCTATTCTTCATACCGAATATTACCTCAGCCATATAACATAGGTATCTTTGCCTTATCCAGTCCTCTAAACATAATGTCTATTCGGATATCAACCAAACATCATGAGTATATTATGGGTAAAACTTAGTAGGCCACCACCAACGATTTCTAAAATAATATATAGACTATAAAATAGTAGGTATTTGTATGAATAATAAATAAAAAATGAAAGGTGAGAATGATTCAAATTTATTTATTCATTAATTAACTACATATCCCTCCCCCCAGGGTTCACAATGACAGCTAAACTGATCTTACCTGCTTCGGCCCATGCTAGATTCTGAACCATATCTCACAGGGAATCAAAATCCACTATTTCATGGATTTTATTGTTCATTTAATGAAAATTTTTAATTCATACATTGGGTTCCTAGAACAGTAGTATAGAACCCCATGGGTATTTAGAGCAATAGTCTCTATCCTATAACTCAGTGATCAGATGCAATTAATATATCTTGGGGCCCTAGAGTAGCAGTCTAGAACCTCGTTCGTATTTTGAGCAGCAGTCCCTAGAATAGGATTCAATGTTCAAATGATTCAAAAACTTTCCATATAATTATCCCACATTTCTAACCCATTTATCAACCATTTTCTTAATCCATTATTCTACCAATTCACAATACCATTATTTAACCAATTTCATAATCCCATTATTCAACCAATTTCATAATCCCATTATTCAACCAATTTCATAATCTAATTTATCAATCATGAATCAAGGATTTAATTCAATTACATACACCCAATATTACTCTTTTTACACTTCATTATTATCATTCAATGATATTTCTTACACCCCATGGGTTACCTTCAAGCTGATCTCATTATCTCCAAAGCGTCCAATAGGATCTGAGAAGGGTCTCATAATCACATGGGAAACCAATTAATTAATTAAA
Organism: Viscum album; assembly: GCA_963277665.1. NCBI lineage: Eukaryota > Viridiplantae > Streptophyta > Magnoliopsida > Santalales > Viscaceae > Viscum > Viscum album. Next base: position 1,611,157,265 of record OY728148.1, read on the forward strand.
TTTAAATAAAATGTAATTTACAAGTGTTGAAATTAAAATTTCACAATTAAATACTCCTAATTATAACCAAGACTATGAGAATTGATAATTAAACCACCTACCTCTAGATCATTGACCATGCTCACAATACCGTGACCCTCAATTTTATATAGAATTTTCAAAATCCTAACGGGTAAAGAGATATAGGATAAAAAACCAAGATAAAGATCTAACAAAATAAGTTATATCAAAACCTAGATCTAGACAAATTCTCAATAGAGTAAATCTATCCCTCTCCAAAGGGAAAAAAGATGAGAGAGATGGAATCTTAAATGAGGAAGAAATAACTTACCAAGGAGGAGTTGATCCTTCAATCTGATCTCCAATTCACCAGGAAAGGGGTTAGAGGAGCCTTAAAATCTTTTTGGGAACCTCCAGAATCAAAGGAAATCAAGTTAGGATGTAATAAGGTGTTTATGGTTAAAATATGGGTGTTTGGAAATTTTAAAATAGTTTTTTGGGGTTTTAATTTTAAATAAGAAGGTTTTCCTGGGAAAAGGAACATGGTTTTCCAAACTATGTGCCTTAACCATTAACACCTACTCATGGGGGGCATGATTTGTTCTAAGTAGTTCATGATTTGAAAAACCACATTCCAAATGTGAAAATACCCTCTATTTGAGGGTGAACGGTTTGGGTAGGGAGGTCGCATTATTTATCCAAACTATGCACCACCTCCTCTGGCTCCAAAATGGGGCACACCGTTTCTTGGGAAAAACCACATTGTTTTTCCTAGCAATGTTCCAACCATGCATAACCCCATGGGATTCCAAATATCTCCAATTTCACCTAAAAAAACACAAAGCCAATCTTTACCAAGGTATAACCAAAAAAGTGAAAAGAAGTACCTGAAAAGGAGCATGAGGCATATTTCGAGAGGTCAAGATAGTACAATCTCCCCACCTTATAATAACTCATCCTTGAGCTATCCTCCCAAGTTTCATGAATACTTTGAGGTGAAAAGGATAGGTCCTTGAGTCCAAATATCTATTTCACTGTCCCATGTTTTCTTTTGAACATGTATATGTTTTCAAAACACTTGGACTATCACCTCATTTATTTCCCACAACACTTTCTCACTAAAATCCACAATAAAAATCGGATGATCCTAAAAGGATGCATCTACCTCAAGATCAATATTATAAACATAGATCACATGTAAAGGTCTATGTGATACTGAAAAAGTTCTGACACATGAAAAAAATAATTCATAACACTATACCTTCATGGAACAACCAATCAATATGCCACCAACTCGATGCTCTCCAAAATCTCAAAAGGTGCAACAAACTTGAGTTCTGAATTTTCTGGCCGCTGAATCCTACAGTGAACCAATCCAAGTGACACCCAAAGGAAAATATGATAAAACATTGTCAACTCAAGGTGTCAATGATGTTAATCAACATATTAATTCTTCCTACTATATACCATAACCATACGTTTTTGAATCATCAGAACCTGCTCTGATGTCTCCTACAAAAGACGTGGTCTCAACAACTCCGACTATCCCGCCTCTATCCAACACAAATGTGATTTGAATGGCCTACCATAAAGTGACTCATATGTTTTTATCTGGAGAGTCACATAATAATAGTTTTTATAGGTTAATTTAATAATTACTAAGTGTTTCTCTCATGACCAACCAAAATAAGGACACATATTCTTAGTATGTCCTCTATGAACAGGATAGCATGCTCTAATTTACCAATATTCTATGGGTGAAAATATGTTCTCAGAAACCCCTGGGTAACCAACACACTCTATATAACCTTACTTAATCAGGAAGTAAAACATGAGTTTTGGTCTGAGACTATACTATATGGAACCCCATGAAAATAGACTATCTCTTGAACATACATCTCACCCAACTTGTCCATGGTAAAAGTCCCCCAGATTAGAAAGAAATGGGATACCTTTTTCAACTGAAACACAATTACCCAAATTTCCTAATTATTTTAAGGTCTTCTCATAATTCCAACTACAAATTCCATAGTAACATCATCCCACTTCCATTTCAGAATGGTTAATGGTTGTAACAAACCACCATGTCATTAATGCTCAGCTTTAACCTACAAACAGTTGTAGCATCATGTCAGAAAACATGCAATCCCATTTTTCATGCATGGCCACCAAAACTATCAATGTAGTTTACTTTATATTTTGGTTAAACTAGGATGAACCTCCCACTTTGAGGAATTAAACTCATGCATAATATCCTTACACATTCATGTATTCATAACTACTTGGTTCAAGAAAAAGATGATCTCATCATAATCTACAGTCTAATCAGGAGGAGAATCCCCACCTTTGAGTCTTCCTCACAAGGTAAAACACTCAAGATCCTCATACCCCATCTCTCTAATATGCCTTAGAAGTGTGGACTCCACTGATACTAATATGAGATTAACTTCTCTTAGACCTCATAAACCTCAATTTGCATCTCAGACAATATGGTCACCATTTTCCTCTCTTAACTGGCCTCATGAACTTCTTAAGTCTATTTCTTACTTCTCAAAGAATCAAAAATATTGTTTCCCTTTCTTGGTGTACATGCTATATCAAAATAAAAAGGCTGCATATACTTAACCCACGTCTACTTCCAGCTATTCAAATCTTGTTACGAAAATATGTATTTCAAACTTTTTTGGTCAGTATATATAGTAAATTCTTTCCCAATATGAAATGACTTCAAAACATTAAGGCATAACTCACCACTTATAACTTTAGATCATGCACAATGTAATTAAATTCATGTGGCCTCAACTATCATGACCCATACACCACAACATGATCTCCCTGCATTAACACTTCTCTATGTCCGATATTGTATGATTTAGAAAAAATGTTGTACTACTCACCTGAATCATGTAGGATTAAAATTGGTGCAGCACTAAAATGATTTTTTAGCTCCTAGAAAGAATTATCACATGATCCATAACATTAAAACTTAATATGCTTCTTGTTCAATCCCGGATGTGGTGCCACCAAATGGTAAAAGTCCTGGATAAACCTCTAATAATAACCCGCACGCCCCAGAAATCTTTGAATATCAAAAAAAATCTCAGGCTTCTCCCAAGAAACCACTACCTAAACATTCAATGGGTCTAATGCCACACATTCTATAAAGATTTTGTGACCTAATAAATGTACCCTATCAAACAAAATTTTACATTTAGATAGATTGAAGTATAGTCGATGCTATCTCAGTGTACTCAAGATGATGTCAAGATTTTGGGTATGGTCATTATGAGTCTTAGTGTACAAAAAGATTTTACCCAAAAAAATGACCATAAACTGATCTAGGTATGGGTAGAATATTTGGTTCATCAAGTCCATAAAAATTCTGGGAGTTTTTTTCATTCCAAATGGCATCACAGTGAACTCATATAGGCCATACATACTTTTGAAAGTATTTTTTAGTATATCATATGGTCTAAACCTCAACTAATGTTACCTCTATTTGAATTCAATATTAGAGAAAATAAAATCTCCTCACAACTGGTCAAAGAGATTATCTACATGTGGAAGAGGATACTAGTTCTTCATTTTCATCTAGTTCAAATTTAAGTAACAAAAACATAAACACAATGTTTTTTATCTTTATTAGAAAAAAACAAGAGAACCCCAAGGTGACATACTAGGATAGTTAAATCCCTTATCCATCAAATCTTCTTGATGAGATTTAATCACTTGAAGCTCTGTTGGTGCCATCCTGTAAGGTGGAATGGAAACAGGTTTAACTCTACCCAGGAGGTCAATTGTAAACTAAAAATCACACTCAAGTGGAAGTCCTGAGAATTTCTCAATAATCAAATCCTAAGACCAGTCTACTATGGATGGAAATACATCATACTTACCATACCCCTTCAAATAGGAAAGGACTTGCAACCTGGGTGGTGATCTCCCTCAGTTGTGGATGAAATAGACCTACACGACCTGCCTAGATATCCTATTCCCCATGGTGGACATAAAATTTACCCTTATAAGACATAAAGGTTAATCTTCTATGGTATAAAATGATATAGGCTTGGTACGAAATCAACTGGTCCATACCCAAAATCAATTCAAAACCATACGGTTCAAGTATGTAAATATCCCAATAGAAATGATACTCCCAAACCTCAAGAGAACATGTTTTCATAAATAGATGTCCCTAAACTGTACACCCAGTGGTGTGTCGACCACCACAACCCCAATCACTAAATCCACTATCAAACTCAAACATTTCAAAATTTTATCAGATATAAAATAATGTGGGGCTCCTATATCAAATAAATCACCAGAAATCATAGAAGCAACAATAATAGTACCTATGACATTCGATGGTCTAACCTCGGTATCCACAAGTGTAGACAGAATTTCATGAAACTATCCTACCCCTATACAATGTGCTGGAATCTGAGTCCCTTGAGTTTCACCACTCTACTAATACAGATGATCTTTCCTGAACATACCACATCCACCACCTCGACCACCATATCTAGAAGAACTCCAACTTCCCGAATGATATGGGATAGTGTACCCCCTACTAGTACTCTAATTCTTCCTAGACCCTTCATCATTACCCCATTGGTTTAGGGTTTATACAATACCTTTTTAAGTGAACCATCCTACTATAGGCTCAAAACTCCATCGGTGGTTGTGGGAACTGGCTACAAATGTAACCCAACCAACCACACTAATAGAAGTATACCTGGTTACTTCTTTGAGTAACTAATCCTTCTCCTTGGATACTCTATTTTTCATTTCCCAGGTTGATGTTCACATAGAGAATCTTCCATCTCTAGGAAGTTGTACATCCTGGTCATCTAGAGAAAAATACCTATATTTTAATAGAATCCCCCTTTATGTTCCTCTTAGAAATGAGAGTCTGGTTCACAACTTCAAAAAACATCTTCTACCAAAATATGTTCACATGGGACTTAATCTCACATTTAAGTATATCTTGGAAAATCCACATTTGCCTCATCACCTACCAGTGTTGAAAGAAATCCTTTAAATTTGGTTATGAAATCTTCATAGTCTATCACAGACATACTCCCCTAGGTAAACCATATAAAATCAGCTACCCTCTCTTATCTTATCATAGTTGGGTAAGAGTGTTCCATGAATTTCTCTCGAAAGTCCTTTCACACCATCTTCTCCAACTACTCATCCCAAGTTTAAATATCCCATTAGATCTTCATTGGTCTATGAAATATATATGCATCCAATTTGACTCTCCCCTCTACATGAGTCTCTAAATTGACAAGTATTGTCTGCATATACTCAATCTAGAAATCAGATTCCTTAGGTCCACCCACTCTAGTGAAGTTCAGAGGGTTATTTAATTAGAACTCCCATGTCAGGTTAGACATATTCCACAAAACCTTCCCTCGGAATCTATCCATGAACTATATAAACCGAGAAAATTTATCATGGAACTACTCTGTAGATCCTTCTCCTAGAACTCTCAGAGACTCTATTTCCACTACTTATGGCACATTTATAACTATATCCTAATCTATTATATCAATAAATTCCATCATGGATGCATGTGTCTACAATTACAAACACACATATTAGGACACCTAAGACATCGTTATCACATTTACAAAAGAGTGAATTACGTAAGTATATAACATCTCATCCCCCACACTTTGTCACACAGTCAAGACCAAAGCGCTCTCACTACCCTCAACCACCCCACACCTGGTTCATAGCTAATATAGGTTAAAACACTTTCATATATCAAAGTTTCCCATTAGAAAACCATTTAATCCATTTAAAATTACCACCTATAGCATCATTTACAATAATCAATTTATTATTAGGAACCATTTCATTTTAATAAAAACTCAAATAAAGAAAATAATTTTCATTACAATCACTTACCAAAAGTTTTCTTTTCCATGTGTGCCTAAAATGATGCATGCCATATAAAATCCTGAGTGCCTAGAATGATTCATGTATACTCAAATTCCATGACATACTAGGGAATGAGTAAAATATTAAAAAAAATATTAACATCACATAAAAAGTGCATTACTTGAGGTGATATGACATTCAACTATAACAACAAACATCAAGAAAAATAACCCCCCCCCCCTTGGGTACTTGGGTTTTCCCATTCACATGGGTTATCTACTCCCATTCATGAGATCAAGACCAAGGACCGAATCATTATGGTCTCATGTCTACCTTTCCCAAAAATTAAGACATATGATAAGAAAATAAAACTCTTTTGAAGAAACTTTGTAATGTCTCGACTAGTGTTCCACTTGATGGTGCCCCAATCTAGTATGCTACATGAACTCATGTTCACCTCCTCATATGCCAGAGTTTTCTGACAAGAAGTATTGTTCTAATAAGTAACATGGGGAGACTATACCCTCTGTATTTGATCAGAACAACTATGAAAATAAATGAACAATAGCCAAATGATAACAAGAAATAACCAAGATATTTCAAAAAACCAATATAATTCCAAAAATCACCTAATGAATCCAAAATAGTAAAACAATATCCAAAATCGATGCAATAAATATTCCATGCCATATAAGTGTCATGTTTCAACTGGAAACCCAAAAAATCACTCTAAAAACTACCAATAGGTCATGAAATGATGTCTGGTTCCCTCATCTATTCTTTATGTTTAATTCCAACTCAACCATCTAACATAGGGATCTTTCCCTTATCATGTCTTGAAAAAATAAATTCTATTCAGCTACTGATCATGCAGCCCAATTAGGATGTGATTACAACTCAGTAGGCCACCACCAATGGTTTCTAAAAATATATATAGTATATAATAGTTTATATAGTTTTATAATGAATAAATAAAAGTTAAAAGGTAAATAAGTTTTAAATTTAATTAATCTTTAATTAACTATAATGTCCCTTGGGATCACAGTGACACCCGAACCAATAATACCTACTTCGTCCCTTATCAGATTTTGAATTGTATCTCATAGGGAATCCCAATCCATTTAATCATGTGTTTTATTATTCATTTAATCCCAATTTTACATTCATATATTGGGGGCCTAGGGTAGTATTCTGGAAACTTGTTGGTTTTTGGAGTAGTGATCTCTATACCACAACTCAGTGATCACATGCAATGAGTATATCTCGGGGGGCCTATAGTAGTTGTCTAGTACCCTATGGGTATTTGGAGCAGTAGTACCATACATAGAACTCAGTGTTCACTACATTCCCAAATTTTCCATATCATGGTTCCATATTCATAAACCATTTCCATAACCCATTATTCAACTAATTTCATAATCCCATTATTCATCCAATTTTATATCCCATTATTCAACCAATTTCAAAATCTCATTTATCAACTATGTATCAAAGATTTAATTCAATGAAATAGACCAGTTATTCCCCTTTTCATACTTTAGGATTATCATTCAATGATATTTGTCACACCCCATGGGTATCCTTCAATCCAGTCTCATTATCACTGATATTTCCAATGGGATCCGTGAGGGGTTTCATAATTGCATTAGAAACCAATTAATTAGTTTAATATCAAATAAAATTCAATTTCCCAAAATTGAAATATAAATTGAACAGTTACATACAACAAATTATAATAAATACTATGGGAATTTATAATTTAACCACTACCTCAAGATCAGTGATGATGCTCACCAAACCGTAACCCTCTATTTTATGTATAAAAATAAAAACAAAAACAACAAAATATATCTAAGATCAAAATCTAGGATTATGATCCAAGGAAAAAAGATCCATTAATACCAAGATATAAAAAAAATTCCAATGAAGGATAATACTTCCCTCTCCATATGGGAAGAATCCGGAAGAGTGGGGGTCTTAAAAGAGGAAGAAACCACATACCAAGGAGGAGTTGATCCATCAACCCAATCTTTGATTCCCCAATAAAGGGGTTTCAAGAGCCTTGGGATCCTCCTAGGAGCCTAAAAAATCAAATAAAATTAGTTTAGTGTGAATTAGGTTGTTTATGGATAAAATCCATAGGTTCAAAAATTTCAAATTACATTTTTTGGGCTTTAATTGACCTCATTAATGGTTTCCTAGGTGGAGGCACACACTTTTCCAAACTGTGTACCTTAACTAAGTGACCATAAACATAGGATGGATGGTTTATTATATTTGGTGAATGGTTTGAAAAATCATGATCCAACCATTCAAACCCCCTTTGTTTAAGGGTGAATGGTTTGGGGAGGGAGTCGACATGGTTTGGCTAAACCATGCACCACCTCCCATGGCTCCAAAATGGGGTACATAGTTTCCTAGGTAAAATCATGTGGTTCTCCCTAACCATGCACCAACCATGGACTACCCCATGGGATCCCCAATTTATCCAATTTCACCTAAAACAACATCAAAAAAAGAAACCAAGGTATTACCAAAACAAGGGTAAATGAGTAGTTCAAAACAAGCATTAAGTATCTTCAGAAAGGTCAAGATCTTATCTTTTTTTAAAATAATTGTTTTAATTATAGTATCATATTTTTTTAGAGAAAATGGATTTTTAGAGTATGCGTCCACTTTGTATTTTAAGGTATTAAAAGGTATGTTCTTATTCTAATTCTATGAAACACTAAACTAAAAATATCATCAAAATGTAAGAAATTGAAACCCTTTTTATAAATCAAGTAATCCTGGGTTGTTTAAGTTAGGGGGTGTATAATTGGAATTGGAGGAAAAGTTTAGATAAAATTTGAGGTTATGATATTATTAAATAAATTAATTTTTAAGGTATGTTAATCTGTGGATTATATTATCATGAGAACACATTAAAGGTTTCTAAGTTACTTAATTTGATTTGTACCACTTTATAAATGGTTATTTGTAAAGGAATCAGGGTGGGTAAATTGTAAATACCTCAGGAGGATAATTTTCTTCTGAATCAACAACCTAAAATGGTTAGAAGTATAATAGAATATTTTTTATCTATGTTAACTTAGTTGAAATAGGATATTAATCGTAGTACCCCAATAAGAGATAAATAAAAATATCCATAAATGAACATGTCTATAGTGAAGAATTTTATGGAAAATCTCCCTCTAACATTTGGAAGAGCCTCGTATATTGTGGTAGACAAAGTATGGATCCATTATCATGAAAATATATTCGTGGTTTTGGGTTATTTTTAACATCAAAATGCAATTATTTCCATTTATAACTTTGAAGGTGAAACCCATCAGTGTGGGTCTCTGATTAGGAATACCAAGGAGAAAGATAATATTAAAGCCATATAGGGAATAATATTTAAATATATTTTACTTTAAAAGTATTTTCATAAGATTTTTTTTGAATTTGGATGTATATGATAATTTTGGAACAATAGAAAATGGAAGAGGACTTAGGTGCCACCTACAAATCAAAGTTTACTGTATTGTCTAGGTATACAATAAATATCATTATAGAGCATTATAGTATAATTAATAGGTTTTACTGAGGATTGAAACCATGTTTTAAAATATCTTTGGCCTCTCATGAATTTAAAATCTATGATAAAGTTCTACAAAGTACCAAGAAGGTCCAAATGAAGTTTATTAACTTTTACTACAATAAAGGATAGAAACAGTCTATTTGGAAAGCAATGGGGATGTATCCATGGAAAAAAAATAAAGTGATCCAAATTTCCCTCTTATGATAATTGTGATAAGAACCATCAAGGATAGTGTATTATAAAATCTGTAATGTGTAATCAATGTGGTATACTAGGAAATTTGGCTCATGATTTCAAGGAAAAAAATAAGTGTAATGGAAATAAAAAATATGATATATAGGTAGTGAGATGTTTTATATGAAATTAAATGTTCCCTTATGATGATTAATATCCAAATAAAATCATTCATAATGGTATTCATCAATACCATAAGAATACGTTTGTGGAAAATTCATTCACTGGTTCCTTAGAAAATATTGTACCAATATATAAAGTGGTGAAAATTTCAAGGAGATTAATATTTTTCAAATATTGATCTCAAGTCTGATTATAATCATTTGAATGTGAATGAGGAAGAATTTCCAATGTTGAAATTTCCTACCAGGAATGAGAATTACGAGTTTTTTATTATGCCATTGGGGCTTACTAATTCACCCATTGTATTCATTGATCTTACTAATAGAGAATCACATGAGTATTTTGTTTTTTTTGCTGTGTTTATTAATGAAATTTGGTTTATTCTAACATTTATGAGGACAATGAAATAAATCAAAGGATTGTTACAATGAATTTAAAAGAAAAAAGTTACATATATAATTCACTAAATATGATTTTGTTAAAACAGTTCTTTTTTCCTTGGATATATTTTTCTAAAGATAAAATAATTATTTATCCTATTAAAACTAGGGTGATGTAAGAATGAAATATACTTATAAATTCCAATGAGATTCAATTTTTTGTTATATTAGTGGGTTAATTCTAATAGTTTCTTGAAAACATTTCTCAGTTATCTTCCCCACTAACTTAGATAACTATAAATAGAGTTAAATTCATCTATACAAATGAATATAATTACATTTTTTTAGGAATTGAAAGGAATAATGGTTAATTCTATAGTATTGGAATTTCTGTAAAAAAATAGTGATTTTGTTATTTATAGTAATTCTTTTTTAAAGGGAGTTGTTTGTATCTTAATGTATGATTATTTGGTAGTTACATATGCATAACACCAATTTATAATATATGAAAATTTACCCCATGAATGATCTTGAACTTTTTGTATAAATTGTTGAATTAAATATTTTGTGAAATCTTTTATATGGGAAAAAATGAGACATATATACTAGCCATAAAAGTTAAAATTATATATTCATGAAAAAAGTATTGAAAATTAGTTATATAAGATGGTTGTAACTAATAAATGATTATGATTTCATAATTCACTATCATCTAGTTAAAATAAATAAGGTAGTAAATCCATTGAGATAAAAAGAAAATGCATAATTAGCTATTTTATGTTTGGAACATGATCCTTTGGTCAAAGATTTAGTAAATGATGGACTAGAAATTGTGTATATAGGAACGCCCACTATTCTGGTTCAGGTGTTTGTATAGTCATAATTGTAAGAAATAATTAATCATTCTTAAAAATAATATTGAGGTTTTCAAGGAATATTATAAATGGTTAAGAATGATAATTTTATAATATTTAATTCTGAAAAATAATGTGTTAGAGGATTTATAAATAGGTTATATTTTCCAAGTTATCTCTTGTTGATGAAAGAATAATCAATCAAAGCTGAAAGATCACTATTTTTTGTTTATCTTGACATCACTATGATATATAGAGACCTTTATGAATATTATTGGTGGGAAGGAATAGAGAAGGACATTATTGATTTTATAATAAAATGTTTGACTTATCTATAGGTTAAATATGGAAGTCAACAATTGAAGGGGATGATTCAGTATTTTCTAGTTCCTAAATAAAAATTCGATAATATATCCATGGATTTTTTATTGGGATTACCAAATACATCTTAGGGTAATAATACGATTTGGGTTATTGCTGACCATTTAACTAAATATATGCATTTCCTACTTTTTCAAGATACTATATCTTTAGATCAACTTACTAGACATTATATTAAATAGATATACTGACTAAATATAGTCATTATCTTTATTATATCTAAACATTATTCTTTATTTTCATCAAAATTTTGGAAACAAGTTCATAATTCTTTGGTTACTAAATGAAATTTCATTAAAAAAATTCACCCTCAATATAATGGAAAAACAAAGTGAAAAATTTAGAATTTGGAGGATATAATTTGGGATTTATCACTAGATTACCATGGTATTTTCGATCAAAATCTTTATTTAGATGAATTTTCTTATAATAACATTTTTCATTCATGTATATAGATGTTACCTTTTGAGGCATTATATGGAAAGTGGGGTTGGACTCTACCATGATGGGATGAAGTTAGTGACAGAAAGTTTCATTGACCAGAACTAGTTTTAGAAATGGTTGAAAAGGTAAAGGTGATTTATCATCTCATGAGGTAATCTCATATAATACAGGATAGTTATGCAGATAATATGAGTAATGAACTCTCATTTGAAGTAATTGATCTTATATTTTCTAAAATATCTCCTTGGAAATGTGTTATTCATTTCAGTAAGAAAGTAATGTTATAAAATCAGTTTTTTGGTCCCTATAAAATATTTGAAAAGGTGGGATCATTTTATTATTTATTTTATTTACCTTTGAGTTTATCTTAGTTTCATGATGTGTTACTTGTTTCGTTGTTAAAGAAATATGTACTAGATGCATCTCATTTTTTGAGCCCCGAGGTAGTATAGTTGGAAGAGAATATTTTATTATGAGGAAAAGCCATCATAGATTCTAGATTATAGAGAAAAAGTGTATCAAAATAAGGTAAATCACATGGTTGATGTTTTTTTGGAAGAACAACATGATTGAGAAAGCAACATGGGAACCTGAAAAGGCTATAATGAAAAAATATACCTACCCATTAAAATGATGAATGGAACTATGATAAACAATTAATTTAAGAGGGGAATTATATAAGTACCCAAATAAAGTTAACAATGAATCAATTTTATATTTTAGTAAAATTAATTATTAGATTTTATGGAGTTGTTTTCACTATAATAATTTTATGTAATTTTTCCAATCGAAACAGAAATAGTTATATTCTAACTAAATTTTTTCCTACGTATACTATGATTTTTTCTAAAATTTTAAATGAAAAATATTAAGAATTAAATTGGATAGTATGGAATTTATTTTTTATAAAAACATAGCAAATATATACTTGGTTGATTTTTTTGAATTTTACTAAAAATATTTTTTTAGGTGAATAGTGAAAAATACAAATTTTTGTAAAATAATCATTTCCTTTAATTAAATAAAATAAATTAAAATCCCAATTATGTTTTTAAATTTATATTAAATTTAAATAAATATAATTTAATTAAATATAATATAATTAATTACATATTAATTATTATTATAATTGATTTTGGTATAAATTCATTTTCGGTCTTAAAACACATTTTCTATAAACAAAATTCATTAATTTTTATCTATTTATGTTAAAATTGATTTATAGAGATTATAAAAATTTAATCTTAGAAAATGGATTCCACATTTATAATTATGAGGTTCAAATTTGGTAAATAGTTCCCTTTTATTTTTTGGTCATTATGAAAAGTAACTAAGGTAACAATTTGTCACCACAACAAGTTTAAAATGGGTAAAGCTGGGTTAAAACTATAAGTTAAGGATTTAAAGTCTATTTAAAACATGAAATTATTATATTTTATGTGTTATGTTTGACCATATATATGTTTAAGGGGCTAAATATTGAATTTTAAAACAATATTTTTGATTTTGGGAACCCATGCCTGGTTTTTATAAACAAAAATTATATTTTATCCAAATTAAAAATTATTTTACGGTATTTTCTTTTAATGGTATGGTTGGAAGTTTCCATTATGTGTTTAATTTACCAAAAATTATAAAAAAATCATTTATTTCTTATTTTACCAAAAAAATGTGTAAATAAACATCTTACTTGATTTTAAGGTGAAATGATTTTTAGGCTTGAATTGGGTATTTTCCTAAAAAATGTTTTTCACTTGTTTAGAATAATTAAATTAAATAAAATTTATTCTACCTATTGATTTTAAATATAATAAAATGGATTCTAAATTTTTAACCACCATTTCCAAATAAAATTAGATTTCACCTTTTATTTTTATTGTAAAGACTCGTAAAACTCAAGGAAATTTTTTTCTTAATTTTCATTTGAATTTTTCAAGAACGCAGTTTCTGAGGGCACCTCATTCCGAGGCCCGGTGTGCCCAGAATCATTTTCCGAAGTTTAGCTCGGGTACGTTTAGTGAACGAACGAACGGGTTTTTCTAACTTTTGAACCGGTGCTCGGAATTGAATTCTGAGGGCACTGATGGAATCGCAGCGCCGGTATTTGATTATAAATACCTTTTCTGGAGTTGCGTTTGCTCGGGTGTGGTTTTTAATTTTTGGGGTTAAGTTAAGAAATAAAATAAAGTGGTGCGACAACTTTATTTTATTTCACTTAAAGCCACTTAAAGCCACTTAAGCTAAGTTAAGCGCATAGGGTGGAACCCAAAATATCCTACCCACTTGTTAGGATATTTGTGAGGTGGGGCCCACAACAAGCCCCACCATTTCTTCTCTCCTAAGTAACGCACCTGCAACCCTCCTCTTTAATGAAAGTCAACCGTGCGTTTTTCTGGTTAAGAAACGCCCTAATTAATTGGGCAGTTAAGTCGTTACCATTAATTCATCGAATTAATGGTTCGTTTCTTAACTTTGAATTTCTAATCGTTGGCATGGGAATAAAATAAGACCAATACTTGTTTCACCTAAGGGTTGCTTGTTGAGAGGATTGGGAGAAGCTCTCAAACTTGAAGATCTTCATCCTTCTTCGCAAAGAACGCGAAGAACGTGAAAAACGTGAAGAACGCCGGCCTTCGACGAAGGGTGATGAAGAATGCCGAACCCTCGGAGATCGATAACGTGACGTCGTATACCGCGATGCCGACGATTCTCCTTTCGCAACGTTTCTTCCGCGACGTTCCTTCCCCGCGACAATCTTCGATCAACAACCGATTGAGAGTTTGACTGCGCAACGCTGTGTACTACGACGACAGCGACACTCCTTCCGCGATGCGACGAACCTCTTCTTCCGCGATGGTCAATTATGTGATGAACTCACGTTCGACGACAACTTTAAGGTAGGGGTTCTTGTTCTTTTAAATCTTTGTGATTTATACCCGCGGTGTTTGATTAAATTTTTTGTTGTGAGACTTTTAAAACCGCTAACGCGGTGGGTGCGGACCAACGAACAGGTCCGAACCCACCGCCCTTTTCGTTATTGGTGTGAGGAATGGAGGATGATGACAAAACAAGCCGCACAGGCGATTTGAGGTCATCGTAGTGAAGGAGGGACCCCAGGAGGGCTTTTGGAGAAGACGGCGTGCATTTCTGACCACCGGAACTCGTCTGGTGGTCCGCGGAGCAGCCCGCCGGCGCGCCTCGCCGGCACGGCAGCAGGTGGCGGCGGTGCCCGGCGCGCCTCCGAGAAGAGCTGTGGTGGCAAGCCGCAGTCCCGCGACCACACGGTACCGGAGGGACACGGGACGCAGCCGGCTGCCGCGTCTGCTGGCAAGGGCGGCCCCACGCGGGGTTGCGGCTCCATCGCGCGGGGGCAACGCGCCCCCCGCTCCGCTCGGCCGTAACCGACCGAGCCGACCCGCTGGCCAACCGGCCAGCCGGGTCGCGCCCAACCGGGTTGGACCCAGACCCGGGTCGGGTCGACCCTGTTCGGGCCGACCCAGGGGGGGTTGGGCCGGGTCGGTCCGGGCCCAGTCCCCCCGTTTTCGGACCCTCTTCGGTCTTTTGCCCATATCTTGAGCTACGGACCTCCGATCGACGCACCGTCAGCGGCGATGTGATCCTTGGATCGAGACGTTCGTTTTGAAATATTGCACTCAAGGTTTCAGACAACTTTGTGTTTGGTCAGGTTGGTTCGTACACGAAACCAACCGGGCCCTCGGAGCGGAAACGCTCATAACTTGAGCTCCGGACGTCCGATCGACGTGCCACCGACTTTGTTGGATTACTCTAAGTGAGATGGATCTTTTGGCTTACTCCTCCCGAGGTTTGGATGTAGGTGGAGTACGGTCGGGTTGGTTTTTCCTTAAAAACCAACCGGGCCCCTCGGACGAAAAAGCCAATAACTCTCAGACCGGGCGTCCGATTGACGTGCCGTCTGTGACGTTGAGTTCCTGTTGACGATACAGAACTTTTGGATACATCAACTTCGGACTATGTTTTATTTGATGTATCAGCCCCTCAGCTCGTGGAGCGGACCCTCCGAATGAGCTTGTTGTGTGTGGGAACCATAGAGCGGGCTACGTCTGCGACGACAATGAAGACAGTATGGGAATCCTCCGTGGGTTCGGTTGTGACCACTACGGTACTTTTTGTGATACATCAACTCTGGACTGAATTTCAGTTGATGCATCGACCTCTTGGCTCATGGAGTGGACCCTCCCAGAATGAGCATGCTGTGTGCGGAAACCCTAGAGTCGGTTGAGACTTGATGACTACTGATCAAACGACTCGGTGTGTTACGGATAGCCCAGTGGGAAGCACTTGGTTGTAGCAGCAGACCCACGGCAGAGGAGCGCTTGGTTGTAGCAGCAGACCCGCGGTACTCAACAGAAGCAGTGCCTCTGGAAGCTATGAGGGGGAGCGCTTGGTTGTAGAGGCAGAGCCACGACGGAGGAGCGCTTGGTTGTAGTGGCAGACCTACGACGGAGGAGCGCTTGGTTGTAGCAGCACGGGGGAGCGCTTGGTTGTAGCAGCATACCCATGGAAGAGGAGTGCTTGGTTGTAGCGGCAGACCCGTGGTACTCAACAGAAGGAGTACCTCTAGAGGCTATGAGGGGGAGCGCTTGGTTGTAGCGGCAGACCCATGGTGGGAATCTCTTGGTTGTAGCAGTAGGATCACAGTACTCGATTGGTGGAGTACAATAGTAATCCAAGGTTAGAGGGAAGCGCTTGGTTGTAGCGGCATACCCACTGTACTTGATAGAGAAGGAGTTTCCCAATAGGTATGGTTTCAAATTCATGATCGATCCCGTGTGGGTCATTGCGGGGGTTAGCACCTACTGATCCTTTGTGGGTCCGACGGCTTAGATGAATCAGTGGCTACATCTGATCATCTCTATCGTCTTACGAAGTAGTATACCTGTGTGAGCTGAATCATGTTTTTCTTTCCTATGTGGATTGTGTTGCGCTATCCTGTGTGGATTTACGTTTTTCTTTCCTGTGAGGACTGGGTTGTACGTGGGATCGGATGTTGGAGCCGAACGAGAATTGATGACATAGGTATATGTATGGGCATATACCTAAGCAGTGTCAGATGTTACTTCGTGATTATATCTTTCCTTTGTGGATTATCCTTTGTGGATTCTGGGAGACCTTCGGGGGTCTCGGGGTCCCTATTGAGTAGCTTATACTCACCCCTGCACGGGCTATGCCCGCACTACGTTGTGTTTGTTGCAGACGACGGACAACGCTGATTGCGGTTGAGGCTTGTGGAGGAGGTCAGTACCTGGAGGTGGACCTCTGGGCGGGACATACTCAGAGCGGACGGCTGGACCCGAGGAGCTGTGGAGGCTATCTCTACTCACCCTTCAGGTGGGATTTCCGGTGGACAGCTCGATTTTGCGGCTTTGCTTTTCAGTTTCTATTTTCCCTTCCAGTTGTACTTTACTTTCAGTTTGGGTTTGTATACTGGACCACTTACATTTCCGCACTTACTGTTGTACTCAGTTTTTACTTAGTGTTTACTTCTTCTGCTTGATTGCTCTGTGGTGTTTGCTTACTTTACAAAGGCAATGCCTTCCCTTTTTACCGTAATTTACACCTTGGTGTTAGTCGCCAACCCCTGGCCTATGGAAGGCGGGCTTGGGGTAGTCATGGCGCGGGCCCCGAGGACGGGTCATGACATTTGTGCATATTTATCATGGTGAAAAGTTAAGTTTTCACAATTTAGGTTAAATTGGGTTTTAAGGGGGTTTAACTAGGTGATTAGTCTTAAAATGTCTCAAAAACTTGTCTAAATGATATTGTTTGAGTTAATTTTAACCCTTTAAAATATTATTTATGAATTTGGGGTTTGTTTGTTTTACTTGACCATGAAAGTGTCCTTATATTAATTTAAAACTATAAATAATTACAAGAGTTCCACTCCCCTCAATTATAAAAGGGAACCACTTATCAAGTCTTCTTTACACTTCTTGAGCCACTTATATCAAGAAATTATAACCTAAAAACATTCAAAAAATTCATCCCTATGACCTAGAGTCTTTTTCATCCACAAAATACTAACATAGAATGGTTAAGGTGTATTCTAAAGGCTATTTTACAAAGAAGAGGTATAACAAGAGTTTTCATTTTATTTATTATTATACCTCCTCAAAATATTACTAAAACATGATGATATAATAACTTAAGTATATATAATATAATTAAGTATTATTTTGTTCATGTTGCAACCCTTATTCATCACCTTTTCATTCTTATGGGGAATGAAAACATCGTTCGTGTGTATGTGTGGACTACCACTTCCACAAAGTGACGTGTTTCATTTTTAATCACCACCTCAAAATGATATTTTTAATAATTAATTTAATGAATACATATGGTTTTCATGAAATAATTATTATTATTTAATGAAAAAATATAACTTTCCACTTAACCCTTCAATTTTTTGGAAAATGATAACGTCACTCGTTCATACATGGGAACTATCATCTTCACAAAGTGATGTGATTAGTTTTTCATGTATGAATTTCATGGATGTTTTTAAAAATTAATTTTATTTTTAAAAATTAATTTTATATCATAAATAATATTATGGATATGATTGAACTGTGACCCCATCATCAATGGTTAACACACCAAAATAGTTTTGTGATTATGAACCTAACGTCCTCAAAACATCTAACATAAAAATAACTATTTTAATAACTATATCAAGAATGACAATAAATGATATAAAAGGGATAATAATATGGTAATAAACCTGAAAATGTTATTTATAATTTATAAAATTAATATAATTTTATTATACATGTGTTAAAGTATGTAATTGAATAGTCAGACTTGAGGTAACATATTTTTATTTAAACCCTTATTTTAAATGTTTTAATGTTTTTCTTATCTTTTCCTACATATCAATTTTATTTAAAATCTTCCAATTATGTTATTAATACACTTAAATTTATGATTACATTAATTTTACACCATGTTTTAATTTATTTAATAAGGATTTAAAATAATACTTTTAAACTTTTTCTAAATGGGTTATTTTTTATATTTTTACGAAAGTGTGAAAATATTTTTTTAATGTATACAACATGAGTAGAATTTCATGCCATCATGAATATTATTTTTTATTAATATTAATTTTTAAATTTTCATGGTTTTTCAAATGAATATCTTATTTTCTATTTTCTTGAAAAAATTTTAAAGAGTTTTCATTGAAAAGGGATTTTTATCTTCATTTTTATAGGAATCTCGAAAGGGCTTATGTATATGTGTTAAAAGGAATAAATTTTTGATATTTTAGGATGGAAAAAAATGGTTTATTTGATTTATGTATGTTACATTCTTCTTACACTATACATAATGATATATGATCCCGATGTAGATTTAGTTTTCATTGGTTAATGATTATGATCTCCATAGAACTATATTGGAAATAATTAAGTAAGTTAATCTATTTATAGGAGTGATGGTAAGAATGATTTTAATATTGATATTATGATGATGTAAAAAAAGTTACTACATGATTTTTATATGATTTCAAATGATTTTTCATGAAATTATGTTGATTTAATATGGTAATATAATTATTTTATGCTTATAGTAAAGTGTATTCCCCTTTGAAGTGGGAAACATATGTTTTTCAAGAAACTTTTTTCATGAGTAACCATGTTTTACAAGAAACCCTATTGATTAAGATTTTATCATTAATATTTGTTATGATATTTTTCAGGAAAAATATTTTTTAAATTAATCTTATTTCATGAGTTATAAAAGTTAATATTTGAGCTTAATGATTATTATGTAAATGGGAATAATTTCTTATGGTATTACATGATTTTCAATATATACTAATGAATTTATTTCTTTTTTATCACATAATAATATTTTTATTCTCATCCCATATTTTTCAATGTTTTTTACATATCCGAAGGATGAGTAGTAAACTATATAAATTTCTAACATTCTACTTTAGGGATTCAACTTTAAAGAAGAAAATACTTTTTTAATGAAACATGATTTTAAAATGAATTATCTAATTTTTGTGGGAAAAAATTAATTTTGTATTGGAAGTTTACACTTTTTATTATAAGGGTTTTATATTTAAGTTTTTTTCCTAATTCTCTAAAACTCTAAAATGAAAATGTCATCAAAATTTAATGAAGAGAAACCCTTGTTATAAATAATATAATTATGGGTATTTATGCTATGGGATGTCATATTCTACATGTAATTAGGAACACCTCCCCATAAACCATAGGTCATTAACTAGTGGTGGGGGCCAAACATAGTTATGGGGAGGGTGTGACTATAAATATAAGACATATGGGTAATGGCCAAATCTACCAAGAAATCAGCATGACCCATCCATTCAACGGACATTCTAAAACCTATGGAAAAATTAATATAGATCCAAATAGGCCCCTAAAGTCTTGACTAGAACATAGTAAAATAGTATATATGATCCATATACCATAACTGAGTAGTAGAATACGATAAAAAATTACAATTACTTATATATAAAAACAAAAAAGTGGCACAATGTCTAATACACATGCTGAAAAAAACTAAAAATAAATAAAATAGCCTCATATTCAAACTCATATATTCATCCAACTAAATCCTCAGCCTCCACATCCTAATAATTGAAGCATGTGTCATGATATAAATGATATCTATGTTTTTAGTGAAAATAAGAAATTCTACCCACATACATTGAACCCCATATCATGTATATTGGTAGGTGTGAGTCCAATGACCCAGTAGGAATTCCTAATACCTCAGCGATACTGATTGATGTTGTGACGAAGTGGATGTGCATTAAATGAATATAAATAGTTTTATTAATTTTAATTAAATACAAACAACTAAAAACATTACATATAATTAACATATATTAATAAAAATTTAGTCTTCTTGTACATTCCAGGTCATCACGACCCTTAACCTTATGTACTTAAGCACCATTCCAAGAGGAAGGGATTCAAATCATAAAAAAATACTAACATTTAACAATTGATGTAGGGTATGGTTTGAACTAAAATGTTGTCCAATATACACTTGAAGACTTTGGGTGGGGCTTCATCATAATATTAAACCACTGGCTGATGGAATGGGGGATGGTCATAAATTTTAAATCATTGATCAATACCTACTCACTTAAGTTAGGTCCATCATCAATGCTTCATGTCACACACTGAACCATCCTCTAGGGATGCCCTCAACCCAATCCTATTATGTAAAGGTCCACATCATGCACATAATGTAAGCCTGTGAAGGGATGGTCCAACCCAGCACACCAAACCATCACAAGACACTTAAGGGAGGTCATAAAAATTCACACCGACCCATCCCTGGCCACTCATGTGAGGTCAAAATAAGTAATATAGTTAGTAAACACATGAAACAAAAAATTGTTCATGCATCATATCCCACAGATCACTGAATCTTCACTAGGAACTAGAAACTTGGGGCCTATCTGCGAAAAAAAACTACTAGAGTCTTTTATACAAATCTCCACCCACTAGGTGTTCAACCACACCCATCAAACAAACATTAAAGTTCAATAAAATACGTAAAGGTTCTCACAAGGATATAAAAAAACAAATCATCATGAATTAATTCAAAAAATCCCTAAGAAACCACATAATAAATGTATAACATGCACACAAGCCCTGAAAATTAGAGTATCTCCATAATGAGTTCATACAGACGAAAACATGTCAATCCAAGTCCTTCTATATTCCTTTTAAACCCATTTCAAATACCATTTGTCAAAACATTTCAATAGACATCACACAAAAATTTACTAACACCGGTAACTTTTCCAAATTCCATCAAACATTATTTAGAAAACCTATTTTGTTTTGAAATTCCATTCCAAAACCCATTCCTCAAATCAATGGTTTTCCGTCAAATTACCATTTATCCAAACCCATTTTTTAAAGTAAATATTAAAAAGGTTGTTTGTTTCTATTCAAAAACCAACATAAACTTCCTAAAAATCCATAAGTAATTATACTGACACTTATTAGACAAAGGAGTCACTATCAAACCATTTAGAAAGTTATATTATAACATCCAAGCCTGAATGACCACTAATATGTTAGTCAGACCGGTGGGTAACATGGCCTAAAGTGTTCCTCCCCATATTCCATAGGATACTTACTAGTAGTGAGCGCGTAAATAGGTGATATTCGGGATACTACACCCTTATATTTAGAGTAGAACAACAGTATATCATGTAATAAACAATAGGTAACAACAGAAATAGGAATAAATAATGATAGAGTAGTTGACTAATAACAATAATAAAATGAATAATTAAATATGGACAACCCCAATATAAAATAGATGAATTCATGTCCTGATGATGGTACATAATATAATACAAAGGACATACAACTGGTAGTGATACAATACAATAATAACAAAAATAAATAAATGAAAATCTCTAAGGGCAATCTCAAGAGAATCTCAAGATCCAGCTCGGCCCTGTGCTCTTAACTCCCAAGTACTTGCTAAATAGCTCAATAAATCAACTAAGTTTCTACAATCAAGAGGTCTATTAGGGTAGCTTAGTATAATGGCGACCCGAGCAGGGTGTAAGATAATAATCCCAGTAGGTTCCCACCCATGATGTCTATAACTGAATCCAGTCATTGAAATTTAATGTAAATCAGTGTATAGGTATAAGAATAAAGATAAATAAGTAGTAGTGAATAAATAAACGATATCCCACATAGTTTCCTAAGGGACACCTGATGGCTATACTTGCTAGGGATCACAACCAGAATTGGATGTCTGGTTAATAAATAAATAAATGTATATATATATATATATATTAATAATCATATATATAGTTTAGTTATATATTGCATCCACCTATATGAACTAATTATATGCAGACGTAAGTGGCTATATACCTAGAATACAAGTTTATGGTTGGACCATGTCATAACTTAGACATACATATCCAGTATAAATGGTCCTATAAGATAAAACAATAGAGTACATTCCCTACATCCCAATGGAGTGAGAGATTCCATGAAACAGCACTTAGGATGGTTAGTGAGCCTCCATGGGAACTCTCTAAACATAGAACTTGGTACATAAATCTCATCATCCATATAGTATCACTAGTATAATACATTATGTGTAACACATGATGTAAGGGAGGATTATGCCTCCATTCTCAATAGAACCCTTACAATCATAAACAACCCACATAAAGTCATAATATAATTATAAATAGCATGGGAAAATACCTCCCATCTGTCTCTTTATTAATCCCATATATATAGGCAAGGCCTAATAAAAATATTGATACAATCCATGAAGAAATACCTATTAGGATTTACATTTAAATAAACCATTATAATCAAGGGAATTCCATTTATAACAATTAAAATTTTCATGAATAAAATGGAATTTCCTTTCCACCTTTTAAAAATCATTTCATTATAAATATTCAATTTTTCCAAGGAAGGCATCCATCATGAGCATTCCATTTCAGTTAAAACATTTAATTCAACTCACATAAGTCATGATTATAAATTTTTAACAAGAGGCATGGTCGTACCTACTAATTGATATCTATTTCAGTTTAAACCATTTAATTAATGACATTCCATTTAATTATAAAAAACAAAAATATTCAATTACAAGGTTCTAGGAGGTAGATTGTGGTCCCATGGTCAGATGGGCAATTACCTAGATGGGTAATCCCATTTACAAAGAACATCAAGCACTTAGGAGGTTCTCGGTTCAAATTAGACATTTATCAAAGGATTAAAAATCCCATTTAATAATATGTATGAAGGTTGTGTAAAAACATTCCATATATCTAATAAATAAATTCAAGTATAGAGAAAAACCAATTCAACAAGCTAATCATGATTTATATCACAAATAAATACTTTTTGGTTTAGAAGATTTCACACCTCTATTGAGGTGTTTTATTACAAAAACATAACATTTTTCATAAAAAATTAATTTATGAAAATTAGGAAATTTATTCATGAATCCTAATTCAACATATCAAATAGTCCTTTTTGAAAAAATACCCAACATGTAAATTAAATCCATAAGGGTTAAAATGTTATTTATAGGGTTCCATTGTTATTTAAACGATTACATGAAAGGGTAAATTCCATTTATAGACTATTTTAGACACTTATAAGGTGCTCTAGGATTTAAATAATTTAATTATCAAAGGGAAATATAAGCCGGCACACCCGTGGGGTGTCCGTAATTGAGGATGGTGTCCCCAATTCACATATCAGGGGGCATAAGGAGTTCATCTAGGTTCTATGATCATTTTGATATTAAAGTACCAAATATAAATAAACACATGGAAAATGTTGTTGTGTGGAATGTTGAATCTATTTATTAATTGACAATTAATTGAGGAATAATTTTTAGACCACCTACCTCATATTTAGGACATGTCACTCTTCCAATATCAAGCTCTAATTTGATCCGATTTAGAAGAGATCTACGAAACATACATTCACCCTAAAAATAGGGAAATCGAGATGAAACCTAAATAGTGAATCTGATAGAAGATTAAAAAAGAAAGATTCAAAAGTACTTGGAAGCTTACCGATATGGATACATAGAGACTGATGAAAAACAATTTTGACTTCAAACTGAAGAGTTATAATCATGCCTATGTCAGGCATGGAGGAGGAAAACCCATCACCCAAGGAGAGCCTCATGTGATAGTTGGAGGAGAATAAAATAAGAAAGAGATTTAAAATCTCATTAAGTGTATTTTGGTGATTTTAACATCAAATACCGGGTCACATAGTTTGGCCGCATGGTTTGGCCAAAACATGTGCCTATTATGTAGCACCCAATCTTTAAGAAATCACCTCGCTTGTTTTGGCCCACATGGTTATCCAAACAGTGTGCTAACCATGTGATGAATATTTCCAGGGTACCACCTAACTAGCACTACCCGTGTGATAAGGGCACATTTTTTTGGGTAAACTCTGTGCAGTCCTTGTGGGGTGTTTCTGAACCCTATTCTTCACATGCATGATTCTTTTTTGGAGCCTACATGGTTTCAGAAAATCCATGCACCTTTTTCAGACCCTCCATAACATTATTTCTAGATCTCGATGCTCCAAAAACTCGATGAGGCACCTAGAAAACCTCTAATAACTTGACCCAATTATAGAAACAACACATTTAAGTGTTCTAACACTCAAAATTTTCATTATGAATCCATGTTTTAAAAACATTCCATCCTGTAAATGCCAAAAGTTCAAATTCCATTGGATTTTCATCTAGTTCAAAAACACGTGTCGTTAAAACCTCCCCACCATAGAAATTATCATCCCCAATAAGCCTTAAGGATCAATTAATAAATGAACTTACCTACAAGGGATGTATAATCTCTTTAAAATGGTCATGTTTTATTTCCAAACTCCCAATGCGCCTCCAAGTATTCATTTAATCCCACGACACTTAAGCCACCAAGACTCGATCAAACACTCATTTTCCAATAAAAATACAGATACAATACTTACCTAACACCATCTAGATAGAGGCATGATTATGTCATCATCTCATTAAACATATGACCAATGGTTCTCCCCACCTTAGGCCTTCACTCTAGAAAGGGTCCAATTCTAAACCATGATATTTTCTACCTTTGAAATTGCCTACATAGAACGTTTTAAGCATTCTAATGACCCTCCTAATGCCTTTATTTAATAGGGAGAACCCGATTTCATAAAAGGTCATAGAAGAGACCTCACTAAGAGAAATGTTAAAATCCTGATCAGCCTAACAGAACCAGTCACACACACTTTTCAAGAAATACATAATCGACCCTTTAAACCACACTAGCTTTAACTTGAAAACATGATTCTAATAGTTTTCACTCGACTGCATCTATTGATTGAGGAGAACCACAAGTCCATCCACTATAGATAAGCCTTCTCAAAAAGATGGCATATATGGTTGATGCATTTCCAACTGAACTATAACACCTTCCCCCAAGGAATCCAATGTTTACAACGAACACACTCACTAAAGTTTTTCCCGAACATCCAGTGAAATTTCTTGATCAAGACATCATTTTATCATTTAAATTTTCATGCCTTAGCATGAACAAGGGTGTAATATATATCCAGCCCACTGTAATTTGCTACACTTTTAATCAAAACCTCCAATATTGACAACAGGTATAGGATAACCTTAGATTCACCAAGCTAGAGTCCAAGGAATAAACCCTAGGTAGCCTACACTCCATATTTACGAGTGATATGTTGATAATTTCCAAGACATACACTTCAAAACATTGACTAAGCTTTGAAAACAAATTCATGATAATCAATTCAGACAAAATGGATGGTGTCTAAGAGTCTTTCCATGGTGTTCCTACTTGGGAACCTAAGTATCACTCAATATTAACCAATCCTCAATAAGAAAACCATGTGTCCAACATGCAACTAGACAGAGATCACATATCTAGATAAGTGAATTTAAAACATTAGTGTGGTGTAATACCTACACCAATTTCAGGCATCAAGGATGAATTCAAGATAGGGGACATTCTCATATCTAAAAAATACACTAAGGGGAAACCAAGAAAAACATAATAAGAACAGTCGAAATACTATTTGTCGACTACCCTTGAAAGAGGCTCAACTTATCCTGATGATACACCAAGACAAACCCGATCAGGTTTCCTTTAATACTTGAGGCATGACATGATCATTCTTGCTTAACCACTGAAGTCATCCAAGACCAATGGTGATTCTAAAGGTTACATACACAACCAACCATATAAACATCATGTTGCCATGAAAGCACCGACATGATTCAAAACTCACCAGCCCGAAGACGTTTGAGAAAAACAAACAATTTCCCAATGGTCCACTTTTGTTATTCTCATTCTATATGGAAGGGCACATAACCACAAGAATCGATGTGCTACTCCCCACATTAGTGGTTTCCTAGTTATTATTAGAAGAGACAGACTAGACGATCATAAGTACTCTACATTAAACCCACCTTAAACACATGTGTGACACTCCTCCAATCCATGATCACATACATCAATGCAATTAGCATGAAAACTAACCTGACTGACGTGTAAAAACACCTGTGTCTCCAGAAACTCCTCTCGAGCATTAGGAAAAAATTATTTATTTAAATCCCAAGTCATTATACTATGAAGATGACATGATATCGTACTCAATAGAAAAATGATAGATAATTACACTGAACTCACATGGTTTGTTACATCACTTGATACTCTATGGGAACTATGAACATGAATACATAATACCCCAAGGTTTTAGAAGAAAATGAAACATACTGGATACTACATATAGGATTTCATCACTATGGATTAAGTATTTGATGTACTATATAAGATATTGAACCCAGAGTTATATTTCCCCATTCAACCATTAACCAGGATGAGGACACACCAATTCATCTATCACCAAGGAAAGGAAAGGGTCAAGCAACCTACTAAGTGGCTGACCATGACTAAGGAATGTCTAATGATCAGAAACTGATCATTACCCAATTATCACACCGATAACAAGGGTGAATGAAAAGATGACCCCCATTCGAACAAGGGTTTCATTTAGAAGATAATATTTCTACTAGGGACAACGACTCTCGAACAACACCAAATGTCCAAAACTCACAGAATTTAGAAAGGAATGGAATCTATAAGGGTGAAACCTACTTTAGGCTAGCCCCTTATGAAAGAAAAAACACTGAACTTATCACCATGTCATGCCAAAAAAATTTCACTGGGACCTACACCTATTATTTAAGACATTGCTAAAAAGAAAAAGAACACCTATGGAAAACACTCATACATCCATTAGAAGGAAACTAAAAGGGAAACTGAAACTCAATCTACCCTTAAACAAAAGAAACCACCAAAGGTTCCATTTTCAAGTCATTACATTGATTCTTATTAAATATCTAATCATTCAAAAGAATTAAAACAAAACACCAAGGCATGATGGTAAGTATTATAAAACATGCTCTTTAATCATTAACTATTCATTGGTATCCCATCATAATTGTGAAAATTATCATATAAATTCCTTTTTTATTGATAATGTAACCTACTAGGGTCCCATTAAACCAACCTAGGTTCATCAAAATGCAACCCAATAATATTTGTTTCATTCTTGAAATTATAAACACCCAACCGAGCCATCACATATAAAGCATACCCCAACTGACCTACTTGGGCCTAGTTGTGCATTTTAGAAGCTAACTGATTCATTTTAGATCAAAATTAAACTGATTTTACATTTATAATCATTTCACAATATAAAATGGTAACATATTTAATTCCTCATCCACATTGGTTCCCATTTACATATTGATAAAGTTCACATACACTTTACAGTTTGGCATTTGGCTCTCATTAATCAAAAATAATTCACATTAAAATTTAAAATTTATCATCTTTTCATTTTGACAACAATTTCTGAACATTTATAAAGCTCATAAATTGTTTTAGTATACGAGTTACCATTTCCCAATTTTATGTCTCCCATAAACCTTACAATTGAAAAATAGTTCTCATTTAATTGAAAAAAAATAAAATTATCCCCTAAAACCATTTACATTTATCCTAAAAAACTACCATTTCATTAAGAAATAAACAATAAGAAGAATACTATTAAGTACAAAAGCACAATTCATAGGCAAGCCATGATAAATAAACACTGAATCTTGTTTAAAAAACAAGCATGCTAAAGAAATAAAAGCATGGAATATAATCACCTAAACATGTTATACATGTAGGATGGATTAAGAAAATAAGATCATGTAGTAACACTCAAGGCACATAATCAATCAGTAGGAAGCTCTACCAATGCAACTATATGGCATAGAATATGCATGACATGTTATTTTCTATGTTCCTATAATGATTTATGCAATAATTCATTCTTACCATACCAGGACAAGGGTAAAATACCATAAATTCATAAATAAATACATTGTACAAATTATGACTTTAAATCAAGGTGAAATCACATCAACATTAATAATAAACATTATGAACAATAATTTCAGTTCCTGGACACTTGGTCATTTTCTAATGGGTTGGGTGATTAGTACCAGATAAAACTATTTACCAAGCACTGAAACAATCATAGTATCCTTTATACTAGCCTAAAATAGTAATACAAAGGAAAATAAATCATCCTGATACAACTTTTTAACATAACAAACCGATTTTCCACTAATACCGTAGCTGAACCGATGGTTCACTTGGCCTGAAGCATGCCTCCCCATATTCTAGAGGCTATCGACTAATAGCGAGGGTGTAAGGAGGTGATAGTGTGGAGACTATACCCTCATGTTTATAGTACACAATGGTATATAATGTAATAAACAATAGGAAATGGTAGAAACAGAAATAAATAATGATAGAGTAGTAGAAGAATAATAATAATCAACTAAATAATAGAAGATGTCCAACCCCAATATACAATATTTGGATGCATGTCTTGATGATGGTATATAAGATAATACAAAATAGATACAGAAGGAAGTAATAAATTACACTAATAAAGAAAAAATAAAAGAAAATCCCCAAGGTAAATCAACACGAGCATCCCGAACTCCAGCTCGGTCCTGTGCTCCTAACTCCTTGGTACTAGCTAAAAAACTCAAGCAATCAACCAATGTCATGCAAGCAAGAGGTTTATTCGGGTACCCCAATGCAATGAAGACCTAGGTAGGGTGTGAGATAATAATCCCAATAGGTTCCCACCCATTGTGTCTATAACTGAATTCAGTCCATGAAATATAATGTAAAGCAATGTGAAATTATAAAAAAGAAAAATAAATAAACAGTGCTGAATAAATAAACAACAAACCAATAAGGATTCTAAGGGATACATAGTGTCCATACCTATTTTGGATCATATCCAAAATAAGAAGTCTAATATATATATATATATTAGTTATATATTAGTTATATATTTCATCCACCTATATAAACTATGTTCATGGAGACGTAAGTGTCCATATACCATGGATACTAGTTTCTAGCTAGATTGGGGCATATCTCATACATCCATAACTAGTCTAAATGAGCCTATAAGTTCAAGAAATAGGGCACATTCCCTACATCCTAATAGAGTGAGATACGTCATGAAAAAACACTTAGGATGGAGTGTGAGCTGCTATGGAAACACTTGAAACATAGAACATGG
Source organism: Viscum album (assembly GCA_963277665.1). Lineage (NCBI taxonomy): Eukaryota > Viridiplantae > Streptophyta > Magnoliopsida > Santalales > Viscaceae > Viscum > Viscum album. The sequence goes on from OY728148.1 coordinate 1,611,187,371, forward strand.
CATGTAAAGCCTATCATCCATATAGTATAATTCTTGTGAGACGTCATACTCAACACCTGATGAAAGGGATTGTGATTACTCCATGCTCAACAGAACCATTACCATCACACATGACCTGCCTAAAGGCATAATATAATTATAGATTGCATTGGTAAATACCCCTATCCATCTCTTTTATCAAGCCCATGTATATAATCAATGCATAATCAAATTTTTAATACCATTCATGAAGAATTATATCTCATTATTTGCATTTAAATATCCCATTATAATCAATGGAATTCCATTTATAATAATTCATATTAAGCATGCCTAAAATAGTGTGTCCTTTCTCCCCTTCTCAAATCATTTCATTATAAAAAAAATCAATTTAACAAAGGAAGGTATCCATCATGATAATTACATTTCGTTTATAACATTTAATTCAACTCACATAAGTAATTTTTATTAAATTATAACAAGAGGTTTGGTTGTAAAACCCAATTCATTTCCATTTCACTTTAAACCATTTAATTTATAACATTACATTTAATCATATAAAACATGGAAATTAAATTACAAGGTTTAAGGAGGCAGTTAAGAGATTCCATGGTCATCTGGGAATTTACATAGATGGGTAATCCCATTTACAAAGAAATCCAATCACTTAAGAGGTTCTTGGTTCAAATTATACATTTATCCGTGGAGGGAAAATCTCATTTAATAATATGAATTAAGTCCATGTAAAAACATGCCATAAATCTAATAAATACATTAAACCCTAGAGAAACACCAATGCAACAAGCTAAGAATTATTTATATCACCAGTCAATACTTTTTGGTTTAAAATAAAACACTCTTCCATTGAGGGGTTTTATTATGAAAAATGAAATTTTTTATAAAAAATTAATTTTTCTCAATTATGTAGTTCATTAAAGATTCATAATTCAACATATCAAATATTCATTTCTATAAAAATACCCAACAAGGTAATTAAATACATAAGGGTTCAAGTGGCATAAATTGGGTTCCATTATCATTTAGGTGAATACACACAAGGGGAAATTCCATTTATATATTATGTGAGATGCTTAGAAGGTTCTGTGATGTTTTAATAATTTCATTATGGACCCCCATGGGGTGTCCGTAATTGAGTTCGGCATCCCCAATTCATATATCGAGGGTCATAAGGAGTGCATCTAGGTGTGATGATCATTTTGATATAAGAAATGAAATATAAAGAAACACCTGGAAAAGGCCGATGTGCAGTGAAGCGATGCTATTTATAAAAGGACACAAAATAAATAAAAGTGATAGACCACCTACCTCGTACTTAGGATGTATCACTCATCCAATATCAAGATCTGGTTCGGTTTGGTTTTGAAGAGATCCAAGAAATGGACATTTGAACTGAAAATAGGGAAAATGAGAACACACCTAAAAGAGGTGATTAAACAAATTAATATTCAAGAGGTCTCCAGATCGTACCAATATGGATCCATAGAGACCGAAGACAAATGATTTGAACTTTGAACAGAGGATTTATCATTATTATTAGGTTAGGCATGGAGAAGAAAACCCCATGGCTCAAAGAGAGCCTCACGCAACAACTAGAGGAGAAGCAATGAATAAATAGGTTTAATACCTCCTTAAGGGTATTTTGGTAATTCTTCCCTCAAACACTGGGTTGCATGGTTTTTCCACACAGGTTTTCCAAACCGTGCACCAACCATGAGACACCCAATCCTTAAGAAGTTACCTTGCATGGTTTCGGTTGCACGGTTACCCTAAATGTGCGTCAACCATGCAATAAATAGTGAGAGGGTACTGCCTATGTGGAACTACTTGTGAGAGAAGGGCACATAGTTTGGGTAATCCATGTGCATCCCATGTGGGGTATTTTTTCTACCTTTTCTATAGTGGGACAATTTACTATTGGAAGCTACATGGCTTCAGACAACCTATGCGCCTCTATCAGACCGTCCAAAAACTGATTTCTATACCCCGATACTCCCAAAACACGATGATACTCACAAGAAACCTCTCAGACCTTTAACCAAGTCTAAAAAACAAATTGATGTTTTCCCACTCTTATAATTTAGTTTTCAATCCTGGTTTTAAACATTTCTCATCCAGTAAATTCCAAAAGTTGAAATTCCTTTGGATTTTCATCCAGTTCAAAAGAACATGTCGTTACATATATGGTCCTTGTTGACTACAAGGTTGAAGTAAGACCATCCTGACATTATAGGTAAGGTCACAAAAATATCTAAATATGTATAAAAATACACTAATGAAGGAAAATTAAAATAAAAAATAAACCCAATGTCTCTAATATGGTTAGAGATCCCTACCATAATAAAGCCAATATCTTTAATTCCTGACTTGGCCATCATTGCCTTGGCTCGTCCAACCACCTCCTCAATTCTTAGGGAACCTGTATCATGACCCAATATCACAGTTAATTAATTATGATCATTTAAATTAATTATACAATTCAAATTAATTAATTAATCAATTAAAACTAAAAATAAAAATTTATATAATATACATCAAACTCCCTGGGAAATGAAACAAAACTGGAATTGTGAGTAGTGGGTTGGTCGACTTTTGATGCACTCTCGATCCTATAAAAATAAAATTTCAAAAAATTAATATACAAATTAAAGAAAAATTTCTAAAAATCTATGCAAAACATAAAATAAATATTTGTAATAGCATGCCTTACAATAAACGATAAATGATAGCTTGATTTCCTCTAATCGTGAACTCCTCTACATGGCACACACAAAAGCACCATAAAATTAAATGATTTATTCAATGTTCGATGATTTTTTTTCATTTGAACGCTATCCATTATGAATTGAAACCAATGATGAAAGGAAAAGAGAATAAATGGATAAATAATAGGATATCCTACCATGATTTGGAGCGATGAACCTCTTTGAATCCAACTAGATTATTGAGAAGGAATGGGATGGTATGGTTGGATTCAATATCCTCTTATTTGCACTACCATATTAGAGAAAACCCAAAGGGGTTTTTAATTTAGAAGCCCACTTAAAAATATTAGATAAACTAGCCTAGAAGATTCATGGTGTGAACCATGTTCACAGCATAAACCCCCATAGAAATGTCCAATTTCTTTTGTTCCATGATATTCAGGATATTAATCATTGGTTAAAGATGTAAAAGTCTTACAGTTGGTAATTTTAATAGCCCAACAAATTAGGAAATTCTTTCAGACTATTTTAAACCCCCAATATACTCGTTGATCCTTGAACTGTTTCTGAAAACATTTATTATAGACTTTTGAACACTCCAAAACCCAGCTTGAGCCTCTGTTTTCTAAACTAGAAACTCACCAAATGAAATTTTCAAATTCCCTTAAGATTTTCCAACCCATAATGACACAGGTCACTAAAAAATTTCCACCATAATTATTCTTACCTATAAGAAACTATGGTAATACTATGACTATGATCCTTGGCCTACCTCAGGCATTAAATTCTGCAAATTCTCTACATTTCATCCCCAAGAACCCAACATGATTTCACAATAAAACTCTATCCCCAAGCCTAAACACACTATATTTTACTCCAAAATCACCATTTTGATCCTTGAACCACCTAAACTACACCCCGAGCAATGAAACTATTGTGGTCTCCAAATAATTTTTTCCATTTACACATAATATTATATTCATTATTTCCTTGGATGAAATTTCCTAGAAGTGATTGGAATCACCTTTCGATGCACGACTGCACCACCAAAATACCTAATCATGGTGCATTAACACTTATAGGCATCATGATAATCTTCAACACCCACACTAATATCTAAGACTGAATCTCGATGTAGTCCAAAACATTTTTTTCTCAAAAAATATATCTAATTTTCATAATATTTCCTTAAGAAATAATGAACTACTGACCCAATTGAATTTTATATCATAGCTAAATCCACCCCCATCCCAATTTTAATGCACTGAATCCCATCGACAATGCACTCCAATTCCCAAATCATGTCCAATTAAACCCGGAAATTCTAAATCCCCCTCGACCATCCTCTGACTAGTGCCACTAAATATTGACCCTTATGACATGAGGGTCACACACCATATGATCATTGATATTCTCTCCACCATATTTGTATCATTATTTTCTCAATGGAAGCCACAATCACTCACAACTCTGAAAACTAAATCCCTATTATCCTTCTTCTCATCATTGCCAGTCTCTAATATGGTTCCCAATTGTACTCATTAATCCCAAAACACTAAAGTTGCAATAGTAAATTCATATCAAGACTTATTTTTCTCCCCAACAAAAGAATACACTGCCAATAACTAATTCTAGATAATGTTTCTCCCCACCATATGAATATCCTATATAAATCATAGATTAGCTGATCACAATAGCATACCCAAATAAAAATACACATCAAGTGGTCTAACCCTTGAGCTAATAAAAGTAAAATTTGAATAATCAATCCCAATGTAAAAACCCAAGAGAATGTAAAAAGTGGACTTTATAAATAATCCATCTTGACCCAACAATAAGAGGCTCCAAGAATAACCTTATCATACCACTGAGTACACAATACAACACTTGGGTATCTCTGAGTAAACTATAAAAATACGGTAAACTTATTTATATAGCCATCAGTTTCTCTTTATATGACACAAAAAACCAATCACACACACCATTTTACCTCAGTTATGATTTACCATGAAAACATGGCATATAAGAAAAACACACATTTCAATCATCTAGGTTACTTCTATCCAAAACACCAAATCCAAGAATAGAGGTTTAAATAGGAACCTATCAAATACTTTGATAAAACATTTAAAACAATTTATAAATAAAAAAACTCAATAGAGTTTTTAAAAAATCCCTTTTATTCCAAGGGATTTCCCTAAAAACCTTAATCATTGAAAATCCCTATCCTTTTCAATAATTTTTCTTAAAAAACATCCTCATCAAAAAATAAATTTAAAACCAAATTTAAAAAATATTTTCCTATGTTATTTTTTCAACCATAGAATCCCAATCTTTTCAAATCCAACATATCTATGAAAAATTTCAAGTATAAAATATTATAAAATCCATTTAATAGACACCTTATACTACCATATGAGTTTTATTTTCAAAACTAGGTTTTCCTTTTAAAAAATGGTTTTTCTCAAAACCCAACCACCCTAAGACAATTTATATATTGAATAAAACAATCACAAGAATAGTCAAACAACCAAACCCATAATATTTTTATTAATATATTCACCCCTTATAATATATTTGGGAAAACGTCATTTAAATTTAAATTTCATCAAATAATAATGGATTTCAATGAAGAATTATGTCAAACAACACCATACATAGGCATGAGTATCATTCCCTAATGACACTATAATCATTCACAATCAACTCACTAGATCTTAGATATAAACTATTACTCAGAAAAAGTCTCATCTATTATGAATTGGGATTCTTGGTCCAAACCAACACTTCACTCCTCTTAGAGAGCCTAGTCCCAATATTGGACATCCCCTGATAACTTGGGTTTCAACCGATGTCATGCTATCCAAGCATGCACTAAGTCTACCTACCGAGTCCTAAAAACCTATCTATATCTCTAAATAAAATGTCCCATCCTAGGACATGCTTTGATACCATTTTGTAATTCCTTGACATGGGACACCCAAATAGTGCCTAAGAATGGGTCATCACATAGCCTCAGGAACACATCCTTGTACACTATAAGCTACCGACTAGTGGAAAGGTCGTAACAAAATTTTGGGGAGACTATTCCCTATAAAATAAGGCCTGAGAGTCATTCCTAAATATACAGAAGATTCAGTAAGACCCATCCATAGGACAGACACCCCCAAACCCATTGAAAAACAAAGAGGGACCCAAATGACCCCCTAAAATCCATAATTTAAATTATTAAAATAGTTTATATCACTCATAAACCATAAAAATAGAATCAATAGATAAAAAATAAAAAGAAATCATATATAAAAATAAAATAATGGCACACTAACTAGTACACAGGCTGAACATAACTGAAAACAAATAAACTTGCTTCTTGGACCAACTCACTTAATCATCCTATTGAATCATCATCCTCTAAAACCAGCTGACTAAACCATGTATCCAAATCCAAATGAAATATGTGACCTAAAAGAATATAATAAACCCCATTCCATTTAAATTAGTAGTGGGTGAGTCCAATGACATAATAAGAATCCCAAATTCTTTAACGATATTGAGTTCTGATACGATTAAATATTTGTTCATTCAATATGTATAAAGTACAGTCATGTCCATACAACACACCCACCCAGAAACATAACATGTGATGCACATATAATCATATAATTCAGGTCATCATGTGCTAACTAGGACACCATAATAGTTGACCTTACCCGATTTAGCGCAATATTAGAAGGAAGTGAGCTACCTCATACTAAAACCAGACTTGTACCCAAATATATAGGTCCTGATACTAAACTTTATTTTGACCCACACATGAAGTCTTAGTGGGGGGAATCTTAGAAACCTTTACACACTTCTTGAAGGAATTGGAAATTTTAATACATCTATAATCCTCAAACCATCCCTCATCACTCAAGGGAAATCTATCATCAATACATCACGTCACACCATGACCCAACCCCCAGGGTAGTCCTCGACCTAGGATGATAAAGTAACAGTCAACATCATACACATTACTAAACCCTCTACAGGTAAGGTCTAACCAATCCCATTGAAGTATCCCCACACACTCAATAGAAGTGATAAACAAGAACACCAATCCATCCTCAAAAACTCAAGGAATGTCACAATAAATTATATAATTATCACACATAGGTAACAACAAGAAGGACACATAGCCTAAATCACATATCATCAAATCATTACAATATACTAGTTACTTTGGTCCCAACCATGTATAAAACACAACCACTAGGTTCCTTCAAGCCCTTCTACTCCCCCTAAGGGTTCAACCATGCCCATCCATACAAAATCATCACTTTGATAACAGAAGACCGGGTTTTCATAGTGATACACACACAAAACACATCATTATTAATTAAAAATTTTAATCTCTAATTAATCACAAATGGTATGCACAATAATAATAAAAAATCATAAAAAACTGGGAATCTCCCTCATGAGGTCAAATATAGAAAAAAGTCAATCTAATCACTTCAAAATTACTTTAATATCCAAGTAAAATTCATATTTTCATACCATTACAAAATTCATCACACACCACTTTAATCACACCATGACCTTGTCCAAATTATGTTAGGAGTTCTTTAGAAACTCGACTTCCATTTTGAAATACCATTTTAAAACCTTCCCCTAAAATCACCATTTTCCATGAAATTCCCATTTATAAAAATCTATTTTTAAAATAAATTTATAAAAGGACATCCATTTTTGTTCAAAAACTAACATATGCCTCCAAAAAATCATTAAGGAAGGATATTGGCACTCATTTGATCAAGGAGCCACAATCGAATCATTTAACAAGATATACAGTCTATATTGACAATTTGGAATATGAAATCCCACACCAAACTTATAGGAAAACTCACACAAGATAATTAATATATAGAAATAGATACTAATGAGAAAATATGAATATAAAATAACCAAGAGACCAAGTGTTTCAAATAAGTTCGAAACCCCCTACATCAAAAAATCTAATCTCTTTAATTCTTGGCCCGATAGTCATGACATAGGATTATCTAACCACCACCTCAAATCTCAGCGAACCTATCAAATGACCCAAAATCACAATTAATCCATTATAAATCTTTATAATTGATAAAATAATCAAATTAAATAATTAATTAATGAAATAAAAAACCCCAATTAGAATAATCTATTCCAAAATCATCGATTAATGCAACGAAACCAAAATCACATGCAGCTGGGTTCAGTCCACTCCCAACGTACCCTCGATCATATACTAAGAAAAAACAAAAATATTAATACCCATATCAATAGAAAATTTCAAAAAAAATATTTAAAAACCAGAATTAAATCCACAAAATATACCTCATGATAAATAGTAAATAGTGTCTTGATTCACTTCTCTCGGCACCCCTTCTATAGGACACACACAAAAGCCCAATCAAGAAAAAAAATTATCCATGATCCATAAAACTCATTCAACTAAAAACTTTTATATATGAAATTAAATATTTAATTAACAAATTGGATAAGAAAGGAAGAATAAATAAGATTTCTTACCTCAATTTGGCATGATAAACCACTAAGAATCCACCCAGATTAACGGAGATGAAAGAGGATTCATTCTCCCCCTATTCATGTGCTCATCTAAAAGGAAACACCTGAGGGGTTTATAATTTAGACATCCATGTAGGAATTTTAAAAAAATGAATCCCTTAAAATTTATTTATTGTAACAAAGTCTTACACCGTGAAAGTCCTAATACTACTTATTTTAGCATCCCAACCACTCTGGACCATCCCTACCTCTATACTGAACCCTAAAGACACCACCTGAGCCTTAAACCACATCTAAAAACTCTTTTTAGAGATTTTAAAACACTTTGAAAAACAAATTGATCCCTATTTCTCAAAATTAACCATAACCCAAATTAAAAGTTGAAACTCCCTCTGGAATTTCCATCTTGTAACCACAACAAATGTTATAAGAAAATTGTTAAGAATTACTCCATATTTGATCACCATTGAATATTTTTAAATCTTGTTATTTTAAAATACTAGAATAATAGAGAAATCATCTTTTCAATATATTCTCATTTAAGTCTCAACTTATCTAAAATAGAATCATTATTGAATCTCTAACAACATTGTGATATTTTAATCATTGAAGAATAAATCAATATTGTATGATTTTAACCTCTATAATCCTTATACTTTCTCCAATTGATAAATATTACATAAGAAATTTAATATCTTATACACCAAACACATTATATTATATATCATAACTCCTATGATACTTTTTATATTTTTAACTTTATAATTTCCTAAATATTTTTTAAAAGCTAAAAAAATAATTATGTATCATCAAAAAAATACTACATATCTCAATATAGCCTTACCTTTCCCACATTTCAACATATTGTTCAAAATATATCATATTCAATACATAAATATATTATCTATTAGTGTAATTATTTTTTATTTTCCACAATTTTATATTCATTGGAAAAATATTCTTATATATTCTCTGAATTCCTTATATATCGCTATAAGGTTTATGAATTTTATATATCTCTATAGTCACTTTAGAAAGTGTATTACAAATTATTCAAACATCTTACATATCAAATTATGGGTTTTTGTGTTTTCTATATTTTAGTGTGCACTAAAAAAATGTTTCTTATGTATTCTACAAAAATATTACATATTAATGTATGGTTTTTTCCTTTTCCATATTTTTGTATACATTTCCATAGGAATATTACATATCCTCCAAATATATTATATACCATAAAAATGTTACATATCATAGGGTCATTCCAAAAATTTCATAGATATAATCTAGAGATTGTTACATATCATATTTAGATCTAGTCCTTGGCTAGTATTTTTATTTTTGAGAAAAATTATGCATCCCAGCCATTTTTGAAATTTTTTCCTCAAATAATAATTTTAAAAATTCATTAAATATAACATGATCTAACCCATTAAATACCCATATGGTTTAATATTGGGATGATTGTTCCAGATCAATTATACCTCTAATAGTCTTGGTGATAGTGAATAGCATTGAGTAAGATTATTTCATAATGTGGGAGGCATTATCCTATATCAGCCAACAAGATATACAAATATCCAATGTACAAAATAAACAGAACACCAGTAATTTATATATATATATATAGACAACTAAATTTATACAATAAAAGAATGAGACATTAAATACAAGAACAATGACACATAGGAAAATACCAATGGAATTATACATATGAAAAGCCTCTGAATCTGGAAGACATAAGAACCTGGTAAACTAATCCTTACCATGTATACCTTGGGATTGATCTCCAACCTCATCAATAAAAAATAAAATTATAATAACCCATGATCTCCCATGAATATACAATAATCACATATCATCATCTCTAGAAATTCTACACCAACTCTAAGTCAACCAATACCATCTCTAAACCATGTATTCTCTACAAATACACAAAAATTGTGTGCAAAAATCTCATTGATGGGTGAGTGTAAACATACCTTGAAAAATTCATTGAAACTAAAAAAGAATGATAAGAAAAAAGTCGGCTTAAACATAAATGTAACACCCCAAGATTTCATAGTACACTTCTCTTTGAATAATACAGTAGTGTGTGTTGTACGCAACTTCGAGTTCTAACACACCACAACCAATCAAACTAGCCGTTATGAATAGTAATACCTAATTTTTGAAATTTTATAAATTTTATCTTTCAAAATGGACTTTATTTTTGGATTCAGAATATAGAAATTATCTTAGGGTGAATTTTTGGTACTTTTCTGATAACTTTCATATTTTGATGAATAGTGAAAATTACTAAATTTTAATTAAAAACAAATTTTTTAATCAAAATAATTAATAGTGATAAATTATGAATTTGAGTGATTTTAAAGTATAATTAGATTATATTTTTACCATTTAAACCAATGTTGTTCATTGGACATAATTTCACATTTAAACTGAACATAAGCAAGTTTTAATCATCGGATAGTTATTATTTCTTAAAAACACACTTTTTGTTTTGACAAAGTAAATTAATTTTAAATTAATTTCTTCCACTTATGTGTTTTGAATTTAGAAAAATGGATTCCATATTTAGAATCAGGAGGTAAAAATTGTGTAAATAGGTGACTTTTATTTTTAGACATTTTGAATAATTACTTCAGTAAATATTTTATTTACCATGGTTAAAGGGTAAATCCAGTAAATAAGGGTAAAATAATAATATTATAATAATATTAAATTACCCTAAAACGTGTCCTAACCCTATTGGTTGATACATTTCCGACCATGGTCATATTTGGGTCGATTTTGGGACCCCATGGAGTCACTTGTAAGTGATAATGACACTTTATATTAATTAAGTTAAAGTAAATACAAAAATGACATAAGCATATATCTTTTAGAAAAAAACTTTTTACATAGTGTTATATATGTTATATTTTCAAATATAAATATTAATTAGAAAGATAAAATGATTTCCTACATAATGGTTTTTTATTTATAATTTTTAGACATTGAATAATTTAATTTAATTATGACTCAATAATGATGTTGTATTTTCATTATTAATGAAAGAATCAAATAATTGGTATTATAAATGTTAAAATAAATATAATTTTAACGTTTTGATGCCATCCACGAATTTTATTGGCTAAAATTTAATGTTATTATTTCTTAAATAAATTTCTTTCGAATTAATAATGTTTTTAAGACATTAACAAAAATCAATTATTAAATAGTGTCAAAATTGACATAAATGAGTTTTTAAAACAAATATTATATTATTAATTGATATTCTATTCCTAAAGATCTAAGGTTCAGCCAAAGGACTTATATAATGATATTTGTATCATTAATGGATTAATTTGTGGTCTCTTTGAAGTATATAGTATGTTTATTAACTATATAATATAAAAATACAAAGAGACATGGTAAAGGTCAAACTTTCTACTAAGATTTAATTCAAAAAGATAAAGCTAATATAGTGATCCAAACTTATATAAAACCTATTTTTTGAGTGGTTTTCGAACTATAACCCCCTTAAAATTTAAATAATCTACTTTTGAGACATTAGAAACCTAATATGAATTTATTATAAAATAATATTTCTAGCTTTTCCTAAGGCGCCCCTCACCCCTCTTATAAAAAGGCACTCCCCTTTCTCACTAATTCACACCTTGAAAGCCTTTTGGATCAACCAATACCTACCCAAAAATCATACCAACTTCCCTCACTTAAACCTAGAGGCCTTATTTTGATTGTAAATCCAACCAAAGGAGCCCTTTTGATCAAATCAAAAGTAAGAACCTGAAGAAGAGGTAATGATTTCACCACCCTCTTTCAAGTTCCTTTCTTCTTCCACTTCTTATTTCTTTGTTATTTCCATTCAAAAGAAATAACTCTAGTATCTTCTATATACTTTGATGTTATTATAAATATGGTACAACCATATTCAGTATTCTATCCATCCTTTGAATGACATGTCACCATACGTGCATACGTACGGATTACCGTCTCCACGTCGTGGTGTAATTGTTATTCAATACATTATTATTTGGATTGGTATAATAATGATGTGTAATTCATATAAATAATAAATATAACATGATAATTATTCTGTATATATGATATAACATCCAATTATATATTATTTTAATATCAAAATAATGATATTATCACTCGTGTGTACGTACGGATTACTGTCTCCACGAACGTGATAAGATTAATTCCACATCATATCCATTCAAGAATAAATTTCATTTGATGATTAAAAATAATTTTTAGAGACATGATATCATTCTGTATATGAATAATATACATCCCATCCATAAAAAAATATGGCTCACATAAAAAAGAATATAAAGGAAAACGAATCCATTAACACCCAAAACGACGATAATACAAAGATATTATTAACAAATCAATGTTAAAAGATCATATATGATATCATATTAATGTATATGATTATTGTATAATTAAATAACAATAATTTCACCATTATACAGGAGATTAACCTACCCTCGACCAAGGAAAACGTACAAAGTAAGGGGTTTCTTATCTCACTTTTAATTCCGTGAGATTTCCATTGTTCACCACTTATTTATTGCATGTGGTGTGTGTACTTCCCATGATTTTATTCATTTTGTAATATAATTTAATTTATGGATATTTACATAATAATTGTATAATCCTTCTTTCATGGGTGTATTTTTCATAAGTTACCAAATCAATAATGGAATTTGAAATTTCAATTCCCACTCATTCAGCTTTATGCATACTTCATTGATCATGTTACTGAAAGATTATGTATGGAATAACTATTTATTTGATTGTGTAATAATTTCCACTCCCCTTTATATGGATATACTTTTGATACACATAATCACTCCATTTATAAATTCTCAAGTCATCGATATGAACTTGATAAGAGTAATTTTAATTCAATCTCCATTTGTTGAGTTAAATATCCAATTCATTGGTGTTGTTTTTACAAGAATATGTGTGAATGTACTTTGATTGTTTTAAACTGAATATCCAATCATATTGAGTGTATTTATATTTGTCACACATAATTATGTCATTGATTTATCCTTAACCTAAGGATACAGTCTTTATAAGATATTTCACCTCAATTTCCATTCTATTGAGACTCTTTTGTTGTTATACACGAAATCACTTTTATATGGTGTATATAATGTACTTTGACATAGTGTATCATGAATACATTTATTCTCAGGATATTAAAATGTTTTGATTACCTCAATTATTTGTATTCAAGTGTCTCTCTTTTGGTTAGGAACTCTAACTAAAATATCATTTTAAATGTTTTAATGATTTATTATTCTAAATAATTCTCATTAATGTCCATGTTTTAAAAATGGTTTTAAGGATTTAATTATATAGACATTAAAGTTTTAAAATTTAAATTCATTTCAAAAGTTTCAAAGTGGTATGGGACACTTTGATTCAAATATCTATTTTTAAATGTCCTCTTGACAAATAGTGTGACTTTTAAATGATTTCAAGAAAAAGGGGGATATATCTCTATAATAGTTTTGATGATTATTTTCATATATGTCAATATCTTTCATTATTCCCTATTGAGGTTAATCTGATACATTAAAATATTCCATATTGTATCGAATGAGTTATGTTTGACCATGGATGTGCTATTTTTAAACCATTCCGGGTTTGTTGATAAAGTATTGACATTTCGTATGCTAGTTTTAATATGAATGTTTATGTTATGTTTCAAACTTTTCATATAAGGAATGCATTGGACTTAGTAAGTGACGGGTGAATCCTGCTCTAGATCCTCAATGCATCGGTAGGTCTCATGAGACAAAATAGTGTCTTGGCACAAGGCCTTGAAAAAATCTTATTTGTAGTCTTGGCACAAGGCCTTGAATATGTGGTTATGATAGTATGGAATTATTCATTCCATCATTATGAAAGTGGTTATTGATATTGCATGTGATTATTCTACTAGTAGAATATCCATGTGAATAAGTAAATGGAATTATTTGATTTTATATTTTCCATATTATGCTGAAGTTTAAGTTTAAATGGCTTTTGATCTGGTCTTATACACTGCCTTAAATGTTTATGCTTATTTATGAAAGTTTCCGCAATAATGTTATCCTTACTGAGCATCTGAGCTCACCCCTTTCTATGTTTTATTTTTTCCAGGATGCAAAAAAGTATATTATGACTGACCTCTAGGGATAATCTATGGGATCTCAGTGTTGTCTATGGAGACAATGTTATTGTAGTTTTCCATTTTATGATGTAATGTAAACTTTATTAATGTATCTAGTGATTCCAAGGCTACTAAACTAATTGGTCTTTCGAGACTTGATATTTTGTGATCATGCCAATGATACATAATAATGCACCGACCCTGGGCTTCTGGGGTTGGGGTGTTACAGTTGGTATCAGAGGAAGTTTAGTACAAACCTTGGAAACTAGAATTAGATAAACTCTGATTAGATCACATAGACCTAAGATAGACTTTGAGGATTAGTATAGAAGAAATTCCTATAATTTTAGTATTGTATATATTTTGTGAGTTCTCCAAGAAATACATCCCTATTTGGATACGAGCAGGTAGAGGTGGCTCTGGCACAGATGTTCCTAGGGGTAAAACCCGAAAACACCGCTTTGAGCTAGACTATAATGAGAACGGGTGCACAACAACGGGCCTTGCTGCACTCATGGTTACAAAACTCCCGGGGGATATGATTAGGATAATTTAAATTTTTTATTGCAAACCAATTTGTATTATTTTAATATAATATGAGAATAAATGACCTTGGTTATTCTTAATGTGTTTCAAATTAATAATATGGTGTCATGATATTCTCTAAATTATTTTATGATTACTGTTACTCACACAATGATTTCTGGTTTTAGTCAATGGCTGGATTCCAAGGAAGTCATAGTAACTTTGAGAATATTGTACAAGGTGGGAACAGTGGTGGAAATGAGCAACAAAATGGAATGTTGATAGGCGTAAAAGATATCGTGTTCATGAAAAATCAGTTTTCCCAAAATATAATCAACAACATATATATTAACCAACTCCTGGACTCAACAAAGAAGAGAAAGGTGATGAATGATAAGAGCTCCAGCAATGGAGACCATTTAGAAAAGAATCCTTAATTTCCATCATGTAGGAAATGTGGAAGGATACACTCAAGAAAGTGTATCAATGGAACAAAGAAATGCTTTACGTGCGGGAAATAAGGACATAAAGCGAAGAATTACTGAGGAAAAATGAAGAGTACTATGGAAGAAAATAAAAATGGTCCCAAGAATCCATTTACCATAATTTTCCATAAATGTAGGGGACCTGGCCATTACCTGAGTGAATGTATTATTCTATAGGATATTTTCTTAGTCAAAGAAGAAGCTATGTGGAAATAAATGGTTGGAGAAATTTTTAAAAGTATTAGTGCTCTTTGTTGATGGGATTACTTGGGAATAATTTTCTCTTGTATTTTTAACCCTACAGTTTTCCATGTGAGAATGATATTTGAGGAAGACTTATCTTTTCTCTTATACATATAGTTATAAATAATTATTTGGTTTTATATGATCATTGGGTTTGAGGCAATTACAAGTTATTATATTTTGGGATGAAAATGCAAGGTATGAGATAACATCTGTGGTTAAATTATGTTATGGTTATTTTGAAGAATTTATTTCATTTTGGTAATGTTATAAAATATATTTTTTTTAAAAAGGACAACATTCAGACTGTGTGAAAACCCGTCGCATTGGACAAAGCTGTGGGAATCGAACCCACAACCAAAGTGTGATTGGGATTTATCTCCTACCACTGGACTACGTGAAGTCCCTGGTTAGTGTGACTAATTATTTTTAGTTAAATTATTTTATTGATTAATAATAAGTTGATTTGGGATCTTATGTCTTATCAAATAAATACCCTTAGTATAGAAAAATGATTTGGTGATTAAGTGATAAATTTTATTTTGGAAGATGTTTGCTCTGTTGGGAACACTATATGCCTAAGGAAAATATAATACTATGAGATTTCATTTGAGGAGTAATGGTGTATTTTTATCTATGTTTGTATTGTGAATTTACAGTGATTTGGGTTATTTATGGAAATGATTAACCTATAATAGAGAATATGTGATTAGGTTAATTAATTTTAAGTATGTGACTTTAGGAGTGGTTGATGTCATTTGGAGATACAATTTAACGTGGAATACTACATAACCAAATTCTTCTAAGTTTTGGGTTTCCATATTAGTTTGGATTATATTGAAGGATTTTAAGGACAATTGTTTATTGGGGTATTGTTGGTTTAATATTAGAAATTAAGATTTGTGTTTATTTCTCTAAAGGAATATCCTTTTGGGGGAACATATGATATTTTCCTAACCATTTTGGTTTGGATTAATCTCTAAATACAAGGTCAATATATATTTTATCCTTTGTGAATCATGTGATTCTATAGAAGTTGATTCTAGATCTTCCAGTGTGACCAAGTCATATTTAATACTCATTGTTTAAAAAAAGAGTTAGTAGTAGAAATTTATTAACGAATGAAACTCTACATAAAAATTAAGTATATCTATTTATGTTCTTGGTCAATCTCATAAATAAATTCCTCATCTTTATGAAATGTAACTTAAAAAAACGTTGTCCATTTACTTTTCCCACTGGGAAACTAATGACTGTTTGTCCCATCACAAGTTTGTAGTTTTCTTGTTGTTAACTTTCTCCTGATCATGTTTTCTATCCCTATCCATCAGAACTTGACACTTAGGTTATCATCCATATTTATGTTTTTCTACATGGAATCCTAGTATAGGTTATCTCGGGTGACCTTTGTACTTCTCTTTCTTTCTTTTAAAGTGAAAGTTTTATTGACTCTTTTTCCAATGTGGGACTTTCAATTATATTCCCAATCCCAATTTTAAAAATTGGGATGATGAAATTTATTGAAGGAGGGGATAATGTAACACCCCAAGCTTCCATGGTATGCTTCTCTTTGAATAATACAGCAGCGTGTTTTGTACGCAACTACGAGTTCTAACACACCACAATCAATCAAACTAGACATTATGAATATTAATACCAAATTTTTGAAATTTTATAAATTTTATATTTCAAAAGGTACTTCATTTTTGGATTAGGAATATTGAAATTAGCTTAGGGTGAATTTTTGGTACTTTTTTGATAACTTTCATATTTTGATGAATAGTGAAAATTACTAAATTTTAATTAAAAACAACTTTTTTAATAAAAATAATAAATACTGATAAATTATAAAATTGGACATAATTTCACATTTAAACTGGACATAAGCAAGTGTCAATCTTTTGATAGTTATTATTTCTTAAAAACACGCTTTTTGTTTTAACAACGGGAATTAATTTTAAATTAATTTATGCCAGTTCTGTGTTTTGAATTTAGAAAAATGGATTCCATATTTAGAATCAGGAGGTCCAAATTGTATAAATAGGTAACTTTTATTTTTAGACATTTTGAATAATTACTTCGGTAAATATTTTATTTATCATGGTTAAAGGGTAAATCTGGTAAATAGGGGTAAAATAATAATATTATAATAATATTAAATTACCCTAAAACATGCCCTAACCCTATTGGTTGATATCTGTCCGACCATGGGAATATTTGGGTCGATTGTGGGACCCCATGGAGCCACTTGTAAGTGATAATGACACATTATATTAATTAAGTTAAAGTAAATACAAAAATGACATAAGCATATATCTTTTAGAAAAATAATTTTTACATAGTGTAATATATGTTATATTTTCTAATATAAATATGCATTAGAAATATAAAAATATTTCCTACATTATGGTATTTTATTTATAATTTTTGGACATTGAATATTTTAATTTATTTATGACACAATAATGATGTAGTGTTTTCCTTATTAATGAAAGAATCAAATAATTGGTATTATAAATGTTAAAATAAATATAATTTGAAAGTTTTGATGCCATAAAAGAATTTTATTGGTTAAAATTACACGTTATGATTTCTTAAATTAATTTGTTTCAAATTAATAAAGTTTTTAAGACATTAACAAAAATCATTTTTTAAATAGTGTCAAAATTGACATAAATGAGTTTTTAAAACAAATATTATATTATTAATTGATATTCTAATCCTAAAAATCTATGTTTAGGACAAAGGACTTATATAATGATAGGTGTATCATTAATTGACCACTTTCGGGTCTCTTGGAAGTATATAGTAAGTTTATTAACTATATAATATAAAAATACAAAGAGACATGGTAAATGTCAAACTATTTAACTAAGAGTTAATTCAAAAAGATAAAGTTAATATAGTGATTCAAACTTGTCTAAAACCTATTTTTGAGTGGTTTTCGACCTATCCCCACCTTAAAATTTAAATAATTTACTTTGTAGTTATTATAAACAGAATATGAATTTATTATAAAATAATATTTCTAGCTTTTCCTAAGGTGGCCCTCACCCCTCTTATAAAAGGGAACTCCCCCTTGTCACTAATTCACACCTTCAATGCCTTTTGGCTCAGCCAAACCCTGCCCAAATATCCTCCCAAATTCCCTCACTTCAACCTAGATTCCTTAGTTTTATCATAAAGCCAACCTAAGGAGCCCTTTTGATCAAATCCAAAGGAAGAACCTGAAGAAGAGGTAATGATTTCACCACCCTCTTTCAAGTTCCTTTATTCTTACACTTCTTATTTCTTTGTTATTTCCATTCTAAAGTAATAAATCCAGTATCTTCTAAATGATGTGATGTTATTATAAATATGCTACAACCATATTCAGTATTCTATCCATCCTTTGAATGACATGTCACCATACGTGTGTACGTACGGATTACCATCTATACGTCGTGGTGTAATTGTTATTCAATACATTATTATTTGGATGGGTATAATAATGATGTGTAATTCATGTAAATAATAAATATAACATGATTATGATTTTGTATATATGATATACCATCCAATTATATATTATTTTAATATCAGAAGAATGATATTGTCGCTCGTGCGTACATACGGATTACCGTCTCCACAAAGGCAATAATATTCATTCCCCATCATATCCATTCAAGACAAAATTTCATTTGATGATTAAAAATAATTTTTAGAGACATGATATAATTTTGGATATGAATAAGATACATCCCATTCATAAAAAATATGGCTCACATAACAAATAATATAAAGTAAAATGAATCCGTTAACACCCAAAACGACGATAATACTAAGATATTATTAACAAATCAATGATAAAAGATCATATATGATATCATATTAATGTTTATTATTATTTTATAATTAAATAAAAATTATTTCACCATTATACAGGAGGTTAACCTACCCTCGACCAAGGTTAAAGTAAAAAGTAAGGGGTTTCTTATCTCACTTTTAATTCAGTGAGATTTACATTGTTCACCACTTATTTATTGCATGTGGTGTGAGTACTACCCATGATTGTATTCATTATGTAATATACATTAATTTAAAGATATTTACATCATCATTTTATTATCCTTATTTCATGGGTGTATGTTTCGTAAGTTACCAAATCAATAAAGGAATTTAAAATTTCAATTTCCACTCATTCGGATTTACACATACTTCATTAATAATTTTACTCCAAGATTATGTGTGGAATGACTATTTATTTGATTATTTCATAATTTACACTCCCCTTTCTATGGATATACTTTTTATGCACATAATCACTCCATTGATAAATTCTCAAGTCATCGATATGAACTTTATAAGAGTAATTTTAACTCAATCTCCATTTTTTGAGTTAAATATCCAATTAATTGGTGTTGTTTTTACAAGAATATGTGTGAATGTCCTCTAATTTTTTTACACTGAATATCAAACCATATGGAGTGTATTTATATTTTTCACACATAATTATGTCGTTGATTTATCCTTACCCTAAGGATATAGTCTTTATAAGATATTTCATCTCAATTTATATTCCATTGAGACTCCTTTGTTGTTATACACCAAATCACTTTTATATGGTGTATATAATGTACTTTGACATAGTTTATCATGAATCCATTTATTCTCATGATATTAAAAAGTTTTGATTACCTCAATTATTTGTATTCAAGTGTCTCTCTTTTGGTTAAGAACTCTAATTAAATATAATTTTAAATGTTTTAATGATTTATTATTCTAAATATTTCTCATTAATGTCCATGTTTTAAAAATGGTTTTAAGTATTTATTTATATGCACATTAAAGTTTTAAAATTAAAATTACTTTCAAAATTTTCAATTTTATATGGGAAAATTTGATTCAAAAATCTATTTTTCAATTGCTTCTTGACAAATAGTGTGACTTTTAAATGACTTCAAGAAAAAGGGTGATATTTCTCTCTAATAGTTTTGATGATTATTTTTATTTATGCCAATATCCTTCATTATTCTCGATTGATGTTAATATGATATAATACAATCTTATGTATTGTATCGAATGAGTTATGTTTGTCTGTGGATGTGCTATTTTTATACCATTCATGGTTTTTTGATAAAGTATTGACATTTCGTATGCTAGTTTTAATACGAATGTTTATGTTATGTTTCAAACTTTTCATTTGAGGAATGCATTGGACTTAGTAAGTGATGGGTGGAGACCGCTATAGCTCCTCGATGCATTGGTAGGTCTCATGAGACAAAATATTTTCTTGGCACAAGTCCTTGACAAAATCTTATTTGTAGTCTTGGCACAAGGCCTTGAATATGTTGTTATGATAGTCTGGCATTATGCATTCCATCATTATGAAAGTGGTTATTGATATTGCATGTGATTATTCGACTAGTAGAATATCCATGTGAATAAGTAAATGGAATTATTTGATTTTATCTTTTCCATATTACGTTGAAGTTTAAGTTTAAAAGGCTTTTGTTCTAGTCTTATAAACTGCCTTAAATTTTTATGCTTATTTATGAAATTTTCTACTATAATTTTATCCTTACTGAGCATCTAATCTCACCCCTTTCAATGTTTTATTTATCCCAGGATTCAAAGAAGTATATTATGACTGACCTCTAGGGATAGTCTATGGGATCTTAGTGTTTTCAATGGAGACAATGTTGTTGTAGTTTTCCATTTTATGATGTAATGTAAACCTTATGAATGTATCTAGTGATTCCAAGGCTACTAAAATAATCGGTCTTTCTAGACTTGATCTTTTGTGATCATGCCAATGATATGTAATAATGCACCAACTCTGGGCTTTTGGGGTTGGGGCGTTACAATAGATATAAGAAATTAACTAGGAAAAAGACAAGGAAAAATCTATGTATGATAAAAGACTAAAAGACTAAGAGATGAAAATAATTATTAGTCCTATCAACTACAATCCTCAAAGTTCCCTCCTCAAGAGAAACTATGGATGATCAAAGAACCAAAAATACTACAAAGTTTGAGGTTGATAGCCCAACTACACTGTAAATCAAGAAGACAACCACAAGGGGGTTCTTAAGGGATCAAAATTCTCAATGTACCTGATCTTATTATCAGTTATTCAACCCCAATACCAAAATATATTAAGGTACTCTAATACTAATTGGGTTAAATGTGTTATTATAGGTAGTATCATGCCTTACTATCCACCATTATTGAGCCAACATTCTCAAAACCCATAGGGGAACCTATGATCTATCCATGCATAGATATTATTCAAGGGATTACTAAACCCTATACTCATAGACACAAAACTATGTAAACACACATGAAACACATAATTTTTAATGTAGTACATGTACCTCGCATAATAGGATGCAATATACATGGGAGGAAATTATTCCATAGATAAAGGACCCACACCCCAAGAGGCACATAACAGATGAGTGAGGTCATAACCTCATAGATATAAGAACTATAACTATATTAGCACACAATAGATGAGGGTGATCCCAAAATCATATATATAATACCAAAATCTTGAGTAACACATAATAAATGGGGGTGATCCTAACATTACTAGTGATATAGGGAACCCATGCCTTGCTGAATATCATATAGTAGTTGAGGGGGTACCTTTCCCCATGAATGCTCTGATCACCATGTGTGATCATCTTTATTATCCTTATAGATATAAGGAGAATAAACTACTTATAGCCTATTTTTTATCACCTATGATGATAAAAAGAATCATTATGGTGCATATTACAAGAAAAAACTCATGATGGACTATTCATATGACCAAATCTGATAGGGTACAAGGTATGTGGTATTGGAAGGCTACTCATCATGTACCACCACAACCCATGTTGTTTAAAGGAAAAAATATATTGTGTTTACTTGAGGGTTCATGGTTTGTGTAACAACCCAAAATTTTGAATAAAGATTGTTTCCTAATTGTGTGTGTAATTTTATTTTTATTTTATTTTTATACTCAACAAAAATGTTTTATTTGATAAACATGATTATAATTAAAATGAGACCTTTGGGTTTTGACTGTTATATGACCATTGTTCAATATGACCACTAGAAACTAAATGTTTCGATTATTGTCTCTAAATACAAGTAATCTTGGTTAATTATTATAGAAAGAAGATTCGATGGCCTCACCTAGTAGTCTTGGACCGATCGAAGCCCATATAACAGAGATTGGGAAGGAGGTAGCACCATTGGCCTTTGCTCTGGACCAAACCCAAGCCGAACTTCATCATGTGAAGCTAGAACGGAATCGCCTTCGCGAGAAGTTCAAACTGATAGAAATTACTACTCAGGAAATGTTGACCGAGCCGCCCCAAGATTCTATCACCCTAGCACACCTTACTCTTAGGTCCTATGCTGGTTTTATAAGGGGCTATGTAACGAGACCGTGACTACCTTGTGTAATCCTTGTTTTAAATAAAAATTTGGATTTCTTTTTATGATGAAGTTTATGAATTTTCAAATGACTGGATAAAAATTGTATGCATATTTTTGTTGAATTTTAGAAAAAGGATATTTTAAAAATGGTTGTGTAAACCTTAAATAATTAAAAATGTGTAATGATTTTCGAAAAATGGTCTTCTACAATTATGTTCAGTACGAAATTTAGAGTCTAATAAGATCAACTTAATTTTTGATGAATAGTAAATTATGAATAGTGATTTTATGATTAGGATTAGTAATGTGTCCAAATGGATTAGTAATCTCACTTAAAGAAAGTATTAATATAAACTAGGCAGCTTGATTAAGTAATGTGATTCAATAAAATGGTTAGATAATGGTTTCATAAATTATTCTTCAAGTATTAGTTTTTTCGGGTGAATAGTGTTTTTTAATTAAAAAATTAATTAAAAATATTTAGATAATTATTTTTATAAAACGGATTTCATTTTTGAACTTAGAGCATCGATATTATGTTATGGTAATTTTTGGGGTTTTTTCTGGAAAAAATGAATTTTCGATGAATAGTGTTTTTATTTAAAAATTAAATTAAAAATATTTAGAAAATTATTTTTATAAAATGGATTTCATTTTTGAAATCAGAGCATTGATATTTGGTTAAGGTGAAATTTTGGGATTATTCTGAGAAAGTTGAATTTTCGGTGAATAGTGAAAGTATAGTTTTTAAGTTACGGGTATTTAATGACATCATTAAATGATGTATTAAGTATATATTCAATATGGTCGAATTATGAATAGTAAGATAAGGTTTGAGGTGTCCCAAGTGGCCAATACCATGGGCAAATACCATGGGCAAGCCCATGGTTTTGCCAAAACCACTAGTGAGGTGTCCCTTGGCCATTAATGCCTTGTCCCCTCACCTTCCCTATAAATACCAAGCCCTCCTCTCATCAATTCGACTCCCCACTCCTCCCCAACGAAGTTCTGGTCTTCTTACCTTCCAAGGAGTCCTCCCAAGGTGCCCCCAAGCCCTCAAGGTCCAAAACTTTGAGTTTCAAGAGTCACGTTTTAAGGTAAGGGATCCGACCCCTCTCTTTCTTTTCAAGTGATCTCTTTTATGTCATTCCTTTTATGATCCATGTTCTTATTTTGGAGGATGTTCTTTTATACTCCTCTTACTGCCCTTTTTATGTTCATATGATGAAAGACCCCCTCTTACTCTCATCATTTCGTTTTAAGAAAGTTTAAGTGGCGCCGTTAGGCTGCCGAATTTTCAAGGGATTCATTCACCTCTCTCTTTTTCAAAGTTCTACTTTCATGTCAAGTCTTTCAAGTTCATTTTTATTATGTTGGGGTATGATCTATATATTTATCATACTGGACTCTTATGTTCATATGATGAGAGACCCCATTTGATCTCTTAAATTCAGTATTTTGATGTTTTAAGTGGCGCCGTTAGGCTGCCAAATTTTTAAGTGGTTCTTCACCCTTCTCATTTTGAAGTTCTACTTTCATGTCAATTATTTCAAGTTCCTTTTTGTTATATTGGGGTATGATCTCTATACATATCATACTGGACTCTTATGTTCATATGATGAGAGACCCCATTTGATCTCTTCAATTCAGTATTTTGATGTTTTAAGTGGCGCCGTTAGGCTGCCGAATTTTTAAGTGGTTCTTCACCCTTCTCATTTTGAAGTTCTACTTTCATGTCAATTATTTCAAGTTCCTTTTTGTTATATTGGGGTATGATCTCTATACATATCATACTGGACTCTTATGTTCATATGATGAGAGACCCCATTTGATCTCTTCAATTCAGTATTTTGATGTTTTAAGTGGCGCCGTTAGGCTGCCGAATTTTTAAGTGGTTCTTCACCCTTCTCGTTTTGAAGTTCTACTTTCATGTCAATTATTTCAAGTTCCTTTTTGTTATGTTGGGGAATTCTCTATATCTATCATACTGATCTCTTATGATCATATGATGAGGGACCCTATTTGATCTTGTCAAATCATTTTCTTTTGAAGTTAAGTGACGCCGTAAGGCTGCCGAATTTTCATAAGAGAAATCTAATTTTTTTCCTTCCATGTTTTTCATTTCAAATGGTATGTCCCTAAAGTTTCATTACCATGTCCACATGTCCTTCTAATTCTTTCACCCTACTGTTTTATGGATCATTTATGAGAGGGTGACCCATGTCCCCTCTCATTTCAATGTTTTTTTAAAACCCCGAAACTTAGCCGTTATGCTGCAGAATTTTCCCCTCAAAATGCCTCTCTCTTTTCTCAAAAATTATTTTATGTTATAAGGTGAATACTCAAAGCTCTTATTTCTACAAGGTTATTCACATATATATCAAAATGTTCCATTTTAAATTCTGGGATTTACATACATGAGACCCGCTTTCCCTTTCCGTGGGTTTAAAGTGACGTAAAGATCATGTCTTTAAAGCAGTTTTTAAAACGTTATGATTATGAAATGAAACCCATTTATTTTATGCTATGTGGGTTATTTATGAAATGTTTGATGATGATATATGTGGCTCACATGATAATAAAGGCAAATTTAAGGGTGCGCCCTGATAGCGCTCCAATGCATTGGGTAATGATGTAACCACTAGAGATTACAATTTTCACGATACCTTGGTGAATAACCTTGGTAATTTTCAAATGACACCTTGGGGATGGACCTTGGTGATATGTTCATGATTGTCTATGTTAAATGATGTAGCCACATCTTCAAGTTATGAAAAATGTTGTTTTTATTATGATATGCCTCATGATTTCATTTTCATGCCTTAAAGTTCTTTTCATGACTTTATTGATGTATCTCAAGTTCATATGTAAAATGTTTCTCTTGTTTCCCTTACTGGGCCTTCTGCTCACCCTTTCCTTTGATGTATGTCCCCAGGTTATGAGATGCAGTAATGAACCTAGGATGAACATAAGGAGAAGCCTTTCAAGTGTTTAAGAAGAATGTTTTTTTTGTGTTTATTGTTTTAATTTCCTGGTTTCCAAGACACTAAACCTTAAAGATCCTCGGTTTTGTAAAATGTAATGAAAGTTTATGTGATAAAAAGGTGGGATGCTATAGTTGGTATCAAAGGATGGTTTATTTATTTGTGGAAATTAGGATATGAAAACTCTAGGAAGAACCCTATGGAAAAGTTTAAATATAGGAAATCTTCCTGGTATTTTGGTGAGTATTGAGTAAGGGGTTTCCAAGAAAATATATCCCTGTCTGGATACGAGCAGGTAGAGGTGGCTCTGGCACAGATGTGCATAGGGTTAAATCCCGAAAACACCGCTTTGAGCTAGACTCGAACGGGAACTGGTACACGACAACGGGCCTTGCTGCACTCTTGGTTATGACACTCCCGGGGGATATGCTTTGGTAAATTCATAAGCTTAGTATGAACCATTATTAAAGGATCAAGGATAAAACATAATAAAGATTCAAATAAGAATATATGATCAGGGATAACCTAGATTGGAACCTAGGGGATCACAAGTTAGGATATACTTTTATTCTACATGTTTATCCTTTTATGCTTAAAGTTTCCTTTTCATGATTATTAGCTAAGTAAATAAGCCACTAATTATAGTTTCTTTTCTTAGTTAATGGCGGGAAATGGAAGAACATGTCCCAAAAACCAATGTGATAGGAAATGCGACGATTTTCGTGTTAATATGACAGAGATGATCAGGGGATTAAAATATGATTATTATTTTGGAAGACGTTCATTATTTTGGGAACCATATTTGATCGAGGTAAATAGATTACTACGGTATTTTCATTGAGGAGTAAGGTTGACTTATATTTTGAAGAATCGATGAATTTAAGGTGAACTTATAGTAATTTAGGTTAATTATGGGAATGACTAACCTATCTTGGGTAAAATATATTTAGGTTAGATACTTTTTTATAAGATGTTAGGAGGGGTTGATGTTGTCTGGAGATGAACAATGAAGTTGTTTTGGAAGACTATGTTATCAAATCCTTATTGTATTTGGGTTTCAATCTTAGTTTGGTTTGTTTTGAGGAATTTTAAGGACCGTTATTTATTCAATGGTCTATGATGAACTTTGGGTAGTACCATGGAACTTTGATGATTTAAAAGTAGTTTCCATTCCTATGGGATTCTTTCTTTTTGAAGAGTTGTTTTACCTTAACCTTTCTATTTTTGGGATAATGTTTAAAGATAGAAAAAATAGATAGTTAATCTTTTGTGGATTATATGATTCTCTATAAGATGATTCTTGTGTTTTGATGAGACCAAGTAGTTTTGAATGCTCATCGTTTGGGAGAAAATATTAGATTTGGTAGAAACTTATTAAAAGGTGAAACTATACTTGAAGGTAGGTATATTTTCTTATGTTTTTGTTCTATGTAGTAAATGAATTCCTCAAAATTATTAAAAGAAACGTAAAACAAAAATGTTGTTGGTTTACGTTTCCTACTAGGTAATCAAAGCCCGTTTACACACAACATAATTTTGGGATTTTCTCGTGGTCAACGTTCTCCTAATCATGTTTTCTATCACTATCCCTCAGAACATGACCCTTTGTTTTCTCCTCCATGTCCATGTTTTCCTACATGGAATCCTAGTGTGGGCTAACTCGGGTGACCTTCGTACTTCCCTTTCATTCTTTTAAAGTAATAGTTTTACTGACTCCTTTTCCGATGTGGGACTTTCAATGAAATTTCAAAACCTAATTTTAAAAAATTGCGAGGATGCAATTTCCTAAGGGGGGAAGATTGTAACAACCCAAAATTTTGAATAAAGATTGTTTCCTAATTGTGTGTGTAATTTTATTTTTATTTTATTTTTATACTCAACAAAAATCTTTTATTTGATAAACATGATTATAATTAAAATGAGACCTTTGGGTTTTGACTGTTATATGACCATTGTTCAATATGACCACTAGAAACTAAATGTTTCGATTATTGTCTCTAAATACAAGTAATCTTGGTTAATTATTATAGAAAGAAGATTCGATGGCCTCACCTAGTAGTCTTGGACCGATCGAAGCCCATATAACAGAGATTGGGAAGGAGGTAGCACCATTGGCCTTTGCTCTGGACCAAACCCAAGCCGAACTTCATCATGTGAAGCTAGAACGGAATCGCCTTCGCGAGAAGTTCAAACTGATAGAAATTACTACTCGGGAAATGTTGACCGAGCCGCCCCAAGATTCTATCACCCTAGCACACCTTACTCTTTGGTCCTATGCTGGTATTATAAGGGGCTATGTAACGAGACCGTGACTACCTTGTGTAATCCTTGTTTTAAATAAAAATTTGGATTTCTTTTTATGATGAAGTTTATGAATTTTCAAATGACTGGATAAAAATTGTATGCATATTTTTGTTGAATTTTAGAAAAAGGATATTTTAAAAATGGTTGTGTAAATCTTAAATAATTAAAAATGTGTAATGATTTTCGAAAAATGGTCTTCTACAATTATGTTCAGTACGAAATTTAGAGTCTAATAAGATCAACTTAATTTTTGATGAATAGTAAATAATGAATAGTGATTTTATGATTAGGATTAGTAATGTGTCCAAATGGATTAGTAATCTCACTTAAAGAAAGTATTAATATAAACTAGGCACCTTGATTAAGTAATGTGATTCAATAAAATGGTTAGATAATGGTTTCATAAATTATTCTTCAAGTATTAGTTTTTTCGGGTGAATAGTGTTTTTTAATTAAAAATTTAATTAAAAATATTTAGATAATTATTTTTATAAAACAGATTTCATTTTTGAACTCAGAGCATCGATATTATGTTATGGTAATTTTTGGGGTTTTTTCTGGAAAAAATGAATTTTCGATGAATAGTGTTTTTATTTAAAAATTAAATTAAAAATATTTAGAAAATTATTTTTATAAAATGGATTTCATTTTTGAAATCAGAGCATTGATATTTGGTTAAGGTGAAATTTTGGGATTATTCTGAGAAAGTTGAATTTTCGGTGAATAGTGAAAGTATAGTTTTTAAGTTACGGGTGTTTAATGACATCATTAAATGATGTATTAAGTATATATTCAATATGGTCGAATTATGAATAGTAAGATAAGGTTTGAGGTGTCCCAAGTGGCCAATACCATGGGCAAATACCATGGGCAAGCCCATGGCTTTGCCAAAACCACTAGTGAGGTGTCCCTTGGCCATTAATGCCTTGTCCCCTCACCTTCCCTATAAATACCAAGCCCTCCTCTCATCAATTCGACTCCCCACTCCTCCCCAACGAAGTTATGGTCTTCTTACCTTCCAAGGAGTCCTCCCAAGGTTCCCCCAAGCCCTCAAGGTCCAAAACTTTGAGTTTCAAGAGTCACGTTTTAAGGTAAGGGATCCGACCCCTCTCTTTCTTTTCAAGTGATCTCTTTTATGTCATTCCTTTTATGCTCCATGTTCTTATTTTGGAGGATGTTCTTTTATACTCCTCTTACTGCACTTTTTATTTTCATATTATGAAAGACCCCCTCTTACTCTCATCATTTCGTTTTAAGAAAGTTTAAGTGGCGCCGTTAGGCTGCCGAATTTTCAAGGGATTCATTCACCTCTCTCTTTTTCAAAGTTCTACTTTCATGTCAAGTATTTCAAGTTCATTTTTATTATGTTGGGTTATGATATATATATTTATCATACTGGACTCTTATGTTCATATGATGAGAGACCCCATTTGATCTCTTCAATTCAGTATTTTGATGTTTTAAGTGGCGTCGTTAGGCTGCCAAATTTTTAAGTGGTTCTTCACCCTTCTCATTTTGAAGTTCTACTTTCATGTCAATTATTTCAAGTTCCTTTTTGTTATATTGGGGTATGATCTCTATACATATCATACTGGACTCTTATGTTCATATGATGAGAGACCCCATTTGATCTCTTCAATTCAGTATTTTGATGTTTTAAGTGGCGCCGTTAGGCTGCCGAATTTTTAAGTGGTTCTTCACCCTTCTCATTTTGAAGTTCTACTTTCATGTCAATTATTTCAAGTTCCTTTTTGTTATATTGGGGTATGATCTCTATACATATCATACTGGACTCTTATGTTCATATTATGAGAGACCCCATTTGATCTCTTCAATTCAGTATTTTTATGTTTTAAGTGGTGCCGTTAGGCTGCCGAATTTTTAAGTGGTTCTTCACCCTTCTCGTTTTGAAGTTCTACTTTCATGTCAATTATTTCAAGTTCCTTTTTGTTATGTTGGGGAATTCTCTATATCTATCATACTGATCTCTTATGATCATATGATGAGGGACCCTATTTGATCTTGTCAAATCATTTTCTTTTGAAGTTAAGTGACGCCGTAAGGCTGCCGAATTTTCATAAGAGAAATCTAATTTTTTTCCTTCCATGTTTTTCATTTCAAATGGTATGTCCCTAAAGTTTCATTACCATGTCCATATGTCCTTCTTATTCTTTCACCCTACTGTTTTATGGATCATTTATGAGAGGGTGACCCATGTCCCCTCTCATTTCAATGTTTTTTTAAAACCCCGAAACTTAGCCGTTATGCTGCAGAATTTTCCCCTCAAAATGCCTCTCTCTTTTCTCAAAAATTATTTTATGTTATAAGGTGAATACTCAAAGCTCTTATTTCTACAAGGGTATTCACATATATATCAAAATGTTCCATTTTAAATTCTGGGATTTACATACATGAGATCCGCTTTCCCTTTCCGTGGGTTTAAAGTGACGTAAAGATCATGTCTTTAAAGCAGTTTTTAAAACGTTATGATTATGAAATGAAACCCATTTATTTTATGCTATGTGGGTTATTTATGAAATGTTTGATGATGATATATGTGGCTCACATGATAATAAAGGCAAATTTAAGGGTGCGCCCTGATAGCGCTCCAATGCATTGGGTAATGATGTAACCACTAGAGATTACAATTTTCACAATACCTTGGTGAATAACCTTGGTAATTTTCAAATGACACCTTGGGGATGGACCTTGGTGATATGTTCATGATTGTCTATGTTAAATGATGTAGCCACATCTTCAAGTTATGAAAAATGTTGTTTTTATTATGATATGCCTCATGATTTCATTTTCATGCCTTAAAGTTCTTTTCATGACTTTATTGATGTATCTCAAGTTCATATGTAAAATGTTTCTCTTGTTTCCCTTACTGGGCCTTCTGCTCACCCTTTCCTTTGATGTATGTCCCCAGGTTATGAGATGCAGTAATGAACCTAGGATGAACATAAGGAGAAGCCTTTCAAGTGTTTAAGAAGAATGTTTTTTTTTGTGTTTATTGTTTTAATTTCCTGGTTTCCAAGACACTAAACCTTAAAGATCCTCGGTTTTGTAAAATGTAATGAAAGTTTATGTGATAAAAAGGTGGGATGCTATAGTTTGTATACTCAGATTACATACATAGAGGCTACCGTATGTACAATAGGGTACATGGTGTGTGGGATCAATAGGGTACTCAAGATGTACCATCATTTCTCATGTCAGGTAAAGGACAAAATACATGGTATAACATAGAGGGTACACCACCTTTAAACTTATCTGACTCACTCGGTGTGTACTATTGAGTGGTAGAGTCATGTGAGGATAATGGTAAATGGTGTGTGGTCTGAACCCATATATTGTTCATTTTTATAAATGACAACCAATATGTGTCATCCATATACATTCCATGATGTTTACATTTAGGAAATATGTATTGTTTACCCATTTTATACCCTATGGGATTCATATATCCCTAAAAACAAATGATTATACTACCTAGATGTTACACAATGTGCTGCTATGGATCACAATCCATGTGTTCATGTTCTTTGAACCCAAAATTATAGAATGCACAGAATTTTCCCGCCACTATCACCATCTCCTTCAGACAAGAAAAAGTATTCCCCAAATGAATTTTTGAAGTTGTAGCACCTCTATCAGTCAATTTCTAGTTTTGAATTCACTATAAAATGGATTAGAAAGGTTCACAGACAACCCCCTCAATCTATATGCAACTTCTTTCAGAAAGCCACACAAACATGACTATAATGATCTATTATCACTTGCTAATCCTACCACATGCCTCACTCTTAACCGGTAAACTCAAATCAATCACATGTAGCCCTATATATAGATCATATTTCAATCCATTCCAAGATCCATAAAAATGATGAATATAGTGATGATTAAAGAAGAATGTCTTAATAACCAAGATTGAAAAAATGTATAATCAATTGAAGAAATCAACATAGGACATTTCAAGCCCCAACAACTGGTTTTTTGGCATGGAATTAATCAGTGGTGAAGAATACATGTTAAATAGTCAAAATAAAGTATTAGAAACTGATAAAGTCATAGGGATATCTATTTCACTCAATGAAAATCAAGCAGAAAATTCCATTGGATTTCAATAAAAATACAGAGCATGAAAAAATAATAAAAGAATATCTAATGGAATGACATCGGTCACTGTGATTTTTTATTGATAACCCAGTTCTGTTCATATTTTTTTTATGATTAAATTAGTGATATTGTCACAAGTCTAGTCTCACTCATTTGATATGATACCAACACTTCCATGATTCAGTCTATATCCTCTCTCTTGATATAGGGTTAGGATGATGAAATGTTTTTTTAACCCTATAGATAGATCATAAGTAGGGTTTTATAGTGGGATTTTAGGGTTGTCACATCAAATAAAATAATTTAATTAATTATTTTACAAACACACCCACAATGACCACCTTGACGGAACGTATTGGAAAAAGTGCTCATGACACCATAGGGTAAAACCATCTTCCCGCACTTAAAGTTGGTATCAAAATTTCCATTTCATGCTATGTTTAGAAGATATAATCCATTCATCACAAATACATTCATGTGATAACAAACATATTATTTCTAAGCCTCTATAGTTCTCTAAACTCCAAAAAAACATAGCGGTCAACCTCATAAATATTATAGGAATATTTTTAAGGTTTAAATTAAAATATCTTGAGTTTTTAAAATATTACCACCCATGCTCATATGATTAATATTTATTTAATTAATAACCATTAAAAATATCTTAAATTTGAAAATTCACCAAAACTCTGATTATGGGTAGAGACTACACACCGAGCACAGTAAAAGAATAATATGTTTTCAGTTGTATGATTGGATAAATTTACTATTTTACCCATTGGGAGGTATTGAGACTCTAAAACTCAAAATTAAGAAAATCCTTGATTAATAAAAAAATAGGGTCACTACATCCTCCCCACCTTTGACACTTCTCATCCCTAAAAATGAACCAAATAGGGTTTATCAATAAGGAATCTCACAAAAAAATGTTTTGTGGAATAAAACCCACATTTTCATGCACACCCTTCATATTTAATGGTCTCAGTTCTTAGTAAACATGGAACACAACCATCTAGGAAGGAAACATCCTCCCTTATCCCCCAATATTATCAAATCCATCTCATATAAAATAAATACCTTATAATTACCATTTATTTGATATATTTGAGTCTTTATAGTCATTTGTACCCAAAACCTTTTATTACTTGAAGATCATACCCCCACATGGGATGAAGTTAATCTATAAACCATTGAAATTGATCTCTAAATAGTTCATTTCTGTGGTTACCTCTAGTGGGAGCACTTTTCTTACAACATGTAAGGAGAATTATTGATGGCTTCTGTTTGTGAACAAATCATAAACATTTCACTTCACAATTGATGAGTAAAAAATGATTTCACATTGATGCTTAAAGAGTTTCATGGAATCATGGTCCTCTGAACCTATGTCTGGTCTTCTATCATCTCTTACATAGAAGGCATAGTTACCAATATATCTCTAACATAAAAAAAGGTTACATGGACCTTATTTCCGAATATCAAAATTATTAGGAATACTTCATATTCATATAGATCTCTAATCATTTCAAATATACTATTAATGAAATTTTTGTTGGGTTATTTTCCCACTATCACCAAATCTGTGAATGAGAACAACAAGAATATCACTACCCTAAAAAAGGATTATTAACACCTCACTGCAATATTTTAGGTGAAAATTCCAGAAAAATAAAAAAATTGATTATCATTAACATTCAGATTACCCCGCACTATTTTCTCCAGAACCTAAGAAAAAAGATATCAAAATTTGGGTAACCAAGAGTTTCAACCTCAAAAGGAAACCTCCTCATCCACCATAGAGTAATAGTTTCCATGTAATGGGTACACAAATAAAAATCATATGGACATACCACACTGAGGGCCACACTTCACTAGGGTGGTATCTACACAAGCTACATTTCATAATCTTTAATAAAATCCATAATGTAAAACCACTATCTTCTTAAAGGAGTGGTAAACATGAGCATTACATTTAGGGGAACCCTTCAGGTCTATCAGCTAGTAATATTCAATCAAATAGGTCAATGACATCAATATCACCTCCACAAACCTCTCTCACACAAGGGAAGAGTGTGGGGCCACCATTTTCAGTCATTGGTGAGAAACATCCCCATCTACTCATAAGGAAAAATTAATTAAAATTTAGTACTCTTATGCCTCATCCATCAACAGGAAACATATTCCTCTTCTAGATGTATCATCCACCTTTCCATAGATGCACCACTAAGACATCATCAAATATTATGAATTCAACTTCAAAAATATAAATGGTAATCCATGAATCCAGAACATATACTAAAAGAGTTTATCACGCATATTATACTCTAAGGGTAAGATTAGGATAATTCCATAGATTCATAATAAGATCCTCCGTAATCCAAAATAAATAAATATTTAGTCCATCATTTAAATTAAAAACACTATAATTCTGTCTTAAAAATTCAAGATGATGTATACATTGGTCTCATGTCAAGGAAAAACTATTAGCCACCCTTCAAAATCATTTTTTCATCCCTACATACTCATAGAAAGTGAATTCTCTACCATGATCTTATCATATAAATCCATGAATACTGTGTGATGGGTAATTTACTATAAATATTTTAGGGTGGAAATTATTTACCACACTCAAGGGAATCCCACTCACCACTAGTGGTGGTTCTAGCTTAATTTACTCAATTGTGCATCACCATTCAATACTAACATTGGTATCTAATCTTTTTGGTGGTAAACAACACTGGATCTCAAATCCTCTATAAAGGAGTCTCTTGAAATCCATCTTCCTCCACAAAGGGTTATCACACTTTACCATAGGGGGTGACTAAAATGTTTTCACCGTCTATGGATAATCTATAGATAACATGGGCCTAAGTAGGGGTTTCACTAGAATATCTAACCCCAAACATGTGATGAAAAAATAATAAATCACTTTTGAAATCTCTAGTATGAGGTTATGTTAAGAGAGAACATAAATTATACTCTAAACTACATTAATTAATGCATGAATATAACCATGAATCATGTGTATCTTCTTTATTATCTAACTGTTGTCACACTAAGTGTGATAGTAACTAACCAAGGGTGGTGATTGAGTTAGTGGATAGTTTCATTATCCATCTTTTACTACTCTCCCACCACTATCTCTTCCATCATAAAAATTAGTGGAAGTCAATGTGGCCTATAATTTAAAAGTGTGTTATATTATTGATCCTTTATTTGTCATTCAGGTATGTTCAGTGGTTTGAGAGTGGTTCCATAATATTTAGAAGTTGTTTTAGATTATTTTATAATTTATAAAGGTGTTTTAAAATGGATTTACAATTATCATATTAATTTCAAAGTGTTAAAAGTTTATTTGAAAATTAGTTTCATGTTTTTAATTCTTTATAATTTTTTTGAAGTGTTTTTGAATTTTTGAAGTTGTAATAATCCATTTTCTTAATTATATAAAAGTTAGTTGACATAAAATGTAATATTTTAAATAAAATATTTACACTTACGCATGAAATTGTATTTTAATT
Source organism: Viscum album (assembly GCA_963277665.1). NCBI lineage: Eukaryota > Viridiplantae > Streptophyta > Magnoliopsida > Santalales > Viscaceae > Viscum > Viscum album. Next base: position 1,611,223,395 of record OY728148.1, read on the forward strand.
AGAGAAATTACTATTTTAAAAGACTTGTCCAAGGGAAATACCATATTTCTAAATGTTTTGTAAGGGTAGGGAATGTTTTCCTTGAGTTTTATATGGGTAAGTTAGGATTTAAACTCTCTAGGTAAGGGTAACTTGGACCTTCTATGAACTACACAAAATTTCTTCCCAGATTATGTAAGGGTACCTTATCCCATGGGGTGAGTTGCATAAGGGTTAGCTTGTATGAGGGTGAGTTACACAAGGTTCATACCACCTGAGGGTGAGAACCATAATGGTTAGATTGGTATTAAAAGATTAATTAACGATATGATGGAGTTACCCTTATGTGAGTATTTACAAGGTGTTGAGTAATGGTAATGGAAATACCCTTATACATACCCATTGAGTTGCGTATTCATATCTATTTTTACCAATTTTTCAGATTCTCTTCATCCTTTAGATATTAAAACATCATGAAATCCTATTTCATTGATTTTAAAATCCTAAAATCATGGTTTTAATTATATTGACTGATCTTATAATTAATAAATACTTATTGAATAATTTATTTGACATGTAATTAAGTTCCAAACCACAAACCATTGAGAGAATTAAATGGGAAACAAAATATGTAAATTTGATGGAGTTTGTAAGGTATCCCTAAAGTGATATCTATATGTATTAAAACTAAATTTCTTCCCCTTGAATTAGTCTATCTTGTTTATCTTGAGTTCCGGTAACCCAAAACCTCATCATTCTTGTTTTTTGAAGTCTTTTGAAAATCATCCAAGTCTTCTATAGTATCTAGATCAATATAGATTATCCTATCTCTTCCCTATCCATTGGGTGCATCATCAAAGATCCTTGTTTTTTATGTGTGGGATCTCGAGACATATCATTATATCTTATGAAATAATTTTAATTTAATGGTCTTGTTGTGATTCCTCCTTTATTGTTCTACTATTTTATTTTGTTTTGGATAATGTTTTTTGATGTGCCTTTTTGATTTATAGGTAAAAATAGTAGGTTTACAAGAACACTATATTGATAGTAAGAAATTAATAATGAGAAATGAAACATGTAATAAAATAAATTTAATGGGGAAAGAGCGGTGTTGTGTGTGTATATCTTATATTTCCCATTTTATTTCCATTATTGAGCCCCTGGGATTCATTTTTAATATTGTGACTACTTCTATGGTGTTTTATTTATGTTTAATTATTTTTCACTATTTTTATTGGACATTAGAACCCAAAAAAGTATATAATAACTTAATGGGGAAAATAAAAATGGGAAACAATGGGATATAAAACATAAAACACACGGCCAAATTTTTTATGACTATTATTATCTTAATTTTTGTTTTATGTGATATGAAGAGTGGGAGTTGTAGTGTTTATGTTTATTGTGAATTATATGAAATTTTCTAAAAATTAGTTTATGAAACAGAAAGGAGAATTGTGAATTAGAAATTAAAAAAGTAATTGGGTTGTAAATGAATGGTTAATGAAAATTAATAAATGGTTATGTATTGAATAAATATGATGAACAATAAATTCATGAATCTGGAATGGTAAATCGAATGGTGAACACTTGGGTAAGGATAGATGAATAAACAAAAAACTGAACATGGTTGGAAACTAGTAAATTATAGGAAAACAAAATCAAATTTTTTCGGGAACTTTTTTTATGGGGCCTCTTATTCATATGGATATTGGATATGATACAGTTCTTATTTATTCTATATGTTGTGGCTAGAAATTATAGATGTAGTTTGGAAGAAGCATAGTTGTGGTGTATCTTTCATGGGGTATAATGGATCATAGTGGTTACATATTTTCATGGACTATAATGGCTCATGGTGGTTATAAATATTTTTTGTGCTATAATGGTTCATGGTTGGTATATATATGCATGGTCTATGATATCCAGAAGTCAAAATTAAACTATTTGTGTTGTTTATGAGGGGATGTGATAGTTTATAGTGGGGTTATGCATGCTATGGGTATGTGCGAGTTTGAATCTCTATAAGTTCACAATACCCAACTATTGATAATATAATAGAGTTAGTGGGGAATTTACTCAAAATGAGGAGGGAACATGGTTGATGTCCTTGTGTTTACATTACCCTTCCTATAAGTTCTTAGAAAATGTTGGGATTAAGGTGTTTGTGGAAATGTGGTTGTGGATGTTGATATATGGGATTGAGGTCATGTAATTGTGAATGTTTGGAATAATAGTTGATTATATGTTACTAGTGTTGAATCATAATCACTTAAAAGAACATATAAGAAGGTGACCCTACTGAATCTCTATCACATTTATGGAGAACCCCTATATGATAGGTTAGAGGTGAGAGGGTATAATATCAACCCAATGGAATGGAAATGTAATGGTGGCTATGGTTTTTTTATTCCTCTTGTTTATTCTAAATATTTTGGCCTTCGGTCTATTCCTATTCCCACCTTGCATATTGTTAATGATTATGTGTTGATAATTTTCTTGGTTGGTTTCTCCCTTAGTTATTGTAAATTTAATTCGCATGAATGATCATCTATTTAGTGGAATGATCCCATTGAGTACTCCCAGGTGCTAACCGCACCATATTTTATAGTGTTTTGGTTAGATCATCATATTTGAATATGTTTTTCAGGAATCATGGATGGATTTGGTAGTTGACTTAGAGTTTGGAGGATCCTTTATTGTATTATTCTCTTTTTTCATGTTTTATGTGATGTTTTGGTTTCCATTATTTGATATTATACCATGGATTTTCTTGGAGGTTAATATCCTATTTATGGATCCTATTCTATCTATTGAGGGTAATTCCTTCCATGTGTGATATTTTTATAACCTCAATTCTTGTTTCCAACTTGAGTCCTACTGAAGCCAGGACTCAAGGGTTATTATCTCCATTCCTTCATTTCCATCCTAAGAGGGGTACATTTTTTATCATAATAGGGGTACTTTTGGAGGGATAGGTCCATTAAAGATTCTTATTAGAGTATTTTGGTCGATATATAGTGTAGATATTAGAGTTAGGAACATGTGAGGTTTAATAGGGTTGGTAGGGTGGTGGTGGAACTTGTTCCTAATATGTGATGTAGACCAAGGAGACTAGCTATGAAATAGAGGGACCCCTTTGATTCAATGTCAGAAATTTGAGAACCTACTAAAAGATTTAGGTGAATTTTAAACCATTCTAGTGTATAAATCATAGTGTGGTACATTCATCTTGATGTATTTATTTACGCATAGTTTTTTAATTTTTGAGAACCATTATTAAACAAGTTACCTTCTGTAGATTTAATACTAGCATGATAAAATTAATTATTATGAATCCATTCATAGAAGTAATATAATTTTCATACAATTTGCAGGGCCATGTATTTATTTTAATTTATAATGTATTATGGTAATGTAATAAAAATTGACTGTGAAACTTGGTTTTAGTAATATAAATTACAGAATCCTGGGAAATAAAAAACATGTTTTTTCATAATATATTTAAATTTATGAACTTAAAATGAATTAATTTCCTCTTTCCTTTGTCATGAATACAATTTTAAATTATTAATTCAAGTATATGTCATATTCTAGTGGTATAAATTCCTAGAAAATAAGAAATTTTGATGTGTTTAAATTTGACATTTCGGAAAATTGATAAGCATTAAAAGTGACAACTTTTAACAATTTGAATGTTTTTGAAATTAGTTAATATATCTCATTTTACGAACCATGTTTAAAATATATATTTTTATAGTTTGTTTATGATATTGAACACTAAAATGGGAATTTCATTCCATGTGTTACTTTCTTAAATTATTTGTTTTAAAATATTGGAAAATAAGTATACTTTGTTATAACATGTTGATGATTGAATTGTTTCACCTAACTAAACTTAATCTTACAAGTTTTATGAAATTTATTATACTTAAATAATTATTCCTTGAAAATTAATTCACGAGTAATATTCCATTTGTGGGGTTTTGAAAAGTAGGGAAGCATTTAATTAATCATATCTTGGAAAAAATACATAAAATTTGAAAACATTTTTGGGTATTTTTATAAAAAAACATGAAATTATCAACCAGGTTTCATTATTACTATATTTTATTTGGAATATGAAAATAGGTTGTTTTTTCCTATTTCTGTATGTATGGAGGAAGGATCATGTTTTATTTATTATGGTTTGCAAGAAATTTTTCTGGGTAATCTAATATTTAAAGAATGTTTTCTTAAGTATTCCATGTATAATATATAATGGTGAAATATGTGTGGTTTAAATAATATAGTTTGAGATTAAGTTTTAATTTGAGGATCCCTAGATCATTTTCCATTTTTAAAATCATAAATAATATCTCCTCTATGAAAAAAAAATGTTTCAAAGAAATGCTAAATTTCTATATGGATAACAAGATGAATGAAATTAAGAATAAGATTTTTTTGTTTGTTAAATCATTCCCCCTTGAAATCTAATGCCAAGATTAAATTTCCAGGCTTGATATATAGTATAAAACATGTTCTATTTTTTTATTTATCTTGGCTACATGTTAGAACTATTTAAATGGAAGGCATGATGATTCACATAAAATGACTTTGAAAATATTTAGTGTTGTTTATGATTACCCAATTTATTGATTGTATTCAATGAAATATTAATATTCCTTACTTAGATGTTTTTTTAAAAATTATTAAATAATTTCTTCAAGGCATTTAAAGATTAGTATGTTCTATAATGAATCTTGTTCTATAAATCCTTTATATTTCTTAACTTGGAAGCGGTGAGATTTTTTATGTGATGATGTTTTTTTCTATTGTGATCATTTAACCCTGATGTGGTTATCTGTAGTGTTATGGTTGTATTGATGGAATCATTACCTCCTATACAAAATTATGTACTAAAAGTTGATAACTGAAATGTTCTTTGGTGAATATTGAATTTTAATCAACATGAATTTTCTAAACACACATAAATTGTTATAAAGAAGTGATTTATTTTTATATCCTTTTTTTGGAATGTTTCGATTGAGATTATTCTTGTAGTTTCTATTATTGAATTAATCCTAAAAAGATAGGAAAAACCTATACTTATCAGGACACATTTGTTATGAAAAGTTTTAAAATTGTGTGAGTAATTCAGTTCCTTATAAAGGGGTTAATATCATAATGTGATGAGTGGGTCCCCATGATTTTTTTTGTATGAAATAGAGATAGTTTGGATTTTTTTGGGATGAGGATGTGTTTTGTAGTTATTTTGTGGGTGTTCATGGGATTTGTGGTGATTGAAATAGTCTTGCATATGGTAGTGTGGAAAGAAGGTGGCTTGGGACAAATATAGAGTGATGTGGTGATATGATTGATGGAGGATAATGATGTGGTTGTATAGGGTTTTTATGGTATAATTTCCTTGTATTTATATTTTTCTTGCGATGTGATTATTTCTATTATTTTTTTGATTTCATACTTGTGTGGTTTGGGTTAACCTCGATGTCTCCAAGTTTTAAGCTATGTGTTCAAAAAAATTGAGGTTTGGGGTGTGGAAAAGGGGAAGATAGGTCTTGGGATAGGTCCTTGTTAAAATTACAAAGGTCATAACTGCTAATGTTTCTTGGTGGAACCTCCATCTCTAATGCTGAGGATTGGTTGGAGGAGGTTGATGATGATTTTGGGTTGGTGAAGATCGTAAATAAACTCATAGTTTCCTTGTCCATTGTCTTGTTTTTGAAAGTGTCTTAAAGGAGATGTGAGAAAATGAAACACCGAGAGACTTTATAATATTTTTATTTATAAATAAATTTAATTTTTTTTCTTTCTTGATTTTTATGAAATTCCATGCCAATCTTACGCTACACACAATAATGAGTTGTCTTTCATTACACGCAAGACCAAGTTTTACAAAAAGAACAATATATTAATAAATTGTTATTATTTAATATAATATATAACCTATCTATTAAAGTAGAAGTTATGAATAGTAAAAACCAAAATATAAATTCTACATATTCCGTATAATTTTAACATTTATCTTATCTATTTTCTAGACATGATATAAGAAAAGATTCCATTTTTTTGATAAAAGAATATTTTTTAAATACAGTTTTTACACCTTTTGATATCTTATTTTTTAAAATTTATATATTATATTTAACTAAATAAACTTCTTATTTGGAAGCAGGACATAAAAATTTACTTTTTATGCTTTTTTTGCTGATAGGTTTTAAGTTTTGACAAATAGTAAAAATATAATAGATTTTAATTGAAAACAACTTTTTCATTGAAATAATTTTTGAGGATAAATTATATTATTGAATGGTTTTAAAGTAAAAAATATAATGTATTTTTAGAATTTAATATAATTTTGTTCATTGGCATTAATTTTACCACGAATTTTTATATAAAAACATTTCAATCTTTTGCGATGTTTTAACTTTTAAAAACCCATATTTTAATCTGACAACGAGATTAATTTTAAATTAATTAAAGAAACTTATATGTTTTAAATTTGGAAAAAAAATTGATATTTTGAATCAGTGGTTCCAAATTATGGAAATAGGTTCCTTTTATTTTTCGGTATTATGAACAGTAACTATAGTATTTTTTTTATTACCATAGTTGAGGTAAAATTGAGTAATGAAAGGAATAAATAATATTATAAAATCACCCTAAAACCTATAAAAATTATATTTGATGACTAAATTATACCCTTATCAGCTATGTTTTAAAATTAAATTATTTAATGGACCCCTTTCCTTGAATATGACATGAATATTATTATAACTAATGAATGTGACAAAATGTCACACTCTCATTTCTTATAAGTATAATAAATTTAATATAGAGATCACCAGGAGATAACATCAATTATAAATAGTGTATAGAAATATAAAATAAATAAATAAATCATAGAAATTTATTTATAATTTTTAGATATTAATTAATTACGACTAATAATGATACAATAGTGATGTAGAAATTATTTTATTAATAGAAATATCAAATAAATGATATTAAAAATATTAAAATAAATATAATTTTTCTTAATTAATGACATAAACTAATTTTATAGATAACTAAGACATGTTAGTGACGTATTTGAATTATGTTTTATAATTTATCATGTGGGTTTTATATTTTTGAAAATGAAAATATTAAATAGTATTAAAATTGACATAAATGATATTTTAAAATAAATAGTATTTTATTAAATGATATAAAAGTCACAAAAATATAAGGTTTTTCCAACTAACTTGGATAATGTCCGCTATGTCATAAGTGATCCAATTGGGGTTATTTTGTCATTTTATAGTAACTATATTAAAACTATTGTATAAAAATATAGGAAGACACAGTAAGAGTTAAACTGTTTAACTAAGGGTTAAATACAAAATATAAGGTTAATTTTATGATCTAAACCTGTCTAAAATTTATTTTTTGAGGGATTTTCTACCAATAATCATATTATCATAGAAATAAATCACTTTTGAGATATTTTAAACTGAAAGTAAATTGATAATAAATTAATATTTTAATATTTTCCAAAGTTCCCCTCACCTCTCTTATAAAAGGGCTCTTCTCCACTCTTTAATTCACACCTATAAAGACCTTTTTATCATCAAAACCCTACCAATTTCCTCTCCCAACTTCTCTAAATACATTCTAGAGGACATAATTTTGGAATAAATCTATCCTAATGAGTCCTTTTGTGCAAATAAAAATCAGATACCCGAAAAAGAGGTAATTGTTTTATCACCTCTTTCAAAGTTCTTTTATTCTTCTACTTCTTATTTATATGTTGTTTTCAAACCAAATAAATAACTAAAGAATATAATATATTAGGAAATGTTTTTATGATTATGGTTTAACCATATTACTCCTTTTATCCATCCTACGAATAACAATATCTCCACACGTGCATGCATATGACTCACCGTCTCCACACTGTGGTGTAATTTTTTATTCAACACGACTTTATTTGGATCGGAATAATGATGTGTATAATATATATAAATAATGATTATAATGTGATAATGATTCTCTATAATTAATATACCATCAAATTCCATACCATTTAACCATCAATATAATGATACCACAGCTCATGCGTATGTGTGGCCTATCGTCTCCAAAACATAGTGAGATTCATTATCCATGTTAACCATTCAAGATTGAAGAACCAATTTATATGATGAATAAAATTAATAATAATTATTAATATAATATCATTATTGATATGAATAAAATACATCCTATTAATAAAAAACATTACTTACTATTGGGTCCTAAAAAGTTTGTTAAGGTAAGAAAATACTCCAACAATCACTTTGCAGATGGAAGAAAGCATTCCTACAAATATAACAAAGTGAATAGACTCAAATTGAGTTTCAAAATTCAGAATAAAATTTAAGGAATTAAAATTTTCCTAGGGTTTTAAGTGTCCGGTGTACCATCACCGAGAAGTGTTCACGGACCAAAAGAACTGTGAACCACCAGTTCATAGAATGACCCGTGAGGCACTGGCCCATAGAGCAATGGCCCGCGAACCTAGGAGACAAAGAACCCCATCGCTGAAGGAATCAAGTGCACGAAGGCTGTCCACAAACTGTTCTATGAACTCTATAGTCTTAATATGAAGAATATTGGCACGGTACCATAAACCATGACTCACGAACCACAACCTCCATAAACCCTAGTTGACTGAGTGTTTTACGAATCTAGATACCTCTTCATGGGCTTCCGAAAATAGTGTTGCTTGCCCATAGATATGATTTACTAAATTCTCTATTAAATTGTCATATAAGGAATTGAGGAGGATAGATAAATAAATAACCAAGTGGACCCCGGAGGTTGGAAGAAATAATTCAGAGAATATTCTAGCTTCAGTCTTGAATCATCGGTGAAGCCTGAATTGAGAACCATGCTCCCACAGGTATAACCAGCCACGAACCATAAAAAATGAAGGAATTCAATAATAAAAAGAGGAATGAGAACCTAATTGGGAAAATCTCAAACCACATATTCCTCGCGAATGAACTCCCCATGAATGATAGTCCCCAAGACCCTCCTTTGATATGATTTCCCACATAGCGTATTGCTATTCAGATTTAATCTAGTGCAGTGTACTGCATCAGTACACAAATGGAGCCTGAAATGGCATGAAAGACCGTGTTCAGAATCGTGTACATACATGATCATTCTCTACTATAAGGTATAATTCTTGATTGCAGAGAATATATATCAGTAAATTCTCAAGACATTGTCTGTCTATTACAAAATTTTTGAAGTGGCGGTAGTAGTTGTGAAATTCCACCCCGTAATGTCACTACTAGCGCCTCTAATTTCCTCCCTAGAGCACCCATGGGTGCTCACTCTATGGGCCAGGAATGATCAATCACGAGAACCTATCTACTGATGTGTGTCAGAGTATCCCTCCCCTTGACTAGAAGATCAGAGAGCAAGAAGTTCCACCCCTTTATTTTGTCCACCCTGATTGTCCTCCCTAGGGTATACTCTACAGATATGATTCTCTCTATAGTTAGACATAAAGTCACGATGGTAGTCCTCTCCATGATGACATTAATTACAAAGGTCCTCCCAGCAATGGAAGTTGCTATTAGGGTCATCCCCATAGTAACATCAAGAAAAGAGAAGGTCATACCCTTATTTCAGTACATCTTGAATGCCCTCCCCAGGATGTACAATATAAAAATTCTCCCTATATCTAGGTATCAAGCTATGATAGTAGTCCTCTACATCATAGCAGTCATCGAGAAGGTCCTTCCCTTAGTTAAATCAAGCAACAAGAAGGTCCTCCACTCGTTGTAGCCCGTCCTAAAGGTCCTCCCTAGGGTATATGCCATAGTGACACTCCCTGTGGCCAGACATCAATTTGAAATGGTAGCCCTCACCATTGTAGCACCAATTGCAGAGGTCCTCCCTGCAATCAAAATTCATACTGGAAAGAAGGTCCTCCCCTTGTTGGAATAAATTTGAAAATCCATCTTTTGCATGGGTTCTTAGAAAGATGGAGTCAGACATAACATGTACTCCATCTATGACAACTGATATCCTCTCTCAACCAAAGTACAGACCGAAGCAACACTCATCTTCTATGCCACCCATGCGTCGTTCACATGTCAATGGGGCTCCAACTATCAAAACTTCATGGGACAAAATTATTAAGAAGCAGTCAACTTGGGAATAGAAAGTAGAGGAGTCCATGAAAGAACAACATCAGGATATGTTGCTCATGAGAAGGAAACTAGTTAAAAATAATATACTAGTGATGTATTGGCCAACAACCACTTCTCACTTCAACATACTAGGGGACTTATCTGGTAATGTATGCATGAAATTCACCTCAATATATGGATTAATATTCACCAAATAAAAGAAAAGTTCATGGCTTGTGAAGGGTATGTGGACCATGTCAACATATTGGGGGAGATTCACCATCTAATCATCCTAGAATCCCTCCCGTCTACATGGAATACATGATCATAAATGTGAAAGAAAAACTTAGAACTCTCTTGCCTCCATGCACTACACAAGTTGTGTCACCTCATTGGTGATGCCTCGACTTGAGTTTATATTCAGGTATGGAGAGAAAATAGAGCTCTACGCTTCATCTCGTGTCTTGTCCAACAAACCTCATTGGAAATGAAATCTTAAAACTTCATTACCCAAAGTCAGCAATCAAATGAAATCCCAACTCAGGAAAGATGGAATACTCAACAAAAACCGGTCCAGAGTATGTCTCAAAAGAATCCAGACCAAAGAGATCAAGCCATCGAAAAGCTTCTGAGCCAGGAAACTGAGAGCATCCAATGAGCATCCCACTTAAGGGATGCCAACTAGCAAGAAAATTTCATGTCTTCAAAAGATTATAAACCATTTACAGGCCTGATTTCATACTCATCTCACACCTGCATGGGAGTGTGTGAAATTAAAAATGTGGCAATAGTGTCAGCTAGCACCGTGACGTGGGAACAACCCCAGCCCGTAGGACTGGGGGAATTTTTAACTCAAAATTCCCTCATAAGACCAATAAATCCAGGACATAGTGCATCCAAAGAAGACTGATAACAACCCTAACCCTTAGGGCTGGGGGAATTCTTACCTCAAATTCCCACAAAACATATGTATGTCTTCTCCCACCATGGAAGGATGATGAGCAGAGAAGTCACCCATTCCACCCCTTCTTTTTTTTCGCACCCTCTGAGACGTAGGTGCATTAATAGGTCAGATCAGGGCTCCCCTCAGGCTAATATTCGCCAATAAACCCAAATAATACCGCATAATGAAAGGATAAAGTCCAACAAAGGACGCATGAATCGTTCCTACCATTTGGAACTGGGAACAACACCTCCAATGAGGTATGCATATGTGAACATGGTAAACATCAACACCACAGATCTCAGAGGAAATGACATAGAGGGATAGGATGCAAGTGAAGATGGTTTCCTCTCAAAGGCATCCCACACCGAGCCTGATGGTGTATGTACTCAGAACCAGAGATCAATCCTAAATTTGAGCACCCCCTTTGTTATTTTGTCACTACATCCCTCAGAAAACCCCAACAAAGATAATAATAAATCCAAGGTCATCTATGAACCACCTCCTCCTCCCCTGTAGGATGTTTCCCTTACTCTCGACGAAAGATTCTCCAAGTAGGAGGAAAAAATGAAAGATCTTAGGTGAATTAATGTCGAGCTGCGTCGAGGGAGATATCTTTACGGATGTGTTCCCCTGGTAGAATGTCCGCAGGTATTCCCATAGGAGGTTCCCTTACCACAGACACTCATCCTGGTAAATGAAGTCAAGCTCGGAGGCCCATATGACCCAGTTTTGGGACCATCAGCCAACTTAAACCTAGCACTAAAAGGATATCAAGACTTCCCCCTATTGGGAATGAATCCATAGTATATACAATAAAATCCAAAAAGGATACCCCCGGTCGGGTACCCACTCCAAATTCTAGTGTCACCAGCATGCCCATCTTGGTCTGTTGCATCACCATCCCAAGATCAAACCTGGAAGGATATGCATCAAGGGCTCTTGATTAATATCGAGTAACTAATAGCTCAACTCAAAGCCATGGAGGGGAGGCGCACTCCTATAAAACCAGAGCACAAATCCTACCTTGATTGGGTGAGCAATGTTCTTTCACCACCGAACTTCAGAAACCCCATATTCCCAATGTTCAATGGCTCGGAAGACATGGAAAAACATTTAATGCACTATTCCTTTTACTGTGACCCCATGATGGGAATTCCTGAGTAGTAATAAGTAGTAAAACTTAGATGCTTCGTGCTAAATCTGCAATACTCGGCCTTTTTATGGTACACTCACTACTAGAAAAACAGGTATTTGCGACGGGTCATTTGCGACGGGATACCGTCGCAAACGGCTTTTTGCGACGGGGGCCCGTCGCAAATGACCTGTTGCTGAAAACGATATCGCAACAACAATTTTTTGCGACGGGCCCGTCGCTAAAGCCTTTTTCCGCGATGGGGAGAATCCCCGTCGCAACTAGTACTCCGTATATTTGTAAAAAACTTTTCAAAAACTATTTGCGACGGGCCCCGTCGCAAATACCTGTTGCGACGGGCCCCGTCGCAAATACCTGTTGCGACGGGCCCGCCGCAAATAGTTTTTGCGACGGGTCCCATCGCAAAAACTATTTTAAAAAAAAATAAAAAAACTATTAATAAATTATTTTAATGCATATAATAATAATACTATTTGCGACGGGCATAGTATCCCGTCGCAAATACTATAAAAAAAATAAAAAAAATAAATTATTAATAAATTATTTTAATTAATATAATAATAATCCAATTATAATTAAAAAATAAAAAATAATAAAATATTAATAAATGATTTTAATTAATATAATAATAGAATTATAATTCACAAATAAAAATAATAAATTATTTTAATTAATATAATAATAATTGAATTATAATTCAAAAATAAAAAATAATAGAATATTAATAAATGATTTAATTAATATAATGATATTAGAATTATAATTCATAAAAAAAATATTAATAAGTTATTTTAATTAATATAAAAATAATAGAATTATTTTACATTCAAATATTAAAATAATTCAAGTATTACAAAAAAATATAATTAAATTTTAATATTATAAAATTTTAATATATATATAAAATTTAATATTATAAAATATAAATAATATTATTATTCATATTAATATTGTTATTTAAAAATATAATATTATTAATATTTTATAATGAGACAGAAACTACGAATAGAAAAAAAATCATATTTTGATTTCACAAATTTATTAACATAAATACAAACTCTAATCTGAAGGAGGGGGGGAGGGGGGGATCTGCAGATGGTGGTGGAGGAAACTTCATCCCTAAAGCATGAGTGAGTCGGCGCATGTACTCCATCTGCTCCTGATGCTGCTGCTGCCACTGACTCGTCTGCTCCTCATACAGCTGCTGCTGGCGTCGACGCTCCTCCTCATGCTGCTGACGCATCTGCTCCTGATCCTGTCGGAGACTCTCTATCAGTGCAGTCTGAGATCGCAACTGATCCTCATACTGTGTAGCAGAAGAAGATGCACGATCTCCTCTCAAGCTGGACGCTGACATCGCAGCACTGCCATAATAATCTCCGGGAGTCAGTCGAGAGCTGATACCAACTACCCGGCCCTTCTCGAAAGCATACTGGGTGGCCTGCATCCATGTCGCCTCATCAAAATGACGGCCAGTGGTCTGATCTGATGACTCGGCCTGACTCTCAGGCCGGGCCTGTGATGCTGCGACCTCATATGACTCCTGTAGTTGCAATTTAAAATTAAAATTGTGAATATATTATATGCAGTTAATTTTTAAACTTGAAAACAAATAATACTGACCACGATGTGATGCTGACGATCACCTCTGAGCTCCCCAGTAGCAGGATCACTATACATCCTCCGATATACGTCGTACTCCGTAATATCGGGGTGCTCGACAGCCTATAAGAATAAAAAATAAACTGTTAATATTTATAGTTATATAAAATATTTATAAATAATGTACGTACCAGATGTTGTCTATGAGTACTGAAAGAACGACTCCCAGCTCGATGAGTCACCTCCTGTCTCCCCCGATTCTGCCTCCCCACCGATGATCTCCTTTGAAAGGCACCACTCAACCAGTGCGCACATAATCCATCCCATACATGGGATGAAATGTACTCTGGTCGGTGTGCTCTACATGACTCATCAAAATCTGACACTCCTGCTTTCTTCATCGCAGCTTTTCTTAAATTGTGAAAAAACTGACGAAGGCGATCACGCATGGCCACCTCCCATGCCTCGTGGACGGCGTCATGCATGGTATCCTCGATCGGATACCATAAACCCTACAAATAAATCAAAATATCAAGTTAGAAATGAAATAATTTTCAAAATAAAAATTATTTATTTACGTACGTACCAACCAATGGCCGAACATGGCCTGCTGGACATCAATGGGAATATGCTCCCATGTGGTCCACGGCTGAGAGAAATAGTTGCGCAAAATAGCGTTGCCCTGTCCGACTGCTATATGCGGAAAACTGTAAAAATAATAAACATTTATTATGTGAATAGATTAATGAAATCTTAGTCAAATCCACAGGTTATCACATAGGTTATCACACCTCTGTGTGCGTGGATCAAACCCAATACGTGGACGTCGCTCGGGGACGGGGTCAGGAATCATCAATCGTGCAAGACCGCGCCCCCTCCGCGTACTCCCTGGAGCGCCTACATGCTGAGGGTCATCTGTCAGAAACTCATCCGCATCGAAAGTCAGGTCAGCATCCACCAACTCACGAAATGTGGCGTCGTCCATCTGAAATAGAAAATGTTAATGTTGTTAGCAAATAATTGATAATTACTATTATATATACATATATACATATTATGATTGTATATAAATACCATGGAATTCTATCAGTGTTCATCTTCATCAACATCTTCATATATGTCAATGTCATCTTCATATTCCTCCTCAACATCATCAATATCCATTCGAGTTACAGTTGCTTCATCTATTACCATTTCAAATTCATATGTGACATCATTAACATCATCATCATCACCGACTCTTAAATGTGGGGTGTCGTCATCGATACTCATGTCTCTTTGTAAAAAAGATTGATTTTGAGTACTCTCTTGAAAAACTTCAATTCTTTGCACATCAGTGAAAGCACATTCACTTTGACTAAACTGATTGTCTCGAATTTTGATTTTTATTACACTCCACCAATCAGTCAAGTCTCTTGATGTAGCACAGTACTTTGCGTAATAAACTTGATATGCCTGTTGAGCCAATAAGAATGGTTCATTTACTGCGAGAACACTTTTACATTTAATATCGATGATTCCATGAGTCGGATGAACACGCACGCCTCTCTCTGTATCCAACCACCGACATTTGAACATGGTTATATAATGTTGTCCAAGATAACAGAGTTCAATGATTTCATCAAGTATGCCATAAAAGTCAACTTCATTTTCTCGATGATGAGATCCTCTCAACCTAACTCCACTGTTCATTGTTTTTTTCGATTCCCCATATGCATGTGTGTGGAATCGAAATCCATTCACCACATATGCATTATAAGTTTTAACAAGTTTGGAAGGTGGGTTACTCAATACACACAGCCGTTTGTCAATTTTATCAGCATGTCGAGACACCTGAAAATTTGTGAAATAATTATCAATATAGTAAACTATACATTGAATGAGTTGCTAAAAAGATAAAGAATTTATGTTACCAGTTTTTGAAACCACTGAGAGAAATTTTTCAGTCGACGTTCTTCGAGAGCAGCTGCTGGAATTTGTGGAATTTGTTTCTTGATATGATTATCATACAACCTATAAAAACCAAAGTTATTTACTGTAACATAAATGATAGAATAAGTGATATAAACACTTACAGTACAACTGATGTCATCTCTTTATAGTTGAGCAGAACATACGTATGAGCTCTATGATGTTCATCATCTGAAAGCCAGCGTTCATAAACTCCACCAAAACCAAGCTCTGACTGGTTAAAAACAGATAATTGATTGTCGATTTCATCAATATTCCTCTCATTCTGTCCCATTCGGTTGTGTTTTGAAGGATACTCAGATTCAAAATAATGGGAGTAGAAAAAAGATATTTCCTCTTACAAATAAGCTTCTGCAATAGATCCTTCAACAGATGCTTTGTTACGTACTTTTCTTATCAATTTTTGCATTCATCTTTCAAATGGGTACATCCATCGAAACTGTACTGGACCTCCACATTTGGCTTCATATGGAAAATGTAACATCAAATGTTCCATTTAGTCGAAGAAAGACTGCGGAAATATTTTTTCCAGTTCACATATAATTACAACAACATCTTTTTCAAGTTTTCCTAGAGCATCATAATCTGCTGTAGCCGCACAAATTTCCCAAAAAAATGAGACATGTCTGTTATGGAATCCCAAATCACAGAATTCAATATACCTCTTAATCCAATGGGTAGCAGTCTTTCCATTATAACATGACAATCATGACTTTTTAATCCAGTAATATGACCATTCTTTACACATCTACCCAAATTAGAAGCACAGTCATCTGGAAGTCTCAAATCTGCAATCCACTGACAAAATAATAAACGGTTTTCTTTAGATAGTGTATAAGCTGCTTTTGGTTTCAGTAACCTTTATGTTCTGACATTCTCAAACAGTTCCAATTCTGGACGCCTGCAAATTTGGGCAAGATCTAAAGGTGCATTTACATTGTCTTTTCTCTTTCCGGGCATATCCAAAACTGTATGAAACAAATTATCAAAACATTTCTTCTCAATATGCATGACATCTAACATGTGTCGGACCAACAAATCAGACCAATATGGAAAATCCCAAAATATGCTACGTTTAATCCAATTGTGTTCTTTCCCAAAACCAGAAATTTTTTGTTGGTTTATTGTGGGACCAAAAGTGATGGGAGGTAATGAAAATACAACTGATTTTAACTCCGAACCTGATATCATTTTTGGAGGTCCTTCCCTTTCAACTGTTCCTTTTCTGAAATGAGATCTGTTTCTGCGAAAAGGATGATCAGCTGGAAGAAATCTGTGATGACAGTCAAAATAACAAGGTTTCTTTCCATGAATGAGCATAAATTCTTTGTTCTCTCCCATACAGTAAGGACATGATTTCTGACCATGTGTACTCCAGCCAGATAACATCCCATAAGCCGGGAAGTCACTTATTTTCCACATCAATGCTGCTCTCAGTATGAAATTCTATTTCGTTGCAACATCATATGTACTGACACCAGTACTCCACAATAAATTTAATTCATCAATCAATGGTTTCAAATAAACATCAATATTTTTCTTCGGATGTCCTGGAATTAGTAAAGTCAAAAAGATATATGGATCCTTCATCAACATCCATGGAGGTAAATTGTACGGAGTTAAAAAAACAGACCAACATGAATATTGACTACCATAAGATCCAAACGGACAGAAACCATTAGTGGAAAGGCCCAGTCGAACATTTCTAGCTTCTAAAGCAAAGGATGGATGCACTCTATCAAAATGTTTCCATGAATCACCATCGGCTGGATGATTCAAGCTTTTATCGGTTGAAATATTCTCTTTATGCCATGGCATCATTATCGATGTATTCTTAGACATGAATAAACGCTGAAGTCTGGATGTAAGCGGAAAATATCTCAACTCTTTTACAGAAATCAAACCAGACTTCCCGTGTTTTCCTTCTTTATATCTCAGTTGCCCACATGTGGGACAACTATCCAACGACTCATTTTCCCCAGAATATAAAATGCAGTCATTTGAACATGCATGAATCTTCTGACAAGTAAGTCCCAAATTTCGAACCAGCCTCTTACTCTCATAGTAATTTGCAGGTAAAACATTTCCTTCAGGTAACAGTGTTTTAAGCAAAGAAAATATCTGGTCAAAACAGGTGTTTGACATTCCGTTATCTGATTTGATAGCCATAAATTTTGCAACTGCTTCTAATTTTCTCATCTTGCAGCCAGGATATAATGCATCCGCAGCAGACTTCAACAACTCATAAAATTCAGACGGTGCCAACTCAGGATTTGAAGCTATATCAGCTGGAGTTTCTGTATGTTGAACAGATGAACCTGCAACATCATGTACTAAATCTTGAAACCGGGATGGATCTAGAATCAAGTTGGTATCACCTGCTCTAGAACTGCGTTCACCGTGTTGATACCAAAAAACATAATCTGGTTGAAAACCAAAACGCAAGAGATGTTCTCCCACTTTGTCAAACGTGCCAAACGTTCTCAATGCACATTTTCTGCAAGGGCATTTTATTTTGCCTTCTGAAACAAATTCTGGATTTGATGCCGCAAATGATAAAAAAGTCTCCACACCCACTACATATATTGGATTTAAACCAGAACCGTTTGGATTTCTACGTTGATTTATCTATATGCGGTCACCTAATATTGATTGTTGACGACCTCGTTGTTCCATATTTCTCTATAAAATATAAAAGCATTACTGGTTTTGAATAATTTGTTAGAAAAAACACTCAAGCTAGGATAATTATAGAGTTTAGATCATACACGACTGACGCAAACTTTTTATTGAGATAGACCTAAAAATTGACCCTTTAAGAATTAAATATGTTGAGAATAAAGCAAAACATGTTACAAATATTGATAATTTTAATATTATATAATTTTTTTATTATTTTCATAGTACTAATATTATTGGTAATTATTCCTAATTATTGTTAATTATTACTAATTATTACTAATTATTACTAATTGTTATTGATTATTACTAACTATTACTAATTATTACTAATTATTACAAATTATTACTAATTATTGGTAATTATTACTAATTATTGGTAATTATTACTAATTATTACTAATTATTACTAATTATTGGTAATTATTAATAATTATTACCAATTATTGGTAATAATTACTAATTAATACTAATTATTGGTAATTGTTACTAATTATTGGTAATTATTAGTAATTATTGGTAATTATCGGTAATTCTTACTAATTATTGGTAATTATTACTAATTATTACTAGTTATTACTAATTATTGGTAATTATTACTAATTATTAATAATTATTACTAATTATTACTAATTATTACTAATTATTGGTAATTATTACTAATTATTGGTAATTATTATTAATTATTGGTAATTATTATTAATTATTACTAATTATTACTAATTATTGGTATTTATTATTAATTATTACTAATTATTACTAATTATTGGTAATTATTACTAATTATTGGTAATTATTACTAATTATTACTAATTATTGGTAATTATTACTAATTATTACTAATTATTACCAATTATTTGTAATTATTGGTAATTATTACTAATTATTGGTAATTAATACTAATTATTGGTAATTATTGGTAATTATTACTAATTATTGGTAATTATTACTAATTATTGGTAATTATTATTAATTATTACTAATTATTACTAATTATTGGTAATTATTACTAATTGTTGGTAATTATTACTAATTATTACAAATTATTACTAATTATTACTCATTATTGGTAATTATTACTAATTATAACTAATTATTACTAATTATTAGTAATTATTACTAATTATTACTAATTATTGGTAATTATTTCTAATTATTACTAATTATTACTATTTACCGGTAATTATTGGTAATTATTGGTAATTATTCCTAATTATTGGTAATTATTACTAATTATTGTTAAGTATTACTAATTATTGGTAATTATTACTAATTATTACTAATTATTACTAATTATTACTAATTATTGGTAATTATTACTAATTATTACTAATTATTGGTAATTATTACTAATTATTACTAATTATTACTAATTATTGGTAATTATTCCTAATTATTGGTAATTATCAGTAATTATTGGTAATTATCGGTAATTATTACAAATTATTGGTAATTATTACTAATTATTGGTAATTATTACAAATTATTCCTAATTATTACTAATAATTACTAATTATTACTAATTATCGGTATTTATCGGTAATTATTGGTAATTATTGGTAATTATTACTAATTATTGATAATTATTGGTAATTATTCCTAATTATTGGTAATTATTCCTAATTATTGGTAATTATCGGTAATTATGGGTAATTATCGGTAATTATTACTAATTATTGGTAATTATTGGTAATTATTACTAATTATTGGTAATTATTGGTAATTATTGGTAATTATTGGTAATTATTACTAATTATTGTTAATTATTCCTAATTATTGGTAATTATTCCTAATTATTGGTAATTATTCTTAATTATTGGTAATTATCGGTAATTAGGGGTAATTATTGGTAATTATTGGTTATTATTACTAATTATTGGTAATTATGGGTAATTAATGGTAAATATTACTAATTATTGGTAATTATTCCTAATTATTGGTAATTATCAGTAATTATTAGTAATTATTGGTAATTATTACTAATTATTGGTAATTATTACTAATTATTACTAATTATCGGTAATTATTACTAATTATCGGTAATTATTGGTAATTATCGGCAATTATTACTAATTATTGGTAATTATTACTAATTATTACTAATTATTACTAATTATTACTAATTATTGATAATTATTACTAATTATTACTAATTATCGGTAATTATTCCTAATTATTACTAATTATTACTAATTATCGGTAATTATTCCTAATTATCGGTAATTATTTCTAATTATCGGTAATTATTACTAATTATCGGTAATTATTACTAATTATAGGTAATTATTACTAATTATTGGTAATTATTACTAATTATTTGTAATTATTACTAATTATTGGTAATTATTACTAATTATTGGTAATTATTACTAATTATTGGTAATTATTGGTAATTATTCCTAATTATTGGTAATTATTCCTAATTATTGGTAATTATTCCTAATTATTGGTAATTATCGGTAATTATTGCTAATTATTGGTAATTATTGATAATTATTGGTAATTATTACTAATTATTGGTAATTATTACTAATTATTCCTAATTATTACTAATTATTCCTAATTATTACTAATTATTACTAATTATTACTAATTATTACTAATTATTACTAATTATTACTAATTATTACTAATTATTGGTAATTATTGGTAATTATTCCTAATTATTACTAATTAGTGGTAATTATTAGTAATTATTACTAATTATTACTAATTATTGATAATTATTAATAATTATTACTAATTATTGGTAATTATTACTAATTATTGGTAAGTATTACTAATTATTGGTAAGTATTACTAATTATTGGTAATTATTACTAATTATTGGTAATTATTACTAATATTGGTAATTATTACTAATTATTACTAATTATTCCTAATTATTGATAATTATTGGTAATTGTTCCTAATTATTAGTAATTAAATGAATAATTACCAATAATTAGGAATAATTACCAATAATTAGGAATAATAACATTATTAGTATATTTTATTATTAATATTAAAATAATATAATTTTCTAATTTATATACAATTCTCCTTTCATCTGTGTGTTTTCTATCTCCACATACAAATAATACATGTGGAGACAGCAAACACACAGATGAAAAGAGAATTGTATATATATAAAAAAATATATTATTTTAATATTAATAATAAAATATACTAATAATGTAATAATGTTATTATTCCTAATTATTGTTATTTATTACTAATTATTAATATTTATTCTTAATTATTAAAAATTATTACTAATTATTCCTAATTACCATTAACTATGAACAATACTAATAATTTAAATTTATTAAGTAACAAAACAATGTAAACATAATTAAATTACAACTAATTAAGAATAATTGAAACTAATAAAAAATTAAAAATAAATATTAAATTAAAATGAACATAAATACCTTGAAAATTGATCTGAGGTTGATCTCTGATCGTTCTTCAAAACTTCAATATCAACTCCGGAGAAAAAAAATAAACTTGAGAAAAACTGAACTTTAGAAATAAAATTTTGAGAGAAGAAGAAGATGGAGTTTGAGAATGATTTGAAAAAAACGGATGGGGGTATTTATAGGTTAGATTATTTGCGACGGGTATCCCGTCGTGAATAATATTAGTTGCGACGGGTACCGTCGCAAATACCTTAGCCATCATTTATTACGGTCAACGGTTAAATAGTTATTTGCGACGGGTCCCGTCGCAAATAACCACCTGCCGACATACTATTTGCGGCGGGGGAATATTCCCGTCGCAAATACCTTTTACCACCGCCGGTTATTTGCGACGGGAATATTCCCCCGTTGCAAATATGTTTCCCGCGATTTGGCGCGCAAAGCGCGCCAGTCCTTTTGCGACGGGGAAAGCTATCCCGTCGCAAAAGGCTACTTATTTGCGACGGGCAAATACCCCCGTCGCAAATACCCATTTTTCCCGTAGTGACTAGCTTACCAGCCAACTCAATCACCGGTTGGGATGACCTCTGGCGGTAGTTTCTCTTCTAGTTCAGTTCAACATTGCCTAAGAAAATGGTTATCGATCTCATGAGCTTCATGTAGAGAGATAATAAAAGATTTCCAGAGTTCATTTCAAGATAGAAAGGCTTAACTTATTCTCTGAACTGGATACTTCCCCAAGATTAAATGATCTCCATGTGCATTGACAATCTTCATGATGAATTACAAACACCACTCATCCTGATGAAGTACACAATAGGGTTATGAGATTTATATCCTATTGCACAAAGGATAGAAGACTCCTTGCAGAGGACCAACCACAAGTCCCGAGTGGCCCCATCATCCCCAGGGAAAAGGGTGGGGAAAGATGAAGTAGCTTCTATCACACTTAATCCACCCCGGCACCGGCTCCAATTGCAAGGCCTCGACCAAATCATGGGGGACCCCCTAGATGCCAAAATCCACCCCCACCTCAGAAAGATGAGTGATGAGGTGCTAAAGGAAATAAGTTTGATGAACAAAGAAATAATGTTTACCCATTTCGAGATAAACAGGTCCGTGGTTAATCCATAGCTGCCATGAATTGTAACATGCTCTGGCTTCCAAATTCAAAGAGAGTTGATGAAGTAGGTCTCGAAAACCGTCTAAATTATTGTCCCTATCACTGGATACTAGGGCACACTATCCAAGAATGATTTTTCTTCAAGGATATCCTACAAAAGATGGTAGATTCTGGGAAATTTATGTTGGGTTCACCACCAACACAAGTGGCGTATGTTTCCACCTCAGACTCAAGGGAGGAAGAAGAATGGAAAACAGTTACCAGTAAGAAGGATATAAAATTTGACAATTGGATGACCCAAAAAACAGTCAACCGAGTTCATGGATTCCTCCAGGCATGGCTGAAACAACCAAATGTGTCCCCAAAAGCTCTGGATGTGACACAATCATCATCCTCTGCCCCAAAATCCTCTAAGGGCCGAAAGGTCAAAAAGTCGAGGTAAGAAGATAGTTTTCCACTAAAGCTGAAGCTAGTCCTGACACTTTTGGACTTTACACTAGTAGACATGGTACAACAGGTGTTGTCCCACTAAATGGTACAACGTGAACCGTCTCACCAAAAGACACCATCAGAAAAAGACAATCAGATAGAAACATTATCGAATCAAGAACTGGTCTTCGACTCCATTAATTTCATTCACTTGATGGAACCCTTCTATGATGGAGACTATGGCCACGAAACCGAATTCCCTGTGCCCAAATGGAGAGCTGGAGGAAGAGGCCGTAGAGGCTGAGGGTTTCTTGGAAGGCATGATTGTGTCAGAAGTCAAATTTAAGGCCACGCTTTAACTCAAACCGTTAACATCACAAAAACTTGTAGAAGGACACTTCGGTAGACAAAATAAGAACCAAAATTCTCCTCCACCCCCACCGAAAGATATCTGAGCCTAGTTATATTGGATTACCAGTCAGAGGAAGAACAAATATCAAATTTCTTGAGGAATACAGGAAAAATAGTTCGGCCAAACCTAGAAAGGACCTTAGTGCCACGAGATCCTATCACAGAGGCTGGACCATCTACATCTAAAGCTCAGGACCCTAAAGTGTCTATGAAAGATAATCCTTGAGATGGTTAGTGCAGACATTTAGAAAACAAATATGATATTCTAAAGTAGATGGATTTCGTACCAACAAAGCTATCAATCCTGGATGCTCTAAGTCTATCCACATACCTTAGGAAGGAAGTCATAGAAGTCTTACTAAGTCCCTAGGAATTCGAGGATGAAGTAGCAACAACTGATGTCTATCGGACAGAGATCAAACTCGAAGAATTCCATGACATCATCTCCTTCACAAACAGGAATGAAGACACCATCATGAAAGGGAACATCAAACCTTTGTATGTGTATGGAAAGATAAATGGTATTGATATTCGCAAGATTTTCATCGACAATGACTCTAGATTCAACCTCATCCCACTACAAATGCTTTATTGATTGGGCTATGGGGAAGAAAATTTGACACCCTGGACCACAACTCTATTGGGATATGACAAAAGCGAGAAGAATCCATTGGGACAAATCAAGCTTAAAACAAGTCTATAAGACCTCATATCAGATACTCAGTTACTGGTAGTATGGAAAAATAAAGCCTTCAATGTCCTATTAGGGAGACCCTAATGACATCAGCACACTACAATTCTGTCATCATACCATCAGTGCATCAAATACTACACTAATGGGAAAAATGGGACATTACATGCTGATAAATCCCTGTTTGAGTCATGTGATTTGCATTACATCGACGTAGGGTTATTTAAACTAGCATAGAATATGTATTTGGCTGACGAAATTGAATGGATCGCTACCCCAAATTGATTGGAAATGTCTCTCACTGACCCCTCAAACAACCTGGGGAATAGTATGCATTACCCATCAATAAAGTGGAATACATAATTTCAAGTTTAGAAACAAGCTCAATTGTCTTCATGATTTCCATTATGACTATCATGTCCAAAGAAATTGAAGAACATGCTGACTCCTATGATTATAGGAAAATTCCTAACAAAGATGCTCCCCACCCATCCTTGGGAGCTCAAAATTCCCCCGCCTTACTCACTAATGAAAACATGATTTCTCTCCCAACATTAGAGAGTTCATATCAAGAATAATCTCTCCATCAGAAGAGAAATAATATGATGAAGATAATGATAAAGAAGAGGATAAAGAAGAATAAAACCTCTAAGATGCCCCTTCTTCATTCGAAGAAGGGGTCTCCACCACAATCAATGAACCTAGGGAGATAAACTTGGGCACCGAAGGCGACCCACATCCCACTCTGATCAGTTTGGATATGCCTTTCAAGAAGCAGGAGACATATACCTCCTTCCTAAAGAAGAATCGAGACGTGTTTTCTTGGAACTACATAGAAATTCCAGACCTCGTTCTTTAGGTTTCCACTCGTTACCTGGGTTTGTTAGAAGATCACCGGGACTATAAGCAGGTAGCCAGAAGGATCCACCTGGCACATGCTTCCAAAATAAAGGATAACATTGACAAGATGATAAAATAGAACTTCACATGTGAGGTCAAATATTCGAACTGACTAGAAAACATAGTCCCTGTCAAAAAGAAGAACAAACATATTAGAATCTTCATCGATTTCAGGGACCATAATCAGCACTACCTGAAAGATGATTTCTCGATCCCAATCACAGAATTGTTGGTTGATACAACCGCTAGATATGAGGTCATATATTTTATGGATGGTTATTCTAGATATAACTAGATCATAATGGCTTGAGTAGATAAAGAAGTTGTAGATTTTGGGGCCCATAGGGAGTGTTCTGATATAAGTTGATGCCCTTTGGTCTAAAAAATACCGGTGCTACATGTCAGCATGTCATACGCCAAATCTTCATGCCCTTACTGTTAAAATTCATCGAGTTCTATGTCAAAGATATAGTGGTTAAATCCTGACATCACTGAAATAACCAGGCTGATCTTGAAACTATTTTTAACAAACTACGATAGCACAGTTTAAAGATGAATCCCATAAAGTGTTCCTTCGGCATTACCTTTGGGAAATTTCTTAGCTTCGTTATTTCCCATCACGACATTGAAGTCATCCCTGAGAAAAAAAAGTCATCCTTGTCGTGTCCCCACCATGTAACCACACCGAGTTGAGAGGTCTCCAGGGGCACCTGGCCTACATCCATCACTTCATAGCCAACATGGTGGGTAAATATTTACCTTTCACCAGGTTAATTAAGAAAGGGGAAACATATGAGTGGGATAATGATTGTTGATAGGTGTTTGATGATATCAAAAGATATATCCTGATCCCACTGGTGCTAATGCCACTAGTTGAGGGGAGACTACTCATTTTGTATGTAACCACCCTGGAATAGTCATTAGGAACCATCCTCATGCAGATAAATAATCTCAGCAGGGAGAACAGCCTTTACTACCTCTTCCGAACAATATTTTATGCTGAAACATGGTATTAAAAGATCAAAAATAACTATATAGCCCTAATATTTTCGATTCAGAAACTCATGCATTACCTACAACACCATGAGGTTCACCTGGTTTCCTACTGTAACCTGCTCAAATATATCCTCAACCATCCCATGCTAACTAGACATCTATCACGATGGATAGTCGTCCTAAAAAAGTTTGACATATAGTATGTTCCCCAAAAGTCCATCAAAGTCAAAGTGTTAGTAGACATCTTGGCAGAGCACCCCTAAGAAGAAACAACCCTGTTAAATGCAGAACATTCAGATTAAGAAGTGTTCTCCACCCAAGAGGACCCCCAGGCCTGGGAAATGTACTTCGACGGTGATTCTAGAATCCCAATAGGGAAAATTATAGAGGATCCAAAACTCAAAAAAGTGGGGCTGGTAGTTATACTTGTATCCCCTGAAAAGTCCATATTTCCTTACTCCTTCCTACTTTCAGAGGGATGTACAAATAATGAAGTTGAATACCATGCCCTCATTGTGGGCCTACAAATGGCACTTCATGCACAAGCCAAACACCTAAAGATAAAAGGTGATTTAGAGATAGTCATCAAGAAGGTCAATGGTGACTATGACATTAAAATGGAAGTATTGTCCCCCTTGATGAACCATGTTCGAGAACTGATGGAATAATTCTCATCAGAACCAATGCTAACCAATATCCCACTATCACAAAATGATCAAGCCGATGCTTTGGAAAATGTATCCACAACCGTGGATGATCCAGACCGAGGAGAAATGATTATTAGAATTACCCACCGTCAGATGGTCTTTCCATTTATTCAGAACAATATAGAAGATTTTGACAAAATTATCTCTATTTCTGAGCCCTATGGTCACACTACCGGCTATATGACACCCATTGCAAATTTACTTAGGAAGGGGGAACTCCCACTAGATAGGTAAAGAAGGGAACAGATCCATATATGGTTAGTCAACTTTTTCTTGTACCATGGGATAAACTAAGAAATGGTTATCTACAAATGAGGCCTTGGCAGAGTCCTTCTCAGGTGAATTGATGGATAAGAGACTGCTACCATTATGAAAGAAGTGCACACTGGAGCATGTGGAGTGCACCAATCAGAAACCACACTCTCTCATTAAATCCAAAGGCTTGGATATTACTGGCCCACTATGATACAAGAATTTTCTATATTTTCTTAGAAGTGTCATTCCTGCCAAGTTCATGCCAATTTTATTCACCGACCCCTGATGATAATTCATACAACTAAGTACTCCTGACCATTTTCTTCCTGGGGTATGGATGTTGTGGGACCATACCCCCCCCCCCCCCCGCTACAGCCAAACAATTCAAGTTCATACTCATAACAATCATCGTTAGATTTGTGAAGGACAACATAATTTCCATATTTGGTGTCCCTCATACTATATTGGAGGAAAACGACACCAAATTCTTCTCTTTTGGGTTGGATAAATTATACCAATATTCTGGAATCAAATCCAATCGTTCATCCCACTACCATGCGGTGGACAATGGGAAAATAGAGGATTTCAATAAGACTTTGTCCAACATAATCCAAAAGATGGTAGATAAGGATAAGAAATCGTGTCCAGACAAGCTTCTTCATGATTTATGGGCTTACCAAACCACAACACACACTACCACCCAGGTAACCCCGTACTCACTAGTATATGGGGCAGAGGTAGTTTTGCCTATCGAAATTCAAGTTCCATCACTTTGTGTGGCCATTTGCGATAAAATCTCTATGGATGAGAAATCCCATAGACAATTTGATGAGTTGTGGTATCTAAATGAGAAAAGGATTCATACTTTATACCATCTGGAAATCTACCAAAATCTGATCCCACAAGCCTTTCACAAAAATGTATTCCTTCGATCTTTCCTCAAAGGAGAGATGTTGTGGGTCCTCAAAACCCTGATGATACTCGAGAAGAAGCCCCCAAAGATCGAACCAAAGTGTGAGGGACTATATATCATACATAGGTTCAATTACGATGGAGCATTCAACTTGATATCAATGGATGAATAACTCATCACGGCTCCCACAAATGCAAAGTTTTTGATGACGTAATTTGCGTAGCAACAATGCCCATTATGGTCCAAACTTTATAACCCCAAATTATAAGTTGTAATATTGTAATGTCATGGTCCAAACTCTATGAACCTAAATTATGAGTTACAGTCTTATCCACATGACTTCAAACTGTATGGAACTTGTCACTAAAAGATGACATTAAACTGTGACCCATATCCTTACTGTGTGATGATAAAATGAACAACATAGCATCCAATTTGATCCCCCCTTTACTATGTGTGTGTGTGGCCGGACCCAGACCCCATTTACCTCCTTCCCCATAGCACCGTCTTGGCCTCCCTCTGTCTCAGCGCACCCCAGAATTCCGCCATGTTTCTCCTGGTGCAACACCCTCACCTTCCTTTGCTACATGGGAGTAGGCCACCAACCAGTGCACACACTCTCCCTTTCTCAGTGCACACCCCTCTTCTTCCTGTCGCCTTCCCTCTCAGCGAGTTGCAACAACCTCAGACTCCACTGGCCTCCCTGCCCTCCCAACGCAGCAGCCCTCCCCTTGAAGCTCCCTCCGCCACCTCTAGCTCAGAGCCCTCTCCCTAATGGAACACCCGGACTCTAGCGAGGCCTCCATCTAGCCAGAACCACCAACGACCAACCCCATTGGTCCTCCTTCTCACCAGTGCATCGCCCTCAGCCTCCCCCGGTAGTACCACCCTACTCTGGCCCTCGGCCTCCTTTATAGCAAGCCCCAGCCTATTCCACCTTACCCTATTCACAATTTCTAGAAAACAACCTTAGTGAGAACCCCTTATTCCAGTAGACCCCCCCCCCCTTCTGCGTTTTTTCAGTGACCTCCCTTTCCAGCTCACACCTTCCGTCCCGACCCCCCTGCTGGTGCACCACACCCTTTATCTCACATTCTTCCCTTCCTCTAGTATACCATATTTCCATTTATATTGTTATTATTGTTCTGTATCATTGGTTTTTAGGGTTTTTTTATTGTTAAGTGTTATTATTGGTCATTTTGGGTTGGTTTTAGCTTCTATAGTGTGCGGTTGAGGTGTGAATAAGATCTCGCACCGGTTCTGAGTTTGTATCATCATCGTGCTTCAGTTTCAAAGTAGGATTCCCATGCACCTATCCTTTTTAATTTAATAATGATCAGTTTTATAATTTTATCACCTTTTATGATTAATATTTTAGAATTTCAATATTTGGGTTAAATTTATTTTGTGCGCAAACGTTGCTTTAAACTCGTTCGATGATATTTGACTTTTTTTTGTGAAATAGCGCACACTGAATGTAGTGTTCTATTGCACTTAGCTTTATAACTTTATTTTCATCTAATTATTCTTTTTCTCCCTTTACCTAGGTGTTAATTTTCATTTTTCAACATTTGGTTAGTTCACTTGGTTTGAAAAATGGGCAGTTCAGGCCTTGTTTTATGGAAATGGTATTGTCCGGTTATAGTTGTACACAATGTTTTTTTAATTAAATGTTTTTTTTAGTAAACACATGGTTTGTGAGTTTTAGAACATGTTTTATCACTTTAAATAAGATATTGGCATGCAAATTGGTTTTTCATAACTTTGTGAGTGTTAACTAAAATTGTTTTCTAAGCATTGCATCTCCGGTCTTCAGTATGGCGCCCGATTGGCTTTTATGTGTCAAAAGCGATATAAAGTGTCTTTTTTGTTTTTGTTAAAGTGTTGGAAGCATGAGAAATTTTGTTTTGGAGTCTTTTTATGTATTTCAAAAGTGGTTTGGCTTTGATAATAAATTTGTTTCTTGTGAAATAATGGATTTTGGGGTTCTTGAAAAGTTTTAAAATGTTTTAAGCTAAGTGAAGTGTGAAGTTAGCTTTTTAAAATTTGGTTTGTTTTGTGACAAGGAATTGTAGATCGGTTGGGGTTTTTCATAAAAGGTGGTTTTGTTTTAAAGTGTGTCAGAAATGTTTTGAAGGGGTTTTACAAACACTTTTATTTGGTAAATGGTGTGTCTTGCACCTCTTCGGAAATTGGTTTTAATCTTTGGTAAAGAATGATTTTATGGAATGTTTAAGGGCTTATTAGACCACTTTGTGAAAATAAGGTGTAGTGACTATTATGAAAACCTCTGATGTTTGCTCCTCATTCCTTTCCAACATGTAATGGTTGGGATGTCCTCAGTGTGGAATCCCCGAGTTCCATAATGTGGGTTCCTCAGTTGGGAACCATTTGTAATCTATTTATTTTAAGGCATGAGAGTAGACCTTGTGGAGACTCATGGTGTAGCCTGCTAGGATTATTATTATAAATATAGGTTGTGATTTGATGGTCAGTGGAATTTTTTGGCTCACCTCCTTTTATACCTGAGACATAGGAACCTGACATATTGAGAGAATATTATGAGAATGATTGCCACACAAGTAGATTATGGTACTGACCAGTGGCCCATAGTAGGTGGATATGTTTGGGTTCATTGCTATGGGATTTTCCCTTGACCTTATTAAGAAAGTATGGATGATCATTTTGAACGTTTTGATCTCATCATGTGCGAAATGTCAACAAGGACGAGTTCTCATGTATTGGTGTCTTCAGAATTATTCTTGGTCTTCTGGGTCCACCTATGTCTACTCATTCTTAGTTCTTGTAATGTCAAATGTGCTACTTGTACGTATATTTTATTTTAATTACCCTTGTTGTGTAAATAATGTTGGTATTTAATTTGTAGTGTTTTATTGGAAAGTTATGTGAGGTTTGAACATGGCTTATGTAAACTGTTTTCAAAAAATGGTGTTTTACTCTTTTTGGGAAAATTGAAAATGTAAACATTAATTTCCCCTTTGAAAATGCTAACATCTCACTAAAAGAATGACTTGGGTTTTTTGAGAAATGAATGAGGGAAATGACTCGTACTTTTTTTTTGAGTAACATGTATAAAACCTCACTTTTATACATTTTAGTTCAAACATGAACATGGATTTTTCTTTTATTTTAATGAATTTTCATTGGGAATAGTTATCAGTCTAGCCAACTGAGTTTTAATACTCATGTCTATAGACCTATTTTTAGTCCTTGAGTAGGTTATATCTTGGGCGTGTTTTCCTTGGGATTCATTTGATCATTTAGTCGGATAGTGACCTGTGGGGTCACGTGGTGTTAGTTTGGAGGTTGAGTTTGGTTAGTTTTATCTTCTTCAGTTCTTGTTTAGTAGTTTTTTTGGTTTTTTTATTCTGCACTTTTCTTTATTATTTCTTATGATTTTATATATTTTTATTGGGTAAAATCATTCCCATCATCTCTTTCAATTCCATGGGCTTGTTTCCAGCCTAGGAGAATTGGGAATGCCTCTCGGGCCTTGCCGCAGATCGGCTCGGGTGACCGGTTCAGGGTCGACCTGGGTTGGTTTGTGACAAAATGGAATCAAAGGAGTTAGGCTCTTAAAGGACCCCGCTTTTCATAGAATCCTTTTTTATTTGGGATCATCAATGTAGATGGAATAGGATTTTCAAGACGTGAGGGGTAGGTGTGAGAAGAGTGTCATGAACTCTTTCTCATTCTGATCCTCAGGTTTCCATGGGAAGTCCAGTTTAATTAGTTTATTTGGGTTTTAGGGTATGTTTTTTGATTAGGATATGACAAAGGGAGTTGGGATAATAGACCTCATGAGCCACATGTCCTGGAAATCCATGTGGAGCTATGTTCATGGCCCTAAAAGGCGCTTTGTGTTAGTGATGTGTTTGGCATATGGTCGCCAACCATATGGTCAAGTCACCCATCAACACTAGTTCCATGTTTGTGATGTTTTAGGTCTCTTGTGACTTCTAAAAGTGGTTTGAATTTGTAAAATTAATTGGGTTTGAAAAATAGTTGTTTGAAATGACATGTTTAATTTGGGGATTGTTTTAAAGGAAATGGTATGAATGATTTGTTCTTA
This sequence comes from Viscum album, assembly GCA_963277665.1. Taxonomy (NCBI): domain Eukaryota; kingdom Viridiplantae; phylum Streptophyta; class Magnoliopsida; order Santalales; family Viscaceae; genus Viscum; species Viscum album. The sequence continues at coordinate 1,611,255,816 of OY728148.1, forward strand.
GAAAATTATTTTTTTTTGTTTTGGCCTTGGTATTCCTAGGGGTTCTCACATACAGAGTGGTGTGTTGGAATATAAATGGATGTCTGGTATGGAGGATGGATGCCCATGGTGGCATGGAAATATCTATGTGAGTGAGACTCTAAAGAATACTAATGGGAGGGTTTAACCCACCAATCTTGTTTTAAATTAAATATGTTTTCGAATGAAAAGTTTTGATGTTATGATAGCTTGTTTTCTTGTGTTTAGATCTTGTCACCTATGCAGTGTTTGATTTTGACAATTTTACTTATTGAGTTGGCCCTGATTGGGTTCTTGACTTTTCTTGTCCAGATGTTTCCCCTTGAAGCTTTGATGGGTGATCGTAGTGCGGTTGATAAAGCAATGGATTTTATGCTTGAGTTTTGAAAGATAGATCCACCTCTCTTTTATGGTCTGGCAGACCCTTTCATGGAAGAGTTGTGGATGTGAAAGATAGAATAGGACTTTATCCTCATTGATTTTCCCAAGTCATTGAAGGTTATGTTTTCAAACTTCATGCTTTATGGTTCACCATGAATCTGGTGGAAGTCAGCGCCTTGGGACTAGCCCTGTTAAGAGCTTATTTGGGAGTTTTTCATGTCTTTGTTCATTCATCAGTATTTCTATGAGAAGGGAAGGGTGAGAAAGGGGATGGAGATGTGTTATCTATAGCAGGGTGATAGATCTATGTTGGTGTATTTCCAGCACTTTGTGGATCTAGTCCCTATTGATTCAAGGTATGCCACATATAACTCTATAAAGGCTCAATATTTCGAGGCAGTTCTCTACCCTGATCTACAGTCAAAGGTGTCAACGTCCAACCTAAATTCTTTTTCTGATGTGGCGAGATAATCTTTTCATGTTGAAGTAATTATGGAAGGAGTGATCGAAGTAGTCCTCCCTCCTTCAATCCCTAGGAGTAGTGGTGGAAATTCTGTAAAGAAGATGAGTAAGAGATTTAAAGTCTATGGAGCAGGTCATGGAATCAAAAGGCCTCAGAATCTTTCATCATCCTCTTTGGAGAGAGAGATCCTCATGTGTTTTCAATGTGGAAAACCGGGTCACAAGAGGCCATCCTGCCCAAGTACTCTTAAGCCCTGTCATTCCTGCGGATGTTTGGGTCACTTACAATGATTCTTTCAGGGCATTTCTAGAAGGTTTCACATAGGAAGTTCTCATAAGTGATTTATTGTAGGGTTTTTTGTTTAAAGTTTCTTGTGTATGTTTCCTTCCAGTGTAAGGTATCTCTTATCGTGGCAGTTATACATATGTTGTTTTGGGTTTTGAAATGTATGGGAATGTCGTGGGTCTTTTGATGAACTCCGATTTTAAATGCCAGTGTGGTTTTCATTTCAAAATTTTGTCCTTTATTCTATCAGATCAAAAGAAGTGTGCTTCTTATTAATATTATCAGAACCTAACTGCGAGGTAAGATATGCTTCATCCATCATAGCTTCATCCCAAAGGCCTCAGAGTAAAGATGACGCGTAGTCAGGAACCCCGAGGAATTTTAAGAGGTTTTGTTAATGTTGTGCCTCTATCATTTCGGTGAGATAGTTTTAGTGTTTCTATTGTGGTATCTCTATCATTTTAAATCTCCTCTTGTCTCAAAGAGTGTAATGGACTTATCCCTCTGGTAATGTCAGTAATTGTGCCTTTTTGGGTGTGAGTTGCCGATCAGTGGCATTGTATTGGCCACCTGACTGTGTTTTCAGGACATGTCAAATTGATAGTTATTTAAAGAAGATTTTGTAGTATAGGGCAGACCCTAGGTCATATCTCAAGTAGCGTTGGTAGCTTATTGTGTGTATTTTAATAAATATTACTAAAAGAGGGGGTGAATTAGAAAACATGTTTAAGAAAATAACATAACATAATGACTTTAATAGTTGAAAAATAAAGTTGTTGTTTTAGAATTATGAGATAAGGAGATCATTTCAAGTTCACTACACATCTTGGTGATGTCATTATTATGATAAATACACTTGGTTTAATGGAACCCTTTGGTTGAGGGTTGTTAGGATCTTGACATTCCTCTTACCTCTTAAAATGATGCTCAAAGTACCAACACTTGTCATGAAAATAATGTTTTAAAGGTTTGGGTATCAAACACAGAAAATTAAGGCTACCAAATCATACTGAAATCTTATTCACGTGTTAGATAAATAGGACTATTGTCTTGTCCAATTGGAAAAATACTAGATTCCCACTTGAAATCTCAACCCAATCGGTGTTGAGATAAAAAGCATTTCACTTAATTATAATGAAAGAAATGTATTCAGAGGATAAGTGCATGAAAGTTAAAAATAATTGAAATATTTATCACACAAATTATTGAAAACCAATAGAATATCATGTTTTGAAACTCCCTCCCAAGTATGTGTAGCTCTGTCAAAATGATCGTCCTCCATTTAGCTCGACATCGGGAGGAGGAGGAAGCTCAGGTGAAACTCCTTCTTCATCCGTGATAACCCTATAAGGATAGGGGCCTATAGAACTTCTAGGATGAGGAGAGGACACATCTGGAACTCAAAATTGGAAGCACTTCACTCCTTGAACAAACTTACAAATGGGGATCCCAAGGTTCCATTTTATAGGAAAATGGGAAGGTGGTTTTGAGCACACGGATTTCATAAAACCAATTGTCACATGGGTTTAGAACTCTAGACAGCCTTATCTCACTTTGGAGAAACTAAAAAGTTGTAGCCCCACCTCTGAAATTTATCCACTGAACGTTTTGAACCATTTGGACAATTAGAACCTGATATATGGACCGATTACAGCACACCACTTTTGACTTCGTGCAGATTCAGTGTGTTGGACAGATCAGGTCGGTTGGGATACTATATAGACGAATGAGTCTTGGGTTTCATCAGATTAAATGTATCCCAACACAGTTTAGACCAGACCACAAAATTTCATTCCATTTGGATGCACGGTTCAGTATCATTGTGTGGATGCGTCTACTGGTGTGCATGAATCTAGTGTAGTTTGGCCAATTTTTCTTGGACATCATTATGGGCCCCCCAAATCACCTCCTCCTACAATGGAATCACCAAAACAAGTAACATTTCCCTTTTTAACAGTGATAAAAACAAAATCAATGATTTAAACATGGAATAAAATTTGTTATTATTTTTTATAATTTTCAATATAAAACTAGTTTATCATAGTGGTGTAAGGGTGAAAATGAAATAGTGAATCGCAGTGCGATCACACCCCCACACCTAAACATTTTCACTCCTGGGAAAAGTCATAATTCAAAAAAATTAGCATATATATATTTCCAACTTCCTAAATATTTAACATTCAATGAAAATTTAATTCCTTATAAAATTGTGGTCAAAGAAAATATCACATGGAGGAGTTATTCTCAGTGATCATGGAAAAAGACATCTTAAAAATTGTATCCAAATGAAATTACAAGAGATGCATGTTACCAATAAAAAAAATTCAAAAGTTAATCATGTCACTAATTCTCCATGCGTGTGTGTGACAACCATTTCATGCTATTCATTCCACTTTTTATCGAGTAAATATAAGTTATTTTTATAATTGTCTACCTCCATGATCCTTTCCACCAAACTTTCCCCACATCCTTTGCAATAAAATTTCAAGACCCACTCACTTAAGAATTCCTATAAGTCAAACCATAATCTCTCAACCTAGATATCCCCATATGTTGTACATTTCATTACTCCCCTCATTAATTAATATTTCAAATGTTTCACTTGAAATAAATCTCACACTCTTCTCCCATCCCATGTTTGATCTCCTCGCGACACTAATTGTAATAGTTATAACAAGTTCAAAGGTCGAGGAAGGGTGGTTTTTGACCCACCCAATATACAAACCCCCTTTTAGGGCATACAATAGTCAGATAATAGGTACACATGCATAGGTCAATCTGATATAGCAATGAAATAGATCGTATAATGAACAAACGTATGGAAAATGAATTTGGATAGTAGAGAAAAATCAACCAAACATATATTTACTTTCCATTAATTAAGAAATTTTCACATTTCATGGTTGGGTGCAAAAATGTGTGGAGAGATTAAGTGACAAAAGTTTCCCTTAAACTGTTCAAAAAGGGCTACATTCTTCTAAAAGGTTTCAAAATGATACAACCATTTATATCATTAACAACGAACTAAATTTCAAAAGAAAGTCATTCCATAGTATTTAATTCTTACTAAAATTGACATTTCATCATTTTTTTTGAATGTTAAAAAAACATGAAATACTGACATTCCACATGCATTTTCAATAACATCCATGATTAAACGGGCATAATTTTCCATGATAAAGTGGGCATAAAATATTAATATTCCGGAACAAAGGTGAGTGGGATGGAAAGGGGGGAAAGTTAAAATACAATTCACCAAGATAAAAATGGAAAAAGAATAAAGATGATGAAAATTCCTAACTAACCCTGGAGTAAACCCATACCCCCACACTTAAAGTGCGTAGTTTCCTCACTTTAATAAAAGATAATGTGGGAAGGAAGGATAAAACCTGGTGAGTTTCATTTATAGATTTATTCTTGAACAAGAAGTTCCTCCATTGGGGATTCCAGAATGGATTCATGGAAGTGCTTCAGTCACTGCCCATTCACAGTGAAGGTTTTCTTTGTTTCTTCATTTTGAACCTGGATAACACAAAATGGAGATACATTAGTTACAATGTATGGTCCAAACCAGTGGGAAATAATATTACCTGGATGCAACTTCGGCATTTCATTGTAAAGGAGGACCTTATACCAAATGTCGAACTGACGATGAAGGATGAGACGGTCGTGGGTAGCCTTGGTTCTCTCCTTATAAATCATGGTGTTTTTATATGAATCTCTATGCATTTCCTCCAACTCTTGAATCTGTAACTTCCTTTGAGAACCTACACCATAAAGACTAGAGTTTCATGATTTAATATCCCAGTAGGCCCGGTGCTCAATCTCAACATGGAGGTGAAAAATATTTTTAAACACTAACTGATATGGTGACATGTCGATGGGAGTTTTGAATGTAGCATGGTAAGCCATAATGAATCATCAAGTCAAAGACTCCAATATTTTTTATTGGTTTGAACCATTTTTCAAGAATCTATTTTAATTCTCTATTTGACACCTCGTCTTGACCATTGGTCTGTGGGTGATAAGTAATAAACACTCGATTCCCAACCCCATATTGACACAAAAGAGATTGCATTTTTTTGTTGTAGAAATGAGAACTTGGGTTACTGATGATTAACCTAGGTAAGCCAAACCTACAAAAAATTTGGGTTCTAAAAAATTCCACAACTACCTTAGAATCATCAGTACTTGTATATCATGCCTCTACCCATTTTTACACATAATCAACTACCAGAAGAATGTACAAGATTCAAAATTAATTGGGAAATTGTCTCATAAAGTCAATGCCCCAAACATCAAAAATGTCATGGAAGAGAAAGGGTTTTTGTGGAATCTCATTTTTTTAGATACATTCCCCATTCTTTAACAGTGAGTAAAAGATTTTCCAAAGTCATGGGAATCCCAAAACAATATGGGCCAAAAGAGACCAGAATCAATGACCTTGCGAGTAGTCCGTTGGGGACCAAAGTGGCCCCCACAAGAAAAATTGTGGCAGAACCTAAGGAAGGTCTAAAACTCACTATCAAGAACACAATTCCTAAGGACTTGATCACTATAGGTGCACTAAAGGTAGGGGTCATCCCAAATTTACCAACATGACTCATGTTTTAGACGTTCAGCCTGGTTTTTGTTGAAATTAGTAGGAATGAAAGATTCTAACAAATAATTTATAATTTTAGAATACCAAGGAATAGCATCTTGCACAAGTTACAATTTCTAATCAGGAAACATATCATTTATTGGAAGACAGGGGGATGAGTCAATGTCTGAGGATGGGTGGATCCTACTAATATGGTCAGCCACCACATTCTCTAATCCTTTTTTATCTCTAATTTCTAAATTGAATTACTAAAGGAGGAGAATCCAGTGAATGAGATGTGGTTTGGATTTCGGTTTCTTAAGAAGATATTGGAGGGCTGTATGGTCTGAGAACACAATGACTTTAGACCCCAAAAGTTATGACCTAAATTTTTCCACGACAAACACAATGGCAATGAATTCTTTTTCAGTTGTGCTGTAGTTTTCTTGGGTAGGGTCCAAAGTACATGAGGCATATGCAATGACATGTGGATCTCGATTGACCCTTTATAATAAGACTGCCCCAACTGTATAGTTAGAGGAATCACACATGAGCTAAAATGGTAAATCCCACCAAGGTGGTTGGATTACCAGGGGTGACGTGAGACTCCATTTTAACTTATTAAAAGATTATTTACAATATTTATCAAAAAAAATCTTTTTATTTTTTGAGTAATCGGTAGGGGGGAGTCCAATTTTACTAAAGTCGCAAATGATATGATGGTAAAATCCAGCATGACCTAGGAAAGACCACACATCCCATACATTTTGGGGGAATGGTAGGGAAGAAATGACATCCAATTTTGATTTATCTACTTGGATATCATCCCCAGAAATGATATGCCCCAAGACTATACCTTGTCGAACCATGAAATAGAATCTCTCATAACTTAATACAATATTCTTTTCAATATAGAGAAGTTGGACTAAACCAAGACTACTCAAACATTCATCAAAAGAGGATCCATAAACCATAAAATCATCCATGAATACTTCCATGAAATTCTCCAGGTAATCTGAAAAAATACTTACCATGCATCACTGGAAAGTACCCGGAGCATTGCATAGACCAAATGGCATCCTCCAATATGAAAATGTGCCAAAGGGGCAAGTGAAGGTTGTCTTATCCGGGTCCTCAGAAGAAATATGGATATGAATGTATCCAAAATACACATCAATGAAATAGTAGTGGGACTTACCTGCTAGCCTCTCTATCATTTGGTCAATGAATGAAAAATGGAAATGGCCCTTCTTAGTTTGTTGATTTATTCGGCAGTAGTCTATGCAGACACGCCAACTATTCTGCACACGAGTTGAAACCAATTCATTGTTTTCATTTTTTATTATAGTCATATTGTTTTTTTAGGAACCATTTGTATTGTACTGACCCATTGGCTGTCAGAGATGGGGTAAACGATTTCAGCAGCCAATAGTTTTTTTACCTCCTTTTTTATCACATCTAAGAGGATGGGGTTTAGTCATCATTGTTCCTACCTTACTGGTTTAGCCACATCATTTAATAAAATATTGTGTGTAAAAATTGATGGGCTAATACCAGGAATGTCTGTATGTGACCATCCAAAATCTTGTTTATACTGCCTACAAAGTTCAATAAGTCGTAATTCATGCTCATAAGGGAGTGCACTAGCAATGATAACTGGAAACTTGTTTCCATTCTCAAGATATGAATATTTTAAAAATGGAGGCTATTGTTTCAGTTCCAATTCAGGTGGACTTTGGATTGATGGGAGTGTTTGTGGAAGTTAGAGTTCACTGAGCTCATCTAAATTCTCAAGGGTATCATCCTCATTAGAGGAATGAGATTTTACAAGATTAGCATTATCATTGATGGTCAAGTGATCCTCAGTGTTCAAGAAATCATCAATCAATAAACATGCATTACATTTCTCTAGACCACTACAACAATCAATCCATGAATCATTTCCTAGAATTTCTATCAATGAAGAAAAATCAAAAAGGGTATCCGGGGAATGAAATGAAGTTTTTTGAAGGTAAGGGAGTACATCTATAGAATTAATAGAGAGGGAGAGGAATGTTCTTCTGAGGGGTGTTTCATGGAATCAAGGATGTTGAAGTGGAAAATGTCACCACCAAACTTCATAGATAATGTTCCATTATGGACATTCATTATGGTTTTGGCTATTTTAGAGAAAGGTCTCCCCAATATAATTAGGGCATGTCCATTCATCATATCATCCTCCATTTTAATCACATAAAAATCAGCATGAAAAATTAAATTTTGACCCTTACAAGAACATCCTCTAACACACCAGAAGGGTGTGTGGTACTCTGATTATCCAGTTGATCAAAAATTCCAATGGACTTCAGTTCCTCGACCTGAAAAGTAGAGTAAATGGAGTGAGGCATCACATTTATAGAAGAACCTAAATCAAGAACATCATGGGAAAATGAATACTCTCTTATGGTGCATGGAATTGAGAATGTCCCATGATTGTTGCACTTGGTGGGAAGTGATGGCTCTGTTAATGCAGATACATTCCTCCCCAATCTCACCTTTTCATCTCCATGAAGTCACCTTCAGTGTGTACACATATCCTTTAGAAACTTGGCAAATCATGGAATTTTCTTCACAGCAACAATCAAGGGGATGTTTTCCTGCACTTTTTTGAAAGTCTCCAAAATTTCATTATCAATATCAGTTTCATTTTGATTTCTTGGTTGGGTATTCATTTTGGGAAATGGAAGAGGAATGGTTGGGATAGATAACTCATCAATAGACACACTCTTTCCTTTGGAAGGGCTTCTCTGAAGACATAGTTTTTCAACATTTGGAACGTTTTTAATGGCTGGGATGGAGGTTTCCTCAGGAGGGGATGACTCTATGGAGGATTAATTTGACCTTCTAGTTGTTTTTGATTCCTAAGTGTGACGACACTAACATTTCCTTTATCTCTAGGGTTGAATAATGGTTGAGATGGTAGTTTACCCGACCAATGACTTTGAATTTCCCCCACCAAGTTAGCTAGTTGGCCTAATTGTGTTTTGAGGTCTTTTATAGCTGCCTGAGTGGTTTTTTGGAATTGGATATTGTTAGAATCCATTTGTTTCATCATATCATCCTGGCTAGGCTCGAGTTTTTGAGGTTTTTGTTGGAAAGACCTTTGTGGTGGTTGGGGATTTCTTGGTGGTGGTGGTGGATGACTACTCTGACCCTGTTGGTTCCATTATTGTTGAGGTTGGTTTGTGTAACACCCTAAGCTTCTACGGTACGCTTCTCTTTGAATAATGCAATAGCGTGTGTTATACGCAACATCGAGTTCTAACACACCACAACCAATCAAACTAGCCGTTATGAATAGTAATACCCACTTTTTGAAATTTATAAATTTTATTTTTCAAAATGGACTTCATTTTTGGATTTGGAATATCAAAATTAGCCTAGGGTGAATTTTTGGTATTTTTCTGAAAAACTTCATTTTTTGATGAATAGTGAAACCACTAAGTGGTCGTTCAAAAAACTGAATTTTTCATAAAACTTAATTTTTCCGCTTATGTGAGTGGAATTTAAAAACTCCGAGAGACACGGTTAATATCAAGGAGTAAAATTTGGTTCAATGAGATGAAAATAATTTTTGGTGAATAGTAACTTTTTACTTTTATTTACCACGGTTAAAAATAAATAGGGTAATTAAGGGCACAAATGATATTAATATTACCCTAACACATGTCATAATTCTATTGGAAAAGTGTATATCGACGAAAAAAAACCTTAGGAATAAAATATTATCATTTAGATCCACTTGGATTAGATTAGGACATTTATTATTATTTAATTCAAAGAAGAGTTAAAAGAGTTAAAATCAAAGCTTATTTACTAAAACATTTTTAATATAGAGTTACACATAAGATAAATTCAATTATAAATATTAATTAGAAAGATAAAAAGATTTCCTACATATTGATATTTTATTTATAATTTTTAGACAATAAGTAATTTAATTTATTTATGACACAATGATGATGCAGTAATTACCATAATAGTGAAAAATTAAAATAATTGATATTATAAATACCCAAATAAATATAATTTGAGACTTTTTATGAATTAAAATAATTTTCTAGGTTAATATGACATGTTACAAATTATTTAAGTAACTTTATTCGAAGTAATAATTCTTTTATGATTTTCACAAAAATCAATTTTCCAAATAGTGTCAAAATTGACATAAAAGAATTTTTAAAACTAATATTATATTATTAATTGATATTCAATTCCAAAAAATCTAAGGTTCTGCCAAGAGACTTATATCATGATAGGTGTATCATTAATGGACCACTTGGGGGCCTCTTAGAGGTATATAGTAAGTTTATTAACTATATAATATAAAAATACAAAGTGACATGGTAAGTGTCAAACTAATTAACTAAGAGTTAAAACTAAAAGACAAGGTTAATATAATGAACCAAACCTATATAAATTCTATTAGTTGAGTTTTTTTCGACCCATCCCCACCTTAAACTTTAAATAATTCACTTTTGAGCTATTAGAAACCGAATATGAATTTATTATAAAATAATATTTCTAGCTTTTACAAAGGTGCCCATCACCCCTATTATAAAAGGGCACTCCCCCTTCTCATTAATTCACACCTTCAAAGACATTTGGCTTGGAAAAAATCTTCCCAAATACTCTATTAACTTCTCTCACTTCATCCTAGAGGCCTTCCTTTAGTCATAAATACAACCTAAGGATCCCTTTTGATCAAATCAAAAGGAAGAACCTGAAGAAGAGGTAATGTTTTCACCACCCTCTTTCAAGTTCCTTTCTTCTTCAACTTCTTCTTTCTTTACCATTATAAAATAATAACTCCAGTATCTTATATATAATGTGATGTTATTATAAATATTTTACAACCATATTCAGTATTCTATCCATCCTTTGAATAACATGTCACCATATGTGCGTATGTACGACTTACCGTCTCCACGTCATGGTGTAATTGTTATTCAATAAATTATTATTTAGATGGGTATAATAATGATGTGTAATTCTTGTAAATAGTAAATATAACATGATAATGATTCTGTATATATGATATATCATCCAATTATATATTATTTTAATATCAAAAGAATGATATTGTCGCTTGTGCGTACGTACGGACTACCATCTCCACGAATGCGATGAGATTCATTCTCCATTGTATCCATTCAAGTCTAATTCTCATTTGATGATTAATAATAGTATCTAAGGACTTGATATCATTCTGGATATGATTAAGATACAACATATACATGAAAACATGGCTTATGTAACAAAAGATATAAAATAAAACGAGTAAGTTAACACTCGAAACAACGATAATACTAAGATATTATTAACAAATCAATGATAAAAGATCATATATGATATCATATTAATGTATATGATTCTTGTATAATTTAATAAAAATTATTTAACCATTATAAAAGAGTTTAACCTACCCAAAACAAGGAAAATTACAAGTTAAGTGTTTATTTCACAATCTCTTCATTATCCAAGGTTGTTTATATGTAATAATCTACTGGGACTTCTTTATCATCCACATCCATGTTTCTTAAAAATGTATTTAAATACATTTTTACTATTTACTAGAATATGGGTTAAATTAATTTATACCCTTGTTGACTTTTATAAGTGGTTTATAAATGAATCTTTCCGTCGTTTTCCAAATAAGGTCCTTTTTAACCTTTTCGACATAATTATGGTGAGAATGTTTTTTTTAACTTATACGGCGGGTGTGGCTATTTTCCACTGTTATAAAATCGTCGAAGATTCCCTTACAAGATTATAAGAATATTTTCAAAGAAAATGTTTTATTTTATAAATATATGGCTCTTAAATGATTTCAAAATAAAAATAGATATTTCTCTAAAAAGTGTTTTGATTTCATCTATGTCAACATCCTTTGATGGATTTTACGCTTATTTGAAGATGATTTAATATGATACAAAACTTATATATTGTATTGAAGTTTTTGTGATATGTTTGACTGTGGATGTGTTGTTTTTACACCATTCATGGTTTATGGATGAAGTATTTACATTTCTTATTCTAGTTTTAATACAAATGTTTATGTTATGTTTAAACCTTTTCATATGGGAATGCATTGGACTTAATATGTGACGGGTGGAGTCCGTTATAGCTCCTCGATGCATCGGTAGGTCTCATGAGACAAAATAGTTTCTTGGAACAAGAACTTGACAAAATCTTATTTGTAGTCTTGGCATGAGGCCTTGGCTATGTGGATATGATAGTCTAGCATTATGCATTCCATCATTATGAAAGTGTTTATTGATATTGCATGTGATTTATTCGATTAATAGAATATCCATGTGAATAAGTAAATGGAATTATTTAATTTATTTTTGCCATAATATGTTGAAGTTCAAGTTTAAAAGGCTTTTGTTTTAGTTATACATTGCCTTAAATGTTTATTCTTATTTATGAAATTTTCTGCTATATTGTTATCCTTACTGGGAATTTGAGATCACCCCTTTTCTATGTTTTATTTTTCCCAAGATGTGAAGAAGTAAATTATGAATGACCTATAGGGATAGTATGAGGGGATAAGAGTGTGGAATATGGAGACTATGTTGTGGTAGTTTTCATTTTTATGATGTAATGTAAAATTTTATGAATATATCTAGTGTTTCCAAGGCTACTAAACTAATCGGTCTTTCGAGACTTGATCTTTTTTGTGATCATACCAATGTTATGTAATAATTCACCAAATCTGGGTAACTAGGGTCAGGTTGTTACAGTTGGTATTAAAGGAAGTTTATTACAAACCTTGGAAGCTAGATTTAGATAAACTCTGATTAGAGAACATAGATTTAAGATGGACTTTGAGGATTAGTATAGAAGAACTTCCTAGAATTTTGGTATTTTAGATATTTTGTGAGTTTTCCGAGAAATACATCCATGTCTGGATACGAGCAGGTAGAGGCAGCTCTCGCACAGATGTACCTAGGGGTAAAACCCGAAAACACCGCTTTGATCTGGACTCGAACGGGAACTAGTGCACGACAACGGGCCTTGCTGCACTCTTGGTTACGAAACTCCCAGGGGATATGCTTAGGATAACTCTCATTTTATTTATAAATCATTATGAAGGGTTTATTAGTATATACTTCCTCAATGAAAACATTTTTATGATTATGGATTATATCCATAAATAGTTCAATTTATGTTAAGTGTTTTATAAGTATGGAATTATGTATTTTGATTCATAAGCGGATCTAGTTTATGACATTGTTTAGAAATGGAGCCTAGTGGAAGAAATGGAAACTGTATCAATGCACGCACTCCATGTAGGGATTTCCCTGCTGCTCAAGATAATTATAGTAGAGCTGGTGATGAAACTGGTGCCGATCAGCTAATCACAATACTAGGACAACTCACTCAGGTTATGAATAATAACCTTACCTGTATGGAGCACCCTGATCCGCAGCGTGGAGGATCAATGTTAGATCTCTTTATGAGGAAACAAACACCAAATTTCAATGGGAGTACAAATCCCTTAGTAGCTGAGCAATGGATAAATTCCCTAGAGAAAATATTTCAGGCTTTGGGAAGTAGTGAAAGGGAAAAAGTTACCATGGCAGTTTACCGACTCACTGGAGATGCTGAACAATGGTGGTTATTGATTCAAAACATGAAGGAAGATGATGAAGTATCAAATATGGAGTGGAGGGAGTTCAAAGATCTGTTCTTAGAAAAATACTTTCCTCATGACCATCGAGCTGATATAGAAAGGCAATTTCTGAGTCTGAGACAAAATGAGGATGATAATGTCGCAAAGTATGAGGCTAACTTTACATGGTTAGCAAGTTATGTTGAAGATTATATACACAACCCAATAAGTTATATTGATCATTTCTTTGATGGGTTAAAAACATTTCTCTGTCAAGAATTAGTCTCATAATCCTTCTCATCGTACGAAGACATTGTCTCATGTTCTATCAAGACATAAAAGGAATTCTCTAAGTCTTATGACTTTAAAGAAAAGCAAGAGAAGAAGATATCTACTGATCAATCTAGGAATGGAAATAAGGGGATGAAGGTAAAGGTTGAATATCCATCCCGTGGTAAATGTGGGAAGAAACACCTCGGTACTTTCTTGAAGGGAATGGGTGTCTGTTACAAGTGTGGTGAAAAAGGCCACCAAGATCGTGATTGCAAAGGGAATAAGGGAGCTACCTATGTTCAGTGCTATAATTACAGGGAGATGGGACATTATGTAAATGAATGTCCTAAGCGTTAGAGGAACTTACCTTAGAAAAGACCAAGGGATAAAGGCCAAGATTATGCTATCACTACTGCTGAGGTAGAATCTCCGAAAGACATGGTGGCAGGTAATTTAATGGTTTCCTCAAGTTTAGAAAATGTATTATTTGATTCTGGATCATCGCATTGTTTCATATCTTCCCAGTTTTCTAAGAAAATTAGATATTTCCAATTTGATTTAACAAGGGAGTTGTCAGTTAAAACTCTTAAGGAAAGTATTATTGCAACAAAGTTTTGTGAATCAATCCCCATTAGAGCACATAAATGTTCTTTATCCGCTGATATCATCGTCATACTTATGATTGAGTTTGATATAATCCTCAGTATGGACTGGATTTCAGACCATGATGTGAAGATTTATTGTAAGAAGTAAGAGGTTACGATTTTTGATGATGATGATAAGGAACACCTTATCTTTAGAGCAGAATCATCACCACCTAATTCTTATCTAGATCCACCCCTAGTAGCTCAAATAAATTCAATTATTGGGGAGGAAGAGAAAGAAAAGACTGTGGCTGAGGAAAGGAATGTTCAAATAGCCGATGTACCTATTGTGAGATAATATGTAGATTTGTTTCCGGAAGATTTACCTGAACATCCTCCAGAACAAGAAGTTGAGTTTTCCATTGATTTAATTCCTGGATCAAGGCCTATATCGAAGACCCCTTATAGAATGGACACTGTAGAATTATTTGAACTAAAGAAACAACTAGAGGAATTGAGTAATAAGAGATTTATTCGCCCTAGTGTTTCTCCATGGGGATCCCTTGATCTTTTTGTTAAAAAGAAATATGGATCTATGAGGTTATGTATTGACTATAGGAAGATCAATGCAATAACAATAAAGAAAAAGTATCCCCTACCTCTCATTGATGATTTATTTGACCAAATGCATAGAGCTCAATACTTTTCAAAGATTGACATTCGATCTGGATACCATCAGTTGTGTGTGAAGAAGGAAGACATTACGAAGATAGCATTTTGAACCAGGTACGGGCATTACGAGTTTACAGTAATGCCTTCTGGATTGACTAATGAACCCTCTGTATTCATGGATCTGATGAATAGATTTTTCAAGGAATATCTCGATGAATTTTTGGTGGTATTTATTGATGATATATTGGTATAATCCAAAAGATACGAAGATCACGAAAATCACTTGCGGATTATCTTGAAGACTCTGAGAATACATGAATTATATGGGAAGTTTAGCAAATGTGAATTCTGGCTTCAGGAGATTTCTTTTCTTGGCCATATTGTCTCTAAAGATGGAATCTCTATTGATCCTTCTAAGACCAAGGAAATCCAAGAATGGCATGCACCGACGAGTATAACTAAGTTACGTAGTTTTATTGGTTTAGTAGGTTATTATCAACGTTTCGTCCAGAATTTTTCCCGATTGGATAACCCATTAACGAAGCTCATACGTAAAGGGGTTAAATTTGTTTGGACAAAAGAGTGTGAAGAATGTTTCGAAGAACTGAAGAGAAGATTAGTCAATGCTCCTATATTGACTCTACCATTGGGGAATGATGGGTTCGTTATTT
Organism: Viscum album; assembly: GCA_963277665.1. Lineage (NCBI taxonomy): Eukaryota > Viridiplantae > Streptophyta > Magnoliopsida > Santalales > Viscaceae > Viscum > Viscum album. The sequence continues at coordinate 1,611,271,402 of OY728148.1, forward strand.
ATAGTGATGCATCGAAGAAAGGACTTGGTTGTGTCCTTATGCAGAATGATATGGTTATTGCCTATGGATCATAACAGTTGAAAACTCATGAACAAAACTATCCTACTCATGATCTCTAGTTAGCAGCTGTGATCTTTTCTTTGAAGATATGGAGGCACTACCTCTATGGTGAAAAATATGAGATTTATACTAATCACAAGAGTTTGAAGTATATTTTCTCACAAAAAGAACTCAACATGAGGCAAAGAATATGGACTGAATTACTCAAGGATTATGATTGTACGATACACTACCACCCAGGGAAAGCAAACAAGGTGGCAGATGCTTTGAGCAGAAAAGACCATGAAGTTTTGAACAATATGAGAATTGAAAGGGACCCAATTTTCATGGATCTAGTGAATATGGACATGGTAATAACCAGGGAAGGTGAAACATCAATGCTTTTTCAAATGGTTTTCAAACCATCTTTACTAGAAAGGATTAAGAGTTATCAGACCGATGATGAAGAATTTCAAAAGAATATTAAAGCTAATAATGATGGGAGATTGAGAGACTTTGTGTATGAAGATGGAATTTTGAAATTCGGGAAGAGACTTTGTGTTCCTGATATATATGATCTAAAAAGGGAATTGCTGGATGATGCTCATAGTTCCAATTTCTCAAAACACCCTGGGAGCACCACAATGTATAGATATTTGAAGGAACATTTTTTGTGGGACAACATGAAGAGGGAGATTGCAGATTTTGTGTCACGATGTATGGTTTTTCAATAAGTGAAAGCTGGAAGGCAACATCCTAGTGGAGTATTGCAGCCTCTTCCCATACCTGAGTGGAAATGGGATAATATCACGATGGAATTTGTCATGGGACTACCAAAGACTCCTAGAAGGAACGATGCAATATGGGTTATTGTTGATCGCCTTACCAAGTCAGCACATTTTATTGCTATAAGAGAAGATCTACCACTGGAACATCTAGAAAGACTGTATATTAATGAAGTGGTTAGACTTCATGGAGTACCCCTATCGATTGTTTCTGATCGTGATCCCCATTTTACTTCAAGATTCTGGAAATGTCTTCAGAAATCCTTGGATACTGAACTTAATTTGAGCACTACCTACCACCCTCAAACAGATGGACAATTAGAACGAACTATTCAAACCTTAGAAGACATGTTGAGATCCTACTCACTTGACTTTTAGGGTATGTGGGATCAATATTTACCTCTGGTAGAATTTTCCTATAATAATAGCTTCCATTTGAGTATTCAGATGGCACCATATGAAGCGTTATACAGAAAGAGATGTCGCACACCAACCTGTTGGGATGAGGTTGGTGAAAGAAAACTTGTAGGCCCAGAACTGGTGGAGGAAACGATGGAAAAGGTGAAGGTAATCCAAAACCATATCAAAGCATCTCAAAGTAGGCAGAAGAGCTATGCCGATAATCGAAGGAAGGATTTGGAATTTCAAGTTAGTGATCATGTTTTCCTGAAGGTATCTCCATGGAAGGGAGTCATAAGTTTTGGTAAGAAAGGTAAATTGAGTCCCAGGTACATCGGAGCTTTCGAAATTCTAGAACGAATTGGGGTTGTAGCTTACCGATTGACAATGCCGCCAAGTCTCTCCAAAGTTCACGATGTGTTCCACGTATCTCTGTTGAGGAAATACATGCCTGACCCAATGCATGTACTCACCTATGAGGAATTAGAACTGGAACCTGATCTGTCTTATTGCGAAGAGCCCGTCAAGATTCTTGATACGATAGAACAAGTGCTGAGAAACCGGATGACTCGTCTGGTAAAAGTCTTGTGGAGAAACCATAAGATGGAAGAGGCAACGTGGGAACCCGAGGAACTTATGATGAAGAACCACCCGAGTCTTTTCATGCAGTAGTATTCTAGAAATTTCGAGGATGAAATTATTTAAAGGAGGGGAGAATGTAACACCCCAAGCTTCTATGGTACGCTTCTCTTTGAATAATGAAATAGCGTGTGTTGTACGCAACATCGAGTTCTAACACACCACAACCAATCAAACTAGCCGTTATGAATAGTAATACCCACTTTTTGAAATTTATAAATTTTATTTTTCAAAATGGACTTCATTTTTGGATTCGGAATATCGAATTTAGCCTAGGGTGAATTTTTGGTATTTTTCTGAAAAACTTCATTTTTTGATGAATAGTGAAACCACTAAGTGGTAGTTCAAAAAAATGAATTTTTCATAAAACTTAATTTTACTGCTTCTGTGAGTGGAATTTCAAAAATCTGAGAGACACGGTTAATATCAAAGAGTAAAATTTTGTTCAATGAGATGAAAATAATTTTTGGTGAATAGTAACTGTTTACTTTTATTTACCACGGTTAAAAATAAATAGGGTAATTAAGGGAACAAATGATATTAATATTACCCTAACACATGTCCTAATTCTATTGGAAAAGTGTATCTCGACGTAAAACAACCTTAGGAATAAAATATTATCATTTAGATCCACTTGGATTAGATTAGGACATTTATTATTATTTAATTCAAAGAAGAGTTAAAAGAGTTAAAATCAAAGTTTATTTACTAAAACATTTTTAATATAGGGATACACATAAGATAAATTCAATTATAAATATTCATTAGAAATATAAAAAATTTCCTATATAGTGATATTTTATTTATAATTTTTAGACAATAAATAATTTAATTTATTTATGACACAATGATGATGCAGTAATTACCATAATAGTGAAAAATTAAAATAATTGATATTATAAATACCCAAATAAATATAATTTGAGACTTTTTATTAATTACACTAATTTTATAGGTTAATATGACATGTTAGGAATGATTTATGTAACATTTTTAGAAGTAATAATTCTTTTATGATTTTCACAAAAATCAATTTTCCAAATAGTGTCAAAATTGACATAAAAGAATTTTTTAAAAAAATATTATATTATTAATTGATATTCAATTCCTAAAAATCTAAGTTTCGGCCAAGATACTTATATCATGATATGTGTATCATTAATGGACCACTTGGGGGCCTCTTGGAGGTATATAGTAAGTTTATTAACTATATAATATAGAAATACAAAGTGACATGGTAAGTGTCAAACTAATTAACTAAGAGTTAAAACTAAAAGATAATGTTAATATAATGACCCAAACCTGTCTAAATTCTATTGGTTGAGTTTTTTTCGACCCATCCCCACCTTAAACTCTAAATAATTCACTTTGGAGATATTATAAACTGAATATTAATTTATTATAAAATAATATTTCCAGCTTTTACAAAGGTGCCCATCACCCCTCTTATAAAAGGGCACTCCCCCTTCTAATTAATTCACACCTTCAAAGACATTTGGCTCGGCAAAAATCTGACCAAATACTCTCTCAACTTCCCTCACTTCATCCTAGAGGCCTTCCTTTAGTCATAAAGCCAACCTAAGGAGCCCTTTTGATCAAATCAAAATGAAGAACCTGAAGAAGAGGTAATGTTTTCACCACCCTCTTTCAAGTTCCTTTCTTCTTCAACTTCTTCTTTCTTTCCCATTCTAAAATAATAACTCCAGTATATTATATATAATGTGATGTTAATATAAATATTTTACAACCATATTCAGTATTCTATCCATCCTTTGAATAACATGTCACCATATGTGCGTACGTACGACTTACCGTCTCCACGTCGTGGTGTAATTGTTATTCAATAAATTATTATTTGGATGGGTATAATAATGATGTGTAATTCATGTAAATAATAAATATAACAGGATAATGATTCTGTATATATGATATAACATCCAATTATATATTAATTTAATATCAAAAGAATGATATTGTCGCTCGTGCGTATGTACGGACTACCGTCTCCACGAACGCGATGAGATTCATTCTCCATCATATCCATTCAAGTCTAATTCTCATTTAATGATTAATAATAGTATCTAAGGACTTGATATCATTCTGTATATGATTAAGATACAACCTCTACATGACAAAAACGGCTTACATAACAAAACATATAAAATAAAATGAGTAAGTTAACACCCGAAACAACGATAATACTAAGATATTATTAACAAATCAATGTTAAAAGATCACATATGATATCATATTAATGAATATGATTATTTTATAATTTAATAAAAATTATTTCACCATTATACAGGAGGTTAACCTACCCCAAACAAGGAAAAATACAAGGTAAGGGTTTATTTCACAATCTCTTCATTATCCGAGGTTTTTTATACGTAATAATATACTGGGACTTCTTTATTATCCACATCCATGTTTCTTAAAAATGTATTTCAAAACATTTTTACTATTTACTAGAATATGGGTTAAAGTCATTTATACCCTTTTTAACTTTTATAAGTGGTTTATAAAGGAATCTTTACGTCATTTTCCAAACAAGGCCCTTTTTAACCTTTTCGACAGAATTAAGGTGAGAATGTTTTTCTTAACTTATACAGTGGGTGCGGCTATTTTCCGCCGTTATAGAATCGTCGAAGCTTCCCTTACAAGCTTATAAGAATATTTTAAAATAAAATGTTTTATTTTATAAATATATGACTCTTAAATGATTTCAAAATAAAACGAGATATTTCTCTAAAAAGAGTTTTGATTTCATCTATGTCAACATCCTTTGATGGATTTTATGCTTATTTGATGTTGATTTATTATGATACAAAACTTCAATATTGTATTGAAGGTTTTGTGATATGTTTGACTATGGATGTGTTATTTTTATACCATTCATGGTTTATAGATGAAGTATTTACATTTCGTATTCTAGTTTTAATACGAATGTTTATGTTATGTTTAAAACTTTTCATATGGGATTGCATTAGACTTAATATGTGATGAGTGGAGCCCACTATAGCTCCTCGATGCATCGGTAGGTCTCATGAGACAAACTAGTGTCTTGTCACAAGGCCTTGACAAAATCTTATTTGTAGTCTTGGTACGAGGCCTTGGCTATGTGGATATGATAGTCTAGCATTATTCATTCCATCATTATGAAAGTGGTTATTGATATTGCATGTGATTTATTAGATTAGTAGAATATCCATGTGAATAAGTAAATGGAATTATTTAATTTTATTTTTTCCATACTATGTTGAAGTTCAAGTTTAAAAGGATTTTTTAGTTATACATTGCCTTAAATGTTTATTATTATTTATAAAAGTTTCCTCTATATTGTTATCCTTACTGGGCATTTGAGCTCACCCCTTTTCTATGTTTTATTTTTTCCAGGATGTAAAGAAGTAAATTATGAATGACCTGCAGGGATAGTATGAGGGGATAAGAGTGTGGACTATGGAGACTATGTTGTTGTAGTTTTCATTTTTATGATGTAATGTAAAACTTTATGAATATATCTAGTGTTTCCAAGGATACTAAACTAATTGGTCTTTCGAGACTTGATCTTTTTTGTGATCATGCCAATGTTATGTAATAATGCACCGACTCTGGGTAACTGGGGTTGGGTTGTTATAGTTTGAATACCCCCTTTCTTATAGACTTGGTATTCTTTCCACATAGGGTTGGATGGATAGTATGGTTCTTTCCTAAAGGGCTGGTTGTAGGGGAGACTTGGAAAGATTGACTCCCAACTCTCAGAAGTTTCTATCAATTGGGGGCATTGGTCAGAGTAGTGGGTGTCAAAAAAATATACCAAAATGGATGGAAAGAGGAGATTGGGATTTCCCTTGGGAAAGTGCAAGTTGTCAAAGAATGGTACTTACCTCTTTGAACTTTGTGTCCACATTTTTCTCGAATTTGGTAGATTTCACCTCATGGACACCTTGAATGGCTACAATGGACCTTGTACCAAATTGTTGAGTGTTTCGTGCCATGTTCTCAGTCAGGGTTCTTGTAGCAATTGGGGTCTTATCTACCAGTGCACCACCTGAAAGATCAAAAATCATGTTTCTATCAATAGGAATTAAAACTTCATAAAAATATTAAATTAAAAGTTGATCACTTATTTGGTGGTGTTTGAAACTTGAACATGACCATTTAAAACGATCTCAATATTCATGTAATTTTTCCCCTTGTGACTACCTTATACCACAAATTTCTTTCCTAATAGTTTCATTTTGAGAGACTGGGAAATATTTTTCAAGAAAATGGCATTTCATGTCTACCCATACTCTTGTTGGTGAACTAACATAGTAAAGCTAACCTTTTTTAGTATCTTCTAATGAGAAAGGAAATTCTCTATGCTTTACATGTTCTTCATTAACATTAGTAGGTTTTAAAGTAGAACACACATTATGAAATTCATTAAGATGGTTGTGTGTATCTTCTCCAGGAAGTCCATTGAATCTTGGTAATAAATGAATTAAACAAGATTTTAGTTCAAAGTTAGGTGCCCCACCATAAATGTGAATATGGGTGGGATGGATATCAACATTAGGTGAGGTTAGTTATTTTAGTGTTATATTGTTTCCAGCCATGTTATACAAGTTTATTTCAGTTTTGATATTGGTTGTAGAAGTTGAAGATGAAGGATCAAGAAGAGTTTTGTTGTCTTGTGTGTCCTCCTTCAAAGTGTTATCTTGTGCGTCTCTGGTTCATTGATGTAAGATCCTCTTTAGTTTGGGTTCAAAAGTAGGTAAATCTCCCGTATTATAATGTGTCATGCACCAAACCTACAAAACTAATATATCATAATCCAAAATTTGGGTAGAGGTATATTATAAAAACTATAAATATTCACAAAATTTATAAAAATATTATAAAAAACACACACTAAAAACCAACTCACTCTCCAGAAATTGCACCAAAATTTGACCGCGTTCTTGTGACACATCAAATTGATAGTTATTTAAAGAATATTTTGTAGTATAGGGTAGAACCTAAGTCGTCTCTCAAGGAGTGTTGGTAGCTTATAGTGTGTATTTTTAATAAATATTCTTAAAAAGAGGGGGTGAATTTGAAAGTAGTTTTAAGAAAATAACTTAACTTAAAGACATTAATAGTTGATAAAAAAAGTTGGTGTTTCAAAATTATGAGATAAGGATATCATTTTAAGTTCACTACACATATTGGTGAGTTCATCATTATGAAAAATACACATGGTTTAATGGAACCCTTTGGTTGAGGGTTGTCAAGATCTCGACTTTCCTCTTTCCTCTCAAAATGATGCTCAAAGTTCCAACCCTTAACACAACAATCATGTTATCAAGGTTTGGGTATCAAACATAGAAATGAAAGGCTACCATAGCATACTAAAATCTTATGTATGTGTGAGATAAATATGACTCGTATAGCACTCCAAACATTTTATGGTGTGTTTCTCTTAAATACATTCGAGTCATAGCCTGTATTTCATAAAACCATGTGTTTCATTGAAGCAAAACTTGGTTGTTTAAAATATAGTCATATCCTAGCCATTTTACTTAAAATTTCCACTTGTGTGTTTTGAATTTTGAAAATATGACATACACAGTTGTGTTTAGGATGATATTTAGAGTCTGATAGAATTAACATAATATTGGTGAATAGTAACATACACTTATGAATAGAAACCTACCATTATGAACAGTAACTTACCTTTATGAATAGTAATATGACTCTTATGAATGGTATCTATACCCATGAATGTATAAATAAATTTAGGCACCTTAAAAATGAAGATGAATAATTTAAGTGTTTATATTTTTTGATTAAATAATGATTTTAATTAAATATTTAGTTAATTATATTTAGAAAATTATTTTTGAAAAATGGACTTCATTTTTGGATTCTACATGTCCAAAAATGGTTATGGTGAATTTTTGGGATTTTTCTGAAATACTTGAATTTTTTATGAATAGTAAAACACAATAAATTACAATAAATGCTAAATACATGATTTACTGCATCATAGGTGATGAAAGGCTGATGTAAGAACACTTGGTTTGAACTCACATGGCATTATTACTGTTTAGGATCACATTAATACAGACTATTCATAGTCTTGAGAAAAATATTAAAATTAAAATTAAAATAATGTAAAATCCCTTCCCCCTTCCACTATATAAACCACCCTCACCCCCTCTTCCTCCCACACCACTTAAACTTCAAGAATGGCCTAAATTCTACCAAATACTCTTCCCAAGACCTCTTCCCACGTCCCAGACCTACTAGTCTCACCAAAAGACCAAAAACAAAGGTCTTAAAAAGTTTCTTAAGGAGAAGTACTCAAGAGGTGAACCTCTCTTCTCTTTCAAATTATTGTACATGTTTTATTATTTTGTTGCTCTCTTCTAACATCACCTCATCTAAATGACATGATAATTACATTACCTTACATGTACTGGATTTTTATTATGCTAATATAATATTTCATCAAAATCTCTCTTTTCCCCTCCTTTTATACAATAAATGAAAACACCGTCTGAGATGTGTTAATTTATCACACTCAAGGAAGATGAGTTTTAAATTTGAATTAATATCTTCAATACTATCATGAAACCTTTTCAATGGTTTAACCAGACCATAATATATTTATTTTATCTTTTTTAATGTTCTAGAATCCTTACACATTCATAATATGAAATAATAATACAAAATAAGTTTATTGTGCACAAAACCGCCAAGCCAAATCCCAGCGTTTATTTTTAACTCATCAGATGAGTCATACACGTGGTATATAAAAAGAATCATTATAAGATAATTTATATCTATTTAATTTCACTAATAATTTATAATAAAAATTCTATATGTTTAACCACATTTCAAACAAACATCCATTCATGAATATAAGTAAATAGATCATGAAAACCAAAGAAGAAAATTCTACCAAAACAATAAAATTGAATCCTTTAAACCCATAAAAAAGGCCATTAATGAACCTAATAAAGTTATAAAATATTAATTAAATGTTGATGAGGTTATGAAATTATTAATTAATGAATATAAATTTGATTATTCAGTTCGTTAAGAACAATCAAGAACACCTTCAAGCATAAGGTATGGGATCCTCTCTCTCGCTTTTGTTCTAGAATTTCCCCTATGTTGTGACCATTTATTTTTAATTCCTGATGATGGGGTATGTTTTAGAACCTCCCCCATACTTCCCTTATGATATATAAATAATTTGATACCCCATTACGTCTCATTAATCCCTTGCAAGAACACTCATTATCATGCTGAAATGTTTGTAAGGGGTTTCTCATCTCACTTTCATTTCTATGAGATTTTCATTGTTCGCCACTTATTTCTTATATGTGGTATATGTGTACTGAAATTTTATATATAATAGTATGATTATATTTATATTCTTGTTATTCAATGATTATTTTGATGGTTATTAAGTTATGGATATATGATTCGATTGATTACATTGTGGTAAAGGACTTTGTCTCAACTACCATTTCATTGTGACTAACATTGTATTGTGCACCTAATATTTCTTATGTAGGGTATCTACTACCAATTTGAGATCATCTTTCATTTGAAATTATAATTCTGGTAAATATCCATTTTCTTGTAACATGGATATTACTATTTTCTTAAGCCGTATACCATTTCACATACGGTGTTAAATCTATGTATAAATAATCCTTTGGAATCATAGTGGTAGGTGGGGGCATGCTATATCCCCTTGATGCATTGATAGGTCTCATGAGACAAATCAGTTAGAGACAAACCCTTTGAGTTTCTTTTGAAGATCCGATGGGTTTCTACCTACAGACTTAAACCGTTTTAACGGTATTATGGTATCATGTACTAGAAACATGGCGTCCAATTAATAAGAATTATATTTATTCATTATATATTATTACTGTCCATGAGAATTTCACTATGACAAAATATATGGATGCAGTTTTAGTCTCAGTTTAATAATGGAATGAGTTTTTCATTTTTTTTCACCATGAAATATTGATTGTGTCAAATTTTTTACAATTAAGTAATTATTGATTCATGATTCCGCTATTTCTAACACTTACTGGGTGTTTGAGCTCACCCATTTCATTGTTTACATTCAACAGGTGATGAAGAGGAGATCATTTATTGAGTCCTTGTGGATGCAGTTTTAAGTTTTTGTTCTGTATTGTATTTTGTATCCTTTTATAATGTAATTTGAGTTACATATATGTATCTAGTTTCTTCAATACTACTAAACTGATCATTCTTTCAGGATTTTCATTCCTTATAACCATGAAAATGTAATTAGTAATGCACCGACACCAGTTTAGAGGGGTCAAGGCATTATAGTTGGTATCAAAGGAAGTTTACTAGGAACCATGGAAACTAGATTTAGAAGACATAGATTAGGGAAGAGTCCCTAAAATAGTCTCTCAGGATAAAAATACACGAATGTCCAGGTATTTTGGTAAGGAATAGATTATGTGGATCTTTCAAGCAATGCATCCCTGTCTGGATACAAGCTGGTAGAGGTGGCTCTGGCACATATGTACCTAGGAGTGAAAGCTCCGACAAGGAATTTCAGGCTTGACTTGAGGTATCCTGGGACACGACAATGGGCCTTACTGCACTCTTGGTTACGACACTCCTGAGGTATATTCTTAGTATAATTCATATTTTCTTTACCAGTGGTTATGAAGGATTGAAATGTAAATTATCCCCTAAAGAAACTATTTTTCTGATTATGGGATTAGCCATGCATATGATCTCAATTTATGCTAAGTATTTTGTTAAGTTAAGATTATACATTATGATTCACACCCTAATTTAGTGTGTGCCATTATTTAGAAATGGCGTCTAATGGAAGAAGGGGAATCAATACTCATGGTAAATGTAGGGATCTCCCCACTGATCAAGTCAATGCAATCAATGTTGGAGCATATCAAATCATGACCATATTGGGAAAAAATTCTCAGGTTGTAACGAATAACCATTCCACACAAGTGTTGGATCATTTCATGTGAAAGAAGCCCCCATCTTTCCACGGGGATACTAATCAAGTTGTTGCTGAGCAATGGAACAAGTACCTTGAAAAGATATTCATGGCATTAAGATGTAATGAAATTGAAAAGGTAGTACTAGAAGTATATTGTCTCAAGGGCGGCGCTGATCAATAGTGTTCCATGATTCAGAATACCATGGAGGAAGAAGAAATAAAAGATATGGAATGGAGAAATTTTAACGAAATATTCTTCGAAAAATATTTCCCTCTTGAGGAACGAACTTAAATGAAGAGGAAATTTCTTGTCTTAAAGCAAAGGGAAGAAGATAGTGTTGCAGAGTATGAGGCTATCTTCAAAAGTCTATCCAGGTATTTTGTAGATTATGTACGTGACTCAGTAGACAAGATTGATAATTTCTTTGAAGGTATTAATCCATGTCTTTGATGGGCACTCGCTTCTCAAACATTTTCATCATATGATGAAAATGTATCAAGTGCCATAAAAATGGAGAAGTAATTTTCTAGATCAAATTTGTTCAAGGGAAACTAAGATAAAAAGCAGTAATCAAATAACCAAGGTAAAGGTGAAGTGCCAAAGAAGAACAAGGGAACAAATATATTCCCATTATGTGAGAAATGTGGAAAGAATCATCTCGGGAAATGCTTGAAAGGCATGGGAGTCTGCTATAAGTGTGGAGAAAAGGGGAATCTATCTAATGAGTGCAAGGGGAAGAAACAATTTGATGATGTTAAATGTTACAATTGTAGAGATATGGGACACTAGGAAAATAAGTGTCCTAAGTTACAAGGAAACTTGCCTCAGAAAAGGCCAAGAGATCAAGGAAGAGATTATGAAATTACAACCTCGGAGGTTTAAGTCCCTAATGATGTGGTGACATGTACTTTAATTGTTTCCTCAAACTTATCCAATGTATTATTTGATTCTAGATCATCACACTCATTTATATCTTCCTAGTTTTCCAAGAAAATTAGACATTTCAAATTTGATTTAATAAAGGAGTTAACCGTTAAACATCCTAAGGGATGCATCATTGCAACAAAGGCATGTCAACTAGTCCCCTTCATGACACATAAACATGCTTTAGTTCATAACCTTATCATCATACCAATGACTGACCTTGATATAATTCTTGGTATGTATTGGTTGTAAAACTGTGATTCAAAGATTTATTGTAAGGAAAAGGAAGTTAATTTTTTAAAAAATGGTGTAGAATCTCTTATCTTTAGAGCAGAAAACTTGCCATCCGATTCTTATCTAGACCCACCCCCAGTAGCTCTATTGAATGAAATTCTTGGAGAGGAATAGAAACCAATGTCTATGGGTGAGGAATTAAATCTTCAAACTGAATATGTTCATATAGTGCAAGAATACATTGATGTATTTCCCAAATATTTACCTGGACATCCTACAGAATGGAAAATTGAGTTTTCCATTAACTTAATTCCTGGGGAAAGACCTATATCAAATACCCCCTATAGAATAACCATTTTGGAGGTAGTGGAGCTAAAGAAACAACTATAGGAGTTGAGTGACAGGGGATTTATTCAACCTAGTGTTTTTGTATGGGGAGCCCCAGTCCTGTTTGTCAAGAAAAAATATGGATGCATGAGGCTATGAATTGATTACAAGAAAACAAATGATATTAAAATAAAGAATAAGTATCCTCTCACTTGGATTGATGATTTATTTGATCAACTTCATGGAGCTCAATAATTTTCGAAGACTGGCCTATGATCCAAATATCATCGGTTTTGTGTGAGGAAGGAATCTATTCCTATGATAGCATTTCATACCAGGTATGGGTATTATGATTATACAATGATGCCTTTAGGACTGACTAATGCACCCTCTATTTTCATGGATTTAATGAATACAGTTTTCAAGAAATATTTTGATAAATTTGTTGTGGTATTCATCAATGATATCGTAGTGTACTCAAAAAGCTATGAATACAATGAGGATCACTTACAGATTATTCTGAAAACTCTTAGAAGAAATGAATTATATGGGAAGTTTAAAAACTGTGAATTCTGTCTTCAATCAGTTTCTTTTCAGGGCCATATTGTCTCTATGGATGGAATCCTAGTTGATCCTACAAAAAAAGGCAATCCAAGATTGGCACATGCTAACAAACAAAACTTAGGTACGCAGTTTTATTGTCTTAGTAGGTTACTATCGGAATTTCGTTTAGAATTATGCCCGAGTGGATAACTTGCTAACCAAGCTCACATGTAAAGGAGTTAAGTTTGTGTGTACAAAATGATTCTAATAATTTAAAAGAAGACTAGAAAATCCTTCAATTTTGATGCTTCCATCTCGAAGTGATGGATTTTTAATAAATAGTGATGCATCAAAGAATGGACTGGGTTGTGCCCTTATGAAAAACGATAAAGTTATTGCTTATGCATCAAGACAGTTGAAGACTCATGAGAAAAATTATCCAACTCATGATCTTGAGTTAGCAGCTGTAATATTTTCTCCAAAAATATGGAGACATTATCTCTACAGAAAAAGATGTGAGATTTATACGGACCACAAGAGTTTGAAATACATTTTCACACAAAAAATAACACAACTTGAGGCAAAGGATATGGTTCGATTTACTCAAATATTATGATTTTTCAATACACTACCACCTAGGAAAGGAAAATAAGGTGGAAGATGCATTAAGCAGAAAAGATCACGGACTCCTAACCCAAATGAGGATTAAAAGATATCCAATATTCATGGATCTACTAAATATGGATATGGGAATTTTTAAGGAATAGGAAACATATTTCCTCTTTTAAATGATTTCTAAACCATCTTTATTGGAGAAGATAAAAATCACTCAATCTAATGATGAGAATCTGCACACAAAAATTATTGCTCTTAAGGATGGGAGATTGGAATACTTCATGTATGAGGATGGAGTTCTGAATTTTGGGAAGAGGTTATGCGTCCCATTAGTACCTGAGTTAAAAAGGGAACTATTAGACGATGATCATAGCTCAAATTTCTCTATACACCCATGTTGCAAAAATATGTATAGATATCTGAAGGAATATTTTTGGTGGGATAATATGATGTGGGAAATTTCTGACTATGTGTCAAGGTGTCTAATTTGTCAGAAAGTGAAGGTATAGACATAACATCATAGAGGAGTGATGAAACCTCTACCTATTACTATGTGTAAGTGGGATAAAATTACGATGGATTTTGTCATCGGACTACCAAGGACACCTATAAGGAATGATGTAATATGGGTAATTTTAGATTGTCTCACAAAATCTGCACATTTCCTACCTATAAGAGAGGATTTACCACTTGAGTGCCTGGAAATAATTTATATTAATAAATTTGTAAGAATTTATGGTGAAACTTTATCGATTGTGTCTGATCGAGATCCCCAGTTTACATCAAAATTCTAGAATAGTCTCCATAAGTCTTTGAATACCTAGCTTTGAATGAGTACTATTTATCACCCCCAAATTAATGGACAATCTGAAAGGACTATTCAAACTCTAGAAGACATGCTAATATCTGAATATCATGACTTCCAAGGTATGTGGGATCAATACTTTCCTTTGGTTCAATTTTCATACAAAAATACTTTCATTTCTAGTGTTCAAATGGTTCTATATAAAGCATTATATGGATAGATATTTCAAACTCCAACTTGTGGGGAAGAAGTTGGTGAGAGGAAATTTATAAGCCCAGAACTTATTAAAGAGACCACAGAAAAGGTGAAGACAATCCAAGCCCATATTAACATATCCCAAAGTAGGCAGAAGAGTTATGATGACAACCAGAGAAAGGATTTTGAATTCCAAGTGGGAGATCATGTCTTTCTGAAAGTATCTCAGTGGAAGGGTGTCTTAAGGTTCGGTAAGAAGGGGAAACTAAGCCCTAGGTACATTAGGCCATTTGAAATTCTGGAAAGAATCGGAGTTATAGCTTACCGTTTAGAAATGCCTCCAAGTCTCTCCAATGTTCATGATGTGTTCTATGTGTCATTTTTGAAGAAATACATACCATACCCAATGCATGTACTCACCTATGAAGAAATAGAACTGGAACCTGATTTCTCATACTGTGAAGAGCCTATCGGGATCATTGACACAAGGGAACATGTATTGTGAAATCAGATGACTCATCTAGTAAAGGTTCTTTGGAAAAACCAAAATATGGAGGAAGAAACATGGGATCCTGAGGATGTTATGAAGAAGAACCACCCACATCTTTTTGTTGGGCTTTATAAATGAAAAATTTCGAAGACAAAATTTCCGAAGGAGGGAATAATGTAGCACCCAAAATATTTTATTGTAAGTTTCTCTTAAATACATTCGAGTCATAGATTATATTTTATAAATCACTGATTTTCTTTGAAACAAAACTTGGTTATTTAGGAGATAGTCATAGCCTAGCCATTGAAATGAAATCTTCAACTTGTGTGTTTTGAATTTTGAAAATCTGACATACATGGTTGTGTTTAGGATGATATTTAGAGTCTTATAGAATTAACTTCATTTTTGGTGAATAGTAACATACCGTTATGAATAGTAACCTACCCTTACGAATAGTAACTTACCCATATGAATAGTAATATGAATCTTATGAATGGTATCTAAACACATGAATGTATAAATAAATTTAGGCACCTTAAAAATGAAGATGAATAATAAGTGTTTATATTTTTCGAATAAATAATGATTTTGATTAAATATTTAATTAATCATATTTTGGAAATTATTTTTGAAAAATGGACTTCATTTTTTGGATTCAACACATCGAAAAATGGCTAGGGTGGTTATTTGGGATTTTTCTGAAATACTTGAATTTTTGATGAATAGTAAAATACAATAAATTATGATAAATGCTAAATACTTGATTTACTGCATCATAGGTGATTCATGGCTGATGTAAGCCCACTTGGTTTGAAATCACATGCCATTATTACTATTTAGTATCACATGAATCAAGACTATTCATAGTCTTGAGAAATATATTAAAATAATAATTAAAATAATGTAAAATCCCTTCCCCCATCCACTATATAAACCACCCCTCACCCCCTCTTCCTCCCACACCACTCAAGCTTCGTGCCTTGCCTAAATTCTACCAAACACTCTTCCTAAGCCCTCTTCCCACGTCCAAGACCTGCTGGTCTCACCAAATGGCCTAAAAAAGGTCTTAAGGAGTTTCTCAAGGATGAGTGCTCATGAGGTGAACCTCTCTTCTATTTCAAATTATTTTAAAAGTTTTATTATTTTGTTTCTCTCTTCTCATATAACCTCATCAAAATTACATGATAATTAAATTACCATACATGTACTGGATTTTTATTAGGCTAATAGTATATTTCTCCTTAATCTCTTGTTTCCCCTCCTTTTATACAATAAATGCAAACACCGTCTGAGATGTGTTAATTTATCACACCTAAGGAAGATGGGTTTTCAATTTAAATTTCTATCTTCAATACTGGTCATGAAAACTTTTCAATGGTTGAAACAGATTATAATATATGTATTTTATCTTTTTTAATGTTCTGGAATCCTTACACATTCATAATATGGAATAATAATACAAAAAAGTTTATTGTACACCAAACCTCCAAGCCAAATCCAAGAGTCTATTTTTAACTCATCAAATGAGTCATCCTCATGGTATATAAATAGAATCATTATAATATCATGTATATCTATTTAATTTCACTAATAATTTATATTAAAAATTCTGGATGTTTAACCACATTTCTAACAAAAATCCATTCATGAATACATGTAAACGGATCCTGAAAAACCAAAGAAGAAAATTCTACCAAAATAATAAAATTGAATCTATTTAACCCATAAAAAACAATTAATGAACCTAATAAGGTTATAAAATATCAATTACATGTTGATGAGGTTCTGTACTTATTAATTAATGAAGATAAATTTGATTATTCAAGTCGTTAAGAACAATCAAGAACACCTTCAAGCATAAGGTAAGGGATCCTCTCTCTCACTTTTGTTCAAGAATTTCCCCTATGTTATGCCCTTTTATTTTTTATTCCTAATAATGGGGTATGTTTATGAAACTCCCTCGTGCTTCCCTTATGATATATAAGTAACGGTATACCCCTTTACCTCTCATTAATCCCTTGCAAGAACACTCGTTACCCTGCCGAAATGTTTGTAAGGGGTTTCTCATCTCACTTTCATTTCTGTGAGATTTTCATTGTTCGCAACTTATTTATTGTATATGGTATATATGTACTGTCATTTGATTTATAATAACATTATTCTATTTATATTCATGTTATTAAATGATTCATTTGATGTTTATTAAGTTCTAGTCATATGATTCGACTAATTACATTGTGGTAAGGGACTTTGTCTCAACTACCATTTTGTTGTGACTAATATTGTATTGTGCACATAATATTTCTTATGTGGTGTATCTACTACCCATTTGAGATCATATTTCATTTAAAATTATAATTCTGGTAAATATCCATTTTCTTGTAGCATGGATATTACTATTTCCTTAAGCCATATACCATTTCACATACTGTGTTAATTAGGAAAGTTGTTTTAAATATGGAAATATTGATGAATCTGTATTATCTACTCTATACAGATATTGATATGGAAGATTGAACCTGTATTAAATCTATTTATAATGAATCTTTTGAAATCTTAGTAGTGGGTGGGGCCCACTATAGCCCCTTGATGCATCGGTAGGTCTAATGAGACAAATCAGTTGGCGACAAACCCTTCGAGTTTCTTTCCAAAATCAGATGGGTTTCTACCCATGGAATTAAACCATTTTAATGGTATTATGGTATCATGTGCTAGATATGTGAAGTCTAATTAATAATAATTCTCTTTATTCATTATCAGTTTATTATTGGCGTGAGTTTTTTATTTATTCACCATTCCATTTGATTACGTCAAATTGTTTACAATTCAATTCTTATTGATTTATACATCTGCTATTTTTAACCTTTACTGAGCATTTGAGATCTCCCATTTCATTGTTTAATTTTAATAGGTGATGAAGAGGAGATCATTTATTGATTTCTTGTGGATTTATTTTTTAGTTTTTATTACTTATTGTATTTTTCACCTTTTCCAATGTAATTTGAGTTACAACTATATATATAGTTTATTCAAGACTACTAAACTGATTATTCCTTCAGTATTTTTATTACTTCTAACCATGAAAATGTAATTAGTAATGCACCAGCTCTAGTTTAGAGGGGTCGGGTTTTTACAAGTCTTTTCTTGTCCAATCATAACAATACAAGATTCCCACTTGAAATATGAACCCAATCAATGTTGAGATAAAAAGTGTTTCACTTAATTATAATGAATGAAATGCATTCAGAGGAGAAGTGAATAAAAATTCAACATAAGGGGAATATTTATCACATATATTACCAAAAACCAATATAATATAAATTGTCGTAACTCCCTCTCAATTATGTGTATCTCCTTTGAAATGATCGTCCACTGTTTAGCTCGACATCGGGAGGAGGAGGAAGCTCGGGTGGAACTCCTTCTTCATCCTTGACCCCCTATGAGGATAGGGGCCTCTAGAACTTCTAGGATGAGGATAGGAATCCTCTGTAACTCCAAATTGGAAGCACTTAACTCCTTCGCCGAACTTACAAATGTGGAGCCCAAGGTTCCATTTTATAAGAAAATGGGAAGGTGGTTTTGAGCACACAGATTTCTTAAAACCAATTGTAACATGGATTACGACCTCTAAAAATCCTTATCTCTCTTTGGAGAAAATACCAAATTTTTATCCCCACTTCTGTACTATCTCCACCAAAGGTTTGGAACCATTTGGACAAGTCAAGACCAAGATATTGACAGATCACAACAAACCACTTTTGACTTCGTGCAGATTTAGTGTGTTGGACATATCAAGTTTGTTGGGCCAACAGATTGACGATTGAGTCTTGGGTTTTTTCAGTGGAAATGTAGCCCATTGAGATTTAGACCAGCCCAAAAACTTTCAGCCCATTTGGATGCACGGTTCAGTATCAGTGTGTAGATGAGTCCACTGGTGTGCGTGGATCCTGCGTAGTTTGGCCTAGTTTTCTTGGATATCATCTTGGGCCCTCCAAATCACCTCCTCTAGTAATGGAATCTTCAAAACATGTAACATTTACCTTTTTAACAGTGATAAAAACAAAATAAATTATTCAAACATGGAATAAAATTTCTTATTATTTTTATAATTTTCAATATAAAATAAATTTAGCACAGTGGTGTAAGGGTAAAAATGAAACAGTGAATCGCGGTGCGATCACCACCCGTGTGAATCAGTTGCGTCTTTGGTTTGTGTCCACCCTGAAGTGATGAGTCATGAGTAGTTTTCCATCATATTTTATTTATCAAATCCTTGGGCCCTCCCTCATCACCCATGGGGTGAGTGTTTTTGGTTCATGCAGAGTTTTTAGTTCAGCTCTTATCCCATTAAGATGAGAGTGAGTGGTTTAAATTTTTTTTAGGGGCTTCTTTTAGCATGAGCAAGGCCCAGTTCAGGTCTAAGTAAGATTTTTTTGTCTGTGTATAGGTTGGTTCTTTATAGTGGGGATACCCATTGTCTCTTTGGGTTTTCTCTTAAGACGTTATCATATGCTAGTTGAATTCTTAAGGTGTGGAGTCCATTCAAGCCTCCCCTCTGCTGGTGATTTGTTTTGGGAAATGAGATTTAGTCCCATTGGTTGTCGATGTAATTCCTTAGAATAAGATGTTGGATCATGTTTTTGTGGAATCCTTAGGTGTTGATCGATTGGTTGGATGGTTTTGTGGCTCTCTGGGGGCGGAAAGCGTTATGGTGGGGAGAATTGTCACACCCCGACCTGGGTGACTCTTTCATTTTATTATTTTTATGTCTTTAAATAAATTTTTGTTGGGGTTAGGGTTGAGTTATAGATGAAAATTTTGAGCTTAGTTTAAAAAGTATTATTTTGGAGTCGATGACGTTGGGCGCACAAGCAGTGCGTGTTTTGGAAACCCCATGCAGCTCTGCCCAAGTAACTACGCATCCCGTTCTTCTTCTGAAATTTGATATAAAAAGATTTAATATTTAAAATTCGCATCAATTGTTTGTCGTTTAAAATTTTTATTGTGGTAATAATTTTATTATTATTAAAATTAATGAGTTCTTTTATTATTTTTATTTTTATCATTATAAATTAGTATTATTATGTATTATTATTATTATTATTATTATTATTATTTTCCTTTTATTATTATTATTATTATTATTTTTAGAATTATTATTATTAGTTGTGTAGAATAGTTTTTATTTTAAGTTTTATTTTCAATTTTATTATTAATATATATTTTTAATTTTCTTTATAGGGTTCTTTTTCCCCATTATCTATGCCATTAGATCCCCATTTGTTGTGTGTGTGTGTGTGGTGTGACCAAGACCCCAACCACCTTGTTCCCTATAGTGCCGTTTTTTCCTTCATCCGTCTAAGTGCACCCCATCCTTCCTCCCTGTTTCTCCCAGTGCAACACCCCCTCCCACTTCCCTTTGCTACACGCGAGAAGGCCACCATCTAGTGCACACCCTCTCCCTTGCTCAATGTGAACCCCTCTTCTGCCAGTCGCCTTCCCTCTCAGTGAGTAGCAACAGCCTTGGATGCCACTGGCATCCCCTCCATCCCAGTACAGCATCCCTCCCCTTCCAGCTCCCTCCACCACCTCTAGCCTGACACCCTCTCCCTATGAGCACACCCAGCCTCTGGTGAGGCCTCCCGTCGGCTGGAAACACCAACGGCCAACCTCTTTGGTCCTCCTACTCACTAGCACCTCACCCTCGGCCTGCCCATATAGCACCACCCTACTCCAGCCCTCAGCATCCTTTGTAGCGAGCCCTAGATTATTCCCCCCTTCCCTTGCACGCAATTTATAGAAAACACCCTTAGTGCGGATCCATTATTCCATCGGACCACCCTTGCCGCATTTTTCTGATGATCACCCTTGTCGGCACACACCTTCCGTCCCGACCCCCTGCCGGTGCGCCGCACCCTTTCTGACATGTTTTCCCCCTTCCACCGGTATACCCTCCTTCCATTTATATTTTTATTCTTGTTTTGTCTCCTTGGTTGTTAGAGGTTTTGATTGTTAAGTGTTATTTTAGGTTGTGTTGGGTTGTTTTTAGCTTCATAGTGTGCGGTTGAGGTGCGAACGAGATCTCGCACCAGTTCTATGTTTGTATCGTCGTCGTGCTTCGGTTTTGAGGTAGGATTCCCATGCACATGTCCTTTTTAATTTAAGAATCATCAATTTTATGATTTTATCACCTTATATGATTAATATGTGGTAATGTAAATCATTTTCTTAAATTGGTTTTGTGCGCAATCATTGATTTAAGATTGTTTGATGATATTTTACTTTGTTTTATGAAATAGCGCACACTGAATGTAAGATTATATTGCACTTAGATTTATATTTTTTGTTTCATCTAATTATTATTGTTCTCCCTTTACCAAGGTGTTAATTTTTATTGTGAAACATTTGGTTAATTCACTTGGTTTGAAAAATGGTAAGTTCAGGCCTTTTTTTATGAAAATGGTATTGTCTAGTTATAGTTATGCACACTATTTTTTTAATTAATTTTTTTTTGTCAGTACCTAATATGTGAGTTTTAGAACATGGTTTTGAACTTTAAATAAGGACATGGCATGAAAATTTGTGTTTTGTAACTTTTTGAGTGTTAATTTAATTTTTTTGTTAAGTATTGCATGTCCGGTCTTCAGAATGGTGCCCAGTTGGATTTTTTGTGTCAAAAGTGACATAAAGTGCCTTGTTTGTTTTTTTAAGTGTTGGAAGCATGATAAATTATGTTTTGGGGTATTTTTATGTATTTAAAAAGTGGTTTGTCTTTGATAATAAATGTGTTTCTTGTGAAATAATCTATTTTGGGGTTCTTGAAAAGGTTTCAAATGTTTTAAGCTAATTGAAGTGTGAAGTTTGCTTTTTAAAATTTGGTTTATTTCATGACAAGGAATTGTAGCTTGGTTGGGGGTTTTTTATAAAAGTTGGTTTTGTTTGAAAGTGTGTCGGAAATGTTTTAAGGGGTTTTACAAACACTTTTATTTGGTAAATGGTGCATCTTGAACCTCTTTAGAAATTGGTTTTTATCTCTGGTAAAGAATGATTTTATAGAATGTTTAAGGTCCTCTTTGACCACTTTGTGAAAATATGGGGTAGTGCTTATTATTAAAACCTCTGATGGTTAGTCTACATTCCTTTCCAACATGGAATGGTTGGGATGTCCTTGGTGTGGAATCCCTGGGTTCCATTATGTGTTTTCCTCGGTTGGGAACCATTTGAAATCTATTTATTTTAAGGCATGAGAGTAGACCTTGGGGAGAGTCAGGGTGTGGACTGCTATGATTATTATTATAAATATATTTTTTGATTGGATGCTCAGTGGAATATATTGGATCACCTCCTTTTATACATGAAACATAGGAACCTAGCATATTGAGATAATATTATGAGAATGATTGTCGCACCGGTAGGTTATGGTACTGACTAGTGGCCCATAGTAGGTAGATATGTTTTGGTTCATTTCTATGGAATTTTACCTTGGCCTTCCTGAGAAAGGATGGATGATCATTTTGAATGTTGTGATTTCATCATCGAGACATGTCAATGAGGAAGAGGTCTCATGTATTATTGTCTTCTGGATTATTCTTGATCTCCTGGGTTCACCTATGTCTACTCGTTCTTAGTGCTTGCAGTGGTAAATGTGTTACTTGTACGTATATTTTATTTTTATTTCCCTTGTTTTGTAACTACTATAGCACTTTCATTTGTAGTTTTTTACTGGAAAGTGATGTGTGATTTTAATGTGTTTTATGAAAACTGTTTTCAAAGAAAGGTGTTTTATTCTTTTTGTGCAAATTGAAAATGTAAACATCACTTTCCCCTTTGAAAATGCTAATGTATCACTAAAATAATGACTTGGGTTTTTTTGTGAAATGAAATAGGGTAATGAATCATATTTTTTTTAGTAACATGTAGAAAACCTTACTTTTATACATTGAAGTTCAAACTTGAAAATGGAGGTTTCTTTTACTTTAAAGGAAGTGTATTGAGAATATATATCGGGCTAGCATATTGAGATTTGATACTCATTCCTATAGTTTGTTTCTATTTTTATTCCTTGTTTAGGTTACAACTTGGGTGTGTTCACCTTGGGCGGCATTTGATCGTTGAGTCAGAGAGTGACTTGTGGGGTCACATGGAGTTAGTTTAGACATCGAGTTTGGTTAGTTTTATCTTTTTCAGTTCTTATTTAGTTGTTTTTTTGGTTTATTTATTCTAAACTGCTTTTTATTATTTCCTATTATTTAATATATATGTATTGGGAGAAATATTTCCCATAGTCTCTATCGATTCCATGGGAATGTTTCCATCCCAGGAGGATTGGGAAGGCCTCTCAGGCCTTGTCGCATATCGGCTCGGGTGACTGGTTCAGGGTCGACCCAGGTTGGTTCATGACATAGAGTGGGGGCGTCTTTTTCCATTGCTATTTCTTGTGGTTGAAATTTTGAGAATAGGGAGGAGATAGATTTAGTACCTCCCACCCCCACAGTAATACCACTATCTAAAATAGGTGGTGGTACATCTTCAATCGGCTGTCGTGCTTCCTGGATACTCAGTAATGCTGAAGACCTAGGGCCATTCTCAGCCGAAACAGTATCCCCTAAGGCTTTTCAAAAGGTTTCTTATGGAAATAAGGACTATAGGGATAGTCATTCCAGATAAGGGTACTATTCTAAAGATGGGAAAAAAAGACAACTTCTCTTAGAACATGAAAAAAGGGAATGATAGCTCGCTCCAATTTTTTAGGGGTCGGAACATCAGCCTCCCCGATTGTGACTTTTGTAGTGCCACCATGAGCAGGAGAAATATTATCTATGAAGTGACTTCTTCTATAGGGGAAAAGGCCATTCGATCAAGATTGATTGGTTCCTCGATATTTGAAGCATCTCTAAAATCTAGCAGGGATTGGGGCTCACCATCGGATTTAGCCCCTACCATAAAGACCACCATGTCTCTCTCTATGAGAGTTGGCTCAACACAGTCAAGTGAGACCTCATATACAAGATTTCCTTCCATTATTGGTTTAGAGATTGTTCGAGTGATAATAGGCACACCTGAAGGGACAAAAATACCCTCAGTCTCTTCGGCTGGCTCTGGTTCCCTGCTTTGGTCAGTCACAAAGGGTGGCGAACCTTCCTCTGTCATAAGAGGGAGAGGAGCTATAGATGCCTAGGAAACCACTATTTGATTGTTGATAGGAACTATTTCAAAGTACACACACACACCAGTGAGACAATAAGATAAGTGTTCTTGGTTCAACTACTAGTTGAACAAACTGTTACTTGTGATTCCCCTCCTAATGCGCTTTGACAGTTGGGAGGACTTCTTGACTTTTTTATTGACGTGGGGATGGCTCCTGAATAAGATCACTAAGAGAAGATAGAGGGTGAAATTCCTTGTATTGGCACATAATGACAACTTCCAGGTCTTCTTGGGTTATATGGGATTTTTCCGTAGTACCCCTTACCATCGGTAGGGCGCACTCCCTAGCTACAGTGACTCCAGGAGAATAAATCAGGGAAAATTGATTTCCTGAGACCCTGTAGGCACCTGAAAAATAAAAGGTGGAAGGGTAAAATTTATAATCTCCGCATAAAAAGAATCTAAGGCCAGAGGTTTCAAATAAAACAACATGTCCTGTCAACCACGGTAGTACTGCCATAAATGCCACACAGTTTGACCAGTAATTCTTGTCTGCAAGGGTGTGGAGACACTTGTACATTTCATTCAAGTATCCATCAACCTCATCAGGTTCTTGGTCAACTTAAATACCGATAGAATCAGTGGCTCCCCCAAAACTTGGAATGTCGAAGAGTTCCCTCTAAAGAAGCATCCATATATCTTCATTTGAATCATTCACCCTTAGTTCATCCCAAACTCTCCAGGAATATAGAAATGAATCCATGGATGGGAGGGACAACGCTGGAAGGTTAGTACAGGGGAGAAGAGCAGGTTTCGACAACCAAAAATGTTTCATGGGAGTCCCTGCAAACTCAGGAGCTAGAGAAGATGAGAATTTACTAGACATTGGGAGAAATTAAGAAGTTTTTTTCGCAGAATCCACAATAGATGATCCAATGACGTTGTTATCCTCATCATTGGTCTTTGGTTGCTACATGGAAAGTACCTGATGTGAGTATTTTTGGTAACCACTTTGGGAATGGATGAGGGTCTCGAGGTCCTCAAGATAACGACCCACCCTCTTAAGATCCTCATCCAAAAACGTCTGCGGGTGATGAAACATAGCCAATGCCAGTAAGAGAGACTTACCTAGTTCATAGAAGCTTCCATAAATCATGAGGGAATTAGTCTCGAGTAGATAGATGGCCTTTCAAAATGTCACATTGCCTCCAGGCCACTGAAAAATCAGCCTCAGGGGGAAGGGATGGCGGATTCTCGAAAGTAGCTTCAGCATCTTGTTCGGCCGACCGTGAGGCCATGACCCCATCTTTCAGAATATTCCTTAGGGGTATCCAAGAAGCTTTCAGAGAACATTTTCTGGTTTAGAGTGTTTAAAAAATGCCTTTTTCTTCTTTTTTCCATTCACCATCGATTCCTTGTAAATTGTGATGATGGGAACCAGGTCGGAAAATTTCCCATCGGGATATGACTTAACCCAAGCCTCAACATTTATTTTGGTAATGAAGGGCATGAAATCCCTAGGATTTGGAGATTGGGACTTGAAATAGGTGTCCCCAGGGTTAAAATCATCCATAATTGATGATCTATCATCAGATGTTTCTCCTGACGAACACTATTGAGAGCAGCGGGACAAAACTTCTGGACACAGTTAAATTATCAGCTAAATCTGCAGAGTTCATACCCCTCCCAAATAAACTCCCCTTCGATAAGGGAAACCAAGAAGCCTTCTCTCAAAGAAATGAAGTAACCTCAGTTTATAAAGTCTTCATAAGAATTATTCATAATAATACCAGTACGTGAATCATAATGATGATAAGATAATCATTCGTAAATGTTGAGATAAGCCATTAAATATTGCTCGTTCTTTTCAGTTTTCTCCTCTCACTTATCCTATGAAGCCCAAGCCACTGGTATAACCTAGTTGGTACTCAAAAGATATGTTCGGAGGGTGGAATATGGAATTGATAAGGAATTGATAAAGGTATAACCTCATATGTGGTCTCCTATCTAGCCCCTAAGAATCTGGAAGGGCCTAGTCATCTGGTTAGGTGGACCCCCTCATTGATTCAACCAAGTAGGTGGTAAATATTAGCTCAAACTAGGATAACTAAATTGATACATTTGCAAATGGCCAGCTAAGAGGCCCTGATGAAAGTTGAGGCTCTCACGCCACCAGATTCCCATCCTGGTAAGATCCACCCACTCAGAAACATGGTCAAGAAAGCCACTAGTCGAAAAAATCGATCGACATCAGGGACGAGCCCCCATCCTCACTTATGAAACTTACCCTCTTCTAGGGTGGTCTATTATGTACCTACTCACCTCTGGGTTGCTTTGGTGGGATAGGCCATGGGTCTCTACAAATCGAACTCTAGACCAGTATGCTTAACAAAAGCACCAAACCACTCATCAAAATGACAACCTACTTTAGACAAGGATCAATTTCCTTCAAAAAGTATCTTTTCTTGAACAATGAGTTTTTTGGAAAAATGAGGGGTTCTTTCCTCATCATCCCAAATAGATGTTGGATGTAGGAATTCATCATATATGTCCCCAATGATAGGGACTCCCTAGATTAGCTGGATTTCCCAAAGACTGATGCCAACTTCCCCTTGGTTAAATGGAAGTCATTAGTGTTTCGGCTCATCCTACTTAGGAGTTGTGAGATAAGGGCAGTGGGATGGTGAGTGTATGTTTGAGAAACCCAAATAGCATCTTATAGTCCCATGATCTACATCTCCATTCAAAACTATTCTAAGCTCTGGAGAACCTAAAAAGGCCACCCCGAGTCTAATCCAAATGAGACTCTAGAGCGAAGATCCTACTTGGATGACCAGACATGTTGCTCATTCGTTGAACCTTTCTGTATAATTATTTGGTATGAGTGGGATGTTTTGTTGGGATTCTGTTGCACTTCCTCTAATGTTTGAGGTGCATAGTTCAGCAAGGACCCATAGGAAATATCCCTATGAAGATACCACCCCTTTGAAGAAATCAAGGCCTTCAGGATAGAGGTGTTAATCATTCAGGCAGCAAGATGGTCCGTCAAATTTGGCGTGGGGATCTCTTTATCATATAATAAACTAAATGCATAAGAAGTAAGTCTTTCTGAAGAAGGGTACTCCCATTGAATCATCATAAGAATATTCACCATAGATTGTTGTAATGGGACAATAATGATTTTTTTCATTGAACAAAGCCACCATGTTATTCTGTCTCTCATCAACATTAGAAAGAGGGGAAGTATTATTAGTGTCAGAAGGAGCAACGATGTTAGTGACAGCCTGTGAAAGAGCCATTGCAGCCAACATAGGAAGATTCAAAAGTCAACAAAAAGTTAGTCTAATAAAAATTGTTGGACAAACGCCACACAGAATGGCCAAAGGACTTAAAAATATGTCAACATATGGATTCATGTACTATTCTTGGAAACTGTATGTGGTGTCCATATCCCTACGTAATGATTTGGTATGCAGAAGAAATTAATGCATACTGCAACAATATGTAGAAGAATTGTACCACATACAACCATGGTATGTGAAACACCCATGAGGTGTTGGCCCACTGAGCATTGTACAACAATTATAATGTTTCATGGAGGGTGGATACCACGAACCAAGGCCTCTCCAAGCCTATATTTAAAGCTACATTTAAATGTTTAAACTTAGATTATTAAGTCTTAAAGTTTGGTTCACTAGTCCAAACTCAGTGTGTGATCACAGAAGTAGTGTAGCATTCTCATACAAATAATTTGCATTTTAGTTTTAAAATTCCACAAATCTATTCACCAAAACAAAAAATTGTTTCTCATGCAGATAAATGGAAAAACGTTTGATTAACAACACGTATGAAGCAGTCCACAAGAAATGTTTTCACAAAAGTGACGGTGGGCGGAAGCTGATGGAGATTCGAGAGAACATTTCATCATGAGAAATGGTAAAAGACAATTGACATGATCCCCTATATATAGGTGTGGTCCCCTCCTATAGGACCAATCTGTTCTATTGTAAACCATTTCAGTTCAGGATCAGTTCTCCATCCAAATAGTCTCCTTTTCATTCTGAATGGACCCCATTCCGATGAGGGACATTTATATGGTCCAGAAAAGTTTTTCAAGGGAAGAAAATACTTCCAAAATCACTTGGAAAAAGGAAGCAAGCATTCCTACAATTCTAAAAAAGTTAATGGACTAAAATTAATTTCCAAACTTTAGAAGAAACTTGAAGGAATTAAAAAATTTAGAAGGTTTTAAGTGACCTATGTACCATCACCTGGAAGGATTCGTGGACCAAAAGAACTGTGAACCACTGGTACACGGAACGACCCATGAGGCACTGGCTCGTGTAGTGATAGCTAGAGAACCCAGGCACCCACGAACCACATTACTAATAGGATCAGGCGTGCACAGGCCATCTGTATACCATTTTGTGAACTTATCAGTTCACCGATGAAGCATATTAGCAAGGTACTGTGAACCATGACTCACGAACCACAACCTCTACAAACCCTAGTTGATTGAGTCCTCCACAGATCTAGATACCTTTTCATGGGATTCCTCAAATAGTGTTGCATGGCCATAGATACAATTTCCCAAATACTCTATAAAAGGAGCAAAAAAGTAATTGAGGACGAAAAATGAAGAAAGCACCAAGGGGACCCCAAAGTTTAGGAGAAAGAATTCAGATAAGATTCTAACTTTAGTCTCAAATCATCAGTGAATCCCGAATTTCGAACCATGCTTCCGCGGGTACTACCAACCTCGAACCATAAAAAATGAAGGAACTCAATAATAACAAGAGGAACACAAACCTAATTGGGGAAATCACAAACCACATATTCCTTGCGAATGAATTCCCCACGAATGATAGTCCCTAGGACCCTCCTTTGATATGGTGCCCCGTTTAGCGTATCTCTATTAAGATTTAATCAGGCATTGCATACTACATCAGTACACATATGGGGCCCAAAGCGGTAGGACATACCTTGTTAAGAACCGCGTACAACTGTGGTGCATGATGGTCCATGCCCAAGCCTGTATACTTAATCAGAATGTAGATGACCCATCTGCCCTCATACCCCTAGGGTATTTTGAGCTTCCAATGTCACACATAAGGAAACAGTACGCGGAATGGGATGTGTCAGGTATTCTTCCCTTAGATTCCAATCTTGCCCCTCCATTTCTATCTAGTACTCTATAACCCCTCTATGAACCAGTCCCCCAGCATCAGGCCAAAGCCTCCTCAAAAGCCACCATAACCGTATGATCAGATTATTGGGCGCATCGGCATTCCCCTTTTAGAGTACCCACCCATGGTAAGAAGAGTCACGAAGGCTCCCCCACAACGGTTCGGACTCTAGTGATGTCTGTAAGTATAAATTCCCATGACATCCTAGAGTCTAACCTTGGGATGCTAACATGAACCACCCCATTCTATGGGTTAAGGGTGTTCACTTTATTTTCCATTCAATGAGGAATAGTGATTAGTTGGAGGGGTTATGTTCACTTATCCTTATTAAAAGAATGACACTCCTCCCATTTACCAGAACACTTTCTAGGGAACCCTATGAGATAAGTCACCATTCTTCCAAGGGTCGAGCTGTATGACCTCTAATGTCATCCCTCATTGAAGGGTTCATTACTCTATGCCCTCTTCCCCGGGTACCTCAGCCTCTTCCGTCATAGGCCCGCCCTCTCTCATCAGCAGGAGAGGCAGCATGTGGTTGGTTGGATCTATCACATTATATTGTTTCTCAATCTGAGTATGACTCACATGTTCTTTGAGATTTGTAACGATTACTACATCCACCCAATTCTCAAATGGACAGCTTCCATGCGCAGGCAACAGTAATTTTGAACTATGAGAACTTAGATTTTTGGTCACACCATGATACGTAGGATGCCTTCTTGAAGTCCCATGCTCAAAAGGGGTTCCCTTTCAAATAATTTCACCCAAACATGACCTCTAAAATGGGAAGATTCTGTTTGTAAGCCCCAACAATTTTGAACTATGAGAACTCTGATTCCTGGTCAAGCAAGGATACATAGAATTCCTTCTTGAAGGCCCAAGCTCAAAAGTGGTGAACTTTCAAAAGGTTTCACCCAAACATGACCTCTGAAATGGATATATTCTATTCCTAAGCCCTAGTAATTATGAACTATGAGAACTCTCATTCCTGGTCAATCCAGGATATGTAGGATGATTTCTTGCAGGGATGATCTCAAAAGGGGTGCCCTTCCAAAAGGGTTCACCCAATCATGTCCCCTCAAATGGGCAGATTTTGTGAGTAAACCCCTATAATTCTGAACTATGAGGGTTTTTATTTCTCTCCTAAGGATACGTAGGAAACCCATCCTATGGTTCCGATCATGAAAAAAATTCACCCTCCGTCCCCATAGATGATGATAAACTCCATAGTGCTTTATTACCGGGCTTAAGTCAACATTACCAGCGTAGCATAAAATACATGTATGCCTATGGTGATTATACAAACCAGGGGTAGCCCTTGGAAACACACTTTATTAATTAACCAAGGATTAAGGAATATATGAATGTGGATTAAATCAATAAGAGTGTCCCAAAATAGGCAATTATCCACCCCCCCCCCCCCCCAAGGGGTGTTGTGAGATTGACTTTCCATCCTCTCGACCAATGGAATCCTTAAGAGTCGTTGGCCAAATAATCATACAAAGAGCTCATACCTTTGGAAAGCAGGTCTAGAAATTATGGATACCAAGGTCGTTGTGTGTTTATGGCTCCATGAATAAACCCGTTGGAGACCATCCAAGGAAGTAGTATCCTGAGATGACCGATTGCACAAATATGTGCCCCCATGAAATCACCCGCGAGGACCATCTGACTATGGAACCTATTTCGCAATACAGAAGGGGTAAACTACCCAATCCTTGCAGGATTAATACAATCCTCCTTTAATGGAAAATGATGCAGAACGGGTCGAAAAAAAAGAAATGGTGAACTAGAAGTGAGATTGTGTCTACAATAAGAGATGTATGAGGATCCCCGTCACACCATTTTTTTCGTCACCCCAAACACGCCACCTCAGGTCAAAACAAAAATGGTGAACCTGACATGAATCCTTAACCAAGGTGGTGATTTTACCTCACTCAATCACCTTCGCCTCACGAAAAAAGGGGGAGAATGAGGCCAAGATGAATCATCAAATGTTCATATGTTCAAGAGAATGCTACTTTGATGGGGTTTTGCAGTCTGTATGTCGTGTATATATATATATATATTGAAGGTTCCCACAAAGAAACCTTCGATCCAAATGGCATCCCAATGACTAATGCAGACACATGTATTAGCGATCCCATAGGTGGCGGGGGCCCCCATGAAAAGAAGGACCCCCTCGCCTACCCAGCATCTTCAACACTGGGTATCCGACATGTTGATTGAAGATTTACAATGAAAAAGTACTCTCTCTATGGTGGATGTTGTGAGACAAGCCCTCCACTCTGTGAAGGATCGCCAGTCACCTCCTCAGTCGTGGTCAACGCCCCGACATAAGGTGACCCCAGTGGTCATCTCAAACTGTTTTGGGAGCCTGTCCCTAGAACATGAAAACAATTACCTACTTTATCTTAAGGAGGCAGATGAAATCAACATTGAAAACTTCATCTCAACCGCATAAGAGTCCTGCTCACATGCCCCAACCAAAATGCGTCGTCGTAGACACTTGAAGACCAGGTCTCCTCACGTTGAAGAAGACCTTATGTTGAGGGCACCTACTAAAGTCCAGAAGGCCTAGGGCCCTTGGGATGCCTGCCAAGGGTAGAGAATATATAATCAGGAACATGATATCTCCTTATTTTCTGAGGAGAAACTCCAATGTATAAACACAGTGTCAATCTATGGGCAGACATACAACTTTCCCCCCACTCCTCAAGCCCACCACATAAATATGGTGGCATAAGACGAGCACATGCACGTTACTGCTAGTGCTCGCCAAACCCACCATGCAGACAGAGCGGAAAATCACAAGAAGATGCATACATCTACTGGTGCACATGAATCATGTCATCCAAATAATATGGAAACCAGCTACACACAGGAACAAATACCTACTGATGCATATCAAGCTCGTCATCCAAATAGTATGGAAACTAGCTAAATATTGGCACAAATACCTGCAGATGCACAATAAGCCTATCATCCAAATTAGATGGGAGGAAAATATGAGAAGAGTCAAATTTCTATGGATGCATAAAAATACTAGGAGACAAATATAGAGTCAAGCTAGAATATGAAAATCCATACTCAAGAATATGAATCCCACTGGTCAAATACGGTGGAAATCGGAGAAGAAAACCGGTGAAAGACTCATTCCTTTGTACCGGCACAGGAGAACTTACAGTATCTTCTAGAAACCCATGGGGGAACAGAGCAAGCAAAAATTCCTACTTCAACATCATAATGGGCCTTTATACCTATTCCAACAAAAGATATATATCAGCACATCCTGGAAATGATGGAAGATCAGACGTCGATTACGGACCATATCCTCCAAACATGCCAAGATATCATTAAATCAGTGGAAAATCAAGAAAACGGGCCCACGACCTAGTTTCTTTAATCAGAATGACTTACTCACAAAATGGTTTAGTCACTTCGGAGTAGTTATGAATCCATGCTCCAGTCCAGAAGGGTCGACAACAATATCCCATGATATACAGATAAACAGATTGGAAAAAATACCCATTCAAACTGGGGGATGTCGGTCCAATGTGGTAGCCTCTCCAGGGTAGTCATATATATATACAAAAACTCAAGATGCCCATCGAAGTATCCTGACAACAACACAGGACCCAACAAGATAGAGATCCATATATGAAGGCCACTACCAATAACAGGCGTCCCCGGTTACCCACAAGAGAGTTCCCAAAAATGAAATGCACAAAAGGAAACTGGAAAATGAAGAGCACATACATGATCCTTCTCTAATAGAAGTTGGGGTTCTTGATTACATAAAATATATTTCAGTAAATACTCAAGACCATGTCTGTCCATTGCCAAATTATGGACATGGAAGTAGCAGTTGCGAAAGTCCTCCCCGAAATGTCGCTTATAGTAGCTCTGAAGTTCATCCCTAGAGAAACCATGGGGGCTCACTCTGTGGTCCAGGAATTATCGATCACAAGAGCTTATCTACTGATGTGTGTTAGGGTATCCCTCCTCTTGAACGGAAGATCAGACAACAATAATGTCCTCCCCTTGCTTTCATCCACCCTGATGGTCCTTCCCATGGTATACTCTGTAGATATGATTCTCCCTACAATTGGACATAGAGTCACGATGGTAGTCCTAGCCATGATGACATTCATTTCCAAGGTCCTCCCAGCAATGGATGTTTCTATGAAGGTCCTCCCCCTAGTAACAATAAGAAATGAGAAGTTCCTCCCCTCATTTTAGTACATCCTGAAGGCCCTCCCCTAGATGTACACTATAGAAATTCTCCTTAAATACAGGTATCAAACTGTGATTGTAGTCCTCGCCATCATAGTAGTCATCAAGAAGGTCCTCCCCTCAGTTAAATCTAGTAGTTAGAAGGTTCTCCACTCGCTGTAGCCCAGCCTGAAGGTCCTCCCTAGGGTATATGTCGCAGGGACACTCCCCATGGTTGGGAATCAAGTTTCAATGGTAGCCCTCACCATTGAGGCACCAATTGCAGAGGTCCTCCCCACAATCAAAATTCATACTGGAAATAAGGCCATCCCCTTGTTTGAATAAATGTGAAAAAACCCTCATATATCGAGGTTATTAGAAAGATGGATTCAGAAATAGTAGTTACTCTGTCTATGACAAGTGATAACCTCTATCATCCAAAGGACAGACCGAAGCCACAATCATCTTCTGAGCCACCCCCATTCCGTTCACATATCAATGGGGCTCTAACTAGCATGAATTCATGGGAGAAAATTTTTAAGAAGTAGTCAAGCTGGGAATATCATGTAGTGGAGTCCCTAAAAGAACAAAAATAGGATGTGTTTCTCATTAGAAGATAACTAACTAAGAATAATATACTAGTGATGTATTGGCCTACGATTACTTCTCACTTAAATATACTATGGGAGTTTTCAGGGTAATATATTCCTGAAATTCACCCCAATATATGGATGAATCTTTTCTAACTAAAAGAAAGGTTCCTTCCCTGTAAAGGGTATGTGGACCATGTTAACATATTGGGGGAGCTTCGCCATCTAATCGACCTAGAATCCCTCCCATCTTCATAGAAACCATGATTAGAAAGGAAAAAAGAAAAACCATGAACTAGATTGCCTATATTCACTACACAAGTTGTATCACCTCTATGGTGATGCCTTGACTTGAGTTTATATTTAGGGATGGGGAGAACATAGAGTTGTACGCTTCATACTACATCTTGTCCAACAAACCTCATTGGAAATGAAATATTACGTCATTACCCAAAGACAACAATGAAATAGAATCCCTACTTAGGAAAGATGGAATACTCCAAAAAAACCATCCCAAAGTAAGTCTCAAAAGAATCAGGACCAGAGAGATCAATCAATCGAAAATGTTTTTAGCCAGGAAACCGAGAGCATCCAGCAGGCTTCCTGCTTGAGGGATGCCAACCAGAAAGCAGTGATCATGTATTCAAAATCTCAAAAACCATGTACAAGCCTGATTCCATACTCATCTCACACCTACGTGAGAGTGCGTGAAATCAAAAAGGTGGAAATAGCGGTGACTACCACCACAACGTGGGAAGAAACCCAGCCTGTAGGACTGGGGGGATTTTTAACTCAAAATTCCCCCATAAGACCATCAAATCCAGTACATAGTGCATCAATCGAAGACCGAGAACAACCCAAACCCATAGGGATGGGGGAATATTTACCTCAAATTCCCGAAAAATGGACGTATGTTTTCTCCCACCAAGTAAGGACGATGAGAAGATAAGTCATCCATTCCACCCCTTCTCATTGTTTGCACCCTCTGAGATGAAGGTGCATTACTAGGTCAGGTCAGGGCTCCATTAAGGTCAATCTTTGCCAAGAAACACAAAGAATACTGCAGAATGGAAGGAGGAATTCCAACAAAGAACATAGAAATCCTTCCTACCATTCATCACTAGGAACACCACCCCCAATGAGGTATTCATCAGTGAACATGGTAAACATCAGCACCACAGATCTCACAGAAAATAACATAGAGGGAGAGAATGCATAGGAAGATGGTTCCCTCCTAGAGGTATCCCACACTGAGCCTGATGGTGTGCATACTCAGAACCAGATAGAGGTACTAAATTTGGGCTCCCCCTAAGTTAATATGTCACTAACTCCCTTGTGAAACCCCAACAAGGATAAGAATAAATCCAAGGTTGTCTATGAACCATCACCTCCTCCCCTTGAGGATGTGTCCCTCACTCTAGAGGAAATATTCACTAAGTAAAAGGAAAAAATGAAAGATCTTAGCCGAATTAATACCGAGATGCGTCGAGGGAGATATCTTTATGGATGTGTTCCCCTTGAGGAACGTCAGTAGGTATTCCCAAAAGAGGTTCCCTTGCCACAAGCACTCATCTCAGTAAATGAAGTCAAGACCAGAGGCTCATACGACCCAATGCTGGGACCATCATCCTACTTAATCCCTGGCCCTAGAAGGATATCAAGACTTCCCCCTGTTGGTATGGAAGCCAGATTATATACAGGAAAACCCACAAAGGATACCCTTGGTCGGGTACCCACTCCAAATTCCAATAGCACCGACAAGTCCAGATTGGGCTGCTGCCGCACCGGCCCAATCTCAAACCGGGAAGGATATGCATCAAGGGATCCTGAGTACTATCAAGAAACTAATAGCTTAACTCGAAGCCATGGAGGGGAGGTTCACTCCGATACAACCAGAGCACAAACCCTACCCTGATTGGGTGAGAAATGTTCCACCACTGCTGAACTTCAGAAACCTCATATTCCCAGCGTTCAATGGATCGGGAGACCTGGAACAACATTTAATGCATGATGCCTCTTACTGTGACCCCTTGTTGGGAACTCTAGAGTAGTAAGATATAGTAAAACTCAGATGCTTCGTGCGAACTCTATAGGGCTCGACCTTCATATGGTTCACTAGTATTCCATCCAAGTCAATCACCGGCTAGGATGACCTCTGGTGACAGTTTCTATTCTAGTTTAGTTCAACATTTCCTAAGACAATGGTCAGTGATCTCCTAAGATTGAAGTAGCAAGAGAATGAAAGATTTTCAGAGTTCATTTCCAGATGGAAAGGCCTGACTTATTCTCTGAACCGGATACTTCCCCACGATGTAATTCTCTCCATGTGCATCGACAATCTTCATGATGACTTATTAACATCACTCATCCCAGTGAAGTACACAAGAGGGTTCGAAGATTTATATGCCATTATTAAAAGGATAGAAGACTCCTTGCAGCAGATTGACCTCAAGTCCCGAGTGGCCCCATCATCCATAGGAAAAAGGGTAGGGAAAGCTGAAGTGGCTTCTGTCACACTTAATCCACCCCGACACCGGCTCCAATTGTGAGGCCTTAACCAAATCTTGTGGGACCCCCTAGATGCCAACATCCACCACCACCTCGGCAAGATGACCGATGAGGTGCTAAAAGAAATAAGTTCTATGAATAAATAAAGAATGTTTACTCATTATGAGATGACCAGGTCTATAGTTACTTCATAGCTACCATGAATTTTAACTTTCTCTGGCTACCAGATCCAAAGAGAGCTGATGAAGTAGGTCTCAAAAACTGTCAAAATTATTGTCCCTATCACCAAATACTAGGGAACACCATCCAGGAATGATTCATCGTCAAGGATCTCCTACAAAAGATGGTAGATTCTGGGAAAGTTATGTAAAGCCCTTACCTCAGTTACCATAGTCGGTGCATTATTACATAAATTGGAATGATATAAGGAATCATGTCCCAAAGGACCGATCAATTTTGTAGCCTTGGAAGTACTAGATATATTAATAAGTTTTATATTACATTATGAAATAAAAACATCAACAAAATTTTGTACCCTTTTGAACACACTTATATCCTTAGCCTATCCCTATAGGTCAACCATAAAATACTTCTTCACATCCTGAGAAAAATAAAAAATAGAAATGGGTGATCTCAGATTCTCATTAAGGGTAAAAATATAGCAGAAACTTTCATAAATAAGCATAAACATTTAAGGCACTATATATGACTATAAAATTCCTTTTAAACTTAAACTTCAGCATGATATGGCAAAGAAAAAAATCAAATAATGTCATTTAATTATTCACATGGATATTCAACTAGTTGAATAATCACATGCAATATCAATAGCCACATTCATAATGATGGTATTCATAATTCCAGACTTCATAACCACATAGTCAAGGCCTTATCCCAAGACTACAAATAAGATTTTGTCAAGGCCTTGTTCCAAGACACTAGTTTGCCTCATGAGACCTACCTATGCATCTATGAGTTGTAGCGAGCTCCACCCATCACTTACTAAGTCCAATGCATTCCTCATATGAAAAGGTTTAAACATAACATAAACATTCGTATAAAAACAAGCATATGAAATATCAATACTTTATCTATAAGCCACGAATGGTGTAAAAATAACACATCCACAGTCAAAAATATCACAAAACCTTCAATAGAATATGGAAGTTTTCTATCATAATAAATAAACTTCAAACAAGCTTAAAATCCATCAAAGGATGTTGACATAGATGAAATCAAAACTTTTTTAGAGAAATATCTCTTTCTATTTAGAAATCATATAAAAGTCATATAATTATAAAAGAAAACATTTATTTTGAAAATACTCTTATAAGATTGTAAGGGAAGCTTTAACAATGATATAATGGTGGAAAATAGCCACACCCACCATATAAGTTAAAAAAATGACATTCTTATCTTAATTTTGTCGAAAAGGTCATAAAGTACATTGTTTGGAAAACAATGGAAAGATACCTTTAAAATAATTTTATAAAAATTAAAACAAGGGTATAAAATACTTGAACCCATAGTATAGTAAATAGTAAAAATGTTTTGAAATACATTTTTAAGAAACATGGATGTGGATGATAAAGAGGTCCCAGTAGATACTTATGTAAAAACAACCTCAGATAATAAGAAGATTGTGTAATTAACCCTTACCTTGTAATTTTCCTAGGTCGAGGGTACGTTAACCTCTTGTATAATAGTAAAATAATTGTTATTAAATTATAAAATAATTATATACATAAATATGATATCATGTATGATCCTCTAATATTTCTTTGTTAATAATATTTTAGTAGTATCATCGTTTCAGGTGTTAAATGATTCGTTTTCCTTTATATGCTCAGTTACAATAACCATTTTTTTATGGATAGGATGTATTTTATTCATATCCAAAATGATATTAAGTTCCTAGACATTATTTTAAATCATAAAATGAAAATTATTCTTGAATTATTATGATGGGGAATAAATCTCATCGCATTCGTGGAGACGGTAATCCGTATGTACGCACGAGCGATAATATCATTATATTGATGGTGAAATCATATGTAATTGGATGGTATAACATATATAAATAATAAATAACATGTTATATTTATTATTTAAAGAAGATATACTCATTATTATACCCATCCAAATAATGAAGTGTTTGAATAACAAACTACACCACGACGTGGAGACGGTAAGTCGTACGTACACACGTATGGTGACTTTTTCATTCATATGATGGATAGAATAATGAATATGGTTGTAACATTTTTATAACACCATCAAAGTATATATAATATACTGGAGTTATTATTTTAGAATGGAAACAACAAAGAAAGAGGAAGTGGAAGAAGAAAAGAACTTGAAAGAGGTGATGAAATATTTACCTCTTCTTCGGGTTCTTCCTTTTGATTTGATCAAAAGAGCTCCTTAGGAAGTCTTTCTGATCAATGTAAGGCCTCTAGGTTTAATGGAGGAAAGTTGGGAGGATATTTGAGTAGGGGTTGTCTGAGACAAATGGCTTTGGAGGTTTCAAATTAAGAGAAGGGGAAGTACCCTTTTATAAGAGAGGTGACGGTAACTTTAGGAAAATCTTGAAATATTAATTTATAATAAAATATTTTTCGGTTTCTAATGGATCTAAAATGATTTATTTTGAGGATAAGGTGGTTATGGGTCTAAAAACTCCCAACCAATAGGTATTATATAGTTTTAGGTCACCATATTAACCTTATCATTTAGATTTAACTTTTAGTTAAATAGTTTGACATTTACCATGTCTCTGTGTATTTTTATATTATATGGTTAATAAACTTACTATAATAAGACAAGAGAACCCCAAGTGGTTAATTACTAATATATATAACCTTATCTAAGTCATTTGGCTGAACCTTAGATTTTTATGAATATTATATCAATTAATAATATAGAATTTGTTTAAAAAACTCAATTTTGTCAATTTTGACACTATTTAGCATTTGATTTTTTTGAAAGCCATAAATACATTATCACTTCGAATAAAATTTATTTAACCAATTATAAAATGTAATATTAACCTATAAAATTATTTTAATTCTTCAGAAGTCTCAGTTTACATTTATTTGTATATTTATAATATCAATTATTTTAATATTTTATTAATAAGGTAATTATTACATCATCATTGTGTCATAAATAAATTAAATTAATTAATGACTAAAAATTATAAATAAAATACCATTATGTAAGAAATATTTTTATATTTATAATGAATATTTATAGTTGAATTTATATTGTTTGTAACCCTATATTAAAAATGTTTTAGTTATTAAACTTTGAATTTAACTCTTTTAAATCTTCTTTAAATAAAATAATAATAAATGTCCTAGTCTAATCCAAGTGGACCAAAGAGTATCGTATTTTATTCCTATGGTTTGTTTTGGTTTAATTATATGTATTAAATAGAATTATTACATGTTTTAGGGTAATTATGATATCATTTTACCCTTAATTATCCTAATTACGTTTAACCATGGTAAATAATAATCAAAAGTTACTATTCACTAAAAATTATTTTCATCTTATTGAACCAAATTTTACTTACTAATATTAACTGTGTCTCTCGGATTTTTGAAATTCTACTAACAGAAGCTGTAAAATTATGTTTTATGAAAATTTGCAAAAGCTCATAGGAGGTGGGTAAAAGACGGTAAAAAGTTCACTAAAATTTTTATATATCAAAACTTATTATAAAATGACTCCAATGAATTACATTGAAATTATATAGGTATTATGTATCAATTTTTACCTAAAATAAATTTAAATAAAATAAATATTTATTTAAATAAAATGTCGGTTTTAACCAATAACGCAATGTTTTTCACTATTCATCAAAAGTTGAAAGTTTTCATACCAAAAATTCACCCGAAGATAATTTTGATATTCCTAATTCAAAAATTAAGTACATTTTGAGAAATAAAATTTATAAAATTTCAAAAAGTGGGTATTACTATTCATAACAGCTAGTTTGATTGGTCGCGGTGTGTTAGAATCTCGAAGTTGCATACAATGCAATCTATTGCATTATTAAAAGGGAAACGAACAGTGGAAGCTTAGGGTTTTACAAGTTATTTTGGGTCCACAGCGATCAAAAGTAGCATATGTTTCCACATCAGACTCAAGAGAAGAAGAGGAATGGAAAATAGTTACCTATAAGAAGGATAAAAACTTTGATAATTGGATGACCCATAAAATAGTCAACTAAATTCATGGAAACCTCTAGGAACAGTTGAAACAACTAAATGTGTCCCCAAAAGCTCTCGACGTGACACAACCATCATCCTTAGCCCTGCAATCCTCTAAGGGCATAAAGGCCAAAAAGCATGGGTAAAAAGATGGTCTTCCACAAAAGATGAAGCTAGTCCTGACACTTTCAGACTTCACGCCAGTAGACTTGGTACAATGGGCATTGTTACGCTAAACGGTACAACGGTAATTGTCTCACCAAACAACACCATCAGAAGGAGATAGTCAGATAGAAACATTATTGTGTCAAGACCTATTCTTTGGCTCCATTAATTTCATTCACTTGATGGGCCCCTTCTCGAATGGAGATTAAGGAAACGAACCTGAATTCCCTGTGCCCAACTAGAGAGCTGGAGGAAGAGGCTGTAGAGGCTTATGGTTTCTTGGAAGTAATGATTGTGGAAGAAGTCATATTTACGGCCACGCTTTAACTCAAACAATTAACATCACAGAAACTCATAGAAGGACACTTTGGTAGACACAATGAGAACTAGAATTATCCTCTGCCCCCACTGGAAGATATTTGAGCCTAGTTATCTTGGATTACTAGTCAAAGGAAGAAAAAATATCAAATTTCCCAAGGAATATGGGAAAACCAGTCCGGGAAAACCTATAAAAGACCGTAGTGGCACCAGATCTTATCACATAGGCTAGACCATCTACGTCCAAATATCAGGCCCCAAAAGATTCTATGAAAGAGCAACCTCAAGCTGGGAAGTGCTGACCTTTAGAGAAAAAATAGGATATTCTAAAGTAGTTGTATTCAGTACTGGTAAAGTTGTCAATCATGTATGCTCTAAGTCTATCTGTAGACCTTAGGAAGTCACTCATAGAATCCATACTAATTCCCCATGAATTTGAGGATGAAGTAGAAATGACGGATGGCTATCGGATAGAGATCAATCTCGAATAATGTCATGCCATCATCTCATTCACAAACGGAATGGAGACACCTCATGAAAGGGCACATCAAAC
Organism: Viscum album; assembly: GCA_963277665.1. Taxonomy (NCBI): domain Eukaryota; kingdom Viridiplantae; phylum Streptophyta; class Magnoliopsida; order Santalales; family Viscaceae; genus Viscum; species Viscum album. The sequence continues at coordinate 1,611,313,289 of OY728148.1, forward strand.
CTTTTTATGTGTAAGGAAAGATAAATGGTTTTGATTTTTTCATGATTTTCATCAACAATAACTCTGGAGTCAACCTCCTCCCACTACTAACGCTTCATCGATTGGGCTATGGTGAAGAATGCTTGATTCCCTACACCAAAACTCTGCTGAGATATGAAAAAAGCAATAAGAAGTTGTTGGGAAGAATAAAGATTAAAACTTGGATTATAGACCTCATATCAGATAATGAGTTACTGGTAGTACATAAAAATATGGCCTTCAACGTCCTGTTAGGAAGGCCCTAACTGCATCAGCACACTGCAATTCCGTCATCATACCATTATTGCATCAAATACTGCACTAATGGAAAAAACGGGACATTACATGCCGATAAATCCCTGTTTCAGTCCTATGAGTTGCATTATATCGACACAGGGTTATAAGAACTAGAAAATAAGTTTTCTTTGGATGACCAAATTGAATGGATCACTACCCTGAATTGATCGGAAATGGCTCTCACAGACCCCCTCTATCAGCTTGGGGAAGAGTATGTATTACCCATCAATCAAGTTGAATGCATAATTTCATGTCTGGAAACAGACTCAATTTTCTGCATGATTTCCATTATGACCTTCAAGTCCAAAGAAATGGAAGAAAATACTGACTCTTATGATAACAGTAAAATACCAAACAAAGATGCTCCCCACTCGTCCTTGGGACCTCAAAATTCTCCCGTCTTACTCACTAATGAAAAAGACGATTTCTCTCCCAACATTGGACAGTTCATCTTGAGAATACTCTCTCCATTAGAAGAGGAAGAAGACGATGAAGATAATGATAAATAAAATGAGGGAGAATAATAAAAACTCAAATATGTCCCTCATGTATTTGAAGAAGGTGTCTCCAACACAATCGATGAACTCAGGGAGATAAACTTGGGCATCGAAGGCAACCCACAACCCACTCTGGTTAGTTTGGATATGCCTTTAGAGAAGAGGGAGACATATACCTCCTTCCTAAATACAAATCAAGACATGTTTTCTAAAAAATAAATAGAAATTCCAGACCTCGATCTTGAAGTTTCCACTCATTACCTATGTTTGTTTGAAGATCATTGGGACTATAAGCATGAATCCATAAGGACCCCCCTAACACATGCTACTATAATAGAGGCTGAATATGACAATATGATCAAAGATAAATTCATATGGGAGGTCCAATATTCAACCTGGATGGAAAAAATAGTCCCTGTCAAAAAGAAGAACAGACAAAATGGAATCTACATCGATTTTAGGGACCTTAATCAGCACTGCCTGAAAGATGATTTCCCGGTACTAGATATAGAATTCTTGATTGACACAACCACCAGAAATGAGGCCCTCTATTTTATGGACAACTATTCTGGATAGAACCAGATCTGAATGGCCTAAGTAGATGAAGAATCTACAACTTTTAGGGGCCCTTGGGGTGTTTTTTGATATAATTTGATGCCCTTTGGTCAGAAAAATACCGGCACTACACATCAGTGCTCCATGCACCAAATCTTCAATCGCTTTCTGAGAAAATTCATCGAGTTCTATATCTATGATCTGGTGGTTAAATCATGACAATTCTCAAACCACATGGATGTTCTTGAAATTATATTTAACAAACTGTGAAAACATAGTTTAAAGATGAAGCTCATAAATTGTGCCTTCGGTGTTACCTCTGGGAAATTTCTCGGCTTCTTCGTACGCCATTGCGGCATAGAAGTCATACTTGAGAAGAAAAAAGTCATATTTGACATGTCCCCACCCTGTAACCTCACCGAGTTGAGAGGTCTTTAGGGGAACCTAACCTACATCTGGTGCTTCATAGCCAACATGGCCGGTAAATGTTTACATTTCACTACATTAATGAAGAAAGGGGTTATATATGAGTGGGATAATGATTTTCAAGAGGCGTTTGTTTATATCTAAACATATCTCTTGAGCCCACTGTTGCTAATGCCACCAATTGAGGAGAGACCACTCATTTTGTACGTAACTGCTCAGGAACGATCCTTAGGCTCCTTCCTCATGCAGAAAAATAATCTCACCAGTGAGAACAACCTTTACTACCTCTGCCGAACAATGGTTTATGTTGAAAAATGGTATTAGAGGATCGAAAAGAACTGTATATCCCTAATAATTTCAATTTATAAACTCATGAATTACCTAGAACACCATGAGGTTCACCTAGTTTCCCACTGGAACTAGCTCAAATATATACTTAACCATCTCATGCTAACCAGACATCTATCATGATGGACTTTCATCCTATAATAGTTTGACATACAGTATGTGCCCCAAAAGGCCATCAAAGTCCAAGTATTAATAGACATATTGGAAGAAAACCCCTTAAGAGAAACAACCCCATTAAATTTTGAACTTCCAAATTAAGAAGTGTTCTCCATCCAAGAGGACCCCGAGGCATGAGAAATGTACATCGATGGTTCTTCTAGAAGCCTGATAGAGAAAAGGATAGATGATCCCAAACTCAAAAAAGTGGGTATGGTAGTTATACTATAATGACCGGGATTTTTCATGATTTTTTTAAATTATATGGAATTACTATGAGTCTGTTAAAATTGATGGTGCATGATTCTGAGGCCCGGTGTGCCCAAAATGAATTTTTGAATTTTTTTTCAGGTACGTTCAGTAAACGCACGGGCGACATTTTATATATTTTGAACCAATGCTTGGATTAAAAATTAAAAGGTACCATTGAATCCGCAGCATCGAGATTCACTTAAGGAAATCATCACTTCAAACACAGTTTGTTTGGAGAAAAAAAGTTAGATTTTGGAATTTTTAATAGAATAATAAAATAAATTTGTTATTTTATTTCTTTCTTTTTTTCCTCTAACGAACAAGAAACTTTGGAGGGACCAATGATGTATCAAGCCATTAAATTCCTTTTCTCCTCAAATCTTTTGTAACAATTCCATTTGAATTAGGAAGGTTCCTATTAAATGAACCCCCATTAATTCCACGGGCATTACTCACCCTCACCCTCTCCTATTTATATGGAACTTGGGGAGAGGTATTGACATAGCTTCACCAAGCGACAAAGTTCTGATAAAGTGGCGCGACGCCAATCACTTGGAATAAAGAGCTGGTTCCAGCGAGTGGTGACGAGTGACATCGAATCCCAAACCGAAGGATGATGTTTGAGAAGTAACGTTGGCGGCTTATTGCAGGGACGACGAACACCGAATCTTCCTCAATCATCGGCATTCTCCAACGATCTTGAGGTAGGTATTTTTTTGTTTTAATTTCAAGTGATTATTGAATATTATTCCTCCATCATGTTCTCAAGCTAAGGCAGAGGGCATGGGCCAAACAAACATATCTCGGACCCTCTGATACCTTGTTTACCCTTGCTTTCTCTGTGAAATACCGCTGGCGCGGTGGCACCAGCCGACCACGATGGAGGCGGTGCGCCGTCGTGCACTGCAGGAGGAGGTCACAGAACTCTACCCTAGAGGTTAGCAGAGCAGCTGACACTGGTCGAGTGTGGAGGTGGTGCGATGCAGCATCACACCCTATCGGTGGGCAAGGGCCACAGCCAAAGCCGCGGTGGGTGAAGAAGGTGGATGGCTCGAGTCGGCCGTGGAATACGGAGGTGGAGCGGCGTGCCGTCGCGCACTACTGGAGGAGGCCGCGACCCAAAGCTACAGTAGGTGGAGGACGGCACAACCCCACGCCGTGCCGGGTTGACGGACCCCCAGTCATTCAAAATGGCCAACTATTATGTGGTGGGGTAGCACCCCACCGGCTGGAAAAAATGACCCCGCACCAGCGAGGCCATCTGGGAAGATCGATCCGCCTTCTGGTGGACTGGGCCAAACCCATAGCCCAATGGGCCAACGCAGGTGGGATGAGCCCACCCCAATGGGCCGGGCCAACCACTGTAACACCCCACGGTTTTAAAAATAAATTAAATCCTTGAAACTTTGTTTTAAGTCCATATTTATAACTATCCTTTAATCTTAATTTAGTATCTCTTATCTTTTGAGTTTCTAAAAACTATCATCTACAATTGTGTTCAGTAAGTTATTTAGAGTCTGATGAAACAAACTTGTTTTTTGGGTGAATAATAACATACCTTTATGAATAGTAATGTGACCCTAATGAATAGTAAATTGAATTATTAATTTATTTTCTTAAGTCTTTAAGATAATAACATCTTGGTTAATTTTTTAGTGTGATATAAAAGCCATTATAATTTTAAAATTGTTAATTTTTGAATTCAGTATGATTTTATTTAAAAATTAAATTAAAAAAAATTAGAAAATTATTTTTTGAAAAATAGATTTCATTTTTGAATTCTACAAATCAAAAAAATGGTTTGGGTGTTTTTTTGGGATTTTTCTGAAACAGTTGATTTTTAGGTGAATTGTAAAAAATACAGTTTTGAGTTTCGATGTGTTAATGACATCATTAATGATGTAATAATGATGTAATAAATCTGGTAGAATTGTGTATAGTTAAATAAGATGTGAGGTGTCCCAAGTTTCTAATACCATGTGCAAATAACATGTGCAAGCCCATGGTTTTGCAAATACCACTAATGAGGTGTCCCTTGGAAATTATGAAAATAATCCCTCACTTTGGTTATAAATACCTACACATTCCTTAATTAAATTCATTAACAATTCTTCTTCAACGAAGCTCTAGCCTCCTTACCTCCCTAGTAGTCCTCACAAGGTTTCCTCAATCCCCCATGGTCCCTACCTTTAATTTTTATGAGTTACTCTACAAGGTAAGAAAATTCTCAATTTCTTTTTCCATTCAAATTTTCTTTTATGTGGTATAACTTTCAAGTTTTCATACCATGCTCTTATTTACTTCTTATTCTTGATCTATTATGTATTATGGTTTGTTTTTGGAAGTGTGACCCTTGTCCCCTCTCTTTTTAATATTTTCTAAAACCATGTTGCATAGCCGTTAGTCTGCCAAATTTTTGTAAGGGACTTCTCAATTATTCTTTTATATTGAGTTCCTTTCTTTACTTATTCATTCCTCATCCCATCTTACCCAAGAGGCATGAAAGATCCAGAAATAATTTATATTCTATATGTTCTCATTTTCATGGAAAATTCATATCATTATTCTTCTCTTCACCCCTTTATTCAATGAATAAAAACATAGTCTGTGATGTGTCAAATTGCTGACATCATGGATGATTTGATTTAAATTTGCATTAATTCTGTCAAGTCTGGTCATGAAACCATTTTTATGGTTGAAACATGTTATAATATGTGTATTATTTATCATTCAATGTTCTGTAATTATTTTTTACACATGGTTTTAATTTATAAAACAAAATGTGGTCGTTATTATCAAAGAACCACTAAAATGATCTAAACTAACATCACTAATGTTTTAACTTATGAATCATCATCATGTAATAATTCAAAATGATAAATGGTTTAAGTTATGGTTCTAGAAATATTTAAATACTAATCCATTCCAATTCTTGAGTTTAACTTCCAATTGACAAGAACAATCCATCATGAACCGATCATGAAAATCATGTAAAGAACTCACACAAAGTAGTGCAAGGAACAAAATAAAAACAATTAAAGGGTGAAATGATTTAATGAAATGATCATATAAGGTATGATAAAGATGTATATGATTCTGTAATATATTAATAACACTCTTTTAACTATTATACAGGAGGTTTAAATGACTTGGAAGTAAGACAAACCTGAGGTAAGGGAATTCTTAACCTGATTTCCATTCTTTGGGTTAACTCTATAATTCGTTATTTGTGTTCTATATTAAACGTTTTTGTGATTAATTCAGTTTATATTATGTTTATTTATAGGTATTTATAGTGTATATACATATTCTATCCACTAAATTCATTCTCACTTGAATTATATGATATTTATAAGGGGCTTTTCTTTTAAAATCCTCTTTTAAAATTCTATTTTAAAAAATTCAAAAGCAATGTTTTTATACAATTATTAATGTTTTATGATTATGTTCTAGTTATTTAGAATTATTTATGATAAAGTGTGAGACTTATATTTCCATCAAATTCATTGGGTATGTGTAAGTTGGAGGTCATTCATATGGTCCCTCCAAGTGTAATTGTGATGGTTACATAAATTGTAAGGTAGCAGTGTGGGTTACAAATTATAAGGTAGCTGAGAGGGTTATAAGATTGTGTAAGTAATTCCCCATGATACCTTTATGATTATTTTCATGTTATCATGTTTTTTGTGGATTTTTTGTAAATAATATGTTTCACAAAGTATGTATATATGGGTGACAATCATGTCTTTTGAAAATGTTTTCATACGTTAAAAGTATTCATGGACTAATGTTCTCTTTCCTTAATTTACACCATTACTAAACTTTTTGTTCTCATCCTATGTTTTTGAAATGATTCTCATAGGTAATAAGGATGTGTAAGACAATGAAGTAATCCAAGTTAAATGTTTAAATAATTTTCAATGAAATAATGTTTTAAGCTTTACTGTTTTATATTTTAAAAAAAAAGGGAACTGTTTTTATGTTATCCACTATGTAACACTGTGTATGGTTATGAATGTATTATGTCCCAATTATCTAAAGATATAAACTTGAAAAGATCCTCAATGTAAAAGGAAATTATTTCTTGTCTAAAATCAAGATTATGTAATGTAATAAGGCCAGGTCCTTATAGTTGGTATCAGAGGATGATTTATATAACTTTAAGGGTTAGGATGATGTTAAAAGAATACCATAAATGATTTTTACTCTATGAATAATTTGAAACGTTATATAATTTAAACATTACAATGTTGCTTCATCTAAGATATGTTTGTTCAGAATGTTTGTCTATAGAAGAAACATGTAAACTGAAGAGGGGAGGCACCGAAAGAACGACATCCTTCTGAATCTGCTGCCCAGAATGGTAGGGATTGGAACTGATCAATTTGTAATAGTAATGGCTTAGCTAACGCAAGAAATAAATTGTGGTTCCATACATGAAAGAAAACAACCATAGGTACCACAACGGAATATGACAATAGTGAAACATTTTATGAGACAACACCCTCCTGCAATCAATGGTTCTTCTGACCCAGTTGTGGCTGAAGGATGGATTAAAGCCCTTGAAAAGATATTTGATGTTATGGGATGTTTAGATAATCAAGAGGTAAGTCTTTCCATTTATCATTTTGAAGGTGAATCTGATCAGTGGTGGTTAATGGTAAATAATATCAGGGATAAAGAAGATATTGATGCCTTAGAGTGGGATGAATTTAAAAGTATTTTCCTTGAAAAATATTTTCCTAAGGTGGTGAAACTTAGCATGGAGAAGAAATTCCTTGAATTGAAGAAAAAGGAAGAAGATCCAGTGGATGTGTATGAAGATAACTTCACCTGACTGGCGAGGTATGCACCAAATATTATTTTGGATCTTAATAGAAAAATCAATCACTTTTACTCAGGATTGAATCCAAGGTATCAAAGGGCATTGGCCTCCTATGAATTCAAAAGTTATGAGAAACTTTTCTGATGTGATGAGAGGGTAGAGATGGAGTTTACTAATGATCACGCGCATATTGGCAACAAGGAGAAGAAGAGATCCATATGTCAAGTGATAGGTAAGAATCAACCAAGGAAATCTGATTGTAAGAAAATCCAGTTTCTAGTTTTTGAAAAGTGTGGAAAGAAGCACCCTGGGGAATGTCTTAGAAAAATTGGGAAGTTTTTTAAATGTGGTATGTTTGGACATATGTCCTGAGATTATAATAAAAATGATCCTAAGACTAATCCTGATAAGAAAACTGTTATGTGTTTTAAATGTGGTGAGATGGGTCATTATGAAAATGTCTGCCCAATGATGAAAAGAAGCCAGAATACAAGAAAAAAGGTGTAGTTGGATCCTTAGAGACTACATCAGCAGATGTTGGTCCATCCAATGAAGTTATATCTGGTAATTTTTTTACTTATATTTTTCTAATGTTTTGTTTCATATGGGGTCTACACATTCCTTCATCTCTGAATTTTTTTTGGGAAAATTAGAAATATCACCTCAACAAATGAAACCAGAACTTGTTATTAAAACACTAGGGGAAATATTATAGAAAAGAGGAATTATAAGAATCTTTCTATTTTGGTCTGTGGAAATACTTTACCTTAAAACCTTTTTGTTTTACCCTTAGTCGAGTATGATTTTATTTTGGGAAAGGATTGGATTTCTGTTTATCATGAAATGATTGACAGTAGAGCTAAAGAAGTTGTTTTTCAGAAAAAGTTTTAGTTTGTATACAAGAAATAACCTATACAATTGATAACATTTTAGAAATCTGAGAAACTGTTGAAAGATGAAAATGAAAGTTATCTTGCTCATATTGTTGAAAACAAGGGAACTGTTCTGATTAATGATGTGCTAGTGGTAAATGAATACCTTGATGTTTTCCCTTATGAGTTATCTGGTGTCATACCTGATCGAGAAGTTGAATTCACAACTGAATTAGTTCCTTATGCCAATCAAATTTCAAAACCCTCATATCATATGGCTCAAATAGAACTTCTTGAATTGAAAAATCAATTACAGGGTTTTCTTGATAAAGGCTTCATTCGTCCTAGCACTTCACTATGGGGAGATCCTGTTTTTTTTGTTAAAAATAAATATGGTTCCCTCAGACATTGCCTTGATTATAGAGCTTTGAATAACATCATTGTTAAAAACAAGTATCTTTTGCCTCACATTGATGACTTGTTTGATCAGTTCTATGGAGCTCGGTACTTTTCCAAGATTGAATTGATATCTAGATACCATCAGCTAAAGGTGAAGGAGGATTACATCCCGAAAACAAGCTTTCGTACTAGATATGGGAATTATGAATTTGTTGTTATGCCATTTGGGTTAAATAATACACCTACTGTATTCATGAATCTAATGAATAGAGTATTTCATGTGTTCATGGATATGTTTTTGGTTGTGTTTATTGATGAAATTCTTGTATTTTATAAAAATAAAGAGGATCATGAAAAACATCTATGGGTTGTTTTAAAAACCATAAAGGAAAAGAAACTGTATGGAAGATCTTCCAAGTGTGATTTTTGGTTGAAACAGATTTCTTTTCTTGGGAACATCATAAATAAGGATGGAATAAAAGTTGATCATAACAAAAAAAAAGTGGTTGATGAATGGGAAAGACACACAAATGTTACAGAGATTCGTAGTTTTCTTAGGATAGCAGGTTATTACCGATGGTTTGTTAAGAACTTGGCACGATTATCTATCCCGATAACTAAGTTAAAATAAAAAGGGGTTAAATTTATTTTCACAGAATAATATGATGTATGTTTTCAGTAATTGAATAAGAGATTGGTGAATTCTCTAGTTTTGGACTTGCTTTCCTGAAATGGGGAGTTTTTCATCTACAATGATGCTTGTTTTAAGGGACTTGGTTGTGTTTTGATGCAGAATGATTATGTAATTTATTATACTTCAAGACAACATAAAACTCATGAGTTAAATTATCCCACACTTGATTTGGAATTGGAAGTTGTGGTTTGTGCTCTGAAAATTTGGAGGCATCATTTATACAGATCCAAATGTCAAATATATACCGATCATAAAAGTATAAAGTATATATTCACTCAGAAAGAATTAAACATGAGGTATAGAAGATGGCTTGATCTAATAAAGGATTATTATTGCATGATAAATTAATATCTGGGAAAATCAAACAAAGTGGTGGATGCCTTGAGTTGAAAACATCATGCATTATTAACCATGTTATGTTTGAAAAATGATCTCTTGATTAATGATTTGATGAATTTTGGATTATAAGTTGTTGGTGTAAGGAATGCATCTGTTTTGTCTTAGGTTTTAGTGCAGTCATCGTTATTATATAGAATTAAGAAAGCGTAGAAGAAAGACTATGAGCTACAGAAAAAGGTATAATTTGTTAAAATGGGTAAGTTTCCAGAATTTAATCTTGAAAAATATTGTGTTTTATGATTTGGAAAAAGCTTCTATATGCCTTGTGATTTCTAGTTGAAGAAAGACTTGTTGTGTGAAGCTCATAGTTCTCCATTTTCATTTCTTCCTGGGAGTACTAAGATATACAGAGACCTTTGGGAGTATTATTGGTGGGATGGAAGGGAAAGAGATATTGATGATTTTACCATGAAATTTTTGACATGTCGATAGGTTAAAGCAGAGTAGCAGTTACTGAAGGGGATGCTTTATCCTTTTCCAGTGCTGGAGTGGAAATGGGATAATGTATCCATGTACTTTATGGTGGGACTACCAAATACTTCTCGAGGTAAAAGTGATATTTGGGTTATAGTTGATCAGCTGACAAAATCTGCACATTTTCTTTCTATTCGAGATACAATTTATTTGGATAAGCTTTCTTGACTGTACCTAAAAGAGATTGACAGGTTACATGGAGTTCCTCTTTCCATTGTATTTGATCAGGATCCAAGGTTCTCTTCTAACATTTAGAAGGGACTTCAGAAGTCATTGGGTATAGAATTAAATTTCAATACAGCTTTTCATCCTCAATCAGATGGGCTGTCAGAATGAACGATTCATACTCTAGAAGATATGCTTCGAGCTTGTTCAATGTACTATCAGGGAAGTTGGTATCAACATCTTTCTTTAGTTGAGTTTTCTTATAATAATATTTTTCATTCCAGTATATAGATGGCACCTTTTGAGGCATTATATGAAAAGCGGTGTCAGACTCCAGTGTTTTGGGATGAAGTCAGTGAAAGAAAGTTGATGGGGCCAAAATTAGTAGAAGAAGAGGCTACGAAAGTGAAGATGATCCAGTAGCACATGAGGATAGCTCAGAGAGGGCAGAAAAGTTATGAAGATAACAGAAGGAAAGACTTATCGTTCTAGGTAGGTGAACATGTTTTCTTTAAAATCTGTCCTTAGAAAAGTGTGATGCGTTTTGGTAAGAAAGGGAAGCCAATTCCATGGTTCATCGGTTCTTTTGAAATATTCGAGAATGTTGGAATGGTTGCATACTGAGTAGCTTTTCCTTCGAGTATGTCTAAGGTATACAATTTTTTTCATGTTTCGATGTTGAGAAATTATATTCCAGATTTATCACATGTCTTGAGCCCAGATGCAGTTCAACTGGAAGATAACCTTTCATATGAAGAGAAACAAGTTCATATTCTTGATCAAAAGGAACAGGTATTTCGGAATAAGGTAACCCACCAGGTAATGGTTTTGTGGAGAAACCACATGGTAGAAGAAGCAACATGGGAGTCTAAAAATGCTTCGAAGGAAAGGTAAATTCACTTGTTTAATGAGTAAATAAAATTGTGAGGACACAATTTCTAGAAGGTGGGGATAAGGTATCAACCCAAGGTTTTAAAAATAAATTGAATCCTTGAAACTTTGTTTTAATTAGATATTTATAACTAGCATTTAAACTTAATTTACCAGCTTCTATGTTTTGAATTTCAAAAAACTAACAGCTACAATTGAGTTCAGTAAGTTATTTAGAGTCTGATTGAACCAACTTGTTTTTTTGGTGAATAGTAACATACCTTTATGAATAGTAATATGAATAGTAATGTGACCCTAATGAATAGTAAATTGTATTTTAAATTTATTTTCTTAAGGATTTAAGATAATGACATCTTGGTTAATTTTTTAGTTTGATATAAAAGCAGTTATAGTTTTAAAATTGTAAAATTTTGAATTAAGTATAATTTTATTCAAAAATTAAATTAATAATTCAAAAATTATTTTCGAAAAATGGATTTTCTCTCGGCCTGTCTGAGAAAGGAAAGATGAGCGTTTTGAACATTTTGATTTCATCAGGTGTGTCATGTCAACGAGGATGAGGTATCATATGTTGATGTCTTTTGGATTATTCTTGATCTCATAGGTTCACCTATGTCTACTCATTTTTAGTGCTTGTAGTGGTAAATGTGTTACTTGTATGTATATTTTCTTTTCATTGCCCTTTTTTAACTACTATTGCGCTTTCATGTGTAGGGTTTTACTGGAAAGCGATGTGTGGTTTTAATGTGGCTTATGAAAATTGTTTTCAAAGAAAGGGGTTTTATTCTTTTTGTGAAAATTGAGAATGTAAACATCACTTTCCCTAGAAATGATAATGTCTCCATAAAAGAATGACTTGGGTTTTTTGTGAAATGAAATAGGGAAATGAATCGTGTTTTTTTCTAAGATACATGTAGAAGACCTTACTTTTATACATTGTAGTTCAAACATGAAAATGGATGTTTCTTTTATTTTAAAGGAAGTGCATTGAGAATAGATATCGGGCTAGCCTACTGAGATTTAATACTCATTCCTACAGTTCATTTCTATTTTAGTCTTTGTATAGGTTACAACTTGGGTGTGTTTTCCTTGGGTTGTGTTTGATCATTGAGTCAGAGAGTGACCTGCGGGGTCACATGGGGTTAGTTTGGACATTGAGTTTGGTTAGTTTTATCTTTTTTAGATCTTGTTTTTTTTTGGTTTATTTATTCTGTGATTCCCTTTATTATTTCATCTTCCTTAATATATTTGTATTGGTAGAAATCATTCCCATCATCTCTATTTATTCCATGGGCATATCATAACCCAGGAGGATCGGGAACCCCTCTCGGGCCTTGTCGCAGATCAGCTCGGGTGACTAGTTTAGATTCGACCCGGGTTAGTTCGTGACATAGAGTGGGGGCATCCGCCACCATTGATAATGTTTTTGGTTGGAATTTTGAGAATAGGGAGGATACAACTTTAGTACCTCCCACCCCCATAGTAATACCACTATCTAAAATAGGTGTCACTACATCTTCAATCATCAGTCGCGCTCTGTGGCTACTCAGGAATGCTGAAGACCCAGGGCCATTCTCATACAAAATAGTATCCCCCAAAGTATTTCAATTTTTTTATGGAAATAAGGCCTGTAGGTATTTTCAGCCCAAATAAGGTTACTAGTCTCGAGATCCTGGGGGAAGAAAACAAAACTTCTCTCAGAACTTGCAAAAAGGGTAAGATAGCTCACTCCAAATTTTTAGGGGTTGGAACATCAGCCTCCCCGATTGTGACTTTTGTAGAGACACCATGAGAATGAAAAATATAAATCTATGAAGTGACATCCTCTATAGGGGAAAAGGCCATTCTATCAAAATTTATTGGTTCCTCAAGATTTGAAGCATATCCAAAATCCAACAGGTCTTGGGGATCGCCATCGGATTCAGCCGCTACCGTAAAGACCACCATGTCTTTCTACATGAGAGTTGGATAAACGTGGTCAAGTAAGACCTTATCATCTGGATTTCCTTCCATTATTGGGGTAGAGATTGTTCGAGTGGGAACAAGCACACCTGAAAGGCCAACAATACTCCCAGTCTCTTCGGTTGGCTCTGGTTCCCTGCTATGGTCAGCCTCCAAGGGTGGCGACCCTTCCTCTGTCATAAGAGGGATAGGTGTCGTAGATGCCTGGGTAGCCACCATCTGATTATCGATAGGGCCTATATCAAAGTACACACACACACCCCCCAGTGAGACGATAAGATAAGGGTGATCGGTTTAACTACTAGATGAACAAACAGTTACTTGTGATTCCCCTTCTAATGCACTTTGACAGTTGGGAGGCCTTCTTGCGTTTTTTTATTGATATGGGGATGGCTCTTGAATAAGACCACTAAGAGGAGATGGAGGGGGAAATGCCCTGGAGTGGTCCACAATGACCACTTCCATGTCTTCTTGGGCACTAGGGAATCCTTCCACGGTACCCCTTACCATCGGCAGGGTGCACTCCCCAGCTGCGGTGACTCTATGAGAATAAAACGGGGAAAGATCCATTTACCAATACCCTATATCAACCTAAAAAATAAATGGTGGTAGGGGAACCTTTACCATCTCTATATCAAAATAATCTAATGCCATAGGTTTAAAATAAAACAACCTATCCTGTTGACCACGTGAGTACTACCATCAACGCCACGCGGTCTAACCAGTAATGAATGTCTACAGGTGCATGGAGATACTTATCCATTTCATTCAAGTAGCCATCCACCTCGTTAGGTTCTTCATCCACCAAAATACCAGTAGAAGCAATTTATCCCCTAAAACATGGAATTCCAGAGCATTCCCTCTAAAGAAGCATCCATATATCTTCATTTGAAGCATTCTCCCTCAGTTCATCCCAGACTCTCCAGGCATCTGGAAATGCATCCGTGGCTGGGATGGCCATCGCCGGAAGGTTGGTACAGGGGAGTGGAGCAGGTTTCAATAACCGAAAATGTTTCTTGAGAGTCCCTGAAAACTCAAAAGCTCAAGAAGATGAACGTTTACAAGATAATGGGAGACAGTAAGAAGTTATTTCTTCTGTATATGCAATAGATGATCCAATGACATCATCATCCTAATCATCGGTCTTTTATCAAAGTATGGAAAGTAACCGATGCAAGTATTTAAGGAGAACACTTAGATAATGGATGAGGTTCTTGAGGTCCTCAAGATAATGACCCACCCTCTCAAGATCCTCATAAAAAAAATTTCAGTGGGTGTTGAAACATTACCAATGCCAGTAAAGGAGACTTCCCTCATTCAGAGAAGCTTCCATAAATCATGAGGGGATCGGTCGCGAGTAGATGGATGGACTTTTAAAATATCCCATTACATTTAGGCCACTGGAAAATCATCCCCAGCGGGAATATATGGTGGATTCCTGAAAGAAGCTTCAACAGTTTTTTCTATTGCCCATGAGGCCATAACCACATCTTTCACAAATTTCCTCAGCGGGATCCACTACTGGAAACTAAGGCTTTACCAATGGTTTCAAACCATTGATAAAGGATACCAAACCATTGGTATACTATATACCAATGGTTTTCCAAACTGTCGGTAACTAAGGCGTTGGGATATCCCATTACCAATGGTTTTAGTATAACCGTTGGGAAAGGTAGTGTAATCCGAGTATTCTAAATGGTTTGTAAAACTATTGGGAACGACTATGTAATCTGAGTATTCCCAACGGTTTGTAAAACAGTTGGGAAAGGCAGTGTAATCCAATTATTCCCAACGGTTTGTAAAACCATTGGAAATAATAATATGTACAACACTATACCAATGGTTTTAGTAAACTATTGGTATAGTGTATTTCCAGAATTTGGCAGACCAACCACCTAAAATCTACTCCACTGCACACTCAACTGCATACACCTGCATACACTCTTAACATCAACAAAAAAACCTGTTATAGCACAAAAAATCACATAAAAACAGGATACTCTTATAACCATGGAATGTACCGGATTTATAATCATGTATATGAACCCAATTAACCTATGAAATACAGAATTCATAATTGAATTCTCAATTGAATACATCCAGAATGAATTATGTAATGAATTCTAAATTATGAATCAATAACACACACAAAATGAATTATGTTGCATTCAGAATTCTGAATTATATATAACACATATATAACATGACATACAAGGGGTTGGGGTGTCTTGGGGGGTGGGGGTGTCCAGGGGTGGGGGTGTCCAAGGGTGGGGGGTTGTCCACAGGGGTGGGGGTGTCTAGGGGGTGGGTTATACAAAATTAAGAATACATAAAAAAAATTCATTTTCTATAACACATACACGATTGAATTCAGAAATCAGAAGCTAATAAACCCAAAATAAAGTATCAATAGAATCTGAATACATTTGGTCAGTTTTCGTAAATACCAGTTGTCTTTACTTAAAATGATGTCCATTTTAAACAAAAGACATACACTTGTAGTGATACTAGCCACACCATTCCTCGGATTGAGGCGGGGTTGACTCATACACATTACATATGACTCATGGATCATTTTTATATAGTATCAACAGAATATGAATGCGTTTGGTCGGTTCTTCATTTGCCAGTTGTTGTTTTCACTTAAAATGTTTTCCATTTCAAATAAAGGTGAGATAATTTGAGTGGTATCGGCCACACCGCATCTCAAATTGAGGCTAGGTTGATTCGTAAATGTCAAATATGACCCATGGATCGTTGTGCTAAAGTATCAACAAAATCTGAATACGTTTGGTCAGTTTTCCATATGCCAGTTGTTTTTACTTAAAATGATGTCCATTTTAATCAAAAGAGAGATAGTTAGAGTGATACCAACTACACCGTACCTCGGATTGAGGTGGGGTTTACTTTTACACCTCACATATGACCCATGGATCATTTTCCTAAAGTTTCAACAGAATAAAAATGCGTTGGGTCAGTTTTCTGTATGTCAGTTGTTGTTTTCACTTAAAATGATGTCCATTTTAAACAAAAGAGAGACACTTTGAGTGGTTCCTACCACACCGCACCTCGGATGAGGAAGGGTTGACTCTTACACCTCACATATGACCAATGGATCCTTTTCCTAAATTTTCAATAGAATATGAATTCATTTGGTCAGTTTTCTGTATGTCAATTGTTGTTTTCACTTAAAATGATGTTCATTTTAAACAAAAGAGAGACACTTTGAGTAGTGTCGGCCACACCGCGCTTCAGATTGAGGAAAATTTGACTCTTAAACATCATATATGACCCATGGATTGTTTTCCTAAAGTTTCAACAGAATCTGAATGTGTTTGTTCACTTTTCTATATGTCAGTTGTTGTTTTCACTTAAAATGATGTCCATTTTTAAAAAAAGAGAGAAACTTTGAGTGGTTTCAGCCACACTGCACCTCGGATTGAGGCAGGTTTGACTTTTACACATCAAAAATGACCCATGGATCGTTTTCCTAAAGTATCAACACAATCCGAATGCATTTGGTCAGTTTTCTGTATGCCAATTGTTGTTTTCATTTAAAATCCTATCCATTTCAAAAAAAAGTGAAGCAGTTTGAGTGGTTCTGGCCACATCGGCCCTCGGATTGAGGCGGGGTTGACTCTTACACATCACATATGACCCATGGATCATTTTCCTAAAGTTTCAACATAATTCGAATTCGTTTGGTCGGTTTTCCGTATATCAGTTGTTGTATTCACTTAAAATGATGTCCTTTTAAAACAAAAGAGAGACACTTTGAGTGGTGTCGGCCACACCGCACCTCGTATTGAGGCAGGTTTGAGTCATACACATCACAAATGACCCATATATTTTTTTCATAAATTATCAACACAATCGGAATGTGTTTGGTCAGTTTTCTGTATGCCAGTTGTTTTTACTTAAAAACTATCCATTTTATAAAAAAGAAAGACACTTTAAGTGGTACCAGCCACACCATGCCTCATATTGAGGCGGAGTTGACTCATAAATGTCACAAATGATCCATGTATCATTTTCCTAAAGTATCATCAGAATTCTAATGCATTTGGTCAGTTTTCCGTATGCTAGTTGTTGTTTTCACTTAAAATGTTGTCCATTTCAAGTAAAAGTAAGACACTTTGAGTGCTACCTGTCACACTACGCCTCGAATTGAGGAGGGGCTAGCTCGTACACATCAAAAATGACTCATGGATCATTTTTTTGACATATCAACATAATCCAAATGCGTTTGGATAGTTTTCCATATTCCAGTTATTGTTTTCACTTAAAATGTTTTCCATTTCAAATAAAGGTGAGACACTTTGAGTGGTGTCGGCCACACCACGCCTCAGATTGAGGCAAGGTTGACTCTTACACATCACATACAACCAATGGATCATTGTGATAAAGTATAAACAAAATCCAAATGTTTTTGGTTGGTTTTCCGTATGCTAGTTGTTTTTACTTAAAATGATGGCCATTTTAAACAAAAGAGAGACAGTTAGAGTGATACTGGACACACTGCGCCTCATATTGAGGCAGGGTTGACTCATACACATCACATATGACCCATGGATATTTTTCATAAAGTTACAATAGAATATTAATGTGTTTGGTTGGTTTTTCATATGTCAGTTGTTGTTTTCACTTAAAATGATGCCCATTTTAAACAAAAGAGAGACACTTTGAGTGGTTCTGGCCACACCGCACCTTGGATTGAGGTGGGGTTGACTTGTACACATCACATATGATCCATGGATCATTTTACTAAATTTTCAATAGAATCCGAATGCATTTGGTTGGTTTTCCGTATTTCAATTGTTGTTTTCAATTAAAATAATGTTCATTTTAAACAAAAGAGAGACACTTTGAGTGGTTCCGATCACCCCGTGCTTCAGATTGAGGCAGGGTTGACTCATACACGTCAAATATGACCCATGGATCGTTTTCCAAAAGTTTCAACAGAATTAGAATGCATTTGGTCGGTTTTCCGTATGTCATTTGTTGTTTTCACTTAAAATGATGTCCATTTTAAACAAAAGAGAAACACTTTGAGTGGTGTTGGCCACACCGCGCCTCATATTGAGGCGAGGTTGACTCTTATACATCAAAAATGACCCATGGATAATTTTCCAAAAGTATCAACACAATCTTAATGCATTTGGTCTGTTTTTTGTATTCTAGTTGTTGTTTTCACTTAAAATCCTGTCTATTTCAAAAAAAAGTGAGACAGTTTGAGTGGTGTCGGCCACACCAGCCCTCGGATTGAGGAAGGGTTGACTCGTACACATCACATATCACCCATTGATCGTTTTCCTAAAGTTTCAACAAAATCCAAATGTCTTTGGTCAGTTTTCTGTATGTCAGTTGTTGTATTCACTTAAAATGATGTCCTTTTGAAACAAAAGAGAGACACTTTGAGTGGTGCCGGCCACACCGCACCTCGGATTGAGGTAGGGTTGACTTATACACGTCAAAAATGACTCATGGATCATTGTGCTAATGTATCAACACAATCTGAATCCGTTTGGTCATTTTTTCATATGTCAGTTGTTGTTTTCATTTAAAATGTTGTCCATTTCAAATAAAAGTGAGACACTTTGAGTGGTACCGACCACACCGTGCCTCAGTTTGAGGTGGGGTTGACTCGTACACATCACTTGGGAGTTTTGAGTGCTGTCAAGTGTTAATTGAAGATTCGGGTGAGTCTAATCCTATACTTGCTTCCTATTTTCTATTAGGGTTTCCACTCTTCTCTCATCTTCTTCTGAAGCTCTAAACCCCTCTTTTCTATTGGTATTTAGGTTGAATCTTGAAGAGAGTGTAGATTGGAATCTGAGGTCCATGAAAGAGGGTTGGGGGGATTTCCGGGGGGCTGACCGGGGTCCAGGGAGGATGGTGGGGGGGGGGTTGTTCGGGGGGATGTTTGGGGGGCTGTCTGGGGGGCTGTCTAGGGGGGATGTCTGGGGTCCGGGGATGAGGGTGGGGGGGGGGGGGGGCTGTCCGGGGGGCTGTCCGGGGTCCAGGGAGGATGGTGGGGGGGTTGTCCGGGGGGTTGTCTGGGGTCCAGGGAGGAGGGTGGGGGTTGTCCAAGGGGTTGTCTAGGGGGGGGGGGGCTGTCTGGGGTCCAGGAAGGAGGGTGGGGAGGCTATCCGGGGTCCAGGGAGGAGGGTGGGGGGGCTGTCCGGGGGCTGTCCGGGGGCTTTACGGGGTCCAGGGAGGATGGTGGGGGCTGTCTGGGTGGCTTTCCGGGGTCCAGGGAGGAGTGTGGGGGGCTGTCCGGGGGCTATCTGGGGGGCTATCTGTGGGACTGTCTGGGGGCTATCCCAGGTTCATGGGATGGTATTTAAATATTTTATAAGCAAATTCTTTCAAGGTTAAAAAAATAATTTCATTATATCAACTTCTAAAAAATTATAATTTAATTAAAATAGGGGGGTTTTACAGAAAATCATCAAATCATGTTTTATTATTTATAGATAAAAAAATAAATATAATGTGACCTACCTAATCACACATATATTCAGGCACAAAAAATCAATAAAAATCAAAGGTCAGTAATATCAATCAAAAATGTAACAGATCAATCTGTCCCTCATCACCATCACTATCATCGCTATCATCTTCACCCTCACCCTCATCCTCATCTTCTTCCCCATCATCGAACTTTTCCTCCTTCTCATCATCGTACCCAGCGTCATCCTCTTCATCGCCCTCCTCCTTGGACTCAGCCTCCTCCTCCTCTGCCTCCTCCACCTCGGCCTCCTCCTCGCCCTCCTCCTCCCCCTCGACCTCCTCCTTGCCCTCCTCCTCTGCCTCGCCTCCTCCTCTCCATCGTCTCGACCACCACTATAACTTTCACCTGGTGCACCATATATAGAACACATCGATGACATATATTCCTCAAAATTAGTGT
Organism: Viscum album; assembly: GCA_963277665.1. Taxonomy (NCBI): domain Eukaryota; kingdom Viridiplantae; phylum Streptophyta; class Magnoliopsida; order Santalales; family Viscaceae; genus Viscum; species Viscum album. Next base: position 1,611,333,432 of record OY728148.1, read on the forward strand.
TGGCCTCTGGTGGAAGTGTTGGACATAAAGCTTCCATTAGTTTCATAAATGCAATGTTTTCCATAGAAGACTATGCTACCATCTCTATGGCCCTTTTTCAGTCTGTTCTACCTATGCCTTAACCTTCTGCAACTCGGTGACACTACAACTCGTACCTGAGGAGGGCCAATAGCTTGTCAAAACTATAATCTTCCTAGGCTGGCGTCGTACTCTACCAGGGTGCTCATCTCCCAACACCTGATGTAAGTGATCGTTTAGCCCAAAATTGTTAGGTTCCTAGGTATCAAGGGCCTCTAAAGTAGCCTGTTACAAATATAAATAGATTATTAAGTTACAAAATAGAGATTAAAATTTTAAATCTACAAATTAAAACTTACAATCTGTTGTTGAGTCGGTTCATTAACCGCACTTCCATCTTTCTTCTTTCTACTCTAGAAAAACAGTTTTTCTCGAGGCACACGTCCTTATATTTTAAATTTATGCCTCTATAATGACATTGAATGTAGGAAAACATAATTAAAAATATGATAAAAAACAGTAATTTAAAAACTAAAATTATATAACAAATTTAGAAATTGAATAAATTATAGAGGAAGCAATAGAAAGTTCAAGTCATACAGAGAGATTATAAACTATCATACCAGTTGTCTCTCATGATCTGGCATCATAGTACATCCCAATGTGTGGACATATTTCTTAGCATCAATGTTTTTTATTTCTTCTAGATTCATCCTAAATAAAATTCAACAATTACTATTAACTAAAAATTGAAAATTTTCATTTAAATACTTCTAATTTGATTAATACCGTAAATTGGCTAGTCGTCGAATGAGTAATCATCTGTCGATACAGTTCTAATAGAAAATCATCGACGATGGGGACCGCCTCCAACTCTGTACCCACTCTATCATGCTATCCAATGTACAAATCATGCTTATAAGCTCTCCGAAGCTCGCCTAAATCCTTTAGGCATTCTGGTCGTGCACCCTCACCATCGGGGAAATTAAACTGCAGTTGAAACCAAAATATTAATTCATATAAATACAATAATTAATATATTTCATTAAATAAAACTGATTTTTTTACCCATATCTCTGGCATGGATTTATCCTTGACTTCATTTGGCATTTGTCTCCATGAGAGTGGGATGACACAAATGATGTCAGAGTATTTGGAAAACGTCACCAAAAAACTCTAACATTATTGACCTAATTTTTCAATCATCTATCCATCTTCATTGTAGTCCACCATCAACTGCGTGCGGCAGTTCCACATCGCACGCATGCATGCACGACCCTGCCCCCACCTCCTATTAGTAGATGTATCTATTATGAAAGAAAAACAAATATTTATCAATACATGTTATAATGAAAATAAATAATGGTGTAACAATTTGTTTGAGTTGTATAAGTATACATGCGGTAGTCTGATCAATGGGCGTTGTTGGATCCGCAGAAACTGAAGGAACACCCTGTACAGATGGAGTGAGTCCCAATGTATGCTCTGCAGGGACATACTCTGGCAGAGCAGGAGTCGACGAAGATGGAATATAAAATCCCAGAGATATCAAAATATTATTAAAAGAAGATGACAGGGATGGATGGCCAAATGTTGGATGGGGAGTGGGAATCATCATCGGATATGGTACAGATGGGTGAGGAGGGTCAGATGTAAAGGGTGGTGAAAACATTGGAGGCCTAAATATCCCGTGTGTCCCTAACGGTACACCAAGATCAGAATGTGGGATGGAAGGTATGTTAGTGGGAGGGGCAGGGTCTAATCGGGTATGCTGACCAGATCGTCTAGCTCCCATACCACCCCCCCCCCCTCGTATGAACACCCCGAGTGCTGGGACCACTACTCAGCTGCTCATCAAATAATTGTCGCCTAGTAGATGGATCCCGAAAAAATGTTTAAAAAAATTAATCAAATGACATTGACATTATATATAATTTAAATAAATATATTTGAAATAAAATACTCACTGCAGAAACTAGTGGTGGAATACCCAGCTCGGTCATGCGACGACTGTTTTCCATAATCTGTTTACGTCACCTCTCTTCAATTGGTTTCATTTCTTGAATTTAAAAACAAATATGGAAGTAAATAGAAAAGGATAACTAATGTGTAACCCAAAAAACAAAATAAATGAGAGGGAAAATCAATTGTCAGAATTAAGGTAAAATGTAATTTCTTTAGCTCAGGTAGATGATGCAGGTTTCAATATTAAATCTATTTGAATAGAACCAAACTTAACAACCCAACTCGAGGTAAACCAAAATAATTGAGAACATGAATGGATGATTTTATATATTTCCCACCACAACATTAGGTTCAAAGTCAACTCTGACAATTGAGCTATTGGATTCATCAAAATAAATAAATGGATTGGTTCCAATGACAGTAGGGATGGTGTCAATTCCATCATCACCATCATCAAAAATATCATGGAATTACTTCAACTATGACACCAAATTCAGGTCGAAGTTGGTAATTGACATAAAAAACTTTTTTATCTATTGATGTCGATGCATATGTTTCTTTGGTAGTAAGAGTGTGAGTCATATTAATTACTCAAAATCCACAATCATCAATAAATGTGCCCTGTCTCATCATCGAATCAAACCAATGGCATTTCATCATTGTGACTTGTCCATGAGAGTAATAATCCAACATTATTTTTTTTTCAATGACTCTATAATAACACACATTTTCAAATCACAATCTACTATATGATGCACTGGCATAAAAATATGTTGTGGTAGTAACCATAACACCATCATGCTGTGTTCTCGTGTTCTTTGCTCGTTCAGTGACAATAAATTTGTACCCATTGATAACAATTGATTTACAGCCACGAACCATGGTATTAGGACCAAAATCCAAAGTTCTTATTTCATCAGAGACAGAGTCAGTAGGAAAACTCAATACCTACAATATAAATGAATATTAAACTTAATTAAATATTTATTTAATTATTTTAAACAGTAATATTTTCACGTTCAATTTTAACCAAGCAAAAAACTCTTTGCTATGAAAAGTATCTCTTCTTCTCAAAGATAAAAAATGATGCTTTCTATTTATAATTGTTTTATGTTCCTTGTAGAAAAAAATGAATAGTTCAGTAGATATATATGTTAGACATACATATTAAATTTAGTTACCTAATGTAGTCATCGAACAAATCATAGTTGAACAAAACTGTGCGATGTGTCATCTCCCGCTCTTCAAGGATTAATGTCTTCAATGTATATGATCTAGGAATACTTCATATTTGAGGAAGTGATGGAAAACTGGGTTCAATTTTCCCATACTATTCTTCTATATTTCTCATTAGTCTATTCATTCTTGTAGTAATATCAGACAAATACATTGAGCAGAAATCCATACATTCTTGATCCAAGTAACCGTTCACAATAGAACCTTTGGGATGATTCCTGTTTCGGACATAATACTTTAATGTGTACATATTTATTTCAGATGGATACATCCAATGAAAAGAAATAGGTCCTTTGAGAAGTATTTAAGTGGGAATATGGATAGTCAGATGCAGCATGCATGTGGAAAATGTTGGAGGAAATATTTTCTCCAACTCACTCAAAATTAATGGGTCATCTGTCAACATTTTTTTCAAGAACGACTTGGAAAAATTCTTAGCAGAAAGATCTCTAAACAAATGGAACAACCGAATAACAATCACCATTACATTATTGGAAAAAATATGATGGATTGATATTAGAATAAACTCATACAGAAGAACATGATAATCATGAGTCTTCAAAGATTTTAACTTCAAATCTCTCCTGTTGAGCTGTTTAGATATGTTTCTTGAATATCCATCAGGAACTCTAATAGTCTCTAATACTTCCAGAAATTGTTTTTTTTTGTAGCTGTCATCACATAAGAAGCACATGGATCTTTCCATTTATTTTCACTAATACGCACATGATGCAATTCTGGTCTGATTCCCCAATCCACTAAGTCACATCGAGACCGTAAATCATCTTTTGTCTTTACCTTAACATTTAGAAGTATCGAAAGAAACATTTGACATATATTATTCTCAATGTGCATTACTTCTAAACAATGACATAACAAATTGGTTGACCAATAAGGCTAATCAAAAAAGATACTCCTCTTCCTCCAATTGTAATAGGTTTCAGTGGAAACATTCTTTCTCTTTCTAGATTTTATTTGACCATTCTTGAATGAAAAACCAAAATATTCCAATTCATTAAGCACATCTGTTCCTGACGTATGTTGAGGTGGATCATCAGTCTCTATGGTATTATCAAATCTTAAACAATTATTTCTATATGGATGGTCCATTGGCAAGAATCGTCGATGTCCCATAAAACTGAAACTACAACGATGTTTCAGTCTTCTGGATCATTTATTCTTCATAAAAATAAGACATGACAGTTTTCCCTTCGTGCTCCATCCAGACATCATTGCATAAGCCGGAAAATCATTGATCATCCACATAAGCACAACACGCATCTGAAATATGTCTTTTGAACATGCATTGTATGTGCGCACACCCACATCCCAAAGAAGTTTCAACTCTTTTATTAAAGGTTGCATGTATACGTCAATATCAATGCTGGGATCAGAAGGTCCAGATATGAGTATACTCATGAAAGTGAAATGTTTTTTTATACACAACCATGGGGGAATATTATAAATGTATATAAAAAATTTCCATGTGTTGTGCGAAGTAAGAATCTTCCCAAACGGATTAAAATCGTCCCATGAAAGACTCAGCCGCACATTATGAAAGTCATCTAAAAAATCATGATACCGAGCATCAAATCTCTTCCATGCAAATCCATCTGCAGGTTGAACCAACTCATCATTAGTCTTCTTTCTCTCGGTATCATGCCATCTTATTTTTATTGATATTTCATCAGACATAAAAGATTCTGGAGTCTAGTGATCAATGGAATGTTCCACATTACTTTCGGTGGCACGTGGGATGGCGTTCCATCAGATTTTGACTTCTATCGGGATGTGCCATATTTTATACAATCATTTCGTTTAGCGGTTTCCTCCCAGAATAAACTGCAATCTTTCGGGCAAGCATGAATTTTGTTTCTTGAAAATCCAAGTTCCTAAACTAATTTTCATGCCATATAGTGGTTTGAGGGAATATCTACATCATCTTGAAGTAAATCCTTCAAGAAGGTAAGAATGTAATCGATTTTTGTATTAAAAATCCCATACATATTTTTACCATGAAACAATTAGATTAAAAATTCCAGCTTTTTCATTTTATCGCACTGTCTATATACTGGAGTCGTGGAAGCATCATTCAATTTTTTCACCCTTAAAACAACATCATTTTCATTAGACGCATCATATGTGCTCATATAGAAGTCTTCTTGGGTTGGAATCCTTTCTTTTTCATGATAACAAATAAATGGAGACTGGTCATCTAACAAATTCTCCCTTCCAGTCCTTTCCTTTCGATCATCATCAATTTGAGATTTCATTTTCTCCCCATTGTGATACCACACAAAGTAGATTGCTTGAAAACCATATTTGATTATGTGGTAAATGACTTCTTCATTTCTCATCCAAGGTCTGCCAACACAATTGTAACATGGGCAGTGTAAACGAACACTATCTGAAGCATTGTGAAATGAAAAATCTAAAAATATCTCCAATTTAGAAAATGCAAAGGCCACATGAGTAGCAATATCAAGGTGGTTCACACTTGGTGCGAGGGTAAAGAAGTGGTTGATCATATAGCCTCCATTTCATCCCACAATTCAGTATTTTTGGGCCCTGAGGGCAGGAATACTCTCAACACTAAGGGAGAAGAACTTGTGAGAGGGGATACCCTCAGCTTACACTATTTCAGACCTCCTTGATTTGTTTTTCTTTTTTGTTCTCTTTCCGGATTTTTGTTTCCCTTTATTCCTTAAATAAATACTTTTGAGATGAGATAAAAAGATCTCCAAATTGTTTTGAAAATCGCTTGAGATCTGATCGGTTTCATACATCCAAATTCTATCCATTCTGTAAAAAGAATTGTTATAAGTCATTTCGTTATAAAAAATTCAATAATATTGAAGTTTAATAGAAAATATAATTATGTAAACGATAAAGGAAGGAGTTTCTAGTTGATTTAGTGAACTATTAAAACAATTTAAAGATATACTAATTGATTGACTTCAAATGGATTTATAGGGAGGAAGGAGTTCCCACCCTATGTAAAGAGAGAGGCCTCTAGTTTAGAATCCAAGGGGGACTTCCCCAAGGCTTCATAAATCATAATCACAATGAATCCAAGGTATATTTACTCAAGGTATTCTAAACCAAATCATCATGAATCCAAGGGGATTTCTAAATGGAATTAAAATCTATATTTTTAACATGAATCCTTGGTTAGTTTCTTCAAGTAATTCCAAATCATTAATCAAAGAACAAGCACTCAAAAATTAAATTAAAATTTATTTCTATTTATTTTCATTAGGTCTCATATAGAAGGCACATGCCTCAGGTCCCATTATGTGTTATAGGCATCCCAGATCATTCACTCATGTTCAATAATTCATTCTTGGAACCTCTATGGTCATACCTTTCATTACCCAATTAGTTCCCCAAGTCAACCGCTCCCCATGGGTGGATAAAGTTTAAGCTTCTACACTAATAGTTTGTTCATGGCTTGTAAAAAGGTTTAATTTCATAAATTATAGACAAAAACATTTATTTTTAAATTTGATATTAATAATAAAGTATGTCAATGATTACAAGATTACATAATTAAACTTTTGGCGTATCTAACATTGTTATGGATGTCTACACATGCTAGAATGGCTAGTGAAAAGCACCTCACCATCATAAAAGTGAGTATCGACCAAGAAAGAGACATAATATACAACGTACAGTGAGAACCATATTTAATTGACCCTAAAGTTATATTAGTACAGTCAGCTTAGGAATCCAATTATCACTCATGACTAACCATGCCACTATAAACAACCTGGAGTGTATGAGTTGTCCCTCTGATCTCAACAACATCATCACACATTCTTACCATGATGTGAATCATGTGGAATATGGATGATATTAACAAAAAAATTCCAGTAATACTAAGCCTTCTAAGAACTAAAAATTTATGGATGATATTAACACATAATTCATTTTGAATCAAATTTGATTCACTTTACTACTTATCCCTATAGACCAAACCCATACTATAATCACTATATGTGTGGCACTATCAAAGCCCAACACACACACCCAAATCAACCAGAAAACAAAATTCATACACACCCAAATCAAAACAGAATACCAAAATAGTAGATGCAGAACATTAAAATGAATGTATCACTTACAGATTAGATGCAGAACATCAAAGCCCAACACACACACCCACTTGCACAGCCCCCTCCCCCACCCCCGTCAGCAAAACCCACCCCCACCCCCACCTGTACAGCCCCCCCCCCCCCACACCCACCTCACCCCAGTAGATTTTCCTTGCATAGCCCCCCTCCCCCCCCCCAACACCCCCACCCTACACAGCCCACCCCCTCCTACGTAGCCCCCCTAGAAGTGGAATCATAGTGAATAAAATTTATTCCTTCAATGGTGGTCAGTTTCCAATATACTTAATCCCTACCTTATGGAACATCCTAATAACATTTATCAAAAATAAGAATCCATAAAAACATGGGTAAACAATCACCTATCATATTTATCTTACCATTATATACAAGTTCATACAATCTAGGAATTTTTTACCATCAAATATTATCTAAAATGGACTACTAATGATGGAAAAACACTATTTCACAATCCCATGGAACAAACAACATATCTCTCGACCATTATCTAAAATGATAATGAATGGTAACCATCCCATAAAATGGTTCAATGGGTGAAAACCAATTAATTGATCAAACAAGCACTAACCCACAAAATTATATATTGGGAAATGATGCACTAAACTGTACAATGGGAACCATCCCATTAAGTGGTGCAATAGTCAATAAACCAATAAACATTGTGATGTTAACCATATTACCAAAAGATATCACATCCCAAGGAGGAGCATTTGTTTTCCTCCATCACAATCAATATGATTTCACCCATGTCTAATGAATTTTGACCAAGTTCTAATGACTGCACTCTTGATATAGATGATGAAACACATATTTTGACATTTAAATATTAACAGGTGGTATAATTCTATACTCCTAGTATTGTGAATAAGAACATAGTTATATTAAACATGACACTAAATAAGTTTTTATCAATCCTATTGAAATATCATGGTGAAATGTTGATAGAACAAGCACCGTGTGTCAATAGAAGTTCTAGTCATCAGGGTCTACACCAAAACTCCCATTATCATACACTCATCATATCATCATAAAAGGAAAGGGTCTCAACAATTCCATTTGGTATCTACTCCCTGAGGATTATACGATAATATCTACTAAAGAACATATAACTATATTATAGTTAGAAAATTAAAAGATCTTCAACATGATGAAATAGTTTAAGTGTAGAAGAAAATTAGAAAACAAATCAAATTACAATTTTTGGGTATACCATAGTGCACGGACCTCTGTTTTAGTCCAAATCAAAACATAAAACCAAAAAAATATATGGAAAACATTGAACCAAAGGTTCCACTTACAGATTTGAAGTGCAGAACAAAACAACTATATCTGGTTAAAGGCTGGAAGAATTTTCAGAGGGAGAGATCTCTTTGTATCGCGATTTAGGTTAGAAATATGGCAGATGGGGGATTGGGGATGGTGACAATTTTAGTGGAAAACTTTCTCAATGGTTTTAAAAAACCATTTGGAAAGGTAATCTTTTCCAAAAAAAATTTAAAACTGTTGGAAAAGGCTTCCTAAAACTTCACATATCCCAACGGTTCTGTATAACTGTTGGGTAAAACTCATCTAAACTACTCTATTCCAATGATTTATTGTAACTGTTGGGTAAAGACCTATCAACATCTCTATTCCAACGGTTTTAATAAACCATTGGGAAAAATCTATTGGTATATCCTCCGTTTCCAGTAGATCCAAGAAGCTTTCATAAGACTTTTTTTGGTTGAGAGTGTTTAACCAATAGCTTTTTCTTCTCCTTCCCATTCACCATATATTCCTTGGAAATTGTCACGATGAAAACCAGGTCGGCTAATTGGCCACTAGGATATGACTTAACCCAAGAATCAACATTGATTTTGGTAAGGAAGGGCACAGAATCCCTAGGATCTGGAAGTTTGGCCTAGCACTGGGTGTCACCTGGGTGAACATCAGCCATAGTTGACGAGCTATCATCAGATGTTTCTCTTGAAGAGCACTATTGAGAGAAGGGGGAAAAAACTTCAAGACATAGTTAAATTATCGACTAAATATGCAGGGGGCATCCCCTCGCAAATAAGATCCCCTCTGACATGGGCATCCAGGAATCCTTCTTTCAATAAAATGAAGTAAACTCGGTTGATAAAGTCTTCATAAGCATTATTCGTAATAATACTAGAACATGATTCCTAAGGATGATTGGAGAAGCATTCGTAAATGTTGAGATAAGCCATTAAGTCTTGATCTTTCTTTTTGGTTTGCTCCTCTTTCTTATCCTATGTAGTCGAAGCCACCAGCATAACCCCATTGGTACTCAAAATATATGGTTGGGGGTGGAATGTGGAATTGGTAAAGAATTGATAAAGGTATAACCTACTATGCGGGGTCCTATCCAGCCCCAAAGAATCTAGAATGGACCATTCATCTAGTAAGTTATCCCCCACTCATAGATTCAACCTAGTAGGTGGTAAATCGTGGCCAAAACTAGGATAACTAAATTGATACATCTTCCAGTGGCCAGCTAAGCAGCCATGATGAAAGTTGACCCTCTCAAACCACCATATTCCCATACATGTAAGAGCCACCCGCTTTGAAACATGGCCAATAAGGCCTCTAGTTGAAACAATCGATCAACGTGAGGGACAAGCCCCCATCCCCACATATGAAACTACCCCCTCTTCTAGGGTGGGCCAATAGTACCCTCTCAACTCTTGATTATTTTGGTGGGACAAGCCCTAGGTCTCCACGGATTGGGCTATAGAACTGTATGCTTAAGAAAAGTGCCAAACCACTCATAAAAAGGAACATCCTTCTTCATACAAGGATCAATTTCCTTTTAAAGGTTCTTCACTTGAACGAGGAGTTTCTTGGCCAAAGGAGGGGTTTTTTACTCATCATCCCAAATAGAGGAAGGATGTAGGAATTCATCATTCATGTCCCTGATGATAGGGACTCCCAAGATTAGTCGGATGTTCCAAAGACTGATGCCAAATTCCCTATGCATTAAATGGAAGGTATTGGTGTCTGGGCTCCACCTACTCATGAGCATTGAGATAAGGGTAGTGGGACAGTGAGTGTATGTCTGAGAAACCCAAGCATCCTTGTATAGTCCCATGTTTTGTAGCTCAATTCGAAACTCTTCACAGCTCTGGAAAACCCAAAAAGGCTACCCCTAGTCTAAGCCAAACGACCCTCCAGAGCGAATATCCCGCTTGGATAACAAGACATGCTACTCATTCGCTATATATTTCCAAAAAATTCTCTGGTAGTAGTGGGTCGTCTTGTTGGTATTCTACTGAACTTCCTCTAATATTCGAGGTGCATATTTAATCAAGGACTGAGAGGAAATATCCCTCTGAAGATACCACCCCTTTGAAGAAATAAAGTCTTTTGGGATAGAGTTGTTAATCATATAGGCAATAGGATGATCAGTAAAATTTGGCGGTGGGATCATTGTATCAGACAATAGACCAAACCCATAAGAAGGAAGCCTGTTTGAAAAAGGGTACTCCCATTGATGCACCGTAAGTAGATTCTCCAAAGATTGGTGTAATGGGACGACCATTATTTTTTCGTTGAACAAAGTTGTAATTTTCTTTGATCTCTTATCAGAATCAGAAATATGGGTGGAAGCAGTAGCCTCAGAAGGAGCAGCGACATCAGCAGCAACCTACGAAAGAGACATTGCAGCCTGAACATGAAGATTAAAAAGATGAAAAAACGTTTGTCCAATAAAAATAGTTGGAAAAAGGATGCACAAAAATGGCCGAAAGACTTAAAAATATTTCCGCATTGGGATCCATATTCTGTTCTCAAAAACTGTACGCGGTATCCATATCCATGCATAATGATTTGGTACAAATAATCAATTATCACATACTACTACGGTACACAGAAGAATTATACCATGTATAACCATTGTATGTGAAACAGCCATGAGGCGCTGGCCCACTGAGCATTGTCCAGTGAATAGAAGGGTTTGCGGAGGGTGGATACCATGAACCAAGGCCTCTTCAAGTCCATATTCAAAGATGAATTTAAAATCTTAATGTCGTATTATTATGTCTTAATGTTCGGTTCACCGGTCTAAGCACAATGTGTGAACCCATAAGTAGCGTAGCATTCTCCAATCCAGAATATAGATTTTAGTTTTAAAATTACACAATGTTGTTTGTAAAAACCAAAATTCGGTTCATTGGTAGATAAATGGTGAAAATTTCGGTACACAACACGTACAAAGCGGTTCACAAGAAAGGTTTTCACAAAAGCGATGGTACACGGAAGCCTAGGTAGAGTTGAGAGAACTTTTCTCTGTGAGAAATGGTAAAAGACAAATTACATGGGCCCCTATATACAGGTGTGGTCCCTCCTACCCAACCTATCTATTCTACCACAAACCATTTCAGTTCAGGACCTCTTCTACATCGGAATAGTCTCCTTTTTCATTCTAAATAGACCCCATTCTAATGGGGGGAATTTGTAGGGTCCTGAAAAGTTTTTCAAGGGAAGAAAATATACCCACAATCACTTTTTAGAAGGAAGCAAGAATTCTTACAATTCTAACAAAGGGAATGGACTTAAATTGAGTTGTAAACTTCAGAAGAAACTTGAAGAAATTAAAATTTTCAAAGGGTTTTATATGAGGTATATACCATCATCAGGAAGGGTTTGTGGACCAAAAGAACCACAAACCACCGGTACACCGAACGACCCGTGAGGAACTGGCCTACGGAGCAATTGCCAAAAAACCTAGGCGCCAACGAATCACATCGCTGAAGGAATCAAGCACACGAAGGTCATCTTCATACCATTCAACGAACTCAGTAGTTCGTAGATGAAGCAGAATAGCAAGGTACTACAAACAATGACTCGTGAACCACATCCTCTTCAAACCCCGGTTGACCAAGTCTTCTACGGATCTAGTTACCTCTTCATGGGCTTCCAAAAATAGTGTCGCATGCCCATAGATATTATTTCTCTAATGTTCTATAAAAGGAGAACTAAAATAATTGAGGAGGATATATGAAGAAAGCTCTAAGGGGACCCCAAAGGTTGGAAGAAAGAATTCATAGAAGATTCAAACTTTAGTCTCAAATCATTTGCGAAGCCCAAATTGTGTACCACCCTTCCGCAAGTAAGACCAGCCGCAAAGCATAACAAATGAAGGAACTCAATAATAACAAGAGAACTGAGAACAGAATTATGGAAATCACGAACCACATATTCCTCGCAGATGAAATATTTGAGAATGATAGTCCTCAGGAACCTACTTCGATATGGTGTCTCGCATAGTGTATCACCATGTGGATTTAATCCACTGTCGTGTACTACATCAGTACATGGATGGAGTCCTGATGTGGCATGGAGTATCATGTTCAGAACCGTGTACCACAGTGGTGTGCGGTGGTCCATGACCAAGCCCGCGTACTACTTCAGTACACGGGCGACCCCTCCGCCCACATACCAATATGGTATGCCGATCTTCCCCTGTCCTGTATAAGGAAATAGTACGTAGAATGGGGTGTTGTCAGGTGTTCTTCCCTCTGATTCCAATATTTCCCCTCCATTACCATCCAGTCCTCCATAACCCCTCCACGAACCAGTCCTTGGTATCAGGACAAAGCCTCCTCCAAAGCCACTAGACCAATATGATCAGATCATTGGGTGCATCAGCATGCCACTTTGAGTCTACAAACCAATGGTAAGAGGAATCACAAAGGCTCCCCCCAAAATGGTTCGGACTCCAGCGATGCCTATAAGTCTACATTACCATGGTAACCTGGAGTCCAACCTTGGGATGCAACCATGAACCTCCCCATTCTAGGTGTTAAGGATGATCACTTGCTTTTCCATTCAATGAGGAATAGTGATCAGTCGAAGGAGTTATGTTCGCTTCCCCTTGTGATGAGAATGACACTCCTAAGATTTCCCAAAATGCATTCCAAAATACTCCCACTGATATAAGTCCCCAATACTCCATGGGTCGAGCTGCATAACCTCAAATGCCATCCCACATTGAAGGGTTCGTTGCTCCTCACCCTCTTCCCCGGTCACCTCGTCTTCTTCCACCATAGGCCTTCCCTCTCTCATCGATAGGAGAGGCATCATGTGGTTGGTTGGATCTCTCACACACTCTTTTTTCTCACATAGATCATGACTAATTTGGGCTTAGAGATTTGTGACAATTATAAAATCTACACAATTTTCAAATGGGAATCTTCTGTGTATAAGCCCTAGTAATTCTAAACTATGAGAACCTTGATTCTTGGTCAATCTAGGATACGTAGGATTCCTTCTTGAAGGAGAAATCTCAAAAGGGATGCCCTTTCAAAAGGATTCACCCAAACATGACCTCTCAAATGGTCAAATTCCATGCATAGTCCCTAGTAATTATAAACTAAGAGAACTCTGATTCCTGGTCAATCCAGGATACATAGGACACTTGATTGAAGGCCCGAGATCAAAAGGGGTACCCTTTCAAAAAGTTTCACCCAAACATGACCTCTAAAATGGGAAAATTATGTGAATAAGACCCAGTAATTCTAAACTATGAGAACTATGATTCCTACCCAAGCCAGGATACGTTCGACGCCTTCTTGAAGGCCCGATCTCAAAAGGGGTTCCCTTCCAAAAGGGTTCACCCAGTCACGTCTCATCCAATGGTATGCTTCTGTGCGTAAGACCTAGTAATTCCAAACTATGTGGGTTCTAATTCCTCCCCCAAGGATATATAGGAAACCCATCCTATGGGTCCAATCCTGACATCAAGTCACCCTCCATCCCCCCTGAATGAAGATAAACTCCAGAGCGCCTTATTAATGGGATTAAGTCAACATTACCATCGTAGCATCAAATCCATGTATTCCTATGATTATTCAGAAAACCAGGGGTAGCCCATGGACATACTCTTTCAGAATGAACCAACAATTCATGAACATATGAACATGAAAGAAATATATAAGAGAGTCCTAGAATAGGAAATAACCCCCCCCCCCCAAATGGGGTGCGGGGAGCCCGACCTCCCAACCTCTCGACCAACAGAGTCCTTAAGTGTTGTTGTCCAAATAATCATCCAACAAGTGCCTGCCTTATTGAGTCAATAAGGCTTTTCTTATGAATTTTCCATTCCTTCCTGTTCTAAAAATCACAAACACCTTATCCTTAAGAAAATTTGTTTTTACCCCTATTTTACTTCCATAAGGAAAATTTCCTTCCTAAAGGAAATTTACCCCTACCTTATTTTCATTGTTCAAATCAATATTTTTCTTAAGTATAAAAATTGGATTCATATCTAAAACCTCATAATCATATAATACTTATATATGAAGCATTCTGTTTTCTGATCTGAATACCTATTACGAACTTCTATGAAGTTCTACTTCGAATTCCTTGTTACGAGCTTTTATAAAGTTCAACACTGAATTCTGATTACGAACTTACATAAAGTTCTAACTCCGAATTATGATGATGAATTCTGATTATGAAATATCATTATGAATTTTGATGAAGAATTCTGATTATGAATTCTCATTACGAATTCTGATGATGAATTCTGATTACAAATTCTCATTATGAATTCTGATGATGAATTCTGATTACGAATCCTCATTCTGAATTCTGATGATGAATTCTGATTACAAATTCTCATTACGAATTCTATTTGTGAATTCTGATTACGAATTATGGATAAAAACTTGTTTGAATTTCGACTCCAAATTCTTCTACAAAACAGAATCCGAATATCTATTTATTATAGACTCTGAATTCATTTTATAGTTAGACTTCAAACTTTTACTTTCATTCTGAACTTTCATTTTATCCATTCTGAATATCAGTTTTAGTTATGATTTCCCTTGTTCTATTATAAAAATATGTCATGCCTTTAGTTATCAACTGACCATTGTTTGAGTGACACGTGTACAGGTCCCTTCAAAATTCAAGGAGAAGTATGACCATTGGAGGAGGGAGCCGACCGTTGGAGTTGTGCCTATAAATAGAAGCTCATTTGAAAAGAGCACAACACTTGACAACATCATTGACATCTGTGCTTACATGCTGCTGAAGTGATTTCTAGAGAGAGGGGCTCTTATCAACTCTCAATATTTGTGTAGAAAGTTTTAATAGCTTGTTCAAACTTTTCCTTGTTCAGATTTTCTTCATGCGATTCTGATTGTTGTTGTGTACAATCGAGGGCTTCCGGGGATAGGAAGACAGAGGTTCCAACACCTTTAAGTTGGGGCTTACTTGCTGAGGAAGAAAAAGGTTCCGACTACCTGATAGTTAAGGGCTTGTAGAGATAGCAAGAGAGACTCCGATCTTCATATCAAGGGCTTACCCTGATGTGGGTAAGAAAGAATTTCTTGAAAGTATAAATCAAGGGACCTTTATCCAAGGTTGTTGGATACCCTTCTCTTTGGGTTAAAAGATTTATTACTTGTTACTTGTTTTTGTTACAAGTTTTTCCACTGCATTTTGTATTGTTATGGAAATTATAACTTTCTTATACTTATTTACTTGTACTCTGATTTAGTTAGATTCTATACACTTTAAGGTAGAATCTTAGTTGGTGTAAACTTTTGTTAAGTTTCATTTCCAGATTCACTTTTCCAAAACTAAGCAAGTTATTAGAACTCGGAGGTGTTGTGAATTTTGGTTATGAAAAATTTCATTAGGGATTTTTTAAAGTAAAATTCACCCCCCTCTTGTATTTGAGTATCTCATACTTATATATTTGATCCTACATTTGGTATTATAGAGTATATCATAGTCAGACATACCATCTCAATAATTGGTATCATAGGATTTGGTACAATATGAATTAATATCACGATTATATTCAGAAGACTTTATTCTTCTTATAACTTTTAGAATAGAATATTTGGAATTGATTTTCCATATTCATATTTTTTGGAATATTTTTTTTGAACTCATAGTTCAAATTCACTTTTTCTTAGAGATAATCTTGCCCTATATTTTCTTGCTTAGAATATTTTCTTTGTTTACAAACTTTTTCTACTAATAAGTTTTTATGGAAAGACTTTTCTTAAAGATGACAGGAATCAATGTTGGTTCCATAGACAATCTAAATCCAACCAGACCACCAATATTTGATGGTAATGATTATGAATATTGGAGATATCGTATGAATACTTTCATTATCCACACTAGGGTTGAAAATTTTTTATGCTTACTGGTAGATACAAAATTCATGATAAAGAAGTAAGTGCCTTTACAAATCAATAAAAGCATGAATATCAATTGAATTATAAGGTATGCAACACTTTACTTTGTTCAATGACTAGAAATATATATATCCAAATTTCATCTTGTGAAGCAGCAAATTCTATATGGAAGAAACTTGAAGTTACTCACTTTGGAACTTCCAAAGTAATTGAGACCAGAAGAGCCATGCTTAGAGATGAATATCATGGTTTTAGTTTTCCTTATGGTGAACCCATATGCAAGGTGAAACAGAGATTCACGACTATTGTGAATAGTTTACATTCAATGGGTGAAAAAGGATTAGATGATGAAGCTCTTGTTGAAAATATTATCATCATCAAGCCGAATGAGTGGGAATCTAAAAGGACTGGAATTGATGAGAATAGAAAGGTTACTCAGATTACCCTTGATGAGATGTTTGGAACTCTTCTTCAGCATGAGACTAGAATAAAGAGAGATGTTGATATTGTGAAGAAGAAGAATGGAAATGGCAGTGTAGCTTTTACTACTACTTCCAATCATATGAAAGCAAAGACTCCTGAGAGAGTTACTAGATCCAGATCTAAGAAAGTTGTTATCCATTCCAAATCTAGTGGAAGTGAATCCTCAGAAAATGAATTAGAAAATCAAGCTCGAAGGATGAACAAGATAGCTGGACAAAGGAACTTTAAATCCAAATATAATAAGAAGGAAAGTAAAGACAAGAAAGATTCAGAAGTTACATGATATGAATGTAAGAGATCTGGATACATAAGACCTGATTGCCCTATTCTCAAGAGAAAGGAAAGAAAGCAAAGGCATTCTGAGAAAAATAGAAAGAAGTATTACAATTCAAAATCTAAGAAAGTGTTGAAAGCTAATGACACATGGAGTGCTAGTGGTGGAGACTCTTCAGATGAATATTTGGATTATGAATCTTCTGAATAGAAGAATCTGGGTCTTTTAGCCAGGCTACCTATTGATAATTATTGCTTCATGGCTAAGGTACACAATGATGAATCAATGACCAATGTTTCTTTAAATTCTAATGATAGTAAATATTATAACTCTTCAGATAAAGAATCTTCTTCTAATGAAGATAATACTTTACCCTCCTATGAAGAAGTTTCTAGGTTTTCCAAACTTCTTGATTATGAGAATTCAAAACTCATAAAAAACTTGATAAGGAAAATTCTAGGAATACTATTCTTTCTAGAGAAATATCAGATCCTTCTAAAGATCTTGATAAGAAAAATGATGATTTTGAAAGTATTTAAAAAATCTTGAGGAAGTAATTTCTGAGAAGAATAAACTTTCTAAAGATCTAGAAAATTTTATTTCTCAGAAAAATGTTTTCGAGCCTAGATCTAGCTCAAAATCAGATATTTTTTAAGACAAGATCTTAGTTATCAAAATAAAATCTGAAATATTTTCCTTGAGAAAGTGTTTGTCAAATTTTACCCTAGGTAAGGAAAATTTTGATAAAATGTATTCACAAATCTGACCTCTAAAGAATACTTCTGGTTTTTGTTATACTATTTCTAAACTGATTTTTAGTAACAACTACTTTGTTCCTCAAAGTTCCCCATTCTGTACTAAATGACAATATGGTGGTCACTGGTAAAAGAATTGTTCCTTAAACAAAACCCAGTCTTTAGGATTTCATAAGGTTTGTTTTTCTAAGAATATGTGGGTACCCAAAATTTTTCTTTCTGAAATTTCCAGATCCATGAAAGTCTGGATTCTGAAAACCTAACTTTTTCTTATTTTCAGGAAAATAGGGAAAGTACCAACAACAATACTTAGTACATGGATAGTGGATGTTCCTGGAATATGACTGGTAACAAAAACTATTTTGAAAAGATTATCAAGATTAAAGGAGGAAGAGTAACCTTCAGAGATAATGCTTAGGGAGAGATTATTGGTATAGGTAACATTTTTCTTCTTGGAAAAACTTTGATTTCAAATGTTTTATTTGTTAAGGGTCTTAATCACAACTTCATTATCATAAGACAATTATGTGATGAAGGATACCTTATGAATTTTAGAAATTATAAGTGCTTAGTACTCAATTCCAAGGAAAAATTTATTCTTTCTGCCAATAGGAAAGAGAATGTTTATACACTAAACATAGAATATCTTAGGAGCCAAGACATACCTTGCCTTAGTGCAATGGAAGATCATTCTTGGTTGTGTGATAGATGGTTAGGACACTGTAACCTTAGGAAGTTATGCAAACTTTCTAAGAAAGGTTTAGTTAAGGATCTACTGGAGCTTAGATTTTATTCTTCAAAAGTTTCTGACCCTTATCAATATGGCAAGCAACATAAATCATGTTTTAAATCAGTCGGTGAAGTCTCAACTACTGATGCATTATAGCTAGTACATATGGATCTTTTTGGTCCTATAAAAACTGGAAGCATTGGGGGAAAGTATTATGTATTTGTCTTGGTTGATGATTACACTAGATTTACGGGGGTCTATTTTCTAGAAAATAAGTCTGATGCTTTTTATTATTTCAAAAGTTTTAGAGCCCAAGTCAAAAATGAGAAAAACCTTCCATTGAAAAATATTCATAGTGATCATGGAGGAGAATTTCAAAATTCTGATTTTGAAACTTTTTGTAGTAGAAAGGGTATTACTCACAACTTTTCAGCACCCAGAACACCTCAACAGAATGGTGTTGTTGAAAGAAGAAATAGAATTCTTCAAGCGATAACTAAAACCATGTTGAGTGAGTATTCTATAGCTAAATATTTTTGGGATGAAGCTGTAAGTACTGCTTGTTAAACTATAAATCGAGTTTTGATTAGACCTTTTCTTAATAAAACTCCTTCTGAGTTATAGAATGGTAGAAAACCTAGACTTTCCTACTTTAAGGTTTTTGGTTTCAAGGTATTCATTCTGAATAATAAAGATAACTTACAAAAATTCTCACCAAAATCTGATGAATGAATTTTCTTAGGAAACTCCACAACTTCTAATGCTTATAGAGTTTTTAACAAAAACACTTGCACTGTTGAAGAGACAGTACATATCAAATTTGATGAAACTGGTCCCTTTGTTTTCAAACAACTCCAACCTATATCTTCGGATGTGTTTTCAAAAACTGATTATCAACCTTTGATAGAAAATCCTTCTGATAAGGAAAATGTTCAAGAAGATCCTTCTAAAACATTTACCTCAGAAGATTTCCTACTCTATTTTGATGAACAAGTCCTTCAAAAACCAAACCAGTTGGTTCTAAAGAATAATCCCAGTGATAGAATCATTGGTGATGTCAATAAACCTGTAAGGACTAGAAGTTCCTTGAGAAATGAAGTAGAACATCTAGCATTCATTTCCCAATTGGAACCAAAAAGCACTAATAAATCTTTTGGTGATAATGATTGGATTAAAGCCATGCAAGAGGAACTAAATAAATTCTAAAGGAATAAAGTTTGAAACTTGGTTGAAAGACCTAAGGAAACTTTTGTTATTGGAGTAAAATGGGTGTTCAGAAATAAGTGTGATGAAAATGGAGTCATAGTTAGGAATAAAGCTAGATTATTTGCTAAAGGCTATAATCAACAATAAGGAATAGATTATGAAGAAACCTATGCTCCAGTATCTAGACTTGAATCTATTCGTATTTTATTTTCCTTTGCAGCATTCTTCAATTTCAAACTTTTTCAAATGGATTTGAAATGTGATTTCCTTGATGGTTATGTTCAAGAGGAAGTTTTTGTTGAACAACCTCATATATTTGAAGACACAAAACATCCTGATCATGTTTTTAGGCTTACCAAAGCTCTGTATGGCCTTAAACAAGCCTCATGATCCTGGTATGATAGACTTACAGGATTTTTTCTTGAAAATAACTATGTCATGGGAAATGCAGATCCAACTCTTTTTATAAATAAAGATAAGAAAAATGTTTTGATTGGTCAAATTTATGTTGATGACATTATATTTGGTTCAACTTAGCAATCTTTAACTGATTCCTTTGCAGATCTAATGAAATATGAGTTTGAAATGAGTATGATGGGTGAGTTAACATTTTTCCTTGGTTTTTAAATTTCTCAAAAACTAGAAGGAACTTATATATCTCAACATAAGTATATTAAATATATTCTTAAAAAGTATGGATATGACAACACTAAAAGTATTAGTACTCATATTGGTACCTCAAACACACTTGATCTTGATGAAGTTAGGAAACCAGTGGATCAAACATCTTTTAGAGGTATGACAGGAATCTTACTATACTTGATAGCTAGTCGTCCAGACTTGATGTTTTCAGTATGCTTATGTGGTAGATATAAATCCAATCCTAAGGAATCCCATTTAAAGGCAGTGAAAAGAATTTTTTGCTACTTAAAGGGAACAATGGATCTAGGATTATTTTATACTTCTGGAAATGATTTTATCATAAAAAGTTTTTCAGATGCTAACTTTGGTGGGTGTAGAATGGATAGAAAGAGTACATCTGGAACTTGTCATTTTTTAAGAGATTCATTAGTTTCTTGGTCATGCAAGAAGCAACACTCAGTAGCACTATCCACTGTTGAAGCTAAATATGCAGCAGTTTGAAGATTTTGTGCTCAAGTGTTGTGGATGCAACACACACTCACAGACTATGGTATGAGTTTTACCAAAACAAAAATTTTGTGTCATAATACAAGTTCCATTTCCCTCAGTAAAAACCCTACACATCACTCTCGTGCAAAACACATAGATATTAGACATCACTTTCTTAGGGATCACACACTAAAATGAGATATTATTCTTCAGTTTATCGGAACGCAAGATCAACTTGATGACATTTTCACAAAATCTTTACCTTCCGATAGATTTGAATATATTAAACAGAAGTTAGGAATGATTATAGTAAGGTAGTTTTCCTTGATTAACTCTCAGTTAAACCAATCTCCTTAAAGTAATAAACTCCCTTTCATAGGGGGAGTACATTTTTTTGTTAGCTTTTCAAAAAAAATTCATAATTAGCTTTTCAAAACTTTTCGTAATGAGCTTTTCAAAAAAAATTTTAATTAGATTTTCCAAAAAAAATTGTAATGAAATTTTCAAAAAAATTCATAATGAGCTTTTCAAAAAAAAATTACTGAGCTTTTCAAAAAAATTCGTAATGAGCTTTTCAAAATTTTCGTAATGAAGTTTTTGTATTGAAAATTTTCATAATGAAGTTTTTGTATTGAAAATTTTCATAATGAAGTTTTCGTATTAAAATTTTTCGTAATGACGTTTTTGTACTGGAAATTTTTGTAATAAATTTTTTTGTAATGGAATTTTCATACTCATACTTTTCGTAATAGAGTTTTCGTACTCAAAGCTTTTGCAATAAACTTTTCAACTTTAAGTTTTTTATAGTGAGTTTTTCGTAATAAGATTTTCGTAGTCAAATTTTCTTCAAGAATAATATCACCTATTACGAATAATCTTCCTGGAAATCTGAAAGGTATGATCTTCTTACTTAAGTTTTCGTAATGATATTTTTCTTGCTGGTATTTTCTCTGGTATTTTAATTTTTCAGATTCGTTTTTCATTAAATCCGAATTTTTTTCTTTAAACCTCAAAAGATCGGATTCAAGTTTTCCTTGTGGGTATGTTTTTGACCGTTAGATCTGATCAGAATAATTCACAACTGTTAGATGGGTTTTGGAAGATGAAAGGTCACCTCATTTCCCTATATAAAGGGGACCCCTGATGGTTGTCCCACATCAAATTCAAGCCCTCACGTGTTGAAGTTCTTCCCTTCCTTCTTAAGCCTGTTTTAAATCCCTCAGAGTTCCTCCAGTACGAATGTCTATAGAAGCCTCTTCCTAAGAAATTTCTACCACGAAGCCAATCTCAAAATGGCTAGTATACATGGAAAGGTTGGTGCATCCGAAATTTTTCAAGTATGATTCTATCATTTCTAAGAATATCAAGTTGAGTGGATGGGAATATGTCTGCATATCTAAGCCAGGTGATCAAGACATGGTGTATCCGGATTTACTCATAGAGTTTTATGAGTCAGTGATCTTCTTTAAGGAAGATGATAGAGAAATATTTTCATTCAAGTCTTATGGACACACCTACAAAATTTCTTATACCAAGGTAGCCATCTTGGTGGGATTATCATATGAAGGGGAGGCAGAATTTTTCTCCCACAAACTCTCAGATGTTCAAGGTAGGTTCGTTAAGTTCTAGGCCTTGAAATGTCTTGGACTTTCTAATGTCAATACAACAAAAATTTCCCATCTATCTTCTAAAAACCGGATTCTTCAGCTATGGGTACAAGGTTTTTTAGTACCGAGAAAGGGTGACAAAGATACCCTCAAGAAGAGTGATATATATTTCTTAGATTTCCTGGTAAATCTAAGTAAAATCAATTTGATGAGGCATGTTCTTGTTACAATTCAAAACATCAAGAATGGAAATATAAGATCCCAAATTATCATGTATCCTGCCTTACTTTCAAAGATGATAGTTCGGTGCCTTGAATCGTTCAATATTGCATGCAAATCCAAGTCTCAGAATTGAAAAGTTATGATTGTTAGTGATGACACCCTGAAAATAATGAATATGTTCTATTCTAAGGAGACAAAAGTGTTTTATGATCTGTGAGAGGAAGAGGTAGAATCCAATCTAGAAAATGTTGAAAAATCTTAGCCATCGAAGAAGGTTGGAAAGAAAATAAAGTTGAAAGATGTGGAAGTTGAAGATAAAACCCCTAAGTCTAAGGAAGCCTAATCCGCACCTCCAAAACCGAAGAAACAAAAAGAATATTCGGATGAGGTGGTTGCAAAATGGAGGGAAGATAAGGAAAAGAAGAAAGAAGGGGAGCCACAGCTCAGCATGGACCCTTCTGAAGCTAAGTCTTTAAGGGAGAAGCCTGCTAAATACCTTGAAAATAAGGAAAAAGAGAAGAAGATGATGAAGAAAATGTCTGAGACTGAAGTTTTTCAATATCTTTTGAAAGCCACAGAAGTAGCTTCTGAGAATATTCCAGTACTGAAAACTTTCCTAGTCTAGCCATTACCTGAGACTCCGGGGAAGAATTTATTCACTCAAGAAAAATCTAAAGATAAAGAAGTTGTTGAATAAGTCGAAGAGGGGAAAGTAGAAGAAGTAAAAGAATAATAATAATAATAATAAAGTGGTGATTTAGATGATCTGATTAAACAAGTTGAATAATATCAAGATAAGGCAAATCCATTAGAGAAATTACCACTCTAAACACCTGAGCCCGAGACCTCGAAGCTTGTCACTACTGGAAAGGAAGAAGAGAAAGATGGAAATAAAGATGAAGACAAGGAATAAGAAAAAGTAAATGAATTATCTGAGGAAGAATGCTATGAAAATCACTTTTTTAAGGAAGGAGCAGAGAAGGAGAAACCTGATGAAGACAAGATTGTACAACTATCTAAGAGTGAACATTAATCTCTTGATGAGGAAGCCCTACAAAATATTGATAAGGGTAAGAAAGTGGTTGTTGAATCTCAAAGAAAATCTACAGTGAAGAGGAAGGAAGTTGCAGGAACTTCAAAAAGGAATATTGTTGAGCTTGAAAAACCACTCTCACCAAGTAATGTCTCAGATTCAGAGTTATCCTCACTTGGTCACGATTTTGTGAAGCAGTCTTTGAAGAAGCTAGTCGGTTCCATTTCAACTTTTACAAACATAGATTCTAGATGCTAGATGCTTCAACACACTCTTAATTAGAATTCGGATTCAGTTTCCATGGTGATGGACAAGTGTGTAAAGATTGAATCAGATTTCAAAACTTTTCTTATAGAATATGAAGCTCACGAGAAGTCTTGCAAGAAAATGACCACTTGGTCAAAGAAGGTCTTCCAAAATATTGCAGAGGTTGATGAATTTCAAGAGGAAGTTAAAGAGGATTTTGATACCGAAGATTCCAAGATCAAGGATCTTACAAACAATTTTCAGGAAAAGCTGACCCTAGAGAAAAATACTCAAAATCAACAGGTGAAGGATCTAAATGGGAAACTTAACTCTATTGCTCAAAGCTGGAATGGGGAAAGAGATCTCCAGATTGAGATCTAAGAGAAGCTTGTAAAGCAGGATGATGTTCTTAAAGCCCAGTCTGAGGTTCTGAAGGCTCAAGATGATAAGATTAAAGCCTTATAAAATCAAGCTGATGAGGACCACAAAGAGTTAAAGAAGCTAAAAACCCTTCTGAAGAAGCTAATCCCCAAGGAAAAAAGAAGACAAATAGACCAATCTGATCTTTTGTTGTAATGTCTTTCCTTGTAAATTTTTTTTCAATCTTAATGAAAACTCTGGTTTCTTGTATTTCATGATATTCTGTACTAATATTTTAGGTAATTTATTGTTTTTCCATTCCCTCAAACTCTTTTTGAAAATCAAAAAGGGGTTGAAGGAAAAAGAATTCCAAAAGGGAGAAGAATAATTTCTAAGTAAAGAAGAATTTTCCCTAGGTAAGGGGGAGTCTATCTAAGGGGGAGTTGATCATTACGAAGATTTCCACATTCAAATATTTTTTCTCATTCCGGAAATCTAGAATAAGATCCTTAGAGTTTCAAAGCATAAGGGGGAGTAAGTCATATTCACCATTATCTATAAACAAAGGGAGATAATATTTAATTTCAAAGTCTAAAAATTTATTCTAAGTCCTTACATTCTTTTTTGTAAGAATGTTTCTGCTTCCCAAAAGGGGGAGATTATTGAGTCAATAAGGTTTTCCTTATGACTTTTCCATTCTTTCTTGTTTTGAAAATCACAAACACCTTATCCTTAAGAAAATTTGTTTTTACCTTTGTTTTAATTCTATAAGGAAAATTTCCTTCCTAAACGAAATTTACCCCTACCTTATTTTAATTGTTCATATCAATATTTTTCTTAAGTATAAAAATTGGATTCATATCTAAAACCTCGGAATTGTATAATACTTAGATATGAAGCATTCTGTTTTCTGATCCAAATTCGTGTTACGAACTTCTATAAAGTTTTACTCTGAATTCCTTGTTAGGATATTTTATAAAGTTCAACAATGAATTCTGATTACGAACTTACATAAATTTATAACTCCGAATTCTGATGATGAATTCTGATTATGAAATCTCATTATGAATTCTAATGAAGAATTCTGATTACAAATTCTCATTACAAATTCTGATGATGAATTCTGATTACGAATTCTCATTATGAATTCTGATGATGAATTCTGATTATGAATTCTCATTCTGAATTCTGATGATGAATTCTAATTATGAATTCTCATTCCTAATTCTAATGATGAATTCTGATTACGAACTCTCATTACGAATTCTATTTGTGAATTCTGATTATGAATTATGGATATGAACTTGTATGAAGTTCGACTCTGAATTCTTCTACAAAACAGAATCTGAATATCTCTTTATTATAGACTCCGAATTAATTTTCTAGTTAGAATCCGAACTTTTACTTTCATTCTGAAATTTCATTTTCTCCATTCTGAATATCAGTTTTAGTTATGCTTTCACTTGTTCTATTATAAAACGATGTCATTCCTTCAGTTATCAACTAACCGTTGTTAGAGTGACATGTGTACAGGTCCCTCTGAAATTCAAGGAGAAATATGACTGTTGGAGGAGGGATCTGACCGTTGGATCTGTGCCTATAAATAAGAGCTCATTTAAAAAGAGCACAACACTTGACAACATCATTGACATCCGTGCTTACATGTTGTTGAAGTGATTTCTAGAGAGAGAGGCTCTTATCAACTCTCAAGATTTGTGTAGAAAGTTTGAATAGCGTGTTCAAACTTTGCCTTGTGAAGATTTTTTTCGTGCAACTCTAATTGTTGCTGTGTACAATCGAGGGCTTCCAGGGATAGGAAGACATAGGTTCCAACACCTTGAAGTTGAGGGCTTCCTTGCTGAGGAAGACAGAGGTGTCGACTACCTGATAGTTGAGGGCTTGCGGAGATAGCAAGACAGACTCTGATCTTCATATCGAGGTCTTACCCTGATGTGGGTAAGATAAACTTTCTTGAAATTATAAATCAAGGTACCTTTATCCAAGGTTGTTGGATACCCTTCTCTTTGTGTTAAAAGACTTATTACTTGTTACTTGTTTTTGTTAAAAGTTTTTACGCTGCATTTTGTATTGTTAAGGAAAGTATAACTTTCTTATACTTCCTTACTTTTACTCTAATTTAGTTAGATTCTATACGCTTTAAGGTAGAATCTTAGTTGGTGTAAACTTTTGTTAAGTTTCATTTCCAGATTCACTTTTTTGGAACCAAGCAAGTATTAGAACTCAGATGTGTTGTGAATTTTGGTTATACAAAATTTCCTTAGGTATTTTTTAAAGTAAAATTCACCCCCTCCCTCTTGTATTTGAGTTTCTCATACTTATATATTCGATCCTACATTTGGTATTATAGATTATATCATACTCATACATACCATCTCAACATGCCTTTGGAAAGAAGTTCCATGAATCATGGATACTAGGGTCGTTGGGTGTTTCTAACTCCACAAGTACACTTGTTATAGACCATCCAAGGAAGTAGTATCCTGAGAGGACCGATTTCACAAATACTTCACCCCATGCAATCTCTCGAGGGGAACATCTAACTATGGAACCTCCTTTACAATACATAATGGGTAAACTACCCAGTCCTTTTGGGATTAATCTAATCCTTATTTAAATGATAATGATGCAGAACAGGTTGAAACAAAAGAAATGGTGAACTTGAAGTAAGACTATCTCTAAAATAAGAGATGTATGAGGATCCTCATGATACCACTTTTTCGTCACCCCAAACACGTCACCTCAGGTCGAAACACTTACATAACAAAATAGGAATAGGAAAATGAAGCAGTTAACACCCAAAACGACTATAATTATGAAATATTATTAGTAAAAGAAGATAAGAGGATCTTATATGATATCATAAATATGGATATGATTCTGGTATAATTTAATAACATGATTTAACCATTACATAGGAGGTTAATGAACCCTCAAGTAATGGAAATTACAAGGTAAGGGTTAATATCACAATTTCATTATTATTTTAGGTTGTTTATGCATAAGTATCTTATGGTACTTATTTATCATTCATTTCCATGTTTCTTAAATGTACTTCAAAATATTATTGACAATTGTTTAAAGTAATTTTTACCCATGTCTGACTTTTTATAAAATGTTTTAAAAGGAATATTTTCATCATTTTCCAAATGAGGAACTTTATAACCTTTTCAACAAATTAAGGAAGGAATGTTTTTTAACTTATATGGTGCATGTGGATATTTTCCACCATTATAACGGCTTAACATTTTGAAGGTTTCCTTATAATATTACAAATTAAATTTCAAAATAAATGTATTCTTTTTCAATTTCATAGCTTCTAAATGATTTCAAAGTAAAAAATGGATATTTCTATCAAAGAGTTTTAATGAATTTATTAGATTATTTTCATCTATGTCAACATACTTTGTTGGATTTTATGATTAATTGAGGTTGATTTATTATGATAAGTTCTTCCATATTTTATAGAAGTTTTTATGATATATTTTACTGTGGATGTTCTATTTGGATACCAATAATGGTTTATAGTTAAAGTTTTAACATTTCATATGCTAATTTTAATACGAATGTTTATGTTATATTTTAGCCTTTTAATATAAGTATTACATTTGACTTAGTATGTGATGGGTAGGGCCTCCCATAGCCCCTCGATGCATTGGTAGGTCTCCTGAGACAAACAAGTGTCTTGGCATAGGTCCTTGATGGTATGGTTATTTGTGGTCTTGAAATAAAGCCATGATGTTATGGTCATGATGTCCGACATTATGCATTTAATTATTATGAGATTAGTTATTGATATTATATGTGATTCTTTGACTATTATAATATCCATGTGAATGTTTAAATGGAATTATTTGATTTTTTATTTTCATATTATATTGATTTTTATGTTTATAAGGCATTTGTTTCAGTTTTATACTTTCCTTAAAAGTTTACGATTATTTATGAAAGCTTCTACTGTATTGTTTAACCATACTGGGCATCTGGGCTCACCACTTTATTATGTTTTATTTTATTAGTATACCAATAAGTGTTTTATGATTGATATGAAGGGTTAATATCAGAGAATAATGGTTCTCTAAAAGTATTATCTATGTTATATTTTATGTTTAAAATTATAATGTAATGTTCATGTATTTAATCTATTTTCCAAGACTGCTAAACTGAGCGTTCATTCGGGATTTGATTCATTGTAATCATGCCAATGTATTAAAATAATGCATTGAATCTGGGAAACTAGGGTCGAAGAGTTATAGTTGTCATCAAAGTAATTTTACCAATAAACTTGGAAACATGATTTAGAAAACTTATATTAGGGATCATAACCATAAGATAGAATTTTAGGATAAGTATAGAGGAACATCCTAAAATTTTGGTAATGTAGAGATTATATGGGTATTCCTTGAATACACGTACATGTATGGATACTATAAGTGGATGTGGTTCTGGCATAGATTTAACTATGAGAAATAAATCTAACAAGGTGTTCCGGGCTTGAGTCGAGGTAGCGTGGTACATGATAATGGGCCTTACTGCACACCTGGTTTGACACTCCCAGGGGATATGCTTATGATAATTCACATTTTATTTACCCACCAATACAAAGGATTTAAAAGTAGAGATTCTCCCAAAGTAATCAATGTTTATAATTCTAGGATTTACGATGCATAAATTTATGTTATGTGTTATACCATATTTAGAGTTATACAAAAAACATAACATTATAAAATAATCTAGTATATTCCATCTTATAGAAATGGCCCCTAGAAGAAGGAATGAGAACTCTATAAATGAATATGAACTAAAGAGTAATAAGGATCATATATTTCATGGTCATAAGCCAATATTTCAAAAGAAAATAGTCTCCCATGTATTCTCATCATATGAGGAAATAGTATAATGTGTTAATATGATAAGTAAATAATTTTATGGGTCCTACGACTTTGAAGGGAAATAAGAGAAGAAGAGAATGTCTGAGAAAAAGATGTATAAAGGGAAGAAGGGAAAGAAGGAATTTCCCACATGTGATAACTATGGAAAGATTAACCCGGGTAAATGCTTGTAAGGAATGAGAGTTTGTTATAAGTGTGGAGAAAAAGGACCCTAAGTTCCTGATTTCAAGCGTAAGAATAAAGATTCCAACGTACAATGCTTCAACTTTAAAGAGATGAGATTCTATGTGAATCAAATATCCCAATCATAAAAGAAATATACCCCAGATGATGTTATTGTATAATGATCAAGATATGATACTTCTATAGATGAAGTGGAATGATTAATATGCCTATTAAAAAATATTATTTGAATACTTTATTATCAATTAACTAGTTATAAGAAATATGGAGTATATAAGGATTGTACTATAGTACTATTTCATTAAGAATTTGAGATTATATGGTACTAAGTAAAGTGACACATTTTCAAGTTAAATTTTTTGGAAAATATAAGTTTGATGGAAAGATAACCCTTAATATGTTTTTTATATTGAGATAATTTTGTTGGAATGAAGAGATGATTGATTTGGATTTATTATATTGGATATTAATGACTACCTTAAAACTTATTAATGGTTTTTTTATTCCATCATTGTTGGAGTTTAAAATTTTTTGGATTTAAGGTGTATATCAAATATTCTATGTCTTACATAAGTAATAAGGAAGCATGAAAATATTCAATAAGGTTTTATAGTAATTCAAGGTATTACCATATTTTAAGAGAATACATGATGAAGGTATTAACATGTTTCATATGTGACAAAAAAAAATTTGCATTATGTTATGTGACCATCATTATAAATTTTTGGACTGTGAGTTTGGACAGAAGTATTTTTGATAAGTCTAAAGGATAGAAAGGATTAATTTTAACATTTTATAGTATTATTTAAGGATAAAACATTTCTTAAGATTATTTTTACAATGTTATAATAATATAGTTTTAAGAAAAGGACAACCCGCAGGTTGGGTGATAACCTGTTGCATCTGGTAAGGCTGTGAGAGTTGAACCTGCAACTGAGGGGCGACAAGGTCGCATCACCTACCACTCACCTACATGATGTCCTAGTTTTTATAACATAGTTTTATTATTTAAATGGTATTATAGATGAGGTATAAGTTCATTTTTGAAACCCTAGTATGTGTTATCTCCAGTGACCTTCATACTTCCCTTTATTTATTTTAAAGTAGGGGTATCATTAAACCTTTTCCTATATGGGATTTCAAAAAAGATGTTTTCAAATGTCAAGCCCCTAGTTTTCGATCCCCATTTTTAATTACAAGGATGCGATTTGTTGAAGGAGGGGAGAATGTAACACCCATATACTTTATAATATATTCATTTATAAATAAATTTAGTTTTTGTTACTTTCTTTATTTTTATGAAAAACCATGTCAATCTTATGTTACACGCAATAATGAATTGATTTCATTACATGCAAGGCCCAGTTTTACTGAACATCGATATATTAATAAAATATTATTATATAATAGAATATATAAACTAGCCATTAAATTAGAGGTTATAAATAGTATTGACGAAAATTTTAAATTTTATATATTCCATACAATTATAACATTCATCTTATGTATTTTTAAACATGATATAAGAAAAGATTATATTTTTTAGAGAAAAGAAATATTTTTCAAAAATTATAGTTTTTACCACATTTTGATATCTAGTTTTTAGAACTTTCATATATTATATTTAAAAAATAAAATTATTCCTTGGAATCAATATATAAAAATTTAATTTTTATGAATTTTTTATACTTTTCTGATACGTTTTATATTTTGTTGAATAGTACAAATATATTAAATTTTAATTGCAAAAATCATTTTCATCAAAATAATTTATGTTGATAAATTTTATTATTTAATGGTTTTAAAATAAAAATAAAATATATTTTTTCAATTTAATATAATGTTGTTCATTGAAATTAATTTTACCATGAATTTTGATTTAAAAACATTTCAATCTTTTGCAATGTTTAAACTTTTAAAAACCTATTTTTCATTCCAATAATGAGATTATTTTTAAATTAATTACTGAAACTTCTATGTTTTGAATTTTGAAAAACGAATTCCATATTTGGAATCCGTGGGTCCAAATTATGTAAATAGGTTCCTTTTACTTTTGGGAATTATGAATATTAACTTTAGTAATTTTTTTATTATCAGAGTTAAAATTAAATATGGTAATTGAAGGTAAAAATAATGGAACCTTTTCCATGAATATAACATGAATAATATTAAAATTAATGAGTATGACAAAATGTCGCACTATCATTTCTTATAAGTTTAATAAATTTAATATAGAGATGACCTTGAGAATACATCGATTATAAATAATCTCTTAAAATATAAAATAAATACCTACATAATAAGATTTTATTTATAATTTTTAGAGATTAAATAATTTTCATTAATGATGACACAATAGTGATTATGAAATTATTTTATTAATAGAAATATCAAATAAATGATATTAAAAATATTAAAATAAATATAATTTGAAAATTTTTATGACATGAAATAATTTTATAGATAACTTAGACATGATTTTGGAATATTTAAATTATTGGTTCGAATTTATCATGTTTTTTTTATATTTTTAAAAATTAAAATATTGAATAGTATTAAAACTGACAAAAATGATATTTTCAAATAAATAATATTTTATTAAATGATATAAAAGTCATAAAAATATAAGATTTAACCAAATAACTTTTATAATTTCGTATATGTAATAAATTATCCAATTGGGGTTCTTTTGTCATTTTATAGTGACTATATTAACCATATAGTGTAAAAATACAAGAAGACACAGGAAGAATTAAACTATTTAACTAAGGATAAAATCCAAAATCTAAGGTTAAATTTATGTCATAAACATATATAAAATTTATTATTTTAGGGAATTTAGACCCATCCCCGTATTATAATATAAATGAATCACTTTTTAGATTTTCTAATCCTAAGATCAATTTGTAATAAATTAATATTTTAAGATTTTCTAAAAGTGCCCATCACATCTCTTATAAAAGGGCACTTCTCATTCTCATTAATTCACAAATTTAAAGTACATTGGATCGTACCAAAACTACCCATTTGCAGACCCAAATTCCCTAGATACATTATATAGGCCATTATTTTGTAATAATTTCATCTTATGGAGTCCTTTTGTGCAAATTAAAAGAAGATACCTGAAAAAGAGATAATTGTTTTATCACCTCTTTCAAAGTTCTTTTATTTTTTTACTTAATATTTATATGTTGTTTTCATATCAAATTAGTAACTTCCTCATATAAAATATATTTATAAGTTTTTATAATTTTGTTAAAACCATATTCCTCATTTTATCCATCCTACAAATAATAATATTGACAAGTGTGCGAACGTACGACTTACTGTCTCCACGTTGTGGTGTAATTTGTTATTCAACACTAATTTATTTGGATGGGTATAATTATGATTATAATGGATATAAATAATTAATAAAACATTATACTTATTCTCAGTTATTAATATACCATTCAATTACATACCATTTAACCATCAAGGGAATGATATTGTCGCTTGGGCTTACGTATGGCCTACCATCTCCACAATGTGGTGAGTTTCATTCTCAATGTTAACTATTCAAAAATGATTATAAAATTTATGGGATGAGTAAAAATAATAATTATGAACTTTATTCCATTATGAATATTTATAAAATACATCATATTCCTAACAAACATTACTTATATGACAAAACCGGAATGGGAAAATGAAACAGATAACACATGAAACAACTACAATACTAAAATATTATTACCAAAAGAAGATAAGAGGTTCATATATGATATCATAAATATTAATTTGATTCTGGTATAATTCAATAACATGATTTAACCATTTTATAAGAGATTAACATACCCTCAACTAAAGGAACGTTCAAGGAAAGGGTTAATTTCAAAATCTCATTATTATTCGAGGTTGTTTATACGTAAATATCTATTGAGACATTTTTATCATCCATGTCCATATTTCTTAAAATGTAATTCAATATATTATCGATAATTTTTTAAAGTAATTTTTTCACATATTTTACTTTTTATAAAATATTTGGAAAGAAATATTGCCATTGTTTTCCAAACAAGGTACTTTATAACCTTTTTGATAAATTAAGGAAAGAATGTTTTTTAAATTATACTACTGAAGTGGATATTTTCCACCATTATAACAGCTTAACATTTTTAAACTTTCCTTACAATAATACAATTTTATTTTCAAAAGAATTGTTTTCATTTATAATTTCAATGCTTCTAAATGATTTCAAAGTAAAAAAGGGATATTTCACTCAAAGAGTTTTAATATATTTATTATATTATTTTCATCTATGTAAACACCCTTTATTGGATTTTATTCTTAATTGAGGTTGATTTATTATGATACAATATTCCATATTTTATTTAAGGGTTTATGATATATATGAATGTGGCTGTTAAATTTTGATACCATTCATGGTTTATGTATAAAGTATTAGAATTTTATATGATAGTTTTAATATGCATGTTTATGTTATGTTTCACCCTTTTCATATGAAGAATGCATTGGAATTAGTAAGTGATAGGCAGGGCCTACTATAGCCCCTAGATGCATTTGTAGGTCTCATGAGACAAATTATTGTCTTGGCACAAGGCCTTGATAGAAATGTTATTTATGGTCTTGGCATGAGGTCATGACCGTATGGTTATGATGTCTGACATTATGCATTCCCTCATTATGAGATTATTTATTGATATCACATAAAATTATTCGACTAGTAGAATATCCATGTGAATGTTTAAATGGAATTATTTTATTTATTCATTCCATATTAGGTTCAAGTTTATGTTTATAAGGCTTTTGTTTCAGTTTTATGATTTCCTTAAAAGTTTATAATAATTTATTAAAGCTTATACTATATTGTTTACCCTTACTAAGCATCTGATTTCACCCCGTTGTTATGTTTTATTTTCCCAGGATACCAAGAAGTGTTTTATTATTGATATGAAGGGTTAATCTAGGATAGTAATGGAATTATCAAAGGATTATCTATGTTGTATTTTATTTTTTAAATTATAATGTAAAATTAATGTATATAATATATTTTCCAAGACTGATAAACTAATTGGTCCTTTAGGATTAATTCATTGTAATCATAAAAATGTATTAAAATAATGCACCAACTTTGGGAAAATAGGTTCAGGGAGTTACAGATGAAGTAAGATGACATGATGGACATTTATTAGGGGAAATTTCTTGATATATTCAACTAAGTTTCCTTTATCGGGTGTGGTTGCATGATATTTTGAAAGATATTCTAGATATTCGAAAATGTGATGAGAAAGTAAAAAAATTTGGGGCCCAATTTATGGACTTGATTATTCGATCCCACATTTTTGTCCCTAATAGAGGACAAGTGAAACTTTCTAAATCCTTTTTGAAGCTTGAGATTCCACGATCTATCATACCCCTTGATTTTCCATCATGGGAAGTAGTGAGGGACTATTCCTAGATTATCGAGAAATGGGTGTCTATTAGTGAAGGTTATAGTAAATATGCCTCTCAATTGGTCGAGAGAGTGGATTTTAATTCTCTGATTTTTGTGGTATTGGGTTCATGAAAGAATAGAGTGAGGAAATCTGCTAAGGTAATGGAATGACATGGAACTCTGGGGTTGAGTGGTTTGAGGTGTCCTATGTCTATAAAGTTGATCTATTTTTATTGTGATACTATGGGGAACCGTCAGTATGACTATCCTGAGGCCCATCCTATTGCCTAGTGTTTGGTGGAGAGTTAGTAAAGGAGATATATCTTAGTTAATTCATAAACCTTTCGTTGAAACCTTCAGTGCTTTTTAAAAAAATCTATGAAATTTATTTTTAACGGTAATAAAAAATTTAGTGTAAATGTTTTTCTGAAAAATTAAAAGCAATCCCTTTTCAAATATAAAGGATTTTTTAAATTAGGTTAAGGAAATGTTTTATCAAGTTGTGGATGTATTGAAAAACTATGTTAACAAGGAAGGAGTAGTTATGAAGAGTTGGTCATGAGTGAGGAGGATGGTGACACTTTGGTATCCTATTTGAGTGGAATCAACCCACTATTGTGAGGTTTTACATAGTAATGTTTTATTCAAAGGATCATGATATGGATCTTTCTTAGTTCATTTATAATAGGTTAGTTTTATAATGCCCCATACCTTTCATACATAGATATCACATCTAAATAGATGAATATTCATTACATAATATAACAAAACCACTCTAAAACCATATATGATTAGTGTATTTGGAAACATATAAACATAAAAAAATTATTCATAAAACATCTACATAATCTTTCGGTTATTTGTTCTTAACAAGAACCATTTTTGAAAAATCATATTTAATATCTTTATTTATATCCTAAGGAAAATAAAAATATGAAAAGGGTGAGCTCATATACTCAGTAAGGGTAAAAAAGGGAGATATTAATCATAACACAATCATAAGTCATATGTACACAAACAAAACATTAGAAAATAATATCCTATATATCCAATATCATGATATAATGTCATTGAATAAATAATAGAAGTCCATAAAGAATCAAAGAACTTATTCCATTAGAGCATAACATAAGAAATGAAATTTTTTCATACACAGAATCATAGAAAATAATTTTCATATTAGTTCAGGACCAATTCAAAAACCATCATAGTGGTGAAAGTCCCTTAGTGGACCGAGTTCACTCCTCATTCCAGTCTTATATTACAGAACTGGGTTTATGTCTGTTGTAGTCCTATATTACTAAACTAGGTTTACATTCCATTATAGTCCTATTTATCTAATGAGATATAAATATTTACCTAATTCATTTGGGGGAAATATAGGTCCCACCCATCACATAATGAAAACTATACATATATGAACCACAATAATATAAATCTTATCAGAACCTATAAAAGGAAATGGGTTTCCTAAAAATTTCATCATAAAATCACTAATGTAAGAGAAAAAAATCATAAGTATCAATCAATCATCAACCATTCAAATAAATAATAAGTATGGTAGAATTAGATCACATCCCTAGTAAAACATAAGTAACATCAAATAATGTCACCTTATATGGAAAATTATTTTGAAATATCACTTGAAATAATTGTTGAGGAAAATATCCTTTCCATTTTGAAAAACTATTTTTAAATAAATAAAAATTTAAAAACATTTTTAATTAAAAATAACCTTTCTAGCTTATAAATGATTCTTTTAAAACTACTTTAAACTTATTTTAAATCCATTTTCCTTAAAAATTCATAAAATATCATTTAAAACACTTTTAAAACATTTTTAGAAAACATTGATTTGAAGGAATAGAGAGTTTTTTATCAAAGAGAGAATGAAATTACATAAAGCATATAATATCGTAAAAATAAGTATATTCATGATATGAAATGTCAAAAGTCATTATATACACCTTGTAAAATAATATATGTGCATAACATATTATGTGTCCCAAAGAAGGAAAATTGAGAAGAAATTTCCTTACTGATTGGGTAACTTTTGAACCATAAAACATATTAAAGATAGACCATAAAATGAACATATAAATAACCATAAATTTAAGGTTAATTATCAAATATTTAATTCATGGTTATTATATACACCACAAAATAGAGAAACATGGTGAATATAGAATAAGTATCATAGAAATAAAAGTGAGATAACAATTCCCCTTACCTTAGGTATGATTTCCTTTTTACATATATAAACCTCCTAAATAATGGTTTAATGAATGTTATTAATTTACAACAGTACCAAATTCATATTTATGTTATCATATATTATCCTATTATATCATATCATCACCCATTGTTACTAATATTTTGTTATTACCCTTGTTTTAAGTGTTAGCTGCTTCATTTTCCTTTGCATGTTTTGTCATATAAGTCTTGATTCTTATGCATAGGATATAGTTCTGTCTTCTACATAATTATTTTAGGGTAACAGATTTCATATTTATTCCTTATATATATTTATATAATAATTACTTAATGGTTATAAAGTAAAATTAATCGCATCATGATGTGGAGACGGTAGGTCGTACGTACACACGAGTGATGGTATCATTCCATTAATTATAAAAGGGTATAAAATTCAATGATAATATATATATATATTACATAATAAACATAATGTTATAATTTTGAAATATATCTATTATTTCCATTATTATACCTATCCTGGTAAATTTGTGATGAAAAAAAGGTTACACAACTACATGGAGACGGTAAGCCATGCGTATGCTCACACGGTGCTTTTGTTTTTCATAGGATGCATAAAATGTGGAATATGGTAGCTCCATAATCATAATAAAATCTTATAATATAGTTGATACTAGATTTATCACTTTATAATGTAAAAAACAGATGAATAGGAAGTATAAGAAGAAATAATCAAGAAAGTGTAGGTAAAGATGATTACCTCTTCTTCGATGAACATCCTTTAGATATCCTCTTACAGACATTTGGGTTGGTGTCTTGAGAAGAAAAAAACCTCTAAAATTTGAGTAAGTAATATAAAATTAGAAATTTTTAGTGGATGGTTGAGCTTGAAGGCTCATAATTATGTGAAGATGTGAGAGAGGAGGTGTCCTTTTATAATTGATGTGAGGGACACTTTTGTAATTTCAAATAATATTAAATTATAATAAATTAACTTTCAATAAAAATTCCAAACAATGTACATGGATTAGAATATAATATACAATATGGTTTTAATAATATCATAAAATATAATTTATAAAAGTTTTGGTGTGGTTTTAAATCTTATCATTTTGATTTACCCCTTAGTTATTTTTAACCTTCACCAAAGTAACCACTATTTTAATCATAAATGGTTAGTATTGTTACTATGAATGAAAAAATGACACATAAATGGAATATTTATTATTATTTTAACTATATTAAATTCAAATGGTCAAATATAATATTTTTATGAATTTTATAAAATTAAATAAAATATTATTTTGACAAATTATCATTAATGTCAATTTTGACACTATTCATTCAATTTGACTTCAAATACACCTAAACACAGAGGAAAATAGAATATAATAATTTAAAACCACTTTAATATGTCATATAGATCTATAAAATTCATTTAAAATATTAAATATTTCAAATTATATAAAAATTATTTTTTTAAATCATTTATTTTATTTACTGTTAATTAAATAAATATTGTATTAGAATTTTCCAAGAATTAAAGGTAATTATATCACTTATAAAAATTAAAAATAAATTTCTAAAATGAAAATAATTTCATTAAGATAACAATATACATTTAGTTTCATTTATATATTTATTTTCCCACATTGGAACACATAAAAGATATTAAATACGAAGAGAGTGACATTTTGTAACTATATTTGATAAAAATAATATATAATATATTTGCATGGAACAATATCTATTAAATAAATAAAATTAGAGACTAAAGAGATAAGGTTTGAATATTATGAATCCAATAATTTTTTGGTAAAGTTTAGGTCATGGTTATTCCCTTGTCTTTTTGTTTTAACCCATATTTAACAATTTAAACTTGTATCTTGACAACACAGATTTTTACTATTTAAGGGTTAATATAGTTAATATTGAATTCCAAACAACCAATAAATGGATCATGGATTAAATTTTAATCCTTATCCCAATTAGATGTATGAAGATAACACTTTTAGGAATTTTATAACATTTAATAAAATATTATTTACTATATAATATTAATAATGTCGATTTTATGAACTATTATTTACATTGACATTAATAATATTTATAAAAAAGATAACATAGAAAAATAAATATTATAATAAATCCCTAATACATAAAATTAATTTATAGAATTACTTTTTGACATTATTTATATAAAATTATATTTATTTTAATATTTTTAGTAACATTTATTTGATACTTAGATTAATAAAATAATTAACACCTCAGTGTTGTCTATTTATTTAATATAATTATTTATTTACCAAAAATTTAAATAAAATCCATGATGAAGATAAATATTCAAAATTTAATAATAATATTTATAGAGAAAATATATCGTTTTGGTAACCCCGCATTAAAAATGATATATTATTTAAAACATAAATGTGACATTTTTGATTTTTTATTAAATAAAATATTATAAATATCATAACATCAACTAAGTGGAAAAACATTATAACATAAATTAATATCATGAAAATATGTTTAATAAGTTAAAATATTACACTTAGTTTCTTTCATAACATAACTTTTTCCCCATGAGGACACATAAGGGATATTTAAGACAAATGAAATGAAATTTTTTGACTTTTTTAT
Organism: Viscum album; assembly: GCA_963277665.1. Classification (NCBI taxonomy): domain Eukaryota; kingdom Viridiplantae; phylum Streptophyta; class Magnoliopsida; order Santalales; family Viscaceae; genus Viscum; species Viscum album. The sequence goes on from OY728148.1 coordinate 1,611,373,376, forward strand.
TATAATTTTATAGAAGACGTTTTCATGGACATGTGTCCATTAAACAACTAAATTTGGATCCTTAGGTTTTATTAGTCAAATTATATTCATACAATAAAATTTAGGCTTGTGTTAGTGTAATTTTATATTCCTTATCATTTTATTTTTAACATAAATTACTTAATTTACGCTTTACTATGGTAACAAATTTTACCAAGGTTACTATTCATATTACCCAAAAATAAAATGGACCTAGTCACAAAATTTTTACCTTATGAATACAAATTTTACATTGATTTTTTAAAATTAAAAATATAGAAGTTCTAGAATTTATTTAAAATAAAACTAGTAGAACTCCATGGAAAACAGTTTTTTAGAAAATACCCTTTTATGAAATAAAATGTTTTATAATAAATTGATGTTTAAAATCATTTTCAAAAACCCTAATTTTATTATTTTAAATAAAAATTACTAATTAAATTTTAAAAATAATCCAAAAATAATTTTACCTTGTAATGTTGTTAAAAGAAAATATAGTTTTCAATAAAAAATAAGTATTTTCACTATTCATCAAAAGGTGCAACTTTTTAGAAAAAACTGAAAAATTCACCCTAAGATAATTTTAACATTACAATTTCCAAAAATAAAATATTTTTTGTCAAATAAAATTTATAAAAGTGTAAAATTTTAATATTAAAATAGGATTTCCATTAAAAGGCCACAAAACCGCCTTTTTATAAAATATTACTTTTTTATGCTTAGAAATGTGATTGCCCTTATTTTAGGCCTATAAAAATAGTGGATGAATTCAAAAACATTTAATTGAATAAAAAACATAAAAATTTAATTAATATTTTCAATAATAGTGATTAATTTAAATTATTAAGATAAAACACCTTTATAGGAATAAAAATAGTTTTTCATGATTAATTTATAATTAATTAGTCACCAAAAGATTTCATTTTTCATAGTTCAGTTAATCCTATTTATACCCTTCATTCTAACAGCTAGGTTATAATAAAAATAAGTAATTAAGTTTCATAGAAACTCAATGTTTCATGTAATGCAAGCTAAGCCGGTGTTGCATGCAATGCATGACATAAAAGAAATCAAATTATTATTATTTTTAAAATATATTGCATAAAATTATCGGGGTTTATATTCTACCCCCATAAAATGAATTTCTACCTTGAAATTCGTCTCTCTAGTGCAAAAAATTGAGGATAACACTTCTTCATCATACCCTAAGTTCCTATATAGCTTCTTCAAACTCATGGTTTCTCCAAAAAAACATTGACCAATTGAGTGGTACTATTATGTAGATCTTTATATCCATGATCTAGAATTTATATTGGTTTCTCTTCTTAAGAATGATCTTTCTACAGTGGTATGACATATGATTTTTGTACAATTGAAAGATCATGTATGTAATTCCTCAGAATATATACACAGAACACATCATAAACTCCAGAGAGATTTAGTGGAAGAAAAAAATCGATAATCTACCATTCTGATATGATCAAGAAATTTTTTAAAAAAATAACATCCTTTTAATTTGAAATTTCACTTTGAAAATCAGATGTTAATTTTTGACATATTATTTTTTTGGAAACCCACATTGTAATAATTAAAAGTAAAACTTTCTTTAAAAATGGAATGTTGGAAAAAAAATGGTTATCTAAAGTAACTCATAACTAGGTTTCCATATAATATAAAAATAGTGGAAGGTGAAAACATGGATATATAATTTAAAATTAACTATCAGGTTCTAATGGAGAGTAATAGAGAACCCATTCATTATAAAGTTAACCATCACAAAATGATAAATTTGTGATGATATAAGGGACCATTTGATTCATCAGAAATGAATATTCTAGGATAAATTTTAGTTTCAAGATACTTCTCCTAAATTTGAATAATTTTCAAAAGAAGATATACGTAATTGATTTCATTACATTTTTTAGAAAAATCTCATCCATTGGTTCTTCCTTGATCATTTCCATTTCATATCTTTCACCAAGAAATGATGTTTAAATTGTAATTCCTTCAGAACTAGTGAATTATAACATCTATAATGGGATGAAAATTTATTCTTTTTGCCTCTAGTTATCATAAAAAATGGTTGGAATAGGTTTTCCGATATGAAAAAAAATATTTATATGGTTGCGTAAAACATTAATCTATAAAAAATCATCCAAATTTAAATTTAAACAATTTTATATATAATTACCCTTAAGAACCTTTATAAAGATGAAAATACAAAACTTTAAAAATAATGTAAATAACTTTCAAAAATCAAATTATCATTAAGCCCACAAAAACACATAATGTAGCTATTAATTATCACACACCAAACATTTCAATACCATTATCATGTATTCTATTGAAACATGGAAATAACCAAAATTACTATAAATCCTTTGTGAAAACATGCATGCTTTAAAAAACTAACTCTTTCAACATATTACTAATGATTTCAAAGGCCATAAATATTGTCACATTTATTTTATCACAATCAAACATCTCTTTATGAACATATTAAGGATTATCTTTATCTTAATCATGTTTTCTCAAAAAATATCACCTTACTACCTAAATCACTTTTCATGGTTACCAATACCATTCAAAATATACATTCAAATACTTTAGGAAAGAATATAATGGAATAATCCTTAGATGTTTCATTATTCCATGATACCATAAAATTATTCTTGATTTATATTACATTAAAACATAATCATTCCACTATCATCACAAACCATTAACCAAGATTCATCTATTTTATTCCTTAACACTTCTTTCTACTCATATATTGTTAAAAGTCTCTTTATCATCAACTATATAAACCTTACTCATAAAAACTTTCTAATTTTATTCACAAGCTTTACCCCTAGAAAATTTATTTTCATAATGCCCATACATTCCACATTTAAAACATTTAACTCTCCATAGTGACTTAATAATACCTTTACCCTCACACATTGAGTTAACTAAAACATTTCCATTGCAATTAATTGCTTTATGTCCTTTTTTCCACACCCAAATAATATTCCAGCTCTATTGAAACATTATCCTTGATGCCTCTTACCACAAGATTTACATAAGGAAAATTGAACAATCTTTCCTTTGTGGTAACCATGAAACTTTATCTTTATCTTATTATATTGGTTGGGAAACTCAAAAGGTTGAGATTATTGAACATATTTGGAGATTGAGGATTTGTAATAATAATTATAATTCACCTTACAACTCCCATTCCATTTGGTTTATCATGTGAAAGATCATTCCATTGTCCATATTATTCATCATTATCTTGAATCCACCTAGTTCCTACCATTGTCTAAATCCCAAAAATAATAGTGTGAGAAACAATAATCAAATTTGGAAAACATCATAATCAAGGGAAATTACTTATAAAATATTAATCTATAACACCTTAGGTTTAAATTATATAATTCCTGATCATTACCAAAACTCTAAGATTTTAAAATATACATATAATTAGTGTTATTAATAATGTTTTATCATCCTGGTTTCCAAAGGTTGATTGAACATTTACTCTAATACCAACTATAACAACCCATACTGTTGATACATAGATATTACATCTAAATAAACTAACATTCATTACATAACATAACAAAACCATGCTATAACCATATAGGTTTAGAGTATTTGGAAACATGGAAACATAAAAAACTTATTCATAAAACTTTTACACCATCTCCAACTTATTCTGTCATAACTAGAACCCTTTTTGATACATGTTATTCAATTCATTTCTTAATATATTGTAAAAAATAAACATATAAAATGGGTGATTTCAGATTCTAAATAAGGGTATAAAATAGAGATATAAATCATAACATAATCATAAGGTATAATTATATAAACAAAACATTTGAAAACCATATCCTATATATTAAAGAACATGATATCTTATCATGTAATAAATCATCCAAGATCATAAAGAATCAGTGAAAAAATTCCACGAGAGCATAAAATAAGACATGAAATTATGAAATACACATAAGTATATAAAATCATTTTCATATTTTTCATGGATCACTTACAAGTCAATAATAGAAGACACATTCCCTTACTAAACCATGTTCACTCATTATCTCGTCCCAATATTACTAAACCGAGTTAACTTCCATTCTAGTAAAGTATTATTGAATCAAGTTTACTTACCATTCTTGTTCTGTTTATCTCATGAGGTATAAATATTTACCCAATCTATTAGATGGGGATATAGGTATCACCATTCCTATAATTAAAACTATATATATGTATGCCACAAGATCATAAATCATATCAAAACCCATAACAAGAAATGGATTTCATAGAAATTTCAAAATAACACAACTCATTAAAATGAAAAAAACAATATGTATAAAAAATCATTAAGAATTAAAATAAAGTATAAGAATGGTATCATTGGATCACATCTCAATTGAATCATAAGTAACATAAAAAAAGTTATCTTAGATTGAAAATGATTTTGAAAGATCACTTGAAATAATTCATAAGGAAAATATCCTTTCTATTTTGGAAAACTATTTTTAATTTATAACATATTTAGAAAAACAAATTCATTTAAAATAACCTTAAAACATATAAATGAACCTTTTAAAACTATTTTAAATATCTTTGATATCCCTTTTACATAAAAAATTTGAAAATATCATTTTAAAAAACAATAAACATTTTTTAAAAACATTGATTTGATGGAATGAAAAATTTCGAATGAAGAGAGAATAAAATTACATGAAACATATAATATCATTAAAATAATCATATTCATGTTAATACAAGTCAAATGGTAGTATATAAATTTTTTTAAAATAATATTGGTGCATAACATAACATGTGTCTCAAAGAAGGAAAATTGGGACAAAATTACCTTACTGATTGGTAACTTTTAAATCGTAAACCACATGAAAGAGAGATCATAAAATGGATATGTAAATACCCATATATTATAGGTTAGTTATCAAATATTACATTCATGTGTAGTATATAAACCACAAAAATTAAATGAATGGTGAATATGTCCTAAGTCTCATAGAAATAAATGTGAGATTAGAAATCCCCTTACCCTAGATCTGATTTACTTCATACGAATCTGAAACTCATGTATTGTGGTTTAAATAATATTATTAATTTAAAATGTAACCATATTAATATTTATTATATCATATATGATTATCTCATATCCTCTTATATCCTGCTATTAATAATATTTTATTATTACCATTCTTTTAGGTGTTAACCGCTTTATTTTAATATGCATGTTCTATCCAATAAGTTACAATTCTTGTGTGTAAGATATAATTACTTCATCTAAAAAATTATATTAAGGTAATATATTTCATATTTATTAATTATATCTATGAATATAATTTTTTTTTGGTTGGTGAGAAATGGAAATGAATTGTATCACGTCATTGAGACGATAAGCTGTAAATACGAATGAGTGATGATATCATTCCCTTAATGGTAAAAGGGTAAAGAAGTGAATGGTATAAATATATTTTTATAGAATAAATATCATTTTATAATTATTATATATATCTATTTTTTCCATCATTATATCCAATCAATTAAATTGGTGTTGAAAAATATATTAAACGAGGACGTGGAGATGGTAAGCCGTACGTATGCATGCATAATGCTTTTGTTTTTTATAGGATGGATAAAAGGTGGAATATGGTTTCACCATAATAATAATAATATCTCAAAATATAGGTGACAATGGATTTATTAATTTATAATTGAAATAACACATTAAGAGGATATAGAATAAAAAATAATTTTGAAAGAGTCTGTAAAGACAAGTACCTCTTCTTCAGAGAACTTATTTTAGATCTCCTCTTAGAGACTCTAGGGTTTGTATTTTGAGAAGAATATCTCTTATATAATGTGGATATGAAAGTTTAAAAGATAAATTGGAAGGGTATGGTTGACTCTGAAGGCTAAAAATTATTAGAATATCTGATGGAAGAGGTGTCCTTTTATAATTGAGATGAAGGGAAATATTGGAATTTCTCAAAAGATTAAATTTTAATAAATTCATTTTCTGTCAAAATTCCACAAAATGACTGTGTATTAGTAGATAATATAGGATAGGGTTTTAATAACATATACCAATATAATTTATACAAGTTTTGGTGTCATTTTATACCTTATCATTTTGATTTACCCCTTGGTTAGTTGTTTTTAACCTTAACCGTGGTAACCATTATTTTAATAATTTAGGTATAATAATGTTAATATAAATAAAAAATTGAATAATAAATGGAAAATTTATGATTTTTTAAACTATATTATATTAAAATTGTCAAATATAATATTTTTATGAATTTTATAAAATTAAATTAAATATTATTTTTGATAAATTATCATTAATGTTAATTTTGATTCAATTCATTTAATTTGAATTAAAATACATAAAAAAATTACACTTTAATGATTTAAAAACTCTTTGATATGTCATATAGATACATAAAATTCAGTTCAAATAATAAATCATTCAAATTACATCGAGATTAATATTTCTAAAATAATTTATTTTATTTTCCTATGAATTAAATAAATACCATATTAGCATTTCTCAAGAATTTAAGTTAAATATATAACATCTAAAAATTAAAAAAAAATCTATAAAATGAAAAAAAATATAATTAATATCAAAATATAAATTTATTTTCATTTATATATTGATTTTTTCCCTATGTGAACACATAAAAGATATTAAATACAAAGAGAGTGACATTTTGTAACTATCTTTGTTTTAAATAATATATATTCCATTTTCTTGGAAAAATGTAAAATAAATAACTAAAATTATATCGTAATGTGATAATGGACCAACATTATTAATCCAAAACTTCTTTGGATAAGTTTAAGTCATGTTAATACACTTATAGTTTTTTTAATCCTTATTTAACCATTTTAACCCGTACTTTGACAACATAGATTTTTACTATTTAAGCCTTAATATAGTTACTCTAAAATTAAAAAAGACTAATAAATGGATCATGGATGAGATATTAATAAATAAAAAAATTACTTTTATGAATCTAATATTTTTAGAAATTTTATATCATTTAATAAAATATTATTTACTATAAAAGTTTCATAATGTCAATTTTATGAACTATTCATTACTTTGACAATAATAATGTTTTTAAAATATGATAAATTTGAAATAAATATTTTAATACATCCCTAATAAGTATCATTAATCTATAAATTTCTTGGATGATATTAATTATATCAAATTATATTTATTTTAATATTTTTACTATCATTTATTTGATATTACCATTAATAAAATAATCATCAGATCAGTATTGTGTAATTATTTAATATACCTATTTGTTTAGTAAATAATATCTATAAAATAAAATTTTTAAGATAAATCTTATAGATTTCATAATAATATATATAGTCTAGTATATCTTTTGGGTAACCCTTTATTAAAAATGATATATTATTTAAAATAAAAAATGTGATATCTTTGAATTTTTATTAAACAAAATATCATAAATATCACAATCTCAACTAAGTGTCAAAAAAAAGAAAAAAATAAATTTATATCATAAAAATATTTGTAATATTTTTTTAAAAAAAAATATAGATTCATTCATAATATACCTTTTTCCCATGTGGAAACATAATGTATATTTAAGAAAAAGAAAGTGATATTTTGGGACTCTCTTTGATTTCAATATTATATAAATAATTTTCATTGACATGTGTCCATTAAATAGATCAATTTATATCCCTAGGTATTAATTATCTAATTATATTCTTATAATAAAATTTGTGCAAGTTTTAGTGGCATTTTTTAGTCCTTATCATTTATTTTTAACCTAAATTGCCCAATTTATCTTTTACAGTGATAACAAAATTTACCAAGGTTACTGTTCATATTGGAAAAAATTAATGGCATCTATTCAATAAATTTAAACCTTTTTAATCCATAATTTTTATCCTTTTTTTAATTCAAAACACATAAGTGTCAATATTTAATTTAAAATAAAACCAGTAAAACGCCATGAAAATCATGTTTTTGGAAAAATGCCATTTTAAAACATAAAATGTTTTTATAATAAATCAATGTATAATGTCCTTTTAAAAAACAATATTTAGATTATTTTAAATTAAAATTAACTAATTAAAATTTAAAATTAATCCCAAACATAATTTTACCTTCTAAAGTATTTAAAAAAACACAGTTTACAAAAAAATCAATATTTTCACTATTAATCAAAAGATAAAACTTTTCAGGAAAAAAACTGAAACATTCACCATAAGATAATTTTAAAATTAAAATTAAAAAAAAGTAGTTTTTTTTGTCAAATAAAATTTATAAATGTTTCAAATTTTAGTTTTGAAGCAATTCTTCCATTAAAAGATAGCAAAATGACCTTTTAGAAAAATACATATTTTTATGCTTAAAAATGGGTTTGTTCTTATTTTATACCTATAAAACATATTGGATTAATTTAAAAAATTAATTTGATATAAAAAATATAAATTTCAATAATATAATTCATTAATAGTTATTAATTTAATTTATTTTGATAAAAATACATTGTGGGAATAAGAAAAGGTTTTTATAAAAATATATCCTCTATTTTAAATTTTTTATCTTCATTTGTAATTAATAGGTCCCCAAATAATTCATATTTTTGTAATCCATTTAATCTTATTTAGTCCTTCCATTCTAATTGAAAGTTTATAAAAAAATAATAAAATTATTTTTCTTAGAAACTCAGTGTTTCATGTAAGATAAGCTAAGTCGGTGTTGCATGTAGCACAACACATCAAAGGAATAATTTTTTTTATATCTATTTCATAAATATCTCAAGGTGTTACCAGTTTTTTTGAAAGGTATCTTCTGAGAGAGTGTTCTGGGGGTGGTTGTGTTCTAGCTGTAACGAGATTCCAAAGAGTTATCCTGAAGGATAGTTTTTGGGATTTTCCCATTTTCCCTTTCTGATATATATTTTTTTGATTTTAAAGGCTGAGAATTGTTTGAGAGGTATCTGATGTAGTGCTAGAGAATACTCTTGAGCCTTATTTTATCATTTTGGTATGGCTAGTAGTTCAGGATAATTTTCATTAAATTTAAAAGTTTTTTAATGATTTTATAATTTATAAATGAGTTTTAAAATGGTTTTAAAATTATGGGAGTAATTTCATATTGTTGAACGTTTATTTGGAAATAATTTTGAATTTTTTAAAATTATTCTATAATTTTTTTTAGTGTTTGTAAATTTTGGAAGTAATAATGACCCTTTTTCAAAATTATTTATAAGTTAGTTTAATTAAAAATATAATACTTCTAATAAAATCTTTACCCTTATACATGAAAATAGAGTTTCATAATGGTAAGTCTTATTATAAAAGAGTTGTGTAATGTTAATCGATTTTTTATGTGTTGGGCATGGATAGGTGGTATTTCCTTGAGTAACACAAGGGTAAGAAAGTATTGAATTTGGCTACGTAAGGGTAACCTGGACCTTATTTTCACTGCATAAAGGCCCTTCCCTACTTGTGTAAGGGTACCAGCTTATTTGAGGGTGTGTTATATAAGGGTTATCCCATTTGAGGGTGTGTTGTGTAATGGTTAACCCATGTTAGGGTGAGTTACATAAGGTTTGGTCGAGTTTTTTTAAGGAATTTGTAAGGGTCTGCTAAAGTAACCCTAACATGGTCTTTTCAAATGAACTTTGTAAGGGTAAAGAAAGATACCCTTATGGAGACCCATGAGTTGGTTATGGGTATCTACTTTTAATTAGTTTTTGTATTTCCTTCCTCTCAATATGAAAACCATTTTAACTTATATTTCAATGATTTGAGAATTCTAAATTCATGTTTTTAATTAATTTGAGTTGTTTTATAATTTATAACTACTTATTGAATATTTTAATCAATCTACAATAATTTTCCAAGCCATAAACCTTTGGGATTATTACATGGGAAAGAAATTATGGAAGTTTGAAATAGTTTTATAAGTATCAATGGGGGTATATTTATTTCATAAAAATCAGTTTATTCCCCTCAAATGATTCTTTATTTTTTCTCATGAGTTTCAGGGACCCAATACCTTAAATTTCATGTTTTTTGAAGTAATCTACAAATATTTCAAGGCTTATCATGATTCTGGACCCATGTGTGGTAACTTATCTATCCTATACCCTTTGGGTTTAGTGTCAATGATCCTTGTTTTCTTGTTAGGGTATCTAAAGACTTATCCTTCTATCTTATAAAATAATTCTTTATGAATGGTATCACTATAATTCCTCCCTTACAGTGTTCTTGTCTACTTATGTTTTGGATGATGTTGGTCTATGTGTGTTTACAATTTATGTGGAACGTGGGGAGGATTTCAAGAACACCATATAGATAGAAAGAAATTAATGAAATGAAATGAACCATAAATGAAGTGAAATTAAATGGTGAAAGAGGGGTGTTGTTTGTGTGCCATATGTTTCCAATGTTATTTCCATTTTTAAGCCCCTAAAATTCATGATTAATATTTTGGTTACTTCCTTGATGATTTTTTAATGTTTAATGATGTGTTTGCTGTTGTTAATGGACCTTGGAACCCCTATAATGGATAATCACTTAAAGAGGAAAATGATAATGGTAAACTCTATGAAATAATATATGAACTATGAATATGAATTTTTAGAAATATTTTTATGTTTATTATTGGTTTCTCTTATGTGGAAATGGGGTGTGGAAGTAATTATTTTTAATATTACTACCCTAAAATTGTATAAAAATTTGTTTCAGAAATGGAAACGGGAAATGTGAATGAGAAAAAAAGGGGAAGTGTGTTGTGGATTAATGATTAATGAAAAGTAATGAATGGTTATGGGTTGAATAATTTTGATTAACAAGGAATATATGAATTTATAATGGGACATGGGATGATTAATGGTTAAGTATGAATAAATTAATAAATAAAAAACCAAACATAGGTGAAAATTATAAACTGATGGGGAAATAGAATGAAATGGTTGTGGTAAAATGTTGTTTATTGGACTCCTATTTTTATGGATATTGGATGTGATTTTGTTTTTATTTATGCCTTATATTGTCGATGGAAATTTTGAATGTGGTGTGGAAGTAGGAAATCTGTCGTGGAACTTTCATGGGTTATAATGGCTCAGAGTTGTTACATATTTTCATGATATATAATGGATCATGGGGGTTAAAAACATTATTATGTTCTATAATATCTTGAGTTTGGTATATATATGATCAGTCTGTGATGGAAATAATTCTATAGTTAATTAGTCGTGGTGATAATGAGAGAATGTGGCAGTTCATAGTGGGGGTTGTGCATGGTAGGGGGAGGGACTGAGGTTGATTCTATACATGTTCATGAAACCCTAATATTGATAATTGAATAACGTTAGTGAGAAATGTACATGGAACGAGTAGATAATTAGGTTATTGTCCTTGATGATTACATTACCCTACCAACATATATTTATAAAGTGATGGAATTCTATTTTTTGAGGTAATGTGGTTGTGGATGTAGTTATACAGTATTGTAGTGATGTGGTTGCAGATGTTTTATATGAAGGTTAATGATATGTTTGTGGTGTATACTCATAATAATGTCCCTATTATTATGGGATGGTGATCTTATCATATCACTAATTGTTTGAGGGAGAAACATTTGGGGACATGTTGGAGTTGAGATGAGTATAATCTTGGAAACAAAGAGGAAGTGTCGTGGTGATGATTATTGACTCATGGTTTGGTTTGGTTATGAAAGGTGGGGTTTTTTTATATATGGTGGAGGAATGAAAATAGAATATCATGTTTGGTTTATTTAATTCCACTTATTTATTCTTGATATTTTGGCATTTGGTCATTTTATTTTCCCTCCTTTTTATTATTGATGATTTTGTTTTGAAAGTTTTATTGGATTGTTTCTCACCTAATTAATATTGTATATTTGTTGCACATAGATGTTGGTATTTTTATAGGGGTGATCCTATTGAGTATTCAAAAGGGATCACCCCACCATTGTTTTCTAGTGTTTTAAAGTAAGACCATTAGAGCTCAAGGTACTATATAGGTAGCATGGATGGATATGTAGTCGGCTTGGAGTTTAGAGTTTTTTTTATTTTATTATTTTCTATGTACATGTATTATAGTATGGTCTAGTTTCCTTTATTTTATATTATGATATGGATTTTATTGGTGATTGATACCCTATTTCCTGGGCCTATTCTATTTATTTAGGGTAATGCTTTCCGTGTGGTATATTTTTATACCCTCAGTACTAATTTCCATCCTAAGGCCTAATAATGTGAGGACTCAATGGTCATTATCTCCTTTTCTCCTTTTGCATCCAATAATGCTTCTTTTTCTCAACCAAGATAGATTCCATTTTAGGGATGAGTTTATGAAATATAACATTGAATCCTCTGAACTAATGTTATCTCCCACATGGTTCTCTATCTACAAAACTACTCTATCTATCTTCAGGAGAAATTTCATCCTACTCCCAAAAACTACTAGGAAATGGACTTATACCTATGGTTTTAGGAGAATCATGGGTATAGGTTTCATGGGGAAAACTTTTTCTTCTGAAAGACCTATACCCATGGTTCTCCCAAAACCATGGGTATAAGTCAAACCTATACCCATGGTTTTCAAAGAACCATGGGTATAGGTTTTTAAAGAATTAATTTTTTGGGGGAAGACCTATACCCACGGTTCTCAAACACCATGGCTATAGATTTCTCTATACCAATGGTTTTTGTAAACTATAGAAATAGGTTTAGTACAATTTGTTTTTTGACATATACCTTTGGTTTGACCAAAATGTGGGTATAGGTTGACTAAATTGTTTCATTAAAATAAAAATACAAGTCTATATTTTAATATAATTATATATATATTGTATATAAGAACATAAAATGTGTGATAGAGTAGTTGTAATGTTATTGGACTGTTAGGGGGAAGGTGATGTGATCAAATCCCAACATGTATTTTTTTTAATAAATGACCTATACCCTTGGTTTTTCAAACCATGGGTATAGGTTTGCACATAAAAAATTACTATACCCATAGATTGGATTCTGATGGATCATAGAACCTTGGGTATATCCTATACCCATGATTTGGAAACATGAGTAGAGGTAAAAATTCTAGTAGTGAAATCCAGCGTACGTCCCTACAAGGAATCTTCAATTTGTTAATTCTTACATGGGATCTTTGATATATGTGGTATTTTATGAAAAAATGATAACTTATCACCTAGATTCTTTTCCTAATCCATTAATATTAAAAAATATATATTAAGAAACATTTCCTGGGAGATTTTCATGTGTTCTGTAGGCCTCATCGTGTACTTGGATATGGTCATGCTACTTAGTGGAGGGTCCATCATGCATGGGTAAAAATATATCCGGAATAAAATATCAAGATCAAACTATGGTAGATGATTCCCATCATGATTTGATGGAAAATATCATCCACTAATGAATCACTATTATATATAAGAGACTCTATGAAAGGATAATCATCTAATTAATGAGAGTCTAAACCAAATGGAAATATGAATCCTATACTTTAGCCTAACCTGTATCACCTAATGACCATACTTTTCTTTTCTAACCCTAGAGGATTATATAATCATAATTAATTTATCATATCCAACCTATATGATTTTTTTTCTAATTAACTGTAACTTCCATCCATACTACAATAAAGGGTTTCATTACGTATAAGGGGTAAAGAAACCACCTCAAATAACAAGAATATGATATATCTCAACTGAGTCTCACAAGACAATGCATCATCACTCACTAATCAGTGATGATAGGCCAAACCATAGGCATAATATATTCACAATTATATCTATTCACAGAAGATAACTATCAATTGGTAACACCCATTATTTTATCGGATAAACCCACAAGGATTACAGAATACTAAGATATGATGATAGAAGGATTCCAAATATCCTAACTGACCACTATACGATGTATGTATCAACATTAATTTTCTCTATAATGATTTCATAGATAATTGGGTTGATTAGTATGTTATTAGTGTCCTATATAAAGGATATGTCAGACTCCACACCCATGAAAGTCTCTTTAGTATGATAATAAAATTTAAGAGACCCCTCAACATAGTTTCCCTAAATTCCCAAATCAATATTCACAAGACAACTAACTATAGACTCCATCAATAAGTATTTACCACTATGATACAAAATCAAACTTCACCCAACCCACTATAAATCCTCCAAGAACTGTAATGAGTCGAATGTTTCACCCCATGTTTATCTCTGATAGACCATGGGATGGTTACTACCATTGATTTTGAATATTACTTAATATGAGAGGCCTTAGAATATATCAACCTACAATGTAAAAATAGCTCCAACGAATAAAATAAATAGAAACACAATAATTATATATACACATAAAATTAAACTATATAAAATACATGAATGAAGCATAAAATACAAGAACAATAAGACATAAGAAAATAGTAAAGGAACTGTACATCCAACAATCCTCTAAATCTAACAGAAAAGTGGCCCTACTAATGTCCTCCTCACTGTGTATACTCCTAGACTAATATCTTACTGTAATAACCACCATCACCTTTATAAACCACCATTCTTCATTGATCATCACTAATAATCACCTTCAAACAAGATACACCATCTCCATGTCCACTAATTCCATCTCTAAAATTTTTATCATCCACATGGACAAAACACATATTGGGATAAAGCTCATGCATGGGTGACTAAAAACATACTCAATAGTATTCTCTGAAAGAATAATGTAAATACATAAAACAAGTAATCTCAAACTATGGTATAGGAATAAAACTAGGAGGAAGAAAAGTAAGGATCCCAGTATTCTCACCCACTAGAATTCACAATGATGGAAAGAAGTCCCGGTCATTTTATATCCAATCCTCAAGAATTAAACCTCAAGAGTAACTTAGGATTATTGAATAATAAAAACTCCACAAATTCTAAATCGGATATCCCATTTTATCATCTCATCTCAAGAGAAACCAATAGGGGTCATAAATATCAATGTACTCAATCATATCATTCATTTTTCTACACTACCTCCAAAATCTATTAATAGGAACGTGCTCCTTAATATGGTAAAAATATAATTTGAGGTATTACCACACCTTATCATACACTATTACCGCATCACCACTCTCTAAATCCATTTTCAAACTTGTTCTTTGCCGAAGTATATGTCTTTATCAAGGAAGTAATCATATTCACCAAGGCATGAAAACACACATGCCTCACAAAATATGGAATGGAGGATATGTGCCTCCTCAAGTATCACATCGAAGGTGATGAAGGTCTTTACTCTATAAATAGAATACCCACACCCTGAGTTTGACATAATAGATGAGGTAAGACCAAACATAATAGATATAGGACCCTCATATGTAGAGGAAACTCAACTCAAGTGGTACACAATAGACATGTAAGTTATTAACCTCATAGATAAAGGGAACACACCTAGAGTGGCACAAAATAGATGAGGGTAATCCAAAAATTATCTTTAATATCAAGTACCCAAACCTTGTCAAGTAACACACCAAAAACAAGGGGGACTCTGACTATATGAATTTTATAACTGTAACACATAATCCCTATTTTAATCGATAGAGAGGTAAGAAGACTAAACTATTTTTATCACTTATGATTCATAAGATAATATTTCCATCACATCCTATGTAAAACAATGCCCATGATAGACTACCCATGTTCCCAAATCTGAGTCTTGAGAAATGAGATATGGAAAACTACTAAATCTAGGAAAGTACATGACATTTACTATAGGGGTACTTTGTATTTAACTCCTCAAAAATATTCTGGTGGTGTACTTCCTCTCCACAATACATGTAAATTTCTACCTATATGGTGTATACAATAAGTTACACAAAATATCAAACTAGAAGGCTATTCAATATTTATGACTATAAAATATGTCATACAAAGGTAAAAATATATGTAATTTTATGGAGCGTACAAGTAAATTAGACTCCAACATCTCACTAGATGTGTAGTGCTATAGAGTATGAGTTTTTTATGGACAAGGGTATACAATGTGTGGTATTAAACCACATGGTTCGTATGGCCAAATGTCCAACTAGGATTAATCTATATTTATACTCCATGATGATCAATATAGGGGAACACAACGTATATACCAAGGTATTTCACTTTTTCATCATTATGTATCTTGATACCCTAGATTTAACATCCTAGATGATACATATTACATGTATTTGGTTCACATTCCATGTGATTGTGTTCTTCAAACTCAAAATTATATAATTCCTATAATTCTACGCCATTATCATACTCAGTACTAATCAAGCTCGAATATTCTCCAAGTCCTTATCCAAGGTTGTAACATATCTAATTTTCTATTTCAAATATAGAATTCCCTAAAAATTATATTAGAAGTGATTACATGCAACCACTCCTTTTCCACACATGCCACTACATTCGAGAAACTTTACCAATATATCTCTAGTGATCTGCCATCACTTGATGATCCCTAAAAATTCCTTTCTCTTCATTTCAAAACCCAAATCTATCAATCATATCTTTAGATATAAATCTCATGTCAATTTAGGCCATGTTCTATCGAACCAATGTCCATAAAAATGGATGATGATGAACATTAACAGAATGAAGAAAGGAAAACAAAGTAGAGTCATAATGTTAAATCAATGGTGGCCAATTTATTGCCTAAATTTTTTACATTTGGAACAAAATTTTACAATAGTGAATAATTTTGGATAAATAATAAAAACCAAGAATTAGAATTTGATAATGTTCCAAGTATATGTTATGTACTCAATAGGAATTAATTGATCAATTCCCATGGATCAAAATCAAAAATATAAAGCAAGAAAATAAATATAAAAAATCATAACATCATAGAAAAATAAAGACAACTTCAATATTCACTAAAAAAAATTTATGTTTGTTGTGTGTATGTGATCTGATTATAAGTATCATCAAATATCTAGTCCCATTCCTTCAATCGGATTTTGGATCCCCCATTATTTTTTTCCTCTAATTTCTCTTGATACATGGTCAGTTTAATGAAAATCAAGTAATAACCTAGAGAGTGAATATATGTTGCGTATTAAAGTGGGTTTCAAGGGTTCACAGATAAAATAAAATAATTGCACTAATTATTTTACGAATTCATTTGCAATGGATGCCCTGGGGATCATAATGAAAACCTGGTTCATGTAACCTCCAGGGTAAACCATCCATCCCAAACTCTAAGGATGTGTCCAAATTTTCATATAAAACATTGTTTAGGTGATATAGTCCATTCATTTCAAACATGGTCATACATGATAAAAAATGTATTATTCTCAAAATATTATTTTTAAGTCTTTATAGAATTAAAAAATACCAAATGAACCGGTGTATAAATACAAAAAAATTTATATTAATATTTTTAATATTTGAATTAAATCATCAAAATTTTCTAAAATATTTCCAATAATTACCAAAAGATGAATATTAATTTAATTAATTAATACTAAAAATCCCATAAAATTATACATCCTAAAAAATTTACCAAAACTCACTCTAGGGGTAAACACTGCACCGTAGGATCAATTGAACCATCATTTTCATTCATGGTCTTCTACTATTAAAAATTTACTATTTTACTCTAGGAGAAATATCAAGACTCTAAAACTCAAAATTGAGCTAAATCTGGATTTGGAAAAACTCAGGTTACTACAAAATCAGCTGAGAAAATTTTCCAACATTTTCAAGGAATATCCATAGACTATAGATCTACTCAAAGAACCACAAATGACTTAATAAATTTATCAAACCTTCATAAATCTCTTTAACATAAATTCCATAGAATTTTATAGTATATAATAATTATTTATGAATTATTAATTGTATCTTCACTTCCTCAAAATCACCCTTCTTTCAGAATTATTATTATATAACCGTAATCCATGTGAAATTCTCTATTTAATACAGTAACCTTCATGCATGACAATAAAATTATGGATTCACACATGCTTGTGATAACTTTATTCTTTTCTAACACAACTAGTGCATACAATTCATCAATAACTAATAAAAGATAGTGATATTAACCGCTAATAACACTTTTCATTGATTCATTATAAGATCATCTCTACGTTCATCAGATACATAGGCTATTGAGTTGGATTTATTTATACAAGAACTCAAATTAGCAATAATCCTTTTTCATTGTTAAGGGGATCATCTTCTACATATTCATTTTGGAACATATATATGGATATTCATTAATATATACAATGGAAGGAATCTTAAGTACAAGTATTCAGTAGAATATCTTAGATTCATCTGATAGTTCAACCACTTTATTTATTGGATGTTCCTCCACCACCTAACACATATTTAAAACCAACACACATATTGAAAATAGATACAACAATTACAATCCATGGGGATCTTTAAAGATATATGAATTATTGTGATAACAGATAAAATATTGTCTTACCATTGATATGTGATGGAATTGAAATGAACTGAATTATTATAACCAATACCCTATTACCTAAGATAGTTGACAATATTGACATTACTAGATAATACCAATTCTATACATAGAACAGGTCTTTAGGACCCTATATTTTTATGTAGAAATATACTCATAAGTGTGTAAGATTATGTGTATACTGTTAAGATATTTATAGGTACTGGTGTTTCATTCCATAGGGGATGGATCCAAGTTATCATCTCAAATTATAGTTTAACCTCGAAGTAGGTATGATAGGTATGGACCCATATGGTATTAGAAGATATCATTTATTTTTGATATAGATTAATGGATTATTATACTATCATAGTACTACTAATTTTTTTCTATTTATTTATAAAACACCATTACCATGTATGTACATAATTTAATTGACCTATTCATAAAGACATCTAGTTATTCACTACTAAGTTAAGTCACATTGGTGGATCCCTAATGGGTATGTATGTGCTCACACCTTTCATAGGCACCTCAATGGACACTCAACTTTATCTTATACATTCCAAATTTTTCTATAGATAAGAAATAACCATGGATATTTTGGTATTGGTAGTTAGTAGAGTGTTTAGATTGGGTAGAGTCTCTTGATTTTCTTGGTGTATTTTTTGATCAAATATGTAGGGTTTATCCACTATTGGTTCTATAAAGTTTCCAAACAAGGTTCCTTCCACCAAGGGCCCTCAAGCCATGTCTGGGTTGGCATATTTGATCCTAGTGATTTACCATATGGAAGTTATATTAATTTTCATGTAATTTTGAATGTAATAATTATTTCATATAGTTTTTATGCCTTTTTATTCTTGTATATACTAATCTTTAGGTCCACCAATGGTTGATTTTAATTTTTTTTGTTATCGATGTATGTTGACCCCAAGGGATATGATAACATTTTTAAAGCCCCATTGTTTATATATTTTTTACTTTATTAGTGGTAAAATCACCACACAACTTTTTTATATTAAATCCATAGTGCTTATAGTAGATTTTAGTGTATGGGAGATATTCTTGAGGGCCTATGCTGATATGGCTTGGTTCAGTTTAAGAAATTAGGTGAGGGTCATTATAAAGGATTTAAAATATTAGCAATTATGGGGTTCCCTAGGTTCTTGTCTGGTCAACCTATCTATGATGGAAACCTAACTTACCAAGGCCATCTGTGTATGTGGTTTAGGCACTATAGTTATGAGTGAGTGGTTATTCTGAGTGTTTTGAAATGAAATTTGAAAGAATTTGGGATATAAGATATAAGGACCATTAATGATCCACTCATTAAATTAGATTATGAGACATAAAATTAAGTAGAACATGGGGATATTTTCATTTCATTTAAATTAATATAATTAACATATATACATTTCCTTAGTTAATTAAATAGTAGCTAATAAAGTAATGAAATTTTTTCTATATACCTTATTTGTTCCTATATAATTAATTTAGTTCATTCACATATCAAATTGTATTGTGATTAATTATTTAAAACCTCATGATAATGTATCATAGAATTGTATTTGGATTTAAATTCTTGATTATGGTACATACCTATTTCCTAGTATTTATTTTCAAGAATGATACTTGTTTTCACTTTAGTGATATACTAATAGAATTATGTTATGATTTGTATTTGATCATGATAACTTATCTCTTTATTGACAATGTAAAGTTTTTGTTTGATAATGTATTTATAGGGATGTATTTAATTAGTATTTCAGCATGATACTTATAATTTTATGAGTGTTGTAATTAATAATTATGCTTCATATTGTTTTTTCAGAAATATTTTAAATAAATAATTTTCTAAAACTTGTTTTTTAAATGATATAAATTTTAAAAAAGATGTTAAAAACCTAAATATCCGGTAGAAAAAATGTTTAAAATAAAGGTTTGACATAGAATATTGAAATTTAAAAATTCATTTTTCTTGTAAGATAATCTAAAGTGAGAAGGAATTTTTGAAATGTTGTGACTAAAAATTAAATTATTTTAATTAAAAATCACTTTTGTGGAAAATTGGGAAACCTCATAAGGAAATGAAAGAGGATAATTTGACAAAAAAAATCCCAAAATCATTAAAGAAATGGATGAGATTATTAGTTCTAGAAACTATATATAATCTCCATTATAAATTAGTTACCTTAGTTTCGAGGTCTCTATTGATAATTTATTTAAAATTGTGGGAAAACTTTCCCCAAGATCAAATGTATTTGTAAAACACCAAGAATTTACAATATTTTATCTTTTTAATTTAAATATTTTCTATAACTTGTAATGCATGAAACATTGTTTTATCTTCTGTTACATGAAAGAGTGAGTTTCTTCGATAGAATTATTTATACGTGAGACTAATTTTTACCAAACAATATATTATTAAAATATTATTATTTAATATAATAAGATATAACCTGGCCATTAAATAAAATTTATGAATAGTATTAACTAAATTATGAAAATATATGGTTTATTAAAATATATGATGAATTCATCGGTTACTAATTAATTAGAAACAAAAATATAAATCAATTGAATATAAAGGTTTTTTTATTTTTATGCTCCTAAATGTGTTTTGTTTTAATAAATTAAATTAATTACAATTAGTAAATAATATTATTAAAATATATGTTATATTTTCAATTTATTTTTTTGATATTCATACAATATATTTTATAGGCATAAGATATGAATAAATAAAGTTTTATGAACAAAAACCTATATTTTTCTAAAGGTAGTTTTACTGCATTTCAATAGAGAACCTATTCTAAATCCAATTTCTAGAAACATTATATATTATATTTTCCAAAATAAACTTCTTATTTTAAATTTTAATATTAAAAATTTATTTGGTCGAATTTTTGGTATTTTTTGATAAGTTTCATATATTGCTGAATAGTAAAAAAATACTAACATTAAATTAAAAACAACTTTTTTTATCGAAATAATTTAGTGTTAAATTTTATTTTTGATTGGTTTTAAAGTATTAATAAATTTTTTATTATAATATAATCCAATTTAGGTCATTTTAATCAATTTTACATTGAATTTAGATATAAAAATGTATCAATATTTTTTATATTTAAAATTTAATAACCTATTTTCTGACCTCATTAACGAGACTAATTTTAAATTAATTACTGAAAATTTTTTATTTTTAATTTTGAAAAATTGATTCCATATTGTGAATCAATGGGTCCAAATTATGTAAATGGGATTATTTTATTTTTGGGTGTTATTAATTGTAACTTTAGTAATTTTTTTATTGACCAGGTAAAAGGTAAATCGGGTAATTAAGGGTAAAAATAATATTTTAAATATTAGAAAATTACCTAAACACTTTTAATAATTTAATTATATAGGTTTTTTTAGAAAAATAATCCTTATAATGATATTATAACCTTTTTAATCCACATGTTTGAGAGTATGACATTTATTATATTTTATATACATAAGAGTTAAAGATGTCATACTCATATTTTTATAAATATACCATTTTTAATATAGGGTTATACAAGAGATAAAATCGACTAAAAATAGTTATTTTAAATATAAATTGTTATTATTTATCATTATAATTTATCTTTAATTTTTAGGAACTAAAAAATTACCTTTAAGGCCTAACAATGATGATATAATAATTATTTAACTAAAAAATATCAAATAAATGATATTAAAAATATGAAAATAAATAAAATTTGAGACAATTGATTTATTATTGAATTCTATCAATTCTCTAGACATATTATGGTTGTATTAAAGGTTTTTTTTAAAGTTATAATATGTATTGATATTTTTTTTAAAAGTCTAGAAATGAATAGTATCAAAATTGACATTAATGATTCTTTAAAATAAATAATATTTTATTAAATGGTATAAAATTTATAAAAATATAAAATTTTGATATGTGTTTTTTATAAGGTTAAATGTTTCATTAATGATTCATTTTGGATTATTTTGTCATTTTATAGTAATTGTATTGACATTTAAAGAGTAAAAATCCAAAGTGTGATGATAGGAGTTAAATTGTTTAAAAAATGGATAAACTCCAAAGATAAGGTTAAGAATATGACCTATAATTATAAAAGAATTATTAGTTGAGAGTATTTTGAAACATTCTCATCTAATATTAAAAATAACTCACTTTTAATCCATTTTAAACTTAAATGTTATTTATATTAATTTAATATTTTGAGAGTTCTCAAAAGTGTCCCTTGCCTCAATTAAAAAAGGACGCATCCTCCATCTCTTTATCACAAAACTTTTATCCTTATAGATTGAGGAAAGAATTATAATTTATCCTACCAAAATCCTTAGTCAAGTTATTTTGTTCTTGGTCTTCCAAAAATACCAACTTCATATCCCTTGAAGAGATATCTAAAGGAATTCCACCGAAGAAGAGGTAATTATTTTACCAACTCATTCAAGTTCATTTATTATTCAACTTAATCATAATTTTTGTTTCCATAATAAATTAATAAATCCATTATAGTATATATAATGATATTTTATTATGATTATGGTACAACCAGATGCCTCATTTTATCCATCCTATGAAAAAAAGCTCTGCGTGTGCGTACATACAGTTTACCGTCTCCACACCGTGGTGTAATTTTTTTTCATCACCATATTATTTGGATGGGTATAATGATGGATATAATAGATATAAATAATAAATATGATGTGATATTGATTTTTCATAATTAATATACCACCCAATTCCTTACCCTTTTGCTGTTTCTGAAATGATATTATTGTTCGTGCGTACGTATGTCCTACCGTCTACATGACACGATGCGATTAATTTTCCAAATTAACATATCAGGATTGATTATAAAAATGTATATAATGAGAAAATATAATATATATTAACTTTTTATCCATATTTATATGAAATAAATATATCATATACTTAATAAATAGGACTCACACTACCAAACATGCTTAAGATAATGAAGTAGTTGACACCCGAAACAAGGGTAATAATGAAATATTATTAACAAAATGATATAATAAGATCATTTATGATATAATAAATATAGATATTGTTATTCTATATATTTATTACATGATTTAAATAATTATACAGGTGGTTAAATCTCACTCAATTAAATAAAATTTCAATGTAAGGGTTAAGTTCACAATCTCATTATTATTCAAGTTTTTTTATACGTAAGTATCTACTGGGAAATATTTATCATCCATATTCATGTTTCTTAAAAACAAATTCCAAAATATTTTTACTATTATCTTACAAATTGTTATTGAATTTTTACCCATGCTTTACTCTTTATAAAATGGTCTAAAAGTAATATGTTTTTCCTTTTCCAAATGAGGTACTATATGAATTTTTTGACAAAAATATAGAAGGAATGTTCTATTTTATCTTGTGCAAGATGATCATATTTTTTCACCATCATAACACTTTAATGTCTTGAAGATTCCTTTACAAGTTTACAATATTATTTAAAAAAATTCTTTTAATATTATGAGGCCTTTAAAATAAATAATTTCAAATTAAAAAAAGTGAATTTTTCTTAAGAAATTTAAATGATTTTATTGAAGGATTTTTATCTAGGTAAACATAATTTAATGGATATTATGTTTTATTTAGGTTAATATCTTATGATTTTTTGTACCGTATTTTATTGAAGGGTTTGTGATCAGTTTGATCATGGATATGCTATTTGATACCATTCGTGGTTTATGGTTAAAGTATTCACATTTCCTATTATTGTTTTTCAATATAAATGTTTATGTTGTTTAGGTTTCACTATTTAATATGATGAATTAATTATACTTAGTAAGTGATGGGAATGTAATACTATAAACCCTTGATGTATCATTAGGTCTCATAAGAGAAACTAGTTTGGGTATTAGATGATGTCTTACCCATTTACATATGGTGTCTTGGATGAAGCCTTAATGGTATGTTTATGATGTCCATCATTATGCATTCCCTCATTATGAGATTAGTTATTGATATTCTTTGTGATTATTCGAGTAGTATAATATATATGGCTATGTTTTCTAGATTATGTGATTATCTTATATTGTATTATTTATTATTTTTATATTATGATAAAGAATATGTTAAAATGGATTGTTTTTTATATATTCACCTTGCCTTAACATTTATGTTTATTTATGATAGATTTTTCTATACACTTACCCTTGCTGAGTATATGAGCTCACCACTTTATTATTTTTTATTTTTCTTAGGATACCAAGATGTGTATTATGACTGATATTAATGGATAATATAAAAGAATAATAGTGTTATTAAAGGATTCATTATGTTCTATTTTATATTTTAGATTGTAATGTAAGGTTCATGTATGTAATTTGGTTTCCAAAACTATTAAACTAATTGGTTCTTATGGTTCGAATCTTTTATCTATTCCAATGTTATTTAGTGAGGAACTGGATCTGGGTTATTGGGGTCGGGGGCTTTATAGTTGGTATCCGAGAAATTTTAAAACCAACCTTGGAAACCGAATTTACAAAAAAAATATTAGAGAACAAAACCCTATTATATAATTGTAAATATATCAAAATAAACTAAGATTATGATTTAGAGATTAGGCATACCTAAAATTTCTATTTAGGTTTTATGAATCACTAGTTATAAGATTATACATTATGTTTCATATTTTTATGATCTAATATAGTATATTCCAATGTTTAGAAATGGTTCATAGTGGAAGGAATGGAAACTGTATTAATATAAATAATCCATATATGGATTTACCTCCTATGAAAGATCATGATATTGGAGCTAGAGATAAAACTAGTGTTAAACAAATTATAACTATACTATAAAAACTGACTCATGTTATGAATAATAACCTTACCTCTATGGATCACCCTGATCTAAAACATGGAGGAACAATGTTAGACTGATTAATTAGACAACAACCTCCCCCATTCAATGGGACTAAAAATCTATTTGTAGCTGAGTAATGTATACATTACTTAAACAAGATATTTCATTCTTTGATAAGTAACAAAATGAAGATTTTTGTTATGGAATTCTATCATCTCCATGTAGATGTGGATAAATGGTGGTAATTGATTCAAAATACTAAGGATAATGTGGAAATAAAAAGCATGGAATGTAATGATTTTAAGGAATTTTTCCTAGAAAAATAAATTTTATGGTGAATAGAGAGAATATATAGAGAGGAAATTTCTAATTCTAGGGAAAAAGGAGGACGAGAATATTGGTCAATATGAATCCAACTTTACAAGGTTAAAAATTCATGTTATATACTACAGAAGTGACCCAAGGAGCATGATTGATCATTTCTTTGATGAGTTAAAGACATTCCTCTTAAAGGAATTGGTCTCCCAAAATTTCTCATCATTTGAAGATATAGTTTCACATGCAATCCAGACAGAGAAAAAATTCTCTAAGTCTTACAACTTTAAGGAAAATAATGATAATAAACTAATGGTGGATAAATATATGGTTAAAAGGAAAAATATAAAGAAGGATTTTCCCACATGTGATAAATTTGGAAATAAACACCCTGGTACTTTCCTGAAGGGAATGAGAGTTTGTTATAAGTGTGAAAAAAGGCCACCTAGTTTGTGATTTCAAGGAAAAGAATAAAAATTAAAATGTGTAATGTTTCCATTATAAATAGATTGGTCACTACACAAATGAATTCCCAAAACGTTAAGAGAATACAGCTTAGAAGAAATCAAGGGATCAAGGGAAATATTATGTTGTTGATATAACTGAAGAGGAATGATTAATGTTCTTATGTTTAGATTTAAGAATAATTTTATTTGAGTATTTTATCAATGATGTAAGAGTTATAAAGAATTATGGAATATATAAGGATGGTACTGTAGTGTTATTTTATTAAGGATTTGAGAATGTTTGTTTAATGGTGCAAAGAAAAGTGACACGTTAGCAAGTAATTTTTTTTGGAAAACATATGGTTGAGGGAAAGAAAACCCTTAATATGTTCCTGATACTGAGATAATGATGTCGGAATAAAGAGGTGATTGATTTGGATAAAGTAAGTTAGATAATACTGACTACAATGGAAATTATTAATGGTTTGTTTAAAAAGTAGTGTATACCATCATTGATGGATTTTACATCATTTTTTGATTTAATTACTATATCAAATAATCTATTTTCACTTTAAGGTATAAGGAAGAATACATGTTTTCAGTAAAGTTTTATGCTTATAGGGAGTACATTTTGAGGGTATTCACATGTTTTTAAGGTGATAAATAAGATCTGCATCATGTTATGGAAATATTAATGATTAGTTAATTTTAGAGAAGTTAACCATTTCGGAAATGGTTTCAGTTTGTCTTTGTAAAAGGTTTTAGACATTAATGTATTACTTTACTATATGATGAAATGTTTTCTATGAAATGAATTATAAATAGTTCAAGGCAGAACCAAAGGATAATATTGTGTTTATAGAAATATATAAAGTAATTATATTTCTTTACATTCTTATAGAGAGAATGAATTCCTCAACTCTTGGAAAATGAACTAAATAATAAATGTTATTTTTTTAGAACCGATTAAATTTTAAATCATCATATATATTTGGGTTTGAGGCCCTCAATTTTCCATTGATCATTCACTTGTTTGTGATTTATGACATCAATCACTCCCTATAAATATTTATGTTTTTTGTCTATGTACGTATCTCTACCTACAACTAATGTTATCCTATTTAAAATCTTGGGGTTATGGTGACATTTTCATTTCCCTTTCCTACTTATTAATAATATGTGTTATTAAACCTTATTATGAGGAGTGTTTTTGAAAAATAGTATTTTCAAATATCATATTCTTGATTACTGATATTAAGTTTAAATTAGGAGGACACAATTTAATTAATATGCGGAGAATGTAACATCATAAGAATTTACAATATTTTTCTTTTTAATTTTAATACATTATATAGATTGTAATTCATGAAACACTAAGTTAACTTGTGTTACACATAAGAGTGACTTTCTTCAACACTTTCTGTTATACGCAAGACTGAGATTTTCCAAACAACAATATATTAATAAAATATTATATTTTAATATAATAAGATTTAACCTAGATGTTAAATAACATTTATGAATATTATTAACTAAATTATTAAAATATATGGTTTATAAAAATATAATATGAATTCATTGGTTAATAATTAATTAGAAACAAAAATATAAACCAATTAAATATAAAGAAATTATTTTTTATGCCCCTAAAGGCATTTTGTCTTAATAAATTAACCTAATTACAATTACTAAATGAAATTAATGAAATATATATGTTATATATTCAATAATATATTCTTTATGTTCATCCAATATATTTTATAGGCTTAATATATGAAAAATCCCAATTTTATGCATAAAAACGTATATTTTTTAAATGTAGTTTTACCACCTTTTAATTGACAACATATTATAAATCCATTTTCTGACACATTTATATATTATATTTGAAAAAATAAACTTCTTCTTTTAAATAATAATACATAAATTTACTTTGGTTTATTTTTGATATTTTTCTAATAATTTTCATGTTTTGATGAATAGTGAAAAATACTAATTTTTAATTGAAAACAAAATCTTTCATAGAAATAATTTATAGTGTTAAATTATATTTTTGATTAGTTTTAAAGAATAAATATATAATTTGTTGTCATTTAATCTAAAATAGTACATTGACGTCAATTTTATATTTAATTTAGATATAAAAATGTTTCAATCTTTTCCTATTTAAACTTTAATAACCCATTACCTCACCCTGTCAATGAGTTTAATTTTAAGTTAATTACTGTAATTTGTTTTTATTTTGAATTTTAAAAATGGATTCAATACTTGGAATCAGTGCGTCCAAATTATGTAAATAGGTTTCTTTTATTTTTGAAAATTATGAATAGTAACTTTCTTAATTTTATAATTAACATAGTAAATGGTAAATCTAGTAATTAAAGGTAAAAATAAAATAATAATTATTATAAAATTAATATAAAATATATTCTAATTTAATTTTATGGGTGAGTTTCAACCAAAACCGTCCTTCAAAAAAAACTATAACCCTTTTTAAGCCACTTCGGTGAGAGTATGACATTTATTATATTTTATTTAATAAAAATTTAAGATTTCATAATCATATTTTAATAACTAAACCATTTTTAATATATGGTAATACAAAAGGTAAATTATACTATAAATAGTCATTTGAAATCTAAAATTATTTTATTTATCATGTTAATTTATCTTTTATTTTTAGAAAATAAATAATTACCTTAATGGATTATACAATGATAATACAGTAATTTTTTAATTAATAGAAATATCAAATAAATGATATTAAAAATATTAAAATAAATATAATTTTAGATAATTGATTTCTTCAGAAATTTTATAGATTACCTAGACATATTAGGGATATATTAAAGGTTTTGTTTTGAATTTATCTTGTGTATTGATATTGTTTAAAAATTCAAGAAATGAATAGTATCAAAATTGATATTATTGATTATTTAAAATAAACAATATTTTATTAAAATATATAAAATTTATAAATATATAAAATTAGTCCTAATGATTTGTATAAGGTTAAATGTTTCTTCAATTATCCATTTAGGGTTCTTTCGGCATTTTATAGTTACTCTAATAACTCTTAAAGTGTAAAAAATACAAGTCGTCATGGTAAGAGTTAAAGGGTTTAACTAACTATTAAAGCCAAAAGATAATGGTAAGAATGTGACCTACACTTGTATAATTTTTTAGATTATTTAAACCCATACTCATCTTATATTATAAATAAATCACTTTGGAGACATTTTAAATAGAAAATTAATTTATATTAATTTAATATTTTGGGAGTTCCCAAAAGTGCCCATCCCATCAATTATAAAAGGTCACCTCCTCCCTCAGTTCTTCACACAACTCTGAGCCTTATAGATAAAAAAATGTAAATTTCACCTCCCAAAACCTTTATCCATGTTCTGGAGGTATTGGTCTTCCAAAATACCAACTAGTGATCCCTTGAGAAGAGATATAAAGGAATTCCACCAAAGAAGAGGTAATTGTTTTAACAACTCATTCAAGTTAATTTATTCTTATAATTATTATTCATGTGTTGTTTCAATAATAAAGTAATAAAATATTGTATCCAATATATTATGATATTTTTTATGATTATATTACATCCATATTTCTTCTTTTATCCATCCAATGAAAAATAAAAGTGTCATGCGTGCATACACACGACTTACCGTTCCACCCCGTGGTATAATTTGTTTTTAATCACCACTGTATTTGGATGAGTATAATGACATATATAATGGATTTTTATAATAAATATGACATTATATTTATTTTTTATAACTAATATATCATACAATTCATTACCCACTTACTATTAATGGAATGGTATCGTTGCTCATGTGGGAGTACGGCCTACCGTCTCCATGATGCGATGTGATTAATTTTCCATGTTAACCAT
Organism: Viscum album; assembly: GCA_963277665.1. NCBI lineage: Eukaryota > Viridiplantae > Streptophyta > Magnoliopsida > Santalales > Viscaceae > Viscum > Viscum album. The sequence continues at coordinate 1,611,403,454 of OY728148.1, forward strand.
TCAAGAATGATTATAAAAATGTATATATTGAGTAATTGAAATATCTATGAATATAATATAATTTTTTAGATTAAATAAATATATCACATTTATAAGAAACATGACTTACATGACAACACATGCATTGGTTAATGAAGCAGTTAACACCCAAAAACAAGGGTAATCACAAAATATTACTAACAAAACGATATAAAAATATCATATATGATATAATAAATATGGATATGTTTATAATATAAATTTATGACATGATTTAAACCATTATAAATGAGGTTAAGGCACACTCAACTAAAGTAAAGTACAAGGTAAGAGTTAATTTCACAATCTCATTATTATTCGGGATTGTTTATACGACAGTATCTATAAGAGAATATTTATCATCCATCTCCATGTCTCCTAAAAATGTTTTCCAATATATTTTTTATAAAATACTAAAAAAATTAATGTATTTTTACCCATGTTTCAATTTTTATAAAATGGTCTGAAATGAATCTTTTTGTCATTTTCCAAATGAGGTACTTTATGACTCTTTCAACAAAATAAGAAAAGAATGTTTTATTTTAACTTATATGGCATGAGTGGATTTTTACTCATTTATAACACCTTAATGTATTGAATCTTCCTTTAAAAGTTTACAAGATTATTTTAAATAAAAATATTTCTTTTAAAATTTTGAGGCCTTTTAAATAAAAAAATTTCAAAGTAAAAGGGGTATTTCTATCCAGAAATTTTAAAGATCTCATTGAAGTATTTTAATCTATGTAAAAATTCTTTGTTAAATATTATGATTGATTTTGGTGATATCTTATGATTCCTTATACCATGTTTTATTGAAGGTTTTATGATCAGTTTAACTATGTATCTTCTATTTGATAACATTCATGGTTTATGGTTAATGTATTCACATTTTGTATGATAGTTTTTCAATACGATGTTTGTGCTATTTATGTTTCACCCTCATCATACAAGGAATACATTGGACTCAGTATGTGATAGGAGAGGTCTACTATAGCCCCTTGAATCATCAATAGGTATAATGAGTTAAACTAGTTTGGGTATTGGCTAATGTCTTTCTCGTTTACGTATGGTGTCTTAGATAAAGCCTTGACAATATATGTCTGGTATTATGCATTCCCTCATTATGAGATTATTTATTGATATTACATGGGAGTATTTGACTAGTAAAATATCCATGGTAAGGTTTTTTAACTCATGGTATTATCATATATGGTTTTATTTATTCTTTCTATATAATGATAAAAAAAATATGTTTAAATGGATCAGATATTCACCTTGCCTTAATGTTTATACTTATTGATGATAGCTTCCACTATACTCTTACATTACTGAGCATCTGAGCTCACCCATTTATTATGTTTTGTTTTTTCTAGGATTCTAGGATGTGTATTATGACTAATATGCAGTGATATGCTAAGTTAATAATGGTGTTCTTGAAGAAGTCATAATGTTGTATTTTAGAATTTATATTTTAATGTATGGTTCATGTATGTAATCTAGTTTCCAAAAAAGCTAAACTATTAATTCCTTTGGGATTCAAATCTTGTATCTATGTAAATTTAATAAAGTGATTCATTGTCTCTAGGCTACTATGGTCAGGGTATTTATAGTATTCCAACATATTTATCTTATTTTTATTGAATCCCCCTTCCAAAATGTGATCCCATTTTTTAATCCACACCATTTGATTCTCATTAATTTAAACTTGGATCATTCATTAATATATTTGGTTAGCCTCATCCTTTTTAGATTTTATATGGAAATAAAATTCTATAATTTCTTCATTCGAGTAGAGAATGATCTCCACGAATTGTTATTTTTTTTCTTCTACAATTTTAGAATTTATCTTCATGTATTTAATAGGAATTTCTTCTTATGACACTATGTTATTGGAAAATTGTATTTTCTATTATTCATTAGAATCCTCACCATCTTCTAAATGGTTTACCTCTTAGATATTGATGTACTACTCATGATCATTATCCTATATAATGAGTTTTCATTTATATGTCTTGTTTTCCCCACCTATTTTAGCATACCTTGTCTCTATGGGCTTAGGAAAGAAATAATAGTCCTTACGACCTTTGTATTTTTTCCCTTAAGCACCGTGTGACTCCCTAAGTCTCAGGTTCCATTATACCTCTTCTTCTTTCTTGGGTTATAAATACATCTACCATGTATACTCTCAACACTTTCCACTGAAAAGTGGCTGGAAATTTCATCACCAATCATGTGACTATCCTTCCCACCATATAAGATAGGTAAATAATATGTTTCATGAACACCCGCAACTGGATCAAACCTGTTCTTGGAACACTTAATATTCCTTTTCCACTTACAGATCACCATATTTCATTATTTTAGTTTAGAATCACCAACCACTGGTTCACCCATGGACTAAAAATGGTTTTGTAACTGGGATGATCCAGGGGAGTCCCATTGGTTAGGAGGATCCCACCTTAGAGGCACTCCTCCAACCGACTGCATCAAAACATGCCCAGCTGGTTCAGAGGGAGATGATCTCAAATGAACACTAAAATAATATTCTTGTATTACACACACCCAGAAGACACAATTTAAGAAATATAATGATAATTGTAAGAGGATATAAACCTAGGATGCATCTCCACCAACACGGTATTCATGGTCCCTACCAAATCAAAACTCAAACTAGAAAAGATATCATCCACCTTCGGATCACCAGGCATTTTCTTGGACTCCTTTCAAAGAGAAACATAGAGACCTACCTTTTCCATGATACCAGAATAGACAATCTCATATGGACTAAGTACCAAGATACTATCATATAGAAATATGGGTTTACATGGAGACAAACAATAATTATGATCTAGGCGATCAATGAGATAACACGATATAAAAAAATCAAACAAGTTCTCAAACACCATTGGTTGTTAGAGACAAAGATTTTTTTCCACCTCGATACATACAAAATCAACAAGAGGGTTTGACATGTCAACTTAAACATAGATACGAGGTGTAGTAGGGTGGAACAATGATATTGAATGCTCATCAAAATCCAGGAATCTTCTAATGATTTTAACTAGAATTTGAAGAATTTTAGGATTTTAGAGAGGAAGGGGGAGACATAGAATGATTACCTAAATCAGAATGACTAGGTGATCATACGTCCAGTGGATTTATTAACACCATCTGAGAAGTAAGAATTGAGCGCCTTTGTAGGATCGAATCACCTTAGACCACACAACAGTGAGATCATCAGCACTAGAAAAACACAGAAGGAAATGGTGGGTATCCATCAATCCAAAAATGAATCATTCTTATAGGGTCTTGGAACCATTGACAAATCTATCAAATCTTTCTATAGATGGATTTCATTGACTGAAAAAAGCTACCAGGGATAACCCATGAATAGAATATTCCTCTGAGAACTCTTGGAGGGAAATAGGAAGCGAAGGACCCCCTCGATGACTGTTGGAATCATGAGTCAATATAGATCGAACTTGATGATAGAATTATAGGAACTTGGAATATTATTATTTTAGTTTCATAAATTATTAGGAAATGTTATTTTGGTGGTATGGTTATGAGTTGACTATGGGTATGTACACCTTAGAGTGAATGCCTTGGATTTTAATGAGCCTTTGAGATTATAGACCGGGATGAGTCTTGTGATTTTGATGATTTGGAAACATGGGAAAATTATAGGTGAGTAATGGATTTTATTTTTGATTTATTTATATTATTTGAGTCATATAATTGTGTCGTGGGTGTTTTTAACTATAAATTATATTTATGTGGTTTATTTGGTGATTTGGAAGAGGTTGGTGATATTCAGTGGATTATTAATTTTTTATTTTTAAGGGATGACAAATTCTATATAGGGGATTTTGTAATTACCCGGACCATGGTCATTATTTTTTTGAGGAAATTATTGTTATCAAAATATTTGTAAATTTGAATTTATATATTTAAAATGCTAGTTCATTTTCCCATTTAGGATTATTTATTAGATTTTTATGTTTAATGATGATATTTATGGTGTTTTTGGATATTTTTTGAGGGTTTATGGTGGTTTTGAAAGATTAAATTGAGATTTTATAATGTTTGAAAGAAGTGATGAAAGTGATATAGTGTTTTGGGTCCCAACAGAACTCTAGGGGTTGTCAATCAGAATCCTAGTGGCTTACCAATGATTGTGTATCCATTGTAGTACTACTAAAACTCCAATGGGGGGACCCTGGAACCTCAGTGATCACCTATGTACTTTTTAAAATTAATAGTATTTTGGTAATAATTTTTACCCCCTAAGGATATACCCCACTTGTTCCTCTATTGTTTATCCTTATTAGAACACCCCTATAGAGGCTCTATTCTACAAACTATTATTTAATATCATCGTGTTCCATGATGAATCTTGATTTAGGTTGTTTTAATCAAGTTAGAGGTTAGATATGTAGTATCATTCCACCAGCTCCTCTCTTCTCTATTTTCCACCATCTTTGGTTGGGTTTTTGATGTTGTGGTTTCATTAGATCATGTTAAAACACCCCCATTCCCTAGGTTTTCATTAATTTTGGTCCAAGGAAAAACTTATGGGTTGTTTCCCACTCATTTCTCATGGATTTGAAACAGTTTTGTTTCACAATGACTTTTATTAGAGTTTATTGATTTTAGACCTTGGTTTATATCTCTTTTGGTTTATTTTTAAAGGGGATTATTAAAATGAATATTCCCTCAAAATCATTAATATTGTTAATTATTATAGGTTTTATCATAAATTAAGACAAACTATATGAAAAAAGGGTTTAATTTGTCTTATTTACATATCACATTTTATGATATAAGACATTATATGATTGATACTATCAATATGAAATTGTATTATATAGTTGTATCATAGTTTAATTTATGTATCAATTTGATAATTTTATCATAATCACTATCCAATCATCCTTATAATCATTAAATAATTTACGTTCATATCTCTTTTATACATATAATATCATTAAATAGCCATTTCATGTGGTAATATATATGCAAGAGTTATGGTAAAGACTAAAATATGTTGTAATTGAAGCTAATGATCATAAATTTATGAAACATACAAGAAATTTCGTAGAATAGATGTATAGTTTAGGAAGTATTCCCATAGAATATATAAATGATGGTAGGCCACGAGCATGGTGTGTAAAATTATCTCCAAATCAATTGGATAAAACTTTCCTCCCTTGAATATCTTCTACCTTTCTTATTTAATCTTGGGATACCTTCATATCGTGAATATTTGGATGGTCATATCCAACGTTTTTTTGGGAAATTTTTTGTTTTCTATGGATACATCCCGTAGTTAATGAACACTTGCTTATTTTTTTGTAATCACCATCAAGCATATAATTGAGAATTGACATTGAAAGTTATATACAGTGATAAAAAGTTCACATAATCATCATTTCTAATTATTTAATATTTTAGTTTCAATTTCATAGATATCATGGTTAAAGGTTTCTTAATATTTTTTTGATATTGATTATCGATAAATCTATGCAGTGAAACTTGTTAATGGTATAAGGGAACTACCATAATTCTTGATTCATGAAATTATTTAGGAAATGAAATTTTTTGATATCATAATTCATATCATAATTATAATCATAATATATTATTCAATGAAACACCAATTTTTTTGTACAAGTCATTACATATGACATAAGTACATCATATCTCAGGACATGGATTCTATGGTTTTTTTAAAAAGTATTATTTTAACTTCATGATATTTGTGTCTATTGGAAAATATAATATGATTCAAAAGAGTATACTTTTATATATCATTTATAAGATATGATATTGATATCATTCATAAAATACAATTTAAAATGATAAAACCATTTTAGAACTATAAGAAAAGTAATTACACATAATGATTTAGCATCAATTTTAAAATATAATGGATAAAGATTTTTTCTATATTTTAAATTTGGAATTGAATTTTTTACTAATAAATTATTTATTAATAATGATAAAATATATTTTGTGAATAATGTTTCTTAATAAAGTGTTTATAAATCAATTATTTATAACAGTTTATAATTAATTAATTGTTAGTGAAAACTTTATAAATAAATATTCTATTATATTTAGAGTTAATATTAAAATCCAATTTTAAAATTACATGCCAGGACATATAATATGGATATAAATTATTTACTTATAAATTATAAGTGTAATTTATAATAGGTTTATAAATTATAAGAAGAATGTAAAATAGAAACTGTTTATATGAAAAAATATGTATTTTACATAATATTTAATTTGAAATGTTAAAATAAAGTAGACCTTTTTTGGAAATTATTTAAACCTTATCCAAATATTTTTGGAAAATGATTTGATTGAATGTTTATGTAATATTAATATGTGATATTCTAATGATGTAAAATGTGTATATAATAGAAATTAAAAAATAAATTGTTTATATTTAATAAAATATCATATATTAATGTAAAATTAAATATAGTGAATATTATGAATGAATTCATACTGAGAATAAATATAATGTTTTTATGTTTATCAATTTATGTAATGTTCATAATTAATTATAATATGGTTGTAATGGATTAATTATATTTAATTTATGAAGATATAAATCATGTTTGGAATCTAAAAAAACGTTTATTTATTTATGTAATTTCATTTCAATATTCATGATTAAAAATAATTATAAAATCTAAGTATGATGTATTCTTTAATTTTAAGATAAATTAATTCTTATAAATTATCAATCCATGTATAACATTTTAGGTACAATAACATGAGATTTATTTTTCATCTACCCTCACCTCATTTTGTTGGTAAATTTATCAGCTTGAATTAAGTGGTTGAATTTAGTTTTTAAAAATTTGGTATTACAGTTATTATGAATTAGATTGTTTCTTAGGTAAATTATCCTTGAATAATGGTACTTTGGGTCAGAATTACCATAATTATGGAGGTTTATTCCTTATTCTAAAAAGGTGGATGTGGTTTATATGTGGCTCCAGGCTTAATCATGTAGATTTTACATTTCCACTATTCTTATGAACTGGATTGTTTCTTAGGATTATACATTTCCACTATTCCCTATACAAGATAATCCATGTTCATTCTATTATAGTATAACCTAATCAATTGAATATGGGTGGTTTGGGAACAATTGAAACTATGATTACGAAAAAGGATAAAGGTAAAATTCTTGGCTAGAGAGAAAATAAAAGAGTTCAAAGAGAGTCTAAACAGCTATATAAGCTGAAGAAAAGGAAAGAAAAACAATGATTTCAGTGTAGAATGACTATCCATTGGAGAAATAATTATCTAGAGTAATTAAAAGGTTTAAATAATTCATGTGAAGATTCCACTATATTATTAATGTTATAGAATTCAATTAATCTATTTTTAAAGGTATATAATACCAACTGTATGCTTTATAATTGTTTTAAATAAAAAATTAGTCAGAATTAAAAAATGATTTATGTTTTGAGTTTGATTTTTTTTCATATAGTGATAGATAAAATGTGTTTCTTCCTTGAAAATTTTTATATAATAAGCAATTAAATCGTGAATGACTTTGACTAAAAAATGGGTATTTTTTCCACATTCTTTAATAAATATGATGGATGTTTTTTATATAAATGGTTTATGATTAATCCTAGGAATATTATTCCTAAGTATCACCATTATTAAAACATTGTTACTTCATAGTGTTACTCGCTAAATATTTTAGTGGGTGATTCTCATCACATAGTCACATATAGTTGAGGTGGACATTACATATATATGCAATGAGTTAAAAACCCCTAGAAAGAACAATAAACAAAAGGAATATTTTGAAGTCTATCATATATGATATGATATATAATATCTCATGAAGGGTTTTATTGAGTATTGTTAAATTGTTTTAATAAATATAAAATTTATCATGTAAAAACAATATCCATTTTATCATTCTTTCATTACAGAAGCATAAACGTATATATTGATATAAATTTTGAGAAATGTAATGATAATTTACCTCTCAATATAAGAATATATGTTATCAATAATCAACGTTATTCATGGAGTATTATAGGTCATGATAAAATGTCCTGTTTATTATGAGTTATATTCTTGTATCGAGATAAAAAATTAGTTTTTGAGGCACAAAATGGATTTTTTGCACTACATAACACAAAAATTCTTCCAAATTGAGTGTCCTACACCATGCCTTCCATATAATGGGGATTAGTTTTTTATTTTTAGTATCCACATTGCCTAAGTTTGATGTGATACCTATCATGATAACCATTATACTTTGACACCTTTCTTACAAATTGAGGTGGATATAACCTGGAAATGGATAGGTATTTTCTTGATCATGTCACCATCTATAGCTTAACAAAGATAGTATTTCTCCTCTAATATAAAATGCATGACATGTGGGCCCTAAAATTTGAAATAAAAATTAACCCATCATTATAAAGTACATATGGTGTCATTTTTTTACTTGGATAAGTGGCATATGATGTAATTATCTATTAGATGAATGAAATGTGTTATATTCATCAAGGTGTCTAGTTTACACTTAGAGATTCTAGAATATATTTGGCAGATATATGGTATTATCATACAACATTTCACACAATCACTTGATGTCTTGAAAAAAAGGATCAAATAAAAATTAAATCAATAATGTGATATAGTTTGTAGACACAAGTATAGAGATATATGTGTTTGACAGATATCATGGAAGATTTATTTGTATATTGAGTAGAAATGATTATTTAGTAGATCCAACTTCTTGATTACATTTATGGATTTGGTTATTCATATTTTTTGAACATTCTACAATGGCCTATGGGGTTACCCTATTTGGATAACTGGATGAGTATTGAGTTTGACTAAGAGATATACTATAAAAGTGTTGTATATTTTTTATCCAAAATATTTTTGGATTGGATTTCAACAAGGTATTTAATACTATATAATATAATGTAAATTTAATAATATATTTCGAAAAAAAATTGTAAGATATCCAAAATAATTTTGGATATGATTTCATAAGTTATAATATATGACATAATATAACATAGAATGAAATGAGAGACTATTAGGATTTTATGTAAGTGGGAGATTAAACAGAATATTCCTTAAAAAAGTTATATCATAAAGTATGATAGGTTTTATCTTTGAGTATAAAAAACCATATGAAAAAATGGTTTTATGTTATCCTATGGGAATATCACATTTTATGATATATGATATCAAATTGTGGTTATTTTCCACATTATGTTGTGCGATATTATTGTATTATAGTGCCATGTATCAAATAGTAAAATAATTTAAGCATTATCATGATCCACTCATCCTTTGATACATTTAATAATTAACATTAAAATCTCTCTTAAACATATGCTATCATTTAATAACCTTTTCAAGTGATGAAAAGGACGGGATAATTAGGGTCAAGTGTTAAATGCGATGTAATGAAATCCATTACTCACACATTTATAAAAGGTATTCTAAATTGAATGAAAAGGATTAAAGGCTCAATGAATATTACCATAGCCTATATAAATGAGGCAAGACCATTGGCATGGTGTGTTAAATTCTCCCAAAATAATAATGATGCAACTCCCCTCTCCAAAATATCTTATATCCTTCTTCTTTTCTCATGATATAATGAAATATCATGAAGAGTTTTGAGGCCCTCCCCAAATTTTTTTTCATGGTTCAACACTTCCCATAGACACACCTCAAAGGGAAGAAACTTTTGGTTATTCTTTAGTGATTTTCATCTAGTATAAATGTATTCATAAACATAAATAATTTCATATTATAATAAAAGTTACACATATTCTTCATTTCTAGTTATGTATATTTCAAAATATTATGGATATCTTGGTTAAAGTCTTATTAATCATTAGTGTTGTTTTTATTCATAGTTAATCAATGTTATGAAATCTATCACTCCAGTCGAATTTATGAATCGAATTTTTATTTTAGGATTCTTCCTAGGTTCTAAATAAGTTTTTTTTGAGTTCTTCATATAATTTTTTTTGGTTTCATTAGTTAGTGATTATAAATAATTATGGATTTTATTTTTAGGGTTATTTTTGTTGATTTTTTACCATGATTTTAGGATCATTATATTCTAAATATTTCCTCATATTAATGTAGGGAAGTCTAAATCCACCAAATAAATTTTCAATATATGCTTTGTATGTGTGTTCCATATTTAATAATGAACCCACAAATTATTTTCTTGACTATAAATTAATGAATTATATGGAGTTGATTTATAAAAAAATATAAAGATTATATTTTCTGTTTTCCTAATATGTTATAAAATGGTTTTAAATCTATTATTTAAAACAAGAGGGATAATATTTTGTGAAGAAATGGTGTTTGATAATGATTTAAAAAATAAAAACTTATTCTTAAACCAATTTTTATTTTATAATAGACCTACTTTTTATGGTTATGTGGGAACCCTAATAATAATTATCTAGATAACAACTGACCAAAATGGTGTTGAACCTATTATGCCGTCAGAATGTTTTTTTGGATTGAATCACCAAAATGGTGTTGAAACCTTTATGAAATCATATGATCTATATTTTTTAATATTATATGATCCCAATAATAGAGATTTCATTTTGTAACCATGTTTGAATTTGGAATATATCTTTGTTCCTTAACCATGTTTCCATAAGTTGATCACTTCTTTTTTACGTTACCCCGAATGAGTTATAAGGAATGATCTAAACCTAACCTTTCTTGAGACATGATTTGGTTCTAACATGAAATATGGGATATCATGATAAGTGAACGTGATATGAATTTGATTAAAAATTATTTCCCTTAAATCGAGTAATAAATTAAATAACAACTTTTTTTTTGAATAATAAATCATTATTAAAAAATATTGAACCACATTTTGAATTTAATTCTTTTTTAAAGATTTTAGTTTATTTTTAGAAAATCATCCCCTCTTTCGGAACTCAAACATTACTATATTTTACAAGGAAATTACATTTACATAAACTATATCAACCAATTTTCTGTAATAAGGTTTAAGTGGGAACATATTTTAAATATCAAAAAATCATCATTAAGTGGTTTTTTCTTAAAAGGACATTTAAATTAAGATAAAAAATATTTTAAAATAAACATAGTCTTTACCATTTTTTCTAATTCCATAATACTGCATTATCTCAACTTATATAAAAAACACTTTAATGAATCATGGATAATAAACAAAATTAAAAAAGAATCTAACTTAGTTCTCTAATAGTAAACATGTATGGAAATCTCTATCATGCATAGTTCCATGTTTGGGAAGGATTTAATAAACCATAGGATCAACCCCATTATAGGTTTGTGTTTGATATGGTGCATTTTCAAAACACCCAATGGGAACAATATTCTATCACTTATATCATGTTTTAATTGTAACTTGTTTACTTGTTTGAGATTTATGGTGTTTTAATTTTTAGTTTTGCATTCCATATTCCTTGATTACATATAACCTAAAATTATACGACATTGAAATGATAATTAGTGTAATCTAATTAATCATTATTGTCCTTTTAAGTATTGATCATGATGTTTATTTGATTGAAAATTTTCTATGATAAAGAATATGACTTGGATAGACCATAAGCATGATGGTAAAGATATATGAATTTTTGTGATAAAATATTAAATATTTCCCTAACCTTGGAATGGATGGTCTCACAAATTCCCAAAATAGTTATACCCAATAACTTATTCCTAATGGAATTCTTCAAAATTTTCTATAAAACCTATTCTCAATTTTATAATCAACATGGTTCACTTGAACCCTAAATTCATTATATACAAGTACTCGTATATGTGTGGTTCATATGTATATACATGTAATATATTTATAGGCATTATTGTTACCTCCCATAGTTATGGGCCTAATATATTGCCTCAGTTTTGGTTCAATCTCAAAGAATGTATAATAAGTTTGGACCCTACTGGTATAAGGTGTTATCAGTTATAATTGATATTGATTGATGAAAACCTTTACCATCATTCTGCTACTGTATTTTTTCTATTGCCTAATAAGCCTACTTTATATTAAAAAATGAGTAGAAAAATTAATGTACACATCTGGTTTTTCACTATTATGTTGTATCAGGTTTTTGGTGCCATAATGAGTATTTTTAGAACATATCCTACACATACACCTCAGTGGACATACAAATCAAATTTCTATATTTCATGTACCTATTTTGTTTTGAAATACTCATGTATCTATGGGTTTGGGGTGCCAATGGTGTTTGGAGAATGTGTAGAGTCTCTTGAAGATTTTGGTGTGTGTTTAGAATAAACATATAGGGGATTTATATAATTGGTTTGAAAAGGTTTCCACATGTGGGACCTCTCATCATGGGCCCTTATGCTATGTTTGTATTTTTATATTTGCAGGTAGTGAGTTATTGATAATTTACATTACTTTATGGGTGTTATTTTACTTTTGATCTAGATTGGTGTGTATGAATTGGTTAATGTAGTTCAAGTTCCTTTTATTTTTCATATGGATTAATGTTCAGGTACACTAAAGGTGGTTTTCCTTGTTTTTCTAATCTTAGATGTTTTTCAACCACAAGTGTCATACTTTAATTTTGAAAGAAACCTTATTTTTTATTTCTTATTTTCTATATGGAAACATATTTGATGTGAACTAAAATCTAAATTCATTAGATACATCTAATCATGAATAAGATACAAGAGACAAACACACACACACATATATATATATATATGACATATGATATTATATATATTAGCGTATATTTAATACATGCATGTGATGGATGTATTTTTAATGCATGCAATTCATATGTATAATATATATATATATATATAATTTTTTTCTATGAGATGGTTTATTCATCAGTTACAATCCATTATTAAATGATTAAAGAATTTTCATTAAATTAACTAAAAAATTTAATGAAATAATCCCAATATTAAAAAAACACCTATGATTCATTTAGTATTCCTCAGTAATTATATGTATAAGATGATGTGGTCCTATACTATTATATGTGGTGTGTGATATTTATGAGCCTCTTCCAAGTCTATTTTCTTCTTCAGAACTATTTATCTCATATAAGAAGGTTCTATATTCCCTTCAATATCTCAATAATATTTATGATATGATCAAAGATCAATTTTTCAGTGCATCACCTCGGAGGAATGGTGCTTTCATTCACTGATCATTACGATCTTCATCAAGTATTCTCTTTTCAAGACAAGAATAGGTCTACTACTATTTGTGATTTCAAGATACTCTATTTTAAATTTTCATTTAAATAATATTTTTGAAAATATATCTCCTATGATTTTTGTTGTCTTCCGCTACAAATGATCATTTGATGATCATACAAAACCAATCAGTGGTAATTGAGGATATGTTCATTAATTTTATAACATGTTTTGATAACTTGTTTTCAAAGGAAAAATAAAAAACAACATTTTCATAAAACTATATGATAATTATAGAGCATTATGAAATCTGTGTGAAGTTAAATTTGATTTAACCTTACATAGGTAGAATGTGTAAAGGTTATACCCTTACATGATCCAGTTACATAAAGGTCATTATGCCCTTACCTTTACGTGATAACCATACCCAGAATGTCTGTGTAAGGTTAATCCCTTTGATTACCTTCAGAAAAATGAGTTGCGTAAAGGTAGTACCCTTATGAAAAGGGGTTTATGTATGGGTCATTGGTACTTTTCCCATGTATAAAATTGCATATAAGAGGATGTGTAAGGGTTCTTGATGTCTATTTTTGCACAGTATAATAAATTTTGATAGTACCCCTACACAAAGGGGTTTTGTGAAGGTAAAACCATTATGTGAGGGAGTTAGGAAAAGGTATTAACCTTACGCTGAGACCTACCCTTATGTGAAGCATTCATGTAATGGTATCATCCTTCAAGGACTTATGAATATTAAGCTATGTGATGGTAATATGTGTATTACCTTTACAAGGTGTATTAAATATAAGATGCATAAACATAAGGAATGACCTACCTTTACAAAAAGGGTTTAATAAGATCTATTTAATGGTAATAAGAGGTTACCCTTATTTAGAATAAGGATTCTATGTAAGGATAAATATAAAATTCTTAAAAAATTATTTTAAACATATTTTTTTTAATGGTTTATAAATTGTTTATAAATCATGTTAAATGGTATTTTGGAAATATTTAATTTATAGGGATTTAATTGATTAATTAATATAATTTAATTTTTTGTAATTAATTAAATAAATTTTTATAAAACATTAATCTCAAATATTAAAGGTTAATAGTTGAAAATACATTTTGACAAATTAAATAGAATTACTTATGATAGAGAAATAAAAGGTTTATTTAGAAATCATAAGAGGTGATTTATAATGTTTTTATAAATTATAATTAATATGATATTTAAATTATATTAAATGTTTATATAATATATATTTAATTATAAAATTATTATAATTCATGAAATAACATATAAATTCTATTTAACATATAATATGAAGGGTTTTATATTGAAATGAATATAAAATGATTATATTAATTATAGTTTATAAAATTTTTATAATTAGTATTTATTTATGAATATTTTATAATAGTCTCATGTTTTGTAAAATCTATAAAATATTTAGTAATTTGTTAAATTTCATTAATATTTATTTTTAGTAATTTTTTATAGAATATAAATATTATTTATGCTCATTTATATGATAAATTAAATCTAGGATAGAGCCTTTCATATCATTTTAGGATTTATATCATAATTTTTTCATATACCTTGAATATAGTTTTTAATTTTAGTTATTAGATTGAGAATAGTTGTTTGGCTAGTCACTAGAAAAAAAAATTAACATAGCCTTTTCCCCGTCGGTTTTTTAGAACTGAGGTTAAAATCTATGAAAATTGATTTTTCACATAGGTTCTTATATAACTTATGTGAAAATAAATTTTCACTACCTTTTCAAGTTATTTATAAAATAACCAATATGAAAAATCAATTTTTGTTGATTTTTCATGTCATCTCTAAATAACAGACGTGAAAAATCGATTTTCCACATCGGTTATTAAATAATAGACGTGAAAAACCTATCTTCCTGACTTTTTCACAAATTTTATTTGATAAAAAATGTGAAAAATGTTTGAAAACATGTACTTAATTTCCAAATATTCTATTTTACTGATCATGGAGATCTAACAGAGTTATAGATCAAAAGTTTTGTCCATCAAAAGTCGATCAACTTTAAATGATTTCTTAGAGAAGCCCAAATTACAATGGCCATACCTTTTGATCTGTAACTCCGTTTGACCTCCAACACCAATAAAATCAAATCAGGGAAAATTAAATTATTGTTTTTAAACTTTTTTCACATCAATTTTTTTGAAAAAGTATGTGAAACATTCTCTTTAATGCTGGTTATTTAAAAAACTTATGTTAAAAGCTAATTTTACACCTTAGTTTTTCAATAACCGAATTTAAAGTTACATTTCATGTCAGTTTTCAAAAAAAATGTGAAAAATGTTAAATAAAATTTATTTCATTTCAAAATATTTTTTTTGAGCTCAAATGGAGTTACAAATCAAAAGTTATGGAAATCAGTAGTTGGTCCTCTCTAAACGAAGTCTTAGAGATGTCCAAATTTTGATGGTCATACCTTTTGATCCATAACTCAGTGTGACCTCCATGACCTATCAAATAAAATATTGGGAAATGAAATATATATTTTTTATCATATTTGATATTGGTTTTCAAAAAAATGATGTTGAAAATGGCCTTTAACATTGGTTATTGAAAAAAATTGACGTTAAAAGCTAGATTTCCACATCGATTTTCAATAACTGATGTAAAAAAATAGTTTTTCACATAGGTTTTATGATAACCAACCTGGGAGATAAAAATTTTAATTTATTTTCATGATGGTTATCATAAAACCAAGATGAAATATTATTTTAATATCCCACCAATGCAGAATTTTATCTTTTTTACAGCATGACATCGAAATTTTCGATTGCCACCTAAAATTTTGAATACTGATTTTTCTTTAACCATATCATTTACATTTTTTCATTCTAAAAATATATTAATTTAATTATCAATTATTTCAACCATCGTCGTTCCACCAACTCAACTCATTTGATCTTCATCATGAATCCACTATTTCTTTTTTCGGTTATCTCATCAAGGTATTTGTAATTATTTTTCCATGATTTAGGTTTTTTATTATTTTTTTCTCAATTGATATACCATTTAATGATTATTATTTTATTATAATTAATAATAATTTTTTGTATAATGATAAAACTACAAACCTTCCTTCAGATTCTAAAATTATTTTTAAGATGACACTTTAGTGGGATCATTCGAACTTTCCAAGAAAATAAATATATCCAACTTCTGATGGTCATAGCTTTTGATTCGTAACACCATTTGACCTCTACGACCAGAAAAATTAAATCTTATGAAATTATCTACAAGTTTATAAAAAAATGTTACCTCAGTGTATTAAAACCCAACCTTAAAATGACTTTTAACATCAGTTTTCTAAAAACCGAGGTGAAAATTCTATTTTCATGTCGGTTTTTTAGAAACCGATGTGAAAAATAGCTTTTAAATGATATATATTTTTTAAAATGTATGTACTTTCACATTGGTTTAAAAAATGATGTGAAAAATCACAAAAAAAACAATTTGAAATTTGGTTAATAAAATCAATGTTACAAACATATTTATAACGTCACTTTCAAAGATTTCGCCTCAAGAACCAATGTTAAAAAGCTAAAAATTCGATATAGAAAATATTTTTACACTTGTTATTTTGTGTATATTATGTGTTAGATTATTTCATAAATTGAATTATATCTAGAGTAAATTCTCCCTACATATATGGACTTGGGGTTAGACCACCTACTTTCCCAGAGTCTTTCATTAGCTAGGAAAGTGAATGTGATTGACTATCTCTCACTCTGGGTTATTTCATTTTGAGTTTGTCAATTTCATATAGCTTAATGATTTTACATGAATAATTCATGTATATTATGAATTTTATGTATTTGGATATGTATTAATGTACTTAAATATGGGTTTTTATTGATTAAAACATACTTCTTTGTTGTGTAAAGAGTTACACATTAATGTGGTGGGAATATATTAATTTTCTAGTTTGAATATGGATTTAAAAAACTAAATAGTTAAATCATTCATACATAAAAGGTAATAAAACATTAGACGATAAATTTTATATAAGATGTAATAGATAAAAATATATTGTGAATATATTTTATGTTAAATGAGTGAGACTTTGAAAGAAAACCCCTCAAATACTATGTGTGAGATTCCTTACAATGTTACACTTATCAACACCTCGATCATCCAAATGGGTAGGTAGTTTAATAAATGGGTGTCCATGGATTATATTTTGTAAGGTAATCAACTAATGAGTGACACTATAACATCCTTGGGTTGGTCATGTGTAATGGCCCAGACCCTCCTAGCCCATTACTTTGCCAAAATAAGGCTCCTCCAAAACAGTGGCACCGTTCATGGTGGAACCGTGACGGTGACACCATGACGGTGGCACCGTGTCCTCACCCAACCCCCCATTTTCTTTTTTTCAATCCCTCTCCCGCAACATATTTTTTTTACATAAATTAATTCTTTTACCCTTTTTAAAGCCATTCAAAGCCGATAATTAATTCCTAAAAATCTGAGAAACTTCCCCGATGGGGGATATTAAATAACACCTTAATATCATCATGTGTAACTTCCCACCCATGTAGGAAACCGCGATCCGAATTTCTAGGCGTTCAAAATTCCATATCTCATAACATTAGGATCTCCTCTTTATATCTCCCGCTAGAGTTTCTTCTTTTTCTTATTGCATGGATTTCCTTCTTATTCCTGGTGTGCTTGGAGTTCCTATCTTCCTGTGGCTTGTGGTGCGCCTGTGCTGGAGCTTTCTGCACCTCCTGGAGTCCAAGGAATTCCTCCCCTGCAAGTCGTGCATCCCCTATTCTTGGCGCGTGGAGAAAAACTTCGATCCTTGGTCAACCAAGTAGGGATTTTCTTTCGTCTCTCCATACTGTGTATCATACGGGGTGGGTACGCTATTGTTTCTATGGGGATTGATGAAACCAAACTTAATGAAGATAATGAACAGACCTTTAAGGAATGAAGGAGGGGTGTGATTGATGTTCTGTTGTACTCTTTTATGTTGATATGTGTTTTGAATTGTGCGGGCCTATGCTCACTGAAAATCATGGATGTTGGTGGTCTTTACTTGTGCACTAATGAACCTTGTCTTCTATGATGATTAAATGACTGTAACATGGAAATTGGTTAATCACTTAAACTCGACTGGTTAAATGGATGCCCATTTAACATTAACCCTTGTGTGGTCACCCCGGTTAATAAACAGAAAGAAGAAACTAATGAATTATTTTCTTGAACATGGAAGTTTCCCTATTCTGTTTTGGAGGTGGGTTTGTTTTCCTGCTAGATTCTTATGGGGTAAAGTGGGTGAGGATGGGATACTCCATTGTGGTACGGTTGTTGGTTGTGAATCTGAATTTGTGTGGTTGCTCTGCTGTGGCATGAATTCAGGTGGGTTCTTCTATTGTTGAGAAATTTTTGGTTCTTGGTTTTGGGGACATGGGGCTGTGTCTCAAGGTTTTATTTGTTTCCAGTACTTCGAGGGATCTCACTTATCACTTTTTTGAAGTTTTCTTTGGTTCCAGTACTTTGAGGGATCTCGCTAATCCCCTTTTGTTATTGTAACTTTACAAGAGAACCAGGTGTGAATGCTTAAGTTGATGTTGGATGTTTCTCTTTCCTAGCCTGTGGTTATTCCTGTTAGTTTCCTAGTAGTGCAGAACTTTACTTAAATGGGATCACCTGAACATGAAGACAATAATGGGTTAAACGGGGAATTGGTTTTGGGAACGAGTTGTGACTCGGTTGTGAGTAGTGTGCTTTCTATGAATAGTAACAAGGGTGTTGTGCTTAGGTTGGCTTTGGAAACCCTAGGCTGGGATGAGTTCTTATTACCTAAACATATATCTGTAGATTTTATGTTCTTATTCGTGCCCCACCGAAGTTGATCACTTTAGTGCCGAACACCCCCATTTCATGGGGGAGGGTGTTTTTCCCAACACTCCTATGAGTGGCTGGTTATTAGCTCCTTTTTTGCTCCCTTTCCCAAATATCCCAAGACTCTTTGGGCAGGATGTGATGGCCTGATGTCCATTATTATACCAAGAATCTTTGGGCAGGGTGGTGTGGTGTTTGGACTAGGTGTTTGAGGGAAGGTTGTTTCCCAAGTATCTTCGGGATGAGGCCCAGGTGTCTTCGGGCCTGACAGTATCTTTCTGGCCCAGGTGTCTTCAAGCGTGGTAGTGGTTGTTCTGGCCTAGGTGTTTGCAGGCATGGTTAAGTGTGGTTGTTATATCCCAGGTGTCTGCAGGTGGGATAGTTGTTTTGGCCTAGGTGTTTGCGGGCGGGATGCGTGGTTGTGGCCCAGGTGTGTGTGGGCGGGGTGTGGCAGTGGGACTGCATTGAGAATGGCGGGATTGGTTCGATGTGTAGGATGTCTTCAATAACCAGTGGGAAAGTGGCGTGGGGTACTCAAACGTCGATGTTCTATTACTATATATATTACTTGACTTTCATTATTTGGGGAGTGTGCCTTGGTGAGGCTTGGGTGGTTGGTTTCCCTTACTAGGTGCTTTAGTTATTTCCTTTTTCACTGGGCATTAAGATTCCTCCCCACTTGTGCACGAGAGCCTTTGGTTTTCCCTATAGATTATACTTGTATGCTCATCCTATGTATATAAAACTGCTTTCAGGCTTCCAGGAGGACTTCAGGGATCATACGGGGTCGTACTAGCTTGGACGTTGGGATAGTTGTGGTTGCTGTTTTTTTCATTCTTTGGTACTTTACCTTTGTAGTCTCCTTGTACTTTTGTATCATTTAATTTTGGAACATGCATTTGGGAATGGTTTTTTTGGGCTTTAATTGTATTTTCAGTTTTGGTGTTATGGGATTTACTATATTATATCCTGGTCCTATTAAAGAAAAAAAGGGTAATTCCTTCCATCTAGTGTGTGATTTTATACCCTTGGTGCTAGTCGCCACTCTAATACCTAATGAAGGCGGGTCTCGGGGGTCATTATCTCTCCTTCAACTTGAATAAGTAAGGGTCTGACAATCTACTATCCCTTCCCTCATATTGGTGAAGCTGAGTCGTGATAGAATGGTATCAGAGGAGGTTGAGAGATAGGATGGAGTCTGGAGTTAGGCATAGTGAGGAATTCATGGGATGGTAGGACAATAGTGTTGGTTGATCTTGTTGTGTGAAATGGTCCAGGGAAGACCAGCTAGGACATGGGACTTTAGGGCCCCATGTGATCCGATTCAAGGACTCTGGACCTACCGAATGACCAAGTGAGGCTACACTGATTTCAGGGTGGAGACTCTAGAAAAGGTACATGCATCATAATGACTTGTATTCCTGTGTTTTGTGGGTGTGTTGGGGATTTTAAATGAATAAGAAGTCTAAGAAAATTTCAGAACAATATTCTACACTACTCGGGCTTAGGAATTCCTTCTTTACATTATAGCTATGGAACCTGGGAGACGACCATGAGTAGTGTGGGTAATCAAGGCCAAGGAGGTTGGCTTGGCCGATCGGCAGAAGGTTGACTGAGAGGAGGAGGATGATCAGTGGCAGAGGATGCTTCGCGCCTTTTAGCAGCATACCCTCAGGAAGTACGAGGGAAGCACCTCAGATATGGAGACAGAGAGCTGGATTGAGGAACTAGTGACAGTTTTCATCAAAATTTGGGCTCCGACGGAGTACTGGGTCCCTCTGGCAATAAGCCTGATGCATGGAGCAGTGCGTCAGTGGTGGACGCTTTATCTTGGGGAGAAGAGGGAGGTTGAGGTGACGTAGACTGGCTTTGAGAAGGAGTTCCGGGCAAAATTCCTCTCTTCCACGTTGAAGGCTAAGAAGAGGAAGGAGCTGCTCTCCCTCTAGTAGGGGATCATGTTAGTGAGAGAGTTGGGGATCAATTTCAAGGATCTCCTTCTCTTTTCCCCCGACCTCTTTCCGGATGAGGAGTCTCGGGAGAGACGTTTGGAGGAGGCACTTCGACCTTCTCTTCAGTATGTTGTTACTCCCTTCACCCTGTCGACGTACTTCTAGGTCCAGAAGAAAGCTGAAGTGGTGGAGAGGATTCAAACATTGGGAGGTGTGTCACGAGAGGGAATCCATTTGGGCTCGTCAAAGGGTAAAGTTGGCCGCAGCATGCCTCCAGCATTAGGACCCTCTAGGTTTTGACCAGTAGGGAGCAGGCCTTGGCAGTTCCAGTTCCGATCTCCCGGTCCTCACCCTTTCCCTTCGGGCTCGCGACCGAGGTTCTTTGTCTATGTTAGCCATGTGAACCTTCGAAACCAGTGCCCAGATAGAGTACAGTACGGTGGGGGTGGGCAGGTTCAGCGCCCACCTCATCAACAGTAGTTTCCAGCCAGGCCCTTTCAGCAGCAGCAGGGGCAGCGAGCCCCCGCTCCTCTGAGGGCAGACGTTGCAGGAGGAGGCCGACCTCAGGGCTCTCCTAAGGGACCTCGACCAGGGCATGGTCGAGGAGGTGTCTGACAGCCGAGAGGCAGAGGAGTTGGTCATAGACAGGTGCACGCCGCAGAGGCAGCATTTTCAGCAGGGCCAGAAGTCGTTCGAGGTACGATCAACTTGTTTAGTACTCTAGCCTATGCCTTGTTCGATACCGGAGCTTCCTACTCCTTTGTTACACCCAGTCTGGCCCGTGCCATGGGTTTAGATGTCGAGAGACTTTCAGTGCCCCTGGTGATGAGCACGCCAGTCGGGGGTCAGACTGACTTGTTTTATGTTTTTCGGGGGTGCAGACTGATGATAGGGCCACATCAGTCTATCAGGGATCTTCTACTATTGTAGATACAACCATACGATGACATCTTAGGCATTGACTGGTTGTTCTCTGTATGTGCCATCATTGACTGCTTCCGAGGAAGGGTCGTGTTTTTATATTTGGGTGGTCATCGTGTAACTTTCATCGGTGAGAGGAGTTTCCAGAAAAGCAGCAGGTGAGGGGAACCCCTCCTCTCTTTGTTAGCCGAGCTATTAGTGGAGTCGGTGGATGTAGAGATGGTGGAATTTCCAGGGATCATCATTAAGTTTATGGACGTCTTCCCTGAAGAAATATCTACTCTACCCCCTCGACGTGATATTGAGTTTGGGATAGACCTGTAACCTGGTGCTCGTCCGATTTCGATGGCTCCCTCCGAATGGAACCTTCTGAGTTGCGGGAGTTACGGATTCAGATTGACGATCTGATGAAGAAGGGTTTTGTTCCACCAAGTGCGTCGCCATGGGGTGCTCCAGTATTATTCTCCAGGAAGGCGTATGGTGGTCTCAGGCTATGCATAGACTACCGGAGACTGAACCTGGTAATGGTCAAGAACCGTTACCCCCTCCCGAGGATAGACGATCTCTTTGACCATTTGAAGGAAGCAGGTTGGTTCTCTAAGATCGATATGCGATCTGGATATCACTAGGTGAGGGTGAAGAAGGGATACATCTCGAAGACTGCCTTTAGGTGCAGATATGGGCACTTCTAGTTTGTAGTCATGTCGTTCGGTGTTACGAACGCGCAAGCTGTGTTCATGGGACTCGTGAACTCCGTCTTCCGGGAATATATGGACCAGTTCGTAGTCGTTTTTATTGACGATATCATGATCTACTCATGATCAGAGGAGGATCACACTGAGCACCTGAGAACGGTTTTAGAGGTCCTCTGACGGCACCATCTCTATGGTAAATTTTTCAAGTACAAGTTCTGGATGCGAGAAGTGCATTTCCTTGGGCACGTAGTGACTGAGCAGGGAATAGCATTGGACCCATCGAAGGTCGAGGTGGTTGTTTCTTGGGAAGCACCCAAGAACATGGTAGAGGTTCGTAGTTTCCTTGGTCTTTCAGGTTACTATCAGAGGTTCGTACCCAACTTCTCCCGAGTTGTGGAACCTTTGACAGCCTTGATCAAGAAGGAACAGGCTTTCATGTGGGATGAGCAGTGTGAGACGGCCTTCAGTTATCTAAAGGAGAAGTTGGTTAGTTCCCCAGTGCTGAGGTTTCCAGAATAAGAGGAGGTGTATGAGGTGTTCTGTGATGCTTCATGGAAAGGCCTCAGATGTGTGTTGATGCAGCGGCAAGGGGTGGTCTCCTATGGGTCTAGGCAGTTATGTCCCCATGAGCATAACTATGCCACCCATGATCTGGAGCTTGAGGTGGTCGTGTTTGCACTAAAGTAGTGGCGGCACTAACTCGTCGGGGAGTGCTTTGTGGTATTCACTGATCACAAGATCTTTAAGTATGTCTTCTCCCAGCGGGACCTGAACTTACAGCAGTGGAGGTGGATGGAGTTACTTCAGGACTATGACTTCAAGTTTTCCTACACATCAGGAAAGGGTAATGTGGTGGCTGATTCCTTGAGCAGGAAGTCGCAGAAGGACGCGGTTTGAGAGTCAGTAGATGCTTGTAAGGCAATGGAGGAGTTGGCTACCCTGCACCTGGATGCAAGGATGGAAGGTGGAAGAGGTTGCCTATATCATATGATAATGTACTCTTCTCTACGGTGGCACGTGGAGGAGTCTTAGTGGGGAGACTCAGAAAGCGAAGTAGTGCATGACCAGGTTAACCAAGGTGATGCTCCGGAAGGGTGGACGAAGGAAGGTTAGAATCGGGTTCTTTTCTGAAGAAAGCTGTTTGTTTGAGAGGCGATGCGCGAGATAGTTCTTAGTGAGTTCCACAACTCACCCCTAGCAGTGCACCTGGGAGTTTCCAAGATGTACCAGGGTCTGAGGAGATAGTTTTGGTGGCCCGGGGTGAAACGGGCAGTATCAAAGTTCATAGAAAAGTGCCTAGTGTGTTAGTAGGTGAAGGCTGAACACCATGTTCCAGGTGTCTTGTTTCAACCTTTAGACTTTCCTGAATAGAAGTGGGATGACATCTCGATGGATTTCATCATGGGGAGACCCAGGGTTCAAGAAGGCTACGACACTATCTGGGTAGTGGTGGACCGGTTGATGAAATCAGCTCACTTTCTGGCGATCAAGGAGTCGAGAGCAGTAGATGCCTTAGCACAAAGGTATGTGGATGAGGTGGTGTGGTTTCACGTTGTTCTGAGGTCTATAGTCTCGGAAAGGGATGCACAGTTTACCTCACGTGTCTGGAGAGGATTGCATCATGCTTTTCGCACCCGGCTACGTCTTAGCACTGCTTTCCACCCCCAAACAGACGAAAAGACAGATCGCACCATCCAGACATTGGAGGACATGCTACGGGCATGTATTTTGGATTTTGGGGGATCGTGGGAGCGACACTTGCCTCTGGTAGAGTTTACCTACAATAATAGCTATCACTCTACCATTGGCATGGGTCCGTTTGAAGCTTTGTACAGAAGGTCGTGTCGCTCACCCGTGTGCGGGACTGAGATTAGGGAAACAAGTTTTCTTGGCCCAGAGGTGGTGCAGAGCATGACGGTGAAGGTCCAGGTTATATGGGAGAGGATGAAGACAACTCAGGACTGATAGAAATCATATGCCGATAGTAGGAGGAGACCCTTGGAGTTTAAGGTCGGAGACCACGTGTTCTTGAAGGTCTCCCCTCAATGTGGACAACAGCGTTTCAGTAGGGGAGTAAGGTTTCTCCCAGGTTTGTCAGAACCTTAGAAGTGTTGCAGCGGGTCAGTGAGGTGGCTTATCAACTAGAATTGTTGCCACCAGTATAGAGGGTGCACGACATCTTCCATGTGCCCCAGCTCCGACGATATCTACACGACAATTCA
Organism: Viscum album; assembly: GCA_963277665.1. NCBI lineage: Eukaryota > Viridiplantae > Streptophyta > Magnoliopsida > Santalales > Viscaceae > Viscum > Viscum album. The sequence continues at coordinate 1,611,428,400 of OY728148.1, forward strand.
CACATCCTCGACTGGGGAGAGCTAGATATCGGGGACGATGCAATGTTCATGGAGCGACCAGTGGTGATCGAAGGTCATGAAGAGAAGGTGATTAATGGAAGAACCATTCCTTTGGTTCGTGTGTTGTGGAGGTATGGTGGGCTTGAGGAGAGTACCTGGCAATGGGAAGCACAGATGTGTTCCCAGTACCCGGAGTTGTTTTGAGTTTTGTTCTGTTCTTCTAGTACTTGTTTGTGATGGAATGCTTTACCTTGTTGGCTGTGAAATGTGTGGTTTTCCTTATTCTCTGAATGTGTGTTAAAATTTATATCTATGGGGAGGGTAGGACCGATCCCTAATAAAGACGCATTAAGGTGGATGCAATTAAACCTGTGCGGGCGAGTCAGTGCCACCCAAAGCAGATAGTATCTTGACATGGAGGAAGAGACTCCCCAACCCATATGACTGGGCAATTTGACCCTTGTATGTTGCCTGGTTTCTTGAGGGATATGTGTTTCTAGATGAAGATGAGGTTCGCTCTTGAGAGGTATCTATCGAGGTGGTTGTTTGGACCCTCTCTTTTTTCTGGTTTTTTTTTGATTCTCGGGGGGCGAGAATAGTTTGAGAGGTATCTAATGTAATGGCCTAGACCCTCCTGGCCCATTACTTTTCCAAAATAAGGCTCCACCAAAATAGTGGCACCGTGATGGTGGCACTGGTCACAGTGGAACTATGACACTGGCACCGTAAGGGTGACACCGTGACGGTGGCACCGTGTCCCCACCCAGCCCTCCGTTTTCTTTTTTTCAGTCCTGCTCCCGCAACGTTTTTTTTATGTAAATTAATTCTTTTACCCTTTTTAAATCCATTTAAATCCCATAATTAATTACTAAAACTATGAGAAACCTCCCTGATGGGGGGGGTATTAAATAACACCTTAATATCATCGTGTGTAACTGCCCACCCGCGTAGGAAACCGTGATCCGACTTTCCAGGCGTTCAAAATCCCATATCCCGTAACAGTAGGATCTCCTCTTTATATCTCCCGTTATAGTTTCTTATTTTTCTTCTCGACTAGATTTCCTTCTTCTTCCTGGTGGGCTTGGAGTTTCTCTCTTCCCATGGCTTGTGGTGCACCTCTTCTGGAGCTTTCTGCACCTCCTGGAGTCCACGGAATTCCTCCCCTGCAAGTCGTGCATCCCCTGTTCTTGGCGCGCGGAGAAAAACTTCAATCCTAGATCAACCATGTAGGGATTTTCCTTCCTCTCTCCTTACTATGTATCATGCAGGGTGGATACTCTATTGTTTCTGTGGGGATTGATGAAACCAAACTTAATGAATATAATGAACAGTCCTTTAAAGAATGAAGTATGGTGTGATCGATGTTCTGTCGTACTCTTTTATGTTGATATGTGTTGTGAATTGTGCGGGCCTATGATCACTGAAAATCATGGATGTTGGTGGTATATCCTTGAGCACTAATGAACCATGTCTTTTGTGATGATTAAATGACAATAACATGGAAATTGGATAATCACTTAAACTCGGCTGCTTAAATGGATGCCCAGTGAACATCAACCCTTGTGTGGTCACCCCGATTAATCAACAGAAAGAAGAAACTAATGAATTAGGTGCTTGAACCTAGAAGTTTCCCTATTCTGTTTTGGTAGTGGGTGTGTTTTCCTGCTAGATACTTATGGGGGAAAGTGGGTGAGGATGGGATCCTCCGTTGTGGTATGGTTGTTGGTTGTGAATCTGAAGCTGTGTGGTTGCTCTGTTGTGACACAAACTCGGGTGGGATCCTCTATTGTTGAGAAATCATTGGTTCCTGGTTTTGGGGACATGGGGCTGTTTCTCGAGGTTTTCTTTGTTTTCAGTACTTCAAGGGATCTCACTTACCCCTTTTGTAAGGTTTTCTTTGGTTCCAGTACTTTGAGGGATCTCTCTAATCCCCTTTTGTTGTTGTAACTTTACAAGAGAACCGGGTGTGAATGCTTAAGTTGATGTTGGCTATTTCTCTTTCCTGGCTTGTGGTTATGCCTATTAGTTTCCCAGTAGGGCAGGATTTTACTTGAATGGGATTACCTAAACATGAAGACAAGAATGGGTTAAACGGGGAATTGGTTTTGGGAATGAGTTGTGACTCGGCTGTGAGTAGTGTGCTTTCTATGAATAGTAACAAGGGTGTTCTACTTAGGTTGGCTTTGGAAACCCTAGGCTGGGATGAGTGCATGTTAACTATACATATATCTGTAGATTTTATGTTCTTATTTGCGCCCCACCCAAGTTGATCACTTTAGTGCTGAACACCCCCATTTCATAGGGGAGGGTGTTTTTCCCAACACTCCTATGAGTGTCTGGTTATTAGCTCCTTTTCTGCTCCCTTTCCCGAATAGACCAAGACTCATCGGGCAGTCTATGATGGCTTGAAGTCCATTATTAGCCTAAGAATCTTCGGGTAGGGTGGTGTGGTGGTTGTCCCAGGTGTTTACGGGAAGGTTGTTTCCCAAGTATCTTTGGGATGAGGCCCAGGTGTCTTCGGGCATGACAGTAGCTTTCTGGCCCAGGTGTCTTTGGGCGTCGGAGTGGTTATTCTGGCCTAGGTTTTTGCGAGAATGGTTACATGTGGTTGTTATGGACCAGGTGTCTACGGGTGGGATAGTTTTTGGGGCCCATGTGTTATTAGAGTCTTGAGTTCTATGGTAGAACTGACTCCTTTGATACCAATTTGTCACGACCCGTCCTCGGGGCCTGTGTCGTGACTACCCCAAGCCCGCCTTCCATAGGCCAGGGGTTGGAGACTAGCACCAAAGGCGTAAATCCCAATAAAAGGGAAGGCATTTCCTTTTTATAAATAAACAAACACAACAGAGTATGCAATCTGGAGTAAACACAGAGTAAACTGAGTACAAAAGTAAGTGATGGAAAGTAAATGGGCCAGTATACAAACCCAACTGAAGGTACAGTGCAACTGGGAAAGAAAGTACAATAGCAGAAACATAAAGCAGCAACCACCAAGTCATCCTCCGGGAATCCCACCTGATGTGTGGGTACATATAGTCTCCTCGGTACCTTGGGTCCATCTGTCCGCTCCATGTATGTCCTGCTAGGTGGTCCACCTCTGGATACCGTCCAGCTCCACAAGCCTCGACCACGATCAGTGTTGTCCGTTGTCTGCAACTAACACAACGTAGTGCAGGCAATGCCCATGTAGGGGTGAGTATAACGATACTCAGTAGGGACCCCAAGACCCCCGAAGGTCTCCCAGAATCCAAAAAGAATAAACCACAAAGGAGAGATACAAACACAAAGTATCAACCAACTCTACTTAGGTATATGCCCATACATATACCTAAGTCATCAATCTCAGTACGGCTCCAACTTCTGAGCCCAAACACAACCATCCCACACCGGAAAGAATTCAATCATACCAATGATAATTATTGAAAGTCAAGACTTAGCTCACGCAGGTATACTACTCACGAAGAGGGGTGGAGGTGATTAGATGTAGCCTCTGAATCATCTCATCTACCGAACCCACGTAGGATCCAAGTACAGAAGTCGTCGCTACCGAACCCACATAGGATCCAAGTACAGTAACCGTCGCAGCCGAACCCACATAGGATCCAAGTACAGTCGTCATCGCTGTCGAACCCACGGATGATCCAGGTACGGTCATACTCACTGCCGAACCCACGTAGGATCCAAGTATAGTCGTCATCGTCGTCGCAGTCGCAGCTAGCTCTAGGGTTCCCGCACATAGTGTACTCGATTCCGGGAGTGTCCGCTCCATGAGTAAAAGGGTTAGATACATCAACTGTCACGAAATTTAGATTTGATGTATTCCAAAGTTATGTCTCATCAAAATGAACCCACCGCGATAGACGGCGCGTCAAACGGATGCCCGGTCTAAGAGATATTGGCTTTTCAGTTCCAGGGGCCTGGTTGGAAATATGCCCATTCCAAACCCGGCCATTTACCCAAGATGTCCAAAACTCACTTAGAGTATCGAAAAAGGACCATCTCGTCGAAAGAGTCATAGTGAAGCAGACGGTGCGTCGATTAGACGCACGGTCTTTAAGTTATTCACGTTTGAGTGAATAACGGGCCCGGCCCGTTTAGCCCAGTGAGCCGACGGGTCGGGTTAACCCAGTTTGACAGGTCCGACCCGGCAGGGGTGTTGGATCAGTCCAAAGGAAAAACTCAGCTTATCCCGAAGGGTGTGGCCACTCCCGAAGGGGAGTGGCCTGGCCAGGCACGGCCTGGCAGGGCGCACGGCCCGGATGGCTCGGCTGTCTGGCCGAGCGGCTCGGCCCAAAGGCCAAACAGTTCTGAGGGGGGCGCGCCCCCCCGGTTGTCCGAACCGGCGGTGCCAAGTGGTACCGCCCTTCCCAAACCAGCCGGCCTTCTGGAACATGCGGTCCACACGGCGGGCCACAGATTTCTTCAGCGTGGCGCCCTCCTGGCATCGCGGTCCGGCTCCGCCCGGCCGGCCGACGGGCAGGCCGGTTTTCTAGCACGGCGCCCTCCTGGCGCCGCGGCTTCCCTTCGCCCGGCCGACCGACGGGTCGGCCGGTTCTTCCACTGAAGTGGCCCCTGATGTGGGTCATGGTTCCTCCCACACAGACGGTGCGACGGAGCCGACTACCTTTGCCGCGTACCCGGCACGGCGTGACAGCATCGTGCCTCCTCCACCTTCAGTTGCGGATTCTAAGAATAATAAATAAGTTCAAACGAAGAGTCGTCGGGCCGTGTTCGTTCGGCCCGCTCCCTCCGCGTAAGCCGTAGAAATAGGCCAAGGTATTCACTTGAATATAACGTGAAAGAGAGAGTAATTTATTTTAAATTAATTAATTAAACCCCCCCCCCCCCTACCTCAACAACTGATTACGAACATCAGCGTCGTGGAAGACGATGTCGCGAGGTGGGGATTTGTGGACGTCATCGGAGTGCGCCCGAGGAGGAAGCAGCATCTCCTCTCTTGTCATGGAGAAGATAATGGAAGGTGAGTTGTCGTTCTTCATGGAAGGAGACGGCATTCTTCATCGGAGGCTTGTCTTTCTTCAACAAAGGATAAATTCCCCTCTTTCTTCACAAAAGCTCTCTCTCAAGAAGTTTTCCCCCAACAAAACAAGTTCCAACCCAATTAAAATAAGGTTTCACCTTATTTTAATTAAACTTTCCAAGCCATTCAAAATTTAAATCTCTTAATTAATTAATTGAATAGGTTCCATTAATTAAATAACGTGTGTTGGAAAAAGTTAAAGAGGGATAGAGGAGAAGGTGTGAGGTCTCATAAATGGGAGAGTTGTCAACATTAACATGGGAGTTTAATGGGGGGTTTTAAATAGGGTTAAGGAGTTTAGGGAAAGGTAAAAGGTTGGGACTCATGTGGGCCCAACCTTTCAATTATCCACACATGGGAAGTTGGGTGGGTGTGGGCCCCACCAATAACTTCCCATGGGAGGAATTAACCTCCTTAGATATAGAATAAAATTGTACAAACAATTTTATTTTCTTCTTTAATTAAACCCCAAATAATAATTCTCAACCCGCTTAAAACGCAACTGTGTTAAAGGTCCCCTTAAGAAATTATTGGCGTAGAGAGTTCATCGGTGCCCTTGGATTTCAATTCCAAGCACCGGTTCAAAAGATAGAAAAACCTTCTTGTTTGTTTACTGAACGTACCCGAGATAAACTTCAGAATTTGATTCCGGGCACACCGGGCCTCAGAATCAAGTGCCGTCAGAAGCCACAGACTTGTAAAATTCCAAAGTATTTAAGAAAAAAAATTCCTTGAAATTTCTGGGTCTTTACAGATTTTTATTTTATATAATTCAAAACCTATACATGAAATGGTTTCATGTATCTTATACATGTGATTCATTTGGATATGAGTAAATATAACTGTCTTTTAATTTGTGTTCGTATCAAAATATATGGTTTGTGTAAAAAGTAACACATCAATACTGTATGGATATAATGATTTTTTAAAATAAATATGGATGAAAAAAATCAATAATTAGAATAATACATAAAATTAAAGTTAATAAATGATTTAATATTTTGAGATAAAAAATCATTTAAAAATATGAAGTGTTTGATTCCTTCTAATGAGAACAGATGCTAAGATCTCAATCATCTAATAGGGTCGGGTTTTCCAAAGTAGGGTGGTCAGGGATTATCTTGTGTAAGAAGAAGTATAAAGTACTAAAACTAATAGTTAGGTTACCAAATATTTCTATTATCCTTGTAATAAATGTAGTTGTGAGACCATAAGAGTCTGGATTTCACAAGAATAGTGTTCAGATGGTCTATATGATGGATTAAGTAATGTTCTTTGTACTCAAATATAAAATATTCATACTTGATATTAATGACATGATTGTTTACCTCTATAGTTAATTATTGAGAGGAAAGAAAAAATGGACTCATTACTTTCTTTAAAATAGATATTTGTATACTAATGGATATGATGTAATTTTAAAGGGTCGTCATTTTAGTGGGAGTACATTTTATAAAAATCCTCATTTAATGAATGAAGAACACAATACTCATATAATAAATGATTCTATTCTGGATAAAATGAAATCATCTTCATCAAACATGATTTGAATATTGATCATAGAAAATAAAAACACTAAAAAAATCTACCTAAAATAATTTATAAACTTAAAAACCATTCTTATTGTAAGAATTGTTTTTATGTGTTATTGTAATCCCATCCTAAGAATCTAAATCATGAAGTTATTCAACAAAAATACCATTAGATTCTTATTATAAGAATATAATGATTTAATTGAGGTTTTAAAAAAAATTAAATAAAATTTTACTGGAAGAGCATTATTCTATTATCATGTACTCTACATTATTGATTATGTTAATGACTTGGGGAGAATAAATTTTAATTCTTGATTAGGTTACGATCTTCATTATATTATTATTTTTGAAAAGGTTCACATAATAAGAATGAGTCTATCAAATTATTACTCAATATATTTAATATGTTGAGGATATCTAAGATAGTACTGAGATGTCAAGGCTTTGGTATAGTATTGAAATTATATGATGGTAAATGTTCAATCTAGTAGAATAATATTGGATGGTTTTATTATTATCCCAATTCATTGAAAAATAAATTTGGTGTAAGGAAGGAGGGGTAATTTTTCCATCAGTGGTATAATTTTTTAGAATACATGTAATGGTTTATGAAACTACATGGAGATTCCATGTTAGGTATTAAATCTATAGAAATCAATTATTAAATTTGAACATTATATGATATCAAATCTACATTAAAAATTTGTTATAACTAGTCTAGATATTAAATATATGAAGTTATTGATGGTTAGATGGTGAAGTATTTATTCAAATGTTCAATCATATATTTTCAATGTCAAGGAGTTGGATGTGGTGGATTACATAAAAAATATTTTTTAAAATTTGAGGGAAAAAGTTCCCACCAACTTTTAGCGGTATATTTTAAGGAATAAAGTCTTATTTTCATAATATTATTTCAAACACGTGGAGTACCATATTAGATATGGTTTTTAATAGTTTATTTGTTAAGTATTAACACTTTATAATGTAAATATATGTTCATAAACACATAATATTTTTTTTTACATTATAGTTAAGAGAGAATATAGTTTCTAAGAGGTCAGTGGAAACATGTTTGGACATTGAGATGTTCAAAGTATACAAAATAAATGATTAAACTAGTTTAATTCAAATTGAAAATCATTTTATATCCTAAAAATGTTTAGGATGTGTTTTTAATAGAAATATTATAAAGACACCTACTATTCCAGGATAGTGGAATCATATGAAAGATGAGTTCCAATGAGAGCATAACCGAGGCTATTTAGAATTTATAGTTTCAAATCAAGAATTTATGGATGGAAATGTATTTTAAATGTTTAAAAAGATTTTTATGTTGGAAATTTGGGTAGATATAGTTCAGAGAAAATATTTAGGTGTTTAGTAAATTTAAATTGAGGTCAGTGAGTATAGAAACCCGTCAGGTACTCAGTCTAGGTACATTAGGTTCTTGTTAGAGGCTCCATGGGGACAATACCCTCAATAGGGAACCCAGGTGGCTGGTGATGATAGACTTGGTCCCTGATGCTACCCAAGGGTATTTTTTGAGTAGAGGGGATGGTCATTTTCAGTCTTATTTCAAGAAAAAAATATAGGTTTTTTCTACTCTAACAACCTAATTTGGATGGGAGGTCACCCCTTTTATATTCCATTCTTCTCACTTTTCCTTCCCCGATCCATGGAGGCTTGAATTCATTGATTTTTTTTTTGGTTGAGTTGAGTTGAGATCCAATTATATTTATCTCCTTCTTCATTCTCCTCTAATTTTTCTTCAATTATAGTTGATTAAAATTATGTATTAATTAAAATTACACTATGACATAGTGAAATTATTTGATAATGATAGTGCTTTAGATCTTTGTAGAAAGAGGAGGTTCAGGATAGGTGATCACACACAGTCGAAAGTAATTTAGATGTCGGTAAGTTACTACCTTAATTTATTTATTGAATTAATGTATTTTTCATGGAATTTATTGATGGATTGTTAAAGGGTGATGAGTATTTTATTACTAATGGACTTAGGGGTGTGGTGGGAGTGGCCCACACCCCATTAGATGAGGTTTCGGTGTCATTACACAATCCTATAAGTTCTCCCTTAATTATTACTAATTGAATAAATATTGATTAAATGTGTAAATTAATTATAAAGGTTTATAATTGATTGTAGATCCCATTGGATGAGTTAGGGGAATGTAGTTTTTTATGTAGTTTTATGGTTTCTTGCTCGAGGATGGTGAGATCCTTCTTGAGGGGATAATTCCAACATGAAGTTAAGTGGTACGTGATACTGATTCTTTATATGGTGTTGAACATATTGTATGGATAGTAAGCATGGGTAAGAAGGTGTGAGTGACCTAATTGTAATCCATGAGTGGTTTTCCCTATGTGACTCAATTCTAGGGATTATTTTTAAGATGATATAAAGTCCTATAGTATTATGTATTGATTACACAACCATTAAGGATAATGTTTCCAATGTGAGAGGATTTTTTAGAGTGAGATTGAGACCTTGAGAGAGTGATCCTTATCGAGATATGGCCTAGTGACCCTAAGAGGACATGTGATAAGTGGATATCACTGAGAGAGATGTATAAGGGTGAGATTAATGATTGAAATGGTATTTACCTTGTGATTTTTATGTAAATATTGTAATGTGAGGATAACCCATGATGGAGCTAGATATGGACTCCTTGCTTCTTGAGTAGTGGTTATGGAATATTTGGATTACAATAGGTCCTATAAAACCTTTGTGTTAAATGCTTGACAACTGATGGTCATATTTTATGGGACATGTATATTGAAACCTTTTAATGTTATTTGTTGTGTAAAAATTGAGTGGGCCTCATTGATGGTTTTGGAAGAAAAACATAAGATTATAGTGGTATATTAATTTTTCCATTTAATTTAATAGATAAAATATAACGATTATAAAAAATACTCTCTTGAATTTCATAGTCATGATCATGATAATTTATGACATACCCAATGAATTATAACTTTCAATGAGCATATATCATCACGGTTTTCATCCATTCATAATAACAATCCATTCATGAAACACATTAATAACGATCTTAAGTTAATGAACCAATACACATGTTCATATATAGGAATGACTAACTACATAAAAACATGTGATTTTTCTGTTAAGGGGTCTATCATCATAACCTCCCATATTATTGATCACCGTGTGATTACATCATGAGAAGAAGTATCAATATATATAATCTTTAGACACCATATAGTCTTATATCATAGGTATTTTTTACTGATATATCTATACCATAAGATATATTTATTTAATAATACCATCATAAATTATTTGTGTTATTATTATAGTGGGGGGATTTTATAACCAACTGATTTGAAAAATATTCTAATGAAATTATCACATTAATGTTATGTATAAGAATAAAAACTATGTGATAAGAATAAATATATTTTGGTAATCAAACATATAAATATTAGTTATTTTTAAAGTAATAAATCAAATATACTCCCACTTGCACTAGATCCAATTGTTAATTTTCCTCAACCCACTAGCTCTCTCATGGAATTCATTCATTTACTATGATAAGCCTTTAATCAATGAATACTCCACATTTTATTCTTTTACAACTCTAATATCTATGATTTCATCAATTTGAGTAAAATCCCTCAAGAGATGATGCTTTTATAGTATATTCTACATCATTTTAGGTGAATTAGGTTCTCTAGCTAGAAAAACTAATGTAGTATTATCAAAATATACCAAGATAGGTATCTATGTTACTAGTTAAAACACTAAGATACCAAACAAAACTGTGAATATCTACCCCTTACATAGTTTCAAACACAATATACTCATATTATTCACCAAAATCAGTGACTAGATATTTTTTGAGCACCTCTAGATCAAAACACCGCCATTGAGGTAAAACACATATTCAGATTGTGATTTTAAACCATCTTGATCTGTTTGGAAACTACTATCACTATACCACTAGATAACTAATTCCTAATATAGTTTATACACTAGGAATATTTTCTCTATATTTCTTATGTATGCAAGGATTGATATAAATTTCACCTAAAACAATTCTCCCAGATCTTCTTGGTATCTTCCTACCATTCTCAAAGCATAAAAATGAATTAAAGTACACAACACAGTAAACATGATAAATTGAATTACTAAAGCCTAAGGAATTATACTTATCCTATCTCCCACTACTTGTGTTTGTGGACACATATTCTTGGAGAAATATATTCCATGTGACATTAGTAATATTATTCTCATTGATTGTTCCTAAGTCCTTTATAGAGAAATATGAATTAATCCATGTCCTAAATGAATGTAATACATGTATTTCATTTCATATTAATAATATGGATTCAATATATATAAATAGAAAAATTATGGAACTCTCACTTACCCTTTTGTAGACACAAAACTCACTTTCATTTTTTATGAAACCAAATTATCTTATGGCCTTATAAAAATAAATATTCTATAATATTAATTATTACATTAATATATAAATTAATATTTATAACTTTCATAATTTACTAGTTTCCTTTGGTAGAAAAAACCCTTCTAGTGGTTTCATATTTAAATCTTCCTCATGTTTGACATTTAAGAATATTGTTTTGACGTACATCTTCAAAATCTTATAATCATGGATTTTTTGTATGGAAAGAAGAAACATAATGTTTTTTAGCATTGAAAATAGTGGAAAGGTCACACCATAATAAATACCTTGATTTTTTATGAAACATTTAGAAACCAATCATTCCCTATAGGTAACAACTTACCATACATGACTAATTTCTTATCAAATGTCCATTTACACCCAACCATTTTCATATCAACTAGTGAATCTACCAAAACACAAACTTGATTTTGGTACATTGAATCCATTTTGGAATTAATATCTTCATTCTACTTAGAAACTTTGGAGATACTTATAGCTTCCTTATAGAACATGGGTTCATTATTTTCAATGAACAATTCATCTCCTTACTTGGTAATATAAAAACTATATATATTTTCTTCTCTAACTTCCCTTATAAACTTGTACAATATTTATATCTCTAGAGTAAATTCCTCCACTTAATCTTTTAAAATTTTTCCCTATGCCAATTTATTGGTATCTTAAGCCTCAACTTCATTAAAGTATCTCTTTCTATCACTATCTACTTTGGATATGTACTCGATTTCAAGAAACATAGAATTTCTTGCCAGAATTACTATTATATCTGAGGGATTATATAGATAGTATTCTCATCTCTATTTGGAATAACCTATAATGATAAACAGTGTGTCTTATTATGAAAGATTATTATTAGACTTAACAAATGTTTCTCATCACCATACTTGAATATGTGACAAAATTTATTTATTCTCATACTATAAATCATATTGTATTCCATTTTCAAGCATTATTTAACACTCAATTTTACATATATTCCATTAATTTAAATTCATATCCCCAAAAGTATAACAGAATATTTATATGGCTCATCATTGATCCCACTATATGTAAAAACGATTACAATTTTTGTAAAACCATTCTATTGTGGTGTATATTGCTGTGTGAGTTAAGATAATATCTGAAAACATGTTAGATAATCAATTTATTATTCGTTAAGATATTCTACAACACTATAAGAGTGAATTTTGTTAATATTTTTACCAAGTTGATTCAATACATAAATTTTTTATATTCCATAACTTTATCAAATCTATTATACTTATACCTCCTCAAGTAGATATATCCACATCAAATGAAATCATCTGTAAAAGTAATTATGTATGAGAATCCACCTCTATCTTTTACTAAAAATTGTCCACACACATATGTATGAAACAAATTCTGATATCTTTATAGATCTTTTACCTTTTCCTTCGAAAGGTGATTTCATCATCTTTCCTATAAAATAAGCACTATATATATAATAAATTTAAATAAAAAGATCCTACCTTCCATTCTAGATATAATTCCCTAAAACACTTTGTGTATTACATGACAATGCTTATAATTCCAAAATTATATATAATATGAGTCATGTGAATTTTATTTGATATTGATTTCCACAACATGATTCTCAATGTCTAGTATATAAATACCATTATATAGATGTTCCCTTTAGTAACATTTTATAACATTATAAAAGAAGAAACATTGAAACATTAATTTTAAATAAAATACATATATTTATAAACAGAACAAAAAAATAATATTTTTGGTTATGCTTGGAATATAATTACAGTTTTGAATACGAAAATCTTCTTATTCATAAATATTAAATGTAAGTCTGATATAGTCACCACAAATATTCCCACTCCATTGGTAGCACAAGGTTCTATTTCACTTATTGCAATCTTTCAAAATCTTCATGGTTATTATATTTGGATACAAATGTGTAATCCAAAAGCTATATCTAATACATTATTAGTACAAACCGAAAGAGTACATATTCTAACAAAAATACATAAAACCTCCTCTTTATTCTTTATAGTGGTACAATTATTCTTCAAACAGACCTTATTTCCACATCTAAAAAAAATAATTTACTACTAATATGCCTCCCTCTTGATCTTGTATATATTTGATGGATGATTAAATCATATATTTGGATTAAATACTTTCTTATTAATTTTTTACTTTCCATTACCTTTTTATCCCATAAACGTAATGCATTATAAAACCATGTAAAAAATATTTCATTGGTATAAATGATATAAGAAAAATTAAAGTCATAGATTTATTAAGATAACTACAAATAAGAAAAAATAACAACTAAAAATAAATCATCTGAGTACAATGTAAATTTCTCCTAGATCATATTCTCTAATAAACATGGTGACTATAACTACTCTAGTAAAAAATAAAAATAATACAATGAATAAAATATACATTATGAGAAAGATGTATTTTTTAATAAGAAGTATTATTTGAGGGTATGATTTTAAAGGAATTCATTATGACCATGTAAGATTTTGAACAAAGAAAATTATGATTTTTAGTTATTATGACCATTTAGTATCATAAATATCAATAATATATTAGTTATAATATAGACATTGACGTTACTATTTATTATGAGGGTAATGAAATAATTTAATTTTCACTGAAAGAAGAAAACATGGATTCTAGGAGTAAGAACATCTTATATGAGGCATATTTATTAGATCTTCATAAGGAAGTAACAAAACTAGGGCTTTTCCTAGACCAAGATCAAGATGACTTCAATAATCGAGGATTATGTAGAATCATCTATGGGAGAATTTTAAGTGTGTGGAAATCACCACTAGATTAATGTTTATAAAAATACACCATGAAAATTCCATTATTTTACACTCTACCCTTAAGGATTGTATTTGATTAATAAGGGGTTATGTATCTAGTGGTTAATGTGGTATTATTTTGAAAATAATTTTAGTAATAGAATTACTTTTATCATGATTATATGTTTTTGTTAACTACTTTATTATTTTAAATGAAAAATTTCATATAAATAAAAGATTAATTTTATAAAATGAATTATTTTTTTATTTTTTATATAAAAATTAGTTAATGGGGTATTTTTTATAAAAAGGTAAAATATGATAAAAATAGTGAAATGAAATAATATATGGTAAATATTCCATTATATATATGTCATCATGATATAATTATACAAATTTAGTGATATTTACATAATATTTCCACTAATAATTGTACTGGGTCATAAAGGTACATTATGGGGTACTGTTGGTGTAGTGGTTCACTAGATATAATAGTATAATAATATATAGAATAATTAATTCCCTAGAATTACAATCTCCATAGTTATAAATATCCACCCATTTTCTCATTTATTTAAAAAATATGTTTTAATTCACTTTATATAGTTCATTCAAGGATTCTCTCCCAAATCTGGAATAATTTTGATGGCTGGAAGAGATAATTCTAAGTGAATAAGTTCAAGTAAGGTAAGAGAATATATTTCTCTTTTGTCAAAAAATTATTTCAATTCCCATTTCATATGATTTAATCCTTATAATATTGAATATAATAAACCTTTTAATTTTTTGATCATGTTATATTATTCATTCACTCTCATGATCCACTTTTCATTAGACATTACCATGTAGAAGTAAAGAATTCCTAATTGTCTTCTTTCCTTTATAAATAAAATGATTTTATTTTAGACACATAAAATATTTCTTCACATTATGAAATGATTATTATTATATGGTATTATCACCCCCTTAATCATTTATCCATGAGGGATCATCCATTCACTCTCCTTATACCATTTTCAAATTCTATGTCATGTAAAAGTGAAACATTCCTATTCATTTCTCATTAATTTCATTTTGTGTTTAATTTTTATAAAGATTCTTAAAAATCCATTTCATATGACTATAAAATATAATATTTGGTATATTATAACACTTTATATCTATTATCATTGTTATATTACACTGTACTTCTCATCATTCCTTTCCCATAATCTATTTTTATACCAAAATGGTCTAATGAACCATGCTCCATTACCCAAGTTCCTATACATCCCTGAAGTTATGGAAATGGAAACTATATAAAGGGATTTCTCTATCACATTCTTTGTATTTTCTTCTTATAAAAAATTTATAATTTTTGTTTTATACCATTACCTTCCAGGCACTTCAATCATAATCAAATTATTTTTCATCACTATTTTTCCATGTCCCAATGAAGGAATGTTGAGAGAATGTAGTTTAAGAGGGTAATTCTAGATAAGTTAGTGGGTCAATCAGGATCTATGGATTTTTATAAAAATATCAAATGTCTTGTGTGTTCTCTACTAGGTCCATGATTTATCCAGGACCATGTGTTATCCTTTTATGGAGATACATTTCAATATTTCCTTGATAATCTATTAATATGATTCTTTAAAAAATATTATCGAGTTTATGTTTATCATATAACCTAAATTGTGAGTAACAAGTAATTCATCATTATTATTAATTGGTCCTTACATGGATGCCATTATAATTAATTGAATATGGATATATAATATAAAACACACATTTCTTACTCATGAGATAAATTCTAATATATAAATACATTATGTATATTTTATGTTTTTGCTCTCAAGAATTTATGTTATTCATTGTGTACTAGATATATTATCAGATGAGTGGCGTGTTTATATATGATTACAATACATTAGGTAATGTTTCATGTATATATATATTATGTTTATAATATAGTATTGATTCCATGGTTTTGGTGGGAACGGTTACCATAACATCCATTCAGATGCCATGAATTTGGTGGGTAACCTTGTTATTGAATTTCTTTTAACACATGTCTATAATGTTTTAGAATAAATGAATTACTTATTTATCTTATTTTCCATATGTAATATTATATTTACCATATTTTATTTTTATAATATATTTTAAAAGGTATCTTTTTTTATTCATTACCATGCTTATTATAACACTAATTGAGCATCTAAGATCACAGTTTCTTATGTTTCCAAAATCCCTAGGAAAGAAAGTATAAATCGAGGACAAATTGAATAGGGACTAAAGGATATATCAATGAGATGATAACATAAATATTTTTGTATTAATTTTTTTCTATTATGACTTTGTTCCCAATGACACTGAACATAAAGATTCATGAAAGAATTAAAATATAATAATTTTTTGTGTTAATATGGAATATATGTAATTAAAGAACCAAATGTGGGAGTGAGGGCCAACGTAATCGATGTTGGTATTGGGGACCAAAAAAATAGGTCCACTCCAAATGATGGAGGATGAAAATTTTTAAGACCAACCACATTCTCCATTGAAAAAAATTTAAAATTATTAGGAAGAGATACTATGAAAGAATATAAAATAATTCTTACTCTCATATATCCATTGTTGGTATGAGAATTCGCAACTAAGGTCCTGACATATACATATGTTTGAAATGGATTCCTTGATTGATGTAGCTTCTGCAATTTCTAAAAAATTATGCCAATTTCCAAGGGGCCCTACCTTGTCCTCGGATCAAGCGGACCAGTAAGGATGAGCCAGATTCTAAATATTAAATCTATAAGTTTAATATTCTACATAGCATAAAACCAGTATCCATGGCTCTTGTCTCCTCTCCCCAAGGAGTACATGTACATTATAATGCACTAAAACCCCTAAGGACAGATCCCTAATAATATCTTACCATACCACCACCCCTCATCACCCTAGAGTTATAGGGAACACCCACATTATGTTTTAAACCAGAGACCTGGGGTATCCAATTTAACCAAATCCCATAACCAATGCTACTCCTTTCATCGGTGTAGACATTCCTTTGTAACAGTCTTCATTAGGAAATAACTAACACCCCTCTTTTCAGAAGTTCTCCCAATTCAAAAATGAGGGAAAAGATACGAACCTGTATGGGCAAGGATGAGTATCATCTTACCTCTCTAATCTTATTGCTTTCTTCCCAAATGATCCAATAGCTCGATGCAAAAAACATCACCCAGGCCCTTGCTTCGAATCCTGGATATAATACTCCCTGAAACCAGCACTCCATAAATTCTTCAAATGTATCACCATTACACCGAAGAACCAATCTGTTACCCAAGAAGTTCCAGATTCCCACATCCAAATCCCCCATGAAGAAAGCATTCCATGAAGATTCCTGTTTGGGAGAAATGCAGTAGTGACATTGGGATTCTAGAACCATATATTTCCTTTGGATGTTCTCTTCAGTTGGTATTTCATTGTATCTTAGTCTCCAAACAAAAAAAATCAGCATACTAGGAATCTCATTGGACCATTTTTTGGGTTCCCATTCATCAGTACCAATTCTCTCATGCAACATACATTTGAATTCCCAACTTTTGAAATCCTCAGATGATGAGCCAGAGAAGACGCACCTATCGGGTTCATTAACTGATTGAATACACCTATAGAGGTCATTATGATCTTGGATAAAGATGGAATCAATGAAACCTGGATTTAAGCTTGCCTCCTTAAAATAGAAACTGGGAACTGGATATCCTGGAAAAAACAGCTTCTCCCCGAACGAGTTGGAGTTCCCGAAATTGATGTCACTGCTTCCCACCACCTAGTGCCTGAATAGCCCAAAGGCCACCTTTTTTATTGATTTTTTATAACCCCATTTTCAAGGGATAAGGGGGGACACTTACAAGGCTTTTAGGTTTAGATATTAATTTTCCCGTAGGATTTTTGGAGACATTACAAGACCCATAGGTCTTAAGGAAATCATACCAAATATGACTACTTGAAACTGCCCCTCCCTAGGATCTGCATCATTATTAGCTCTCCAAATTTGCATGGTTTTCGGCTAGTTGTCCTATGAAGAGATGCACAGGACCAATACCAATGGAAAATTCCATACCCTCTTATTCTTCTAAATCCGTTTGGCCCTGCTTTGGTGAATGTGCCCTGCTCTTGAATCCTCCTCTGGAGAATCTTTCTTGTAGAATCTGTCTAGGAATATACATATCAGGTGGCCCTAAAGGCCTTAATGGTGGCCCAAAATCCTTAATGACCTGAAGTCCTGGGTGGCCCGAAGTCCTTAAGGACTCCAAGCCCAAACCGGTGGCATAAGGTGAATAGTCCCTACTACTACAATAGAAAACAGTTCCTGCTACAGTAACTTTTATAGCACTGCTACAGTACCGCATTGTGTTGCTATAATGCCTGATACAGTACTACTGCATTTCCTACTATGGTAACCCATAATTATGCCTCTGCTTGCTTTCAAACCTGGGTCTCAGAGATGCACTTAGAGAGACCTCTCCAACTAGGCCAGGGCTCCCCACCACCTAGTGACCGTTATGCAGCAACTCCACAAGACAACACAGCATGCACTAAGCCAAGTAAAATAACTCCTTGTTTCTCTCATACCATTCTTCACAGTTGTCCCTATATCGATTTTTCATGAATTTTTTCCAAATTTAATCACCCTCCATGATTTCCCATGCCATACGAGCATGTATGGGGTGAATTGTTTCCTCAATACTATAAAGTTTGATTACTCCCCTGTTAATAGGTATAGCCAACCAGTGCCATGCTACCTAATGAAATTTTCTAGTTTGATTTTCATCCTAGAGGAACTTATTAATTGATTTCTCCAACTTATTGACTATCCTTTCAAGAGGTTTAATAATGGACAGAACATACACAAGAACCGAGGCAAGCTTGTTGTTGATTAGAGTTATACATCATCTGAACAAAATAAATTTATTTTTCCAATTGCATATTCTTCCAATAATTCTAATGATGATGTCACCGAACATGGATATTTTAATTCTTCCATTGGATATGGGTGCATCGAGATATTCCATCAGGATTTGATGCCTCTGCATGCCAATACACTCCATTATTTTGTTGTTGTAACCTCAATAACATTTTTTAGATATGAACACACAGCTTTTACCTTGATTAATATGTCGTGCACTAAATTTCAAAACATACTAATTATGCCCAAGAGACCAGTGATTGATATACTCCTTCCATTAATGAAAATGAGAATTTCATTAGGAAAAATCGGATGAGATATTATTCCAATACCAAACCTATTTTGGTATGGTATCAAGGACCTGTTTTCTAAACCCCTCACAATGTTATGAGAAAATTTCAATTGAGTCAGGATGAAGAGATTAGGAGAGGGGGGTTTCCTTGTCCTACACCACACAAAGTTTTAAAGAACCTGAATCCTTTCACCATCAATGATATTTAGAGATATGGTGTAGCATAACACTTGAATCATAAGTCACAGAACCATTAATGAAATCCAAATTTCATCCTCACTTTAATAATATAGTTACATTTGTATCCGTCATGGTATTTTATCATTTATAACTTAATCATAATATTATATCTCATCGCTCTTAAATTGAAGTCGTCAACCATCTCTCTAGAAATGGCTATTTCACATTGAATGTGTTTAACCTGCACAAAACCATGTTTCTCCTTTGATATAAGCTCAGGTATGAGACCACTTGGCCTCCTATTCACTAAAATGGAGAGAATCTTGAAATTGAAATTATAGAGATGATTGTGTCTAAACTAAGTCACATTGGTGGGGTCTTTAACATTGGGTAGCAGAACAACCCTAGAAGCACAAACTTCCCTTGAAAGTGGGCCTCTTTTCAAAAAGTATTTAATTGCCTCATGAAATTGACCCTTGATAATACAAAATGTTTCCACAAAGAAAAACCTAGGGAAACCATCAGGTCTAGGGGCACTCTCTTGTTTTAAACTAAACACTACTTCTCAAATTTATTCTTCCCATGGGACCCTGATTAATATTTTTTGTATTCCTCTCCAAAAAGACTTGGAATACCACTCAAAAAATGCTATGTTTGTGTATGATCACCATGAACATCATCAAAACCTACCCCAGGCCTGCTTACTGATCGTGGAAATAATTCATATCTATATTACCTTCCACATCCACACCAGATGTGAAAGAACCATCATCACATTTCAAAATGATCCTCCTTGAAACTTTACCTTATCTAATACAAGATTGAAAAAATAAAGTGTTCTAGTCTCCCTCCCTTAGCTATAAAGCTCATGTGTTCTCATTACAAACCCTCTCAATTATGGGTAATGATTCAGCTATATTATTTTGTTTCTGGTCAAATTCATGAAAATATCTATATCATATCTATTCTATAAGTCCTTCTCAAGATTATCAATATCCATTTCTACATAATTCATATTGAAATCCCCCTCGTTCTTGGAGAGTCAGTCCATGAGATTATATTTTAGGTATCAGAGATGTTGCAAAAGACCCATCCATGAAGAGACACTCACATATTGAACCCAAGAATAGTTAACCACTTAAAGGAACCTATCCAACTGATGCCAGGTAACTATGCAGTGAAAGAGTTTCTATCTCTGATCCTCTTTTCTCAATTCAACCAACCACAGACCATGGTCTGATAGATTTCTGGTAAGGTGAGAAACAGATGCCTATGCGGAGGAATCAATGCCTTATTAGTTTGAGAGACACATATCCCGTCAGCTCAGTATCCTCGAACTTCCTTTCCTATTGCTGCAAAATGTAAATTTATTCCCAATGAAACCCATGTCAATGATACCATTTGAGGAAAAGTAGTTCTGAAAGGCATGCAATCCTTGTCTCTCTAGATCTATTCCACCCCTTTTCTCCAATGCATAAACAATATAATTAAAGTCTCCACATATGAACTAAGGTTATGAACCCGTTTAGAAATTTTAAAACTGATGTCATAGATTCATTCTTTCCAGTGCCTCACATTTTGCATAAAAAAAGAGAAGAAAACATCCAGAACCCCTTCTGTGATTTTGACCTTGATATGTTGTACCAAACTATCTAATAATTCAACTTAAATATTTTCACTACTAGAAATTTAGGCTATAGCCACGATTTGGAACCATGTCTATAAGCCCAAAATATATGGTTATAGGTTATAGCCACAGTTTAAAACTGTGGCTATAGCCCTTCCCAATTTACAAAAAAAACCACCCCTCTAACAAACCCACCTGCCCCAACCCAGTACACACCCCTCCCCCCTGAAGACCCATGTTCCACCTATAGACCCCCTTGCACCCCTGGACAGACCTGCCGGACAAACCCCCTACCCCTCCCCCATACACACCCCCCTATAGACCCCCATCACCCTTAGAGATACCCCCCATGCACCACTAGACAGACCCCCTTGCACCCTGGACAGACCACCTTGCACCCCCACAGCCCTTGCACCCCTGGATAGACCCCCCTCACACCCCTGTACAGACCCCCTAGAACCCCTAGATAGACCCCCACCCCTAGAAAAACCCCATGACCCTCCCCCTACACCCGGGACTGACCCCCCTACACCCTTGGAAAGACCCCCTGTGCACCCCTAGATAGACCCCCTTAAACCCTGGATAGAACCCCTTACACCCCTACTGAACCCTCTTTCACTCCTAGACAGACCTCCCTTGCTCCCCCTGCACAACCATTCCCCCTTGCAACCCACTATACATCACACCTTACACACCGCTTGCACCCCCTCTCCCATTGCACACCTACAAACCCATGATGGACACCCCCACTACACCCACCCCCCATCATGGACAACCCCCCTTCTGGACAAAACCCCCTCACCCCTGGACAGAAACCCCCTCGAGAGAAGCCCCCTCGGACAGACACCCCCCTCCTGGACCCCCCCCCCCCTCCTGGACACCCCCTAGATAGACCCCCTCCCCCCCGAGACATACACCCCCTAGACAACAGACCCCCACCCCCAGGAAAAACACCCCCTTGCACCCACTACAAATCCCTTTCACCCCCCCTATCCCCTTGCACACACCCCCCTGTACCCCCCTTGCACACCCCCTGCTGGACACCTTGCCCCCCTGTTGGACCCCCCTAGCACCCCCTGCACACCCATGCCTCTTAAACCCCCTACACATCCCTTTCACCCCCTGGTCTCTTTAAAAACACCCCCTTTCACCCCCCCCCCCCCATGCACACCCCTACAATACACCCCTTTCCCCCTTGTTGGACCCCCTTGCACCCCTTGCACACACCTACTACACACCCCATGCCCCCTGCTGGACCCCCTTGCACCCCCCTACACACCCATTCCCCCTTGCACCCCCCTAGACAGGCACCCCTAGAAAACAGACCCCCCCTGTACACCCCCACCCCATCCCTAGGCAGACACCCCCTTACATATCCCTTACACCCCCTAGACCCCTTGTACACACCCCCTTGCACACCCTTATACATGCCCATTGCACACCCCTTTCTCCATACTAGACTCCCTTGCACCCCTTGCACACCCCCTTACACCCCCCACCCCTCTCATGTTAGACCCCCTTACACCCCCCTACACACCCAATCCCCCTTGAACCCCCATGAAAACCCACCCCCGGATAGACACCCCTTGGACAAAAGCCCCCCTTAGATAGACACCCCCCAGGACAACACCCCCACCCCCTGACAGACCCCCCCCCCCCAGACAGCACCCCCACCCCTGGGCAGACACCCCCTAGACTGCACCCCCCCCCCACCTAGACAGACCCCCTCTGCACACCCATGCCCCCATGCACCCCCCCGCAAACCCATGCCCCCATACCTTCCCCCTACACGACCCCACTTTCACCC
Organism: Viscum album; assembly: GCA_963277665.1. NCBI lineage: Eukaryota > Viridiplantae > Streptophyta > Magnoliopsida > Santalales > Viscaceae > Viscum > Viscum album. Next base: position 1,611,451,106 of record OY728148.1, read on the forward strand.
CCTATCCCCTTGCACGCACCCCCTGCACACCCCTGCTGGACACCCCTTGCACCAACCCTGCACACCCATGCCCCCCCGCATAGCCCCCTTTCACCCCCTGAACAGCCCCCTTGCACCCCTAAACATCTCTTACACCCCCCTGCACACCCTTGTCCCCTTGCACAAACAACATGTGTTTTCAGGTGCGAAATCCAGGTTTGTACACCTATACATGCCGAGTTATGTGGTTTGAAAAACACAGTATGTTTCCCCTAGGTACACACCATTTATTATTAAAAATAAATTACTTCAAGAATTATTAGTATAAATTGATTCAAAATAAATAAACAATACTCTAAATAAGAACAAAAGATTTAGTTTTATTTGGTCCCTTTAGGGCCTATGGGCATAGAAAGAACACCTCCCCAAAGGAACCCATTTTATTATTCTCAAACAAAATTTTACAAGTAACAAACTAGAAGTAGGGACAATAACAAAATAGAAATGATAAAAATATTCGATTTTCAACTTATACATTCACGTATTTCAACTTACACTTATGTTTGAGAGGTATTGGAATGTACCCATAGATGAAAATAAAACCCTCTTAATATCTCAAAACCTTAAGTAGTGCCAGCAACAAAAAATATTTTTGGATACATAACAAATACAAGAAATGGGATGCATTATCTTAGCCTCTAGGAGAACATTTTTTAGAAATTTAGGGCCCTTACACTAATAATGTAGGTTTGCACTAACAAGGTACCATGTAATAAAAAATTTCTTAGCTCAATGAACTAAAAATACCTGAAGGTCACCATTACTAGCTACATTAGATTCCACTTTATTAATTGTATCAATCACAAGAGGTCATCCAATAAATTTTCAGCTTGATTTTAAATTTTCTAGAGCAAGTGTGATGGGATATCTCCCATGTCATTAATTTTAGTTCCCATTCAGAAAAACACTAGACTCAAAGCAGAATGATCAAAAGGTCAATGTAATTACCAAAAGTTTTCTCCACAAACTTGATCATCTTAATTATTTCATCCTTAAAAGTTTTACATGATATGTTTTAAGAAATATCTCTAATGACCATTAATAAATCATACATAGAAGATACGAACAAGCATACTCTTTGAATGATGTTTTGCTGTAAAATGCATTGTAATGATGGAAGAACTGGCATTACTACAACACATGGTCTTTTCAGACCTGCTAACCCACCCCAAGTTGGGTTGAAGAAGAAGTTTTTAAGACCCAAAATTGAAGGTGAAAACGATAATGGTTACAATGACATTTCTTAAAAGATAAATTATTAAGCTACAAGAGAACATAATGATACATGCTCTGTAAATGGACACTACTATATCAATAGAATTAAATGCTAAGCTGAAAAATTGATAAATTATTATTTTCTACATGAGAGTATACAATTCTGGTAATATGGTAGGATAAAAATATCCCAATGATCAATGTATGTAAAATAAACATTAAGGGATTGGGTGACCCTAGAAGTCAAATAGACTAAAAAATTCTGAAAATAAATCAAAAGTGTTGAACAGTCAGGTTGGACAATGACCTAGATCCATTTATATATTCAAGTTATGAATCTCTCATTGATTTTATACTATGATGGAATTTTAAAAACACATCTCTATTGGTCTCGAGCCTAGCCATCAACTAAACCTAACTCGCAGTCTTCATGCCACCTTTGGCCACCAAACCTTGATTTCATCCTCCCAGGCCACAGCTCAGCCCAGTGACTAGTTCCTCCTCACCCACTCCTCTAGTCGTGCAGCCTCTTCTAGGACCAACCCTCCCCCTGTACTAGCATCCCCCCTAAACTAGTCCCCTCCCCCACAACCATCCCATATCCCATCCCCCACCCCTAGCTTGCACCATCCCCCCACTCCTGCACCAGACCCCAAACCCCCTGCACCACCCCCACCCCTTCCCTTGTACTAGCCTCCCCCCAAAACTAGTTCCCTTCCCCCAAAACTAGTCCCCTCGCCCCTCCGCCCACACCACCCCCCAGCCCCCTAGCCTGCACCAGCCCCCAACCCCTAGCATGTACGAGACCCCTCCCCCCCCCCAAACCAGACCCCTCCCCACAACCATCCCCCACCCCCTGTACCACCCCTAGCATACACCATCCCCTATAACCCCCCTTACACCCCCGGTACTATCCTCCTCCCAAACCATCCCCCTAACCCCCCCCCCCCAAAGCAGTCCCCTCCCCCACAACAATCCCCCCTGGCACCACCCCCCAGCACCCTATCCAGCACTAGCCCCCCTAATTAAAAGGAGTTATAATATTCACATATTTCTGTATTAATGTATCAATAATTTATCATTAACCCCCCCATTCCTAAAAATTATACAACTAATAAAGTGACCAATTTATATAATGTAATCAATAAATAAAGGAAAGAGGTGGCCTTATTTTTTCTTCTAAAATTTTCAACACAACAGTTCAACATAGGTATTATTCTGTAAATAGAATATAGAATCATGAATACTTGAATAATACCAATTGTAAAATGTATTACAATAAAATGAAATCAATACATACTGATTCAAAAATATAAACTCACAAGAATAAGACATTATAATGAATAGATTCATGTAAAAATTATAGCATCTTAGCATGCTGAACAAAAAATAAAATAACAATTTTGATTAACACCAAATCAAAAATCCTGATTAGTATTAGAAAAAAATATCAACTAGGAGTGATTGCCAACAACAACAATCAATATAAAGAAGTAAATAAATCATAAAAAGGACACTGATATTTTTATGTGCTTCGCAGAATATGAAAGAAAGAATCATCATAACCAGGATTCTCTAAACACTGTAGAAGAAATGATGTTAACCTCATGGACCCTTTGTGGTGTTGTATATTCCCTTATTCACCTCTTTTTCAACATCAGTAACTCATCATTTTCCATCAAACCTGGTTTAGGTTTAACAACATATCAATTAAAAAGTTGAACTTGTACAAGAAGACAATAAGAAGTCGAAATTCCCCATTTGAATATAGTAATGAAAACCATAGACCACAGGCTGCACAACACCCATTTTAATCTCACTATTTATAATAGGTAAATATTCAATGCAAAATGAATGAACTACAATAGTGAAAAAATGAATGAGTGGGTTTTCCAACCCATACCCCAGGAAAAGAATTGAAGGTTCAAGTTACAGTGAAAACATGAGGTGCAATGAGCATGTACCATAAAGTAATTGAAAGAGGATATAAACATGACTTCTTCATATAATGAGGAAAAGGATTCGTTGTATGAGCCATAAAGCGTAACAAAACTCTATACAAAAAATACTGTTGTAACATCCACTTTTTCCACTCTTCCATAACTATAAGTGTTTCAATTCATCAACAAAAAGTCATTATATTCCTCCCGGTCCAACCTGAAAATAAATTAAATAAGCACTATTCATCCCCATGTCCAAGTTAATCAAATGAAGATTCAAATAATCATGATTATATGAAACCAAAATTTAAATCATTCTATCAGATAGGCATTAATAGATAGTCTTCAATGAGAATATCCTTAAAAAAAAGCATGATTCTAAAATGATGATCAAAGTGCAACAAGAAAAACACCAGTTATTTCTAATTCAATAGGTAAATATGATTAAGAACTCAAATCATGATTGCCACTAATTTTAAACACCAATCTGGAAATTTAATACAATAGAAAATTAAGAATACTACATTTTATGGGGAAAAGATATAGGGAAGCACAAGTGAATGAAAGGATATAATCATTAATTCTCCTCACACCTACACTAATATAACACTATTAATTTTAAAATAATGAAATAATGAAGGAGTGGAACCACAAGTGCATGGAAGAAATAAAATAAAATTGAAAAATGATGAATATAATGATGGGTTACCTTATATAATTCTCTCATAAAATAAATTAACCCCCTAAATAATACCCTATAATGACCCAAGATCTCAATCCATTCACTCTCTATTTAGTGTGTTAGGTTAGGTAGTGCAAAAAATGATTTTTGATACACTACTTTCACCTACCCATGGTAATTTAGAATGCTTAATCACTCCTTTATCACCCCTCGCTCCTCTGCATCATATTATAAATGAATGAAAATTGTGGTAGTATTATGTGTAAACCAAATTATTAGATAAAACCATGATAAAATTTAATGGTACATGGATAATAATATACTACTCATTTAGAAACAATCTGATTTCATGGAAATCACACTAGAGAAATGAAAATAAAAATTCATTTAAATCCATGGATTTTTAAGGGGGAATGTCACCTCAACCACACCATAGTAGTCTAAACTTCAACACCATATAAAAAAATTAACTAATCAAAAACCATTATAATATATTATATTTTTTTGAGATCAATATATTTATAAGTGAGAATGAGGTTATTTATCTTATGGAAACATCAAGGCCATCTTCCACCTATTATTTTAGTGTCGATAGATTAATCTCATTATTCATTGGATGGGTTACATGTGTCTATCTTTGAGGGTTGTTATGTATTTATCTAAACTCTTAAATCTCTTATATTTTCTTGACACTATACCATTAATAATACAAAAATATTTAATAAAATATTTCCCAGATGTCAATTTTCTATTTTTTGAAAATATAAAATCACTTTTCTCTAGATTTTAACACCTATCAACAGTTTTCCCATGTTCATCTGGTTGAATTTATACATTCCCTAACCAATTCACTCATTATCCATCTCTGGTTTTTCAGTTTCTAATTTTGGTTATTTAGTTTTTTTCCTAGGATTTTTAAGACTCTAATGGTTTAGGAACCAGTGGTTTAGATTTTAATATTGTTTTCCCATTTTTGGGAATAGTTACAACTTTGAGTTATTCATGAGAGGTTTGGGTGTAACAACATTCTTCTAAGATATTGAGGAAGGGTAAACCTAAGTGGGAATGAGTTCTATAACCATTCAAATGTTTTATATATCTAATATCAATGATGAAAATTAATAATTAATTTTCATTATTTTTTTAAAAAATTATTCTAATAATTTATATGAAAAATATTGGATTCTATGTTGAGATGTTGAGATGGTTGTGATTAAAATTGGTCATGGGTTGGAAAATTTTCCAGATGGTTAGGATTTAGATCATGTAGTTGATTAGTTAATTGATTATCCAACCAATTTAATTTAGTATTTTCAATGTACATGTGATGAAAATTTTTTTATTCATAAATTTCTTGAGTAATCAGATCAGTTTCCTCCATTAATGGTATCCCTAGAAGAACTTCCTTGATTAATATAATAGTTGGGAAATTATTGGTCACTCAAGAAGAACCTTTTATTGAAAAATCTTGCACTTTGGGAGTCTAAAGTGGTGAATACTGAGGGTTTCACCACTAACAATAATATCATAGTCATGTGGAAGATCACCTGTAATATGATAGATAACAAGAATCTCATAAGGAATCTCTTTACTAGATAGATTTTATGCCGAAAAGTTCCCCCCATCCAAGTATGAATGCTATTTGTGCGTTAATCGATGGGGGCCTACACTTCCAAATATTATAAACTAAATACCAAGGAGAACTTTCATAATTATGTAGGAATCTTAAAAGAATCTTGGATTTCTACTCAACCATACAAATATTGAGGTTATCTATCCTCTAAATTTAAAGGCTGTTGAGTAAAGATATTTTCTCCACCCAGATAGAATTACCTAAACCATAAAAGGAACTATATTCGATTACCATAGATACCCTAAAATCATGCATAATCCCTACTCATAACTCTCTATTTACCGGACCCATTCACATTATGTTTTAGTCTAACATTGGGGGGTATCCACTTGATCCACCACCCTAGAGGAGCTCTATCATTTGTAATCACATCCCTAGGGAGGACCCCCTTACCAGTAGCCATTCTCTTTTCAATAGGAAGGAGGAAACCTAGTTTTTCCATGAGATAGAGAACTTGAACTTGAATGAATAGAGGGAGTTATTCTTTCCTTCACGAACCTTGTTCCTTGTCTCCTAAATCACTCAAAACACCACTTAAAACACTATTACATGAAGATTAACCATATATGAATGTTTCTCAACACTTGAAATAATGTAAGTAAAACGTCAGATATGTATCCCCCCTAAAATTGAAATCCCATAAGATTCCCAACAAGGGCCCAAGTAAAGCGGTACCATTCTACATCAAAAAATAAGTTCTAGACAAACTCATATTTTAGCCTCTCACAACACATACATGCTGAGGGTATCTAAATTAGATTTCTATGGATATTAATTTCAGTTATTATGCCCTTATTGAAGAACCTCAAAAAATGTATTTTCAACTTAACTGGGATTTATTTAGACAAGACTTTTCTCACCCACTCATCATGCTCTTGGTTGGATCTTAATAACAAGTGAAATTCCAAAATATTAAATTATCCTAAGGTATATTTTACACTGTGAACATTACTAGTTCATCAAGTATATAAATCCTATCATAAAAAATATTATGATCCTCATCGAGGGATGCTGATATAAACCCAGGTTTTATCCTCGCATTCCTAAAGTAAATGTGAGGGATTGGGAATCCAGGGATGAAGTTAAAATGAACTGAAAAGTTTTATTTCTAGTAATTTATGTCACTCCACCCGCAAACCAACACACCAAGTGTGGGTTCCTCTCCACAATGTTTTTGAATAGAATGAATGGAAATTTATTTTTGGATGTCTATTTCAATTTTTGGGTATTCTAAATTTTAATCCCTATGGTTAACTATACCTAGAAACTTTTCTAATTGTGGGATCAAACCTACATAGGGTACCAATGAAATCAATGCTAGATAAATGTACATTATTCATGGATCCATCACATGTATGATGAGGATCCTATGAGGTGGGGTGGTTGTATCAAAGGAGGAGGATCCTGGGAGGTGGGGTGGCTACGTCGAAACCATGTCAGAACCATGTCGGAGCTAAATCAGAGGAGGGTCACAGGGAGGTGGGTTAGCTATGTCAGAGACATTGAGAGAGGAGGAGGATCACTGGGGGGGAGGGGGTGGCCTCGTCGGAACAGTGATGTAGTCGCGTCGAAGAAGGGGGCTCGTGGGGAGGGGGGTGGTCATGTCAAAGACGTAGGGAGAGGAGGAGGTGGCTATGTCGGAATCATGTCAGAGCCACGTCGGATAAGAAGGGACACGGGGAGGTGGGTTGTCCATGTCGAAGATGTCAGGATAGGAGGAGGATCGCGGGGGCAGTGGGGATGGGAAACCCGCGAGGGCGGGGGGGGGGGGGGGGGGGGGTGGGGGGGGGGGGGGGGGGGGGGGGTCGCGTGGGGGTGCTAGTGCCACAGACAAGAAAACAGGGCTTGGGTATAAGTGATCTATAGCCACATTTTTTATTTTTTGTGGCTATAGGTCCAAATTCTAGTAGTGTTTACTTCACAATCTTATTATTTTACCAGTTATTGTTTTTGGTGTGATGGATATATACACAAGGATACCTACTATGCCACCAGGGTACAATGAGATGTGACCCCTGAGACCCATAAATGAGGATATCGGTAGCTTAAAACATCTTCCAACACATATAAATGTTTTTAGTCTTTCATGATGAAAGGGATTGTTCTGAACAAAAATATACTCATAAGTATCAAACATCAGAAGAAGTTACTCAGTGGTCATAAAAGAAGATCAAATGGTATCAGAAGGAAAATGTATATGATGTTTCTTTGAATGATATATACATTCCCATTTTTTGGTTTTTGGATAGAAGATGTACCTCACACAAGACGTGAAATAAAAACCTTATTACAAATATCAAATATGATAAAAGTGGATTGGTTCTATTTTCGAGTGATGAATAAATCACGATCCAAAAACTAATTTTTAAAATAAATTAATGATTTCTAAGATGGTACAAACCATGTTCAGAAGAGAATAAAATAAAGTGGAACCTAGAATTATTCTAGCCTGTACTGGTGAAGATCAATATCATTTGTGATGAATAGCTTTTCCCCCTCCCCTAGAAGTGATCTGAGACCTACGAACATAGTAACCTATTATTCATAATTCACCTTTGAACCTAGAAAGTATGCCACTGTGTTCCTTTAATTCCAAGCATACAGAAACTCCATGTTGTTTTTCATAAATATTTTACTTCTTCATATGGTTTATTCAATATTCCATTGTCTGAGACCGTATCCGATAAGGGAATCAAATACCATTAGAGAATCAGTCTCAATGGAATTAAGAGTGATATGTTTCTGCCTACAAATTGTGAAACCGCTGAGCAGAGAATTAGTCTTGGATTTTAGTGAATCGTGAGTTCCTAACTGAATTGTGAATTCCAATATAACTGATCCCCATGGATTCTTGATGTCACCCCCTTCATGTAACCCAAAATGCAATAACCATATGTGTTTATCTTCCAACCCAAACTGTGTGGAATCCATTTGATCCATCAGCCCATCTTTGCACTACCTACACTAATGGGGCTATGAGTGAGTTTGATAAATTGTCTCACAGAAGGTGAAGTGGTGTTATCCTTACATAATCATATCAGTTCGATCAAAATGATCCTGTTGTAGAGATATATGCATGTTTTGTGACCTTTTTTCCATTGAAAGAAAACAATTCGATTGAAATCATGATTTTTTATCCTATAGTGATCTATTGTGACAACAAGAGTGTGATTGAACTCATAAATAAACACATAATACACCATGGTGGATGGCGTTGATTGGAACCATCGGGGATGAGGGCACCATTTTGATAGAGGTCGTTGGGGAGGAGGGCATCGTGGTGAGATAGGACGTCAGGGAGGAGGGCGCCACTGTGAGAGAGGCCTTCGGGGAGGAGGGCGCCCCTGTGAGAGAGATCTTCAGGGAGGAGGAGGCATCATCAGGGAGGAGGGATGCACGGTGATAGGGTTGCAGATCGGGGGAGGAGGAGGAGCTCGGTATGGATTGAAAAAAAAATGATACCTACGATATAAAATTGATTTATCCACGGAGGTTTAATTAAATCATGGAAATAAAAAATCTATATCCATGGACTTATAAAATCGTCGCTATAGGTCCATGGCTATAGCCTAAATTTCTAGTAGTGTTTTTTTCAATAGATCCAGATATAAGAGTTGAGAGGAATTACATGCATGAAATTATAGAAGCCCATCTCAAAAACATGATGATATGATCAATCCCTTGTTTGGGTTCTAGTATAACAACAATAGAAACATTCCTTCATTGAGATTCTATATTAAGAAAGACTTTATTCACATAGGCACCGAGACCATGTACATTCCAGATAGTTATGGAAAACATTTAAAGACTAAGCTGATGGCCTTGTTTCTTGATGAGTAGGTCATTGAGTTTGATTTGAAAGAAGACATACCTTTATCCTTGGACCGGGTGATGCGGCCACTATCCACCAAGGAGGGGTCCATCTGAGCATTAATACCCTTCTGTATTGTAGTATTTGGAAGATATTTTTAAGGAGTATCAGAGTCCTCAATAACCAAAAACATGTAGTTTGAGATAACATCATCCTTTAGGGAAGACGTTGCCACACAACCTAGATTTAATGAGGCCAAAACTTGTCATTCTAGTGAGGATTGGGTTGCGTGAATCGCATCAATGACACCCTTCAGAAACAAATTTTTCTGAAGGAAAAACATAGAGATAGGATTATCATGTGAGCCTATAAAATATGGGGAAATCTGGATGAGAGATAGCAGAGGGGGAAGGCAAGAGGACAAAGCTGACTTTCCAATAGATCTGATAAAGGTAGTGATCATCCGAAGAAAAAAACTGGGAGAAAAATCAGATGCAGCAGGTGACACAACAGTTGACTTGTCAGGCGACTAGAGATCCATGGATTTATCCACCACAACGCAAATCCACAGACATTCCACTACATACAGACTTCTAGTAGAATCATCAAGTCATAAAAAACTCCCCAACAAGTTTCCAATAGACTGAAGAATGGAGGGGTTATGCAAGGGCACCAGGACTCCTAGGAGATGAATCCAGATAACTTCCTTTCATTAATCTTTATGCCTTGATGAGTGTCATAGGACCAGTGATTGAGGGAGAATCCAATCAATAGTGATCATTAATAAATAAAACAAATAATGAAGTTGACATTGAATCTGTGTTATTGGGAGATTCCAAGAGGTTATTCCTTGAATCTATATTATGGGGAGATTCCAAGAGGTTATTCCTTGGAAACTACTTCCCTCAAACTATATGAATTATGATAGAGTGAAAATTTCTTGAGAAAAAGGAGGGACACTTCCATCCTTACCAGGTACACTCTTATCCCACACAAATTATATGGAATCATAAGGCATTAAAAGGAGGGACACTTCCAATTTTACTTGGTTTACCAAAATGAGTCTAATAGAGTGAGAATGAAACGAAAATTTATTGTTCACCTAAAGTACTAACCACACTTTGTAGGTCACTATTCTGAGTGGTAATATTGGACCTCAAAGATTTCAAACCTAAAAAAGAACTAACTACACTAAATCACTCAAATATCCATGAATATTGTTTCCTTGATCTTTATTATTAATGATGGATTCTATACTAGAGTGTTTTATCAATTATATCCAATTTCATGAAAAAATTAAGTTGAAAAAATCTATTGAGAACACCTATTGGATCTCTATCTACACTTTTTAGTAGTTGTTTGGAATTTTCTCTACTCTCTCTAAGTATCTATTTTCAATCCTATATCTTAGATCTTCAATGATCCTTCTTTATTAATTTAATAAATTGAATTATATATCTCATATCTCTAAATAATTACCACATTTCTTTCTAGATAGACCATTAATCCAATTTTAGTAATTCGGGAAAATTAATCTAAATACCCTCTTCAAAAATAATTTAAGGTCTCCTCATTAATTCCATTAAATTCATTCAGAAAGATAGGAAATTTAAATTTATATTCATGATGACTCAAAAAATCAATGATACTACTATCACATTCAAGGTGTGATGCACTTCTTTCTTCAAAGAAAAAAAGTCTATACCATTATAACTCCACTGTGTAACTTACCAAATTGTGTCATGTAAAATGTATGTCTCAGTTTTTACATGTCACATATGAAAAACATGTCACTGAAATAACTCCGGAATTCATCATTAAATTTTACACCATGACATGACCGATACATTCACAATGAGGTCACCCAAACTCCAAAACCATTAATTCATAAATAACAATCCTTAACAACATAATCCATAATTGTGTCATGGACATATTAAAATTATTAAAACCACCAAAATATTTTAAATTCAATTCATGAAAAGGAAAAATCCTCCATGGCATGACTATTATTTTTCTTTGAAATATTTAACAAAATAATACTATGTATTCTCTTCACTATTGTAACAAATATATTATGTACAACTAATATATACCAAATTTATAAATTATAATCCACTTCCTAGAAAAATAAGAGCTTCCACAACAAAATTACTCCTTGTAGATGAAATTGAAAGTGAATTAATCCTATGTAATCTCTGAACCATTTAAATAAATATCTAACACACCAAATTTTTTTTCTATAATTCTTAAATGAAAATCTATTACATAGAATAATATGAGAATCCTTGAAGAAACAACCAAATTATCCCAAAGACTAAAACATGATGGATCCCAACATAGTGAAAGACTCCCCATGAATTCATCCTTATGAAATTGGAAACTTTACCTTATGTGGGTCATAAAGTAACCAGAGGTTTCATGAAATTAATGATCCTGTTCTTCTAGTGAAAATGTAAAAATTCTCATGCAATACTTAAAAGAATCTTAAATTCTGGATAAATGAATCTTACACATACATTAAAGTCCATTACTTTGTCACTTACAGGGACACAATTTTCAAAACATAACTTATTATGTCCTGCTGTGACTATTGTCGATCAAATAGTATTTCTATAATTCATCAGAAATATTTTCAAAACTCCTTCAGTTCTATTCCATAACCTTACAAGATTATTTGGAATCCTTCAACACCCTTTTAAATATCATTATCAGAAGATACAATCCCAAAAATGTTTCACGGTATTTTTTCTAACAATCTCAACCTTTGTGTTTGTTAAATACTATTCAAATATTCTAAATAAGATTAACCATATTCATACATTGAAACATTATAACTAACCATTTCTATGTACTAAAACCTCCAACCTTTAAATAGAGTAACAATTATTCACTAATCACTAACTCTTTGCCCACATGAGCTAAGATAGTCATGAGAAATAAGATTTAAATGAGAAGATACGCATGAAAATACATTCATGATTTCCATGATTTTAAACACCTTTATACCAAGATACTATGTTCATGACATGAACCTTGCTGGGGCTCGAGCTGGAACTACCCAAAGCCCGCCTCCATAGGCTGGGGGTGGCGATAAGCATAGAAGGCACAACTAACTCGACGAGGTATTTTCCTAAGAACTTTACACACACAAAAAACCAAATCAATGTAAAAGTGAAGAGGAAAAGAAGGGAGATACAACACTACTATAAAGTTAACCAAACATAAATAATCTCTATAGAACATAAATGTGTGGTAGTGTAAACTAAAAATTAAAGGGAAAAAATACACACCCAACTAGAATGTGTCCCAACCTGACCAAAAATTGGAAAAGTAAATAAATGAGAGAGCCTAGATCATGAATCCCAAGCTATGACCACTGTATGTAGTCCAATCACCTAGTATCTCTAAGATCCTATAAAGTCATAGTCAACATATCCATTATCTTTATAAGACACGAGTCGTGTGAAAAAATCCCATGTAGGGGTCTGTATAAATATACCAAATAGGATGCCATGAAAGCTGAAGGGGGAGCATTAAGAGATATGATAGAAGACTAAGATAACATATTCAAAAGATATTGTTAAATAGTATAGCTCAACCCAACAAGAGTGAAATTAAGATCATATAAGCACAATGGGATAAACACAATGAGTGGATGGACTACTTGTTGAGAATTTTCCACCTATAGCAGGAGAGTAGACTCATTTAACCATGATAATATAGACACAGAAATCAAGCATTCCATACCACATGCATATTCACCTCTTCCAAAAGGATAGTAACCAAATCCAATAAGTGGATGTAGTAAAAAGATATATATGTGCTCAATCAAAAGAAGCCCCAACGTGATATTCAGGGGATCTCCATCTCATAGTTCATCCCAATAAGAAGAGTATCCAATAGTTCCAAAAAGTACAACAATGACGCATAACATCCCACACATCTTCCTTGAACACATAAATGTAAGAAACTCAATCACTACACCTTTATACTATCCACTTTGGGCAACACTAACTTTCCCACATAGTTTTAGGTTGCATCACAAAAATACATCTCAGTGGGGAAAGAATTCCTCTTCCATTTGAGTCCAAAGCAACATCAAACCACATCTCTTCATTATGCCACACAGTCAAGGGGGCATAAATTATAGGTAGAGGACCCATGCCCTAATATAATTTTAGGGTTCCACTCTGATAGTTGATGGAGGACCCATTCCCAGCCTAGATGAAGGGTTCCACTCTAAGTCAATGAACACCCATGCCAAGATATCATAGCAAGGTTCCACTTAGAAAGTTACAGTCTCATTCCCAGCCCAGCTAGAGGGTTGCACTCTAATAATCACCGAGGACCCATTCCCATCCCAAATGGAGGGGTTCCACTCTGGAGTCTATAGAGGACCCATTCTTAGACCTACTGAAGGGTTCCACTCTAGAATCCATCAAGGACCCATTCATAGCATAGTTAGAGGGTTCCACACAGGAATAAGAATCTGGTGATCCTTCTTGATCACTATCATCATTAGGGATGCCTTATAATGTGTCATGGTGTAATATTTCATATATTATATTTAAATCCACAACCAAGGGAACTATCATGTTCTACATGAAAAAATACCAAGGATAGGCTACTCATGGGCCAAAATCCAAATTCAAACCAAAGAGATATAGATGTTCGAAGTTTTCTCCAAATATCTCAAGGGGTACACGACATTTGAGGGGACCCACACAGTGTGTTGTCTCACTTCATAGCTTGGTTGTTTCCCTGGATAGAACATGGATCCCAACCATGTTGGAGTACACATTATGCAGGTATACTACACGATATGTCTAATCTACATGGGGAATGGGTCATGTGTTGCTCTTCATGTCTGTGTACTAGACATTGTGTCCATGCCTGACCATGTGATCCATCATACAGCTTACCAAATCAGATAGGTGGTACATGGTGTGTTGGACTTGAACATTCTATTTCATATTATGTGTTTTAAAAACCCTAACTTCCACTGTTGAAAGGCTACATGATGTGTATTCATCCGTGAACATGGCGTGTAGTTGGGATTTGGATAGAAATCCCAAATCTCCATATCTTCTCTTCATGACTCAAATCAGTCCACACTACCGTAGATTATACCTCATTTCCTCCCAAAAATCATGGATCTAGGTTTGATTCATGCTTGTTGACCGGTTCACTAGAAATTGTCTTCGGTTCATTGAGAGGGTTTCTCTTCACGTTCTATATGTCGTTGTGCCTTTGTTCATCAATATCTTGATGTTTAATGACCTAGTTGGTCATCCTCAACTCACAATGATCCCAGATCAAGGCCTTTCCCATCAATTTATTGTCATTCTATTTATCCACCACAAATTTGGGGGGGGGCTTAATCGATCTCAATACCACCCAAAAAATTCAAGTAGGGATTGAAAAGGTCCAACCTGTGAAGAATGAAAAGAAACAAGAGTGAAAAGCACCAAAAAAACCAAGGTTTAAATTTTTTTGGACAAGTTTTGTGGGTAAATGATCAAGAACATATATATTAGGGTTATAAAACAGTTATTAAACCACATAAATTTGGTACATAGGCTCACACAAAGGCCCCAGGAGGTGCAGATCCAAGAACAAGAGTGTATCTTCAAAATAATTTAATTAAAGGGCATAAAAACACCAAATGAAGAGTTATACATTGATTTCAGATTGATTGTTGATGAAGAATGAATTCTCCAATAGTATGAGATGAGCTGATGCACTCGTTTCATCCTGATCTACTCAATTTTGGATTTTCATCATCATTCGAGTTCGATTCGCCAATGGAAGGAGTATGGGAGAGATCATTGGTGATTCCAGGATTATGAGACCAACCCTGGAAAAAATTCCATAACAATATATTTATAAACACTTTAGTTTAGGTTAAATGAATTATTTAATTAATTAAATAATTAAATAAATCTACTTAATGTATTTCCAATGAGCGAGGGTCCTAACATCCTGAATCGACTCCTTTTATGTCGCGCCTAGGGTAAACACCATGTTTCGAACCTAACAGTGGTCTTAGATTTCTAATCTATCCAACCATTTAAGAGTTATCTCATTTTCTTTATGAAGTTTCATAAATGTAATATAAAATATATTTAATAATTATATAAAATTAATTATGGGCACACCAAGTATCAAAATCGTAAATTTTATCAGTGTCTAGATCAGGAAATATATATAGAAATATTTCAATGACTTACAAGGAAATAATTGGGTCTCTACTTCATTCCCTCTTACAATATTTTCATACCTGAAAATAAAAACTAGGAAAAAAACTTGGGATACTGAGCTTGAACTTGTCTCTCCCACTCTCAGGATGTCTCATGCATGTTTCCATGCTGCCAAAACACACAAACTAAAAGGATTTTCCATCCATGAGTATTTGATCCTACATTTATTTGATTGCCAATGTGTGATTCGTAAAAGTGTATCAATCCTTGATGTCCATATTGTCACAGTTGAGGAAGTGCATGGGTTCATGCACATATCTCTTCAGTTGTGACATGTGGAAGAAATTGTACAATTGTTCCAGTGGTGGGGGTATGATATGGCTGTAAATAACCTAACCAGCCTATGAACAATTTTGAATGACCTGATAAACCTCAAGGTTAACTTGCCTCCCCATCCAAACCTCTATAATTCACATTGTGGATATACTCTCAAGAAAATACAGTCTCCCTATTCAAACTCCAAGGGCCTACAAAGATGATTTGCATAATATATCTGTCTACTCTAGGCCATCCTCATCCTCTCATGGATGACCTGGTCTTTCTCTATTATTGCATGCTCCATCATTGGGCCCACCAGAGATGACTCACCAATCTCTATCCAACACAAGGGTGACCTTTAGGGTCTATCGTATAAGTCCTAAAAAGGTTACATACCGATGGTTGAGTTCTAGATGTTGTTGTACATAAACTCTACCAAAGGAAAGTGATCCTCCTAGCTCCGGACGAAGCCTAACACGCACACACTCAATATATACTCTAACACTTGGATTGTAGGCTCGGTATTCCCATCATTCTGGTGGTGAACAGATGTAATAATATCCAATTAGGTTCTAAATTCCTCCTACAGGCCTCTCCACAATCATGACATAAACCTCGCATTATAATTGGATAAAATTATCAAGGGTACCCCATGAAGGATAATTATCTCATATATATATAACTGCCCTAGAATCTTCATCGAACTCTTCTCCCTGATAGAAAGGAAGTGAGACGAATTCATGAGTCAGTCGACTATCACCCAAATGGCATCGTGGGACATCACTGTGAGAATATTTCCTAGGACATAGTTCATGGATATGTCATCCCTTTTCCACTCAGAGATCTCAAGGGGATGAAAGAAACTTTTCAGAACCTTGTGCTAAGAAGTTTCCTACTAATAGGTGAGGAACCAAGAGATGAACCTAGTTAAACTTCATCTCATATCATACCATCAAAAGTTCCACTAAAGTTATCTATAGATCTTCCCCACACCTGGATGTACAACTAGGGGAGATATGTGGAATTCCCACATCACCTCCTCTCACAACTTGACTGGAACAAATATTCACACCTAAAAAAAGATGACGTTATTCCCTCCCTCATAATATCAATATAGCGAGTCACCTGTGGGTATCTAATCATATAAGACTTCACAGTTGATGTGTCCTAGCTGGGACTATATCACATGCTCCAGGAGTGATGGATTCATCACCACCGACTGTAGAAAAGTTGTACCCTCCTATTCCATTAGGGTCATATACAGGGAAGCTAGCTACTTTGAGGATTCCTCTACTAAGAGATCATGAGACTTCCAACTAAGGGAATATATTACAATGTTTCCCTTCCCTAGAGTATAGAATATCTAAAAGTCATATTACTATAGGAACTCCAACCATCACCATTGTCTAAGGTTCTGGTCTCTCTACGTGAAGACATACATAAGACTCTAGTGGTCTAAGTAAACCACAAAGCACTCCCCCAGAATGTAGTGCCTCCACATCCTTAGGGAGAATACTACTCTGCCAGCTCTATGTCATGAGTTTCATCATTCTACTAATGGGGTGTCAACTGTCTTAACCCATATGCGATAATTAGATGTTGTTGCATCAACACATAACTGATCCCATCTCTTGAGGAATCGCAATACACTATGAACCCAACACCTTCCTCTGGTAGTATTAATAATAGATCACTCTTCATCCCTTGCCTCAACTCCTTAAATGTCCTATGGTATTATTTAGACTAGATAAATGAATTCCCTTTTATTTTTAGAAGGTTAAATGGGTTGTGATCTAGGATAACTCTATAACAAATATCATGTAGTACCCTTCCAAGCCATAGAAGCTCTTCTCCTCTAACACATTCTTTGGTGGCTCCCAAGGAAGCACTGCATAGATCTCCACTAGATCCATGGCTAAACCTTTTTTAGAAATGATATTCCATAGAAAGTGAACCTCATTGATCCAAAACTAGAACTTTAAGATATTTATGTAAAACTGGTGCTCTCGAAGAAAACCAAGAACTATTATCAGGTTTTCTACATACTCCTCATCTGGTGCAGAGTAAAGGAGTATGTCGTCGATGAAGAAAACAATGAACTATTCCATGTAAATCTTGATGAATTGGTTCATCAAATCTATAAACATAGTAAGGGAATTCATCACACCAAAGGGAATCACTAGGAACTCATAGTGCCCATAGTGACATTGGAATACCAACTTTAGAATATAGGCTTAAGAACCCTCAACTGGTTGTATCCAAACCTAAGATCAATCTTCAAGAACCATCTCATTCATTGAAACTATTCAAAGAGGTTTTGAATCCATAGAAATGGTTACTTTTTCTTTATCATGGATAGGTTCAGGTGATGATAATCCATGAAAATCCATAATATCTCGTCCGACTTCTTCATAAATAATACCAAAGCTGCCCAGGGGGACACACTGGGTCTGATGAAACCTTTCCCATGAAGGTCCTCCAACTACAACTGTTTCTCTTAGAGTTTAGTGGGTTCCATCCAATATACCAAAGAATATATATGGGTTGTCTTTGGATTCAAGTTGAAGAAAAACTCTATATCCCACATCGAAGGTAGTCCAGAAACTTGATCAGGGAAAACATCCATATAATTCTTAATAACTGAAGGAACACAAACACTATAAGAGCCCATTTCACCAAGGGATACACTCACCAACTAATGATTGATAGGATGAAACCTCTAGATCACATTATCCACCTTTCCTACCATGAGATTTCTCCTTCCATAAAAGTAGAATCTTATCCCATCAGTGAGTATGTTTCTAAATTGTCTATGATGATAATCAATCTGGGATAAAACCATATAAATCGAATAAATATGAAATATTACATCATAAGGTCCCATAGTGATGTCCAAAATGTCCCACAGGAACCTCTCTCTACCAAGAAATAGCTAACACTGTCTGATGATAAAAGATACTAAAGAAGAATTCCTTATAGGAACTTCAAGTCAAATCTGTTATTCTAGAATCTCAACTGGGATATTTAGCTCTGACAACAGGATTCAAGAGACAAATTATTGAATAGAACCTATTTCCACTAATATTAACGCAAGAGTAGTATAAAAATTGATCGAAACTATGATCATCTTGTGAACTGCAGGGTCACAAACATTCAAAGCCTTTAGCCGTCTGCGGAACTAACCGCTAGCTCCCTAAGAATAACATGGGCTATTATGTGGTGGTGGCAGAAGGTGCTCCTAGAATTTTATCCACCTACAAATCTTCCTCCTCCTCTTCTAGAGCCACCTCCCTATGACCACCTTATCCATTCTAGGGAGATCCCAGATCACGACACTACCCCTTCCATGGCAGTCTATCAATTATATTACAGGGATGATTTGTATTCCTGGTCAGGCATTCATGCACAATGTGAACTCTCTCACCACAGGTAAAACAAATCCCCTCTCTGGGATTCCCTGGAGCTCCATGTTGCCTCTAACCACACGCTTGAGTCTGATCATGGAAGGTCTCCTGTGCTGAGATCATGGTGCTTGATATTTTCTAACTGCTGCAGATGACTCAGCTCTATTGTTCCCACTGTTAATTCCAATTATCTGGTGTCCCTTTGACAAACATATCTTTATCATAAGTGCCGAATCCAACACCCTATCATAGGTGTGGATGCACAAGGGTACAAAACTGGATCAGATATCTCTATGGAGTTCCTACTCAAACTTCTCTGTTTGGATTTATATATCCTAGATCATGTTAAGAGATCAACGTGTAAGGTCTATGAATCTTGTTGCATACTCATCAACCATAATCCCTCCCTGATTTAACTATATAAGTTTATGGATCTGAATCGATAATATACAGGAGGGGTAGTACTCCTCACAGAACAACTTTTGGAAGTCATCCAATGAGAGTTCTGACTCATCGTGCATATGCATTACCAGACTCCAACAACTCCCAACTTCTCCATGTAAAAAAATGGCTACCAGTGACACCACTTGATTCATTGGGGTTTAAACAATCCTAAAAGTACTTACCATTAACTATAGTCAATCCTTTGCTGCATAAAGATTTGGCTCACTGTGGGATGTTAGTGGTCTCTAAAACTGGAACTCACATAGTGCGCTAACCATGCGCATGTCCCCATCCTATTTTGCTGGGATGATATACTACTCGATAGGTGGTGGTGCCACTACCTTCCCACCTAAAGGAAGGGGAACATGTGATGAACCCTGAACTGAGGCCTTGTCACTCATCAGATCGTATTCACAAACTGGAGCTGGTATATAGGTTGGATGTCGTCGCAGAGGTATCCTAAAAGTTATCATGGACTACCGCGGTCATATGAGCATATATATATGTTTGTGTGTGTGTGTGTGTGTCTGTGTGAACAATAATTGGGAGATCACTCAAAAAGGATAGTAAAAGACTCAATCCTGTATGATTCATGCAACATTAATCCCTGCTACAAATGTCTCGACATTATGAGTAGACAATTAGTTAGTCAAGGTCCCAGTGAATGGAAATGTCAGCCACCACACCATCATTGGATTCCATGGCCTGAGATCCACACTCGAGGCATCTCAACACTGTTTCCCTAAACCCAATAAATCCTATTAAAGGGGTATATCCAAACAAAATCCTAAGGAATAAGATTTCTATGATGCGAATCTATCATGACCCGAACCATGTCATGGCTCGATCCATAACTACCCCAATCCTGCCTCCATAGGCCAAGGGGTGGTGAAAAGCACTGAAGGAAAAACTAACTTAGGGTGGCCTTTTACTAAGAACCTTTACACACACTCAAAGCCAACTAAATGAAAAAGTGAAAAGGGAAAAAATAAAAGATAAAACACTATTATAAAGTAAAAAAGAATGCATGAACCTCAAAAAAACACAAAAACATAGTAGTGTAAACTTGAAAGTAAAGGTAAAAATACACACCCAACTAGAATGTGTCCCAACCTAACAGAAAACAATAAAATTAAGCAGTTGAGAGAGCCTAGATTCTGAATCCCAAGCTACGACCGATGTACACAGTCTAAGCATCAAGTATCGTTAAGAACCTCTAAAGTCATGATTAACTTGTCCATCATCCACATAAAACATAAGTCATGCGAGAAAATCACATGTAGGTATGAGTATAAAAATACCCTATAGGACAACTTGAAAGGTTAAGGGGGAGTAGTAAAAGATATGATAGAAGAGAAAGATAAAATATGAAAAATGTATAATGAAAGAGTACAAGTCAACCCAACCATAGTGAAAGTAATCGCATTTAATCATGAGGGCCTAAAAATAGTGAGTGGATAAAGTAACCATCAATCTCTTTTCACATATACAAGGAGAGTAGACTCATCCAACCATGAAAATATAGACAATTAAAGTACATGGAATACCTCGAGTGCATTTTCCTCTCTAAAAAATAGAGCAATGAAATCCAAGGAGTGGATACAGTAAAAGGATATATATATATATATATATATATATATTATCAGTCAAAATAATCCAAAATTAGAGAGTAATGGGATCTTCATATCATAGTTTATCCTAAGAATAATAGTATCCAAAAGTTATAAAAAAAGTGAAATAATGAAGCCTGGATTATCACACGTCTTCCCTGAACACACACATCTAAAGAACTAAATCACCACACTTTGATGTTATCCACTTTGGTTGGCACTGAATCTCCCACATGGTTTTAGGTTGCATCACAAAAATTGTGTCTTGATGGGGAAAACATTTCACTTCCTGGTGAGACTAAAGCTACATCCAACCATGGCTTGTAACTATGACACACATTTGAGGGGCCAAAAATTATAGTTAGAGGACCCATTTCATGGTACAACAAGATTTTTTCCCTCTGATAGTCTATGGAGGACCCATGCATAGCCCATCTAGAGGGGTCGACTCTGATAGTTTATGACCCATGCCTATCCCAGCTGGAGGGTTCCACTCTGAGTCAATGAGGACCCATGCCCTGATATCATAAGACTGTTCCACTCAAAAAGTCGAGGACCCATTCCTAACCTAGCTGGTGGGTTCCACTCATGAGTTTATAGATGAACCATTCACAATCTAGCAAGAGGGTTCCACTCAATAATCCATCAAGGACCCATGCCCAGCCCATTTTGAGGGTTCCACGTGGGAGTAAGTATATGATGATCCTTCATGATCACAACCATCATTGGAAATTCCTTCTAAGGTGTGGCCATAACATTTCACATCATATATTGAAATTCATAAATGAGGTAACCATCACGTTCTATGTGGAAAACACTCAGGATAGTTCACTTGTATGCCAAAATCCTTATTAAAATGAAGAAGATACTGACATTCAATGTTTGATCTGAAGAGCTCAAGGGGTACACAACATGTGAGGGGACCCACACAGCGTGTGGTCCCACTTCACAACCTATCTGTGACCTTTTCCAACACACGACTCCTAACCATGTAGGAGAACACATCGTACAGGTGGACTAAACAGCGTGTCTATGCTACCCATGGACCGGGACATGTGCTTCTCACTGTGTCAATGTACTGGACACTATGTTTGTGGTTGGACATGTGACTCATCACATAGTTTACCCACACAAGAATGTGGTACATGATGTGTTGGAAATGTACACACATTTCCCATCATTATAGGTTTTAAAACCCCTAGTCACCTACATTGAAAGCTTACATGTTGTGTGTTTATCCTTGAATACGGCGTGTAGTCGGGATTTTGACAGAAATCCCAAATCACTAGATAATGTATTCACACCTTGAATTAGGCCACATTGTCATATAATCTACCATGATTCCTCTTGAAACATATGTATCTGGACATGATTCATGCTTTCCAGTTTCCATTCACTAGAAATTAGCTTTGGTTCATCGAGAAGGTTTCCCCACATGTTTTTCATGTCGTCATGCCTTCATTTGTCAAGATCTTGATGTTTAACAACTTAAACGACCATCCCCAGATCACAACGATCCTAGATCTAAGCCTTTCTCATTGATTTGTTGTTGTTCCGTCAATCTGGCGTGAATTCAGGGGCCTGATTGATCTCGGTACCTTCTAATAATGTCAAGCCGAGACCACGGGGATCCAACCAATGAAGAATGTGAATAAATGAGAGAGAAAATCACAAGAAAACCAATGTTTAAACATCATTGGCCAATAATTCTTGGAAAATGATAAAAAAATGGTCATACTGGGGTTAGAAAACATTTATTAAAAAACTTATATATGATACATAGTCTCATGAAAAGGCCACAAGTGGTGAAAATACAAGAATGAGAGTGGATTTGCACAATCATTTAATCAAATGGTGTGAAAACATGAAATGAAGATCCCTGCTTTGACTTCGTAACATTTTTTATGAATAATGAATTCGCTAATAGTTTGAGAGGATCAGTTGCATTTGTTGTGTCCTGATCTGCTCGATTATAATATTTATTCATTATTACAGTTCGATTTTCCTACAGAAGTAGGATCAAAGATCTTGTTAGTGATTCTAGGGTTATGAAGCCAACCCTAGGAAAATTCCATAATGATATAATTATAGACACTATATTTTAGGTTAAATTAATTAATTAATTAATTAATTAATTAATTAAATCCACTTAACATACTTCCAATGAGGGAGGGGTCTGACATCCCGTGCTAACTCATATTATGTTTCTATTTGGGTAAACATCATATTTAGGACCCATCCATGATCTCATAATTTTGATTCAACAAACTATTTAAGATTTATTCCATTTTCTTTAAGAAGTTGTATGAAAAAAATATAATATAAATAAAATATTTTTATAAAATTAATTTCAATCGCACCGGGTCTCAGAATAGAACGTCGTCTCAGTGCCTAGATTTGGAAATATATTTAAAAATATTTCAAATTATTACACAGAAAAAAACCAGGTCTCTTCAAAAATCATTGAATAATTAGTTAAATACCCCCCCCCCCCTTCCAAAACACTAGCATAAGATTTATATGTGTTTGTTAACAGGAAAGAAACATCTAGGAATTCTTCATTCATGTATATTTTCTATCATGTAACATGTAGAAAAATTATACCCATATATCAATGGACCCAAAGTGTTCTTTTCTAAAAGTTCACAAAATAGAGTTATAAATCCCAACATTTAACTCAATAGAGTTACCAAACATTGTTACAAATAGAAAATCCCATAGGGGAGTGGGGGACCCTTTTCGAAAACATCTTGTTAGATGGAGATGGATGAACTCCCAGATCTAACCAATTCTTCTCAATCTAAGCATCGGTTAGTTCCTTTATTATAATTTTCACAACATAATATTTTGTTCACCCATACTCCTACTGAACAAGCCCTTGTCCAAAATTATCTTTAATGAAATGATAATTTATCTCAATGTTCTTTTTCCTTAAATGGATTATTATTATTACTCGAGTGATTTCATCATATTGTAATAAAATATTTCACATCAACTACAATACCCTTAAATTTATTCTTTATATATAGTAGATTTGTGCATTCTTGAGTAACCACTAAATATTCAATACCTAAAGTGCTAACTGAGATGTATCTGTTATTCTTTCCTAATAAAGAAAATAAAAAATAATTAATATTGAAATCACTACCCGATGTCAACTTGAAATCATCCATTTAACCTAAAAAATTCATATATGTGTATCCCAATAACTATTTTTATGATGTTCTATGATAAAATGGTCTCTAGATCATTGTTACATTGATGTATCTAAGAATCATTCTATGTATTAAAATTATTATTTATGTGGGAAAATTCGATACCAAGCATCATTACATGGGTAAAACATGATTTCATTCCATGCCTCTTTTAAGTACTATAGATTTCAAATAATCTACCTATTCTATGAAATATAGTCTTGTTTCCTACTACCATCTCTTGATAATTTCATCTATGTATCCACAAGAGTTTTATTAATATTGGAATATTCCATTTAAATTCTCTTAAGGGTATCTTTGAAATATTTTGATTGAAAAATAAATGTTCCATATCTTCCTTGATTTACCTATATTCTAAGGGAAATTTTTATGTCCCCAATGAGAGACATATTGAATTCACACCTTATGAATTATTTAAATAGATTTCATTATAAATCATCCAAGACATTAAAAAGTATATAATCTACATAGATGGGAACCAAAGTTCTTTTATAATTTTCATTTTTGATATAGATTTTTTGATTAACTCCTCTTTGTTGTAATCTAATCTTTTTAATGTATTGATTTATCATTAAAATTATAAATTTTAGTGTTTCCTTTAGTCTATAGAAATCTTTATCCAATCAGGAAAAATTTTCTCTCATATTCATCTATAATAAATGATTTATCAAATAAACAAATGTTTATTGTTTCTTCATCTACAATAAATCTATCATCTTACATGATTCACATTTCCTCCTCAAGGTCTCTATTGAGTAATTATGATTTAAAATCAATTTTATATATCTTGAATCCTTTTTCCATTGATATTTCCAAGAAAAATAATATGGTTTACAACTATGTAATGGGATAAAATGTATCATCCATATTAATTACATTTATTTGGAAATATCCCTTGTTACCTAGTAATGCTTTGTTATGAGTTATCTTTATTTATTTATAGATCTTTTTTTCTAGAACACCAACTCGGTTCTGATGAAATTTTTATATTTCATCCTTTGAACAAATCCTCATGTTTCATTCATATCAATTTGGAAAAGATCTTCATGAATTGTTTTTACCTAATTTAAATCTTTATAATTCTTTTCAAAATACTTCGGATCAGCTTGAGAAAATAAATATGTTTTTTGAGTCTTCATTTTCAGTGTTTTTAGTAGAGATATCTGGTCACCAATGATATTCTGTTATGTGAATTTGGCCATGATCCTTTATTTTATTATTCATACTGATCGTGCTATTATATCATTATCATCAGTGTCTTATTTTGAGTCTTCAATATCTTTATGGTCTCCCCTAGCCTTCTCGCCTCGAAATAACTATCCTCTAAGAGTTCCTCACTATTATGTGGTGAAAAATCTCAACAGATTAGAAATTTTTCTCATTTTACATAAACATTACTTCTTGAGTTTCAATAATTTTCATAAAACATGAGTTTTAGTTTTTATACATAGTGATTTTTTATGTACATCTAAGATAAATACCCACATCCCCATGAGATACAAAGTTTCGGTTCTTAACCTTGTTGAGAATAAAGAATTCACTTATGTGGTTTCAATAGCACTCCAATGTTTTCTTCATTCCATACCATAACTCATAGGGTGTAGTTTTCTTCTTCAAATATTTCAATGCTAAATTTGAGATATAGTTGTATATGAGGAATGCCTCCTTATAATATTTATCTTGTAGATCCTTCTCTATGAGCACTATCAAATATATATTGTTATCAATCCAAATCCTCCTCTCAGTGAATTTATTTTGTTGATGATTCCTCACCATTGAAACTTTTTGTCTTATCTTATGATTCTCAAGATATTCCTCTACCTCATTGTCAGTGAATTTTATACTGTTATTAGTCAAGAACTTCAAATATTTTAAATAATGCATCTTTATTAAAAATATTCAACATCAGGTAATAAAATATAATTCTTCAAATTTGTGATAGATAACCATAAACCAGACTATCCTTATATTATTATCAATAAATAAAATGTAATACCTTTAATTATACATGTTATTGGGTGATGTTTTTCTACACACATCCATATATACCAAGTCAAGTAATTTCGATGACTTCTTATCCTTTAGTTCATAGGTATTCTAAAACATTTCCCCTTTTTATGAGTATCAAATGTGTGGGTGTGATCACATAAATGGTTAATGACTTCATGAACACCTTCAATAATTTCTAATCTCTCTAAGGACTCTTGCTTCACCTGTCCATACCAATTCTTCTATAAATTGTTCTCTTATTCCTTTGTAAAAAAACCCTTTTTTTATTCACCAATGTGGTGGAGAGTCCATTTTATTCACTTCCCTTCCATAATAATTAAACAATCTCTTTATATGATGATTAAATTATTCTTTTTGAGGTTTAATACATTCCCAATGACATAAACTTTATCAAAAGTTTATAAATTTT
The DNA here is from genome assembly GCA_963277665.1 of Viscum album. Classification (NCBI taxonomy): domain Eukaryota; kingdom Viridiplantae; phylum Streptophyta; class Magnoliopsida; order Santalales; family Viscaceae; genus Viscum; species Viscum album. The sequence continues at coordinate 1,611,478,039 of OY728148.1, forward strand.
GACCATGGACTTCAACCAAAAAGATATATGTGTGCCTCAAGTCTCTACCTCATATTATAGAATTCCCAAAGAAAATAATCTTGAATCCTTTATCATTTCTAAACCAAATGACACCTTATTTTTTTATTTTATTGCAATGTAATATTCTGGTTTCTTATCATATGTGATGTGAATCCACAGTCAAGGATAAAAAAATATATCCCAATAACTCAATTTTAAACATATTTAGCGATATTTTCCTTATATGATCTTCTCTACTCAATCCATGTCACATACGTTCCTTAGTTTAATAGAGAACAATATTTATTCACATTTTGATCAATTGTATCATTTTAATATTGTATTTATATAAATTGATTATGATATTTCATCCCACTTGATGATTCTTTCAGCTACGTGGATCTTTTTTTATGGGTCTCTATAGGTATAATATTTTTTACCCTTTATGATTAATGCATGTATTTGTGTCCTTAACCTTCACAATATTATCAATAGAACCTAAAAACATACCATTACATAGAAATTATTCCCTTATATTTTCCATCATTAACCATTAAGTTTCTTTCTATGGAACACACATATTGTTTATACCACATATTTCCAAAATAATAACACTAAATTTATTTTGTATTATTTAATATCTTAATTTCAATTCATGAGGCGTTTTGTTTAATTTATGAATCAATTAATTAAATATTTATTCATGGAATGTGTGCTTGAGGTTTCACATCAACCATTATAGATATTTTCTTAGGATCAAGCCCTTTAATAGTTTTTCACTAATCTTTTAACTATTACACTTAAGGGTATGTGTTCACCTTCTCTATTGATTTCCCAAGAACCTCATTATCTTTTTTTTATAAAATTCATTCTAAAATCCTAATTTCTTCATGAGTCTTATAAGTATTTAATGATCTTTGATCTTTCCTCACATGGTAAGATATTTTCCTTCAATATCCATAATTATTTTGACATGATTTTCATAGAATTTGAAAAGAAATCATTGATTTGGGTATAATCATAATTCTTGAGTTTGATATAAATATTTCAAGGCATTTTATGATTAAGTCATTTAATCTCATATTTCAACACAAATATTTATTCCTTTTTCTACTACATGTATAGTTTGGAATCATATACCACACCATTGGATTTATTTATTTGAGATATCCATGAATTTACTTCTTCAAGAGAAGATTCTTGTTTAACCCCGAGTTCTACCCATCCCTTATCTTAATCACTTTATTCAAAAGTTTCATATAGTTTTCCTATATATTATAATCAAAATAATATATCCACCATTTCCTTTATAATACTAATCTTTATTCATTACTTTTTCTTTTGATTTGACATAATTATGTGAGAGAATGTTCCTCTTTTGGAATAATTTTTCTTAGGAAATCATCTTTCCATTAACACCATTATAAAAATTATTCTTTATAACTTCATCACCATTATAATTTAAGAATTTATTTTTCATATTTTCTTTTATATTATCAAATCTTACACATCAATAGAAAGAAAGTTGAATCTTTCCTTTGAATCTTTATTTTCTATATTTGAGGTTTAGGGAAAGTAAAAACATGATCTAATAAATCTTTCTTTCTTTAGGATCATTTTATAAGGAATTTTTCTTTATTTGAATGAATACCAATTACAAATGAATATTATTTATCAGATTTTAATTTTTATTATAACTCATCTCGTATGCAATAATTTTTTTTGAGGACTATATGATTCCATATCCTTATCTATCTTTAAGCACTGATCCCTTCATATTGAATAACATTTGTGATCATATTTGGATCATGTTCATGATTTTCAGATCATTAATATTTTCATAGAGACCTTTCTTTATAATAATTTTCACTTGATCATATCTTTCAATAAAAACTCATTCAATTTCATTCTTGGAACATCATACTTATTCTGTGGTACCTATAATTGATCCTCACATACCTTGGAATCAACTTCATAGATGTCATAAAGTTTTTCCCACATGGAAAGTGATAATTTATATGACACAACCTTCATATATATAACATTATATAGTGCTCCTCCCAACAAATTTACACCTTTTGAGTTATCATTAAGTTCTCTCTAGACTTTACCTGATAATCAATTACTCTCCATGCTGACAAACATCCCTTGCATTGAATTTATATAGACATCCATTCCCAATTATCAAAAGTATTTCTATACACATTTTTTTCATAGTTTAAAATTTTTCCCACTGAATATTAGAATCCCCTTATGGTTAACAACAATTTCCATCTCTTATGAGAGAGAAAATTTCACCAAGAACCATTAACTTTCATACCACATGTTAGTCTCATGAAAGGTAAATATCTGGAGGTTGGTGAATTAGCATATATAGATCATTCAAAAATGACCAACCACTAATGATCTAGTCCTATTATTATCAGAAAAACTCATGCCTGATATTATGGATAAGAAGAGATAAATTAATTAAAGTGCAGAAATAAGAAATTTTACTTGGTTCACCCAAACTGGGATAATAAAAGGATCATGTAATGGAAATGTACCATTCACTTGAAACAATTTGTGCATTGGTTATAAGTTATACTTTATAGTGTCTACACTATCCATCCAAATTTAGAACCCTCGTAGATATAAATAACTCACTGCTCTCAGTCACTGAACAACTAACTACCACAATGAGTGTTTTTCATTGATATTAAAAAAATTATTAATTTTATACCAAATAGGTGAATCAATTATACTCCACTAGAATCCACTGATGAAGTAAAAAAACAACCTTTGTATATACATTATGGATCTACCTCATCAATTTTTAATAATTACTTATTTTTACAACTATATCTCAATGTCTCCATTTTTTATTATGTCTTTATGATCCTCCATAATCATTCTTCATGCTTTAATAAAGAAAATGTAATATCTTGTATATCATTATAGTGTATACATGCTCAATTCAATAGAGCCACAAAAATTTTCTAAATATCCTTCATGGTGTTTCTAAATACTGTATTCCATGATTATTACTTTTCCTTGAAAAAAATGGAATTAATTATATTTATGCTCCTCAACATTATAATAAATATCTTCCATACTAAAAGATTATTCCAAATTTCTACATAATAATACACTTCATGATGATGTTGTGTTTCATGGCGCAACTACTTCTTTTCCTAAAAATAACAAAGTAATTAATCCAATGTTTTATCTACCCCACTATAATAAATTTATTATATACTAAAAGTATTTTCCAAATTTTAATACAAAAATTAATATAATGGTTCAACATGGGTGTAAGACTCCCCCAAAATCAATTCTTTAGAAAACTTCTCATCTTCTTTAGCTAGGTCATGATGTAACCAGATACATCATAGAGTGGCCTATATTATTCTTCCAATGACAACGTATAAAATCCCACACTTGAAATCAATGAATCTTAAATTCCAAATTAATCACTCTCACACATATGGTATAATTAGTGAATTTTTCACTTATTTTAAAACTTACTCCATAGCTTGATTGAATTTATGATGACGTGACTTTGATCTAACAAATATAATTGTTGTATCTCCCCCATACTATTTTAATAACTTCTTCATGCCCATTTCATCACCTCATAAGATCATATTAATATATATATCTTCCTTTTAAGAATCAATGTTAACAAACACAATTTTAAAAATTCATTAATGGATTTTTATTGAAAAATTCAAAGTTTAGTAGTGTGAACTTTGGCTATAGTAAGTAGAATTTTTAAGGAATATGGGGAGAAGTAAATGTATTTTAGTTGAACCATATGAGACTAAAGTCATAAAATAATGGTCCTAACTATTATTTGTGATTAAGATCCATAACTTGATTAGTTTATCCGGGTAATATAGGTTTTTTATGAATATTTTTTAATGATTATATAACCCAATAATTCAGTTAATATGACAGAGTGTTCATTTTACATAGACTGTGAGGTGTGAATAAAGCTTTCATGGTCTCTTAACAAGGTTAGTTACTACACCTATAGTAACCCTACCTTATGGTGGTGAATGATCCATAATCTTGAGAGACACATCAAAGAGGGGTATTAGTTGTGTCTTGATATAAATTGATAATTTTATAGATTACACATATATAAAATTTAAGATTCTTGAGTAAGATTATGATACCCATGATTTGAAAATAGTAGTAATACAATTTTCTTTAAATATTTTTCTTCATTGTCACTGTAGAATGTTTTTGATATATATAAAAACCATAAAACTCTTAATTCTATATTCATGATAAATTACTTAATCATGAGGTATAAGATATGGATAGATTTATTAAAGTGTTATCATTTTTTCATCCATTATCATCTACGAAAGGAAAATAAGGTAGCTGATGACTTGATATTGAAGGATTGTGGAACTCTATATACTTTTAGGATAGAGTAAAATTATATAATCAATGATTTTTTAAAGTTGGATTTTATAATCATTAAGGAATAAAAACCACATATATTCCCCATACAGTTTATCAACTGTCATTATTTGAGATGATGAATATAATTCAATGATATCATGCTATATTGCTATAAATAATTGAAGCTATTTAAGGTGGGAAGCTTCCTGAGTTCCACATTGAAAATAGGGAGCCTTTAATTTGAGAAAAGACTATGTGTTACATAAATACATAGTTTTGAGAAGGAATTACATGATATTGAACACATATATGATTTTTCTATACACATTAAGAGCACTAAAATATAGAGGGTTATTTGAGAAAAATGTTAGTGGGATAATATGAATTGTGAAATTTCCAACTATACCCTAAGATTACATGTGTGATGAAAAGTAAAATATGAGTAAATGTTACCCAATGGAGTAATACAACCTTTAACAATATAATTATGAAACTGGGACAATATCACAATAATTGTTTCACCAGTATCCCAAGAGAATCAAATGGGAAAATGATTATTGGGTAGTGGTTGATTGATTAAAAATTTAATCATATTCTATAGTAATAAGAGAAGACACAATCATTGTAAAACTTGTTATGATTTATATAAGGGAAGTGGTGTGGATTTATGGGTTATCTATTCTATTTTCAATAATAACGATCAAAGGTTACCTCAAACATTTAGAGGAGTATTAAAGGGGTTTTATGTATAGAGTTGTATCTTAGAATTTATTACCACCATTAAACTATGGGGAAATTTGAAATAAATATCCAAACATTGGAAGATATGTAAAGGTCATGATCACTTGATTTCCATGTAAAATTGTATCATGACTATAATTAAGTGTAGTTATCATATAATAATAGCTATTATTCAAGAATTAACCTGGAATATTATGATGATTTATATGGGAATAAATTTAAAACCCTGTTTTATTGGGATTAAGTTTTAGAGTTAACATTTCAGGTTCCATAGTTGATTTAAGAGACAACAGAGAAGGGGATGGTTTTCCAATATCACAAAAAAATTATAAAAGGAGTTATAATGAAAAATGACATTGATATTTAGAGTTTTAAGTGGTTGATTGAGTATTCTTAAACATATATCCATGGAAAGGAAACATGAATTTTTGATAGAAGGGAAAACTATTTCCAAGGTATATATGTCCCATTGAAATATGAGAGAGAATAAGACTAATGGATTATCGATTGAATTTACCTCTAATCATTTCCTAGGTATATGATTTATTTCATGTATCCCTAATAAGTTATTATATTCAAGACTCATCACATATACTTTATATTGAAGAGATATATCTAGAACAAGATATATCATAAAATTAGTATATCATAAAAATTACCGATCAATCAGAGAAAGTGATATGAAATAAAACATGTCACAAACCAATATAAGTTGTCCCTCTATAAGTATCCCAATCCATCATATGATATGTACTAAAGGGAATTATTGATCCTCATAGGATATAAAAAGTTCCTAGGAATTAAGGAAATTCCACTTGGGAATGATTTTTCCTAATAAATAATTATGAAAAATGGTAGTGGAAATTAAAAAAAATCTTGTATGACTTTTCCATACATTGGACATCCATGCTAGATAAAAATAAACAAAACAATATCCTAATACCAGAAAGATAAAATAAATAAACAATAATAAAGAACCAAAAACCACCCTCACCCTTTGATCTCCCTCTTCTATAATGTAATGATTCCCTTCCAACGGATTTTCTTCACCCACTAGTAGATATACTTATCCTTAATCCATAAAAATCAATAAAAGTTCTAATTGGCCCCAAGAAAATAAAGAAATTGAAATAAAACTGAATTACAAACATAACCACTTCTATGTGACTATACATTTCACCAACAACAAAATAAGAATAAGAACCTCCCATGGGTGAGAATAAAAGTTAAGATGGGCCAACAACTGAAAATGGTAATGAAGGTGTGGGTAATAAGATCAGTAGAGTTGAAAAAAATAGAAACCATTATCTATACATTACCTTAAATAGAAAACAATTTTATTATACTTTGAAAATATACATTATAATAATATGATTTTCCTTCCATTTTAAACAAGTAACAAGATGATTCTTCTCAAATAGTATTTTCCTTTTTAAATTACCAAAATAGTTTCCAAATAATAAAATATTATCCAAAGACCCATTTTTAAGAAGAATCGTATAAAGAAAGAAGTGTTTTAATGGGAAATAATAAAAATTGAAGTCATATCTCAAGGTTCTACATAATAGAGAAAATTAAAAGAATTATTTTCATGATTTTAGATGTAGAAATGAAACTAAACGATGTAGAATTTTAATAAATCTCAAATAAATTGGATAAAATTAAGATCTATAACTAGGGGAAATTTCTACTTTTTTAGGGTTAGTAGGGACCTAGGATCCTCATACTCTCATTGATCAATCATTGACATGAAGTTTCATTCTACTGCTCGAGCCAAACAATCCACATCATTATAGTTTAGTTAATGTTGTAGAGTAATATTTCTATGTCAGTAATGTCATACCTATCATACTTGTCCTAATTTAACCACTTAGATATCTAGGATCCCCATGTTCCAGGCCCATAATCAAAATTCATGAGGGTGGTATGGTATAAAAAACAAAATAGAATCACCCAAAAGTGAAAGAAATCATACACAAACATCCCCCTCTTTGAACTACCAATGTGAATCCACTTTATTAAAAACACACCAGCATTCCAATCATATAAACTCAATGTACGAAAATACATAAATGTTTGGGATTACATTATAATTCACCTCACTATTTGAAAACCTATAAAAAGTTCCAAATAGGACATAGATTCTTAGTAATTAACTTTAATCATTTTGAAAACATCTTTTTATGCCATAACTTTCCAGTTTCGAAACCATTATTCACACATAGACACATATACACCATGTTATATATATATATAATAACCCCTCACCTCAATGTACATGTTCCCATATCCATGAGTGAAAATTTTCAAATAAGGAACCTATATATGTATCTATATATTCATATGTAGATAAGTTATATTCGATACATTATAGGATTGGAAATCAATTATAGGATTTTTAGGATGAAAAAAATCCAACAGTCCTTTAAGAAAACCATTATGAAGACAAAATAAACATTATTCATTTCATACTCACACCTTTTAAACCATTTAGAATAAAAATACAACAAAAAATATCCATGGAATTTAAAACAAAGCTTAGAAACGTGATTTAAAATGGGAACTCCATGATGAAAATATAAGGAAAACATGGGAATCAACAACCATTTTTATTAATCTTTACACATTTCCATAGTTTATTTACTATATAATATAATGAAAAAAATTAAGGATCCAACCTTAAAAATTATATATTCCAGTCACATTAAATAAGAATTCACTTTATTGCATCCCCAAAGATATTTAATGTTTAGATTTTTAGATATTTATTGAGTAAATATAACATAATAATCCCATATATTACAATGTGGACACTTCTATTCAGTATCCATTTCCCCACCAAAAAAATAATTTAAAAAGAATCATGATTTCTTTTAATGAAAAATATTCACAACTTTCAAATAGACTTATTTAATTCCTTTTCCCTTCCATAAACCCCTTGAAAAACATTTCAATATATGGGGTGAGAACAAAAATCATATAAAGGGACATAAAAATAAAGAAATCCATTATTCCATTTAAAAACATGAAAACCCAAAAAATAATAACCATTGTCACATTATTCTTTCAGTTTATGAAATAAATCATTGACACATGAAAAGAAAAAACTTTTTACTCAAAGGTAACTTCTAAAACCCATTTAAATCATAGATAATGAATGTAGGAAACTTTGGAAACATTTTCATATCACTCTTATATATATAGTAACCCTCACTATTGTACTTGGAATTACAGTCATAGTTATACTTGGAGCAACTATCATAATTACAATAAAAATAATTATCAATGATTTACGTGGGATAATATTTGTAGTATATTCACATATTATCTTAGGAGAAACCTAATTAGTTAATTATGTCTAATATTTGTAATGACCATCACATTATATCCCCACGTTATCTTTGTAGAAACCTAATTAGTTAATTTCATCCCATATTTCTAATAACCATCACAGTATATTCTCATATTCACTTAGGAGAAACCTAATCAGTTAACACCATCCCTTTAACTAATTTATTAGAGAGATATAACATCCTCAACCACCCTCAGATTATAATGGAATCACCAATCCTCATGAAAAATTTCCAAGAATCGAAACAGAACATGTAAACTTTTACATTATAAAATGTTCTTTAAAACCATAAGAAAACATTTTTGGATATTGATATATCTCTTTCCTTTAAAACCAATTTTTCAAAAGTAAAATTCCAATAAAATAGTTAATGATGGTTTTTATTAGAATATAACATGAATGATTATAATGGAATCTAATCATAAAATAATGGTTATGGTGATGGTAAAAGTCATGGTCACCATATACGTTAAAATAATACATTCTTTTTTCTATTGTAAAAAAAGTTAAATATTCTCTAACAACATTCCTTTTAAAAAAAATTAAAAAAATTAAAAAGGTACATAAAATTTCCTTTATAATTATTTCATTTCCATATAAATACAATCATAAAATAAATTTTAAAATACAGACATGGAAAAAATGAGGGTTTTTAAGGGATGCTTTAAAAGACGATTTGTAAAAAGAATATCCCTTATCTTGATCCCAACTCATCACATACATTATTTATCATCCAGAATAATAAACTTATGTTAATTAATAACTTACTTGAGAAAAAATTTCATGTTTATTATTCCTTTTATCTCACTCATTACCATGTTATAACAATTACTTAACTATTTAACTTCATGTTGGATGTTTTGAAGATATTCAGTTCATAAATAAAAAATATTTTCGATAAGTTGAATATAGTCACAGTGGAAATAATTACATCATATAAAAAATAATAATCATTCAAAAATTATAATTTTGATACTTGAATTATAATTTTTATATACAACCATTAAATATGGTTATAAAAAATGCACTAAGTTATAGTCATGGAGATGGTAGGTCGTTCATACGACTGTGAATGGTTTCCATTATTCAATGATCATTATAGAAATATGGTAAGTATTATTTTAACATTATAAAATGATAATAATATCATAAATATCATATAAATCCTTCAATATACTTATACATAGAATCCATGTGATGTGTTTATGAAAAATAAATCACATTGCTTTGTTGAGGTGCTAATCTACCCTTACACGCAAATGACACTATAATTTTTTAGTGAATGGAAATGTAAGAATGCTAGTGATATATTATGTATATATAATTATAAATATATCTTTATTATAATATATAAATATTAATTCTATCATTATTACCATCTGTGAGAGGTGTTGATGGAAAAAAAATTATTTAGGTCCGCGACACGGTAGTCTTCCATACACATGAAGCATGAATTCATTTCCCAATTATTGGATATTAGAGATGGATAGAGGTTATTAAAATAACATAATAAAATATAATAATATATTTGATATTTTTTAGCATGGTTGAATAAAACTTTAATGATGTGGATAAATAAAAAAATGAAATCATGCGGTTAAAAACTATATATATTCTTTGGAAAGTCTTCCCTTATTAATACATTAAGACCCATAATATTGGTATTATGGATGAAATAAGGACTATATAATGTTTATAGGTATTATAGGAATGTATTAGGTTAGTTATAGGCCAAATAAAATGGATTTTAAGTTTAATGTAATGATAATAAATGGTGCACTATTATTAGAGAGGGGAGGGAAACTCTCAGAATTTATTAAAATATTAATTTAATATAAATTAATTTTAATTTCAAAATGGATCAACGTTGACAATATTAGAAGATAAGATGAGGATAAGTCAAAATAATCTAATACAATAATTTTTTTACAAGTTTAGACCACATTTTAACCCTTATATATTTATTTTAACCCATTGTTAACCCTTCTGAAAATTACCAAAATATCATAGTTTTCTATATTTATATAGTGAATAATGTTACTATAAAATGAAAAAAGATCAATAAATGGACCATTATTGAAAAAATTAACAATATCCCACTGAATTTTATAAATATAAGTTTTTTATGAATTTGAAATTATTTATTATAATATTAATTATAAAAAATATCATTAATGTCAATTTTAGAACTATTCATTTACTTTTACTTTAATAGCATCAAGAAAAAAAGTAATTAGAATAACATGGAATCCAAAACTCTATAATAATTCATTTTTATCTATAAAATGTGTGGGTAACATTAAATATTTCAAATTATATTATTTTTAAAATTATTAATATAATTTATTTTATTTTTCCATTTATGGAATAGTTTTTACATCAACATTGTGTGAGAATTTAATGTAATCACATCTTCAATGAAAATTAAAAATAAATTAACATGATGAAGATAAATTATTTATATTGAATATTAATATTTTTAAATGAACATATTTTTTTATAACCATGTTAATAATATTATAATTTTGAAAAATTAAAAACAAAGAAGTGCAAAAAATTAATTTAAAATTAAACAAGAAAAAAATGCAATAAAAAACAAATTATTAGGAAAATTCCCTTTTTAAGCATAATTTTTTTATAATAAATTGATGTATTAAATTATTCTCAAAAACTAAAACTCGTTAATTTTAAATTTATAGGAAAAAATTCTATTTTAAAACTAATATAAAATAGAATTTTATAGTATAAATAATTTAAAATAAAATATAATTTTCACAAAAAAATAGTATTTTTCATTATTCATTAAAAAATAAAACTTTTAGAAAATTTTAAATAAATCATATTAAGATCATTCTTAAATAATGATTTAAAAAAATGAAATTCATTTTTTAAAATTGAAATCCTATAATTTTAAATTTAATCTTTTATATAAAACCTTATAAGAAAAGTATTTAATACATCTATTTTCTTTATTATTTAAAAATTACTTAATATTTTCATAATGAATATAACTATATAATTCATGAATGATATAAATATAAAAAATGTTTATTATTTCATTACCTGAGTTTTTACATCCCCCCCCCCTTGGAAATTATTTACTTATAATTTTATTCACCTATAAAATAATTGGGGTTCCCTTTCCCTCATATCATTTTAAAACTCCAATGTTGCTTCTCAAAACATATGGTTTTTCCATAAAATCTTATCTTGAAGAATTATATTTTCACACAATACCTACTCTCTATGATCAGAAATATGATTAGGTTATTCCTCATTAGAATTATTATCTTCCAAATAAACTGCTTCATGACTCAGAACATGAGATAAATCTAACAAATACTTTCTTAACATAAAAACATGAAAAAAATGTGTACCTAGAATAAAATAAAAGTAAAAGCATCATGGTAGGAAACTGAGCCAAATTTCTCTAGGATTTTATATGGTCCAATGAATGTTGGACTTAAATTACGATTTTTATCAAAACGCATAACACTTTTCAATGGAGATACTTAAATAAAAGCAAGATCACCCACCTTAATAGAAAGTTATTTTCTCTATTTATCGACATAACTTTTCTACCTACTCATTTCTATCCTCATATGTTGCTGAATCATCCTTACCTTCTCAATCATTTCCTCTACCAAATCTATTCAAATAATTTTTTTTCTACTTCATCCCAAAAAGATAGAGTTCAATACCTCTTTCCAAATAATTCCTCAAAATGTAAAATCTTTACAGTAGAATGAAAATTTTTATTTTAATTAAACTCATATAAAGAATGATGTTGATCCCAATTTTAATTTTAATTTATTTAACAATAACGAAGAATGTCTTCAAAAGTATGCATTGTTCATTCAAACTAACTATGAAAATGAGGATGAAAGGTTGTACTGAAATTTTATTTAGTTCCAAATGACTTCTGATGTTCTTTTAAAAGATTGAAAGTGAACCTGGGATCATATTCGGATAAAATGGAGAGAGGAACTTCATGTAACTTTACTATCTATTTAAGACATTGTCGAGTAATATGATCTAAAGACATAGTATCTCAAATGGGAAGGAAATGGGAATATTTAGTAAATTGATCAATAATATCCCAAATGTCATTATTTCCTTGAGATGCCTTTAGAAATCCCACTATGAAATCCAAGGAATTTTTTTCCCATTTCCACTCCAACACTAGAAAAGGATAAATTGTCCATATAAGAATTTTTTATTCTACCTTAACTTGTTGACAATTCAATCATTTCATAGTAAAATTAGTTATATCCCTTTTCATTACATCCCACCATTAATGCTACCAAAGGTCTCTGTATATATTAGTACTGGTAGGATAAATATAAAATGAGGAAATATGATCTTTAATAAAAAATTATTTCTTCACCTAGTAATTGAACAACACACATAATCTCTTTATAAACATCAATACACAATCATTATTATTGTTAAATTTAGGAAAATTAACCTTCTCAACAAATTCTTCATTTTCCTATAACTCACGGTCTTCCTTCTATGATTTCTTAATTATATATGAAAATGTTGAGTGTAATGAAACCCAAACCAAAATAGAGGAAGTTCTCCCATACAAAACATTTAGGAAAAAATATATAAAATCATTATCTAAATGGTTGTGTTCTAAATACAAAATGGTTAATTTATCATTACTTTTCCTGATCAAAGAATCAACTACTTTTTTTATTTTCATAAAGATAATGAATTGTGAAATCATAATCCATTTTCAATTCCATATATATCTTCTGTCTAATGTTAAACCCTTTCCGTGTTAATATATACTTCAAAATTTTATGATCAATATATATTTCACACTTGGATTTATATAAATTATGTCTATAAATTTTGAAAGAAAACAATATATCAACTAGTTCTAGTAAATGTGTAGAATAATTTTTCTCATGTGGTTTTAATTTATGTGATGAATAAGAAATTACCTAATCATTTTGGATACTGACATAACTAAGTAATTTTAATAATGAATCAATGTATTTGAAAAATTAATCATTTTTGGATAGAAGATAAAAAAATGAATTATTCACCACTATCCTTTTTAGTTCCTAGAAATAGTCATCATATTATTTTATCTAGATAAACTTATATACTTTTTATGTTACCGTAATTAGTGGTATATATATCCATGAAAAATTTTAACAAACCACCAGTAATAGAATGTTAATCCTAGAAAACTACTAATCTCATTAACATTTATAGGTTTTGTCCATTTTTCAAACACTTGAATTTTAATAGGATAAAAAATTATTACATATTTATTTATTATGTGTCCGTAAATGAAATCTACTAAAACCAGAAATCACATTCATTAAAAATTTTATGTAATTTATTTTATTTTTGGGTTTATAGAATAATACTTAGATGTTTTTCATTATGCTCATAAATTTTTGAATAAATTAAATAGCATCAATAAAAACAAATATAAACTTATCCAAATTTTATTGGATGAAAATATTCATAAGATCCCTGAATACAGTTGGAGAATTTTTCAACCCTAAGGGAATAACAACAATCTCAAAATGTATGTATCTAGTCTGAAATTATATTTTTTTGAATTTCACACACTTTAACATTTAGCTGATAGTTCATTGAACAGAGTTTAACATTCAAAATATACTAAGCTCCAAAGATCTGATCAAATAAATAAATAATATGAGGTAACATATAATTATTCTTAATAATAATGATATAAAAATATCTATAATATATGAAATGCCTCATAAAACCATATTTATTTTTAACAAACAAATATAGAGCATCGTATAGTGATGTTCTAGGATGAATGAAACCTTTATCAAGAAACTCTTTAAAATTATTTTTCAATTATATAAGTTCTATTTGATCCATTCAATAAGGGTGTTATAAAATTAGATTATCATCAAGAAACAATTCAATAGTAAATTAAACTTCCGAACCAGGTATAAACCTAGGAAACTCAATAAAAAAATCATATTAGTATTACTTTTTTACCAGAAAATCATTAATTTTAATAGTTCCCTTATTTTTGAAGATATGTTCAAGATAAATTTCATTTACATATTTTAACAGATTTTGGCTTCTTGATATATTATCAAAGGTATGGGTTCATTAATGTATACAAACTAAAACTATTTCTAAAAAAACTTTTTTTCCTCTAAAATCTATTTTAGTATGATAAATGGAGAGACAGTCCATATCAATAATAACATAAAACATTCTTATGGGAAATAAAACAAGGTTTTCAGGTAAAAGATTTCCACAAACAATAATAGAAAGATTTTCTTAATACATATACTAGCTATTTTTACCAAAATATATGGATTCATTTATTATGGTGGAATTTATAATTTACCCAAAAAAATCTTAGAAATGGAAAAATATATAGACCCCAAATCAAAAAAAAATACATTAGAATAATATGAATAAACAAGAAATGTACCTGTTACCACATCTTTCAATGGACCAACATCTATAGAATTAGTGGATAAGGATTTCACCAAATCATTATACTTATAATATGGATGGTTACCATTATTTAGGTTCTTATTTGGACATTAATGTGCATCAAGACACATATCATTATATTTAAAACACTTTACTTCCTAACTGTCAGAAATAAACAAATCACTACTTATATATTTTTCATTGTAATTATGAACCTTATTCACAAACATAACCTATAGAATGCACTTTCCAAACATCATAAGTCATTCCTCGATGTTACTTTTACTACAACTCTCAAAATCTAAAAACATAATTTTCTTACCATCATATTTATTTGATCCATTATTCCAATTTTCCCACTACCTAGACCTATTTTTTCCACTAGTTTTATATGTAAATATGATCATCATGAAAATACACTTCTACCTTCTCAGCACATTTTACAAGTTTCTCATAACCTCTGACTTCATAGGAATCCAATTACATTAGGTATCTTGGAATTAGTCCTGAGTAAATCTGATTAATTTTTCAATCTAGATTCCTAATAAAATGTGGTTTGTACCTTTCCAATCAGGTGAAATTTACTTCATACATGGCTGCAGTATCTTTCTTAAATTATTTCGATTCCATTAATTGATTTTCCATAAAAATTAGAAAATCACTAGGAAAATGTTATGTAAGGAAAATATTCTTAAATTCATCCCATTAAAATTCATCAATTTTCTATATTTCATTAATATTATAGACCACTAAAAACTACTGGCTAGATTTACCTTAAAAATGAAAAATAGAATGACTTGCCTTTTGATTATCTATATAACCCATAGAATAAAATATATTTTATACAGTTTTAAATCATTTTTAGCTATCAATGGGTCAAATGATATACTAAATTATGGAGAATATTGTTTCTTAAAATATTCCACTATCACAACGTTCCTTCATGGAAGATTTGGATTCTCTATCACATGTATACTACCACTATTTAAAGCTTGTGTAAACTAACCTATCACTATATAAAATGACTACATTACAATTCTATCCATTCTAGGTTATTTATTCACAATGATATCACCCCTTAGTTCTTTCCAACTTTATCTTCCCAGTTCATTCAGCATAAAACCATTATTTGTAAACATAGTTTATACAAAGTAATATGATAATCATAAAATTAAACATCATTTAAATTTACCAATAAGTAAAATATCTTAAGGGAATTTTATTAACATTATCCTAACATATAAATATCTATAATCCTTTCTTTGATACCGATTATAAAGGATCAATCTTAAACATTAGATATTATAATGACTTTAAACTATAATTTACCTTATTAAATTCCCAAAGCTCTTTAAGGTTTAGAGTTTTAGTGATTTAGTTCATAACTCAAAAATAAAAATCCAATATATTATAATGTAGAAACAACTACATAGTATCGTTTTCTTCCATGAAAAACTTTTAGAAATAATCACAAGTTTTTTTTTGAGAAATCTTCATAACACTAAACATGACTTCTTCTTTTCCCTTACCCATCCATAAACCTGATGAAAAAATGTTAAAATGTGGGATGAGTAAAAAATCACAATAAGGGAAATAAAAAAATAAATCTATTAGTATATTGAAAAGGGGAAATCCCATAAAATAATTACCTTTGTCACATTATTCTTCAATCTTATGAAATTATTTAGTCTCACTTGAAAAATCATACTTTTTTTAAATGTAACATTCAAACCTCGTCGAAAGAGTAGATAAAAATTATAGGAAACTTGGGAATAATTTTCATAACACTCTTAAATATATAGCAACCCTCATGGTTTCACATGGAATAGCCATCATGGTTATACTTGGAGTAACCATCACAATTATAATTGAAATAACCATCACATTTATAATTGGAATAACATAATAGTATAATCCCATAATCTCTTAGGATGAATCTAATAAGTTAACTCTATACCATAATCTTCACAGTATATTCCCATATTCGCTTATGAGAGACCTAATTGTTTAAATATATACCATATTTGGAACAACCATCATAGTATATTCCCATATTATCTTTGGTGTAACCTAACTAGTGAACTCAATCCCTTTACCCAATATATTATAGTGCTATAACAAGATTTTCCACTCTTAGTTTATAATGGAACCACCCATACTCATAAACAATTCTGAAGAATAATAATATAATACATAAAATCCTATATCATAAAACATTATTTACACCTATAAGAAAACAATTTCATATTTTGATATGTCCTTTTCATTTAAAACAAAATTTTCCAAACTAAAATTCTAAAAAAAGGGAAATTGGGTTTTTCATGGAAAAAAATTTAAAGATTATAAATAAATCCCGTCATCAAATAATTTTTATAGAAGTAGGAAAGATCATTTTCTCTATATATGTTAAAATAGGACATTCCTTTTGGTCTTTTGAAAAGAAAGTGAAAATATTCCATAAAAAGATTCCATTTAAAAACAATTGAAAGAAAATAAAAAGAGATTTAAAATTACCTTTATAATTCATTTATTTCCATATAATTTATGTATAAAATAATTTTAAAAATACTTACATGGAAGAAAAAGAGAGTTTTTAAGGGAATCTTTAAAAGGGAATTTTAAAAAGACAGTCCCTTACTGTGAGTCAGACTCATCACATACATTATTTATATTCCTAAAAAGTAAACTTATGTTATTTAATTACTTGATTTAGAACCTTTTTCAGTTTTATTATTCTTCTTATATCACTTATTACCATGTAACAAAAATTATTTAATCATTTATGTTAATGTTGGATGGTTTGATCATATTTCGTTTATAATTCCAAAATGACATTAGTAAGTTGACAATAGTCAAAGTGATCATTATTCCATCATCTACAGAATTATAAAATTGATTTATTTTCAATTTTTATACATAAATTATACTTTTAAATCTAACCATTAAATATGGTTATAAAAACTGAAATATCTTACAATCACAGAGACAGTACGCCATTCATACACATGAGTAACACTTAAAATTTTAAAAAATAATTATTAAAAAAGGAATGTATTATTTTATATTTATATAAATATAATAATATCATAAATATCATATTAAATCTCTAAATATACTTATGTATATCAATCTTATGGTGTGGTGACGAAAAATAATTCACAACGCACAATGGTGGTGGTAGTCCACACTTACACACAAACAACATTATTTTTTTCTATAATTAGAAAGCTAAGAAATTAAATGATACATTTTCTTTTAAAAATGTTAAATATTACATGAATATCATATCTAAAAATTAATACCATCATTATGACCATCTATGAGAGGTGGTGATGGAAACAGAATTACATCGGGTCACATGACGATAACGATAAATTCCATTCCCAATTGATGGATGAGAGAGATGGATATAGGTTATTATGATAACATAATAATGTATAAGTATATATAGTATACTGGTTTTATTATCTTTTCATAATTTAATAAGATTATAAGGAAGTGGAAGAATATATAAAATTGAAACTTGTAGTTAAAAACTATGCCTCTTCTTTGGAGAGTCTCCTTTTCTTGATAATTTAGGACCTATAAGAATAGTATTCTACCCAAAATAATACCTCTAAAACATGGGTATGTATTATTTAAATTTAATTGGGTTTGGATTCACTGAATGCAAAATATTTTAAATGGGATGTAATGAGAAAAATTTGTGAACTTTTTTAAGAGAGGGTAGGGTCACACATGAAATTTAATAAACTATTAATTTAATATAAATTAATTTTAATGTCAAAATGGACCCTAATTAATAATATTTTACCCTATGGTAAGGATGATCCTAAATAATTTCATAAAATATTTTTTTGACAAATTTATATCACATTTTTTCACTTATTTTTTTAACCTTTCATTAACCCATTTGAGAATTACCATAATATTAAAGTTTTTTACCCTTTAATGGTTAATAATGTTACTATAAAATGACCAGAAAACCCATAAAGGGAAC
The DNA here is from genome assembly GCA_963277665.1 of Viscum album. NCBI lineage: Eukaryota > Viridiplantae > Streptophyta > Magnoliopsida > Santalales > Viscaceae > Viscum > Viscum album. The sequence continues at coordinate 1,611,496,980 of OY728148.1, forward strand.
ATGGTTAATTTAATTTACCATATAATATTTATTTATTTGAATATAATAATTTTAGTAATTTTAAATCATTTAATAAAAATGATTTATTTTATAATAACCTACGTTGTTACAAAAACATCCAAATAAAACAATCAAGAAATTATAGTTTTCAATTTAAAGGTTCGTAAATAGGGTATCCTACCTCAAAATACTATTATAAATCCATAAATGGTTCAAGATTTTTGACCTTCAATTAAAATCACATGAAAAGACCACAAATATATCTGAATAACCCTAGGGGCAGAGAATAAACAAAAAACATAAAAATTGGGTTTAGGTTCACCTAAGGTTTCATGTACCTTAGGGGAGGAAAATAAACCAATAAATAGGAAAATAATGATACAAAAAAGAATAAATTATAACTTAATATGATTTTATGAACATGTAATAAGAAAATCATACCAAAATGAGGGAGAAGAGGAGGTGGAACAAAGTTGAGGATCCCCATTTAGGCATGTGTCAAATCAGAGGGATTGGGGTGAAGGTAAGAAATGAAACCCCCTATAGGGTTTTAATCCATTAAGGTAATAACTTACTTTTTAGTTTTCATAAAATTTGGACATGGTTTATGGTTTTAAAAACCAATCGCCAACCATGCATGCCTTGTTGTGCTTTTGAAGAACCAGACATGGGCGGGCTTAATGGTTTGGAAAACCGTGTTCTAATCATGAAATTTGGAAATATCAATTTATAGAGGTTGTCACATTGATTGAAAAACTATGTATCTTAACTTCATGACCATAAATTCATTAAAAAACTCCAGTTTTCAAGGAAATTCCCCCAATAAGAGAGAGTGAAAAAAATTAAAAACAAATAAAATTAAAGAGTAGTGTCAAGTTTGGGTGTGACACAAAAATCAAATGGTGAATAGTTTTTAGAGGATCCAAAATTTCAAGGAAGAGATAATAGAGCTTAAAAATTAATAATTATGAAGTAGCTCATGTTTTTTAAATAATATTTTTTTATTTTGAAATTTAAGGATGAAAATTTTAAAAGGCGGAGAATATAATATCTAACAAATATATGGAAATAAGAATATACTTATTATTAATTATAAAATAAAAATCACAGAGAAATATTTATTAATAATTTTATAGCTAACATATATAATAAAATTACAAATAATTCATTTATAATATAAATGTATCTTAGTTCCTATTATCTGATAAATATTAGGAAAATAAAAAGTACAATACAAAATAAAAATAATACTATTCACATGATTGACATTATGAGATAATTAAGTTTTTAAATAAGAAATATTATTAGAGTGTATGGTTTTATAGGAATTAATTATTACCTTTGAGCATTATTTCCATTTATAATTATGATATTTGATCATCATGACCATTAAACATCACAAAAATTGATAATATATTAGTTATATTGTGATCATTAGGATTAGTGTATATTATTATTGTAATGACATAAGTTAATTTCCACTAAAAGAAGAAACCATTTCTTCTATGAGTAGTAATGTCCCTTATAAGGTATATTTATTAGATATTAATAAAGATGTAAAATTACCTGGGTTTTCCCTAGACCAATCACAAGTTGAACTTCAATAATCGATGATTGAGTAGAATCATCTATGGGAGAAGTTCTTGTTAATAGAAATCACTACTATATTAGTGTTGACCAAACCACCATATGAAATTTCTAATATTTATCACCTTACACTTAGGGATTAATCTTATGTAATAATTTTTTATATACACATGGGTTATAGTCATGTTATTAAGAAAATAATTTTGATAATATATTGATAATTATCATGATGCTATATTTTTGTTAGATGAATCATTTTTATTTTAAATGATAAATTTCACAAGATTAAATGTTGAATTTGATAAAATGAATTTTAAATTAATAATTTTGACATAAATATCATTTAATGGGTAAAATTTGGTAATATTTGGTAAAATTAGTAAAATGTGGTAAAAAAAAGAACCAAATACAAGAATATACGATAAATATAACCTAATATATATATATATATAAGAATGAGAAAATTGGACCAATTCATTTCTATTGGAATAATACAGAAATTAATAATTTTATTAGATAATAAGGGATATTGTGTTTCACTATCAATGTAGTGAAGTTTTTGAGATAATGGAATAATAATATATATAATAATTATTTCTAAGTAATTCCATTTACCGCACCTTTTAATACCCACCCATATTCTCGTTTATTTACAAAATAAGTTTTAATTGTCTATTAATATTTATATCGAGGAATAGATACCATAGATATCTATTAAATCATAAATTATTTTGATATTTTAAAGGTCTAGTTCTAAGTTATGAAGTTCAATTAAGTTAAGGGTTCCTACTCTTCTCCCTTCAGTTTTCTGTAGTGATTGTTTTGCTAGAATATCCTTTCAATTCCCATTTAATTTGATTATATCCTTAAATTAAAATGTATTACCATCTCTTTTATGTATTTTTAAGGTGATATTATTAATTAAATAAAATTACTTTCTTATAATAAGTAGTTACCATGTAGAATTAATGAATTGTAAATACACTTCTTTTCATTCCAAATGAATTGATTTTATTTAAAATTCTGTAAAAACATTTTTTTTTTAAATTATTACATGATCAATATTATATGGTTTAATTATCACATAAATATTTTATCCATTATGGATCATATTTTAACTCTCTTTATAACATTTTCAATGGATATTCCATGTAAAAGTAAAAGATTCCTATTTATTTATCTTTAAATTCATATTGTATTTATTTTTTTATAAAAAATTTAAAACCTTTATTTACTATGATTATAAATTAATTTATATAGTATATTAGAATCTATTAGATATATTATGAATGTTATATTACCTATTAGTAAACATTGTGGCCTTATCATCCTTTACTATGCTGAAATGGTCTAATGAACCAAGCTCCATCACCCAAGTTCCTATACATTCGTTATTTTATGGAAATGAAATATATTGGAAATGATTAATTGATCACTGTATTTTCCTTGACTTTCTATTAATCAATTTTTATATTACTTTTTCTATAATACATTAACATGTACTTAAATCACAATAAAAATCCATCCCATCATTATGTTCTTTTGTCCCTATGAAATAATGTTGAGGGAATAGAGTTTAAAAGGGTATTTTTGGATAAGTTATAGGGTAACTCAAACTCTCTATCTTAACAAAGAAATATCACATGTCCTCTTCGTTATCTATGAGGCCTTGATTGAACTATGTCCTTAAATTATCTATTATCTTTGTTATATTTACAAATTACAATTAAGATATATTCCTATGAACCATTTATTAATATTATTTTGGAAATTACCACTAGTGCAGAAAACGTTATTTACGTCACCATTTTTTACGTCGGTTATTTATAACCAACGTGAGAATCTGCGAAACGTGGTTTTTTACATCGGTTATTTTATAACCTATGTAACAAATGTGTTGAGTAGCTTTTTAACGTAGGTTATTTGAATAACCGACGTTACAAATCGCGTGTGTTCGGTTTTTACGTCGGTTATAAATTAACCGACATAAAAAACAAAAGTGCGGGGGTTTTTTATGTCGGTTATTTGATAACCGACGTAAAAAGCTCGTAGATAACTCGTTTTTTACGTTGTTTATAAAATAACCGACGTAACAAACCAAAGCATGGGTGTTTTTTACGTCGGTTATTTTATAACCGACGTAAAAAACGAGGCTTTTGAGGCCTTTTTGACGTCGGTAATTTTATAACCGACATAACAAAACAACCCACAGAACTTTTTTTATATCAGTTATACAATACCTGACGTAAAAAACTGTGATTTTTGATGTCTTTTTTACGTCGGTTATAGAATAACCGACGTAAAAACCCAACATGCGGATTTTTTTACGTCGGTTATAAAATAACCGACGTAAAAAAAGTTGTATCTGATGTATTTATAACATCGGTTATTATAATAACCGATGTTATAAAACATTTAAAAAATTACCACGCCCCGTGGATTGTCATTTACGTTTTTCGATCGACAGTTCGGCGGCTCGTTTCTCTCACGCGGTAAACCCTAATCAACTCGTTGATCTCGCTGTGTTAAACTTGTTTTTCCTTCATTTTTTATCATATTTACTCTCCTTGTATCTATCATCTCATCTTGCATCACTCAAGTAAGCCTTCCATGAATTTATTTCATTCATTTTTTTCCCGGATAGTCTATATTTATGTTTTGCGATTTTTGTGTTTAAACTAGGTAAGATTCTTTGATTTCGAACCCTCTTACCTCTTTTTTCCATCATCATCTTATTTATCATCCCTAGATCTATTAGATATTCGCAATATTCATGTAAGCCTCAACTACTTTTATTTAGTTTGTTTTTGTTTCGTGAATTCCCAACATTGATGGTAATTTTTGTTGTCATTGACAGCTAATGATCTCATTCACCTATATTACTATATAGAATGGTTATTGATTAAATGTACAAATTCAGAAATGATATTTTATGTGTTTTTGTTGCTTATGTTTATCCTATTTTATATGAGAATATATTAGACATATATTTTAATGGTTGTTGACCTCTATGGCCCTTCGATGCATCGCTATGTATCATGATTCCAAATAAAAATGGGTTCTGCTGAGGGCTTACCCTAGTATTTTTTGAGGCCTTGGCCAAGGCCTCGACAATATGTTTAAGATTTCTATAATTATCCATTACCTCATTATGATATTACTTATCGAGAAAACTTGTGATCATTTGACTAGTTGAATATCAATGGTTATTTTTAATTATCGTATGATCATTTAAGTAGCCATATTTAATAATATTTAATTCTATATATTTCATGCTGAAGTATATATTAAATTCATGTGTTTTTAGTTGTTCACCATACCTAGTTTTTATATGTAAACCATTTTTTGGGGGGTTGTCCGGGGGTGGGGGCTGTTCAGAGGGTTGGGGGGTGTCCTGGGGGTGTCCAAGGGGTGCGTGGGTGTGGGGGGCTGTCCAAGGGGTTGGAGGCCTGTCTAGAGGGTTTTGGGGGTTGTCCGGGGGTGGGGGCTGTCCAGAGGTTGGGGTGTCCAGGGGGTGTCCAAGGGGTTCGGGGGTGGGGGTGGTGTCCAGGAGGGGTGGGGGTGCTGTCTGGAGGGGTGGGGTGTTGTCCGGGGGGGGGGGGGGGGTTGTCCAAAGGGTTGGGGGGTGTCCAAGGGGGTAGGGGGTGATGATGGTGTCCAGGATAGGTGGGGGTTGTCCAGGGGGTTGGGGGGATGTCCATAGGGTTGGCGGTGTTCAGGGGGGTGTCCAAGGGGGTGGGTGGGTGTGGGGGGTTGTCCAAGGGGGTGGGGGCCTGTCTAGAGGGTTTTGGGGGTTGGCTGGGGGGTGGGGGTTGTCCAGAGGGTTGGGGGTGTCCAGGGGGGTGTCCAAGGGGGTGGGTGTGGGGGGGCACTGTCCAAGGGGGTGGGGGCCTGTCCAGAAGGTTTTGGGGGTTTTCCAGGGGGTGGGGGCTGTCCAGAGGGTTGGGGGTGTCGAGGGGGGGTGTCCAAGGGGGTAGGGGTGGGGGGTGGTGTCCAGGAGGGGTGATTTTCTCCATCTGAGTTTTTATTTTAAATATGATTTGATTCTCAGGTTTACTCCATTCTCTCCAATTTTCTATCAACCATGTAGGCGCCATGGTTTTCTTTTATTCAATGGAATTTAAAACTGTTATATCTAACTATATTTTCTTTTAATAATAATATTCAAGCATATTTTTTTAAATACGCATAGATTTGTTTTATATTTCAAAAAAAATTTACATTCAAATTATGATTTTTTTCATATAAACTTATATTTGTCTTATCTTAAAAATATATTTTTTTTATATTTTTTATAGGTAATAATGAGTCAAAGTTGGATTACGGAACATCGAATGAGAAATGAATATGAGGAAGGTGTTGATGCCTTTTTGGAATTTTCTAAACGAAATGTTCCAAGTAGTGACATTTTTTTCTGTCCATGTCTGAAATGTTTGAATATGAAGAAGTTGAAAAGTAGAGAGATAAAAGATCATCTGATATGTCATGGTTTTAATCCGAGTTACAGCCCTTGGATTTGGCATGGTGAAATTGGACAAAATGGCACTGATGATGATGATTCAAAAGATGGTAACTCTGATGGAATTGAAGAAATGGTTCGCGATATTGTAGCAGAACAAATTGAGATAGAACCGACAGTTGCACGTCTATATGGTGATGCTAAAAAACCATTATATCCCGGTTGTACAGATTTTAAGGTTTTGTCTGTGGTGTTAAGATTGATTAACCTGAAGGCGAAACATTGATGGAGTGACAAAAGTTTTACAGAGCTTCTACAATTGATGAAAGACATTCTTCCAAAAGATAACAATCTTCCAGATTCACATTACAAGGCCAAGAAAATATTATGCCCGATGGGATTGGGATACAAGAAAATACATGCCTGTCCGAATGACTACATTATATATAGGAAAGAATATGAATTTCTGTCAGAGTGTCCTAAATGCGGGACATCACGGTATAAGGTGAAAGAGAAATCACAGGCTGATGTAGAGATTACAAATCTCCCTTAAAAGGTATTTTGGTATCTTCCTATAATTCATCGTTTCAAACGTTTATTTGCTAATTCACATAATGAAAAAAGGTTAAGATGGCATGCTGATGAGTGGATATGTGATGGAAAAATACGACATCCCGCTGATTGTCCACAATGGAAGAAAATTGATGCGTAGTATTCTACATTTGGAAATAAAATAAGAAATCTCATATTAGGGTTGTGCAAAGATGGAATGAATCCATACCGAACCCTCAGTAGCACACATAGTTCATGGCCTATTTTATTGGTAATTTACAACCTCTCTCCTGAAGTTTGTATGAAGCACAAATATGTCATGTTGAGTATAATGATCTCTGGTCCAAAGCAACCCGGCAATGATATTGATGTTTACTTGTCACTGTTGATTGATGATTTGAAACTGTTATGGGTTGATGGTATTAGGGTGTATGATTCTTATAAAATGGAATATTTTCAACTGCATGCAGTGCTTCTGTTCACTATAAATGACTTCCCAGCTTATGGAAATTTGTCTGGATACAGTGTTAAAGGGCATAAAGCATGTCCAATTTGCGAACAACAGACGTCATATTGTCAATTGCATCATGGGAGGAAAACAGTGTACATGGGTCATCGAATGTTTTTGCCTATGGATCACCCTTATAGAAGACTAAAAATTGCATTCAATGGATCACAAGAATTTGATACTGCTCCAAAACCTTTATCACCGAATCTATATTTTGAGAGGGTAAAAAACCTTGATGTGACATTAGGAAAGACACAGAAATCTGGTAATGATATACATATTTGGAAGAAAAGGTCAATATTTTTTGAGCTACCATATTGGAGGTATCATGAAGTTAAACATAATATTGATGTCATGCACGTAGATAAGAATATATGTGATTGTTTGATTGGAACATTGTTAGATATTAAAGGAAATAATAAAGATGGGTTGAATGCAAGATTAGACTTACTATCAATGGAAATATGTTTGGAGTTAGCTCCCACTCCTAAAGGAAGACAAAAATTTCTTCCCCCGGCTTGTCATACTTTATCGAAGAGGGAGAAAATTATCTTTTGTCAGTGTCTTCATGATATCAAAGTGCCTCAAGGTTATTCTTCAAATGTAAAAAATTTTGTCTCATTGAAGGACTTGAAGTTGATAGGTATGAAATCACATGATTGTCACATCATGATGAAACAAATTCTACCAGTTGCATTGCGTGGAATATTGCCCATTCGTGTTAGAAAGACTATGATGAAGTTGTGTTATTTTTTCAATTCAATTTGTAACAAGGCGATTGATGTGAATGCTTTGAACATTTTGGAAAAGGATTCAATTTTTATACTTTGTCAATTGGAAATGTATTTTCCTCTAACTTTTTTTGATATAACGGTGCATTTAATGATTCATCTGGTTCAAGAAATAAAGCTTTGTGGACCTGTATATCTTTGTTAGATGTATCCTTTTGAAAGGTATATGAAAATATTAAAGGGGTATGTTAAAAATCCATATTGACCTGAAGCCTCCATTATTGAAAAGTATATTTCTGAGGAGGTAGCATAGTTTTGTACGAGCTACTTGGCTGCGGCACAACACATAGGTTTGCCTCCATCTCGCCATGAACGAGTTAATAATGAGGGAAAGGGGATTCATGGCTTGAAAGTCAAATCATTGTCAGCTGAACAGATGAAGAAGTTAGAATCATACATCTTGAATAACATAGTTGATGCTCAACCGTATATCACATTTCATCTTAATGAGTTGAAACAATGTCATCCAAAGAAGAAAGAAATGTGGATTTTGAATGAGCACAACAAAACTTTTTTTAATAGATTAAAAAGACTTTTCTTGGTAGATCAGATGTATCAGAGACATTAAAATGGATAGTGGGTGGTCTATGTTTAAATGTGATAACATGGTCCGGTTATGAAATTAATGGATATACATTTCATACGAAAGCTCAGGACAAAATAAGTGCAGTTCGGAATAGTGGTGTATTGGTGTTTGCAGAAGCAATGCATTTTTCGAGTGCTAAGGAAAAAAAACCCAATTTCTGCATCAAGTGCATATTATGGAGTGATTGAAGACATATGGGAGGTTGATTACTTTAAAATTAAAGTTCCTGTTTTTAACTGTAAATGGTTTATCAGTAACAACAGTGTCAGACACAATGAATTTGGAATGACACTTGTTAATCGGAATAGATTAGAAGACACAGCTGATTATTTTATAATGGCAACACATGAAAAACAAATTTTCTATGTAGTAGATCAATCAGATATGTAGTGGGTTGTTGTTTTACAAGGGAAAAAACAATATGTTGGTGAGGATGAAGTTGATGAAGATGCTGATTTATGTGAGATCCCTACTTCCATGGAAAGATTAACAGAACATAATTATGAGCATGTTGAAGACATGGTTTGTGCCATAAGGAACGATCATGACGAATGAATTTGGGAAAACAATCCATTTGTACATTCCTAAAATTACAGGTAACATATGTTTATTTCTTGTTTATATTTATTTTTTTCATAAATGTTAGATGTTGTAAGTTTTTTATTTATTAAAACATGTTTTAAAACAAAATAAGTATAAGTTTTTGTTTGTTTTAAGTTTGTTTAGTTTACTTTATCATGTTTACCATTACATGAATTATATATCTATTATTTTTGTTCAGTGACAATTACTTTACCATGTTTACCGGGTTTACCATGTTTACCATGTTTACCATCTTGACCATCTTTACCATCTTTACCATCTTTACCATTGTTTAACATGCTTACCATATTAGCAATGTTTAATATTACGTAACTTAGTACACTTTTCTATTTTTTTATTACAGTAGTATTAAAATATTTGAATTTGTACATTTTTGAACTAATGTTTGTTTTTTTTTTTGATTTGAAGGATAATGACAGATCATTCAGTTGATCAACCACATGATTCTAGAGATGAGAATATTGGTCATACCTTTGGGGAGGAACATTCACATGCTCTTATTATAACAAAGAGTTCAAAGGTTGGTAAATGTGGGTGCACACGTTTACCAAAATTATCAGTTGCCCGTACACAGGATCAGAGGATAGTCGTTGAGTTTGATGATGATGATATTCCTAGAGGTCCAAATGCAAAAGATTTTAAGAGTTTTGTAGTAACTTAGGCTAAGAGCAAAGTAAGCATTTTGTATAATGACTGGAGAAGTGTGGATAAAGAGATAATATCTCAGTTATGGGAGACGATTTTGGTAAGATCTTTTGCTGTTGTTTGAATATTCTTTAAATGTTTCTAGTATATATAATATGTTTAACCTCTTCTTTATCAGATGACATTTGATATTCCTGACACTGGAGGAGTCAGGAAGAAATGTTTATCGTTGGCTTCCAAGAGATAGAGGGATTCAAATCAACCCTCTCATCTGATTTCATTTATGGTTATAGGAGTCATGACAATCCATGTCGTATATATCCCTTTATAGATGAAGACACATGGAGATAGTTTTTTGAAAGTATAAGAAAAGAGTCATTTTTGGTAAGTGCAGTGTAAACTTTTATAAGATTTCTTATATAAATGATCTTATTAACGTTTTGTTAATGATTTCTTATTCTTGATTTACAGAAAACAAGTAAAGATCATCAGGAGATCCAATATAAAAATGTATACCCTCATATTTTATCTCGGGGAGGGTATGCATTATTGGAAGAACAAATGATGGCGGAAAAATTTCAACAACTAAGAGCTGAGTCTTCAAGCTCTGGAGAGGTTGCCCCTCCATCCCCTCCATCTAGACATGAAAAATGGAAGAGAGCTCGGAAGGGGAAAAAAGGGAAATATCTTTCGGATGAATCGAGAATCGTAGCTGAGAGGATTTTAAGATATATTTTTTATTTATTTAAGTTAACCATTTTATTAATATAATTTCAATCATTACAGAAATGTTCAATTAATTAATACAGGACTCTCTTGAGGAGCAGAGTTCACAGGGGACATTTACAGCTACTGGGAGGGAAGATATTTTATCTGTAGCATTGGGAAGGCCCAAACATCCTAGTCATGTAAGAGGATATCTGGAAGGTGTATTGGTAAGAAAAGTGTTTCCACGTTCTTCAACTTCAAACATTGAGGGGGTTTATAGAAAAAAAATTGATTCCTTGGAGTCTGAAATTCATAATATTAATGCGACAATGGAGGAAAAGATTAGAGCGTCGGTGCAGTCTATGTTTGTAGAAATGCAAAGAAAATTTCAAACTGTAGCTCCCACTCCTCCACCTCCCCCTGCAGACCCCATTATTTATCCTCCACCTCCGCCAGTAGCTCCCACTCCCCCACCTCAACCTGCTGACCCCATTTTTTATCCTACTCCTCCGCCGCAGCTTCCTACTTATTGTGAGTTGTATGCTAATGATTCTCAACAGCATATAGTATCATATGGGTTGGTATATTGTATAGGAGATACAGTTCATCATCAACAATTAGAGGTAGAGAATCAGAGGGTCACTGTACATGATATTATAGATAGATCAGCTCGGGTACCATTACCTACAGATGAGGTGGCGACAGTTGGACATAGTATCGACCATTTTTTAATTTGTCCATCCAGACTTCTTCAACTCATTACCATAGAGGTATGAATGTTATATCTTTTATTTTATTTCTTTTATTAAAGTTATTTTATCATTTGAAAACTAATATATTTTTCAATTTATTTTTACAGGAATACTTCAAAGGTAAAGAAATATTGTATAGACAACAACAAAGACAAATAGCTATGACATTAGATACAAAATCCAGTAGTCTTGACAGATTGTCAAGATATTCATATTTTTTGGCGGATCATTATGAGTTTCTAATGGAAGCTCATGTTTTTGGATGTGAAATAAATGTGGGTATTATGAAAACTGATATCATGGAGCTTGTTACTGGAGATAAGTTGGGCATCAACGTGGTGCAAATTTTTTCCATGTAAGTCTTAACACCTTTTCCCTGCATTATATTTATTACAAATGTATACTTATGTCTGTTTTGTATTAGGTATCTTTATAAAATTTGTGAGAGGAATGAGCTGACAGATGTATATGGATTCATGGACCCGCAATTGATTTCCCTTGAAGTATGTGCATTGGATGAGGAACAAAGAATGCTTTATATTGCTGAAAGATTTGAAAAGAATATAGTCACACAATGTTGGATGATGCCTTTTTGTGAGAGGTATGAAACACATCTCTCTCAAAGAGTTAATTATCTTTTAACATAAAAAACTACTAACGTTAAATTTACTTTTCTCAGTGATCATTGGATGTTAGGGGTTTTTTTCCCAAGGGAGAAAGCACTTTATTGGATATGCTATGTCCATGATGATGTGCAGGAAAGTTTTAAGAATATATTGGAAAAGTAAGTTTCAATTTCTCAATAGTTTTATATATTATAATTAATTTTAAATTTACCCCATTAGTATTATTTTCTAATAGGGCATGGGTCTACTTTTGAAAAAACGCAAAGAAAAGGAATGCAAAGATCAAATATGTAAATGCGAAGGTAAATATCCATTTATAATTTGTACTTTTTGATTTATTACATTAAAATAATATATTGAATTTACACTCATTCAAACAGAATTGTCATGAACAACAAGGTGTCATCTAATTTTGATATTATATGTTAAGATTTATGTATGAAATAATAACAACTGGGACAGTTGTGAATTTTGACCTGGTAATATTTCCTCTTAAACTTTTCCATAATATTTCAATTTGATTTAATCATTATACAAGTTAACTACTATCCTTTTAATTTGTAGCTTTTTGATGACCCTCAACCCTATAATGTTGAAGACATCAAACAACTACAAGTGGAGTGGTCAAATTATTTTATAGGTTTGATTAAATTTTAGTTGTTTGTAATATAAAATGTAATTTTGAATATTGTCGTTGTAATTGTGTATTTGGTAGTCGTTTAGGTTGGATTTAGTTTTTTTTTTAAGTTGACAGTGTAATTTTTGAATGTTATATATGTGAATGTTTAATTTTTCTGTACTTCTTGTTTTGGTCTACTTATGATGGTTTTTCTAGTATGGATTCTAGTTTGGGGGGGAGGGGTTTCAAGGGTGTGGGGGTGTTCAGTGGGGTTGGGGGTGTTCAGGGGTCTGGGAGGGATGTCCGGTGGGGTGGGGGTTGTTGAGGGGTGTTTGGGGCTGTCCAGGGGGTTGGGGGCTATCTAGGGGTGTGGTGGGGGATCCAATGGGGTGGGGGAGGGCTGTCCAGGGTGTGGGGGGTATACATGAGGGTGGGGGGGTTTTCCCGGGGTGTTTGGAGCTGTCCAGGGGGTCGGGGCAGTCCAGGGGTGTGGTGGGTGTTGTCAAGTGGGGTGAGGGGTGCTGTTCAGGAGGGTGGGGGGTTGTAGAGGGGTGTTTGGGGTTATCCAGGGGGTCGGGGGTAGTCCAGGGGTGTGGTGGGGGCTCCAATGGGGTGGGGGCTGTCAATTGGGGTGAAGGGTGAGAGGGTGTTGTTCAGGAGGGTGGGGGGCAGTCCAGGGGTGTGGTGGGGGATCCAATGGGGTGGGGGAGGGTTTTCCAGGGTATGGGGGGTATACATGAGGGTGGGGGGTTGTCCCGGGGTTTTTGGAGCTGGCCAGGGGGTCGGGGGGTAGTCCAGGGGTGTGGTGGGGGCTGTCAAGTGGGGTGAGGGGGTGAGGGGGTGTTGTTCAGGAGGGTGGGGGTTGTTGAGGGGTGTTTAGGGCTGTCCAGGGGGGTCGGGGGGCAGTCCAGGGGTGTGGTGGGGGCTATCAAGTGGGGTGAGGGGGTGCTGTTCAGAAGGGTGGGGGGTTGTTGAGGGGTGTTAGGGGCTGTCCAGGGGGTCGGGGCAGTCTAGGGGTGTGGTGGGAGCTCCAATGGGGTGGGGGAGGGCTGTACAGGGGCTATACATGAGGGTGGGGGCTATCAAGTGGGTAAGTTTTATCTGTTATCAATTTAATTTCTTAAATTTTCTTTAGTTCATGTTTTGATCTTCTGTTTTTGTGGTACGAATTATTGATTTGGTTTCTGGTTGATTTTGGGGGAGAGTAGAGGACTGCAGTGGATTTTTTTAAAAAAAATTTGTCTTTCACATCGGTTATTTTATAACCGACGTGATAAAGAAATCGAGAAGCATTTATCACGTTAGTTTTTTTCATAACTGACATGATAAACATCTGTGGCATGGTTTATCACATCGGTTATGTAATAAACGACGTGATAAACGGCCTGGGAAATGCTTTATCACGTCGGTTAATCAATTAACGACGTGATAAACGGTCTGGGAAATGGTTTATCACATCGGTTATTTAATAACTGACGTGATAAACCATTTCCCAAGCCTTTTATCACATCGGTTATTGATTAAATGACATGATAAACCCCTCCCTAGACTGGTTTATCATGTCGGTTATTTAATAACCGACGTGATAAACCATTTCCCAGGCTTTTTATCACGTAGGTTATTGATTAATCGACGTGATAAACCCCTCCCGGGACTGTTTTAGCACGTCGGTTATTAAATAATTGACGTGATAAAGTCACCCGCACGTGTTTATGATGTCGGTTATTATATAACCGACGTGATAAAGCCCCTCCCCCCCTGGGTTTATCACATTGGTTATTAAATAACCGATGTGATAAACACCGTGATGTTATATATGTTACATCGGTTTTTAAATAACCGACGTAAAAAACTTTATTTATAACGTCTTTCGTATTAACATCGGCTAAAACCCGATGTAAAAAATGAAAAATAACCGACGTAAATAACATTTTCTACACTAGTGTACCTTTGGCATATCCACTATAGTATGATTACCCTACACTTCAATATTGTTATCGGAAGGTATTTAATTTGAAAACATTATCATTATTTGGATGTTGATTTATAATATAAAAACATAAATTAATTATTGATGGGTTATAATTGAATTTCTATATAAATTATGAATTTTTTACCTTTATGATCACATTAATTTATGTTATGAATTATATACTTGACATGTTATCTCGTGAGTTGTATCAATTTAATATCCATATAATGAAATGTGATAAATTTCATATCTTTAAATAATATGTATATGGAATGATTATGATACTGTGGTTTTGGTGGGTATTCTTTCCATCAGATTCATTCAGATTCCATAAATTTAGCTCTTATCATTGTCATCATAGGTCATTGAACACATGTTTATGATGAGATTGTTTACATTCATTACTTATTTATTGTGTTTTACAATATGACATAATCCTAATCATGTTTTATTTTTACCTTGTTTTTTTTAGGCACCTCTTTAGATATAATGTAACTCTTATTGTTACACTTATAGATAATTCGAGCTAACCTTTTCTTCTATTTACCAAATCTATAGGAAGAAACATTTTTTTTTTGAAATGAAACACAATGTATTAAAGGATATATCCAAGAGATGATGCAATAAACACTTCTGTTAATTTTTAGGTATTTTTTATTAGTTCCCAAAGGCACTAAACATAATGTTTCTGGGAAGTGTTTAAATATAAAAAAAATTCATATTTTATAAAAAATGTATATATGTAAATCACTAGATCTATAAGTGAGGGTTTAGGGTATCTCAATAGGTATTTAAT
Organism: Viscum album; assembly: GCA_963277665.1. Lineage (NCBI taxonomy): Eukaryota > Viridiplantae > Streptophyta > Magnoliopsida > Santalales > Viscaceae > Viscum > Viscum album. The sequence continues at coordinate 1,611,512,184 of OY728148.1, forward strand.
ATTTATCTTTATTTTTTCCTTTATTAGTTGAGTGAATCCTTTTTAATAAATATAAAATTTTCTTCCCCGCATTCTTCATATTAATATTAACTATAAATCATGATAAGATGGAAGGAATTTATGAGAGAATAAGATCTGTAGAAAAATATTTATTCTTATAAAATCCCAAATATTCTATGTACTCAATTTACCCTATAATATTAATTACATGAGGTCCAATATATAGTTTCTCTAACCATATAAAAGTAACGATTGTATAGAAGATCACATAATGTTATTTCCAAAATATCAATTACTATAATTACTTAAAATGAGAGAACATATAAAATTAATCCTTGTCTTAATACAATTTTTTTCATATCACTTTAAATGGTTGAAAACATAATGAATTGTAAATCAAAGGCACCATCCACACATTTCTTATAGAAATATTCCTCAACCTCTGTAACAACCCAAGTATTTATAGAATAATAATTTTTCATTTATTTTAATATTTATGAATAAGATATTATTTTTACATTAAAGGAGATGCTTTTTCCAATAGCATACTCAACGAGCAACAATGAGTTTCTTTGAAATCTTACGTTGCACACAACTTTGAGTTATACCAAAAAATTATATATTATTATTATTATTTTAAATGTTAGTTTGCACCTAGATGTTTTTTTGGAAGGAATGAACATAACTAACTACAATATTATTATAAATGTTTGTTAATTTTTTTTACATTTATCTAATAAATTTTAGAGGCTTAAAATAAAAAACAATTTGATTTTAAGTATGAAATACTCTAGTATTTTTAAAAGGCCATTTTTTCGCCTTTTGATTGAGAAACCATTTTCAATATAGTTTTCACCACTTTTATATGTTATATTTGAAAAAATAAACTTATTCTATATAATTGGTACACCAAAATTTACTTTGAATAAATTATTGGTAATTTTCTGATAATGTTCATTTTTTTAATGAATAGTGAAAAATACCGCATTTTAATTCAAAACTGCCTTTTCATCTAATTTATTTATATAGTTATATTATCACATTAATTGGTTTTAAAGTGTAATATGGTTATACTTTTTTCATTTAATCAAAAAAATTTATTGGTATTAATTTCACTTTGAAATTGGACATAAACACATGTCAATATTTTGGTAGTTTTTATTTCTTAAATCATGCTTTATGGTTTTGACAACCGGAATTAATTTTAAATTAATTTCTGAAAATTCTATATTGTGAATTTGAAGGAATGGATTAAATATTTTTAATCAAGAGGTCCAAACTATATAAATATGTACCTTTTACTTTTATACATTAAGAATAGTAACTTCATTAATTATTTTATTTACTATGGTTAAAGGTTAAATGTACTAAATAAGGGTAACAAAATAATATTATAATAATATTAAACTACCCTAACACGTGTCCTAATACTATTGGATGATATATTTCTATACATGGGTATCCTTGGGTCAATTTTGGGTCGATTTTGGGACCCCATTGAGCGACTTGGATATGAAAATGACATTTTATAAGAATAAATTTGAAGTAAAGAAAAATGTAACATAAACATGTATTTTTTACTAAAACAATTTTTATATGGGATTATATAAGTGATATATTCGACTATAAAAATTCATTAGAAATATAAAATGATTTAATATATCATGGTATTTTATTTATAATTTTTAGACATCATATAAATAAATATATTTATGACACAATGATGATGTAGTGATTACCTTATTAATGAATGATTTTAATAAATGAGATTATAAATATTAAAATATATTTATTTTAATAATTTTTATTCCATAAAATAATTTTATGGATGAGTATTACTTTTTATATTTTAATTAATGATGTTTCTTCTAAATAATAATGTTGTTATGGATTTTTAAAAAGTCATGATATGAATAGTATAAAAATTGACATAAATGAGTTTTTAAAACAAATACTATTTTATAAAATGATATAATAGTATTAAAAATATAAGATTCATCCAAATTACTTAGATAGTGTTTAACATGTCATTAATGAAATACTTGAGGTTCTATTATCATTTTATAGTAACTATATTAACCATATAATATGAATATACAAGAAGACATGGTAAGTGTTAAATTAGTTAACAAAGGGTTAAAGCTAAATGATAAGGTTGAATTTGTGACATAGACTTGTCTAAAATATATTGGTTGATATTTTATAGACCCAAAAGCATCTTATATTTGAAATAAATTACTTTGGGACCTTTTGAAACTAGAAATCATTTTATAATAAAATAATACTTCAAAACTTTCTTAAAGTTCCCCTCCTCCCTCTTATAAAAGGGCATCGCTCGTACCATTTAATCACACATCTCACTTTCCTTGGCTTGTCCAACCTATGACAAAATAAGCTCTAAAAATACCTATATTTCTCCTTTAAGCCTTACCTTAGGCCGAACGTAATTTAAGAATGCCTATTGGTTCAAATCAAAGGGAGTTACCCGATATAGAGGTAACACCTTCTCTCAAGTTGTTTTTTATTTTAGTTCCCCACTCCCTATTTTTTTATTATTCTATGATTAAATAACAACACCAGTATCCTCAATATACTAGGATGTTTTTATGATAAGTATTATAACTACACTTACACACACCTCTATCTAATTGATACGAACACAATGTTTCTATGTACAATAAACTACTACCTCATGAAACGATGATTGTTCAATTTTCTCCTACAACATCTCATGGTGGACATTATGATGGCACAATATTTATATATGATATGTATAATATTTATATTATATCTATGCTTATTTTTTTATTATTTAAATAATACATTTATGCTTTCCATAATTTTTAAAGACGATAATTTCATTTGAGGAAGTGCGGACTACCGCCCCCTCAAAGTGATATGACTCGTTTATTCCATACATGAAACGTATAAAGGATTGATATAAGAACCCTGATTTTTTTACACACTTAAACATGATTTATTAAATAAAATTTCACTTAATAAAACTCCTATGATCAAGATTTATAGTGTCTTTAGGGATTAGGAACATTATATAACAACTTAGAACATAAGTCACAACATCGTTATTGAAAACTTCTTTTACCTGACCACACACATTACTTCATACTTAGCATTGCATGGGATAACCTGAGGACATGAAAAAGAAAAGGGTGAGATATAAATCCCATTAAGGTAGTAAAAAATTCATAACCTGAAGAATACAATACATGTTAGGAAATATGTATATCAATGAAGCATAATATAAACATGAACATAATGGCATGGTATATCATGATTATCATAACATGGAAATATAGAAACAACATTTAACATGATATTGGCATGATCCAAGGCCCATTGCACATGTATCATGAGTAAACCCTCATTTAACTTGAATTATCATGAGTAAACCCTCATTGCACTTGATTTATCATGATACTAATCTTTACACAATGCATTGGAGCGCTATTAGGGTGCACCCTTCTTAATCATTTCATTTCATGCATAAGTGTGTCACATGGATCATATAACCTGGGTTCATTAAAAATAATAATTTATTCCACAATAAAGTAATGTTTAATTAATACATGAAACTCTATAATCAATAAGTAAATTGAATAAAGTTGAATACCCATGATAGATAAATGGGCAGGGTATTCACTACACAATGACTTTGGCTTGGAAAATCACGGTGCAATTTCGGCAGCATAACGGCGTGACATAAGAATTTTTAAAAATGGTTTATGAGAGATAAATGGTTTTATAATCATATATAAATGAAATAGAAATTAAGGGGGTAATATAGATACATTTTACAATATAATTAATGGAATTCAGATTCATAATATAAAAGAATTTTTTGAATGTAAATGAGGAGAAAGAAATCCCTTACAGAATTTCAACATGGTAACAGGTGTACATGGGAGGAATTAATGATGGATAAAGGGGTAACTAATAATTAAATAAAAATTAGGGAATTAGGTTGGATGTGCTAAATAATACCCCAAATTTTTTTATTGAAAACGAAAGGGTATAACCGCATAATGAAATTTAAAAAAAATGAGAAAGGAAGAAATCCTTTACAGAATTTTAGCATGGTAATGGGTGTACATGAGAGGAATTGATGAGAGATAAAGAGGTATCTCATAATTAATACATAAGTATGGAATTATGGGGAAGATTAAAAATCATACCACAACATTTCTAATTGAAAATACAAGGGTATAGAAATATAAAGAAACTTGGAAAAAACGAGAGAGGAATAAATCCCTTACTTAGAAGTGTGATCCTAAAGTCTTAGGAGGGGCTTTATAGAGGATTATTGGGAGATTGGAGAAACTTGGGAGGATTATATAATGTAAGAGTTCTGTTGAGCTCCAAAGGCTTTGAGTGAAGAGGAAGTGGGAGATGGGGTGGGCTTATATAGGAAAAGAGATGGAATTCTTTATTATTTTGGTTTTGGACCTTACACATTAAACTAATCAAAACCACAAACCATCCCATGGTTTTTCCTAGGTTTTTTCAAAAGGGGAGTTGAAAAAAATATTTTATAATTTCTATCTCCTAACTTCTTAAAATATCAGGCTTTCTCATGTGGAGGTGAGTCACACTCTCAAGGAAATCATTTTTAAAAGATAAAATGTTTTATAAGTCTTGGAGGGTCCACTAAGGATTTGTAAAATAAATAAAATAAATGTAAAATAAAATTATTTTAATGTTAAAACATATATTGGCCTAAAATCCCATTTATAGTGTTTTATTACATCACTATTGGGTCATTATGATGTCATAAACACATTATATATTTAAACAGTATTTAATTTTTACCCCAAAATTTGACTGTCTCAGAAAATTATGAAAAATTCACCATTGGATAATTTTTATGTCCTGATTCTGAAAATAATATTCATTTTATCTAAATAATTTTCAAAATATGTGCATTTTTACTTTTATAATAAAAACCCACATTTATCGAAAATTCATGGGTTTTCACAAAAATAGCTTTGAAGCCTTAATAAAAATTACAATTGTATACATAAAAACTATAAGATAATTTATATTTAATAAAAAGTAACTTAGTAAAAATATTTTATCAAAATATTATTTAATTCAAAAATCCATTAATTCATCAAAATAGATTTTTTAATTGAATATTAACAAAAAAATACTATTTGTGCTTTAAAAACTATTTACAAAGTAACAATAACAAAATGAATGTATATTATTTATTCTATACAAAAATAATGCACATAATAATAGTGGGAGGGTCTTGTTATATAACCACTTAAAACACCCACATAATACCTAAGGGAAAGGTGTATGATAGTGATAGACTCTTGGGGTGGTTCGGATAACATCGTTTGGGTGGCAATCTCTATCAACTTCCACTTCTCCCATAGGTGGTTATGTTCGAGCTTAACGTGTTGAATCTTGTCTTGGGAATGGTCAAGAGTGAATCCCAATGATGTTGCCTCCTTTCCAAGCTCTATCCAATGGGCTTCGTATAGAGAAATTCTACTGGATGAGGATATCGCTTCCTTTTTCGGAGTAAATTGGATTTGTTAAAGCCTTATATTTATAGTAATCATGTGATCACTATTAAATATCTATATTATCAATAGTCACAATTATTAACGGTATTTTTAAATCTAAAAACATAAAACCAAACCATTTACATAATAAGACATTTAATTAGATCAAGATGATTTTTTATTGATAAAAGTTTGGGTTGTTACAATCTTCCCCCTTAAGAAATTTTGTGCTTAAAATTTTCTTTTCCCACACTAAAATATATGTAGGTAACTCTACTTCATCACTTCCTCTGATTCCCACGTTGCTTCTTCAAACTTGTGGTTACTCCACAACACTTTCATGAGGGGATTGTCTTATTTCGTAGAAAATTTTCCCTACAATCTAAGATATTCACTGGATTCTCTTCATAGGAGAGGTCATTCTGTAATGGTACCACCTTTGGATTGAGTATATGTGATGGGTCAAGTATGTACTTCCTCATGAGGGATACATGGAATACATCATGTACTTGAGATAGGTTTAGTGCGAGTTCTAGTCGATAGGCCACTGCTCCGATGCGATCAAGGATCTCAAAAGGTCTGACGTAACTTGGAAAAAGCATTCCCTTCTTCCCAAATATCATAAGTCTCTTCCATAGTGATATGTGAAGGAATACCATGTATCCAACATCAAACTTTAGGTCTTGTCGAAAATTATAAGCATATCTCTTTTTTCGACTCTGAGCAGCTTTAATGTGTTGTTGGATAGTCCTAACCTTATCCACCATTTCTTCAACCATTTCCTGACCTAGGAGTTTTCTCTCCCCAACTTCATCCCAAAATGTTAGTGTTCTTCCCCTTTTCCCATACATGTCTTTATAGGGATCCATTTGGATGCTTGAGTGGAAACTGTTGTTATAAGAGAACTCAACCAGAGGAAGATGTTGATCCCATCTTCCTTTGAAGTCCATTGAGCTTGATCTCAACATGTCCTCTAGTGTCTAGATAGTCTGCTCAGATTGGCCATTGATTTGAGGATGATAATTTATACTGAAGTTTATCTCAGTATTCAGAGCATGTTAAAGACTCATCTAAAACATAGAGGTGAATCATGGATCTTGATCGAATACAATAGATAGTGGTACTCCATGCAGCCTTACCACATCTATGATGTATATCTGTGCCAGTTGATCCATTGAGAAATCCTACCAAATTGCAATGAAGTGTGCAGTCTTTGTAAGATGATCCACAAAAACCCAGATAGAATTGTTTCCTTTAGATGTCTTTGAATGTCCGGTGATAAAGACCATGGTCATGTTCTCCCATTACCATGCTGGTATGGGTAATGGTTGCATCATCCCCTTAGACTTCTACCTCTTAGCCTTCACTTGCAGATATACCAGGCACTTTGATGTATACTCAGTGATCTCCTTCTTCATGTTATCCCAACAATAATTCCCTTGGAGATCTCGATACATCTTTGTGTTTCCTAGGTGAATAGATAAATTTGAACTATGTGCATCATCCAAAAGTTCCTTCTTTAACTATGGATTTGATGGAACACATATTCTTGACCCAAATCTCCCAATTCTTTCTTCATTGACATTAAACTATGAGGATTTCCCTTTTTTGATAGTTTCCACCTTCTTCTGAATTCCCACATCATGCTTTTGAGCATCCTTTAACCTTTCCAAAATAGACGATTGAGCAATCATTTGTGAAAGGATTAATGATGTTCCCTTATTTATGATTCCCATGTCCATCTTCATAAAATCTAAGAAGATTGGATCTTTTTCAATTCTCATCAATAATAGAATTAATGTGTCATTTCTACTTAGAGAATCCCCCACATTGTTCGCTTTCCCAAGGTGGTAATAGATTGAGCAGTCATAGACTTTGATCATATCTAACCATATTCTTTGGCACTTATTCAACTCTTTTTTTGTGAATATATACTTGAGGCTTTTGTGATCTGTGTATATTTCACACTTCTCCCCAAAGAGGTAATGTCACCAATTTTTTAAAGCGAAGATTACTGCAGCCGGCTCTAGATCATGTGTTTGATATTTTTTTTCTCATGAACCTTTAATTTCCTTGATGCATAGGCAATGAATTTTTCATTTTGCATCAACACACAACCCAGCCCCTTCTTCGAAGAATCACTAAATACCATAAAAATTTCTCCACTTGTGGGTAATGTGAGCACGGGCGCAATGATAGGCCTCATTTTCAACTCCTTGAATCTCTCTTCGCATTCACCACTCCAAGAAAACTTGAATCCCTTCTGCGCTAGCTTGGTAAGAGGGTTTGACAATCATGATAAATTTATCACAAATAGGCAATAATATCCAGCTAAACCCAAGAAGATACGGATATCCGTTAGCGATGTTTTCCTCGTTCATTCCTCTATTATAGCTTTCTTGGAGGGATCCATAGATATCTCATTTCTTGTGATGATATGACCCAAGAATGAGATCTCCTTCAACTAGAACTCACACTTTCTATACTTTACATATATCTTCTCCTTCCGCAAGGTCTCTAGTACAGTTCTTAGATGCTCCTCATGATCCTCCTTGGTTTTGGAGTATATTATAATATCATCTATAAAGACTACCACAAATTTTTCAAGGAAATCTCAAAAGACTCTATTCATCAAGTCCATGAATATTTTTAGGGAATTAGTGATTTCGAAAGGAATTACTATGAATTCATAGTGCATCTATCTTGTATTAAAAGCAGTCTTGGGGATATCCTCATTCTTCACCCTTACTTGGTAATATCCCGACCGCATATCCACCATGGAGAAGTATTGTGCTCCACGTAACTGATCAAACGATTCATCAATTTGGGGTAGAGGATATTTTTTTATCATGATTTTTTTGAGGTCATGCTAATCAATGAAAAGGAGCATTTAACCATCCTTCTTTTTGACAAATAACCCCATGGTGAAGCACTTGGGCGTACGAACCCTTTATCCATATTCTCATGTATTTGTTTCTTCAGCTCCTCAAGCTCCACAATATCCATTCTATAAAGAATTTTAGATATTTAAAACACCCTAGGTAAAAGATGAATTGAGAATTCAACATATCTTATAGGAGGAAGACTAGAAAATTCCTCAGGAAACACATCAGCGAATTTCTTCACAATAGGAATGTCTTCAAGGATGGTTTCTTCCTTAGACTCAATCATTTGAGAAAGACACACATGATCATAGGGCAGCAATATCCATGCTTGAGATGATGGTGCTAAGGAAGATTCATCCTCCTCCTTGCCCTTTTATAGAATCGGGGGTCGATTCACCATATGGAGAGTTATTTCCCTCTCACATCAATTTATGTTGTCTCTATATAGGGAAAGCCAATCCATGCTAAGAATTGCATCAAATTCTACCAGAGGGAGTATGAAAAGGTTCCTCAAGAATCTGAATCCACAAATTATGATAGGGGAGGAGTTATATTCATGGGATGAAATGATTGCCCCATCTTCAATACTCATCGGCATCTTTACTTCCATGATTTGTGGTGGTATTGGGATTGTTCTACTAAACTTTTGTGATACAAAAAAATGCATAGAACCAGAATCAAAAATTATGTTCTCTATTATTTAATGAATAACTAGTGTACCTATCACCACTTCGTTTTCGGGGTTCACTTCAGTGGTAGTGATGGGAAAATCTCTCCCTTGCTTCCTTAGAGGTTTTTGGTTGCCTTTGAAAACCGTTGACTTAGGGAACTGATTTGAAAGGTGCCCTGGTTCTTTGCACATGAAGCAATGAGAAACATGTTGAGGGTCAAAGAGAGCATTCCTCTCCTCTATCACAACTATAGGTTTCTCTTGTCGGTAGTTAATAGCTAGGTTCCTTCTCTTCCACACCGAAAGCATTTCCTCATCCCCTTCAGGAAATTTACGAGGTGCTTCTTTCCTCACCTTTGGCAAGTATGGTGATAGATTTTCTTAGAACCATTGGATTTATCCATCGGACTGCCAGAATTAAATACCACCTTATTCTTATTATCCCTATGATACCCCTGAGATTCTCAGATCTCCATTTCTACTTTGAGGGAAAATCAGACAATTATCTCATAGCTCTCAATGTCCCGGATCGCTAGGGATTTCTATTGGCTAGGTTTTCTCCCACCAAATAAGTGGTCAACATTGCATTCAGGGGTAACGACAAAGCCATAGGCATATCGTGCAAGCCTTGTGATGTTTTCCTCGTATGCTTTGACATATTCGTCATATTTTTTTCTTGTGGGCAAGGAAGTCTCTTTCCATATTAAGTCGGAGGGTGAGAGTAAAATATTTGTCAAATTTTTTTTATAGAAATCCTTCCATTTCAACGCCTCGATATTCTCCTAAGGATTTGTATTTTTGATAAATGTACAACATAGATCGGCTTCACCCTCCATATGATAAACAGCCTGGAGAACCTTCACTACTAGAAATGGAGGATATACCAACAGATTATTTCCAACAGTTTATGAAAACCGTTGGAATTGGGATATTGATAGGTATTTAACTAATGGTTTATTAGAACCATTGGGATATATGATAATTTACCCAATAGTTTTACAAAATTGTTGGTAAAATTATGTTTTAGGAAGCCTTTGCCAACAGTTTTTGAAAACCATTGGTAAAGCTTACCTTTCCCAACAGTTTTAAAAAACCATTGGGAAAGTTTTACTATAAAATTGTCGCAATCCCCAATCCCCCATCCACCCGATTGCAGACCTAAATCCGAGACATAGAGCTCTCTCACTCAGAAAATTCTTCACCCTTCAATCAGATAGTTTTTTTATTCTGCACTTCAAATATGTAAGTGGTACCATAGGTTCAATGTTTTGTGTCTATTTTTTTGTTTTATGTTTTGATTTGGCCTAAACCAGAGGTCTGTGCGATATGGAATACCCAAGAATTGTAATTTTATTTGTTTTCTATTTTTGTTCTACACTTCAAATATCATGATTTTGTGAGTCAAATTTTGTGAGTCAACTTTATTTGAAGTATTTATAGCCACTACTTTGTAGAGTTAGTGAACCATATGAAGCTATTGGGGTCGGTTAGATTAGTGGTGCAGGTGGAGGTGATTTTGGGGGGGCTGTTTAGGTGGGGGGAGGGTTGTGTAGGGTGGGGGTGTTGGGGGGAGGGGGATATGCAGGGGGAGTCTGCTAGGGTGATGTGGGTGTGTGGGGGGGCTGTACAGGTGGGGGTGGGGATGGGGGTGGTGCTGATGTGGGTGGGGGGAGGGGGTTGTGCAAGTGGGGGGTGCATGTGGTGGGGGTAAAGTGGGTGGGGACAGGGGTGTGAAGGTGGGTGGATGTGCAGTGGGTGAAGGGGGATGTGCAGGTGGGGGTGTGTAGTTAGGGGGGATCTTGTTGGGAATGAGGTTGGGGGGTGTACAGGTGGGGTGGGGGGTGGGCTGTGAAGGTGGGGGTGGGAGGAGGGGGTAGTGCAAGTGGGGGTGTAGGTGGGTGGGGGGTTGTGCAAGTGGGTGTGGGGGAGGGGAGTGTGCAAGTGGGTGGGTGGGTCGGTGGGGAAATGTAAAACCAGATTATTTGAAAATTATTCACTTAAAATGTAAAACCAGATTATTTGAAAATTGAAAGAAAATAATTTGGTAATTTTTGTTTTTTAATATTGTTATGGAATCATTAGTGAGACCATACTGGGATGTTTATGTCACACACTAACTATGGATTTAGGTTTCTGTAGATTATAAACTTTTTAGTTTGGGTAGGGGAAAGTCACCACTTTGAGGTATTTGTATAAGTTGACATACTGATATGGAGTTATACATATCTTGGGAATCTGGCAGTTTTCCTTCATATTTTTATGGTAATGTTCTGTAGTAATTTTACTTTTTTATGCTTGTCTGACTTCTACAAAACATCTCCCATTGGAGTAATTTTTTATGTAAACTGTATTTTTATATTGTTTTTGCAATTCTAGTGTAAAATCATTCCCACATTAATTTTTTATGATGTCAAGTCATATTCACCCTCCCATGGGGATCAAGAATCCCCGTGGATAGCCTGCCCACCCCCTGGACACCCCCTACCCCACTGGATAGCCCCCTAACCCCATGGACAGCTGACCCCCTGGACACCCCAACCCCCCAGGACAGCCCCGCCACCCCCATGGACAGCATGCCCACCCCCAGGACACCTTGTACCCCCGTGGACATCCCTTCCACCCTCGTGGATAGAACTCCCACCCCCTGGACACCCCCTACCCCATGGATAGCCCCCAACCCCATGGACAGCCCACCCCCAGACACCCCAACCCCCATGGACATCCCCTCCACCCCCGTGGACAGCACGCCCACCCCCTGGACACCATGTACCCCCTGGACAGCCTCACCACCCCCGTGGACAGCCCTCCCACCCCCCTAGACACCCCTACCCCCCTGGACAGCCCCCCAACCATGTGGATAGCCCGCCCACCCCCCATGGACACCCCCACCACCCCCCGGACACCCCCCCCCCCACCCCCACCCCCCTATGGATAACTGACCCACACCCCCCTGGACACCCCCTACCCCCCTGGACAGCCCTGCCACCCCTATGGACAGCCTCCCCACCCCCGTGGACAGCCTTCCCTCCCCCCTAGACACCCCCTACCCCCATGGACATCCTTGCCACCCCCGTGGATAGTCCCCCCCCCCTGATACCCTGTACCCCCTGGACAACCCCACCACCCCCATGGACAACCCGCCCACCCTCTGGACACACCTACCCCCTGGATAGCCCCCAACCCCATGGACAGCCCGTCCACCCGCCCTAGACACCCCCACCCCCCAGACACCCCCACCCTCGTGGACAGCCCGCCCACCCCCTGGACACCCCCTACCACCCTGGATAGTCCCTCCACCCCTATGGACATCCCCTCCTCCCCCTTGGATAGCCCCCCCCCCCACCCTCTGGACACCCCCAACCCTTGTGGACAACCCCCACCCCCCCGGGATAGCCCCCCACCCCCTAGACACCCCCACCCCTAGACACCCCACCCTCTTGGGAAGTGTATGTGATAGTAGACCATGATTTGAAAATGTAGGTGTGGGCTAGTGCATCAGATAGTAGACCACGATTTGAAAATGTAGGTTATTATGGAGTCGTTAAAAAAAATAATATTGTATTATTATTCTCATGTACGAGTCACGATGATGAAATTCTAGGGGTTTGATTCAATGATGAGGCATGGAACATTTATTCATGATTGTGGATTTCGAGTAATTGATATAACTCGCACTCTTGCTACCAATGAATCATATGTATTGACATCAATGGAGAAACAAGTTTTTTTTGTCAAAGACCATCTTCGACATGAAATTGGTGTCATTATTGAAGTAATTCCAATACATATTTTTGATGATGGTGGTGATGGAATTGACATTATCCCTACTAACATTGGTAACGATCCATTTATTACTTTTGATGACTCTGATAGCTCAATTGTCAGAGTTGAATATGAACCTGAAGTTGTGGTGGGAAATATTTAAAATCATCCATTCATGTTCTCAATTATTTTGGTTTACCTCGACTTGGGTTGTTAAGGTTGGTACTATTCAGATTGATTTAATATTGATTACAAATATGTTATATCTGACTAGATCGTTAGGTAAATTTTCAATGTTTATTGGTTGCAATTTTATTTTAATTTCATTTTCTAATTTGGAATTGAACTGTATTCAAAACTATGAAACCAACATTTTTAACTTGGTGAACATTTCAATACTCCAACTGTGATTTGTATAAAATTTGTAAAACTCTAAGACCTCTCTTTAACATTTTACCAGGTAATGAACATGATAGTTTGTATTCTTCTACAAAACATGTATTGAAAACTGCATCATCTACCTGGGATAAAGAAATTAAATTTTTCCATAATTTTGGCAACTACTTTACCCCTTATTAATCTGGTTGAATCAATGTTTCATGACTTTAATATATTGATGACACTTAGTAAATAACCATCCTACTAAGGAGGGCGGGGAGGAGGCTGAGGCGGAGGAGGAGGGTGACGAGGAGGTTGAGGCTGATTACGAGGGCGAGGAGGAGGGCATTGAGGAGGGTGGGTATAATAATGAGGATGACGATGAGGACGAGGGTGAGGCAGATGATGACGATGATGATAGTGATGGTGATGAGGGACAGATTGATCTGTTACATTTTTTACTGATATTACTGACCATTGATGCTTATTGATTTGTTTTTCCTGAATATATGTGTGATTAGGTAGGTCACATTAATTTTATTATTTTATCTATAAATAATAATACTTGACTTGATGATTTGTTGTGACTAAGTCCACCCACCCCCTAGACAGCCTCCCCACCCCCGTGGACAGCCCGCCCAGCCCCCATGGACAGCCCGCCCACCCCCCTAGAGAGCCCCTCTCCCCGTGGACATCCCCCCACTCTTGTGGATAGTGCACCCACCCCCCTACACAGCCCCTCCCCCCATGGACAGCCTCACCACCCCCGCGGACAGCCCACCCACCCCCGTGGACAGCACCCCCCACCCCCATGGATAGCCCGCTCGCCCTCTAGACACCACGTACCCCCCTGGACAACCCCACCCAACCCCCTGGACAGCCCCGCCCACCCCCCTGGACACCTCATACCCCCTGGTTGGAGAGAGATGATTCCAAACCAATGATCTCCAAGATACCAAAACAAATTTCTACCTAGGATCATTCAAAACCATGAGAAGGGAGAACCCATCATATCCATTCCATAGAATCCTTTCACAATCTCCTCCATGCACACAAAAATAAAGGATATCCATCCCAATATCCATGAGATCAGTAAAAACAACAATTCGTGGATTCCATGATCCATTAGAGATAATTCCCACAACTGAGGGAAACATGGATAACTTTGAATCATATATTATGTTGTCATCGATAGAGAAGAAAATAGGTCCCCTAGGAAGCCAAGAATCAAAAAATAAGAAAATAAAAGATACATTCCCTACCAAAATGGAGTTGGTCTCTATGAAGATCTCATAGCCCCAACACTTTCCTCCTTGTCCATGACAAATTTCATTGGACTTTTCCACCCAAAACTTGGAGCGAACAAGTAGGAAAATGTGATCCTAATCAATTGAAAATGAATAAAAATAAGGATTAAAAAGATCCCAAACATTTTTAACCATGGAAGACTTATTCTAGTGCTCATCCCACTTAATACCTAAGAATCCCTCCTCCTTAGTATAATTCATCAATTCCAACTCCACTTGATCCCTAGAAGTAACAAGATAATGGAATTTTGAAATAATTATCTAATTATTGGCTTTAATGGACTTAACCAATTTATTTGGTCACATGAAGTGAAGACACCAATAATCTTTCATCCTAAGTAAAATACATTGAACAAGTTTTAATAGTCCAGCAAAGGAAAAAAATTATTTGACCAAACATTAATTCTTCTAAAAATTCTCTCCTCTAAAACCATACAGTCTATGGATCTATGCTTGGAAGTAATAAGGGGAACCCCAAGAAGGTCTAAATAATTCCACATTAACTCCCATATATTTCTAATGATTCCAAGATCTAGAAGGAAAAGAGTGGAATCCCTCACTCGGGACAGCCCTCCCACCCCCCCCTAGACACCCCCTACCCCTGTAGACAGCCCCCACCCCCGTGGACATCCCGCCCACCCCCACCTGGACACCCCATACCCCCTGGACTGCCTGGCCACCCACGTGGACAATCCTCCCACCACCCTGGACACTTGGTACCCCCCTGGACTGCCCACCCACCCCCGTGGACACCCCACACACCCCCTTGGACACCCTTACCCCATAGATATCCCTTCCACCCCCATGGACAACCCCTACACCCTAGACAGCCGCCCACCCCCGTGGAAAGCCCCCCCCCCATGGACTGCCCACCTACCCCCCTGGACCGCCCGCCCACCCCCTGGATAGCCCCCAACCCACTAGACACCCCCACCCACCCCCTGTGGACACCCACACCACTCGTGGAAACACCGTCCATGCCCCTGAACACCCCGTACACCCCTGGATATCCCCTCACCCCTGTGGATATCCCGCCTACCCCTGGACACCCCTACCCCCCGTGGACAGCCCTCCCACCATGCTGGACACCCCCTACCCCCTTGGAGAGCCCGGCCACCCCCGTGGACATCCCGTTCACCCCCTGGACACCCCCTCCCCCCATAGATAGCCCCCCCCAAACCGTGGACAGCCCGCCCACCCCATGGACACCATGTACCCCCCTAGATAGCCTAACCACCCCTGTGGACAGTCCACCCACCCCCCTGGACAGCCCTACCACCCTGTGGACTTCCCACCCACCCCTTAAACACCCCCTCCCCCATGGACAGCTTCCCCCCACCCCCGTGGATATCCTGCCCACCCCCTGGACACCCCTACCCCCATGGATAGCTCACCCACCCCACTAGAAACCCCCTACCCCCTGGACAGCCCGACCACCCACGTGGACAACCCGCCCACCCCCCTGGACACCCCCTACCCCCTGGACAGCTCGACCACCCATGTGGACAGCCGGCCCACCCCCCTGGACACCTCATACCCCCTGGACAACCTCGCCCACCCCCATGGACAGCCCACCCACCGCCCTGGACACCCCATACCCCCTGGACAGCTCGACCACTCCCGTGGACAGCCCTTCCACCCTCTGGACATCCCGACCACCCCTGTAGAAAACCGTCCCACCCCCATGGACAGCCCTCCCCCCGTGGACACCCCCCCACCCCCACCCCCCACCCCCTGGACACCCCCACCCCCCGTGGATAGCCCGCTCACCCCCCTAGACACACCCTACCCCCTAGACAGCCCGGCCACCCCTAGGGAAAGCCCGCCCACCCCCCTGGACACCCCCTCCCCCCATGGACACCCCCCCACAACCGTGGTCATCCCTCCAACCCACCCACCCCCCCCCCCCTGGACACCCCCCACCCCAATGGACAGCCCGGCCACCCATGTGGACAGCCCACCCACCCCCTGGAAACCCCGTACACCACTGGACAGCCCCGCCCACCCCCATGGACACCCCCTACCCCCATGGACACCCCCCACCCCCACCCCTGTGGACTGCCCCGCCACTCACATGGACCGCCCCCACCCCCTGGACAGCCCCCACCCCCCGTGGACAGCCCCCCAACCCCCTGGACTGCCCCCACCCCCTGGACACCTTACACCCCCATGGACACCCCCTACCTCCCTGGACATCCCCCACCCCCATGGACAGCCCTCCCACCCCCTAGAAACCCCCTACCCCCCTCGACAGCCCCACCACCCCCGTGGATAGCTCGCCCACCCCCCTGGACACCCTATACCCCCTAGACAGCCCCACCACCCCTGTGGACTGCCCGCCCACCCTCGTAGACACCCCTACCCCTCTAGACAGCTCCTCAACCCTCGTGGAAAGCCCTACCACCCCCATAGACACCCCCTCCCCCCTCGACACCCCCCCCACCACCCCCACCCCCACCCCCATGGACAACCCACCCACCCCCTAGACACCACCTACCCCCCTGGACATCCCTTCCACCACCGTGGATAGCTCTCCCACCCGACTGAACACCTCATACACCCCTGGACATCCCCACCGCCCTGGTGGAAAGCCCCCCACCCCCTAGACACCCTGTACCCCCCTAGATATCCCCACCACCCCCGTGGACAACCCACCCACCCCTTGGACACCTCGTACCCCCTGGACAGCCCCCCCCCCCAATCCCCATGGACATCCGGCCCACCCCCTAGACACCCACCCACCCAACCCCCTAGATAGCCCACCCCACCCCCTCTGTGGACAACCCTCCCACACCCCAGACACCCCTACCCCCAGGGTAGCCCCCCTCCCCCATGGACATCCCCCAAGCCCTAGATGACCCCCCCACCCCACCCCCCTAGACACCACCCCGCCACCTGGACACCCCCACCCCCCTAGACACCCCCACCCCCATGGATAGTCCCCCACCCCCTTAGACGGCCCCACCCCCTGGACACCACCTCACCACCTGGACACCATCCCTAACCCCCTGGATGTCCCCCACCCCTGGACCGCCCCCCACCTTGGAAAACCTCCCTCACCCAACCCCCTTGATGACACCCCACCCCCTGGACATCTCGTCCCCCCTGGACAGCCCCCCACCCCCGTGGACAACCCACCCACCCCCCCTGGACACCCCCTACCCACTTGGACACCCACCCCAACAATGTGGATAGCCCCCCACCCCCTGTACATCCCCTACCCACTTATACAGCACCCCCAACCCCCTAGACATCCCCCACCCCCTTTACATCAATAGCTTATTTCACTCCTCAACACTATATAATGCCAAAATCATTGATAAAAATACAATCCAATCCATAAGAACATCAATGTCCCCCTTTTTATTTGTTTTACAATACCAACAAACAAATCTTACACCAATATGTTTGTATCTTTTTCCACATTATTGATAATAAATAAAAAGGATATCTTAGGATCTCATCATTTCATTTAACTTCTCTAAAAGATACCATCTTGTCCCTATTTTACTCAAAATTACATCCTGCATCACCTTTTGAAGGAATAAAATAACTCAAATGGGATAACATAGAAAATAAGATAGAATTAACCAAGTCATAAAGGCTATACATTAATAAACTGAACATGTGATACCATTTTGAAATAACTCAAATTAAGGGTTGTATAATAGATCCCTCATAAAGATATAGTCTGCAGTCAACTCAACACATAGATTATAAAATTCACAAATAATACATAATATGATATTTTATGGTTTTTAATGGGGTAGATCATTATAAACCTCAAGTGCATTTATAGACCAGTGGTATATAATGATAGGTATTCTGTATTCTGAAATCTATATTATTCTGCAGGTAAATGCATAGGTAAGGGAAGTTGTTTGCTTCTGGAAAAATTGTAGGCATAGGGAAGCTTCTTGCCTCAGGAAAAATTATAGGCTCTATACCAATGGTTTCCAAAACTGTTGGTATATAATTAACAAAACCCACTCTTTACCAACGGTTTACAACTATTGATAGATGTCTCAGTTCAATCTTTACCAACGTTTTCAGAAACCGTTGTTAAAGGAATGTTATTCTCAATATTTACTAACGGTTTTCATAAACCATTGGTAAAGATCTATTGTAATGGTTTCTAAACCATTGAGAAAGATAATATGATTTCTGGTGGCTTTTTCCAACGGTTATTTTATAACCCGTTGGTAAAAGCCTATCGCCACGGCCTTCTTTCCAATGGTTGTATAAACCATTGGGAAAACTTATACCAACAATTATATAGGCTTTACCAATAGTTTAAAACCATTGGTATATACTAAATTTCCAGTAGTGCTTCTATTGTTCAGAACATTGAAGTATGGAGAAGATCATTTCAATGGAGTTGATCCATTGTTCGGCAATTGAGGGATCTAATGATCCATTAAAAGTAGGAGTTCTTTGTCTCAAGAAGCACTTGATTGAAACTTTTCCTTTCTTAGGGGGGTTGAGTGTTCCTCTTGAGCCATGTTTCTATTCAAAACTTGTGTTGACTGAGAGATTATCATGACAAAGTTCATGATTCCTGCTCCCATCAGATTTAGCATCACATTAGAAGAGTCATCACATTGATCTTCACATCGTTTGTTATCCTGAGTCCTCCCATTACTGACCATTGGATGGAATAAAAGGAAAGATAGGGGTAACACATAAAGGGTAATACAAGGACAAAATTGATGACTTATAAATAATTTTTATTTCCTTAACTTATGAATCTATAGGATTCAATCTATGTTATCCATGATCTACTTCCCAAAATATATTCTTAAGGGAATTTTTTATCCCAAAAATAATAGTTCATACAATTCTTGTGAATTTACCAAATAATATTCCCTGGGAGTATCGTAACCAAGAGTGCAGCAAGGCCCGTTTTCATGTACCAAGAAACCCCAGGTCAAGCTCAAAACTCCTTGTCAGAGTTTTCACTCCTAGGTACATCTGTGCTAGATCCACCTCTACCTACATATTTCCAGATACAGATGTATTTTCTTGTTAAACCAGTTACTCAATAATCACCAAAATTTAAGTATGTTTTTATTATTCTTAGTCTTACCCCTAAGGATTTCACGAGGGTTTTCTAATCCTAATCCCAAAAATAACAAAACATATCCTTTGATACCAACTATAACAACCCTGATTTTTATTACACGCTTAAACATGATTCATTACATAAAAATGAACTTAAAACAATTATGAGGATTTATAGTTCTAGTGTCTTTGGGTATTAGTAACATTACATAACAACTTAGAACATAAAACACAAAATCTTTGTTGAAAACTTCTTTTACATGACCACACACTTTCCTTCGTACTTAGCATTGCATGGGATAACCTGAGGACATTCATAAGAAAAGGGTGATCTATAAAGCCCAGTAAGGGAGTAAACAAGGAATAACATGAATTATACAATACATGTTAGGAAATATTAATATCAATGGAGCATAATAGAAACATGAACATGAAGGCATGGTATAGCATGATTATCATAACATGGAAATGTGGCAACAACATTTAACATGATATTAGCATGAGCCAAGGCCCATTTAACCTAAAGCATGAGTAAACCCTCATTTCACTTGAATTAGAATGATAAAACCCTCATTTCACATGACATATCATGATACTAATCTTTACCCAATGCATTGGAGTGCTATCAGGGCACACCCTTCTTAATCATTTCATTTCATGCATTAGTGTGCCACATGAATCATATAACATGGATTCATTAAACATCATAATTTATTATACAATAAAGTAATTTGAAATTAATACACAAAACTATATAATAAATAAGTAAATGTTCATAAAGGTGAATACCTTTTATAGAGAAATGGGCATGGTATTCACTACACAATGACTTTGTCTTGGAAAATCGCGGTACAATTTTTGCAGTATAACGGATTGACATAAGAATTCCAAAAAAATGGTTTATTAGAGGTAAAGGGGTGTATAATCAAATGTACATCAAATGAATAGTAAGTGTGTCATATAGATACATGTCCCAACATAAGTAATGGACTTCAGATTCATAATAAAAAATAATTTATTGAATGTATATGAGGAGAGAGAAAACCCTTATAGAATTTTGGCATGCTAACAGCTATACATGGGAGGCATTAATTGTTGGATCGGATTATACCAAATATACACAAGAGGGGGGGGGGGGTTAATTGTGTCTTTTCAAAAATCTTTATGAGATTGTGTTATTCCTTTTAACTTTAATTAGATAAAATGATGAAGTGGAAATTTAAATAGCAGAAACACAAGATGTATAATGGTTCGGGGAACAAAAGGCCCCTAGTCCACTCCACCGACGCTCTACTCCACAAGCTTGGTGATTATCACTATATGGTCCTTGTTTCAATAGACCGGTTCACAACTGAGTATAGGCAGTTGACACCGTTACAATCCAAGGCAAAACAAAGCCTTTTGGTTCACTTACAGAACATACACAGCTTAGTACGAGAAGCCGATCACTCAATAATAGAACAAAAAAGATTTTCGTATTTTGAAAATACTTTCCAGATGTTCTTAACAATTGCAATAGCATGCAATTGACAGTAGATGGATCGTCACCTTCAAAAATAATAATATTCACATAAGAGACATTCTGAGTCGATCCCGTTGTAGTAGATATAAAAATATAATTCACAACTTCATCAGTACAAAATTCACAGTAGATCTTCGTTGTAGAACAATTGAATCTTCTATCGCGGTCATTCTTCCTTTTAAAACAGAGCTTTTACACTCCTTTTGAATCAGCAGATCTGTATATGTTGTTTTTTACTCTGTTTTTCCTTTCAGTCCTTTTAATAATAAAAAGATCACATATGATCAATAAATCATGATACAGTTTTAAAAATCCCATATAAATAAAATAAATATAAGAACTTTTCCTGAAAAATTATATCCACAAAAGTCGCCTTTTTACTCGTGATATTCAAACATTTGAATTTGCAGAGTAGTCGTAACTTCCCTGAAGACTCGGCATAAAAATCTCCTTTTAATTAAATTATCAAATAATTAATGAAACGGTTTTGAATCAGTCAAAATCGTACTTTGAAATCAGTTTTAAATATGGCTTGAAATCTGCCTAATAATCAGCGTAAAAATATCGACATTAAATTCTCTGATGCCAAACGTAAGGTTGAGTTGAAATGTATGCATCCTCTGGACGTAAGGTTTATAATGTAGCCTTCAAACGTAAGGTTCACAACGTAAGGTTGACAACGTAAGGTTCATTCCAAATGTAGGGTTGGTCATCCATACTTTTCTCTTAAACTTTCAAACATACGGTAAAAGATCCATACTTTTACTTGATCTATACTTTTCCAAGAATGTATGGTTGTTTACAAAAGTAAGGTTGATGAACCATACTTTTGAGAAACAAACATAATGTTTAATATTTACATACGGTTCTCCTTCCATGCTTTTCTGATATCCCAAACGTCGGGTTCCTTCCTAACGTAGGGTTCTTCTTCCATACTTTGCTGATAATGTATGTTTTTTAACCATACTTTTTCCTTATCTCAAAACGTATACACGGTTTTTATCCTTAATCTACGTTTATCCACGTATGGTATGAACAGTGTTTCCAAAACACGCTAAAGCATATTCCTAATAAGTAGCGCATGAATAGTTTTCCAGAACATGCTAAATACGAATACTTTAGTATAAATTCCTGTAATTTCAAGAGTAAAATAAAATAATAAATTCCTACAAAATGATTAACAAATAAAATCATTAGAAAATAATTATGGGTATTTGTGAGCATCAAAATTATCATAAAGAGATAGAGTATTAATATAAACTCCGCCTTTAAATAACAATATTATGTATTGTTAAAAACAACACTTGCTCAACATTAATGAGAGATAAAGGGGTATCTAATCATTCAAACATAAGGAGGGAAGTATGGGGGAGGATAGAAATCATACCCCAACATTTTTAATTAAAAAAATGGTATAACAACATAATGAAATTTAGACAAAAATGAGAAAGGAAGAAATCCCTTACGGAATTTCATCATGGTAACGGGTGTACATGAGAGGAATTAATGATAGATAAAGAGGTGTCGAATCATTAAAACATAAGTGTTGAATTTTGGGGGAGGTGATAAATCATACCACAACATTTTTAATTGAAAATTATAGGGTGTAGTAGCATAAAGAAACTTGGACAAAAAATGAGAGGAAGAAATCCCTTACTTGGAGGTGTGATACCAATGGCTTGGGTGGGGCTTGAGAGAGGATTATTGGAAGATTAGGGCCCCATGGGAGGATTCTAGAGATAGGAGGGAAGATTTGTTTCGAGATCTGAAGGATTTGAGTGAAGAGGAAGTGTGAGCTTGGGTGGGTTTATATTGGAAAAGAGATGGAATCCTTTATTATTTAGGTTTCAGACCCTACACATTAAACTAATCAAAACCAAAAACCATCCCATGGGTTTTACCCATGGTTTTTTCAAAAGGGAGGGGAAAAAATATTTTATAAGGTCGATGTTTGAACTTTTTAAAATATAAGGCTTCCTTATGTGGAGGTGAGTTACACTCTCAAGGAAATCATTTTTAAAAGATAAAATGTTTTATAAGTCTTGGAGGGCCCACTAAGGATTTGTTAAATAAATCAAATAAACCAAAAATCACATTATTTTAATGGTAAAACATATATTGGCCTAAAATACAATGTATATTATTTTATTACATTACTATTGGGTCATTATGATGTTATAAACACATTATATATTTAAACGGTATTTAACTTTTACCAAAAATTTGATTGTCTCATAAAATTATGAAAAATTCACCATTGAATAATTTAGATGTCCTAATTCTGAAAATAATATTAATTTTATCTAAATAATTTTCTAAATATGTGAATTTTTACTTTCACAATAAAAACAGACATTTATCGAAAATTCATGGGTTTTGACAAAAACAGATTTCAAACCTTAATAAAAATTACAATTTTATACATAAAAACTATAAGATAATTTATATTTAATAAAAAATAACTTAGTAAATATATTTTATAAAAATATTATTTAATTCAAAAATCCATTAATTCATCAAAATAGATTTCTTAATTGAATATTTAGAAAAAATATTATTTATGCATTAAAAACTATTTACAAAGTAACAATAAAAAAATGAATGTATATTATCTATTCTATACAAAAATAATGAACATAATCATATTACTAGGGTCTTGTTACATTAGCCCTTAAAACACCCGCATAATACCTAAGGGTAAGGTGTGAGATAGTGACAGACTCTTGGGGTGGCTAAGATAACATTGCTCGGGTGGTAATCTCTATCAACTTCCACTTCTCCCATAGGTGGTTATGTTCAAACTTAACATGCTGAATCTCAGCTTGGGATTGGTCAAGATTGAAGCCCAATGATTCCCCTCCTTTCCAAGCTACATCCAATGGGCTTCGTATGAAACAATTCTACTGGATGAGGTTATCACTACCTTTTTCTGAGTAAATTGGATTTGTTAAAACCCTATATTTATAGTAATTATGTGATCACTGTTCAATAGCTATATTCACAATGGTCACAATTCTTAATGGTATTTTTAAATCTAAAAACATAAAACCAATCCATTTACATAATAAGAAATTTAATTAGATCAAGAGTAATTTTCATTGATAAAGTTTTGGGTCATTACAATGGCGTTAATGAAATTATGTAAACTATATAAAATATGATATTATACAATAATTATAATATACTTATGTATCATTTAGTTTTCATTCCTCTAAATATGAAAAATTAATGAATGTAGCATTGAGGCGTACGTACTTCTTACCATCTCCATGAATGGTGTATTTCATTTCTTATATCTAAATGTTATAGATGATTATAAATACATATATACTGGAAATATATGATATATATGATATTTAAATCTAGAATATAATTCTGGAGATAATGGAATTTTGACCACATGGACAATTTGTAATTATAACAAGTTCATTTTTGACTGAAGTACTAAATATCGAAAAAATAAACAATATTACCTTAAATAATTATGTAATGTTTATAATGTGGTAATAAGTGAAATAAAAGGAATAATAAACTTGAAAAAGGTTCTTAAGAAAGTATAAATTTACTTATGTTTATTATTCAGGAAGAACAAAGAACATACGCGACGAGTCGAACTAAAGGTAAGGGACTTCATATAAATCCCCTTTCATTGAGACATATTTTGATTTATACACAAACTTATTTTATACGGTGTATAAACCCCTTTGAATTTTAATTTCATTCAAAGGGAATATTTTTTCTATGAATAATTTTACTAAACCACCAAAGGAATGTTTCTTTTTAACGTATGTGAAGACAACGACGTTCCCACTGTCGTGATCATTATTTGATATTTGGCTTCCTTAAAAAGCCATAATGTTTTTAAAAGGAAAATAAATACTATATACCTTTTTTACATATTTTGGTATTGAAAAAGGTTTTGATAAATCATTGATTATGTAAATATCTTGAAATGATATATTTTTCTTGCAAGGTGGAAATTTTATCTTTCATTTATGCATGTATTTTGTGTTATGATTATGTTATGGTTCTTGGGAATTATTTACATATATGGGTTTTTTCATGATAAACTGAGGGTGGGTAATCCTGATATAGCTCTCGAATTCATTGGGTAATGTGACTTAGGTAAATGTTAATGTTTCTCCTAGAGATTTAGATAATATACTATGATGGGTATTCCAAACATAACTCCCTATGTAGCTGTGAAAGCTAAAATGTAAGTATGTTATGGATTCCAAAAGTTACCATTATCATTTATGATTTCTATGTGTTATTCATAAATATTATGATTTCATTAAGTAAGTTAAATATCTTATTTTTTATGATTGAAAAGTATGATTTCATTTATTTGTATATATTTATGGGATAATGTTTTATTTCCTTATTTTATAACCCTTACTGAGAATTTTATGCTCATCCAAAGTTTTTGTAATGTTTTTCACAGGGTATAAGGAAGTGTAAGATAAATGAATAATTTAAGAATATTTATATCAAGAAACTAATTCTTGTTTTAATTTTAGGAGTTTTATTTTTGGGAAATAATTGTACAGAGAATAAGTGTCTACTTTACAATTTTTGAGATATAATGTAACGGTTATGGCCTAATTCTCTAAAACTCTAAACCTGAAAAGATCCTTAATGTAAAATTCTTGAATTAAGAAATTATTATGTAATTTTTAAGTTTGGGGCCTTATAGTTGGAATCAAAGGTTGGTTTAGAAAACTTTAGGATTTAGGATATTGTTAAAATAATATCCATAAATTAATTTATGGTAAGATTCAAATAATATAGTATTTGAAGATTAACATGTTTCTTCACCTAAGATATTTATGTGTTCAGAATGGTTTTTCGTAGAGTAAACAGGGAAGCTATGATGGGATGACATCAATAGGAAAACAACCTTCCAAATCAGCAACCTTAGATGGTCAGAATCGGAATAGAACAATTTGTTGCAATGATAAAACAATTTACTCAGTCTATAAATGGTGGTGGTATTCTTACATGAGATCATCCAGATCAACCAAAAAGAAACATGTCAGTAGTGGACCATTTCATGAGGCAACATCCCCAATCATTCATAGGATCATCTAACCCAATATTAGGTGAAGGGTGGATTAAAGAAATGTAAAAGAGTTTTGATGTCATGGGTTGTTCAAAAAATCAAAAGGTTAGTCTTATTGTTTACCATTTTCAAGGTGAAGCCGATCAGTGGTGGTCGATGGTTAAAAATATCAGGGATAATGAGGAGATTTTTTATCTTTATTGGGATTAATTCAAAGGTATGATCCTTGAGAAATATTTTCCTAAGGATGTTTGACTTCGGATGGAAAAACAATTCTTGGAATTGAGGATGGATGATGACTCAATGGCCATTTATGAAGCAAAATTCACTTGGCTAGAAAGGTATGCTCCAAATTTCAGATGGGATCTTGATAGTAAATTCAATCATTTTTACTCAGGATTAAATCCCAAGTATCGAAGGGCTTTAGCTTCTCGTGAGTTCAAAAGTTATGAAAAACTTGTTCGATGTGCGGATATGGTTGAAATAGAGTTTTCTGATGATCATATGTTATTTGACAAAAAAACTGAATAAGAGGCTAATGTGGCTGATGATAGGGAAGAACTATTCAAAAACAGTTTGATGGTAAGAAACTTAAGTTTACAGTCTATGAAAATTGTGGTAAAAATAACACTAGGGAATTACTTTTTCATTCTGGTAATTGCTTTTGATGTGGTAAAATGGGAAATTAGGCTCGTAATTGCACTGGAAAAGATCATGGTATTGGTAAGACAAAATATGATTTACAGTTAGTAAAATGTTTTAAGTGAAATGAAATGGGTCATTATGTAAATGAGTGTCCAATGAAGAACTCAAATGAAGGAAAGCAGCTGGACTACAAGTAGAAAAGGGTAGTGAAATCCTTTTCAACAACTTCATCAGATGTTGGGCCATCAAAGAAAGTAGTATCAAGTACAAAGTTTGTTTATTCAGACAATTCCAATGTGTTTTTTGATTTACGATCTTCACATTATTTCATTTCTGAGAAATTTTCTAGTAAATTTGAAATTCCATCTTAAGATATGAATCCCGAACTTTTGGTAAAAACACCTGGAGGAAATGTTGAGACAAAAATAAATTATAAGAACCTTCCTGTACTTTTGTGCTTAAAGAATCTACCTGAAAACCTTATTGTTTTTCCTTACTAGAGTTTAATGTTATTTTGGTTATGGATTGGATTTCCATTTATCATGCCAAGATTGATGACAGAGCTAAATAGGTTTCTTTTCAAAAATAATTTCTATACATGAATGAACCCTTACTTTAGATAACATATTAGGAAGATTAGAAACTAGTAATAGATGGAAATAAATTTTACTTTTCAAATATTGTTGAAAACAAAGTAACTATTCAGATTAATGATGTGTCAGTGGTAAATGAGTATCTTTATGTTTTTCTTGATGAGTTTCCTGGTATAATACCTGATTGGGAAGTTGAATTTACAGTTGAATTAGTTCCTGGTGCTAATCCAATTTCAAAACACCCTTATCGAATGGCTCAAATTGAACTTTTATTGTTAAAGAAGCAATTACATGAGTTATTAGATACAGGTTTCATTCGACCTAGCACATCACCATGGGGTCATCCAATCTTTTTTGTTAAAAAAAAGATGGTTCAATGAGACATTACATTGCTTATAAAGCCTTAAATAACATAACTATTATGAAAAAGTATCATTTTCCTCATATTTATGACTTTTTTTATCATCTCTAGGGAGCTCAGTATTTTTCAAAGATTGACATGAGTTTGGGGTACCATCAGTTGAAAGTAAATGAATTATACATTCTAAAGACCACGTTTTGTACTAGATATGGCCATTATGAATTTATAGTTATGAATTTTGGGTTAACCAATGCACCTGCTGTATTCATGGATCTTTTGAATAGAATATTCCATGAGTTCTTGGATAAGTTTGTGGTTGTGTTTATTGATGATATTTTTATATATTCTAAAATTAAAGAGGAGCATGAAATTCATTTAAGGGTTGTCTTACAAATCTTAAAAAAAATTGTATGGGAAATTCAGCAAGTGTGAGTTTTGGTTACAAAAAATTTCATTCCTTGGTTACATTGTTTCTAAATATGGCATGAATGTTGATCCTATAAAAACAAAAGTTATTATAGAATGGCCAAGACCCACAAATATAACTGAGATTTGTATTTTTCTTGGTTTATCAGGTTATTAAAGGAGGTTTGTTGAAATTTTTTCATGATTATGTAGTCCACTGAATAATTTAACTCAAAAAGGTGTTAATTACATTTGGAAAAACGAATGTGATGAATGTTTTTAGGAGTTGAAAATAATATTAGGGAATACTCCATTTTTGGTACTACCCTTTAGAAATGGTAAATTTTTTATCTATAGTGATGCTTCATTGAAATGACTTGGTTGTTTCCTTATGAAAAATGATCAAGTAATTTCTTATGCTTTATTACAGTTAAAACCTCATGAGTTAAATTACCCTACACATGATCTGGAATTAGATGCTGTTGTTTTTGCATTAAAAATTTGGAGGATTCATTTTTATGAAATAAAGTGTGAAATATATACTGATCACAAAATATATAAGTATATATCCACTCAGAAATAATTAATCATGAGACAGATGATATGGCTAGAATTAATCAAGGATTATGATAGCATGATCAATTACCATTCAGGAAAGGAAAATAAAGTGGATGACGCTTTGAGTCTAAAGAGTAATGCAACATTAACAATTCTATGTTTGGAATGAGATCCTTTGGTTTTTGATTTTATGAATTTTGGATTGGAAGTTGTTGGTGTATGGAATCCCTATGTTTTGTTTTATGTGGAAGTGAAATCATCTCTATCAGACAGAGTTAAGAAAGTGCAGAACGAAGAAAATGAGTTGCAGAAAAAGGTTGAATTGGTTCAAAAGGGTAAGTTACCTGAATTTAACATTGATAAAGATGTTGTTTTGAGGTTTGGAAGGAGGTTTTGTGTGCCTTGTGATTCATGGTTGAAGAAAGAGTTGTTATGTGAAGCTCATAGTCCTCTATTTTTAGTTCATCTTGGTAGTACTAAAATGTACAGAGATCTTCGGGAGTATTACTGGTGGGATGGAATGAAAAGAGATATTGCTGAATTTACTATGAAGCATTTAACTTGTCAATAGGTTAAAGTAGAAAAGTAGTTACCGAAAGGGATACTTCAACCTTTTCCAATTCCAGAGTGGAAATGGGAAAATGTGTCCATGTATTTTTTTAGTGGTATTACAAAAGACCTCTTTAGGTTACAATGAAACTTTGGTTATTTTTGATCAATTGACTAAATCCACTCACTTTTTTCCTATTCGAGATACTCTATCTCTAGATCAACTTTCTTGATTGTATATTAAAGAGACAGTTAGGTTACATGGAGTTCCCCTCTCTAGTATATCTAATTGTGGTACCAAGTTTACTTCTAACTTTTGGAAAGGCCTTTATAAGTCATTGGGTACTGAATTGAATTTTAGTACAACTTTTCATCCTCAATCAAATAGACAGTTAGAACAAAAAATTTAGGCAAAGGAAGATATGATACGTGCTTCTTCAATAGATTACCAGGGAATTTGGGACCAACATATTTCTTTGGTTGAGTTTTCTTATAATACTATTTTTCATTCTAGTATACATATGGCACCATTTGTGTCATTACATGTAAAGCGGTGTCGAACTCCAGATTTTTGGGATGAAGTAGGTGAAAGGATGTTGATGGGACCAGAATTGGTAGAGGAGATGGCATAAAAAGTTCATTTGATTTAGAATAACATGAGAACATCTTAGAGTAGGTAGAAATGTTATTCGGATAACTAGAGGAAGGATATTTCATTCGAGCAAGGAGATCGTGTCTTTCTCAAAGTTTATTCATGGAAAAGTGTGATTCATTTTGGTAAGAAAGGAAATATGAGTCCAAGGTTCTTTGGACCCCATGAAATCCTGGATAAAGTTGGATCAATTGCCTACAGAGTGGCTTTACCTTCATGTTTATCCTAGGTACACAGGGTTTTTTAGGTTTCAATGTTGAGAAATTATATGCTAGATTTATCTCATGTTTTGAGTCCACAGGTAGTTCAGTTGGAAGAGAATATTTTTATGAGAAACAACCTGTCCAGATTCTTGACCGTAGAGAGAAAGTGTAGCGGAATAAGGTAATTCATCAGGTAAAGGTTTTGTAAAAAAAACACATGGTTGAAGAGGCAACATGGGAATCCAAAAATGATTTGAGGGATAAATACTCCCACTTATTTGATAAATTCTTAGAATTGCGGGGACGCAATTCTCAAAAGGGGGGAAGGATGTAACAACCCAGGTATTTATAGAATAATACATTTTCATTTAAATTAATATTTATGAATAAGATATTATTTTTACATTAAAGGGGATTCTTTTTCCAATAGCGTACTAAACATGTAACTATGAGTTTCTTTGAAATCTTACGTTGCACACAGCTTTGAGTTATAACGAAAAATAATATAATATTATTATTATTTTAAATGGTAGTTAGCGCCTAGATGTTTTATTGGAGGGAATTAACAGAACTAACTAAAATATTATTATACATGTTTTTTTAATTTCATTACATTTATCCAATAAATTTTAGAGTCTTAAAAAAGAACAAATCTGATTTTATGCGTGAAATACTCTATTATTTTTAAAAGGTCGTTTTACCAGCTCTTAATGGAAACCCCTTTTTAAATCAATTTATTGTCACTTTATATATTATATTTGAAAATATAAAATTCTTCTATAAAATCAGGATATCAAAATTTACTTTGGATATTTTTTTGGTAATTTTTTGATAAAGTTCATTTTTTTAATGAATAGTGAAAAATACCGTATTTTAATTCAAAACTGTGTTTTCATATAAATTATTTTAATAGTTAAATAGTCCTTTTAGTTGGTTTTAAAGTTTAATAGGGTTATATTTTTATCATTTAATATAATTTTTTTCATTGTAAGTAACTTTACATTGAAATTAGACATAAAGAGATGTCAATCTTTTGGTAGTTTTTAGTTCTTAAAAACATGCTTTTTTGTTTTGACAATAAAAAATAATTTTAAATTAATTTCTAAAACTTTTGTGTTATAAATTTTGGAGGAATGGATTCAATATTTTGAATCATGAGTTCTAAATTGTGTAAATAGGCACCTTTTATTTTAAGACATTATGAATAGTAACTTCAGTAATTATTTTTTTTTAACATTTTTAAAGGGTAAATCTAGTAAATAAGGGTAAAATAAATAATATTATTATAATATTAAACTACCTTAACATGTGTCATAATCCTATTTGATGAGATATTTCCAACCATGGTCATTCTGGTTCAGTTTTGGGACCCCATGGAGCAACATTGATGTGAAAATGACATTTTATAAAATTAATTTAAAGTAAAGAAAATTTTAACATAAACATGTCTTCTTTTCTAATTTTTTTAATATGGGGATACATAAGTGATCTCTTAAACTATAAATATTCATTATAAATCTAAAATTATTTCATACATCATGGTATTTTATTTATAATTTTTAGACATCAAATAAATATATATATTTATGACATAATGACGAGGTAGTGATTACCTTTTTAATGAATGATTTAAATAAATGAGCTTATAAATATTAAAATAAATTTATTTTAAAACTTTTTATACCATAAAAAAAATATATGTATGATTATGACTTGTTATATTTTAATTAATGAAGTTTTTTTTCGAAATAAACACGTTTTTATGTTTTTTAAAAGTCATTATATGAATAGTATAAAAATTGACATAAATGAGTTTTTAAAACAAATACTATTTTATTAAATGATATAATATTATTAAAAATATATGATTTTTCCAAATGACTTTTATAATGTTTAAAATGTCATTAAAGAACCACTTAAGGTTCTATTTTCATTCTATAGTAAATATATTAACCATATATAATGAATATACAAGAAGTCATTGTAAGAGTTAAATTAGTTAATTGTGGGTTAATGCTAAAAGAAAAGGTTAAATTTGTGACCTAGACTTGCCTAAAACCTATTTGTTGAGATTTTTTTGAACCAAAAGTATCTTATCTTTAAAATAAATGACTTTGGGACCTTTTGAAACTAAAATTATTTTTATAATAAAATAATACTTCAAAACCATCCAAACGTGCCCCTCCTCCCTCTTATAAAATGGCATCACCCCTACCCATTTAATAAAAAATCTCAAGCCCCTTGGATGGTCCAATATATGCCCAAATAATCTCCCAACATTCCTCTATTTCTATTAGAAGCCTTACCTTAGGCAGAAGGCAATTAAATAAAGCCTTTTGGTTCAAATCAAAGGAAGTTACCCGATTTAGAGGTAATGTATTCTCTCAAGTTATTTTCTTTTATTTTACTTCTACACTCCCTGTTTTATTATTATTATTTGAATACATAAAAAACCAGTATCCTAAATATACTATGATTTTGTTATGAGAAGGATTCTAACTACACATACACACAGCTTCATCTAATGGATATAAACATACTGTTTCAGTGCACGATGAACTATTGCATCGCAAAACGATGATTGTTCAATTTTCCCCTACCACCTCTCATGGTGTCCATTATGATGGAAATATATTTATATATGATATGTATTATATTAATATTTTCTATATTCTTTTTTTATTTAAATCATACCTTTATGTTTTCCATAATGTGTAAATATGATAATTTCATTTGAGGAAGTACATACTACCGCTCCCTCAAAGTTATATGACTCATTTACGCCATGCATGGAATGTATAAAGGATGGAGTTAATAAAATTATGAAAAGTATATAAAATATTATATTATACTAGAATTATAATAAACCTATATATCATTTAGTTTTTATTCCTTTAAATATGAAAAATAAATTAAAGCAGTGTTCATGCGTACGTACGACTTACTGTCTCCATGAACAGTCTATTTCATTTCTTATCTCCAAATGTTATGTATGATTATAAATACATATATACAGAAAATATATGATATATATGATATTTAAATCAAGAATATCATTCTGGAGATAATGGACTTTTGACCACATGGACAATTTGTAATTATAACAAGTTCATTTTTGACTCAAGTACTAAATATCGAAAAAAAAACTGATATTAACTTAAATAATTATGTAATGTTTATAACATGGTAATAAGTGATATAAAAGGAATAATAAACTGGAAAAAGGTTTTTAATCAAGTATAAATTAACTTATGTATATTATTCATGAATAACAAGGAACATATGTCACGATTCGAACTCATGGTAAGGGACTTCGTCTCAATCCCCTTTCATTGAAGAATATTTTTATTTATAAACAAACTTATTTTATATAGTGTATAAACCACTTTTAATTTTAATTTAATTCAAAGGGAATCTTTTTTCTATGAAGTGTTTTAATAAATGACCAAAGGAATGTGTCTTTTTAATGTACGCGGCTACAATGACCTTCCAACTGTCACGAGCATTATTTGATATTTGGATTCCTTAACAAACCATAATGTTTTTAAAAGGAAAATAAATACCATATACCTTTTTTATGTATTTGGGTATTGAAAATGGTTTTGAGAAATCATTTATTATGTAAATATCTTAAAATGAAATATTTTTCTTGCAATGTAGAAATTTTATCTTTTCTTTATGCTTGTATTATGTGTTATGATTATGTTATGGTTCTTGGACATTATTTATGTATACTGGTGGTGCCATGATAAATCGAGGGTGGGGAGCCTGAGATAGCTCTCCAATGAATTGGGTAACATGATATAGGTAAATATTAATACTTCTATTAAGATATTTAGGGAATATACTGTGATGGGTAATCCAAACGAAACTCCCTATATAGTTGTGAAAGCTACAATGTAAGTATGTTATTAATGCTATAAGTTACCATTATGATATATTATTTCTATGTGTTATTCATAAATATTTTTATTTCATGAAGTAAGTTAAATAGCTTATGTTTTATGATTGAAAAGTATGATTTCATTGATTTTTATGTATTTGTGGGATAATGTTTTCTTTCTTTATTTTATAACCCTTACTGAGCTTTTTATGCTAATCCCGGGTTTTTGAAATATTTTTCACAAGGTATAAGGAAGGGTAAGAGAAAGTAAGAATTCCAGAAGATTTATATCAAGAAAATAATTCTTTTTTTATTTTAAGGAGTTTTATTTTGTGGAAAAAAATTAGATAGTTAATAAGTGTCTACTTTGTAATTTTTAAGATGTAATGTAATAGTTATGGCCTAATTCTCTAAAGCTCTAAACCTGAAGAGATCCTCAATGTCAAATTCTTGACTTAACACAAGATTATGTAAGGTTTAAGGCTGGGGCCTTATAACCACAATAGATTCTTTAGGAGGCTTAGTATATAGTGGGGATTCTAGTACATATTACTTCCTCTGTTGTCATTGAAAATTCATAAAATCCTATAACACTCTTGATATTTTTTATAAATAAAGAAGTATTACTTATCTAGAATCAAGTGAAATGATAGGGAATTCTTGGTATTTCTTTCCATTATACATATATAATAAATTGTTGTTTAATAATTTATCTTGATTATAAATTTGGATATAATTAATTAATTATGTAATTATACCTGTAACTATTTTTTCAAAATCCCAATAGTCCTTACTATTAGATCTAGAAGTTGCAGTTTGTAGGATATTCTACCGGTAGGGATGCATTTTTCTCTTCTCATAACTCAAGATTATGCTTGTTTAAATTATTTAAAGTTATTGAGGTTAGATATAATCTTTCCACCTACATTAACACACAATCTCTTTACCTATTTAGTGGACTCACAACTTCGAAATCTCATTCTTGTATTTTATCAACAATTTCCTCCACATTACACTAAGAATGCTAGTGGAACTGTAACATCCCGGTTCTGGGTGCTGCCTATAGGTCCCATACTCGGTTGGTCACATGGCCTCAAGTGTATTTCCCTGAATGCCAGAGGCTACTAACTAGTAGCGAGGGCCTTGGGTGTGATAGTGGGGAAACTATGCCCTCATTGGTAGAGTAACACAACCTAAATAAATAGATAACAGTAGCGGAAGCAATAATAATACCATACAATAGTAAACAGTGGAAGAATGAAAGTAATAAACAACTGGAGAACACATATATAAATGATTCATGATACATATGTCTATAAAATCATTCAAACAAGTCACAATGTTAGAATACAGTACTAAACCCAGGTACAAATAAAACAAATAAACTCCAGTAGCATCGCAAGCCTCAGCTTGGTCTCATGCTCTCCTCATCCACAACAATCAAGTACCTCACATAGAAGGGAGATTTCACTTATCTATACCTACAACAATATAATCTGTTTGGTCCTAAAATCATGACCCAAGCAGGTTGTGAGATGAATCCTAGTAGGTAACCACCCAAATATCTATGCCTAAAGTCAGTGAATATGTATCACTACTAGAATAGGGGTTTTTCTAACACTTATATACTAACGGTTTGCTTAAACCGTTGGTAAAACTAGCTAAATTCCTCCCTTTACCAACGGTCCTAGTGAACTGTTGGTAAAGGGGTTTAAATTCCTCACTTTACCAATGGTTTTTAAACACCATTGGTAAAGGTTTTCCCCAATATCCCCATGAATCCCTTCTCCTCTCCCCCATTCGGACAGAACCCTAATTCACCTCTCCCCCGCGATCTAGTACCTCTCCCCCATTCGGACAACACCTCTCCCCCATTCGGACATCACCTCTCTCGGGTTCATCTCGATTCCTCCATCTGAACGGTTGGAATCTCGGCTTCCCCCATCCAAGCTGCTGAATCTTCATCCAAACCATCCCAAATTAGGTATTTTCTTAAGCGGTACCTTATTTTTATTGTTATCTATCTAAAATTTAGTTTTTAAGTTTTGATTTTGATGTGTATCTTTTTTTTCAGTTTTGATTGAACCTATAAAACCCTTTTATATTTTTTAGTTATCACTTTAATTTATCATATCATTATATTAAAATGTTATAAAATAGACTGGATAGTTATAGACCTCTTGGTGGTCACCTACATGAATTTTATCTCACACATTGTTCGAGATGCCATTGGGTACCTGGATAAACTATATGATTATATATTTAGATAAGGTGAATCACCATTTTACAAATGCATGACTACTCACATGAAATAGGATAGAGCATGTAGCAGATGATTGGGTTGTATCTCAAGAAGCTAAGTTAAATTTTAGAATTTATTGAGCCTCTTATATAGTACCACTTCCTACTAGTTGTAACTATGTTTTTATTCTTGATACATGACATAAATTACCATCATTCAGTTTATGATTCTGTTATTAGTTGGTATTACTGATTTGGTTATTTTCATCCATTTCCAATATTTTACCATTGTTATCTTTCTTCCACTTTTTAACTGATAATATTAAAATTGTACAACTTAGGTAATGAGGGAATAGTCTCCCCCAGACACAGCAAAGGCTATCACTATTAGTCAATAACATTTAGAATTTCAGTAGATGTTCTTGAGGCCATGTGGCCATCTGGGTTCGGGTCACTAATGAGTGGAATCCTGATTTGGGACGTCACAATTCCTAGATATCCTTTTTATAGGTGTTTCTAATCAAATCCATACCTATAACTATTGAAGGTCCCTCTCCAAAATCAATTGGGATATGATTCAATGAATACACCCAACCAACCTATGATCTATGGCCCCAAACCTAGGATCCTTTAATCCATGGTTAAGGTGAAACTTGATGAGGCCATAACTAATGTTAATGTGATCCTCATCCTACTCCTCATCCTGATCTCCCTGAATAAGTTAAACTATAAAAAACGTGTAATCCCAACAAGACCCTTGAGGATTATGTATTCCTTGATCCACTTCCAATATCTTACTGGGCAATCTTTGAATATAGGCATTATAAATTCTGTATCTTATTTTCTTATATACACTGTATTTTGTTGTGTTTATTAATATGATTCTCATATAGAGTAATGTGTCAGTTATTCTTTTATATAAAGTAAACAATTGTCATTTACCTAAATAATTTTTTGATTGAACTTCAATATTATTGAATTGATTTGAAATGACTTGTTGCAATTTCTTTACATAATGGATAGAAGTTGGATGTACGAAACTGATCGGATTTCAACCGATTTTCAAAATAATTTGAATCACTTTTTAGATTTTGCATTTGAAAAGGATTCAGATAGTGGTTGCATACACTACCCATGTTCTAATTGTGTTGGAATACCTTGGTTGAGTTGTGAAGTAGTTATCTATCATATAACCAAATATGGATTCCAAAAAAACTATTATATGTGGTATCACAATGGAGAGAAAATGGAATCTCAAAATGTTGATGATTCAAATGATAGGACTGAATTGGAGAGTTTGATATATGATCGGTTTCCATTTATTCAAAATCATGAGAAGGAAAGGATGTCCAACCAACAAGATTTCGATACAAGCACACATGATGCGTCCAATGAAAATGATGATGTTGATAGGGTGAAAAAATTGAACAATGCTGCGACGACTCCAGTATATCGGCAATGTGGTAAAATGAAAAGTTTATAATTTTTAATCTGATTGTTTCATGGGAAAACTATGTATGGAATTTCAAATACTGCAATCGATTACATTCTTACCTTCTTGAAGGACTTACTTCCAGATGATGCAGATATTCCCTCAAACCACTATATGGCATAGAAGTTAGTTGATGAACTTGGATTCTCAAAAAAATCATGCTTTCCCAAATAATTGCAGCTTATTTTTGGAGGAAACTACTAAAAGAAATGATTGTATCAAATGTGTAACCTCCCAATTAAATCCAAAATATGATGGAACACCATATCGTGTGCCACAAAAAGTAATGTGGCACTTTCCATTTATCCCCAGATTACAGAACCTTTTCATGTCTGATGAAATATCAGTAAAAATGCAATGGCATGACACCGAGAGGAAAAAGAATAATGAAGAGTTGGTTCACCCTGTAGATGGATTTTCATGGAAGAGATTTGATGCTCTATATCCTGAATTTGTATCCAACGTGCGTAATGTGAGACTGGGCCTTTCATGTGACGGTTTTAATACATTTGGGAAGATGCTTACTTCGCACAGAACGTGGGCGGTTTTCATACACATTTATAATCTTCCCCCAGGGTTGTGTATGAAAAAACCTTACACTTTCTTGAGTATACTGATATCTGGCCCTTCTGATCCCAGCAATGATATAGATGTATACATGAAACATTTAATAAAAGAGTTGAAAATTCTTTGAGATGTGGGTTTTCCCACATACGATGCATGTTCGAAAGACATATTTCAGATGCGTACTGCGCTTATGTGGACGATCAATGATTTTCCTGCTTATGCAATGATGTATGGATGGAGCACAAAAGGAAAATTGTCATGTCCTATTTGTATGAATAATAATCGATTGAGAAGACTGAAATATCATCGTAGTTTTAGTTTTATGGGACATCGATGATTCTTACCAACGAACCATCCATATAGAAATAATCGTCAAAGATTTGACAATACCATGGAGACTGACGATCCACCTCAGCGTATGTCTAGAACTGATGTGCTTAATGAATTGAAAGATTTCATTTATTCATTTGGGAAGGGTGTAATGAAATCTAGAAAGAGGAAAAATATTTCCAATGATACATGTTAAAATTGGAAGAAGAAGAGTATATTCTTTGAGTTGTATTGGTCAACCAACCTGTTACGTCATTGCTTAGATGTAATTCACATTGAAAAGAATATATGAGAAATGTTGCTTTCTATTCTTATAAATGTCAAGGGGAAGACAAAATATGATTTATGATCTCAGCGTGACTTGGTAGATTGAGGGATCAGACTAGAATTGCATCTTGTCTGTATCAGTGAAAATAAATGGAAAGTTCCATGTACTTCTTATGTGATGACACTTGCTAAAAAAATAAATTTTTGTAAGTGCTAGAGACTATTAAAATTCCTTATGGCTATTCAAGAAATATATCAAAATGGGCCAACAAAAAAGAGTTGGAGATGAAATCTTTGGAGACTCATGATTATCACGTCTTTTTGCATGAGTTGATTCTAATAGTAATATGTCATCTCTTGTCCAATAATGTAAGAATCTCAGTTATTTGGTTGTGCTATTTGTTTAGAGATCTTTGTGCTAAGAATTTTTCCAAATCCTTCTTGCAAAAACTTTTGGCAGTGCCACCATTAATTTTGTGTGAATTAGAGAAAATATTCCCTCCATCATTTTTTACATGCATGTTGCTTCTGACTGTCCATCTTCTGACCGAAATACTTCTTGGAGGACCTGTTTCTTTCAGTTGGATGTATCCAAATGAAAGAAAATTGTACACATTGAAATCATATGTTCGAAACATGAATTATCCCGAAGGTTCTATTATGAACGGTTACTTGGCTCAAGAATGTATGGATTTCTGCTCAATGTATTTGTCTGATCTTACTATGAGAATAAACAGACCAATGAGAAATGAAGAAGAACAGTATGAGAAAACTGAACCCAGTTTTCTATCACTTCCTCAGAAAGGAGGAATTATGGGATCATATACATTGACGACATTAAGCCTTGAAGAGCAAGAGATGGCACATCGCACAGTTTTGTTCAATTGTGATTTGTTCTATGAGTATATCAAGTAAGTAAATTGTACATGTATCTCTAATCTTATATCTTGTAATTTTAAATATTTGTTAAAATATTATTATTTTTATCTACAGGGAACATAAAGAATTGATATATAGAAAGCATCATTCTTTATCTTTGAGAAAGAAAGAGACTTTGCATAGCAAAGTGTTTTCTGCTTGGTTGAAATTGAAGGTAAAAATATTTTTGTAATAACTAAATAAAAATAATATTTAATTAAGTTTATTATTTGTTTATATTTCAAGTATTGAGTTTTCCTATAGACTCTGTTTCTTAGGAAATAAGATATTTGGATTTTGGTCCTAATACCATGGTTCGTGCTTGTAAATCACTTGTGATCAATGGATAAAAATTTATTATCACTGAATGAGAAAGAAACATGAGAACACCGCATGATGGTGTTATGCTAACTGCCACAATAGACTGTTATGACAGTTCATCGGATAATAGACCCCATTCTGAAAATGTATCTTATTATGGATTCATGGAGAAAATAATAATTTTGGATTATTCCTCGCATAGTCAAGTCACAATAATGAAATTTCAATGGTTTGATTCAATGACGAGGCAAGGAACCTTTATTGATGATTGTGGATTTCGAGTTATTGACATGACTGGCACTCTTTGCACTGATGAACCATATGTATTGGCATCAATGGTGAAACAAATTTTTTATGTCAAAGATCATCATCATCCTAAATTCGGTGTAATTATTGAAGTAAATCCCAGACATGTTTTTAATGATGGTGATGATGAAGTTGACATTATCCCTACTGCAATTGGAAGCAATCCATTTGTTACTTATGATGACTCCAATAGCTCAATTGTCAGAGTTGATTGTGAACCTGAAGTTATGGTGGGAAATATATAGAATCATATAGTCGTGTTCCCACCTACATTTTTCACCTACATAATTTAGAGTGTGTATCCTAGTACTTACCTTCAAACCACTATAAATCTTCTGTTTATTTATGTTTTTTTTATCAGAATGGTTTTTCTATATTTTGTTTTTTGGGTTCCACACTAGTTATCTGTTTCTAATTACTTCCATATTTGTTTCCATTGTAGGAAATGACACCCATTGAAGAGATGCTGTGGAAAAAGATGACATAAAATAATCGTCGAATGACACAGATGGTCGTTCCTCCACTCATCCCTGTTGTGATTATTTTATTTCAAGTATATATATTTCAATAACTTATAATATCATGCGTTTACTTTTTTGTTAAACTTTTTTTCAGGATCCACCCCCTAGACGAGAGATATCTGACGAGGAGCTTGATATTGCTCCCAGTACAGAGGCTGGTAATAGGAGGGGGTGGTGTCAGAGTTAGACGATCATCTGGTAGTCCCGGTACTGAGGCTGGTGGTATGAGGGATCGTGGTGCGAGAGTTAGACGATCCACTGGTCGTACCTGATTAGACTATTCCCCTACCATAGACGTATCTTCTATGCCCCATTTTGATTCTGGTGTGTCTTTAGGGACACACGGTATATTTAGGCCTCCGATGTTTACACTACCAGTTGGCCAGACGTCTGTTCCATCATCTTTTTCTTCTAGTTAATTATTTCTGAGCTATTATATTCCACCTTCTTCGACTCCTTCTCTGACACAGTATGTGGCTAAGGAGCGTACCCTGAGGGATACTCCACCTATACAGGATATTCCTTCAGCTTCTTCACATCCAGTGACACCCATTGATCCGACTACCACAGGTATATTTATATAACTCTAACAAATTTTTATACCAAAAGTTGTTTTTATTATAACTTGTACTAGTATTTGTTCTTTAATAACAGATTCATCTACTCATAGAAGGCGAGGGAGGGGGAGTACTTGCTTGCGTGCGGTATGGAACCGCCAGACACAGTTGATGGTTGAATACAATGATGATGGAAAGATGGTTGATAAATCTGGGCAGGAATGTTGGGGTTTTTTGGCGACGCTAGCCAAATACTTCGACA
Source organism: Viscum album (assembly GCA_963277665.1). NCBI lineage: Eukaryota > Viridiplantae > Streptophyta > Magnoliopsida > Santalales > Viscaceae > Viscum > Viscum album. The sequence goes on from OY728148.1 coordinate 1,611,553,993, forward strand.
TCATTCAGGTCAGCCCTCTCTCTTGGAGACATCTTCCACACGAAGTCAAGGATAATGCGTGGGCACAAATATGGGTAAAAAATCTATTGGATTTAATGTAGTATTTTTTTGTATTTATATGAATTAATCTATTGGGTGTCAGCTTCGGTTTAACTTCCCTGATGGCGAAGGTGCATGACCAACATGTTTAAAGGAGATAGGAGAGCTTTGGAGAGTTTATAAGCATGAGTTATATATTGGCTGGTGTGATAGAGTGGGCATTGAGTTGGAGACATTACCTATCATGGATGACTGCCACATAGAGCAATATCTCCAAATGATTACCCATTGGGTGACTGCCAAATTTAAGGTATTAATCCCATTTGAGGTATTTAAATGACAGTTTTCATATTTTTCATTAATATTATCTTATTTATTATTATTATTATTTAGGAATCTTCTAAAAAACATTGATTCAAAGCAATATATCCACACTCTGGGGCGCACTACTATGTCAGATCATGATAGGCAGCTGGTACGATATAGTTGTTTATAATTTTTCTTTAGGACTTTCCCTTTTTATTGTTTCCTACTTAAATTATGTGATTTATTGAATATTGAATATATGATTATATTTGCACTTTATATTTTTTAAATGTCATTACATAAGCACAAATTGAATATTGAAGGACGTATCCCTAAAGAAAAAAAATTTCTCGAGTAGAAGGAAAAAAGATGGAACTATGGTTAAAGAACCGACACAAGAAAAGATTGTAAGTTTTAATTTGTTTATTTCAAAGTTTAATATCTATTTTGAAATTTAATAATATATTAATATTTTTAACAGGATACTTTATAGGACCTTAATGCCCAGGAGCCTGACAATTTAGGTCCACATGATCATTTATATCAGGTTTTTGGAGATGAGCACTCTGGTCGAGTATGTTGCCGACCTGGTAAGAATATAGTCCTGAAGAGGTATTGGTCCTCTCTAGGTATCCATTATAGTACCACCGAATTGGAATAGTTCAAGGACCATGAAAGATAGTCTGATAAAAGGGCCACAGAGTTGGAAGAACAGGTTCAAATGAGGGAGAAATAATTTATGAAACTGATCAAAGCTTTATCTTCATCACTTCTACCAGAGGCCAGCGTGGCTTGTCAGACATATATGTCGTTGATGGGTGCATTATCCAATGCACCAGGTGGTACTTCTAGTGGCGGTCGAGATGATGATGTTCCTGGTGATGATGAGGATGTTGAAGAGGACGAGGGCGAGGATGAGGATGAGGACGAGGGTGAGGATGGGGCCGAGGGCGAGGATAGGCCAAGGGAGAGGATGGGGTCAAGGATGAGCATAGGGATGATGATGAGGACAATAAAGAGGATAGAGATAGCAGTGAGGATGAGGCTGACGATGAAAATGGCGATAGTGATGGTGATCAGGGGAAAATTAATCCATTACATTTTTGAATTATGTATAACTCTTTATTTTTTAACCTGGTTTTCCACTCTGGTATGGATATTTTTGAATTCAGTATAACTCTTTATTTTTTACCAAATATGGAAGCCTAATGATGTTATAATGGTTTATGGGGCTTCTGGGGCTTGTTCAGAGCTCGGAACCCCGGTCGGCATAGAAAAACACTATGCCTCACGGTTAGAAAAAAATTATGCCTCACAGTTAGAAAATAACATGTTGGTTCTTTATAGAAGCCCTTGGAATAGGTCCCGTAGAACACTGGACACTTTTGTACTTCCTTTTATAACAAAAATAAGAACATTGAATAATTATTGCATCCACTAAAGCTCCTCCCAATTCTATCCTTCCAAATATGTCTTCTTTAGCAAAATAAACACTATCCAATACCTCCAGGAAGGTTGGAAGGCTAAAAATAATTAGCATCAACCAAACATCATCCCTTAGTCCCATCTCAAACCTACAAGATTTTATGTAATAATTTTTGAAAAAATCTAGTGCAAGATTCACCAACTCAACAAGTGGTTGGATAACTCTAGAAGAGTACACTTCACTTTCTTCAACTTCAGAAACTCCAAAGTATTTTACACGTGTAATGTTTCATGATAAAAAGATGGTTAAATATCTTATTGAATGAAACCCAGGTAAGACCTTTGTGAAACTTATCATACACTATATAATCCCAACATATTCATTCTAGTACCTCAAGAATATACATGGAAAAACCCACATGATAATACTTAGGGCTCTTCAAAAAAATTGAAGACCCTCTCAATCTATTCAAGCCACTCCATAGAATCATGTTGTCCATTATCAATATAGATTACACATGGATGATACTTGGTAAATTACAATCCATGATACACTTTCCATCCTAGGATTATTGGGAAAAATGACCCTAGAGTCTGAATGATATGGATCTTTACCTCATCTAAAGATGGGTCTGTTGGAGGATCTTCCTTTGGAACCAACATTGTGGTTAACCATCTTATATTTCAAAGATCTCATCATGTAGGAATTTTCTTCTAAACACAAGATAGAAACCAATCAGCTATGAGATAATTCCAAAACAATCAAACTCAAAAAAAAATCTAAACAATTATTTAAAACAAAAAGAATTTAAAGTATTCATGAATTCTACAATTAAAGAGAAATACCCATTAATTTGATGAAGACCATCTAAATAAACTCCCCACTAAGTTTATTCAACTGAACTTACACAAACCAAGTTCTCATACATTCTATATAGTTCAATTAAATTAAACCCCCCATATGATTTATTCAAAATATCCTAAAAACTCAATCTTGGAATCTGTAATCATTTTTCTAGTCACCTATTGCAACTCTGATTCAATAATGGGAGTGAGTTGTTCAGGCCCCTCTTCCGCACCTACTATCCAAATTCCAACAATCCTAATATTGTCTAACCAAGACATAAAAACAACATAGCCATTGTTGAAACAATTCTATCTAAGTAAGGCCTCTGATACCAAATTGTAATAGACCAACCAAGGCCATCCAGACCTATTACCTGAGCTAGCCAATTATAGGTGGGATAAAACAATGAAAACAAAAACTGACATAAGGAGAACCAATCAAACTCATTCAGATTGTGTTGATATTTTAGGATAACGATGAATTGGTCATTTTTTATCGGTACGATTCATCTTCGCCTCAATCCGAGACATGATGTGGCTGATATCACTCAAAGTGTCTCACTTTGATTTGAAATGGACAACATTTTAAGTGAAAACAACAACTAACATACGAAAAACAGACCAAACGTATTTGGATTGTTTTGATACTCTAGGAAAATTATCTAATGGTCATTTGAGACGTGTATAAGACAACCCCGCCTTAATCCAAGGCATGGTGTGGCCGGTATCACTCTAAATGTCTCTCTTTTGTTTAAAATGGACACCATTTTAAGTAGAAACAACTGGAATATGAAAAAAAGACCAAACGTATTCGGATTGTCTTGATACTTTAACACAATGATCCATGGGTCATTTGTGAGGCGTATGAGGAGACGACACATCATTCGGACATGCGGTTTGTACGACACAGCTGAATATGTGTTTTTTAGGTATTTGGCGTGCTTGAAAAGTGTGCGTGGGGTGGTCAAAACCGTCCGAATGACCTCAGAATTCCATGAAATAAGAGGACAACAAAGAGTGGGTGAATTTTGAAATGGTCGACTAGAAGTCACATCAATCGAAGGTTTCATGTGACTGCAGTGGCCAAAAACACACTCTGCATGTTGTAAATGGCCAAAACATGTGTTTAATGGTCAAATGCATGCCTAAAGATATCAGAATGACTTTAAATCACACAAAAACACCCTAATTTTTATTCGTGGCGTGTACGAGGAGACGACACATCATTCAGACGCATGTTTTGCGTGACACGACTAAATATGTGTTTTTTAGGTGTTTGGCATGCTTGAAAAGCATGCGTGGGGTCTTCAAAACCAGCTGAATGACCTTGTAATGCCATGACATCAGATGAAAACAAAGGGTTGGTGAATTGTGAAATGGTTGGTTAGACGACACATCAATCGGAGGTGTCGTGTGATCATGGGGTGGTCAAAAATGTAACACCCCAAGCTTCTACGGTACGTTTCTCTTTGAATAATGCGATAGCATGTGTTGTACGCAACATCGAGTTCTAACACACCACAACCAATCAAACTAGCCGTTATGAATAGTAATACCTACTTTTTGAAAATTTATAAATTTTATCTCTCAAAATGGAATTCATTTTTGGATTCAGAGTATCGAATTTAGCCTAAGGTGAAATTTTGGTACTTTTTGGATAACTTTAATATTTTGATGAATAGTGAAAATTACTAAATTTTAATTAAAAACAACTTTTTAAATCAAAATAATTAATAGTGATAAATTATGAATTTGATTGGTTTTAAAGTATATTTAGAATATATTTTTACCATTTAATAAAATGTTGGTCATTGGAAATAATTCCACAATTAAACCGAACATAAACAAGTATCAATCTTTTGATAGTTATTATATCTTAAAAACACGCTTTTTGTTTTGACAGCGGGAATTAATTTTAAATTAATTTCTTCCACTTCTGTGTTTTGAATTTGGAAAAATGGATTCCATATTTGGAATCAGGATGTTCAAATTGTGTAAATAGGTAACTTTTATTTTTAGACATTTTGAATAATTACTTCGGTAAATATTTTATTTACCATAGTTAAAGGGTAAATTCGGTAAATAAGGGTTAAAAATAATATTATAATAATAACAAATTACCCTAAAACGTGTCCTAACCTTATTGGTTGATACATGTCTGACCATGGGCATCTTTGGGTCGATTTTGGGACCCCATGGTGCCACTTGTAAGTGATAGGGACACTTTATTTTAATTAAGTTAAAATGAATACAAAAATGACACAAGCATATATCTTTTAGAAAAAAAAATTTACATAGGGTTATATATGTTGGATTTTAGACTATAAATATTAATTAGAAATATAAAAATATTTCCTACATAATGGTATTTTATTTATAATTTTTAGACATTAAATAATTTAATTTATTTATGACACAACAGTGATGCAGTAATTACATTAATAGTGAAAAATTAAAATGATTGATATTATAGATACCCAAATAAATATAATTTGAGACTTTTTATGAATTAAACTAATTTTATAGGTTAATATGACATGTTAGGATTTATTTAATTAACTTTTTTCGAATTAATAATTCTGTTATGATTTTTACAAAAATCAATTATTGAATAGTGTCAAAATTGACATAAAAGAGTTTTTAAAACAAATATTATATTATTAATTGATATTAAATTCCTAAAAATATAAGTTTCGGCCAATAGACTTATATCATGATATTTTTATCATTAATGGACCACTTTTTGGTCTCTTTGATGTTTATAGTAATTTTATTAACCATAGAATATAAAAATACAAAGAGACATTGTAAAAGTGAAACTAATTAACTAAGAGTTAATACTTAAAGATAAGGTTAATATAGTAACCCAAACCTGTCTAAATTCTATTGGTTGAGTGGTTTTAGACCTATACCAACCTTAACATTTAAATAATACACTTTGGATCCTTATAAATCGAATATGAATTTATTATAAAATAATATTTCTAGCTTTTCCAAAGGTGCCCCCACCCCTCTTATAAAAGGGCACTCTCCCTTCTCATTAACTCACACCTTAAAAGCCTTTTGGTTAGGCCAAACTCTGACCAAATACTCCCTAAACTTCCCTCACTTCATCCTAGAGGAATTACTTTAGTCATAAATCCAACCTAAGATCCCTTTTGATCAAATCAAAAGGAAGAACCCAAAGAAGAGGTAATGATTTCACCACCCTTTTTCAAGTTCCTTTCTTCTTCCACTTCTTCTTTCTTTGTTATTACCACTCTACAATAATAACTCCAGTATATTATATATACTGTGATGTTATTATAAATATGGTACAATCATATTCCATATTCTATCCATCCTTTGAATAACATGTCACCATACGTGCGTACGTACGGCTTACCGTCTCCACGTCGTGGTGTAATTGTTATTCAATAAATTATTATTTGGATGGGTATAATAATGATGTGTAATTCATGTAAATAATAAATATAACATGATAATGATTATTTATATATAATATACCATCTGTTTATATATTATTTTAATATCAAAATAATGATATTGTCGCTCGTGCGTACGTACGGACTACCGTCTCCATGAACGCGATGAGATTCATTCTCCATCGTATCCATTCAAGTATAATTCTCATTTGATGATTAATAATACTATATAAGGACTTAATATCATTATGGATATGATTAAGATACAACCTATCCATGACAAACGCGGCTTACGTAACAAAACATATAAAATAAAATGAGTAAGTTAAAACCCAAAACAACGATAATACTAAGATATTATTAACAAATCAATGTTAAAAGATCATATATGATATCATATTAATGTATATGATTCTTGTATAATTTAATAACAATTATTTCACCATTATACAGGAGGTTAACCTACCTTCAACCAAGGAAAAGTACAAGGTAAGGGTTATTTCACAATCTCTTCATTATCCGAGGTTGTTTATACGTAATAATCTACTGGGATCTATTTATCAGCCACATCCATGTTTCTTAAAAATGTATTTCAAAACATTTTTACTATGGGTTAAAGTAATTTATACCCTTGTTGGATTTTATAAGTGGTTTATAAAGGAATATTTCCATCATTTTCCAAACAAGGTTCTTATTAACCTTTTTATCAGAATTATGGTAAGAATGTTTTTTAACTTATACGGCGGGTGCGGCTATTTTCCACCATTATAAAATCGTCGAAGCTTCCCTTACAAGCTTATAACAATATTTTCAAAGAAAATGTTTATTTTATAAATATATGACTCTTAAATGATTTCAAAATAGAAAGAGATATTTCTCTAAAAAGAGTTTTGATTTCATCTATGTCAACATCCTTTGATGGATTCACTAGTGCAGAAAACATTATTTACGTCACCATTTTTTACGTCGGTTATATATAACCGACATGATAATCTGTGAAACGTGGTTTTTTACATCGGTTATTTTATAACCGACGTAACAAATGCGGTGAGTAGATTTTTAACGTTGGTTATTTTAATAACCGACATTACAAATTGCTCGTGTTCGGTTTTTACGTCGGTTATGTTATAACCGACGTAAAAAACCAAAGCACGGGGGTTTTTTACGTTAGTTATTTGATAACTGACGTAAAAAACGAGATATCTACGCGTTTTTTATGTCGGTTATTTGATAACTGACGTAAAAAATGAGATTTCTACGCATTTTTTACATCTGTTATAAAATAACCGACGTAAGAAACCACATCGCATGTGGTTTTTTACGTCGGTTATATGATAACCGACGTAAAAAACAAGATATCTATGAGTTTTTTACGTCGGTTATTTTATAACCGACATAAAAAAACTATGATTTTTTAGGACTTTTTTACGTCGGTTATTCTATAACCGATGTAAAAAATCCTTTTTTTTACGTCGGTTATAGAATAACCAACGTAAAAAAATCTGTATCTGATACATTTATAACGTCAGTTATTATAATAACCGACGTTATAAATGTAAAAAACAGTTTATAACGTCGGTTATTAAATAACCGACGTTATAAAAACATTTAAAAATTTAACAATCCCCGAGGATTGTCATTTATGAATTTTCATTTGATAGTATGGCGGCTCGTCTCTCTCGCGCGATAAACCCTAATCGGCTCGTCGATCTCGCTGTTAAACTCGTCTTGCCTACAACGTTTATCATCTTTACTCTCCTCGGATCTATCATCTCAACTCGCAACACTCAAGTAAGCCTTCAACGAATTTATTTCATTCGTTTTTTTTCAGATAGTCTATAATTATGTTTTGCGATTTTTGTGTGCTTTTTTCGTTCGTTTTGTGTGCTTTCAACTCGTTTGATTTTTGTGTGCATTTTTTCCCGGATCTATCATCTCAACTCGTTTTGTGTGCTTTCAACTCGCAACACAAAAGGTATTACAAAACCCCCATTTCATGTAATCCTTCAACTCACAACACTATATTTTTGTATGCTTTTTTTCATTCATTTTTCCTACATCATATATTTTTTGTGGTCCCAAAATTTTTTTTGATGGATTTGGATATGTCTTTAATTTTATATATTCATTTTATCTTGAAATTGGGTGATTTTAATGTGTGACTCTTAGGTTAATATTTGGGTGTATTTTATAACCTATGAAAGTGATTCATTAATTTTGAAAGGGGAATCCAATTATGGTTTTTTAATTTTTTGTTTTCATGTGGGCCTCAAAATGGGGGTTTTGAATGGGTGTTATGTGTAAAACCTTGTCACACTTCTTGAAGGTGTTTTATGAAAAAGTTTGTTTTTCATGTGTATTGTTTGTGACATTATTTGAGGTAAATTATTAAAATATGGGGGTGGTTTAATAAATGTGTATTGAGATGAAATTTATATTTTGGATTTGTATTGGTATGATTTTTTTCTTGAATGGGGGTTTGGAATGTCTTTTGTGTGCAAAACACGGTTGTTCCTCTTGGGATTGTTTTATGAAAATTGAAAATGATTTAGTGAGTTAAAAAAGTGATAAAATGGTGTAAATGAAATATTTTGGTGATGTTATTCACCTAATAAGGGTTTTTGAAAGGTAAAGAGGTGATTTAAGATGTCAAACATTTTCAGAATGTTTTATAAATTGAGGAATTGTTTAATTAAATTGTGATGTTGGTGCGAAACATGTTTGTGGACTTTTTTGTGTGACTTTTTTTATAAAATAAATTATGATATTAGTTATCAAGAAACTTGTGATCATTTGACTAGTTGAATATCAATGATTATTTTTAATTATCATATGATCATTTAAGTATCCATATTTAATAATATTTAATTCCATCTATTTCATGATGAAGTATATATTAAATGCATGTGTTTTTTGTTGTTCATCGTCCCTAGTTTTATATGTAAACCATTGTTTGGGGGGTTGTCCGGGGTGTGGGGGCTGTCCAGAGGGTTGGGGTGTGTCCAGGGGGTGTCCAAGGGGGTGGGTGGGTGTGGGGGGCTGTCCAAGGGGGTGGAGGCCTGTCCAGAGGGTTTTGGGGGTTGCCTGGGGGTGGGGGCTGTCCAGAGGGTTGGGGGTGTCTAGGGGGTGTCCAAGGGGGTCGGGGGTGGGGGTGGTGTCCAGGAGGGGTGGGGGTACTGTCTGGAGGGGTGCGGTGCTGTCCAGGGGGTGCGGTGCTGTTAAGGGGGTGGGGGCTGTCCAAAGGGTTGGGGGTGTCCAGTGGGTGTCCAAGGGGGTAGGGGGTGGGGGTGGTGTCCAGGAGGGGTGGGGGTGTTGTCTAGAGGGGTGGGGGCTGTCCAGGGGGTTGGGGGCTGTCCAGAGGGTTGGGGGTGTCCAGGGGGGTGGGTGGGGGGGTTGTACAAGGGGGTGGAGGCCTGTCTAGAGGGTTTTGGGGGTTGTCTAGGGGGTGGGGGGTTGTCCAGAGGGTTGGGGGTGTCTAGGGGTGTTTGGATTTATATTGTGATTTTCTCCATCTGAATTTTTATTTTAAATATGATTTGATTCTCAGGTTTACTCCATTCTCTCCAATTTTCTATCAACCATGTAGGCGCCATGGTTTTCTTTTATTCAATGGAATTTAAAACTGTTATATCTGACTATATTTTGTTTTAATAATAATATTCAATCATATTTTTTAAAATACGCATAGATTTGTTTTATATTTCAAAATTGTTTTACATTCAAATTATGATTTTTTTCATATAAACTTATATTTGTCTTATCTTAAAAATATATATATATTTTTATATTTGTTATAGGTAATAATGAGTCGAATTTGGATTACGGCACATCGAATGAGCAATGAATATGAGGAAGGTGTTGATGCCTTTTTGGAATTTGCTAAACGAAATGTTCCAAGTACTGACATTTTCTTCTATCCATGCCTGAAATGTTTGAATATGAAGAAGTTTAAAAGTAGAGAGATAAAAGATCATCTGATATGTCATGGTTTTAATCCGAGTTACAACCCTTGGATTTGGAATGGTGAAACTGGATGAAATGTCACTGATGATGATGATGCACAAGATGTTAACTCCGATGGAATTGAAGAAATGATTCGCGATATTGTAGCAGAACAAATTGAGATAGAACCGACAGTTGCACGTCTATATGGTGATGCTGAAAAACCATTATATCCTGGTTGTATAGATTTTACGGTTTTGTCTGCGGTGTTAAGATTGATTAACCTGAAGGCGAAACATGGATGGAGTGACAGAAGTTTTACAGAGCTGCTACAATTGATGAAAGACATTCTTCCAAAAGATAACGATCTTCCAGATTCACATTACAAGGCCAAGAAAATATTGTGCCCAATGGAAATGGGATATAAGAAAATACATGCCTATCTGAATGACTGCATTATATATAGGAAGGAATATGAATTTCTGTCAGAGTTTCCTAAATGTGGGACATCACAGTATAAGGTGAAAGAAAAATCACAGGCTGATGTAGAGATTACAAAGCTCCCTTCAAAGGTATTTTGGTATCTTCCTATATTTCATCATTTCAAACGTTTATTCGCTAATTCACATGATGCAAAAAGGTTAACATGGAATGCTGATGAGCGGGTATGTGATGGAAAAATACATCATCTAGATGATTGTCCACAATGGAAGAAAATTGATGTGCAATATTCTATATTTGGAAATGAAATTAGAATTCTCAGACTAGGGTTGTGCACAGATGGAATGAATCCATACCGAACCCTCAGTAGCACACATAGTTCATGTCCTATTTTATTGGTAATTTACAACCTCTCTCCTGAAGTTTGTATGAAACACAAATATGTCATGTTGAGTATAATGATCTCTGGTCCAAAGCAACCCGGCAATGATATCGATGTTTACTTGTCACCGTTGATTGATGATTTGAAACTATTATGGGATGATGGTATTAGGGTGTATGATTCTTATAAAATGGAATATTTTCAACTGCATGTAGTGCTTCTGTTCACTATAAATGACTTCCCAGTGTATGGAAATTTTTCTGGATACAGTGTTAAAGGGTATAAATCATGTCCAATTTGCGAACAATAGACGTCATATTGTCAATTGCATCATGGGAGGAAAACAGTGTACATGGGTCATCGAAAGTTTTTGCCTATGGATCACCCTTATAGAAGACTAAAAAAGGCATTCAATGGATCACAAGAATTTGATACTGCTCCAAAACCTTTATCCCCTAATCTATATTTTGAGAGGGTGAAAAACCTTGATGTGACATTGGGAAAGGCACAGAAATCTGGTAATGATAGACATATTTGGAAGAAAAGATCAATATTTTTTGAGCTACCATATTGGAGGTATCATGAAGTTAAACATAATATTGATGTCATGTACGTGGAGAAGAATATCTATGATTGTTTGATTGGAACATTGTTAGATATTAAAGGAAAGACAAAAGATGGGTTGAATGCAAGATTAGACTTACTATCAATGGGAATACATTTGGAGTTAGCCCCCACTCCTAAAAGAAGATGAATATATCTTCCCCCGGCTTGTCATACATTATCGAAGAGGGAGAAAATTAGCTTCTGTCAATGTCTTCATGATATCAAAGTGCCTCAAGGGTATTCTTCTAATGTAAAAAATTTTGTCTCATTAAAGGACTTGAAGTTGATAGGTATGAAATCACATGATTGTCACGTCATGATGCAACAAATTCTACCAGTTGCATTATGTGGAATATTTCCCATTCGTGTTAGAAAGACTATAATGAAGTTGTGTTATTTTTTCAATTCAATTTGTAACAAGGCGATTGATGTGAATGCTTTGAACATTTTGGAAAAGGATGCAATTTTTATACTTTTTCAATTGGAAATGTATTTTACTCCAACTTTTTTTGATATAAAGGTGCATTTAATGATTCATCTGGTTCGAGAAATAAAGCTTTGTGGACCTGTATATCTTCGTTGGATGTATCCTTTTAAAAGGTATATGAAAATATTAAAGGGGTATGTTAAAAATACATATCGACCTGAAGCCTCCATTATTGAAAAGTATATTTCTGAGGAGGTAGCAGAGTTTTGTACGAGCTACTTGGCTGCGGCGCAACACATAGGTTTTCCTCCATCTCACCATGAACGAGTTAATAATGAGGGAAAGGGGATTTGTGGCTTGAAAGTAAAATCATTTTCAGCTGAACAGATGAAGAAGTTAGAATCATACATCTTGAATAACATAGCTGATGCTCAACCATATATCACATTGCATATTAATGAGTTGAAATAATGTCATCCAAAGAACAAAGAAATGTGGATTTTGAATGAGCACAACCAAACTTTTTTGTCAGGGATTAAAAAGACTTTGCTTGGTAGATCATATGTATCATAGACATTAAATTGGATAGTGGGTGGTCCATGTTTAAATGTGATAACATGGTCCGGTTATGACATTAATGGTTATACATTTCATACAAAATATCAGGACAACAGAAGTGCAGTTCAGAATAGTGGTGTATTGGTGTTTGCAGAAGCGATGCATTTTTCGAGTGCTAAGGACAAAAACCCAATTTCTGCATCAAGTGCATATTATGGAGTGATTGAATACTTATGGGAGGTTGATTACTTTAAAATTAAAGTTCCTGTTTTTAACTATAAATGGTTTATCGGTAACAACAGTGTCAGACACGATGAATTTGGAATGACACTTGTTAATCTGAATAGATTGGAAGACACAACTAATTATTTTATAATGGAAGCACATAAAAAAAAATTCTATGTAGTAGATCAATCAGATATGTAGTGGGCTGTTGTTTTATAAGGGAAAAAACAATATGTTGGTGAGGATGAAATTGATGAAGATGCTGATTTATGTGAGATCCCTACTTCCATGGAAAGATTAACAGAACATAATGATGAGCATGTTGAAGACATTGTTTGTGCCATAAGGAACGATCACGATGAAGGAATTTGGGAAAAGAATCCATTTGTATATTCCTAAAATTACAGGTAACATATGTTTATTTCCTATTTACATTTATTTTTTTCATAAATTTTAGATATTGTAAGTTCTTTATTTATTAAAACATGTTTTAAAACAAAATAAGTATAAGTTTTTGTTTGTTTTAAGTTTGTTTAGTTTACTTTATCATGTTTATAACCATTACATGAATTATATATCTATTATTTTTGTTCAGTTACAATTACTTTACCATGTTTACCATGTTTACTGGGTCTACCATGTTTACCATCTTGACCATCTTTACCATATTTACCAATGTTTAACATGCTTACCATATTACCAATGTTTACTATTACGTAACTTAGTACACTTTTCTATTTTCTAATTACAGAGGTATTAAAATATTTGAATTTGTATATTTGTAAGTTCTTTATTTATTAAAACATGTTTTAAAACAAAATAAGTATAAGTTTTTGTTTGTTTTAAGTTTTTTTAGTTTACTTTATCATGTTTATAACCATTACATGAATTATATATCTATTATTTTTGTTTAGTGACAATTACTTTACCATATTTACCATGTTTAGAAGGTTTACCATGTTTACCATCTTTACCATCTTTACCATCTTTACCATCTTTACCATTGTTTAACATGCTTACCATATCACCAATGTTTACTATTACATAACTTAGTACACTTTTCTATTTTCTGATTACAGTAGTATTAAAATATTTGAATTTGTATATTTGTGAACTGAAGCTTGTTTTTTTTTATTTGAAGGATAATGACAGATCATTCAGTTGATCAACCACATGATTCTGGAGATGAGAATATTGCTGGTCATACCTCTGGGGATGAACATTCACATGCTCCTATTAAGACAAAGAGTTCAAAGGTTGGTAAACGTGGGTGCACACGTTTACCAAAATTATCACTTGCCCGTACGTAGGATCAGAGGATAGTCGTTGAGTTTGATGATGATGATATTCCTAGAGGTCCGAATGCAAAAGATTTTAAGAGTTTTGTAGGAACTCAGGCTAAGAGAAAAGTAAGTATTCTGTATGATGATTGGAGAAGTGCGGATAAATTGATAATCTCTCAGTTATGGGAGATGATTTTGGTAAGATCTTTTGTCATTGTTTGACTATTATTTTAATGTTTCTAGTATATATAATATGTTTAACCTCTTCTTTATCAGATGGCATTTGATATTCCTGACACTGGAGGAGTTAGGAAGAAATGCTTATCGTTGGCTGCCAGGAGATAGAGGGATTTCAAATCAACCCTCTCATCTGATTTCATTTATGGTCATAGGAGTCATGACAATCCATGTCGTATATATCCTTTTATAGATAAAGACACATGGAGACAGTTTTTTGAAAGTAGAAGAAAAGAGTCATTTCTGGTAAGGGCAATGTAAACTTTTATAAACTTTCTTATATAAATGATTTTATTAATGTTTTGTTAATGATTTCTTATTCTTAAATTACAGCAAACAATGAAAGCTCATCAGGAGATCCAATCTAAAAATGTATACCCTCATAGTTTATCTCGGGGAGGGTATGCATTATTGGAAGAACAAATGATGGCGGAAAAAAATCAACAACTAAGAGCTGAGTCTTCAAGCTCTGGAGAGATGGCCCCTCCATCCCCTCCATCTAGACATGAAAAATGGAAGAGAGCTCGGAAGGGAAAAAAAGGGAAATATCTTTCGGAAGAATCAAGAATCGTAGCTGAGAGGATTGTAAGATATCTATTTTATTTATTTAAGTTAACTATTTTCTTCATATAATTTCAATAATTACAGAAATGTTCAATTAATTAATACAGGACTTTCTTGAGGAGCAGAGTTCACAGGGGACATTTACAGCTACTGGGATGGAAGATATTTTATCTGCAGCATTGGGAAGGCCCGAACATCCTGGTCGTGTAAGAGGATATCTGGCAGGTGTATCGGTAAGAAAAGTGTTTCCACATTCTTCAACTTATAACATTGAGGGGGTTTATAAAAAAAATAGAATCCTTGGAGGCTGAAGTTCAAAATATTAATGTGATGATGGAGGACAAGATTAGAGCGTCGGTGCAGTCTATGTTTGCAGAAATGAAAAGACAATTTCAGACTGCAGCTCCCACTCCTCCACCTCCACCTGAAGACCCCATTATTTATCCTCCACCTCCGCCAGTAGCTTCCACTCCCCCACCTCAGCCTGTGGACCCCATTTTTTATCCTACTCCTCCGCCACAACTTCCTACTTATTGCGAGTTGTTTGTTGATAATTCTCAACATCATATAGTAGCATATAGGTTGGTATACTGTATAGGAGATATAGTTCATCATCAACAATTAGAGGTAGATAATCATAGGGTCATTGTACAGGATATTATAGATAGATCAGCTAGGGTACCAATACCTACAGATGAGGTGGCGACAATTGGATAGAGTATCGGCCATTTTTTAATTTGGCCATCCAGACTTCTTCGACTCATTACCATAGAGGTATGAATGTTATATCTTTTATTTTGTTTTTTTATTAAAGTTTTTTTATCATTTGAAAACTAATATATTTTTCAATTTATTTTTACAGTAATACTTTAAAGGTAAAGAAATACTGTATAGATAACAACAAAGACAAATGGCTATGACATCAGATACAAATTCTAGTAGTCTTGACAGATTGTCAAGATATTCAAATTTGTTGGCGGGTTATTATGAGTTTCCAATGGAAGCTCATGTTTGTGGATGTGAAATAAGTGTGGGGATTATGAACACTGATATCTTGGAGCTTGTTACAGGAGATAAGTTGGGCATCAACGTGGTGCAAATTTTTTGCATGTAAGTCTTAACACATTTTCCCTACGTTATATTTATTAAAAATGTATACTTATGTATGTTTTGTATTAGGTATCTTTATAAAATTTGTGAGAGGAATGAGCTGACAGATGTATTTGGATTCATGGACCTGCAATTGATTTCCCCTGAAGCATGTGCATTGAACGAGGAACAAAGAATGGTTTATATTTCTGAAAGACTTGAAAAGAATATAGTCACACAATATTGGATGATGCCTTTTTGTGAGAGGTATGAAACACATTTCTCTCATATAATTAATTATCTTTTAACATAAAAACCCACTAACATTTAATTTCCTTTTATCAGTGATCATTGGATGATAGGGGTTTTTTTCCCAAGGGAGAAAGCACTTTATTGGATATGCTCTGTCCATGGTGATGTGCGGGAAAGTTTTAAGAATATATTGGAAAAGTAAGTTTCAATTTCTCAATAGTTTTATATATTATAATGAATTGTAAATTTACCCCATTCGTATTATTTTCTAACAGTGCATGGGCCTACTTTTGAAAAAACACAATGAAAAGGAATGCAAAGATCAAATATGTAAATGTGAAGGTAAATATCCATTTATAATTTGTGCTTTTTGATTTATTACATAAAAATAATATATTGAATTTACACTCATTCAAACAGAATTTTCATGAACAACAAGACCTCGTCGAATGCGGATATTATATGTTAAGATTTATGTATGAAATAATAACAACTGGGATAGTTGTGAATTTTGACCTGGTACGATTTCCTCTTAAACTTTTCCATAATATTTCAATTTGATTTATTCATTATACACATTAACTAATTTCCTTTTCATTTGTATCTTTTTGATGACCCTCAACCATATACTGCTAAAGACATCAAACACTTACAAGTGGAGTGGTCAAATCATTTTACAGGTTTGATTGAATTTTAGTTGTTTGTAATGTAAAATGTAATTTTGAATATTGTCGTTGTAATTGAGTATTTGGTAGTTGTTTAGGTTAGAATTAGTTTTTTTTTGAAGTTGAAAGTGTAAGTTTTTAATGTTATATATATGAATGTTTAATTTTGCTCTAATTCTTGTTTTGGTCTACTTATGATGGTTTTTCTGGTATGAATTTTGGTCTATGGGGGAGGGGTTCCAAGGGTATGGGGGTGTGTTCAGTGGGGTTGGGGTGTCCAGGGGTCTGGGAGGGCTGTCCGGTGGGGTGGGGGGGAAGTCCAGGGGGGTGGGAGGGCTGTCCAGGGGTGTGGGAGGGCGGTCCAAGGGTGTGGGAGTGTTGTCCAGTGGGTGGGGGTATACATGAGGGTGGGGGTTGTCCAGGGGTGTTTGGGGATGTCCAGGGGTGTGGCAGGGGCTGTCAAGTGGGGTGAGGGGGTGAGGGGGTGCTGTTCAGGAGGGTGGGGGTTGTTGAGGGGTGTTTGGGGCTATCCAGGGGGTCGGGGGAAGTCCAGGGGTGTGGTGGGGGCTCCAATGGGGTGGGGGGAGGGTTGTCCAGGGGGTATACATGAGGGTGGGGGGAGGGCTGTCTAGGGGGTATACATGAGGGTGGGGGATCCAATGGGGTGGGGTAGGGCTGTCTAGGGGGTATACATGAGGGTGGGGGCTCCAATGGGGTGGGGGAGGGCTGTCCATGGGGTATAGATGAGGGTGGGGGCTGTCTAGTGGGGAAAGTTTTATATGTTATCAATGTAAATGCTTAAATTTGATCTCCTTCTGTTTTTGTGGTATGATTTCTTGATTTGTTTTCTGGTTGATTTTGGGGGAGGGAAGATGACTGCATTTAATTTTTTTTTAAAAATAAATTGGCTTCCACATCGGTTATTTTATAACTGACGTGATAAATAAAACAGGAAGGGTTTATCACGTCGGGGATTTTATAATCGACGTGATAAAAAGCCTGGGAAATGGTTTATCACGTCAGTTATTTAATAACCGACGTGAAAAAGAAAATGGGAAGGGTTTATAACGTCGGTTTTTTAATAACCGACGTGATAGAAGGCCTGGGAAAGGGTTTATAATGTCAGTTATTTAATAACCGACGTGATACAAGTCCTGGGAAATTTTTTATCACGTCAGTTATTAAATAACCGATGTGAAACATGGGGGGTTGGGTTTATAACATCGGTTATTATATAACCGATGTGATAAACGCCCCTCCCCCCGGTTTATCATGGAAGTTATAGAATAACTGATGTGAGAAACCCCCCCCCCCCGGACCGGTTTATCATGTCGGTTATTCAATAACCGACGTGAAACATGGGGGGGATGGGTTTATCACATCGGTTAATAAATAACTGACATGATAAACGATTTCCCAGGCCTTTTATCACGTCGGTTATTTAATAATTGACGTGATAAACCATTTCCCATGCCTTTTATCACATCGGTTATTAAATAACCGATGTGATAAATGATTTCCCAGGCATTTTATCACGTCGGTTATTAAATAACCGACATTATAAACCCTTCCCGTTTTCTTTATCACGTCGGTTATAAAATAACTGATGCGATAAACATCCCGATTTTTGTTTTTGACATTGTTTTTTAAATAACCGACGTAAAAACGTTATTTATAACGTCGCCCGTATTAACGTCGGCTAGAAACCGACGTAAAAAATTAAAAATAACCAACGTAAAAAACGTTTTCTTCACTAGTGATTTTACGCTTATTTGAAGTTGATTTATTATGATACAAAACTTATATATTGTATTGAGGGTTTTGTGATATGTTTGACTGTGAATGTGCTATTTTTATACCATTCATGGTTTATGGTGAAAGTATTGACATTTCGTATGCTAGTTTTAATACGAATGTTTATGTTATGTTTAAACCTTTTCATATGGGAATGCATTGGACTTAATATGTGATGGGTGGAGCCTGCTATAGCTCCTCGATGCATCGGTAGGTCTCATGAGACAAACTAGTGTCTTGGCACAAGGACTTGGCAAAATCTTATTTGTAGTCTTGGCATGAGGCCTTGGCTATGTGGTTATGATAGTCTGGCATTATGCATTCCATCATTATGAAAGTGGTTATTGATATTGCATGTGATTATTCGATTAGTATAATATCCATGTGAATAAGTAAATGACATTATTTCATTTTATTTTTGCCATACTATGTTGAAGTTCAAGTTTAAAAGGATTTTGTTTTAGTTATACATTGCCTTAAATGTTTATTCTTATTTATGAATGTTTCCGCTATATTGTTATCCTTACTGGGCATTTGAGCTCACCCCTTTTCTATGTTTTATTTTTCCCAGGATGCGAAGAAGTAAATTATGAATGACCTACAGGGATATTATGAGGGGATAATAGTGTGGACTATGGAGACAATATGTTGTTGTAGTAGTTTTTCACCTTATGATGTAATATAAAACTTTATGAATATATCTAGTGTTTCTAAGGATACTAAACCAATCGGTCTTTCGAGATTTGATCTTTCTTGTGATCGTGCCAATGTTATGAAATAATGCACCGACTCTGGGTAACTGGGGCCGGGGCGTTACAGTTGGTATCAGAGGAAGTTTAGTACAAACCTTGGAAGCTAGATTTAGATAAACTCTGATTAGAGCACGTAGACCTAAGATGAACTTTGAGGATTAGTATAGAAGAACTTCCTAGAGTTTTGATATTGTAGAGATTTTTTTGAGTTTTCTGAGCAATACATCCCAGTCTGGATACGAGCAGGTAGAGGCGGCTCTGGCACAGATATACCTAGGGGTAAAACCTGAAAACACCGCTTTGAGCTATACTCGAACGGGAACTGGTGCATGACAACGGGCCTTGCTACACTCTTGGTTACGACACTCCCAGGGGATATGCTTAGGATAACTCTCATTTTCTTTACAAATAATTATGAAGGGTTTATGATTATATACTTCCTCAAAGAAAACATTTTTTTATGATTATGGATTATATCCATAAATAGTTCAATTTATGTTAAGTGTTTTATAAGTATGGGATTATGTATTTTGATTCATAAACTGGTCTAGTTTATACCATTGTTTAGAAATGGCGCCTAGTGGAAGAAATGGAAATAGTATCAATGCACGCACTCCATTTAGGGATTTCCCTCCTGCTCAAGATAATTATAGTGGAGCTAGTGATGCAACAGGTGCCGATCAGCTAATCACCATACTGGGATAACTCACTCAGGTTATGAATAATAACCTTACCCGTATGGAGCACCCTGATCCGCAGCGTGGAGGATCACTGTTAGATAGATTCATGAGGCAACAACCACCAACGTTCAATGGGAGTACAAATCCATTAGTAGCTGAGTAATGTATAAATTCCCTAGAGAAAATATTTCAGGCTTTGGGGAGTAGTGAAAGGGAAAAAGTTATCATGGCAGTTTACCGCCTCACTGGAGATGCTGATCAATGGTGGTCATTGATTCAAAACATGAAGGAAGATGATGAAGTATCAAATATGGAATGGAGGGAGTTCAAAGATCTGTTTTTAGAAAAATACTCTCCTCATGACCATCGAGCGGATATGGAAAGGCAATTTCTGAGTCTGAGACAAAAGGAGGATGAGAATGTCGCAAAGTATGAGGCTAACTTTACAAGGTTAGAAAGGTATGCTGGAGATTATATACGTAACCCAAGAAGTAAGATTGATCATTTCTTTTATGGGTTAAAACCATTTCTCCATCGAGCATTAGTCTCAAAATCCTTCTCATCAAACAAAGACATTGTCTCATGTGCTATCAAGACAGAAAAGGAATTCTCTAAGTCTTATGACTTTAAAGAAAAGCAAGAGAAGAAGAGATCTGTTGATCAATATGGGAATGGAAATAAGGGGAAGAAGGGAAAGGTTGAATATCCATCCTGTGGTAAATGTGGGAAGAAACACCCCGGTACTTGCTTGAAGGGAATGGGTGTCTGTTACAAGTGTGGTGAAAAAGGCCACCAAGCTCGTGATTGCAAAGTGAAGAAGGAAGCTACCAATGTTCAGTGCTACAATTGCAGGGAGATGGGACATTATGCAAATGAATGTCCTAATCGTCAGGGGAACATACCTCAGAATAGGCCAAGGGATCAAGGCCAAGATTTTGCTATCACTACTGCTGAGGTAGAAGCTCCAAAAGACGTGGTGGCAGGTAATTTAATGGTTTCCTCAAGTTTAGAAAATGCATTATTTGATTCTAGATCATCGCATTGTTTCATATCTTCCCAGTTTTCTAAGAAAATTAGATATTTCTAATTTGATTTAACAAGGTATTTTTCAGTTAAAACTCCAAAGGGAAGTATCACTGCAACAAAGTTTTGTGAATCAGTTCCCATTAGAGCACATAAATTTTTTTTATCTGCTGATCTCATCATCATACCTATGATTGAGTTTGATATTATCCTCGGTATGGATTGGCTTTTGGACTATGATGCGAAGATTTATTGTAAGAATAAGTAGGCTGCGATTTTTGATGATGATGATAAGAAACACCTTATCTTTAGAGCAGAATCGTCACCACCTAATTCTTATCTAGATCCACCCCCAGTAGCTCAACTAAATTTAATTATTGGGGAGGAAGAGAATGAAATTAATGTGGTTGAGGAAAGGAATGTTCAAATAGAGGACGTACTTGTTGTGAAAGAATATGTAGATGTATTTCCGGAAGATTTACCTGGACATCCTCCAGAACGAGAAGTTGAGTTTTCCATTGATTTAATTCCTGGATCAAGGCCTATATTGAAGACCCCTTATAGAATGGCCACTGTAGAATTATTTGAACAAAAGAAACAACTAGAGGAATTGAGTAATAAGGGATTTATTCACCCTAGTGTTTCTCTATGGGGAGCCCCTATTCTTTTTTGTTAAAAAGAAAGATGGATCTATGAGGTTATGTATCAACTATAGGGAGATCAATGCTATAACAATAAAGAACAAGTATCCCCTACCTCACATTGATGATTTATTTGACCAACTGCATGGAGATCAATAATTTTCAAAGATTGAACTTCGATCTGGATACCATCAGTTGTGTGTAAAGAAGGAAGACATTCCTAAGACAGCATTTCGAACCAGGTACGGGCATTACGAGGTTACTGTAATGCCTTTTGGATTGACTAATGCACCCTCTATATTCATGGATCTGATGAATAGAGTTTTCAAGGAATATCTTGATTAATTTTTGGTGGTATTTATTGATGATATCTTGTTATACTCCAAAAGCTACGAAGATCATGAAAATCACTTGCGCATTATCCTGAAGACTCTGAGAAGACATGAATTATATGGGAAGTTTAGAAAGTGTGAATTCTGGCTTCATGAGATTTCTTTTCTTGTCCATATTGTCTCCAAAGATGGAATCTCTGTTGATCCTTCTAAGACAAAGGCAATCCAAGAATGGCCAGTACCTACGAATATAACTGAGGTACGTAGTTTTATTGGTTTAGCAGGTTATTATCGACGTTTCGTCCAGAATTTTTCCCGATTGGATAACCCATTAATGAAGCTCACACGTAAAGGGGTTAAATTTGTTTGGACAAAAGAGTGTGAAGAATGTTTCAAATAATTTAAGAGAAGATTAGTCAATGCTCCTATATTGACTCTACTATCAGGGGATGATGGGTTTGTTATTTATAGTGATTCATCGAAGAAAGGACTTGGTTGTGTCCTTATGTAGAATGATAGGGTTATTGCCTATGCATCACGATAGTTGAAAATTCATGAGAAAAACTATCCTACTCATGATCTAGAGTTAGCAGTTGTGATCTTTGCTTTGAATATATGGAGGCACTACCTCTATGGTGAAAAATATGAGATTTATACTGATCACAAGAGTTTGAATTATATTTTCTCACAAAAAAGAACTCAACATGAGGCAAAGGAGATGGCTTGAATTACTCAAGGATTATGATTGTACGATACACTACCACCCGGGGAAAGAAAAAAAGGTGGTAGATTCTTTGATCAGAAAAGATCATGAAGTTTTGAACAATATGAGAATTGAAAGGGATCCAATTTTCATGGATCTAGTGAAGATGGACATGGGAATAACCAGGGAAGGTGAAACATCAATGCCTTTTCAAATTGTTGTCAAACCATCTTTACTATAAAGGATTAATATTTCTCAGACCGATGATGACGAATTTCAAAAGAATATTAAAGCTGTGAATGATGGGAGATTGAGAGACTTTGTGTATGAAGATGGAATTTTAAAATTCGAGAAGAGACTTTGTGTTCTCGATATACCTGATCTAAAAAGGGAATTGCTGGATGATGCTCATAGTTCCAATTTCTCTATACACCCTGGGATCACCAAAATGTATAGAGATTTGGAGGAACATTTTTGGTGGGACAACATGAAGAGGGAGATTGCTGATTTTTTGTCAAGATGTATGGTTTGTCAACAAGTGAAAGCTGGAAGGCAACAGCCTGGAGGAGTCATGTAACCTCTTTCCATACCGGAGTGGAAATGGGACAATATTACGTTGGACTTTGTCATGGGGCTACCAAAGACTCCTAGAAGGAACGATGCAATATGGGTTATTATTGATCGTCTTACCAATTCAGCACATTTTCTTACTATAAGAGAAGATATAACACTGGAACTTCTAGAAAGACTATATATTAATGAAGTTGTGAGACTTCATGGAGTACCCCTATCGATTGTTTCTGATCGTGATTCCCGTTTTACTTCAAGATTCTGGAAGAGTCTTCAGAAATCCCTAGATACTGAACTTCATTTGAGCACTGCCTACCACCCTCAGACAGATGGACAATCAGAACGAACTATTCAAACCTTAGAAGACATGTTGAGATCCTGCTCACTTGACTTTCAGGGTATGTGGGATCAATATTTACCTCTGGTAGAATTTTCCTATAATAATAGCTTCCATTCGAGTATTCAGATGGCACCATATGAAGCGTTATACGGAAAGAGATGTCGTACACCAACCTGTTGGGATGACGTTGGTGAAAGGAAACTTGTAGGCCCAGAACTGGTGGAGGAAACAATGGAGAAGGTGAAGGTAATCCAAAATCACATCAAAGCAGCTCAAAGTAGGCAGAAGAGCTATGCCGATAATCGAAGGAAGGATTTGGAATTTCAAGTCGGGGATCATGTTTTCCTGAAGGTATCTCCATGGAAGGGGGTCATACGTTTTGGTAAGAAAGGTAAATTGATTCCCAGGTACATCAGACCTTTTGAAATTCTAGAATGAATTGGGGTTGTAGCTTACCGATTGGCAATGCCGCCAAGTCTCTCCAAAGTTCACGATGTGTTCCACGTATCTCTATTGAGGAAATACATGCCTGACCCAACGCATGTACTCACCTATGAAGAATTGGAACTGGAACCCGATCTATCTTATTGTGAAGAGCCCGTCAAGATTCTTGATACGAGAGAACAAGTACTGAGAAACCAGACGACGCGTCTGGTAAAAGTTTTGTGGAGAAACCATAAGATGGAAGAGGCAACATGGGAACCCGAGGAAGTTATGATGAAGAACCACCCGAGTCTTTTCATGCGGTAGTATTCTTGAATTTTTGAGGACAAAATTATTTGAATGAGGGGAGAATGTAACACCCCAAGCTTCTACGGTACGTTTCTCTTTGAATAATGCGATAGCGTGTGTTGTACGCAACATCAAGTTCTAACACACCACAACCAATCAAACTAGCCGTTATGAATAGTAATACCTACTTTTTGAAATTTTATAAATTTTATCTCTCAAAATGGACATCATTTTTGGATTCGGAGTATTGAATTTAGCCTAAGGTGAAATTTTTGTACTTTTCGGATAACTTTAATATTTTGATGAATAGTGAAAATGACTAAATTTTAATTAAAAACAACTTTTTTAATCAAAATAATTAATAGTGATAAATTATGAATTTGATTGGTTTTAAAGTATATTTAGAATATATTTTTACCATTTAATACAATGTTGGTCATTGTACATAATTCCACAATTAAACCGAACATAAACAAGTATCAATCTTTTGATAGTTATTATATCTTAAAAACACACTTTTTGTTTTGACAGCGGGAATTAATTTTAAATTAATTTCTACCACTTCTGTGTTTTGAATTTGGAAAAATGGATTCCATATTTGGAATCAGGATGTTCAAATTGTGTAAATAGGTAACTTTTATATTTAGACATTTTGAATAATTACTTCGGTAAATATTTTATTTACCATGGTTAAAGGGTAAATCCGGTAAATAAGAGTTAAAAAATAATATTATAATAATAACAAATTGCCCTAAAACGTGTCCTAACCTTATTGGTTGATACATGTCCGACCATGGGAATATTTGGGTCGATTTTGGGACCCCATGGTTCCACTTTTAAGTGATAGGGACACTTTATTTTAATTAAGTTAAAATGAATACAAAAATGACACAAGCATATATCTTTTAGAAAAACAATTTTTAAATAGGGTTATATATGTTGGATTTTAGACTATAAATATTCATTAGAAAGATAAAAATATTTCCTACATAATTGTATTTTATTTATAATTTTTAGACATTAAATAATTTAATTTATTTATGACACAATGGTGATGAAGTAATTACAATAATAGTGAAAAATTAAAATGATTGATATTGTAGATACCCAAATAAATATAATTTGAGACTTTTTATGAATTAAACTACTTTTATAGTTTAATATGACATTTTAGGATTGATTTAATTAACTTTTTTCGAATTAATCATTCTATTATGATTTTTAAAAAAATCAATTATTGAATAGTGTCAAAATTGACATAAAAGAGTTTTTAAAATAAATATTATATTATTAATTAATATTAAATTCCTAAAAATATAAGGTTCGGCCAATAGACTTATATCATGATAGGTGTATCATTAATGGACCAATTGGGGGTCTCTTGGATTTTTATAGTAATTTTATTAACCATATAATATAAAAATACAAAGAGACATTGTAAAAGTGAAACTAATTAACTACGAGTTAATACTTAAAGATAAGGTTAATATAGTAACCCAAACCTGTATAAATTCTGTTGGTTGAGTGTTTTTCGACCTATCCCCACCTTAACATTTAAATAATCCACTTTGGAGCCATTATAAACCGAATATGAATTTATTATAAAATAATATTTCTAGCTTTTCCAAAGGTGCCCTTCACCCCTCTTATAAAAGGGCACTCTCCCTTCTCATTAACTCACACCTTCAAAGCCTTTTGGTTCGGCCAACCTCTGCCAAAATACTCTCTCAACTTCCCTCAATTAATCCTAGAGGCCTTAATTTAGTCAGAAATCCAACCTAAGAGACCTTTTGATCAAATCAAAAGGAAGAACCCAAAGAAGAGGTAATGATTTCACCACCCTTTTTCAAGTTCCTTTCTTCTTCCACTTATTCTGTTTTTTATTACCATTATAAAATAATAACTCCAGTATCTTATATATACTGTGATGTTATTATAAATATGGTACAATCATATTCAGTATTCTATCCATCCTTTTAATAACATGTCACCATACGTGCGTACGTACGGCTTACCGTCTCCACGTCGTGGTGTAATTGTTATTCAATAAATTATTATTTGGATGGGTATAATAATGATGTGTAATTTATGTAAATAATAAATGTAACATGATAATGATTCTTTATATATGATATACCATCCAATTATATATTATTTTAATATCAAAATAATTATATTGTCGCTCGTGCGTACGTACGGACTACCGTCTCCACGAACGCGATGAGATTCATTCTCCATCGCATCCATTCAAGTATAATTCTCATTTGATGATTAATAATAGTATATAAGGACTTTATATCATTCTAGATATGATTAAGATACAACCTATCCATGACAAACACGGCTTACGTAACAAAACATATAAAAGAAAATGAGTAAGTTAACACCCAAAACAACGATAATACTAAGATATTATTAACAAATCAATGTTAAAAGATCATATATGATATCATATTAATGTATATGATTCTTTTATAATTTAATAACAATTATTTCACCATTATATAGGAGGTTAACCTACCCCCAACCAAGGAAAAGTACAAGTTAAGTGTTATTTCACAATCTCTTCATTATCCGAGGTTGTTTATACGTAATAATCTACTAGGATCTCTTTATCATCCACATCCATGTTTATTAAAAATGTATTTCAAAACATTTTTACTATGGGTTAAAGTCATTTATACCCTTTTTGGCTTTTATAAGTGGTTTATAAAGTAATATTTCCGTTGTTTTCCAAACAAGGTCCTTATTAACCTTTTTATCAGAATTATGGTAAGAATGTTTTTTTAACTTATACGGCGAGTGCGGCTATTTTCCACCATTATAAAATCGTCGAAGCTTCCCTTACAAGCTTATAAGAATATTTTCAAATAAAATGTTTATTTTATAAATATATTACTCTTAAATGATTTCAAAATAGAAATATATATTTCTCTAAAAAGAGTTTTAATTTCATCTATGTCAACATCCTTTGATGGATTTTACGCTTATTTGAAGTTGATTTATTATGATACAAAACTTATATATTGTATTGAGGGTTTTGTGATATGTTTGACTGTGAATGTGCTGTTTTTATACAATTCATGGTTTATGGTGAAAGTATTGACATTTCGTATGCTAGTTTTAATACGAATGTTTATGTTATGTTTAAACCTTTTCATATGGGAATACATTAGACTTAATATGTGACGGGTGGAGCCCGCTATAGCTCCTCGATGCATCGGTAGGTCTCATGAGACAAACTAGTGTCTTGGTACAAGGCCTTGGAAAAATCTTATTTGTAGTCTTGGAACGAGGCCTTGGCTATGTGGTTATGATAGTCTGGCATTATGCATTCCATCATTATGAAAGTGGTTATTGATATTTCATGTGATTATTCGATTAGTAGAATATCCATGTGAATAAGTAAATGGAATTATTTCATTTTATTTTTTCCATACTATGTTGAAGTTCAAGTTTAAAAGACTTTTGTTTTAGTTATACATTGCCGTAAATGTTTATTCTTATTTATGAAATTTTTCTCTATATTGTTATCCTTACTGGGCATTTGAGATCACCCCTTTTCTATGTTTTATTTTTCCCATGATGTGAAGAAGTAAATTATGAATGACCTGCAGGGATATTATGAGGGGATAATAGTGTGGAATATGGAGACAATATGTTGTTGTAGTAGTTTTTCACCTTATGATGTAATGTAAAACTTTATAAATATATCTAGTGTTTCCAAGGATACTAAACCAATCAGTCTTTTGAGATTTTATCTTTCTTGTGATCCTGCCAATGTTATGAAATAATGCAACGACTCTGGGAAATTAGGGTCGGGGCATTACACAAAACCGGCCAAACGACCTCAGAATACCATAAAATCAGACGACAACAAATATTGGGTTAATTTTGAAATGTTTGTCTAGACTACATGTCAATCTAAGGTTTTGTGTGACCGTGATGGCCGAAAACGCACTCCGGACAGCCCCCCCCCCCCCCCCGGACAGCCCCCCTCACCCTCAGATAGCTCCCCGCACCCCCCGGACAGCCCACCCACCCACCAGACAGCCCCCCCCCCCCCCGCCCACCGGACAGCACCCCCTCCCCCCTCACCCAGGACATCCCCCACCCCCCTGAGAGCCCCCCAACCCCCCAGACAGCCCCCCTTACCCCGGACGGGCCCCACCCCCCAGACATCCCCACCCCACCCCCCGGACAGCCCCCCACACCACCCTAATAGCCCTCTCACCCCCCAGACAGCCCCACGCACCACCCGGACAGCCCCCCACCCCCCCGGACAGCCCCCCACTCAATTATTTAGTTTTAATCTATAATTCCTAATGTTATTCATCTATTTTTTATTTTCTATTTTGATTTGGTCTAAAATAGATCCCTCTCTCTTTACCCAGGCTTAGAAATCCTTCCTCCCTATAGATCCATTTGAATTCAATCAATTTTTTAGTTCTACACTCCAAATTGGTACTGATAACTTAGTTTTAATATTCTGCATATATTAGGAATGAGTCTCAACATCCCATCATGAACATTCACCAACACTCATGTTCTAATTCTCAATCATGGGTCGTTCATTCTATACAATAACATACAAAAAATAAATATCATATAGTGATTTCATATGAAACCTATAAACACTCAAGCATACCATATAACAAATTGGTCAACAAGGATACACATAGATTCCTGAAAAATAAGTTTCAAAGTCTCATAAAAATACCCCAATGGTGAGGAATACATATGGTGACATCATAGCCCCATGGATCACCTCAATCCCATCCTCAAACAGTGGGTTCTAGGACCAAACCAAAGTCCCTTTGGGAACCCAATACCAAAGACTTAATTGAATATTCATACCCACTACCCAAGATGGGGATTCATCTCACATCACACCCAGGAGAGAAAATTACAATTAGCCACATACCCCCTTATTCTAATTGAAAAGTCTATGAAAAACATGTAGACTATTCTGGTAACCCATCTCATATGTCAAGATTGGCCAATGTTTCCCACTAACACATTAGGAACCATTTATACATGGATACATAATCATTAGAGGAATATAAACATCCCATGTGCTTCCTATAACTCATCCTAGGTCTAAGAACATGACCACTACCATTGTCTATCTTATGGGTATCATGATCCTTGTCCACTCTACCCAAGTTTTTCTGTTGGTTTTAAGATACTCAACCCAAGACCCTGACTAAACATCCCATGTGCTTCCTATAACATGTAGGTTTTTTCGCTTGTGTGTATTGGTGTTGTGGTTTGAGTAAGGAATGAATTCTAAATTTTGAATACTCTTATGTGTGTTGGTGTAGTGGTTTGAGTGAGTAATGAATTCTAAATTTAGAATACTCTTATGGGTGTTATTTCATTTCCTATAACATGTAGGATTTTTCTCTTATGGGTGTTATTGAATTTGAATTTCTAAATTTCTAAATTTCTAAATTCTGGAATGAATTCTAAATTTTGAATACTTTGGATGGGGATTTTGTATTGGTGTTGTTGCAGGTCTGGAGAGGGGGAGGTGTGTTGTTGTGTTGTTGTGGAGCTGTGTTGTTGCAGGTCTGGAGAGGGGAGAGGGGCCTACTACTATTGTGGATTTAAGAAAATGTATACCAACGGTTTTAAAACTGTTGTTATAGATTCTATAATATAACTATACCAATGGTTTTTTTATAACCGTTGGTATCGGTTTATACCAATGGTTATAAAAAAACCATTGGTATAGCCTTATGGCTTGTCATATCCCCTCTATACCAACGGTTGTAACCATTGGTATAAGTGTAACACACATATACCAACAGTTTAACAAACCTTTGGTATATGTTATAATTTAACACACATATTCTAATAGTTTGTAGAAACCATTGGTATACCTTCTATTTTGACACCTATACCAATGGTTTTCACAGAACCGTTGGTATAGGCCTATTGTCACGGCTTACTTGGCCACAGTTGAGGGAACCGTTGGTATACTATATAACAATGGTTTCTAGGCCTTTACCAATGGTTTTGAACCATTGGTAAAGTGTAAAATTCTCGTAGTGTATGGAAGGAAATAATTATAAAGAAGTAATAAACAAGTAAGTACTCAAAAGTAAACAATCCTACAGTTTCAATTGCATTCATTTTCATATATCAAATAAGCAGCTAATCAAAAACAGGTAACCCTCTGGGAAGTACTCACAGCCTAACCCCTCTAGTTCAACCAATCAAACACAAGCAACCCTCTAGAAATTAATCATAGTCTAACCCCTCTAGTTCAGCTTTAAAAAAGACTCTCTCAGTAAGAACTCACCTCCAATTCCCCTTGTGGTATTTTATCGGTAAACTACAGACACTCTATGTAAGCACTAAACATCCAATTACCCCTATGGTCTTACAACATGGATCTATAGACACTCTGAGGGAGCACTCACATCCACCCCCTCTATGGTCTCACAATGTGAAAAGTAAACAGACACTCTGGAGAAGCCCTCAACATCCATTATCCTTGTGGTATACTACACTAGGTTCCCACAGCCCTATGTAAGTCAAACATGCACAACGATTTCCAACAGACAAAGTAAACCTTAAGAACTACTTGGATAATAGTTTTCATGAACTACTTGGCCAAACAGCTACAAGCATATAACATCCTCAGCTAGAGTCACTCCTTCCTAACAATACTAGGCATGGGGGGCAAGCATCCTAACCAACAAAGCTAAACCAAATGTTCAAAATCATATCCAACGTGGGAAACATATCCATATCATGGAAAATAACACTATTCAGAACCAAACAACCTATACTTAAGCACACAAGGCATAACATGCAATAATAGGTCTAAACTCCCTAAACACACAATACCACGTTCTTGGGTATTGGTCACTTTTTCACATAATATTCAAGGAATAACTATGGAAAGGTACAAACCACCTACCTTGGAGTTTTACGATCGATATAATTCAATGTCAGCCATTGAAACATCCTAGAATGATGTAGATCTACAAAATACTCTAAAACTCTCAACCAATAATATATCATGAGATAGGATAAATCAAGAGATGAGGTTTTAGAAGAAGGAAGAACTCAATGTGTAGATTCCAACAAAATCGACAGCAGTTGATTCAGAGCATGGATGGCAGGTCGGTGGCTTGGAGAAGCATTTTCAGCTTTGGTCGCTCCTGGATGAGACATGCCAAGAAGAAGGGTTTTCAGTGAATGAGACGCAACCCTGGTCCGATAAAACAATTAAAAAGGAAAGTACATTGCGTGTCTTTTAAAAGTACATGACGTGTATATGCCCATATCGGGCCCCAGTTTAGGCGGTCTTCAGGTCACCCCACATGAACATGTACTCGGTCATCACACGACTAGTACACGGTCACCCGTGGTAATGGGGTACATGATGTGTACTTCTATGTACACAGCATGTACTCCTTAAGTTTCCAAAAACTCCTTTTTCTCAAAGCACTAGAAAAATAGAATCCATACCAGAAAAGAGTATCCATATTCTTACAGAAAATTATATTGATTCTAACTTGGTTGAGTCTATTCAAAACTCTTATTGGAACACTATGATAATTAAATGTACCATGATGAGGGACAAACTAGTACTTTGAACTATAGTTTTATTCTAAATCATGTGATATAAGATGATTAATTACATAATATTTTATATTGAAGGACTTTGTTAACTAAATCTTAAATATTCTAGTTTTATTAATTACTTTATTTTTTAAATATGTTGAAAAAAAATCATAAATAATTTACTATGTATAATAAAATAATTTGAACATTTTAATTTATACACATTTATAAGATATCTTCTTTTATCCTTTTTACACTAGTTAATTATTATGAGTGATATATTTAATAAATAATTAATTGTACCTTATAAAAAATATCATACTCTTTATTCTATTTTATTTAATAATGATTATTAGTTTATTTATAAAATTTGAACTTATTTAATAAATAAATTTAATAAACCATGCATTTTATAAATATATAATTAATTATGCAGTGACAAAATAAGAATAAATATGTGAAATAATCATGAGCTTTATCTTCTTGTTAGTTTATCGAGTGTTGGTAAACCAACCTAGGTCCTAGGTGAAGATATATTTGATCCTTAACATAGCTCAAGTAGTAACATCCACATTTCTTCAATATATCTCCTTACATGGATCCATTTTGGCTTTGGTCCTGAACTCTTTCCTCTCAATAGGATATCAATCCTTTTCAAATGTATATTCACATGTATGTCAGGGGCACTAATGGTTTTGGGATACATTAGTTAGGCCTTCGACATATATGCATGTACATAATAAATAAGGGAGGGATGATTCGTATATCATCATATTTAAAATTAAAATAATTATCATATAATAAACCATGTATTAAAAAAATAATTTTAATTAAATAAATCCAATAGATACACAAATTATTCGAAGATTATGATCATTCACAACATACAATGATAATTATATTTATTAATTTATCATATTCATTTTTAATTTTTTACTTTTAGGATAATCTTACTAATAAATTAATTAATAACTTTTCTTTTGCATTTTCCAATTTTAATTTATTTAGAAACCCCATAAATTATTATTAAATAAATTAATAAATTGAATTTAATTCAAAATAGTTAATCATATGACATGTACTGTAGTGGTAACACATTTTGTAAAACTTGTAAAATATTAAATCGCCTAACTTGAGATTTAATGATCACAAAATGTGTAATAACACATTAAACATAATGTGATATTCATTGTAGATGGAGTGCATCATTTTATGTACCACATGACATGTACCTCCGACCTAAAATTATATTAAATATGCAGAATATAACTTCACATGGTCAAACCACATCATCTACATAGTGTGTAAGACCATAGGACACAACATTAATGTATGTGGAATCTACCACTTAAAATCCTTATGATGCACATGACATGTGATCATCCATTAAATTCCATGTCCCAACAAATAATTCAATACACTATATGTTAAAGACATCATGTATTGACCAATAATACACACTAGATAATACATTGTGTGTACCTTTCATGGAGTGGCACCTATAATATGATATGTGCTCTAGTAATATATGCCACTTAATTGTGTCATGTATCCAATGAAAATGGAATGTTTGGATAGATACTTTTAGTGTTTTCTGTGTGCCTATAATTCTTTTATTCCCATAAAGAGTGATTAATGCATTTTCTTGATCATTGGACGCATAACTAAAACTTCAACGTGAATACTCACAAATTAATGCATAAAAATTGATCAAATAATTTCAAATAATTATAAATTAAAATATGATTTCCTTTCTACCACTTAAATGTTTTAGGGGTGTAGTAGAAGCATTGAGCAGAAGTTAATTTTTTTCATAAAATTTGATAGATATGATCGAAGGAACATGATTAATTCTCCCTATAATTTCATAGATAGAAACATTCACATTTAATTTATAATTAATTTAAGTAGAATTACCACATATATGAAAATTTTCTTGATCAATTTTTAGTTTTTTATAATTTATTTTGTTGTCCTTATATTTAAGAGTCCAATTAAAGATCCCTCCATACATATCCACACATGCTCTAAAAAATCATGAATTATATTATTATTCTCCCAGGTGGTAGCATAAGAAGAAAAGGTGATTCACATCATTCACTATTAATCGCAATAATAATCTCACATTCTTTATCTAGGTTCTTGATAAGTGGAGAATGATAGAGTTCTCTATATTTTAATAGATAATTTAAAACAACATATTCAAAATAAATAATTAAAATGAAATATTTTATAATATATACATAATTTGAAATAAGATAATTTCATAAATTCCCTTTTCAGTTTATTAAATTTTATTTATACCCCACATCACATATAGTAATATAATAATAACAATGTGATTATTATTTTAAAAGTAATTTAATTTATATAATATCATTTATAAAATAAATAAATTTATATTTTTTAAAAGATATTAAGTAGGAAAACCAATCTCATTGGATCATTAATCTCATTCCAAATTCTCTCTTACAATTTATTGAACCTTGAAAAATATATATACATTCAATAAAATAAAATAAAAAATATATCCACTAAACTTTTTAATAAATATATATTTTAAAAAATTTATATATATAACTCAAATAAAATATTTATTTTATGTTTCTCACTAATCTTGTAAATAAATAATCTCAAGATTCAATTCAACTCACATATTCAAACTCAAAAATTTTGTAATTGAATTTTACAATCAACTTAAATTGAATAAATATAATTCCCCTAGACATGAATAAATTTATTCATAAACATTAATTCAATATAATTTAATGAGTTTCTAGATAAACTTATTTTGTGACCCTATAGGATTCTTTCTCAATGAAAATGGGTATAATTTTCCTAAAGTTTAAAATCGGAATCTAGAAACATGCCAAGGGACTCACAGGAAAAGAAGTTAGTGTAAGAAAGTGGATGAAATTTATATAAATTTTATTAATTAGTATAATCCCTCTATATTATGAAATATTATCAAACATGTTAAAAAATTGTGTCATTAACTTGTATGCTTTATTTATCATTATTTTACTTTTTCAAAAAAAACAAATCTATAATCTACCATGGACTTAGATTTTAATCAGAAACATCCATATTAATAAAAGGGCCCAAGATATCTTCTTCCATTAACATAGAAGGGACAAAAAATTTCTCATCAATTCAGTCAATGTCAAATAACGTATGAAATTCCCAATACATGCAACCTCTTGACAAGAATATTTCATCATGGTTTTCAACATTGTATTATAGTATGAAATTCATGATAGAAAATTATTATGATATAATATAAAAAACCAATAAACATGCTCACATATAGGAATATCCAATGATATATAAAATTTTGGTATTACTAAGGTAAGGCATGTCCTAATGATCTCCCTTATTGGTGATCATCATGTTTGAACTTCACGTAAAGGTGTATCAACTCCTATAATCCCACAAAATGTGATACTAATGCATTTTTTATATCCTATAATATTTATATATCTAGACCATATGACATATCAATTTAAGTATTTCTTCATAAAATATCAATGTCCTCAATATAGTGGGGGACATTTTTATCCCACTATTGTGATAAATATTGTATGGAAATTATCGCATTAATGTTATGCATAAAAATAATCACTAAGAGATAAGAATAGATATATTATTATAATCAAAAGTATAAAAATCAGTTGGTTCTAGGGAACCAACATTAAAACTTTGTAGGTGACCTTAAGATATTTCCTTGATGACTGGGATATCATTCATTTTATGAGATAATAGGGTTAATTCCTAGTTTAATTTATATTAGTTAGATCATAGCCATTATCTTGGATGATATTTAAAAGGGGTGTCATTCTCCCTCATTTTGATGGAAAATTTTTGTGTAGTATGTATCTTTTATCTAGAATGTTGGATGGGTTGTGTCTATGTGATAACAAACTTGACTTATTATAAAATATAATTTGGTTTTATAGAAAATTTAATCTCAAATGAATATGATATATGTATATGGTTATTGTTTTCAAGTATCTTAATGTGGTTATTATTATAGGATTCTAGGACTAATTTATTTTACCACAATAAAATGTGTAATGAGAAGACACTTATTCTTGATAACAACCTTAGTATGCTATGACCTCCCCATTTACTCCAATATTTCCAAATGAAAAGGATAACATTCACATTATTGGGTGTGGTGGATGGATTTATACAATATTCCCCTTTATTTTAATGATTAATATGGAATTATATGACATTTCCATTATGATGGTAAAGAGTATGGTATGTGATGCATTAACCACTTACATGTTATTACATGTGTAATGGGACATAATACACATTTATATGATATCCTTTGTTTCTAGAGACACTCTACCCACTATATAATACTACCCATTGAAGAGGGATACTCAATCCTTTATTTGATATCTCCATGGAATTAGATTCTATTCCCATTAACTTAGTCTATTATATCTCACGATAAAATGACCACTCTAATGTTTATGCTTTTGGATAAGGATGAACTACCCAATGGGGTGATATTTCCCATGGATAGGGATGTTTTTCCCACATGTGATGTTACTATTGGGAATTTATTCACACTAAAGTAATGTTTCATGAAGTGCATAATATCTTATCTGACTATCTTTTCAAGGAGGTATGCACTTCCCCTTTTGAAAGTGTACGTTATATGGGACACACTACCTTATGTGATGATCTTGTCTAGGTGGGAAGTACTTCCCCACTTGTGATTGTGTATATTATGATGGAGATATTATCCTAAGTGATGAATTTTTATAATTCAGATGTAATTTTCCCTATGGTTTTGTATGTTATATAGTACACACTTCCCTATGAGATGATCTTATCCTTGGGGGATGTACTACCCCCAGTGACTATGTTTTTCTTGAGGGATATATTGGCCTATGTGATGATGTTATCTAGGTGGGATTCACTTCCCTTATAGATATTAATGTTATGTGTGATGTAATTACCTATGTGATGATGTTGTTTATGTGGTAAACTCTACCAATTATGACTGTATAGGTTATGTGGGATATATTTTTCATGTAATGAGGATTCTCTAATAGGATGTTCCTCCACTTTTGTATCGGTAAATTTCCTATGTTGGATGTACTTCCATCAGTGTTTTAATGCGCATTTCTTGGAAATTAGACAATCCTTAATTGAGGTATTACCATTTATTGAATATAACTAGGAACTTATCAAATTTGGGATGAAACAAAAATTAGGGTGGTTAAATGAGTACCCAAAGTTCCTCAAGTTTATACATGTGATGTGTTTATAAATTCATTTTTAATCAGTAGACATATGTGTGTTCACATGCACACACACAAACACACACAATGATTTTTATTAGGAAAATTATCTTTGGTTCCCTAATAAGTTTTATGATCATGCCCTACCTGATTAATTTGGCGTGTACATGTCAATGAGTCAAAAGAGTTATGGTCGTTATCTAGAACAGTCTAAAAATATTTGTGATTTTCACTAAGTTCAAATAAAGAGCTAACTTGAGAAATTCTATTAAGGTAGAATTTTATAAAATAGACCCTAATATATAAAAACAAAACAAAATAAAATAAAATAAAAAAGGAACCAAATATGGGAGTTTTGTTTCGTTATTTCAAAACAAAAGGGTTGGAAACAATTTCATTAAAAAACACTAATATGAGAATACATAATCAATTGAATATACCATTTAATTATTAATTTATTGTTATTCTATTTGTTTAAATCCATTTAAATTTTGTGTCCTTATCTTTTCAATCCCTATACCTTATGAAAATTAACAAAACCCCAAAGATGGGAATAAATGAATCCTAGGTTGACTTCAATATTTCTAACCATGGGACCTTTATTTGATTTTGGGTTCAAAATATAGGACTGTAAGAGTGTCCAATGATGGATAAATTTACAATATAGGGGTGAATTGTATTTCAAAAAATTAGTTTAAAAGATTTAAACTAAACATAACATAAATTCAATTAAAGTAAGTTTATCAGACATGTACTTAGTTTTATTATCAGAGTCGGAAATCGAAACCAGAAAATGATCTGATTATATCAAAGATAAATTATCATAATAACAATGGATCCAAAAATATTAAAGTATGTTTATCGTATTTATTTTGAAATTGATAAAAAATTATTATAAGGATAAGTATAATGACTAACTTTCATTGACATGAACAGCAAAAAATAAACTTGTAAAAACAAGAAATATCAAGAAATAGTAAGAATAAATTACAAGCTATTAAAATGATTAACTTCTTTTAACATTAATTAATGTATTCAATATCCCTGACTAAAGGTATCCACTATTTTATACTTACAATGATGTGTTTCTTTCCTTACTAGGAAAGTACTCGATATGATGATCAGCAATGTATTACCATATTTTAAGCCCCAAATACAATGGATTAGATTCAATGTCTTTATATTACTATAATACATTGATTATAACAATGATTGGAATTAGATTACAATTAAAAAAGTTATTAAAGAAAACAACCTGCCGAGGATTTTTTAGAATGATGACTCACTAAAGAATTAAACTAACTTATAATGAGTTGTTCACCTAGAGAAATATTTAGAAGATAAAGTAATTAACCATGTACAAACTCTAGAAATTACTTGTAATTTATAGGCATTCTCTCAACTATCATATTTCTAATTTTGTTCAAACAACCTCAAACACCTGGCACTTGAAAACTCATAATGATCTGGTGTAACTGAATTTATGACATCATATTG
Organism: Viscum album; assembly: GCA_963277665.1. Lineage (NCBI taxonomy): Eukaryota > Viridiplantae > Streptophyta > Magnoliopsida > Santalales > Viscaceae > Viscum > Viscum album. The sequence goes on from OY728148.1 coordinate 1,611,592,611, forward strand.
ATTAACAATATTACTGTGTTAAAAGTATTCCTTTTGGTAAAAATAAGTTTTTGTATTCCTATTATAAATTGAGGTTAGTATGATGGAATTCCTAATCTATTTTCAACATGATTATACTTATGAGGGATAGTCCGATAAATCAATACCAAAATCAGTCCAATGGTTATGACTTTTTCAGTACAATAGACATGGAAAAGTGTAACTCATTATCTAATTAATAGTAAATCTGATAATCATAATCACACTCAATACGATGATAATAATAAAGAAAGTAAATTTTATACTCATAATACTTTAGTTCCTTTTCTACGTATGGTAATAGATTATGTTTTATACAAAAAAAATACTAAAATAGTTGGGATATAAAAAGTTAGTGAACATGTTTTATGAAAGTGTTTGTGAATTCCAAAACTATTGGAATATAAAATTGAGAAGTAAAAATTCTGAATCAACAATATCCTCCTTTTTGGAAACCAAAAAATTCAAAACATAAATGAAAAAGAACTTGAAAAACTTACAGCCCATTATTCTTTTAATAACATCATATTTAGAGTTAATATGATTAACTTAACTCACCCTTAGTTTGTAACTTTTATGAATATGATGGAGAGTATTATGTTTAATATGATGGACTCCCCCTTAGGATAATATCTTCCATTTTGATAAAACAAAATTATTATAAAGATATCCTCCCTTAATGAAAAATTTATCCCTTTATATTATAATTTCCCCTTTATAAAATATTCTCCCCATTTAAGAATTTCTCCCCCATTGTGATTTTCAAAAAGGAATGGGGAATAGAATTAGAGGTTTTTGGAAATTTTAGAATAATAAAACATATAAAAAAATTATACTAACTAATCATCCATGAATAAAATAAAAGAACATGTAACCAAAAATAATTGGATAAAAATTCATGAAAATTGTATTTGGATGAAATGATAATTCATTATGAACATTCAAATGTTTTAAAAAAAACATTAGAGAGTTTAAAAGTAAAATAATTATTTATTATTCAAGGTATTAAATAATTCCTTCATCTTATTGAACTCCTTTCAATATTTCTCCATATTATCAAATATTTATTCCTGAATATGATCTTTAGATTTCAAACCTTATACTTCCTCATCAATTTCTTTGTTATGTTTCCTTTAAAATGACTTAATCTTCACATAACTAGAGTCTAGACATATCTAACTCCATGTATGTTATCTTTAATTTTAGAAAATTTAATTCCTTAGTATGTTGATTAGTGTAATCTACGAAGTGTTCAAAAAACATTACTTGTATTAATATTTCTTTGGATAACTGATTGAAAGATTATCCTGATTTCAACATAATATTTTTAAATTAATCAAACTTTTCATCATGCATCTGGATATCTAAATCAAACCGGTTAGACCACTTATCCATCTTATTATACAATCTATTGTGATTTTGGGAACATTCTTTAAGAACTTTCAACTTCGCTTCAATCCGGATCACTGATTCTTTCAAAACATTTATTGACTATGATTTTTTATTAAGACTATCTTGAGTTAGCTAACATAGATCATCAATATTTTGAAAGTAAGGAATTATTCCTTATAAAATTCTCAAAACATGAAAAATATACTCAAAACCATTATTATCTGGCGTTCCTAGAGAGTCTGATAGTTCAGGGTCAGGATGAGGTTTTTTTTGTTCTACTCATTTCAACTTCCACTTCTTTATATTTCTTTCTATATTTCATTGAAATCAGGTTTTCGTATAAAATTTCTATAATGTCAATATCTTTAGTGGTATTAGATTTATCATCAACCTTTGTCTTTTAATTTTCATCTTCTTCTTGCTTTTTTATGATGATTGGGATTCTTCTTCTGATGAGGATACATCTTCTTAGGAACTCTTTTATTTTATATCATTATCATTTTTTGAATGTAAAATTGATGAAGATGATGACTCTAATGCTTCTTTGTTATATTGAGTTTCTTCCTCCTCGTACTCTTCCCTTTTTTCCTCTTTCTTTTTTACCAATTATTCTCTTTATTCATTAATTTCTTTATATTCTTATTCATATTCATTATCTTTCCCTTTTCCATTATTTCCTACAACTTCTTCATTGATTTCATCTTCAGTCTATTTTTCTAACTATTAATATATTCTCAGTGGTTCTTTTCCCACTAACTCTAGTACTAATTATTTTTTTTAATAATAGGGATCGATTCATCAACAACCAATTTTTTTTTCATTTTCTATGATAGAAGAAATATCATATGAAACTATGGATGTTTCGTTGAATACTAAACCTGCTTCTAGTATAATATGATAGGTATGGGATATCTTAATAAAAATGTTTTTTGAAACTTTGTCCACTCAATTTACCAACTTTTCACAATGTTGATCTTCTTATAACCTCTTATTTTGTTTCTTTTTCTTATCTTCTTATTATAATGTTTCAAAAACCTAGATTTTTTAAGCCTTAACCCCTACTGGGTCATGTCTGATTTCCAGATCCCCTATATTTTTCTCAGCCTTTCGCTTTATCATCTCTTCAAAATCATCATCCATAATATTCTTTTCTTTCATTCTCTTCGGAGGAGGAGATGATTCTGAATTTATCATTTTTTGTTATTTTATTATTATTTTGGTTTATTAAATGGATAGGCATCAAAGGAATACCTATTAACATTCTCAACAAATATCTTTGTTTTTTCATAAAAAAAACCTCATTCTCTCCATCATATCATTACTGGAAAAGGAAATTTTTTCTCTGACTGAAAACAATGTGTTTACTATTTTGAAAACCTTCATACACTCAACATCCATTTTTCTTATAAAAGTTGAAATCAAGATAATATAAGACATTATTGAAGCTATTTTTATATTATCCACAATTAAAAATATGAACATTACCATGTATATCTTTATAATATTAACTAAATAATCATGTACAAAAACATATGACACCTTTAGGGTATCTCGACATCCATTCCCCAAAATTAGAAAAAATTTCATTCAGAGTGTTATGTATCTGTTATTTGGAGTCAAGTGTAAAACTTTTATGACATTAGAATATTACAAGAATAAGGAATATTTATCTTTGGTCTTATAAAATGTACCAAGATTGTTTGGAAACTTGTGTAAAGGAAAATTCACTTCACCTTCAGTGGGAACTCCTATAAGATCAAAAAATTTCTTATACGACAACTTATATCTCTTCACAAACATAGTAAAAGAAAATATTTATTTACAATACTTAATAAGAACCTATAATAGATCATGAAACTCATGAACTATGTCAGGAAAGTAGAGATAGAAATATTTATATTACTTTTTTATGAAAATAGAGTCCCAACCTTGAAATAAAAATATCTTCTAAAGAGTATAATATTATTTTTAATAACATGAAATTTCTATGAAACTCTACATAAATGGGAACCACAAAGAAATTTTGTTCTTAGATTCCATTTGATATGGATCTGGAATTAGTGATCATTCATAAAGGAAAACTTTCATACTAGAGAACTTGAATGTTGCAGCAACTCACGTATAAAAACCACTGAGCAATTGATGTGAGACTGGGGGTGGCCCTCTTTTATATCAGTGCTAGGTTGATTATTCAAATTATATAAAAAAACCACTCATAGATATATAAAACCATACTGATCTAATGGTCATGATTGATCATTTGAAATATTTAAATGTATTTTTGAACCCTTGATAATTTTAAAACATTTATTAGAATGAGGATGAATACAATTATAAATAGTTTTAAAAATATAAAAAAATCTATGTTTTTATAAAAATTAAATGTATAAAAACACTAATCATAAATTAATCGTAATGAAATAGTTCAAGAATTAAGATTATAGAAGAGTGCCTTTCAGAGTGGAAAGATTCCTCAGTATGATTAACTCGATCTTCTTGGTTTTTTTAAATAGATTACGGTAGTTTTGAAATAAATAAATGAATATGAAATTATCATTATGAAAAAATAATTATGATAGTTTTTATAGAAAATATGAATATGATATTTCTTAAAGAATAACTGATTATGGTAGTTTTATTATGAAAAATTATTATGATTGTTTTAACGATGAAAGTATAAAAAAAATCAAGGTCGAAAATATTATAACAATTTATGACTCTTGAAAACATTTTAGAATTCTGATTCCTAAATTTTTATTAAAAATTTGAGTTTGGAAAACTCATTAATAATTTTATTTTAAAAACTAACAGTTTTTGAAAACTAAACGTTTTTAATATAATATAAAAGTTTTTGAAAAAAATAAACATATATACCCCTAGGTAAAATAGTATATTGATATAAGAAGATAGTTAAACAAGAATTAGATAGTAATAATCACTTTATATTGACCATTCCAAGATTCTTTTTAATATATTATAATCAATTAAAACAAGAGGTTTTGTAAAAAAATTATCAAGTTGTTCTTGAGTTTCGATGAATTGTAAAATTATATCTTCATTATGTGTGTGATATCAAATTAAATAGTGCCTAATATCTATGTTCCTATCATGTGAGTGATTTGATGAGTTTTTAGTTAAATTAATGTCACTTATATTATGAAAAATTATTTTAGTTTTTGTAAAACTCAATAAATAATCAGTGAGTGTGTGTTGCATCCACAATAATTGATCAAAAAAACTTGTAGCTGCCATATATTTTCCTTTAGTAGTAAAAAGTGTTACTGAGTATTGTTTCGTAAATGACCAAGAAACTAAGTAATCTTCTAATAATTGAAAAGTTTCAGAATTAGTTTTCTTATCCATTCTACATCAACCAAATTCATCATTCTAATAACTTTTTAATTCAAAAAAATTAATAGAATAATAGAAAAGGCCTAAATCAAAATCTCCCTTAATATAATGAAAATTAATTTTTTACAGATTTTAAATGGGTTTCATTTGGATTTTTTTGATATCATGTATATAAGAATACTGAAAACATTAAATTTGGATGACTAATAGTTAAGTAAATTAAACTGCCTATCACACCTCTAAACATTTTCTAATTAACTAGTTTCCCAGCATCATCAAGATCTAAGGGCTTGGAGGTACCAATAGGAGTATTAATACTTTTTTGTAATATCATATAAAAATTTCTAAATAATATTATTTAAATAATTATGTTGACATAAAAATGTTCCCTCTAGTTTTTGTGATATTTGAAAATAAAATAAATATGTTAAATCACCTATCATAATCATTTAAAACTCAGACTTCATAAGATTCATAGATGAATATGTTAGATATTTTTGAGATGAACCAAATATAATTTCATCAGCATAAATTTTTACAATCATAATATTTTTATTAACTTCTTTTATAAAAAGAGTTAGATCCGCAACTCCATTAACAAAATTTATTTATATTGAAAATCCTACTAACCAATCATACCATGCTCTAGGGGATATTTTAAGTCCATATAAATATTTGATAAGTTTGTAAACCTATTCAGATAGTTTTATATTTTTAAAACTTGGGGGTTTTAACATAAACTTCCTCCTGAACATATCCATTATGAAAAACACACTTCAAATCCATTTAAAAAAGTTTGAAATTAATGAATGATGCAAAGGCTAAAGGTATTCGAATAGATTCAAGTATTGATTTCATAACATATGTTTCTTTATATTATATTCCATCATATTTTTTATAACCATTATCAATATTTCTATCATTATTTCAAACAATTATTTTATTTTAATTACATTGATTTTAAAAATTCCATATTACTCCAATTATAGACGTTTCTATAGGTTGTTCAACTAAAGTACAAAATTTTTTCCTTTCAAACTCATTATATTCATATTTAATTTCCTTAACCCAATGTTCATTACATAAAGTCTCATCATAATTTTAGATAAAATTTGGGATAAAAAATATAGATGCACAATTTCATTCCTTAATGAACATCTAGTCCTAACTGGTTGATCTACAGCACCAATGATACTATCACTAGGATGATTCTTATGAAACAAATAAGTTCTTGGGTTTTCAAAAAACTATTCTTCAATAGTAAGTAGAAAATATTTCATAGGAATAACATCATAAACATATTCTTGAGTTATTTACTTATAAGAATAACATTTTATCAATGGTTGAAAATCAGTTTTAGAAATAACATCCTCATATGTGGGTTTAGGTTGTTTGAAAACAAAAGGACCAGTTTCATAAAACTTAATGTTTACTGTTTCCTAAATAGTACAATATTTTTTTTAAAACTCTATAAGATTTATATATAGTAGAATAACCTAAAAATATTCCTTTATCGAATTTTGGGATCAAATTTATGTAAATTATCTTTTGTATTCAAGATTAATTTTTTGCAACCAAAAACTTTGAAGTATGAAAACTTTGTTTTTCTTCCAGTCCACAACTCATAATGAGTTTTATTATGAAAATTTCTATTAAAATATTTATTTATAGTATAAAATGAATTATTAACAACTTCTTCCCAAAAACATTTAGTAATTGAGTATTCACTCAGCATAGTTCTAGTTATTTATTGATGAATTATATTTATTATTTCAACTACACCATTTTTCTGGGGAGTTCTAAGTGCTAAAAAGTTATGTTAAACACAATTATTACTAAAAAAAGTTTTAAAATCATAATTTAAAAATTCATCAGCATGATCACATTGAATAGTAGTCAGGGATAGGTTTTTCTTATTTTTAACTCTAGATACAAAAGTTTTAAAATAACTAAAGGCTTCAGATTTATTTGGGAGAATTAGACCCAAGTATATCTAGTGTAATCATAAACTAAGACATATATATTGTATTTTCTACTAATACTTCCATTTTTTGTAGAACCAAGTATGTCTTTGTGCACTAACAATAAAGCATCAGAAGTTGAGACTTCACTAATAGATTTAAAACTTGACTTTTTTTCTTACCGTAATGACAAGGGTCACAGACTTTTAAATTATCCAAACTATGTTCTAGTAGATCCTTAATGAGTACTTTATTAACTAATTTAGATAAGTTTTTATGGTTATTATGTCCTGACCTTGTATTCTATAACCAATATTTATCCTCCATTTCGCTAAGAAAATGTATGTATTGGCTCCTATGGTATTTTATATTAATTGTATAAACATTATCATTCTAATTGGAAGAAAGAATAAATTCATTAATGAAACTATGTACTAATAATTTATCATCATAAATTTCATAAGATAAGCATTCTCATATAATTTACTTATACTTATGAGCATTTTATTAAGACCTAAAATAATAAAATCATTGGAAATTAATTCTTTTTTATGAAAAAAATTATTACATATTTTGATAATCTCTCATTAAGCATTATCCATGAATGTTACTTTACCACCTTTAATCTTGAAAATATTCTAGAAGAAGTGTTTATTTCCAATCATATGACCAGAACATCCACTTTCTATGTACCATATATTATTTTTATTAGTACTAAAATTTTTCTTCTTAATAAAAATATTAGAATTTAGGAACCCAAACCTTCTTGGGTCCAGTAATGTTAGAAAAAATAATTTTGGGTAACCAAATTTATCCAACTTTGTTTTGGGAAAGTGAAATTTCCTTTGAAAAATATTCTTTATAAAAACCTAGTGATTGTAATATATTTAAAGAACAATATTTATTCCAGTTCCAACCACTTTAACACTTGGTGCAAAAGGAAAACTTTTTATAACAAGGCAATTTTTACTAAAAACTAGGTTTTTATAAGTATAACCCATCCCAATATTGTCACTTTAAGGATGAATTTGTTTCTATATTTTATCAAAAAAATTATTTCTAGTGGTAAAATTTGATAAAAGATTCTTCAAAGAAAAAATTTTATATTTTAGTTTTATAAATTAATTATTATCCTCATTTATAATAGTCTTAAAACTATGCTTATCAAAACTAGTTGTAAAAAAATTTTCTCAGAAACTAATTTCTCAAAATCTATAGAAATTTTATATTTTAAAAATATTTTTTTATCAAGATATTTAGAAATATATGATATTTCATTGGTCAAAACATTTATTCTAAAATTATTCTTATCATGTTTAGCTTCCGCATTATCGTGTTTTCTATAAATTTTACAACTCTAATTTTCAATAAGTTTAGAAAAATGAGAAACTTTATCATAAGAAGGTAAAGAATTATATTCATTAGCTGAGGAGTATTCTTCATCCAAAGATGTAGTATTTTTTATTTTAGGATAATTTTCACTTATGTACATGTTAGTAAGAGATTCAGCTATATGTACCTTATCCATGAGACAATGATTTTTTATAGGTAGATTAGAAAAAAGAACTATATACCTTTTCCCAAAACATTCATTATATGAAGAACATTCATAAGAATCACCTCTTATAGAACCCCACATATCAGAATCCATCATGAATTTATTTCCTTTAGACATGTATTACTTTTTATCATTGCTTTATGAATTCTATTCTTTTGTATCTTTCCTTTTTATCTTTTTACAATCAGGTCAGATATGTCTAGATTTCTTAATCTCATAAAAAATGACTTCTTAATCATTCTTATAACATTTATACTTATTAATGTTCTTGTATCAGGGGTGAAAATATTTCTTGATGACTATCTTATTCATCTTTCTTATATGATTAGCTAATTAATTTTTTAAATGTTTAGATAAATTTGAATCTGACTGAATAAAAACTCCTTATTTCTCAATGATTTCATAACTTTCTTAGCTAATTAAAAATTATAAGGTAAGATATATATTTTAGAAAAATCAAAACCACCATTTTTATTTTTCATTATCTCATAATATCTTTTGAGTCTTTCCTTGTATTTCATAAGGTTTCCAATAAGATCATCTAAAGTAATATTATTTATTTTTCTTATCTCATCCAAAACTATTATTTTGAATTTCCACTAATTGGTCATGACATTAATAATATTTTCAACTATAATTTCATCATTAAGACATTTTTCACTAACGAATTGTAAACTATTTAATATTTTCATGGACCTCTAGTGAATCTATGAAACTGATTCCTCATGTAAGAAATCAAAAGCATGGTAATTAACTCTTATCATAGATCACTTGGCCTAAGAACATTAGAAGTTCCAAAATGTGTAAATTCAATATTTTTACATATGCTATTTCTAGCTCCAAAATAATAAATCTGAATGTAAATACTTATTTTCATATAACACAACATTGTATTCCTTACTCTATAATTTAATTGATACTCATATTTTTCATGATGATTAAAATAAATAACTTCCTTATCAGGAAACGTATAATCACATGTAAGTATAAAAAAATTATCAACTCTAGTATTGATAAAAAAATATTCATCGTATCTCTCTATTACTCAAAGTTTTCACCATCAAGGATAGGTGGTATTCTTGGAATTAGAATGTCTATAGAACTTACATTAAGAACTTCCATATTAAAATAAATAGAAACTTCTTTTCTATGACATGTTGGTGTATAAAAATATATAAAAAACAAGTTTATAAAAATACATTAATAAATATTCTAGTTGATATAAGAAGTAAAAAATCAGCAAGTATAAGAAGTAGAACCTATTCTGATTCCAATTGTAGGATCAAAAGAGTATCTTTTGATGGTTAAACATATAATAGGAGGTGAATTTTAGTTTAAAAGACAATGTTTAAAATATTTAAACAAAAAAACCACAAATATTCTTAATGTAATTTTATCAAACATGGACTTAGACTGATTATCAATGTCATAAATCGGAACCAAATGATGGTCTGATTATTTCAGATATAATGTATCATAATCAAAATCAATCTGATTATATCAAAGTATATTTATTTTATTTGGTTTGATAATGATAAAACAATTTTTATTAGAAAGACAAGTATAATGACTAACTTTCTTTAACATGCACAGGGGAAAATAAACTTGTAAAAACAAGTAATAAAAAGAAATAGCGAATGACATACAAGATATTAAAAACATTAAACTCTTTTAACCATTAGAGTAATGTAGTCAATAACCTTGGATAAAGTTATCCAATATTTAATACTTATAGAAATGTCTATCTTTCTAAACCATGAAATCCCTTGATACGATAATAGGATTTTATCTATCTTTCTATCCCTAGAAGCCCTTGATACGACGATTAGCTCTATCTTACTATCCTCATAAGAACTCAATCCGATGGATCCGATTCACCATCTTTATATTCTCAGAAACCCTTGATCATCACAATGATTAGATACATATTACAATTACATAATTTCTTAAGGAAACAAATTGAAAAGGATACCATTGAATGAAGACTCTCTAACAATTACATTGAATATGAATGAGCGGTTCATGTATTGAAATATTCATAAGATAAATTAATCAACTAGTTCCAAATTATTCAAATGACTTGGTATTTATATGAATTTTACCAATGGTAATATTTTCATGTTTGTTGCATTGGACTTCAATACCTAACACTTGACATATCATAACGATTTAGTGTAACTAGATGTCTGATATTGTATTGCATAAATTTTTTCCTTATTTTTTTTAGTACTTAAAAGGGTGCAACACAAGTACTTCCCAAGAGGTCACCCATCCTAGTACTACTCTCACCTAAGCATGCTTAACTGTAGAGTTCTAATGGGATCTGGTGCATTACTGCTGGTTTGATCGCACCCATCGGTTTCTTTCCTATCTGATTCGTCTGATGTTGTATTGATTAACACCATTACTATGTTAAAGTCATTCCTTATAATAGAAACAAGTTTATGTACTATGATTACAAACATTGTTCAATACAATTGACTTACTTATCTATTGTCAATATGATTAATATGATTATCCCTTTGAGGTCCTATCCGATAATTCGGTACCAGAATCAGTATGCTTATTACAACTTTTTTTAATACTATATACAAGATAAAGTCTAACTACTGGTCTAATTAATGTTGAGTATGATAATCATAATCACACTTAATAGAATGATCATAATGAAAAATGTAATGTTTATACGCACAATAGTTTAAGATTTTTTTTATGTACGGTAAAAGATTATTTTTTCTAAAAAAACATACTAAAATACTTCAGACATAAAAAAGTTAGTAAACTTGTTTTATTAAATTGTTTGTGATTTCTAAAACAAAGTAATGGAAAAGTGAGAAGTAAAAATTTTGAATTAAAAAAAGGTATATTTTGGTTAGTGGGAAATTATTAAAGCATCTCCAATGTGTAAATGATAATAAATTGTGTTTGGGGATTAGATTCTAACACTATGAATCAATCCAAAGTTGATTATATTTAAAGAATATTGTGTACTCTAAGGAATGATCCAAGCTTGACCTCCAGGTCAAAGTAAAAATTGATCAAGTTTCTTATAAATTCAAAATTAATTAATTAATCAAATTTTCTGAATTTTTTTTCATGTTTTCAAAAAAACTAAGGGAGTAGGAAATATGTTGACTATGAAATAAAGATACTCTTCCATGGGCAGAGTTGTCATCATGGAGACAAATTTCATAAGTCATGGATTGAAATGGGAAAACCCAATATATTCTCCACTCTTATATTATATCCCATAGAATTAAACTAAAATGTTGTTAGATTAATAATAACTTAATATTAGTTAATAAAAATAGATATTACAAGCACAAAAAAATAATTAATTATTAGAAGAAGTTGATGTGCACCTTCTTGAAAGAGATCCTTATAAAAAACCTACATTCTTCAAAATCATTAAAGAGGTCAAATGGAACTTATCTATTTACAAAAACCCTCATAAATATATTAATAACATTCAAAAAGTGTTAAATTACTATTAAATAGAGTGTGGGGGTCTAGAGTTTTAAATTTCAATTAGAGTACATGAAATATTATACCTCAAAAATTTACTCCATATGGAGATATAATTTTGACCACATTCTAGCATAAACTATCTATCACTCAAATTTAATGAAATGATTGAAAATAATATCTTTATAATCTATAAAATTTTTATTCCAATATAACAATAGATCAATATGTTATATCCCCAATGGTGAGGTAAGGTCAAATTTTGAAAATACATCCCAACTATGAATTAATGACATTTTTTTACCCTTCAAATGCGGGATTCAAGATGGATGGTATAAATAAAAAATTCATTACAATTAATGAATACCAAGTCTACAAAATGTCACGTTAAATTTTTATAGAAAAACATTTTTATTATAAAAATAGTCAAGTAAACTTAAATGGGTAAAAAAATAATTTTCATGGAATTTAAAAATTCATGCGCAAAAAATCATTAATTCTTAAAATGAAGATCAATGTGAGAAAATTATATCAATAATTATAAACATAATATTTAACAAAATATTTTATTTTCATATTTTCTATTCTAATAACAGTCTTCAGTCCACATTTGAATTGACCCACTAGTGACACTTGATGGGTGCTTCATTCATTTTCCTTCTTGAAATGGAGTTCTTTGACTTGTGATGCTTGATTGATAAGAACCTTCAAGTTCTAAAGGATGTCCACTCATGAAGATGGATACAATACCTTTATCAAGGATTCCGAATCCTATTTACAATTATGGGCCTGCGATTGACTGAAGGTGAAAGAAATGTTGGTTTGGCAGGAAGAATCTCTTCTAATGCACCATGATTTTTTTTGTTGAGGTGATGAGATACCTATCTTTTTGTCCTTGATTTATCTTTATTAGGTCTATTCTCATTGCTTCATGTCACTTTCAGTTATTTTTTCTACTGGTGAAATCTCGTTGCTCCTTGTGTAAATGTTGTTCTCCTTTTTTTTAATTAAATTTTGAGAATTGTGGGATGGGTTTCCATCTTTCACTTCATTATGTTTAATAAAAAAACCCATTTTATCACTAGAAAATTACACTTTTGAGGAATGTCAGAAAATAATGTATCTTAACATTTATAAATACATGTAAGAAATATGATCATAGAAATAATCACTAAGAATAATTTAAAATTAAAAAAATTAAAGAATTCATTTTATAAAAAAATGTATCAAAAAATCTAGATAAATTAATGAAATAATTCTGGGTGAAATAAGTTATGAGTCCACCGTTCCATTAATTCACCACATGTTTGCATTCTAACCATTTCATACTTGAATCTACATCCTCTATGAAACATTTGTAGGTACCATAAACTTTTTTACTTACCTAATTTTATTTTACCAATCTTTTATTGCATAAGTTGAAATAAAATTCCAAAACCCTCTCACTTAAAAATTCCCAAAAGTATAACATTAAATTTTTGACCTAGATATCCACATGCCTTTTAAATTTTAACACTCCCATACTAATGGTGTTTTGTTTTGTTTTTAATTTTCTTAGGATGTAAAATTGGTGAATATCATGTATAGACACATGTGTGAATCTGGTATAATAATAAAATTAATTATAAGAGAAGAAATGATATAAAAAGACTATTTCTTAAGAAGAAAAAAGTTACTTACCTTTTTATACCATCAATTGGGTATTAAAAACTCACAAGTTATAATTTTATGTGATGTTTTGAAGAGATATTAAATGACAAAAGTATCCAAAAAACCCTTAATGAATAGTGTAAAAACCAAATAGATTTCATAAATACACAATCTACCACATCATTGACTAGATTTCATTTCATTTAAATCAACCAATAATGATAAAACCATTCCCATGATTATCAGGCTTCCCATGAGACTTGAAAAATATCACATTCATTTTTATATGTTTTAGAGAAGTAATGGGAAGGTGAAATAATTTTTTTCTATTTTTTTGTTTAGTTTTTTTGTTGAGTTTTGTTTTGGTAATTTAAAAACAATAATAATTAAAAAGGGAAAAATAAAAAATAAAAAAATCCTAAAGTGGCCACCAAAAATTTCATTCACAACCACACACTTACAAAGCTACATTTTTCTTAATTATACTCTATGAAATGATATATATACATGAAAATTATATTATAAATTAAAAAAATAACATTAAACTAAGAGTTTAAGGGACAACCTTATGTGGAGGAGATAATTGAGAAGGTAGATATTATCCATCAGGATCAATACATACCTATAAATATAAAAAAATAAATATTAAACATTATTTAAAAAAACTAAAGCAGTTTTTTTGGAATGTAATCTAGGGTTACATCCCCAAAATAAATGTATTTGTACCATAAAAACTAGATAGTAGTTAAAAATAATATGAAATATAAAAGGGGTTATGGATTCTTTATTTTGGACCACCATATCTTTATTGCTCCAATAATCCTCCAAAATTCCATAATATTCCTAAAGTCCCAAAATCCAATGATATAGATGTCCACATCCTCAATGACGCACTTATAGATAAATGGAGTTATAAAAAGAATGTAGGGTTTCCTCATATTCACTTCATCATAAGGAATGGTATTTTTCATTGGATGTTTAATAATAATTTCATGAAGTTTATCATATCTTACCTAGGATTTAAAAATTGGTTTTGTACTATATTCCATGTGTATTCATTTTTCAACATGTTCCTCATTGAATTATATAAAAGGTTCCTCCTTCATTTATTCTAAATGCACCACATCTTGAGTTCTCTCCTCTTTAACATCTAGAGCATAAAACAATTCTATTGACATAAAAATTTTAAAATAAAAAATATTAGATTCAAATTTATCGTTGGAAATATAAAAATTGTTTGTGTCAAGGTGTGTGAAATATCTTGCAAATTCTTCTGTTGTTATCTCTTTTTATTTAATCAGGGATTTTGGGAAACAATTTTTAGAAAGGGTAAATAGTGAGATTTTTTTTTCAAAGGGTTCTCCATCACTATAATTTTATCATAAAAAATATGAAAACAAATTATTCTTTATCCTCCTTATGTATTCTACATTTTTATTCTCTATTTATATGAAGTAATATTGGATGAAAGTGTTTATCTTAGTAATTTGGATCTTCAATTCCACCATTTGACTTCTTGAGATAGGAAATTAAAAAAATTAATCTATCCAAATCTACTGTAACTAACCATAATTTAAAAGTTATTGTTCTAATTATATTGATGGAAAAGATAGGGTATGTACTTTTTTTGATACATCAGACATGAATCATGTGGTTGGTTGTATTTTTATACGTTTCTTTTTGTTACCCTCCCATATTCCATTGCATTTTTGTTGTTGTGTGGCATATGAGCATTTTTTTGAAATTAAAAAAAAAATAAGTTCATATAATAGAGTTAAGGTTAATTATCTATTATCAAAATGATACACATAAAAAGGGATTGATGAAAACACATTCCTTCATGATAGTTGTTCCCATTCAGTGAGCGTTGTCGCATGAAAAATTAATATATTTATGATTTTTACCAAGTAAAACATTGAGGATAACCTAAATAATTCTGATAAATATTAATTTAATAAAAATATCCAACTTTTTTTTTTGATAAACGCAGCAAATAAATGAAAAAAATACCCAAATATATGGAATTTTGGTTTGATTTCTGAATAAAAGGAAATAAACAAGGAAAACATTTCTTTAAAAAACACAAATATGAGAATACATAATTGATCTAATCTACCACTTAATTATTCATTTATATTTATCCATTTTTTTAATTTCAATTAATTATGATCCCCTAATCTTATAAACCCTAAAAACTTATGAAAATTTATATGACTATAAAGATTAGAGTAAATGAACCATTTGTGTAATTTGAGACTTTCAATTATCTCATCGTAGCTTTTTTATGGTCCAACAGCCAAATTTTGTTTAGTTGATGATAATGTGGGATATTTAACCTAGAAATGATAATTAATTTTGTTTTGGGATTACATATGAATCATATGATTCTATCTAATAATGATTATATTTAGAGATTATAGTTATGTTCTTATGAATCATACTAGGATGGCCTTACAGTTAAAATGAAAATTGAATGAGTTCCTTATAAATTCAAACTCAATTAATTGATAATAATTTATGAATTATTGTTATTTAGTGGATTAAAAATATACAAAACAAGGGACTAGTGATTATATTAATTTTGAATATAAATTGTTGTTCCTTAGTCCGATTTGTCACGAAGGAGACAATTTTTATAAGTAAAGGATTGAAAGTGTAAAACCCAATCTCTTATCCACTTTTATATTCCTGCCCAAAGAAGTAAAATAAAATGATGTAGGAAGAAGTGTGATGAAACATTATTAATTAAAAAGAGAGATTACTTGTGAAAAAATAGAGAAACAAGAAATAGAAGTAGAAAAAGAGATCCATTTTGGTAGAGGTCCTAGATAAAAGTATTCATTATTCTAAATGGCTATAGAGGTTCAATTGAACTAATATCTTCAGGAACATGATCACATAGTTAATTAATATTCATTTACACCCTTAAAACAACTTTATTAAATTGGGTTTTCATTGAAAATAAAAATTTAATACGAAATTGGACATAATTATTTATTAAAATATTTTTTTAACACTATTAAAATGTGATATTTCACTAATTTTTAGGATTTTGTTATAGGTTTAGGAGATTTGGATAGCCCATGATGGAATTCAAGCAAAGTGAGCTAGACTGTATAGGACACAAGAACCCATATGGAATTAAACACACACTATAAATAATCCATACATCCATTTGGGATAAATTGTTGTTAGGTGATCCTAAATTCAGTGGGATACAACTCTTCTGAAGACACCCAATACCAATTCATCCTTTTAAGGTCCCAAAAGAAAGAATATGTCCAAGAAAAGGAATGTACTCGAATTCAAAAGTGTGGTTTTATATTTTTTTCACATCTTGGGTTATAGTATTCTAAATGATTCCAAATTTTTGATGTAGGCATTAAGGAGGTGAGATAAAAACCATTATGTTTTCTCAAAAATGATATAAGGTTTTCTACCTTCCCAAAACCATGGGTCAAGTGGTTTCTCAAAATCTTGGTGCCCAAAACTAGCTTCCACTTTTCCTAGAAATTGAGACCTTGGGCACCCCATTTGAAAGTTCAAACATAGAGAAAATCTCTTCTATTTTGGATACAAAAAAGTCCTCTCCTTAGATAAGAAGTTATAGAGGTCCCTATCCTCATAAGGGGATGAATGATGAACTCAAAGTACCACCTGAGCATCCTATCCTCTTGATGACGAGTGAAATGGTAGACGATCATTTTCATGGATCTACACACACTTTCTAGGGAGTTCCAACACTTTTTATTATACTGGTATGTGTAATTTGTGTGTGAAACATTTAATTGATGTTTTATCTTAATAGTATTCTTTTTTTAATTCTTTTTTTGAGTTCAATCAAGTGAAACACTTTTTATCTCAACACCAATTGGGTTGAGATTTAATGTGGGAATATTGGGTTGTTCCAATTGGAAAACAAAATAACCCCCTTTATCTCACAAATACATGAGATATAAGTATGGTTTGAAATATCTCACTATATTATTGTGGTCCAAAACTTGACAACATGATTTTTCTATCAATTGGTGGTTCATTATGCATCATTTTAAGAGGCAATAGGGGAATCAAGATCGTAACAACCCTCAACCAAAGTATTCCTTTAAACCATGTTTATTTTTTAAAAAAATGAACATGCCAATATGTGTAGTGAACTTGAAATTACCCATGTCTCTCATAATTCTAAAAACATCACCTTTGTTGGTCAACTATTAAACTCTTTAATTAAGTCATTTTATCTTTAAAACTATTTTCAAAACCACACCCTATTTTAGTAATTATTAATAATAATACACACTTTTAACATACAATGATAATTATGAGATTAACTAGAGTCTTCCCTATGCTATAAATACACTTTAAAAGAATAATCAATTTAATGTGTCAGTAAAATGAAGTCAAAATTTTTACATCATTGTCGGGGATCAGTTTTGTTTTTAGTGTTTTTTAATAAAAATATTTTTTATTTTGTAATTATTTTTTTCACTTATCTTATTCCTTTGTTTTTTAAGTTGTGATCTAAAACAATCATTTTGTAGGCCTAATTCATGATATGTTCTTCATCAAAGGAACAAATTCCATTCAAAAAAATTAGAGAGGGTATTACATCATCGACTCTAAGATGCAACAAATAGTCAATTAAAGGGGGACACACAAATCATCAAAACACTTATTTATCCTTTTTCTTCTTCTAAAACCATCATCAAGACTAAAATAAATATGTATAATATGGCGGATAATAATCAGACAATAAAAGAGATAACCTCTTCTAATGTATAGATCCATCCCACATATATTCAAATACTAGGTGAGCCACCTAATTTTGAAACATATATAAATAGATTCTATAAATAAATACCAAAAAACCTATGGCAATGACTCAGAAACCACTCTGATGTTTGGGCTATTAATGTCCGTCTCGGTCTTGAAAGTCCTCCTAGAAACCTAAAAATTAGTTTTTATATATGTAAGGTGATAATAACACGTATACTTGGTAGGTTTATACCTAAGGTCTCTCATGCACACATGAAATGAGAAAACTAATGCACCAGTGGAAAAACAATAGAACCAACATGCACCTAAACAAGTCAACTAACCATTCTCATCCTCACTGTGGCACACTCACCAAACAACGCTTCCAATATTGTAATATTATAAGAATAATATCGATAAAGGGTATCATACACTACTTTCCCACTAATTTTCCACACTCATACCCCAATGTAATGTGTCTTAGCACTCTCATCCCTTTTGTAATAGTCATTCTTGAAGACACTCATTCAACCACATCATATCTTAGCTAAAAAACCAAGGAAACCACATCATACCATTAACCCTGTGTAATATTTCATCACATCCACACCCTCCCATTACCACTTCTATATAACCAAAATAGTAGGTTATCATGAACATGAAGTACATAAACCTCATTCCATCCTCCTACCATGCATGACCCCCACTATGAATCACCTCATCCTCTCATCAATCTTTTCCACTAATTCACTTTTGACTTCTATCCATTACAACTCGTTCATATCAATATTTCCTAGAAGAGATAGTGGGGAAGAGGAGGTATCCATCCATCCTCACCATCATGGATTTTTGGTGAAAACACCCAAAACCCAAAACCTTTTGGCATTAGTGTAAATAAGAGACTCGAGTGGGGTGCGTAGAGAAATCATATAAAAAGTATATTATATATAAATAACACACAAGACCAACCTAGGGGTTCACAAAAAGATAACTAACATATCTCACTACATCATCACAAGGTATCACAACCTCCACCATAATTGTTTCTACCTCTAAATACCCCACACGACATAAGAAATCCACACACACAAGCCACAATCCATATTTCCTTTTTGAACAACCCATTTCCAGATTTTCTAATTACCAACTATATTCATTTAGAAATCTCATTCATTTCATATTTAAACCCATCTAGTTCATTATACATTCCATATGCTACTTTATTTACTACATTTTATTTTCCACCTCTGATCATTCATATTTCAACAATTCAAGTTCATTCCATAACTATCAATCAACTAAATAATAAAACATACAACAACCCATCCATCGCATGCCAATAAGCCTCGCTTCACAACCATCCCATATCAAAACCAACACACATCTCAACTTCAAAAAATTAAAACCACTACACATCATCACTTTAGTTTTAACAAAGGGATTTCATCATAATCATTATTTTCAAGGGTAATCTTACAAAAATTTGAGGTTCCATGTGCAATAAAATTATTATATAGATATAGGTTATTTTATTTTTCATTCATAGTGGGTTTAATTAAATAGTCCTAATAAAACACTAATATCAATATGAGTCAAAAGAGAAAATCAGCAAATATGAGAAACTATATAAGAAAAATCACTAAAAAAAGTGAATCTCATGTGATTTCCTCTCGTGCCCCTTTAATTTAAATTAATCTAGTAAATTATCTTCATTAAGTCAATATATTCCATTTACCCAAAGAAAAATCATGATATTCCCACATGTATATCTAAATAATTATAAGTTAAAGGATCCCCTATCTCAATTTAACTTTTAAATAGAACCACCACTCACAAGGAAGAAATAAGAGATCAATTCTTAAAAATATTGAAGGAGAAATTTCCAAAACCTACCCACAGAAATCTATCATAAATCCATACTCAACATACAACCAAAACAAAGCCTCCTACTATAATGATCCTCCTGAAAAGAAAAAACTATGAAGAATAGGGAAAGATAAGAGGGGAGATCATGTTGTGATCCATAAGAATTGATCCAAAAATCCAAGGGGTTAAGCTTCACAAAGGAATGGATGAATAGGGCTAGGGAGGTCTAGAAATCACCTGGAGATCAAATGAAGAACAAAATAATTGAAACAAAGGAGGTCAAGATCCCATTTTATAAGTGAAGTTTACTAGACTCCACCACAGCAATATGAATAGTCAAAACACCTATGGTGGGTTTAGTTAAAGGGATATCAGAATCTCCCTTGGTTGTTCCCACTTTTTAAACTTATTTTAAAAAACAATATTTGACATCCACCATGGATTGGACTATGGAGTAGTCCAAGTGGTGGTGCTTCTTCCTTCATTTTTCACATCTAGACACCACGTCATGGTGCCAATTACCTAGTAATTTTACCCTCACCACACCCAAGGCCATGGTGTAGTGAATGCCACTTCCACATTTTGTAAAGGTGGTCCTCCAAGGCACCATGCTTAGAACCACACCTTTCACTAGGAATTTTTATGCCACCTGTTTTACATAGGGTGGGATCTCAACCAATATACCTTGAACCATTCCCACCACCAAGGTGTGGTGACCCCCAGAATGGGTTAAATCCATTTACTAGCCTCTATAACACTCCCAAACTCCACCTAAGAACCACCAAGACCTAATAAACCACAAAGTAAATGTTGGTAAGGTCTAGACCATTAATTCATATACCTCTCAAACAACTATCATCCTAGAGAATCAAAACTAAACCCAAAACATGGAAAATATGGGGATCTAAACAACCATCCCATGAGATACCTCCTAGGGATATTATTACAACTAAAACTCTAACTCCATCTCACACCATCCTCAAACCACATTTTTTCACACAACCATATACACCACAATTTAAAAATCTATATAAATTTATAAAAAAAACTATCAAAACTATCACACAACACTACCCAAGCACAGAAATAAAGGAAGCACACCCTCTATATCAAGATATTTTCTACTTTGGGAAACACTGACTTGCCTGCATGGTTTTAAAAAGTTTCATAGTATAATAAAACTTCATTGGGAAGGGTGGTTCCCCTTATTCATATGCTAGAATCCATAACACACGTCATTAGAAAGGTAAAAATTCACATTTCATAAATTAATAAAATCCAGGCATCACATCATCAAAGAAAAACAAAATAAGGAAAAACTTAAAATAACTTAGGGTACTAGTAACACATCTATTTATCATGCTCCCAAGTACTCTCCTCCAAGCCACCATGCCTCTATAACTCATAAACCAAAGGAATGGTTCATCCATGTGGAACCATATCTCAAAGATCCTAGATCTCTACAAGTCTCTCTATAAACATCATGCCATACTTGATATCCAACTCTCCCCAGTCCATGACATGGAATTCATCATGAAGATTTAGATGGTACTATGATATGTGGAAGACATCATGGATCCTATCCAGCCACTCTTGTGTTCTCTATAACATATCAAGACAGAGAACATATGACTCGGAAATCTTGTTTCATCACAGTGGGGATCAACATGGCCTCCCATACAATGCATAAAATAGGGCTATACCGATAGATGAGTGGTAGATATTGTTATAAGAGAAATCAACCAAAGTAAAGATCTTTTTCCAGGATCTACCAAAGTCCAAGATTCATTCTTGAAACATATTTTCTAGTGTCTAGATGGTCCACTCCATCTTCCAGTTTATCTGAGGGTAGAAAGTAGTGGTAAAGTGCAACTGAGTGCCAAAAGTGTGTTGTAATCCACTCTAGAATATCTAGGTAAAACAAGAATCCTAATTCAAGATATTGGACCTAGAAACTCCATGAAACATCAAAACCTCATCTAAATACTCCTTGTCAAAACATTAATGGAACTAAACTACTTGATTGGTTGTAAGTGAGACAACTTCATCATTTAATCCATGAGTACCGAGATAGTATTATATCCTCCCTAATATTAGGGTAATACTATGATGAAATACATCAATATTTCAAACCAATTCCACTTGGGTATATCTAAGGGTTGAAAAAAACCACCAAGAACATGGTGTTCTGCCTTTACCTTCTAGAAAAATATACACCAAGCCACAAACTCTATCACTACTCTTTTTATCCCGCTCTGCCAAAACTACTTCCTCGACCCACGGTACATATTAGATACTCCTAGGTGAACCACTATAATTTATTTGTGAAACTCATAAAGGAAACCCCCATGCATCACCGTTGAGACAAACAACCTCCCCTAAAATAACATCTAGTTCTGACTATCCTCTGACCATCCCTCTAGGGAATCACCATAGCCAACATGATCATGATCATCTCTTCCTATGAGTCTCCTCACTGTGCCTTATCCAATTGAATATCCTATATTGTGTATGAGTTGTATTTATTTTTAATGGTTGTTATTTCTTATCAATGGTGGTCAGTGAAATAGTAAGATTTCATTAATTTCAATATGTTGAAGAATTTATAAATAAAGAAGTTTTTTAAGTATACAAGATATCTATGATTGATGTAATATTGATTGGATGAAAGGATGAAGAAATTAATAAATTCTTATTATCTTAAGGTAGTTATTTTGAAGTCATTTAGTTTGTTACTCTGATGATTATTAAACTAATATTTATCTCAAAGACTTGTGTCAATGGTTACATATTGTTTAAAACAATGAAAAAATATGATTAGATGATGAATAGATCTTTGGAATTGATATTCCAAAAGTAGAATTGAAGATCATGAAATATATCTATTATTGCATGAGGATATTTATTATGATGGAAATTAAGAAGAATTCCATGCAATATTTTATTATTTCATGTATATTATTTTTTTAGGCTAGGAAAATATTCATTTTCATGAAGAATATTTGAAGATGAAGTTAAGATTATGGTTATCATTTGTATTTGTAATTTCACATATTTCACATAGATATTGTTTATAAGTGTTAACCAAAAATTAGGTTCAACCATCTTCCAACTAGTCAGCGACCACCTCAACCACATGTGGGACCCTCAAGTTGACCATGTGGGTGGAAATTGACCTAGATATCCATACATTGTAGAAGGATAAGTGTGAGAATATCTCCCACATGGAGCATATAGGTGGGTGCATAGGGTTCATGCTAATAATGCACATGGGTGCTCATGGACTATGTAGTGGGGTCGTGCATCCCATATGGGCATGAGGTGCATGTGTTGTGGGTTTTGATCCCCCACTGCTAGCTCAAATCAATAGAGACATGGGATCATTAATAAAGTGAACCTCAACCATATCAGGGATCAATGTGGAATGGAAAAGTGAAGTGGGTTACTTTGCTAAAATGATAAGGACATAATGCGTCTATATGATCTAAAGCGATCTGATGATTGTTGATCCTCCATATAGTCATCCTCTTACTCTTGTCATGAGAGCTACTTGACTCCGATCTTTCGATTATTATCCACCAACGATGATCAGTCCATGCATTGAGAATCATCTCTAATGATTGAACCGTTCTTTCATGATCATTCCATTTGATCATCCTAGAGAATCGAACAAGATTGACACATTATGAAACTTCATTTTCATGAATAAAATTGACACTAACAAGAATTATATGAAAATAAATAAGAATGTTCATGCTTCCATAATGCATGAGGGAGTTCAAGTTTAAAATAGCACATGATGTGCATCTCATGCATGTGATCTTATTCATCACGAAGGGTGTAACACCATGTATTTTGGTGTAATAATACTTGTGAAATTTTGAAGGATTTGGGTGATACAAAATAAATGACTCAAAATAATTATTAGAGCCTTGATGTGACATAAAAAGCATAGGACTAAGGTGGTGTAAGGCAGTGAGACCTTTCCTACAAATATCTGAACATCCAAGCCAAGAGTAGGTGTTTCCACTCACGTATTTCTTTGAGAACTATTATTTTTTATAAAATAGAGTATTAATACATTATTGTTAAGTGAATAAGGAAATGATATCCTTGATCCTCTTGGGATACATGAATATGGTAGTTCTATACACTAATTATCACAAAGAAGAAGTCCCACTAACACTTGACTTATGTTAGAACACCCTCGATGTGTTTCATGAAGAACTGATATTGCAAGATAGTTCTTGAGTTACTTACACCCACTATTCTTTATATATAACTAGTTCTGTGAATATTTTTATACTTTTTAGAAGAAGTAAATTCATTAAACTATACAATAACACAAAGGAGAAACTTTGTACACACACTTGGGAGAAGGCAGTGTGAGAGCCTATGTCCAGATATCTGATTCACATGAAGAGAATCAGTTACATTATGCTACTTATTAATGATCACATGTATGTGAAGAAAAATAAAATTCATGATCTCATAACATAAGGAAACATGTGAAATAGATTGAATAAAATAGAAAGATTCGTGTATATACAAACATACATGAGAATTGGTGAAGATAAAGATACAGAACCCCGATGCACATAAAATAATAAATAAAATATTAAGTTCTGAGGTTTAAAAATTTAAATAATACCCATGAGTATTTTATTACACATGTATAAAGATTGATAAATACACGTGTGATATTATTTTCATAAATAGTTTTCATTTAATTTGAGACTGAAGCCGAGAAAAAAATTATAAGACGTCATGTCTGGGTTTAAATGAATTAAGTTTGTGTAAGATCATTATTATATGAATTAATATTAAAAGTGTGGTGAAATTCAATTGAATAAATATTTTATTAACTAATAATAACAAAGGTGAACTGATACTACATTCATTATTTCCAATTGTATCGAAGAAAAAGAAATTATTGTGATAACATTAAGCTTATCTTTCATTGTTTCAGTAATCAGAAAGGAAGTTTGTGGTTATAACAAGAAGAAGAATGAGATCTAGTGTGATCTATTTTTTACCGAAGAAGATTTAGTGACTAATTTAATAATTTTTTATTATCACTTGGGTCAAAGAATAATTTTTAGATTATCAGTCCATAATATATTCATATTATTGTGACCAAAGTTAAAATAAGAAGAAGTGTAGCTTTTTGTTTGATTTTGTGAAGAATAAGAATAATTTCTTACCTGATACTATAAAAGTAAAAATTGGAAGAACAAATCAGCACAATGATATCCATCATAAGTATCAATAGGTTTAATAATTACATGGCATTACAAAAAACCTTAATAGGTGAAGACTATCTTTAGAGGTAGCATAAAGAACTATCTAGGAGATGTAAAACTTTCACTATCATTTGAATATAGTGAAACTCAAGTGAATGGTTATTACTTTATTATTGTAACCATAATTAAAGTATTATTTTTAGTGGTTGTGTGGTTGGATTATTTCCAGACTATACTAAGGACTAGATACTCTTATTGAGTAGTGAACCTTGTAAAAACATCATGTGTTATCCTTTACTACTTTCATATACTTTCATGTGATAAGAAAAAGATAATAAAAGAATCAAGATCTTAATAGTTTTAAGAGGTAAAAGTGATAAAATTTATAATTGGTGAAAAATTTTCCTTCACTGATTCATCCCCCCCCCCCTTAGTGTTGATTATATCCTAAAGTGTTCCTATCAATTGATTTCAGAGGTAATGTTATCCTATATTTGATTCTATACTTTTCAATTATACTCTTTTAATTATTTGAGTTTCTTTCCTATGTTAAATAATGAAGTGTGTTTTTAGTGAATATTCAGTTATTTGTGAGTATAATTATATTT
Source organism: Viscum album (assembly GCA_963277665.1). NCBI lineage: Eukaryota > Viridiplantae > Streptophyta > Magnoliopsida > Santalales > Viscaceae > Viscum > Viscum album. The sequence goes on from OY728148.1 coordinate 1,611,618,475, forward strand.
CTACTAAGACTATAATGAACAAAAGAAATAAAGGGAAAATAAATTTGACTAAGATATCCATATTTCCTAAATAATAGGAAGTATAGGTATCTTAGTTCCTTTATAACAATAAAGAAATATCAAGCATGGAAACTGAATATAATGTGTCTCAGGTTTCCACAAAGGAGATGGGCGGTCTTTCCATCTTAATTGATCAAGAGGTATGTGTTATTTTCTTTCAAAATAGTTCTCAAGATGAATATTCTAGAAGCATTGGTGATGATTATCAATCTAAAACTTATCAAGATATATCAATTAGTGTATTGAGTGTTATTTTTAATTGTGTTCTCAAAGAAATTATATCTCTTATTTGTGGAGTGTTTCAATGTATGCAGGAAAATATCACCTAGCAAGAAAAACAAATAAATTATTTAGAAAAGGCTTTATAAGAAAAAATTATAGAATGTTTAAAGATCTATAGATAGGAAATATCCTTTTAAATTAAAAAGAGGGGTCTTGAAATAAGTGCCTCAAAATGGATCAATGATGTTTGTGAGAAAGATGATCTAGAATAAAAGATCCATGCACTTGAAGAGAAATTGAAAAACAACATTGATGTCAGGGATTTACTATTGGAATAAAAATTCAAGAAGACCAAAGAACTTGACTCTTTTTTACAACAAAAATAAACTTCATGAAGAGTAAGAAAAAATAATGAATAAGGATTTTTAATAGAATATGATTATGATTAGAGATCATAAAATCATCCTCAATATGAAATGTCTAGAATTATAAGTTTAGTTGTCCAATATTGAGATGACACATATTGAGACTTCATGAAATTAGTATATAGTTGTTTCTTCTACTCAATGATAATTAGAAAATTATAATGTTAAAAATCTCCCACATGTGATAAAAAGATCATGAATTCTTTCAATGATCTATCTTAAGAAGCTATGAAGAAAGAGGTACTATCCATGCCATATTGTACTAATTTTTCTAAATCTGTTTCCATAAATAGTACAGGTTGGAAAAAAAACCTAAAAAATTATGTATGAATAAAGGTGATGAAAATCCTACCACCATGACTAGGGTGGGTAGAAAAAATAGTGTGGAAGATGGTTCCCCACAAAGATCCTGAAAATCTATGAAGAAGACTGAGAAACTTCATACAGAAGAAATAAAAAGATCAATACTTGTTGGTCAATGTTGGTATTGAAATATATTTGGTCATTGTACACAATATTTTAGGTAAAATAATTTAAATACTAAAGCATAAATATATCCCATGTTAAGGGGGGTCAAGCTAGAGAAGAAGAAGAAACATCCATAGGTTAATAAAAATATGTATACTATAAAAAGATTTGAAAATATTGAAAATATCTATGATGTATGAAATGATGGTGGTCAAAACAATGATTTATTCTCATCTAGACATGTATCTAAAGATGTTAATAAAATAATACCACAAAATTTAATAAATAAAGAAGAAGAAACTTTGGTAGGAAAGCAGAATAATGTTGTAAAAAAAGTTCTCCCAAGAAGAATGGTAATAAGACCTTTGATTATAAATTCAAGAATTTTAATAGAATTGATTAATCCAAAATAACTACTAATATTAATAGAACTTATAAGAATTCATGTGTAAGATCCAAACTTACTTCCAATGTTCCCAATGAAAAGTTAGTTATCTAGAGAGAAGATTTGGAAATAATGTGGAAATTAGAATATGCACAAGCTAAGGCCAATGAAAAATAAAAAGAAATGATTACACATGATGAATATAAACTACATGAGAGTTTGTTAACAAATGAAAAATATTTTATTAAAAAAGTTATGTGTGATATATGTAATAAAGATAGACATATTTCAAAATGTTGTTTAACCATTCTACCAGAACAAGAAGTAGTCTTTAAAAGGGTTAATAACGCATCATCCAAGGAGGATGTTAAGAAGAAAAATTCTCTACACAAAGCATATGTGAATGTAAAGAGATTCATGCTTCACCAACATAAATTAGAATTGAAGTTAATATGTACAATCATGAGTACTAGAGGAAATTGAGAAACTTGGTTGAGAAAACCATCTCAACCTTTTTGTTCACATTAAAAAGAAATTAGGATCCACCTTATTCCCTTCATATTTTTGTATTGTATTTGTGATTATAATGTAGAAAATTTAAGGCGAAGAATGTTCTAGGGGGCTGATAACTAGTGAGTGTTTTCAATTCTTGATAGTGATTCTAAATAAATCATCATCCTTGAATGATTCCTTAATTGGTATCCAAATACAAATATGATAGAGGGTCATCCTTGATGAAATTGAAGAGTGTGTTGTCATATATTGTACATAAAGGATAAATAATACCCCATCTTGATTTGATCTTATATTTTTCATTATAAAGAAAAAGTATTTAATAATATCATCCTTGGTGAAGCTGTAAAAGTTTTATAATATGGACAGTCACAAGATGAATATCCATATTGGTGTATTCTCTAAATTTTAACATCTTAAAATATATTCTTTAAGAGATTCACCATTATGAGGATACTAAAAAAAATTTACCTTGAGGGGGAGAAAAAATAAGAAATATGAAGTTTCTTCTAGAATCATTACTTCAATTGATATCAAATCTAATCATTCTAGAATGTGCCTGAAGATCATGTCATTAGTAAAGGTGTGTTTTTCATAATCTCTCATCCTTTGTTATCAAAAATAATAAACTTAATACAAAGAGGTTTGAATGAATTAATCAATTACATAAGGAATTTGTAAATATGGAAGTGCTCCAAGGTTGTTTATCATTCTTGTTTCACTTTAATGTTTTTGATATGTTAGTTGAAGTGAGTGCAAGAGTTTTTGGTTTATTTTTATTACAAAAGTTTCATATCAAATTTAGTATCTTCAACCTAAAATAAAAGTGAATAACCCTTGAAGACAAGAATATGAGTTTTCATTTCATGAGGTTTCAAAATCAATTATTAAAGTATAGCTCTATTGTATAAATTAAATACTATTTTTTTTCTACACCGTGCATGGATCACATAGACTTAAAGTGAAATAATGGATAAAAAATTTCTTAAGTATGAACTAAAACCCTTTTCCCATGAAATTTTTATCTCTTGTCAATAAGGTGGGGATAAAGTGAAATTAAAGTTTGGAAAATTAAATGGGAGAGATTCAGATAAGGGAATACTCATTTTAAATATACTTTTAAGGTATTACCAATAAATACAAATGGGGGATTGAAGAGCCCACTTTTTTGTATGAGTTGTATTTGTTGTCAATGGTTAAGGGGGATATTAAAGACCCAACTTTGTGTATGATTTGCATCTTTATAAATGGTTTTTATTCGTTTTTAATGGTGTTCAATGAAATAGAAATATTTAATTGGTGTCAATGTGTTGAAGAAGTTAGAAAGAAATAAGTTACTAATGTATCCAATATATCTAAGCTTGATATAATATATCTTGGATAAATGGATGGAGAAAGTAATTAAGTCTTATTATATTAGGGTTTTTTTTTGAAGACTTTGGGTTTATTAGTCGAATGATTATTGAACTGATATTCATGTCAAATACTTGTTTCAAAGGTGACACATTTCATATAATAATGAAAAAAATTGATTGGATGATAAAGAGATATTTAGAATTGATATTCCAAAAGGTGAATTGAAGACCATGAAATATATCTATTATTGTATGAGGAGATTTATTATTAAGGAGACTAAAAATAAATCTATTCAATATTTTATTATTACATTTGTTTTATTTTCAAGGCTATTAAAATCATAATTTTCATAAAGAATATTTGAAGATTGAGTTAAGAGTATGGTTGGAATTTATATTTAGAATTCCACATATTTCACATAGAGATTGTTTCTAAATGTAAACCAAAAAATAGGGACAACCATCTACTAGCTAGTTAGGGACCACCTCAACCACATGTGGGACCCTTAGGTTGACTACGTGGGAGAAAATTGACCTGGATAGAAAACTATGTTGGTAGTAGAAGTGGGATCATAGCTCTTGCATTGAGTACACAGGTGGGTGTGCAGGGGGCATGCTAAGCGCATGCATGGGAGATCATAGACCGTGTAATGTGGTGGCATGGCCTATGCGTGTGTGATTTTCATGTGTTGTGGATGTTGATCCCCCCACTACTATCTTGAATCGATAGTAGCATGGGATCATTAATAAAGCATGCCTCAACCGCGGTAGGGATTGATGTGGGATGGTGAAGTAGAGAAGGTACTTTTATTCCACTAAAATAATATGTACTAACATATTCATATGATCTGAAGTGATCTAATGATCACCAAGCCTCCACATAGTCATATCCTTCCTCCCAGCACAAGATCTACTCAACTCTGACCTTTCAATTATCATCCACCACTAGTGATCAGGCCATGCACTAAGAATCGTCTTCAATGATCGAACCAATTTTTTGTGATCATACCATTTGATCATCCTAGAGAATATAATAGGATCGAATCATTATGAAAATTTGTTTTCATGGATAAAATTTACACTTCCAAATAATATATGGAAATACAAGAGGATGTCCATGCATCCATAATACATGAGGGAGTTTGAGTTTAAAAGAGAACATGATATGAATCTCATGCACGTGATCGTATTTATCATGAATTATGTAGCTCCATGATTTTTAGCATAAGAATACTTGAGAAATGATGAATGATTCGGGAGATATAAAATCAATGACATCGAATAATTCTTGGATCCTTGACACGATATAAAAATTGGATGACTAGGGAAGTGAAAGGTAATGAGACCTTGCCTATAAATATATGAGCATCCTAACTAAGAGTAGGTGATGCTACTCACGTGTTTCTTTGAGAAATTTTTTTTTATAAAATAGAATATTTATGAATTCTTGTTATGTAAATAAGCTAAGGATAGGTATGATCCTCCTAGGATATGCGAAAAGGGGAGTTCCATGCACTGATTTTCATGAAGAAGAATACTCATGGACACTCGACTTGTGTTAACACACACTCGAACTATTTCATGAAGAAATAATATTGTGATCCAGTGCTTTAGTTACTAACTCCCACTATGATTCATGAATAACTGGTTCCATAAATCTTTTCAAGATTTTGTAATTAAGTTGATACACACAACTATACTATTGTGTGATGGAGAATCTTTGCACACTCACTTGGGAGAAGGAATTGTGAGAGACTATATGTAGATATCCAATTCATGTGAAGAGAACCAGTTGCATTGTGATAATTGTTCATGATTGAACATGATCTCCTCCTCAGCGGAAAATGCTTCCTTGGCTTCAGACAAGGCGATGGCGCAGGCCCGGCGGCTTCAACTTCGGTCTCCTCTTTGTAGTGGCACAAGTATCCCTGGTGAAGGCAAAAGATCTGGGTTTTCTACTGGTCGACACGATGCTTTTGCGTGTGGGAGTAGTCGGGGGATTCTCTTTGGCTTCGGCATCCATACTGGACTAGATCTGGTCAGATTCGGTGCTTGGAGGGGTGACGGTGCCTCGGTTTACCCTCAGTGGTCCTAGCGACATGACGGTGTGCATGGATCGACGGCGGTGGAGTGGATCTGGCTCATCAGGTGGTCATGGTGACGGCGTGCGCGGGCTACGGTTCATGGAAACGTTGCGGGTGGTCACGGGTAATTTGGGCGGGGATCGGTGTGGTGATGTGGCTCTGTGGCAGTGCGGCGGGCTGATTTCTGTGTGGTGGTGTGGCAGTGCCACGTTGAGTGGTGACAGGCGGAAATTGGTGGCGGGAGCATCTAGCTATAGTGTGTATCTCAAAGGATATGGATGGTGATGGGATGAAAGTGGTGTCGTTCCCTTCTAGGGTTTTGATTTGGCTATGGCCGATGGTTTCCTAGGGTCCTGGGTGGGATTGATGGACTTTTGTGTGGATGTGAACTGCTGGTTGTGGCTCTAGTAGTGGTCGTGACTTCTGATGTAGCTTCGGTTTTGGTCTACAGTGGTGATGGATTCTTCGGCTATTGGCTTGGTGGTGGCTGTGATGGCAACAACGGCTCGTGGTGACCCTTGGTGGCTAGTATGTCGGATGCCATGGCAGTGGATAGGGTTTCACTGTGGTATTTGTTTTTTTGGGCCATGGCCATTTGGAATTGATTTGTGGATTTTTTTTGTTTTGCACTATGTATTTCTAGACTTTTGTCTCTTGAACCTATGGTTGTTTGCCTCTGGCCTTTGGGCATATAATGGGTTACCCTCTCCCAGTTAAAAGGGATCTTTTCTTTTCTTTTAATAAATAGGGCTCTTCCCTAAGCTTTCCGAGTATATACAAACATACATGAGAAAAAATGAATAAGAATATAGAGAACCACAATTCATATAAAATAATAAATAAAATATTATGTGTTAGGGTTTACAAATTTGAATAATACCCATGAATGTTGTATTACACATGCATGAAGATTGAGAAATGCACATACTATATTCTTTTCATAATATTGTGCATTGAATTTGTGACTAAAGATAGAAAAATATATAAGTATACTTCATATCCATGTTTTTAGTGAATTAATTTTGAGTAGGATTATTACTATGTGAATTAATATTGAATGTGTGGTGCGATGAAATTGAATAAATATTTATCTCACCAAGAAGAAAAAGGTGAACTGATACTACATTCACTATTGAAAATTGTATCGAAGAATAAAAATCATTGTGATAATGCTAATCTGATATTTCATTGTTTCAATAATTATAAAGGAAGTTTGTGATTATAGAAAGAAGAAAAAGGATATCCAGTGCAGTTTTTTTTTTCATTGAAGAAGAGTTAGTGACCGATTTAATAACTTATAATTATCACTTGGTTCAAAGAATAATTCTGGGATTATTATTCCACAACATATTCATATTATTGTGACTAAAGTCAGAAGAAGAAGAGTATATGTTTATGAAAGGGAATTCCCAAGAGTGGCCTTTTCGAACCCTCCACACTCAAGAACCCCCCTCCCCACGAAGAGATCATCCGGGGATGCCCCAGCCGGGGAGGAGCCGTTGCCAGCCAAGATGAAATTGCGTCCCACGGGGTAACACCTCGATCGGCGATGGTTCGTCACAGCAATTCGTCAGCCAGGTGAAGTGCGCCCATTCTGCCCACCCGGTGAGACACCGGGTGACCCGGCAAGACGAGTGGTACATGGGAGGTGGAAATTCCCCCAAGAGCGGGCTCCCAGGAATCGTGTTGTATGGGTAACGAGGTATAGGGCTGGCCTTCCCACCTGCGCGCCGCACGCCCCCAGCTAGGCCCAAGGTGGCCAACCCTTGGGCTTGGGCCAGTTCCCACGGAGTCGAGGGGACGAGAGGTTCGCTGACATATGGTGCGCGTTGCCTTTGTGAGGACTCGAACCCGGAACCTCAACGACGGGTCGCCACCACCTTGAACCAACTCACCCAGCCCCCGCGGGCAGAAGAAGAAGATGAAGAGTTACTTTCCTGATGTTATGTAAGTAACAAGTAAAGAAGTTAGTGGAATAAAAAATAATCATAGTGAAATCCATAAAAACTATCAAAAAGTGAAAGAATCACTTAGTTTTATAAAAAACCTTAATAAGTGAAGACTATCTTCATAGACAGTATAAAGAATTATCCATGATCTATAAAACTTTCACTGTCATTTGACTATAGTGAAATGAAAGTAAATGGTTATTCCTTGATTTCTGTGACAATGATTAAAGGATTATTCTATAGTGGTTGTGTGGTTAGAATATTTCCAGACCATGTAAAGTACTAGCTAATATTATTTAGAAGTGATCCTTGTAAAAAAATCATGTGTTATCCTTTACTACTTTCATATACTTTCATGTGATAAAAAAATAGAATAAGAGAATCAAGATCCTAACAGGTCTAAGAGGTAAAAGGGATAAAAGTTATAATTGGTGAAGAAATTCCCAACATTGATTCCCCCCCCCCACACTATTAGTGTTTAGGATATCCCAAAATAGTCCTCTCACCACATATTGCATTAGATAAGACTAAACTATTATATAAAACATGCAACCTCCTCCATCAAACAACCTTACGTGTAGGTGCACAGTTTATAACTCCTCCATCACCCTCCAAGCATCCATGGACTCTTGAACAACATCCCTCCATGAATTCCTATTTAATGCATCAATCATTACATTCTCCTTCTCCAAGGTGTAGGAGATATAAAATTCATGGTCTTAAAGAAACTCCATCCACCACCATAGTTGTGGATTCAGATCACACTAATAGAAAATATTCCTCAATATATTTTTATTGGTAAATACAACAAATTGTTCCCTGATGAGGTAATGTCTCCATAGATTTAGTGCAAACACAACCACTGATAGATCTATATCATGGTTGGAATAGTTAAATTCATGGGGAAATGACTTCTTAGACCCATAAAAAATCACCACCTTCTACTTCATTAAGATACATCATCATCATCATTGTATCATTTTTATTCTAGGAAAATAGTTACAAGGAAAATAGGTCCACAAAGGCCTAAGGAGGCCTGAAGAAATGCAGGCCAAGGGAATCCCCTAGAATCAAATTCACCCCCTCAAGTTTAAAGAAATATATTTTGGTAAGATAGGTGACTTTAAAGTCTTTATCTTCTAGGGAATAAAGGTTATCGGCTAATTTATTCCCCTCTCTCCAGGTATGGGTTACCTTAATATTTTTGTTGATTAAGACTCTTCACTTCCTGATGATGTAAGATATCAACCAAGGAGTGGAACCTTTACCATGTAAGGAATCATGGATGATCATAGAGTATATTCCCACCTAGTAGAGGTGGAAATTCTTTTGGATTCAAAGATTGATCTCAGTTAGTACTGCCTTGACCTCTTCTTGTAGGGAGTTACCGCTATCATAGTGCACCATGAAGGCCAGTACAACACTTCTCTTATAGTCCCACATGACCCCTTCTCCTCATATGATACCCGATATACATGATCCGTTTATATTAATCTTGAAACCGTCTATTGGAGGAAGCCACCACACCCATTAGCCCTGTAAAATGGAGCCTGGGGATTGAGACACTAAGGAGGAAACACGCAGCAACTAGAGAGAGGGAGAATCTTCCCAGTTTCTGATGAAAGCGACCTAATCATCCAACAGGATCCTTGTTCTCATGATGATGGAACTCCCTATTGAAAGAAATCTCTTGTATCTCACCCGGTTCCTAGCTTGACATAAACACCATCACCCTACATTAAGGATAATAGATCTCTCCATTCTATAAGTAAAGTGTCATAGAAAACCTCAAACACTACCCCTTACTTTGGTAATCGATGCTTCGGGGAACTGATCAATCTCCCCTCCAGGTAGTCAAACGATGCCTAACACTGGTTAGTCCATATGATAGCTTATTAGTTCCTAGTTAGAGCTATCAATGTGGATAAAATCCATGATAAATCATACATGAAACTCTTGTAATAACCCATGAGACCAAGGAAAATGTGAACCTATGCCACATTTTTGGGTGATGAATAAGAAAAAACTACCTTGATATTTAATGGGTCCATGACCACACCATAATGAGAAACCACATGCTCAATTAAATGCGCCTTCTATATTCAAAACATTCACTTGGAAAAAATTCCATAGAGTTGGAGGTGTCTAAGGATCCATAAGACATATTTGGGATGATTGGCATGCTCCTCCTCAGAATTTGAGTAAAACAACATGTCATCGATGAAAAAGAACACAAACTGGCCCAAGAACTCACAAAACAAGGAGTTCATAAGCCTCATGAACATAGATGGTGCATTCATGAAACCTAATATCATGACTATGAACTTGAAGTGACTATACCTAAACCGGAAGTGACTATGAAACATGGAGTCCAGACCATGGATCGATCTTAGAAAACCAACTATCTCCTCTCAACTAATTGAAAAGGTCATCAATACTCAAATAGAGTGTAATGATTCTTTATCATGAACGGATTCAGTATTTGGTAGTCTTCACATAGCCTTAGACCACCATTCACCTTCTTGGTGAATAACACTGGGGAACCCCATGGGGAGACACTATGCTGGATGAAACTATTTTACATCATGTCTTATATCTAAATCCCCAACTCTCACAAATCATACAGTTTCATCTAATAAAGATCCATTAAAATCAAATAAGAAACCAACTATAAATATATCTTAAACTTGACATCATGTCAAGGGGGTAGTGTCACAACCTCCTTGGGAAATACATATAGAAATTACTAAACAACTCCTAGAGTTTCAACCATACCATCACCCACTGAATTTACTAAAAATTATTCCACCAAAGAAAGAAGGGGCTCCATATGCCTACTTCCCATCCAATAACCCTATTCGCTGATAAAAACTATACACTGAACAACCACATTTGAGGATGTGACCTTTATCTAGAATCAATCAATAACCACGTGTACTAAATACAACCAATAAATATCAAGGATGACATTATAATATTTTATTTTTATCAAGAATATATCTCTACATGACTAATGTTTCCCCATAATTATCCAACACCCTTGGTTCATATCAAATAAGAAGCTCTAGATTCTGATTGGCATAGTCAAAAACAAGGTCATGATAAGTCTCTCTAAATACACTCCCAATTCATGGACTAAGGTGGGTGAAATGAAGGAGTTTTAGGCCCCTAAATAAAACAAGGTATAAAAAAGGGTTGATGGAAAGTTAATCATACCTATGATGATCTTTAGCCCCTCTAGTCCTGACACCTACATGGAATGAAACTGTCCATGCCTAGCTTATATGCCTCATTTCTAATGACTGCACACTAACCTAGGTCCCTAAGAATTAGGGTAATTGTGGGGATAACCCCTATCAACTCTATATCCACCTCAGTAGAAAAAAATGTGGTGACCTTTTTTGATTCTATGGTAGGGCTTGACCACCCAAACCAACTTTTCCTCCTTGAGTGTCTAATTACCGAGCTTGGCGGTGACCATAACCCTCATAGGTATATCATGTGAATAGAAAGCCTATAGAAAATGATTAGGAACCACTTTCACTAGGAAAACATGGATAAAATGAATATAAACAACTCCTACTAGGTTAAAAAGTCTAAGAACATATCATCTCAGACCTACTACTAATAACTCTTCTCCTCGAGGAACCCTATTGTCTCCCCTCTCATGATAGCCCTCCTTGAGAGTGTATATGCTTGATCACCTCCATCTTCTTATATACTTAAAAATTCATTATCAATGTAAATTTAATAATTTCTATAACACCCTAATATTTTATGGTGTGTTTTTTTAAATAAATTTAATAGTTTACATTGCGTGCAACACTGGGTTCAAACAGACCCTGATCTATTAATAAGAGACTGTCGTAACCTAGCTATTAAAATGGAGAGAATAAATAGTATTAAGAACATTATTAAATTTATATATTATATATTTAATAAAAAAAATTTACATTCATCCAAAATATTTTATAGGTATAAGATAATAATGAATTCAATTTTACACATTAAAAGGCTATATTTTTTTAAAGGTAATTTTACCACCTTTTCATGGTGAACTTGTTTTAAAACTAAATTTTGAAACTTTTAAAAATTATATTTGAAAAAATAAACTTAATTTTTAAAATAATAATATAAAAATTTACTTTGGTTTAATTTTTGATATTTTTCTGATATGTTTCGTTTTTTTATAAATAGTAAAAAAAATACTGCATTTTCATCTAATTTATTTTTATAGTTAAATACTATTTTAAATTTTTTTTAAAGTATAAATAATTCAATTATACATAATTTAATCTAATTTTGGTTTTTTATTCAATTTCACATTGAAATTATATATAAAAACATTTCAATATTTTGAACATGTTTACTATAAAACCCCGTTGTTTCATCCCATCTGTAGGATTAATTTTAAATTAATTTCTACAATTTCTGTAAATTAAATTATAAAAAATGGATTCATAATTTTGAATCATAGGTTCCAAATTTAGTAAATATTTCCATTTTATTTTTTGACAATATGAATAGTAAACTTAATAATTTTAATTACCATGGTTAATGGTAAATCGGGTAATTAAGAGTAAAAATAATATTATAAATATTATAAAATTACCATAACACTTATCATAATTTTATTAGATGAGTGAGTGTCAAAAAAAATAATCCTTGGACTGATTTTATGGCCTCATAGATCCACATGGATGACTTTAATCCTTTTATAGTATTTTATTTTACGAAAAGTCAAATATGTCATACTCGTGTTTTTAATAAGTATTGCATTTTTAATATGTGGTTCTTCAAAACATATCTTTGACTATAAATATTAATTTTAAATATAAAATTTTTATATTTATAATGATAATTATTTTTAAATTTTTAAGAAATAAATAATTAACTTAAATTCTTACACAATGATGATGAAGTAATTATTTAATTAATGGGAATATCAAATAAATGATTATAAAAATATTAAAATAAATATAATTTTAGACAATTAATGTAATAAATGAATTTTATAGATACAATTGAAATTTTTTTGATATTTTAAAAGTTTTTTTAAAGATATCTTGTTTTATTTGTTTTTTTAAAATTCAAAGTAATGAATAGTGTCAAAATTGTCGTTAATGTTATATTAAAATAAATAATATTTTATTAAATGATATAAAATTCATAAAAATATTAAATTTGGAAAACTGATTGATATAAAGTTTAAAATTCCATCCATGACTCATTTATGGTTCTTTTGGCGTTTTACCTTAACTATATTAACCTTCAAAGAGTAAAAACACATGTTGTCACGGTAAGAGTTAAAAGGTTTAAATAAAGGTTAAAACTAAATGATAAGGGTGATAATGTGACCTAAAATTATCTAAAAATTATTTTATGAGATTATTTAGACCCATTATCATATTATATTTGAAATAACTTACTTTTTATTTACCTATAAATGATAATTAATTTCTATTAATTTAATATTTTGAGAGTTTCTAAAAGTGACCCTCACCTAAATTATAAAAAGAACATCTCCTACCTCACTTATTCACACCACTTTAAGCCTTATATCTCAACCAACCCATGAAAATTACACCTCAAAACATCCTTATACAAGTTATAGAATTTATTTTCTACCAAAAATACAAAATTTAGATCCCTTAAGAATAGATCTAAAGGAAGTCCATCGAAGAAGAGATAATTGTTTTACCAACTCATTCAAGTTCATTTCTTCTTATACTTCCTATTTTTGTGTTGTTTCCATGATAAATTAATAAAAAAAGTATCATATATATTATTAAATTTTATTATAATTATATAACAACCATATTCTACCTTTTATACATCCTATGAAAATAGAAAGCACCGCACATGCGTACGTACGGCTTACCGTCTCAACATCGTCGTGTCATATGTTTTTCATCACCACTTTACTTGGATGGGTATAATTATGGAAATAATGGATATATATGATAATTGTGAAGAAAATTTATTCTTAAAAATTAATAATACATCCAATTCCTTACCTTTTCACCATTAGGGGAATGATATCATCACTCATGCGTACGTATAGCCTACCATCTCCACGACACGATGCAATTCAGTTTCCATGTTCACCGCTAAATAATGATTATAAAAATGCATAAAATGATTAAATATTATATATATGACCTTAATATAATTCTTTATATGACTTAACTATATCCTATGCACAAAAATTGGGACTTATACAATAAAACATGCATAGGAAAATGAAACAGTTAACACCCGAAACAAGGGTAACAACGAAATATAATTAACAAAAGGGTGATAAGATGATTTAAGAGGATCATTTATGATATAATAAATACAAATATATTTATTTTATAAATTAATAATATTCTTTAAACCATTATACAGGAGTTTCATATACATACAAAGAAAATCAGACATATGGTAAGGGTTATTTCACAATATCATTATTATTTGGGATTGTTTATGTTTAAGTCTTAAATGGTGAATATTTTCTTCCATTTCCATGTTTTATAAAAAAATCAAAAATATTTTTACTATTATAATATGAATTTTTAAAGACTTTTTACCCATGTTTTACTTTTTATAATATGTTTTGAAAGGAATCTTTTTTTCATTTTCCAAATGAGGTACTTTATGAATTTTTCAAAAAAAATACAGAAGGAATGTTTTTTTAACTTATGTAGCATGAGCTTATTTCTCTACAATCATTATGCCTTGATGTTTTGAAGCTTAATTTACAAGTTTACAAGGTTATTTACAAAGAAAATGTTTTCTTTTATAATTGTACGGCTTTTTAAATAAATGATTTCAAAGTAAAAATGGTATTTCTATCAAGAAATTTTTAATTATTTTATTATAATACTTTCATATATATTAACATCGTTTGTTGGATATTATTATTAATTGATTTTGATCTCTTATGATACCATATACCATATATTATTGAATTTTTTATGATCAGTTTGACTATAGATGCGTTATTTTGATACCATTCATGATTTATGGTTAAAGTATTCAGATTTCATATGCTAGTTTTTCAATATGAATGTTTATGTTATTTATGTTTCACTATTTTCATGTGAGGAATTAATTGGACTTAATAAGTAAAGGGTGGGTCCCACTATATCCCCTTGATGCATTAGTAGGTCTCATGAGACAAACTAGTTTGGGTGTTGGTTGAGGGCTTACCCATTTATGTATGGTGTATTTGTTGAAGCCTTGATGGTATGTTTATGATGTCTGGCATTATTCATTCCCAAATTATAAGATTGGTTATTTATATTCCATGTGATTATTCGATTAGTAAAATATCCATGTGATTATTTATAATTCATTATTTTATTATCATTTATTTTTTCTATATTATGATCAAGATTATGTTTAAATGGATTGTGTTTCAGTTATTCACCTTACCTTGATGTTTATGAATATTTATCCATGATAGCTTCCATTGTAAACTTTCTCTTACTGAGTATCTGAGCTCACCCCTTTTTTATGTTTTATTTTTCCTAGGATTCCAAGATGTATATTATGATTGACATGCAGGGATAAACTTGGAGAATAATGGTGTTTCTAATGAAGTTTCTATATTGTATTTTATATTTTTAGTTATAATATAATATTAAAGTATGTGTCTAGTTTTCCAATACTACTAAACTATTCGGTCCTTTGGGATATGATTGCATGTACTTAGTACCAATGTAATAATGTAACCACCAACTTTGGGTTATGGTAGTTAGGTTTGTTACAATTTCACACTGAATAGATTGTTGGAGTTCCTCCTAAATATGTTGTGCATGGGAATCCTCATTAGAAATAAGTTTGGGGTAAAATGAAAAATATACTTAAACTTGATCCTAATATCTCACACAGAAATACTCCCCTACTAAAGAGAAAGAATCTTTTACCTCTTCACTGCCTTCATAGTTAATGAGAGAAAGTCTACTCAGATATCCTTTTTAAAATATTCCCAAGAAACATCCACCTTCTATCAATCACCGAGATACAACATCCACCATTTATGTGTTGCACCCATCATCTAACTGACTACCATTAGAATCCAAAACTCATCCCAGGAATAGATCAAACCAAAAGAGAACTCAAACTCCTCTAACTATTACTCCATCTTTAGATTGGATACACTTCCCTCATACTTTTAGAAGACTTAACGGTGAAAAGTAAACAACACTTGCTACCATGCCTCATCCTCCTATTTCTAATGATCAACTAGATCAACATTTTGAACCTCTACTGTCTAATTTTCATGTAGATGATGACCAAGATCCATTCCTAAAGAATAAGAATAAACCCTAATCCCAATATCAGATAATTTTTATTAAGGTGTTTTTAATTAATTAATTATAAATTTCCCATAGATCACTTAATTTAAACTTGAACACAAACAATCATGATGCATCCAACTATCCTTGGTATTTACCCTACAAGAGGTATAACCTCACTTGGTTATTCAGTAGACTCATAGTCCTTATTTCAGATCATAGGGGCCTAAAATTTTATGTCGTAGCTGGTCTCCTTGACCTATGTCATGCACCAAGATCATTTGAAACTATTTATTTAGCAACCTATGAAATCCTCACAATTCTTAACTCCAAACTCCATCCTATATCTTAACCTAAACCTCTAATACCACTCTTCCATGCCCCCCTCCTACTAAAGATACCCCTCCTAGGATAGTAATTAAGAAAGAGAGATAATTACCCCCCCCCCTCGAGTCCCACTATCAATGGACATGAGATTGGAGACTAGCATCGAGGGTATAAAATAATACATGTTGAAGGAATTGCCATAAATTAATTAATTAATCATGATATTGAACAAAATACACCAAAAACTCCATCTCATTAAAGAAAAGGGAAACCAAAAACTATCCCATGATGCAAGTATAAATTAAACAGATACAAATAGAGTCTATGTATAAATATAAAAAGAAAACCTAAGGTAATGACTTCAAAATTGATCAAATGTTCTAGTAATTTCCATATCTGTTCATGAAGTCATCCTAGAAACCTGAAAATAGTTTGTATATACATTGGGTGAGCATAACATGTATACTCAGTAGGATGATACCCAAGTTCTCTCATTCACTTGTGAAAAGGAAAAACTAATGTACCAGTGGAATAATAGCAGAACCAACATGAACCTAAATAGGTAAAATAACTATTCCCATCCTCAATATGACATGATAATAAAATAACACATCCAATATAGTAGCGTAATAAGAAGTATATCAATAAAGGGTACCCCACACTACTTTCCCACGGATTTTCCACTCTCACGCCCCAATGTCGTACATCCTGGTGCTCTCATCCCTTCCATAATTTCCATACCTAAAGACGCCTAGGAAACCACATCACATCTTGCTCAAAGAAACTTATGAAACCACATAATACCATGCACCCTATTCAATATTTCATCACACCTATATCCTCCCATAACCACTTCCATATAACTAGAATAGTAGGGTATCATGAATATGAAAGACATCAACCTTGTACTCTCCTCTTACCATGCATGACCCCCACTATGAACCACATCATCCACTAATAAATCACCACCTCTAGTGTACTTTTAACTTTTGACCATCACACCTTGTGTGTATCAATCTTGCCTAGAAGAGAGAGTGGGGAAGAGGGGGTAGCCAGCCATCCATCCACACTATCATGAATGTTTTGGAAAAACACCCAAAACCCAAAACATTTGGTCATTTTTTTAAACACATAGATCAGGTGGGGTGCACATATAAATCACATAAAAATTACATGATGGATAAATAACACACAATACCAACCTAGGGGTTCACAATAAGAGCACTCATATAACTCGCCACATCGCCACATGGTCTCACAACCACCACCACTATTTTTTCCATATCTAAATACACCACAACACATAATCAAGCCAAACACACAAGAGATATTCCATATTTCCTATAAAAACAACCCATTTTAATATTTTCTAATTATCAACCATCTTTATTTAACAAGACTATTCATTTTATTTTTAAACCCATCTCATTCATTATCCATTCCATATGTTATTTCATTTACCACATATTAATTTCCACCTATCCTCATTCACATTTCAACATTTCAAGTTCATTTAATAATTACTAAGAAACTAAAAAACACTACACACAAAAAACTATCTATATCATTCCAACGAACCCCACTTCACAACCAACCCACATTACAACCACGACACATCCCAACCACCACACATCATCACTTTAGTTTTAAAAAAGTTTGTTCATCACAATCATTTTTTTCAAGAGTATTCTCATACAAATTTGAGGTTCCATGGGAAACCAATTTATTATCCAGATATACATTCTTATCCATTTTATTTCATGATGAGTTTAAAAAACAATCACAAAAACACCCCAATCTCAACATAAGTCAAAAGAGAAAAGAAACAAGTATGCATAACAATATAAGTAAAATAATAGGAAGAAAGTAAATATAATGTGATTTCCTTTCCTAACCTTTAATTTCAATTAATATGTTCAATTATCTTCATTAAGAAGATATGTACCATTTTCCCAACGTAAGGAAAGAGCATGATATTCCCACATGTACATCTAAATAGGGGGAAGATGAAGGATCCCCTACCTCAATTGAATCTTCAAAGAAAATGAATACTCGTAATAAATAAATAAGATATCAATCCCCACCATGCTGAAAGGAGAACATTCCAAAACCTAACCACAATAATACATCATCAAAATACACTCAAGATACATCCAAAATAGTGCCTCTCACTATTATGATCCTACTATAAAAAGAAACTATGAAGAATGGGGAAAGAGAAGGGAGTAAATCATACATCAATCCAAAATACTTGGTTGAATGATCCAAGGGGTTGGGATTTTCAAGGTAATGGATGAATAGGGTTAGGGGGGTCTAGAAATTTCTTAGATCTTAAAGGAAAAACAAATGAATCAAAATAAAGGAGTTTGAGCCCCCAATTTATAAGTGAATTTCTTTGGACTCTACCATGGTGTAGTGAAGAGACAAAACGCCCATGGTGGGTTTGTTAAAAGAGAGATATGAATCTCCCAAGGTCATTTACACTTTTTACACCCATTTTAAAAACTATATTTGGCTTCCACCTTGTTGTGGTCCAAGTCTTGGTGG
Organism: Viscum album; assembly: GCA_963277665.1. Taxonomy (NCBI): domain Eukaryota; kingdom Viridiplantae; phylum Streptophyta; class Magnoliopsida; order Santalales; family Viscaceae; genus Viscum; species Viscum album. The sequence continues at coordinate 1,611,637,095 of OY728148.1, forward strand.
TTCTTCCATCATTTTTATAGCATGGTGCTAGTTACCTGGCTATTTTACCCTCACCATGATCAAGGCCATGACATGGTTAGATCCTATTCCATATTTTATATAGGATGTTCCCCAAGGAATCACACCTAGTTCCACACTCTTCATTGTGAATTTTTATGCCACATTCTTTACAAAAGATGATATTTTGACCAACACACTTCCCCATAACCACCACTAGGGCATGGTGACCCCCAGAATGGCCCAAGGCCATCTACTGGACTCTAGAATGCCCTCAAACTCCTCCTTAGTGCCACCAATCCCAAGAACCCATAAAGGAAATTTTGGTAAGTCTTGTACCATTACAATTGTGATAGATAATATACTATGTATTTATCTAAAAACTATATATGTCATGGTAGATGAAATCATATTGACATCAAAATTCATTTTTTTAGGGATGTTATAGATTTGTTTACAGTGTGTGTCACAAAGATACACACTGAAGACAATCAATCTGATAGTTTGACTAAGGTTTTTCCATTATCTAAATTCAAAAACTGCTTAAGGTTGATGAATTTGGTCCTAATTCCATAGTATAGATTGAGATAACACCATATTTTAATTCATTTAAATTCAAGGTGGAGATTTTTTTATTTCATGCTTGTATGAAAGTTTAATTTAAATTAATTTTTGTATGTTTCCATGCCATATTTGTTATCCATGTGTTTGGTATAGTTTTTTATTTCCTATCATTTACTTCATTTCTTTGTTCTTCATGGAGGCCTCGTGCATGGGCACTGTTTATGTGCGGTGTAATTTCAAATTGATTTTTATTTCTTTTATCCTGGTATATCTGTTTTCCTTATTACTAGCATAATGACTTGATTTATCTAGAACATTGATCTTGCTAATCCAATGACCCATATTTGGATGTATCATGTTTTTTTCAGTGTGTTTCTTCCCCTCACATTTTAGGTATGATCATCATCATGCCCATCACATCCAATCTGATGTTGTCATGTGTCCAACCAAGATGCACCGAAAACTACAAATAAGGCCTTTAACAACGTTAAAATAATCTTTTTTTCAGAATAAAAAACCACTGACGTCTAAAGCACGATTAAATGCCTTTGGCCTTTATTAATGATAGAAAAGCACTTATAAATAGACACTTTATCACTGTTAAAAAACATCAATAAAAAATGATGATAAATTCCACCTTTATTAGTGTTATTTTTAGTATTGGTAAAGGATCCCTTTATCAGTTCTTTTTCTAGCACTGAGAAAGGGGCATACTGCTATAATGTGTTGTTAAAATTACAACACACAACAACAGTAAAAATAGAAAATACAGAAGGAAATATAGAAGAAAATATATAATTTAATTGAAATAAAATTTACAACACAAATACAATAAAAAAATATATTATAGATATTTAAAATATTTGTTTTTACAATTACATGAGTAAGTATAAATTATCACAAAAATTCAAAAACATAAATGTTCCTTTTTCTTTATCCCTCGATCACTGGTCATGCTATTAGTTTCCAAAAAAACCACTCCAACTCAATAAAAAGAATGCATCAATATAAGAAAATAATTATTATGTTGGTAATACTATAAAGAAACAAAATTAAACACAAATTGTCAATTTTAAACTAAAAATATATACTTTGAGTCATACTAGGTACACTGTGTGTTAGATTGAGTTGTGGTTGATTCTTACACATCACACCATTTCTCTTTTCTCTCAAAAAAAGGTTCTCTTGAATTAGATCTTATATGTGATGATAAAAAACTCACTACAAATGGGATCCAATTCAAGCAGACTTGATTTTTTAGAAAAATCCTTCAACTGTCACACCATTTCTTTTTCATATTCAAGCATTATCTATGTGAAAATTAGATAAATAAGTATAAGATAAAAATGATAATGAAATTAATTAATTAATAGTAGATAAAATAATGAGAAAAAATATTATCTTGTTTTCTCAGTTTTTGAAATGTGATGCATGTTTTAAAATAAAATGAAACTTATATATTAAAAACATTCACTTCGAGTCATACTGACCGCATCATGTGTCGAATTGATGTGAGGTCAATTTATATATGTCACAAATGAATGATGGATCATTGTACTAAAGTTTGAAAACAATATGATATTATTTTCTTGATTTTGGCTAGTGATGTGTGTTTTGAACTAAAATGACTCTTTTATATTAGAAACACACACTTTGAGTCATATTAGTCACTTCATTTTTCATATTAATGTGCAATCATTTCTTACACATAAAAATTAATTATGGACTATTTTCATAAAGTTTGAAAAAATATGATATATTTTTCTAAGTTTCTGAAATTTTGTGTGTGTTTTAAACTAAAATAGAACTTTTGTATTGAAGACATGCACTTAGATTCATGTCGACCACATCATTTGTCATAATGATGTGCGGTCAATTCCTACACATGAAAAATGAATTATAGATCATTTTTCTAAAGTCTGAAAATAATCTGATATGGTTTTTTCAATTTTGTCTATTTGATGTGTGTTTTAAACTAAAAGGATATTTTTTATTGAAAACATGCACTTTGATTCATATCGACAACATCATGTGTCGAATTGATGTGCAGTCAATTCCAACATGTGAAAAATGAACTATGGATCCACTACTACAAATATGGACTTTAATAGTATTAAAAAAGGGATTTATCAGCACTAAATAAGTGTTGATAACATGAGCAATGTTAAAGGGTTGGATTTATCAATGCTATAAAAAGATCTGATAAAGGCACCTTTTAACAGTGCTAAAAAAGTGCTGATAAAGTGGGCATTTATCATCGCTTGTTTTTAAACACTGATAAATGGTGATTTTTTTAATTTTTGTTTAGAGATCTACACCACCCCTTTGTCAGCACTCCCCCTCCTATCAGTTTTTTCCCTCCCTCTCTAACCACCCCTTTTTCTGTACTCAGAATGGGATTTTATCAGCACTTTATGAAATTCCATCCTATTGTTGACCTACCGTGTGCGTCTGGATTTGATCCTTGTACCTCTCCTTTAGAACTCGAACGCCTTTACCACTACACCAAGATGTTTTTTATCTATTTTACAATATTTTTGTTTATTTATATATATTTTTTATTCATATATTTGTATAATTATTTTTAAATACATCTATAAAATATATGTTTGTGTGTGATAAATATATACTTATATTTATTTAAATATATTATATATTAATATTCATTTACATATATGAGAATGTAATATAAATATATATATGTTTATTAATACACTCACATATGTATATATAAACATTATATATATATATATATATATATTTGTATAATTATATATATATATATATTCATATATTTTTATAATATAAAAAATGGTTAGATGTTGTTTTCAATACTTTTTTAGAATTTGTATATATATTATATATTTATATATAAATTTTATACATTACATATATATTTATATGTTTATATATTTACATATTCACATATTCACATATAATTTTATATTTACATATAATTTGGTTATAATTTAATTATAAATATTACTATAAAATACGTTTATATACTATATTTAATGAGAAAGGTGGTGATTTATTTACAAAAATACATTTATATATGATGTATATATACATAATATACATGTACACATATTAACTCACACAGGTATACATTTATATTTCTCACACACACGTATAAGTATTTACGTAATATGTATTTATTTACATATATTAGAATATACATATAAATATATATTTTTATTGACACACACATGTTTATATATAAAAATTACTTGTATAGGTATGTGTATACATATTAATGCAATTTTATAAGGAAAATAAAATGGATATTTTTTTATTTAAAATAAAATAAATAATAAATATTTATTTAAATTTGTTTTATATTTTTAAAAATACATTTTTATGTAAAAATGTTTAAATATGTATTTATACAATTGATTTATTATAAATAGATAGAATAAAATATGCATATATTTAATTATAAATAAAACTAAATTATGAAAAATGATAAAACTTAAAAACCATAACATCAATTTGAATGTAATCCTTGAGAATAAATTAATTCTCCACTAAAAAAATACAATAATACCCCCTTACACGAGGTTAAAATTTTACTGAATATTAAAAAATTGGGATATCCCGACTAAAAAATCACTTTTAGAGGCCTTTTGGGCCTTTTTTGGAGTTTAAAAAATAGTGAATTAGTTTTCCCCAGTCATTATATTGTAGATATATTCATAGGATTTGATTTGATATGTGTTGGAGCCCAAACGGACACTCGGATCAAAATTTATAGTTGTGTCAAGTTCAAGTCATATTTTTAACTTATCTTAGACCGTTCATTGATTAATTTAATTTGTATGTCTTCCAATTGTTATTAAATGACTATTACTCAATAATAATTAGAAAATTATTAATTATTAATATTTTTTAATTATTTTATAATCCATTTTCCCTAAATATATTATATATTAAGTGTAAATACATATTTAGCCTTATCTAAAACATATTTAAAAAATATATATTATGTTTTTATCAATATAAATATATTTATATATTCATATATTATTTTTAATGAAACGTAATTTTGTTATGAAATATACCCTTTATAAATGATTTTTTAGTAGAGTTGATAAAGGGCCCCATTTATTAGCAATTTTAGCTAGCACTGATAAATCCTAGCACTGGATAAACCCAGATTTGTAGTAGTGATCATTGTCCTAAAGTTTTAAAACAATTTGAGTTCATTTTCTCGGTTTTGGCTATTTAATGTTTGTTTTAAACGAAAATGGAACTCTTATATTGAATATACACACTTCAAGTCATATCGACCACATTATGTGTTGGATTAATATAAGGTCAATTAATACACATGAAAAATGAATTCTATGGATCATTTTCCTAAAGTTTGAAAGCAATCTAAGCTCATTTTCTCAGTTTTGGATATTTGGTATGTGTTTTAAACTAAAATGGCACTTTTATATTGAAAACACACACTTTGATTCATATCGACCACATTGTGTGTTGGATTGATGTTTGGTCAATTCCTACACATGATAAATGAATTATGGATCATTTTATAAAATTTTGAAAATAATCTGAGTTTGTTTGCTTGGTTTTGGCTATTTGATGTGTGTTTTAAACTAAAATGGCACTTTTGTATTAAAAACATGAATTTTTTGTCATATCGACCACATCATATGTATGATTGATGTGAGGTCAATTCCTACATGTGATAAATGAATTATAGATCATTTTTCTAAATTTAGAAAACAATCTAAGCTTAATTACTTGATTTTGGCTATGTGACATGCATTTTAAACTAAAATGGAACCTTTCTATTGAAAACACACACTTTGAGTCATATCGGTCACATCGTGTGTTGGATTGGTGTACGGTAAATTATTACACATAAAAATGAAATAAGGACTATTTTACTAAAGTTTAACAATAATATAATCTTGTTTGGTTAGTTTTATCTATTTAATGCATGCTTTAAACTCAAATGACATTTTTATATTGAAAATACGCATTTCGATTCATACCGACCACATTGGGATTCAGATAGATGTGAAGTTAATTACTATAGGTCACAAATGAATTATAAATCATTTTCCTAAATTTTGAAAACAATATGATATCATTTTATTGATTTTGGCTATATGATGTGTTTTAAACTAAAATAAAAGTTTTATATTGAAACATGCATTTTGAGTCATATCGACCACATCGTGTGTCGAATTGGAATGAGGTCAATTCCTACACATGAAAAATGAATTATGGATTGTTTTCTTAATGATTTAATAATGCAGTCTTATTTTCTCAGTTTTGGAAATGTGACGCTCTTTTTAAACTAAAATGACACATTTCTATTGAAAACATGCACTTTGAGTCATATCGGTCACATCGTGTATCAAATTCATGTGCAGTAAATTCTTACATATCAAAAATTAATTATGGACTATTTTTCTAATGTTTGAAAACAATACAAGCATGTTTTCTTGGTTTTTTCTATTTGATGCATGATTTAAACTAAAATGATACTTTTTTATTGAAAACACACACTTCATGTCATATCGATCACATCGGGTGTCAGATTGATGTGTGGTAAATTCCTACAGGTCAAAAATGAATTATGGACCATTTTACTAATGTTTTAAAATAATATGATATCATTTCATAGGTTTTTTCTATGTGTTGGGTTTTAAACTAAAATGTCACTTTTATATTGAAAACACATAATTTGAGTCATATCAACCACATCGTGTGTTGGATTGGCATGTGATCAATTACTACACATAGAAAATGAATTATGGATTGATTTCTTAAATTTTAAAAAAAATAAAATCTTTTTTTCTCAATTTTTTTGATGTAACATGAGTTTTAAACTAAAATGACACTTTTCTATTAAAAACATGCACTTTGAGTCATATATATCACATCATGTCTTAGATTGATATGTGGTCAATTATTTCATATCACAAATGAATTATAGATCATTTTATTAAAGTTTTAAAACAATCTGATCTTGTTTTCTTGGTTTTGGATATTTGATGTGTGTTTTAAACTAAAATGACACTTTTGTATTGAAAACACTCACTTCAATTCATATCGACCACATTGGATTTCAGATTGACATGTGGTTGATTCCTATAGGTCACAAATGAATTATGGACCATTTTTATAAAGTTTTAAAATAATTCAAGATCATTTTCTCATATTTATCTATGTGATGTCTTTTAAACTAAAATGGCATTTTTATATTGAAAACATGTATTTTGAGTCATATCAATCACATCGTGTGCCATATTGGCGTGTGTTAAATTTTTATATATAAAAAATGAATTATAGATCATTTAAATAAATTTTGAAAACAATATGAGATTTTTTGCTCAATTTTGGTGATGTGACATGTGTTTTAAACTAAAATGGAACATTTTTATTGAAAACATGCACTTTGAGTCATATCGATCACATTGTGTCTTTAATTGATGTGTGGTCAATTTTTACACATAAATAATGAATTATCAACCATTTTCCAAAATTTTTAAATTAATTTGATCTCATTTGCTCAGTTTTGGATATTTTATGTGTGTTTTAAACTAAAATGACACTTTTTTATTGAAAACACATACTTCGAGTCATACCAACCACATTGGGTGTCAAATTGATGTGTGTTAAATTCCTATATGTGAAAAATGAATTACGAATTATTGTACTAAATTTTGAAAACAAACAGATCTTATTTTCTCATTTTTGGCTATATGACACATGTTTTAAACTAAAATGGAACTTTTATATTGAAAACACATAATTTGGGTCATACTAACCACATCATGTGTCAGATTGTAATGTGGTAAATTCCCACATGTTTAAAATGAAATATATATCATTTTCCTAAAGTTTGAAAATAATCTGAGCTCGTTTTCTCATTTTTGGATATGTGAAATGTGTTTCAAACTAAAATGAAACTTTTATATTGAAAACACAAACTTTGGTTCATACCAACCACATCATGCGTCATATTGATGTGTTTTCAATTCCTACACAAAAAATGACTTATGGATCATTTTTCTAAAGTATCAAAATAATCTTATTTTTTTATTAGTTTTGATCATGTTATGTGTGTTTTGAACTAATGTGTAAATTTAACAAAATAAGTATCAGAAAAAAATGATAAGAAAAATAACTAAAACATTATACAAAATAATGGTAAAATAAAATGATTTAGTAGGAATTCACCTCTTCATGATGTCTTTATAAATTCTGACACTATGTATTCTTCCCATTCATTTATAAAAAATTGATTTCCTTTATTATACTTATCCTTGAGAAATAGATAAAAAATAATATATAAACATTCTGATACCAATTATTCACACCCCAAATATATTTCTAAGTTCATATTCCATACTAGATCACAAACACAATAGGTAATCACCTAAATTTGATGTGAGAAAAAATTATGACACCATGTATATTTCCCACTTGTCTCTAAAGAAATTTACTTCTTCTTTTGAGTATGTATATTTTTTGAAATCTTGGTAGTACTAAGAAAATATATAAAAACAAATAATTAAGAAATATTTTTAATGAAATTTTAATTATGTTCAAAAATTACCTATTCGGTGGTGTTGGTATTTTGATGGTATATGATATATTTCAAAAAAAATCAAACATAATATCCATAATAATTTATATTATCTTGCTTCAGAAACTGAAGAAACGTTGACCAAAATAAGTAAACTGTTTTGAAATATGTTTGGATAGGTAAATATTCATAATATACCTTGATATGTTTCCATTTGAATTAATCTATAGGCTTATTATTTTCATTCACTGACCTCACATCATGATTTATCCTTTATTTATATATTGTCCTATCATAAAAAAATTCTTGTTAAAACATAGACTAAAATGTATAATTCAAATTTTATCTATAAAATGTTGATTATAATACATTATAAATTCGCAATCCACATCATGTGTGGTGGTTTGATGGAAATCCAAGAATTTGATCCAAAAAATAAATATTTGGGGTATCCAAATTGATTGTGTTTAACATCCAGTGCTTCCTAAAAAACAAATAAATGATAAAAAAATAAAAATATATTTTATATGATTATATTTTATAGTTTTACCCCTAAATAATTAGCATAAAAAAGAGTTTTTCATCTGTTATTTTCTTCTCAAATTCCTTGTTTAGCTCATTTTTTTCTTATCAATTTATTTCAACTCCAATGAAATTTATTCTATAGAAATGATGCAGGGATTAATGAATCCAAATTTTGATTTTTAAGGTTTTCCCTTTATATAGTATTAATATAAAAACTTATAAGAATATCAATAGTTATTTACTTTAATGAACATATTATATCATTTTTTTATAGAATTATTATGAAAATGTACCTTATATATGTATTCACAATTGAAACTTCTAGCTATTAAAACTTGAGAATCTCGTTTATACTCTCGAGACTAACCATGTCTGTAATGAATGTTACAAATATTTATTCTTCATATGGAATGTAGTACACATATCTATATTTGAATGTGGTGTCTTTATGAAGTTTTAATGATAATATATGTTGTAGTGGAATCAGCGGGGAGAAGGTACTCTTGAAAGGTATTTTTATTTTCTGGGTCAATTCACTGGATTATTTTGATTCAACCTTATGTTTCCCTATCATTTTATCCATTAATAATATCATACCTCACTTTAGAACTTTTTTCATCAACTGTTACAGGTTTTTAATTTGAAAAAATTTGATAAGGACATACCTCATGTATATTTATAATATTATATGGGTATTCTATGAATGTTATAATAGCATCATTGACCATTGTAATATCCATATCATTAAGTGGAATAGGAAACTCAGTGCTCGACTCTTGAGATACTTCAATCCCCACTCTCATGTGATCTTTTGAGAGTTCTTTGTTATGTATCATGTATCTCATAATATTATGCATCTTATTTCTCGCAACAAGGTGGTGTGTGGGTTTTGATAGAAAAAAATCATATACAACTTTACCCTTTAGAATTTTAGTAATATAAAGTTATTAGAAGTCGTTTGATTCACATTTAGGAGAAAGAGTAATGAGAAAATTGATTACCTCGGGTAAGGTATGTGGTTGAAGGGAATGACTAGCCTCAAAGTTATTGGGGTCATTTGGTTGTTCATGTGTTGATCATTGTCCACTATCAGATGTCTTTGATTCTTTTGCATATATTGGTCTTCCAAACCAGACCAGACAATAATATCTTGAAAAGAATATATTTGCACCAAGAATCCTTTCATCATCTGATATGTATCATCTTGTGATTTTTTCTTCTTGAAATATGTTATAGGAAACTCCACAACCTACACCTCTAATGAGACCATATTGTTCTGACCACTTCAAAGCTACTGAAAGTAGTTTTTCTTCTAGTGTGGTAACTTCCAATTCTTGTGTCTAAACCATATAAAAAACATATGAACATAAATAGATATTTTTATGTAATATTATTATAAATCATATTGAATTTTGATTATTTCATACTTATACATGTTTCTCATATTGATTTTGTGTTTTCATCAACTAGTTTATCCTCCTTATTTATGTGGTACTCCTTCCATAGAACATGACATGGGATGGAAGTAGCTTCTGATTTTTATTCCTCAATCTACATATAAATAAAGGAATATATGTTATTTCATATCACATAAAACTTTTATTGTTGATTTAAAATACATAGCATTTTCTTCTCTATCAAAGCATACATCATACTTACTTTATGATGGGGTACATTGGTTTTGATGCACGTTATTTATTTTCATCACTCCTATTCTGTTTCATAAATTAACAATTTTGAATCAAATTAGATAAAATAAATAATTTCAAATAATATATTATTGACTAAAATGAACCTGAAATGATTTCTTATTGCAACAAATGATGAAATAATTCCATGTTTCCTACTTTATAATGTGTGCATAAGTAAATGGTGGGTGCGGATTTAGTTTCCCCTCATCATCCCTAAGATGAAACTTTTCAAGAAGTGTCTGGAAGCCTCTATGTGATTTTCTAATAGCCATTAAGATATATTTCTTACAGAAATCGTCTAAAATAAATGAACTTTACAAGGGATAATAACAATTAAATCAACATTTAATTATATAATTTTGCAGTAAAATTTAGAAACTATATCATAACAATACCTTAATATCTTTCTAAAGGGTTTCTTTTATTATAGGTTGGACATGGTACCATGAATCTATATCAATTGGTACATTCATTCTAATTGTAACCCTTACATAACTAATGAATATTGAATTTTTGGGTTTAATATGTTGGTTGTGTTGATTCCATCCAACCTCAAAGTTTATACCCTTCTTGCATTGGTAATTTTAGCCACCACTGTGATGATGCGTCATTATTTTTTTTTCATCAACGTGTTATTGATCCTCTAATAATTCTTCAGTTTTAGCATCAATTTCCTATTCTTCCTCGAGATTGGAAACATCATCATGTGTATAAGTCATTGTCTGCATGAGTAGTCAAACATTTAATTTAGATTATATTAATATATTAGAGAACACATAATATTATGAGAAAAATCATAGTATATTAAAAAAACACTTTAACCTGCTCATTGAACTCTCTTTATTTTCTTTAAAGGTTGAAGGGATTTGGGTCCTCTATTGAAAATCCAAATACCCTCTTTTTGGTCCCCTCTAATACACAATACATTGTATACATTGGGACTTCCATGAAATGATTATAATATCCCAATGAAAGGGTCATCCTCGATTGAATTTTCATTTGACCCTACAATTGTTTTAATCACCAGTAGGACAATTTACCAATTCTTGTTTGATAGATATAAGACATAATATAAATGCACTATTTGTGATTCCATTATGAATGGATCATCCTTATACCCATTCACACTAAAATTCACCTTCACGAAGCCCATTTCATCAACTTTTACTGCACTCATGTTGTCAACCCATTTGCAATGGAAAATCATCACTTGAGAAATGTTGTATAATCAAAATTTTATATCTATTCTATGATACCAAAATATGAAATATTTTTATAAATTGGATTTTTATCCTTGGAACCAGATATGTGCATCACTTCCTTCACATGCGCAACTCCATTTTTTTATCATATTGAAGTCATTATGTACTTTTGTATAGAATATATAGCCATTAATTACAAAACCAGTATAAGATATAACATTTTTATATGGTCCCCTAGATAGCCATTGAAGTTGTTCGATAATTGAATTTGTATTTTCAGATAAATCCTTGTAAATATGATCTTGGAATTATCCTATAAACTATTGATTATGTGTATTTGATATTCATCCCTCGGCTTTTGATGGATTCAAATGTCTAATAATTGCTTTATGGGCTTAAACATATGGATAAAAATCTTCACTAATATGTAAAATTTAAAGGTGCACTTTCTCTTTCTCTGTGATGGTAATTATAACAACATGTCTTCAAAAAATCTCTTCACCCATAAGACATCTACTATAAAGAGACTTTGGGAGATCGATGATATCAACATCTAATAGGTAATCGGTATAGAATTAAACAGCTTATTCAAAAATATATCATTATTCAATATAGCCTTATGTCCGAATTTGATTCATGACGTACCCTTTCAAAATCTTCACATACCTTTCAATGGGGTATATCCATCTATAATGGACAAGACCGCATAGTTAAACCACTATAGTCAATTGAAACACCAAGTGGACCATTATATCAAATAAATATGGTGGGAAAACATCTCTAATTCTCATAATATGACTACAACCTCCTTGTTCGTGATTGAGAACATCATCGAGTCTATAACTTTACTGTATATGGCTTTGAAAAGGAACCAAAGTCTAGTTAATGTATGTTGTATATTTTTAGGCATAATGCAATGTAAAGTAATGGGCATCAAATCTTGCATTAAAATATGGTAGTCATGTTTTTTTAATCCCTGTAACATCAAATTAGTAATTAACATGGAATTAATGATATTTTATGAATACCTATATAAAACCTTTACACCATTAAGGAAAAAATCGATTTTTCTTATCCGAATAGAGTGTAAGCTTCTAGAAGAAGAAAATCTGACTTTTACCCTTCATTGACGCCAACTCTTCCCTTATCCCCAAGTCAATAATGTCCAACCTAGACTTGATTTCATATTTTGTTTTTTCAAAAAAAATTAGTAATCTTCCAATAACACTATCAAATACTTCTATTTCTACATGAATGACATGAAGAAAATGTTTGACGTATATAAAATTGTACTATGGTAATTCAAAGAAATTTGATCCCTTTTTTCAACATGATTTCGTAAGATTTTTTGAAAATGGTGTATCAAAAATAGTATCAGTATTAGTTACTTTATCAAATAGTTGATCACCCATTAGTGGAGACAGTGTTGTACCTTCTCCGATATTCCCATAAAATGTTGTCATTCAGGATCAGAATTTATGTCGCCCAGGTAAAAATTTCTGATGTCCTAAAAACAGTCTTTGAGGAATGTTTCAACCGAACTGAGCGTGTGAATTCTTCACAAATGGGACACCCCAACATTAAATTAATTATATATCCTAATAAATTTCCATAAGTATGAAATTCATTTATCATCCCATACAACATGGACCTCAATGTGAATTATTTACTTCTATGAAAATCATACCTTATAACACATGTATCCCACATCAATTTCAGATCTTCGATCAATGGATCCAAATATACATCAATATCATTACCATGTTGTTTTGATCTAGATATAAGCAGATACAACATAATTAATTTATGCTTCATGCATAACCATGGTGGAAAGATATAATTTACCAATATAACTGGCCATGTACAGTGAGTACTACTCTATACACAAAAAAGATTTATTCCATATATATATAACGTAAGATGAAAGCTTCTCAAATCATTTAAAAATTCAGTATTTTAACACCCCAATATTTTATGGTATGTATCTTCTTAAATCAATTCAATTTATTTGATAGCTTATAGCTTAAACAAACTGTGATATACCATTAAATATTAACATGACCATTGGAATAGTAATGTGACTATTAAGAATAGTAATCTAGACATTAGAATAATAACCTCTCCTATAATAGTATAAATAAAATTTAGTTATCTCATAAATGAAAATATGATATATTTATATCATGGAATAAGTAAATAAATGTTTTAAAAATGATAAATTAAGTGTTGGTATTTTTGTGAAATGTAAATATTTATTTACAATTTTATAATTAATATAATGATTTAAAAAAATATTTTCCTAAAATATACTCATAAATTAATATTTTTTGTATTATAATTATAATATAATTTTATGATACCATAATTAATTTTTCAAAGTGTCGTAAAATTAGTTATAATATTAAAATCGGTAATTTTTGAATAAATGATTGTTTTATTTAAAAATTAAATTTCTCATACTTAAAAAATTATTTTCATAAAATGGATTACATTTTTGAATTATACACATCAAAAAATAGTTAGGGTGAATTTTTTAGATTTTTCTAAAATAGTTGAATTTATGGTGAATAGTGAAATACGGTAACTTATGGTATTTAACATTTTAAGCCAAATACATGAATTTTTGAGTCATGAATGATGTAAAATCCATTTAGTTAAAACTCACAGGAACAATAACTATACTTATTCACAAGAATCAATAATATTGATAGTCTTGAACCAAAATAATAAACAAATGAATAAAATAATCAAAAACACCCCCTCCCCCTATAAATACCACCCCTCGCCATACCTTCTCCTCACACATTCTAAGCCTTGAATATTGCTAAAATTATGACCAATTACTCTTTAAATCCTCTTCCCTGTGTCCTGGTCTTGATGGTCTCACCAAAATACCAACTCCATGTGCCTTAAGGTGGTTCTCAAGGAGACGATATACAAGAGGTAAAATCCTCCAACTTTCTCTTTTAAATTCTTTCTTTATTCTACCTCATCCTTCCCTCCAAAATAAAAAAGTTTCATGATAACTCCAGTATCATATATATAATGAATTTTTATTCTGTTAATTTAATATCGATCATAAAATCTCTTCTCTTCTCCTTTTATTCTAAAAATGAAAACATCATCCTTATGGGGTTGATTCACCGCTTTCATGGACGAAGAGTTTTCTTTTTCCAATACCACATTCAAGTTTACTCATAAAACCATTATTTTGGTTAAATGAGATTTTAATATATATATATATATATTATAAGTTATATCATGTTCTAGACCTAATATTTAAACATAATATTAAATAAAATGACATAAGTTCGTGATGGTCGTGAAAACTGCCAAAATAAATTAAGACATTTTCGTCAACATTTTATCTAATGAATCATACTCATACAATATAAACAAATTATATATGATACATTTAAAATTATATAATTTGATTAATACTAGATAATTTAACTTCTGGATAAGTTATTCTCATTTGAAAAGAACTCTCATATTTATACTCAAGGGAACCAGCCATAAAACCATGAAATAAACGCCCCAAGAACAATGAAATTAAACATTATTACTCATTAAATTGATCATAAAGTAACTTAATAAAATTATATTAAATAAAATTTATGTTTAACAGGTTCTGAATTAAGTAATTAATGAATCTAATTTGATTATCTATGACATTAAGTACAAGTTCCGAACACTTTTAGACATAAGGTAAGGGTTTTCTCATCTCACTTTTATTTATGTGAGATATGACTTATTCACCACTTATTCCTTGTGTGTGGTGTATGTATGTTTCCCTTTGATTATTAATTTCATGAATATATTTATATTCATGTTATTCAATGTTTCATTTGATGATTATTAATGGGGCATATGGTTCGACTGATTGTAAAGTGGTAAGATAATTCTTATCCCAATTTCCTTTTTTTGGGTTAAACTTGTACTCCATTGATTATGTCATGCTATGATTATGTATGAAACGAATTTTTATTATATTTTATTTTATTTTAACTTGTTTTATGTTAATTTTAATTTTATACACATAATCGATTCATTTGATTAACTCTCACACTTTCTTTTAAAAATACCCTTTTAAAATTTTCTTTTTCAAAATTTAAAAGGAATGTTTTTTACTTATATAGAACGAGCATATTTTCCCTCTTTCATGATTGCTTAATTACTTGAGTAATAATTTACAATTTTACAATTTAGTTTTCAAATAAAATGTTTTCTTTTATAATTGCATGACTTTTTAAATAAATGATTTCAAAGTAAAAGTGGTTTTTCTCTGAATAATTTTTCAATGATTTTATTATAGTATATGCATATATGTCAACACTCTTTGTTTGATCTTTTGATTAATTGAGTTTGATCTCTTATGATACCATCTACCATATTTTATTGAATTTTTTATGATCAGTTTGACTGAGTATGTTCAATTTTGATACCATTCATCATATTATACTAGATGGTTTATGATTATGTTTATTATTTGGGGAAATTTATTAACATTTCATGTGATATTTTTAATATGAATGTATATGTTGATTATGTTTCACCCCTTTCATTTGAGGAATGTATTGGACTTAATAAGTGTCGAGCAAGGCCCGCTATAGCCCCTCTATGCATCGGTGGGTCTCATGAGAAAAAATAGTTTGGGTATTGGTTGATGTCCTACCCAATTATGTATAGTGTCTTGGATAAATCCTTGATGGTATGTTTATGAATCCATGCATTATTAATTACCTCATTATGAGATTATTTATTGATATTCCATGTGATTATTCTAATAGTAGAATATCTATGGTTAAGTTCTGTAATGACCCAAACTTCTTTGAATAGTATATTAACTTACTCTTAACGATTTAATAGAGATGTTAATGGTTAATGCAGAAAGAGGAGTCGATGGCTTCATCCAGTAGACTCGAACCTTATGAAGCCCACTTATCAGAGCTTGGGAAGGAGGTGGCATCTTTGGGCTTTGCTTTGGACCAAGCCCAAGCCGAACTCCAGCGTGTCAAGCTTGAACAGAAACGCCTACGGGAGAAGTTCAAGTTAGTAGAGATTACTACTAGGGCAATGTTATCTGAGCCTCCCTCAGATTTTCTCACCATATCACACCTTACACTTAGGTCATATTCTAGTGTTATAAGGGGCTATGTGACGAGACTGTAGCTTCTTTGTGTAACTTTGGGATGAATAAAATTGAGATTTCTTCCTTTAGTGAAGTTTGTAAAATTTCAAATGTTCGGATAATTTGAGGATGTATATTTGAAAAAAGGGATATTTTTTAAATATTTTTGTAAACCTTAAATAATTAATGATGTGTTTTGGTTTTAAAAAAATGGTCTTCTGCAAATGTGTTCAGTACGAAATTTAGAGTCTAATAAGATCAACTTAATTTTTGGTGAATAGTGTTTTATGAATAGTGATTTTATGCTTAGGATTAGTAATGTGACCAAATGGATTAGTAATATCACTTAAAGAAAGTATTAATATAATTTAGGCACCTTTATTAAGTAGTGTGATTCAATAAAATAGGTAAATAACTGTTTCATTAATTAATAGTCAAGTATTAGTTTTTTCGAGTGAATAGTGTTTTTTATTTAAAAATTAAATTCAAAATATTTAGAAAATTATTTTTATAAAATGGAGTTCATTTTTGAATTCAGAGCATCGATATTATGTTAAGGTGAATTTTGGGGATTTTTCTGAAAAAAAAAAGAATTTTCAGTGAATAGTAAAAATACAGTTTTAGGGTTTCGGTATGTTTAATGACATCATGAATGCATCATGATGATGTCATGAGATATTTTAAGGGATGGAAGAATAAATGGGATGAATTATTTTATGAGGTTTCCCAAGTTTCCAATACCATGGGCAAATACCATGGGCAAGCCCA
Organism: Viscum album; assembly: GCA_963277665.1. NCBI lineage: Eukaryota > Viridiplantae > Streptophyta > Magnoliopsida > Santalales > Viscaceae > Viscum > Viscum album. The sequence goes on from OY728148.1 coordinate 1,611,654,522, forward strand.
TGGTTTTGCCAATACCACCAATGAGGTGTCCCTTGGCCATTAATGCCTTGTCCCCTCACTTTCCCTATAAATACCAAGACATTATATCATACTTTCGACTCCAAAATCATTCTAAATGAATTTATGGTCTCCTTACCTCCCAAGTATTCCTCCCAAGGTTCCTTCAAGCCTCTCAAGGTCCCAACCTTTGAGTTTTAAGAGTTACGTTTAAGGTAAGGGATCCTACCTCTCTCTTTCTTTTCAAGTAATCTCTTTTATGTCATTTCTTTTATGCTCCATGATCTTATGTTGGAGGATGTTCTTTTATATTCCTATTACTTCCCTTTTCATGTTCATATTATGAGATACCCCCTCTTTCTCTCATCAATTTGTTTTAATAATGTTTAAGTGGCGCCGTTAGGCTGTCGAATTTTTAAGGGATTCTTTCACCTTTCTCATTTTTCAAAGTTCTACTTTCATGTCAAGTATTTCAAGTTCCTTTTTATTATGTTGGGGTATGATATCTATATCTATCATACTGAACTTTTATGTTCATATGATGAGATACCCTATTTGATCTCGTCAATTCATTTTTGTTGAAGTTTAAGTGACGCCATTAGGCTGCCGAATTTTCATAAGAGAAATCTAATTTTTTTCTTCCTTCCATGTTTTTTATTTCAAATGGTATGTACTTAAAATTTAATTAACATGTTCATATATCCTTCATATTCTTTCCCTCTACTGTTTTATGGGTCATTTATGAATGTTTGACCCATGTCCCATCTCTTTTCAATGTTTTCTAAAACCCCAAAACATAGTCGTTATGCTGAATAATTTCCGTCTCAAAATGTCTCTCTCTTTTTCTAAAGTTCTTTTATTTTATTAAGTGAATACTCAAAGATCTCTCTTCTATATGGGGTATTCACATATATACCAAGTTGTTCTATTTTAAATTCTGGGATTTACATACATGAGACCCGCTTCCCCTTTCCATGCGTTTAAAGTGACATAAAGATCATGTCTTTAAAGCAGTTTTTAAAATGTTATGATTATGAAATGAAACCCATTTATTTTATGCTATATGGGTTGTTTATGAAATGATTGATGATGATATATGTGGCTCACGTGATGATAAAGACAAATTTAAAGGTGCGCCCTGATAGCGCTCCAATGCATTGGGTAAAGACTTAATCTCTAGAGATGACCATTTTTAACGACACCTTGGTGAATAACCTTGGTAATTTTTAATGACACCTTGGGGGTGGACCTTGGTGAAACGGAAATGATTGTCGATGTTAAATTTTTTAGCCACATCTTCAAGTTATAAAATACGATATTTTTATTATGATATGCCTCATGATTTCTTTCTCATGCCTTGAAGTTCTTTTTCATGACTTTATTGATGTATCTCAAGTTCACATGTTAAACGTTTCCCTTGTTTCCCTTACTAGGACTTCTGCTCACCCTTTCTTTTTATGTATGTCCCCAGGTTATGAGATGTAGTAATGAACCTAGGATGAACATAAGGAGAAGCCTTTCAAGTGTTTAAGAATAATGTTTTATGTTTTCATGTATTAAGTTCCTGGTTTCCAAGACACTAAACCTTAAAGATCCTCAGTTTTGTATAATGTAATGAAAGTTTATGTTAGAAAAAGGTGGGATGCCACAGTTGGTATCAAAGGATGGTTTAGTTATTTGTGGAAATTAGGATATAAAAACTTTAGGAAGAACCCTGTATAAAATTTTAAATATAGGAAAACTTCCTGGTATTTTGGTAAGTATTGAGTAAGTGGTTTATCAAACAAACACATCCTTGTCTGGATACGAGTAGGTAGAGGCGGCTCTGGCACAGATGTACATAGGGGTAAAACCCAAAAACACTGCTTTGAGCTAGACTCGAATAGGAACCGGTGCACAATAATGGGCCTTGCTGCACTCTTGGTTACGACACTCACGGGGGATATGTTTGGTTAATCACAGGATTTTTATAAAATCATTATGAAGGAATTATAGAGAAATGTAATTGTCTGAGAATGAAGTCTTAGTTAAAAGATTCATAAATGAAATAAATTTCTCACTAAGGTTTTATTCTTTTAGAAAATGGCGGGCAATAGGAGGAACCTTGCAGATGGTGACCGTAATGCACCGTGTGCTGACGGCCCTCTGATGGAATCCGGAATGGAAACATTCATGCGAATGATGAACCAACTGACTCAAGTTATGAGTAATAACTTGAATCAAGATGAGAGGCCGATCTCACCACAAAGGGAACAACACTCTGTTGAGTCCTTCATGCGTCAATGGCCACCAAGCTTCAGTGGATCTACTGACCCATTGGTTGCGGAACAATGGATAAGCTCCATTGAAAAGATCTTTTCTGTACTCCTTTGTTCGGAACAAGAAAAAGTCACCATTGCTGTTTACCGCCTAGAGGGAGAAGCTGATCAGTGGTGGTCACTGGTCAAAAACACAAAGCCTAGAGGAGAGATGGATGTTATGGAGTGGGAAGAGTTCTGGGGAATATTCTTTAATAAGTATTTCCCTCGTTCCATGAGAATGAGAATGGAGAAAGAGTTTCTCAAGCTGAAGCAGAAGGAGAGCGAATCTATCGAAAGCTATGAGATGAAATTCACCCGACTTTCACGATATACATATAGGTTTTTCATGGATCCAAGTGGGAAGGTTGATAGATTTTTTGGTGGACTGAGACCTCATCTGCGGAAGAATCTAGCCAACTGGGACTAAGATAGCTACGAGAAGATCGTGCAGAGTGCAATGAAAGTCGAGCTAGAGTTTGGTGAGACACAGTGGTATCATAAATCAAATGATAAGAAGAGATCGTTGGAGCCCAGTTTAGGGAAGACTTTTAATCGGGGAAGAGGTGGAAAGAAAATTCAACTTACCACATGCAATAAATGTGGGAAGAAGCATTCGGGGCACTGGTTGATCAGAAGTGGAAAGTGCTACAAGTGTGGAAGAGGAGGCCATATTGCTTGTAATTGTCGTAGTGAGGTGAATCCTCAACTCCCCAACACTAACGACAGAGGAAAGATGGTTTTGTCCCTACCCGAAGTCCATTTCTTTAAGTGTGGACAGCTTGGGAACTTTTCTAATCACTATCCAAATCCAAGGGCAGTGGAGGGGAATCACCATCAACCTCAGCAAAGGCCAGGGGAGCAAGGTCATGATTTTACTATCACAACAACTGAAGTTGAAGCTCCAAATTATGTGGTAGCAGGTAATCTTGTTGTCCTCTCAAAACTATCAAGTACTTTGTTTGATTCTAGTTTAACGCATTCCTTTATTTCCTCCAAGTTTGTAAAGAATATAGAATCAATCCCCGAACTGCTAGAGGTAGATTTGTCAGTCAAGACTCCAAGTGGGATTATCCATGCATCAACAGTGTTTAGAGACTCTAGTTTTTACTTTAGTGAGCACAATCTTGTCGCAAATCTAGTAGTCATTCCCATGATGGAATTCGACGTTATACTAGGGATGGACTGGCTCTCAGAGTATAATGCTAAGATAAAATGCATAAGTAAGGAAATCTCAGTAGTCTTGAATGAATGACCTACAATTATCTTCCAAGGAGAGATATCCCGAACTGATCCCTATCTAGAATCACCTTATATAACTTTCTTTATGGAGTTAATCGGTGATGATGAAGAAGGAAAAGGGATTATACAAATAGAAGATGTTCCGATTGTTCAGGAATACATGGATGTATTTCCTGAGGAGTTACCTGGACCTCCCCCAGAAAGAGAGGTAGATTTCTCCATTGAACTCGTACCTGGATCTCAACCGATATCAAAAACCCCATATAGAATGGCAAATGTGGAGCTAGAAGAGTTAAAGAAACAAATCCAAGACTTGTTGGAGAAGGGGTTTATCCAACCGAGTGTGTCTCCTTGGGGAGCACCAGTTCTCTTTGTGAAGAATAAGGATGGATCAATGCGGCTATGCATTGATTATAGAGAACTGAACGGGATCACAGTGAAGAACAAATACCCTCTTCCAAGAATTGGTGATTTATTTGACCAACTTCGTGGGGCTAAATTCTTCTCCAAGATTGACCTTCGATCTGGTTATCATCAACTGTGGGTGAGGAAGGAAGATATTCCAAAGACTGCCTTCCGATCAAGATATGTGCATTATGAGTTTACTGTTATGCCATTCGTCTTGACTAATGCTCCTGCTATTTTCATGGATTTGATGAATAGAGTCTTTAAGGACTACCTTGATAACTTTGTGGTAGTTTTTACTGATGATATTTTAATATATTCAAAAAGTCGTGAGGAGCATAAATATCATCTGAGGGTTATTTTGAAAACTCTATGGAAGGAGAGGCTATTTGGAAAGTTCAGCAAGTGTGAGTTTTGGTTACAACAAGTGGCTTTCTTGGGGCACATCGTAACCAATGAAGGAATCTCAGTTGACCCTGCAAAGACAATGGTTGTGGAGGAGTGTCCACAACCCACAATAGTAACTGAGATTCATAGTTTCCTTGGTTTAGCAGGATATTATCGGAGGTTTGTGAAAAACTTTTCATGGCTTTCTAATCCACTAACCAAGTTGACTCGAAAAGGGGTTAAGTTCATCTGGACAAAGGAATGTGAGGAAAGTTTCCAAGAGCTGAAGAAGAGATTGGCTACTGCACCTGTGTTAACACTACCCTCTATCAGAGAAGGATTCATTATTTTTAGCGATGCATCTCTGAAAGGGCTTGGGTGCGTCCTCATGCAAAATGAAAAGGTAATTGCTTATGCATCTCGACAGTTAAAGGTTCATGAGAAGAATTATCCTACACATGACCTAGAGCTAGCAGCGGTTGTTTTTTCTCTAAAGATATGGAGGCACTATCTTTATGGGGAGAAATGTGATATATACACTGACCACCAAAGTTTAAAGTATATTTTCACATAGAAATAATTGAACATGAGACAAAGGAGATGGTTGGATCTTATTAAAGACTATGATTGTTCAATTCATTATCACCCTGGAAGAGCAAATAAAGTCTTGGATGCGTTAAGCAGGAAAGACCCTATTGTTCTGGCAACAATGAGGATCCTAGGAGATCCCTTGATTAAAGATCTAGTAAAACTGGACATGGGAATTGTAAGGGAAGGGACATCATCAACCCTATCCCAAATGATTTCTCAACCTTCATTACTAGAGAAGATCAAGAAGGCTCAAAAATAAGATCTTTTGTTGCAGGAAAAGTTTGAGGCTGTGAAGGATGGGAAGTTTCCTGATTTCAGTATTGATCAAGAAGGTGTATTGAAATTTCGTACAAGACTATGTGTTCCATCTATTCCGGAGATAAATAAAGAACTAGTGGATGAAGCTCATAGCTATAATTTCTCTATACATCCGGGAAGCACTAAAATGTATAGAGACCTTCGTGATCATTATTGGTGGGATAACATGAAGAGGGAGATTGCTGATTACACTACAAGATGCCTGGTGTGTCAACAAGTAAAGGCAGAATGACAACTTTCTAAGGGGGTATTACAACTGCTACCCATACTAGCATGGAAGTGGGATAATATCACTATGGACTTGTCACTGGTCTCCTGAAAACATCCAAAGGGAACACTGCGATATGGGTTATAGTGGACCGTCTCACCAAGACCGCCCATTTTATCTCTATTTGGGAAGATTTCTCTCTAGATCAACTTGCCAAGATATACGTAAAGGAAGTGGTAAGGCTGCATGGGGTACCAATATCCATCGTATCTGATCGTGATCCAAGATTCACATCAAAATTCTGGAGAAGTCTTCAACATGCTCTGAATACTGAATTGAATTTTAGTACGGCCTATCATCCTCAAACTGATGACCAGTCTGAAAGGACTATTCATACACTTGAGGACATGCTGAGATTATGCTCAATGGAATTTAAAGGTGGATGGGATTAACACCTCCCATTATTTGAGTTCTCATACAACAACAGCTTCCAATCGAGTATTCAGATGACACCTTATGAAGCTCTATATGGAAGGTGATGTAGAACTCCTAATTGTTGGGATGAAGCTGGTGAGAGAAAGCTTCTTGGGCCTGATATTGTGCAAGAGATGACAGAACATGTTCATGCCATCCAACAACACATAAAGGCTGCTTAGAGTCGATAGAAGAGCTATGCTGACAACCGTCGAAGGGAATTAGAGTTTGGGATTGGTGAAAAAGTCTTCCTTCGAATTTCTCCATGGAAGAGAGTCATGTGGTTTGGGAAGAAAGGGAAGCTCAGCCCTAGGTACAATGGCCCCTATGAAATCCTTGATCGCATAGGAGTAGTGGCCTATCGTCTAGCACTTCCACCGAACCTAGCTCAAGTTCATGATGTCTTCCACGTATCCCTCTTGAGGAAGTACATACCTGACCCTTCGCATGTACTGAACCCAGAGGTGGTACAACTGGAACTTGACCTCTCTTATGAGGAGCATCCAGTAGAGATCTTAGACCGTAGAGACAAGGTTCTACGCAACAAGACTACCCACCTTGTGAAAGTGTTGTGGAGGAATCATAAGTATGAAGAAGCAACTTGGGAGCCTGAGGAAACAATGAAGCAAAAGTACCCTCACCTTTTCGACTAGGTCTTAGGTATAAAATTTAGGGGATGAAATTTCTTAAGGGGTGAAGAATGTAACAAACCAAACTTCTTTGAATGGTATATTAAATTACTCTTAACGATTTAATAGATATGTTAATGGTTAGTGCAGAAAGAGGAGTGATAGCTTCATCCAGTAGACTCGAACCTTATGAAGCCCACTTATCAGATCTTGGGGAGGAGGTGGCATCTTTGGGCTTCGCTTTGGACCAAGCCCAATCCAAACTCCAGTGTGTCAATCTTGAACGGAAACGCCTATGGGAGAATTTCAAGTTAGTAGAGATTACTACTAGGGCAATGTTATCTGAGCCTCCCTCAGATTCTCTCACCATAGCACACCTTACACCTAGGTCATATGCTGGTGTTATAAGGGGCTATGTGACGAGACTGTAGCTTCTTTGTTTAATCCTTTGGGATGAATAAAATTGAGATTTCTTCCTTTAGTGAAGTTTGTGAAATTTCAAATGTTCAGATAATTTGAGGATGTATATTTGAAAAAAGGGATATTTTTTAAATATTTTTGTAAACCTTAAATAATTAATGATGTGTTTTGGTTTTCAAAAAATGGTCTTTTGTAAATGTGTTCAGTACGAAATTTAGAGTCTAATAAGATCAACTTAATTTTTGGTGAATAGTGTTTTATGAATAGTGATTTTACGCTTAGGATTAGTAATATGACCAAATGGATTAGTAATCTCACTTAAAGAAAGTATTAATATAATTTAGGTACCTTTATTAAGTAGTGTGATTCAATAAAATAGATAAATAACTGTTTCATTAATTAATAGTCAAGTATTAGTTTTTTCATGTGAATAGTGTTTTTTATTTAAAAATTGAATTAAAAATATTTAGAAAATTATTTTTATAAAATGGAGTTCATTTTTGAATTCAGAGAATTGATATTATGTTAATGTGAATTTTGGGGATTTTTCTGAAGAAAAAAAAGAATTTTCAGTGAATAGTAAAAATACAGTTTTAGGGTTTCAGTATGTTTAATGACATCATGACTGCATCATGATGATTTCATGAGATATTTTAAGGGATGGAAAACTAAAGGGGATGAATTATTGTATGATGTGTCCCAAGTGTCCAATACCATGGGCAAGCCCATGGTTTTGCCAATACCACCGATGAGGTGTCCCTTGGCCATTAATGCCTTGTCCCCTCACTTTCCCTATAAATACCAAGCCATTATCTCATCCTTTAGACTCCAAAATCATTATCAACGAATTTATGGTCTCGTTACCTCCAAAGGAGTCCTCCCAAGGTTCCCTCAAGCCTCTCAAGGTCCCAACCTTTGAGTTTTAAGAGTTACTTTTAAGGTAAGGGATCCTACCTCTCTCTTTCTTTTCAAGTAATCTCTTTTATTTCATTTATTTTATGCTCTATGCTCTTATGTTGGAGGATGTTATTTTATATTCCTATTAATTCCCTTTTCATTTTCATATGATGATATACCCCCTCTTTCTCTCATCAATTTGTTTTAAGAATGTTTAAGTGGCGTCGTTAGGCTGTCGAATTTTTAAGGGATTCTTTCACCTTTCTCATTTTTCAAAGTTCTGCTTTCATGTAAAGTCTTTCAAGTTCATTTTTATTATTTTGGGGTATGATATCTATATCTATAATACTTAAATTTTATGTTCATATTATTAGAGACCTTATTTGATCTCGTCAATTTATTTTTGTTGAAGTTTAAGTGACGCCATTAGGCTGCTGAATTTTTGTAAGAGAAATCTAATTTTTTTCTTCCTTCCATTTTTTTCATTTCAAATGGTATGTACTTAAATTTTCATTACCATGTTCATATATTATTCATATTCTGTCCCTCTACTTTTTTATGGGTCATTTATGAATGTTTGACCCATGTACCCTCTCTTTTCAATGTTTTCTAAAACCCCGAAACTTAACCGTTATGCTGCAGAATTTCCGTCTCAAAATGTCTCTCTCTTTTTCTAAAGTTATTTTATTTTATTAAGTGAATACTCAAATCTCTATCTTCTATAGGGGTATTCACATATATACCATGTTTTTCTATTTTAAATTCTGGTATTTATATACATGATACCCTCTTTCCCTTTCTGTGGGTTTAAGGTGACATAAAGATCATGTCTTTAAAGCAGTTTTTAAAACGTTATGATTATGAAATGAAACCCATTTCTTTTATGATATATGGGTTGTTTATGAAATTATTGATGATGATATATGTGTCTCACGTGATGATAAACACAAATTTAAGGGTGCTCCCTGATAGCGCTCCAATGCGTTGGGTAAAGACTTAATCTCTAGAGATGACCATTTTTAACGACGCCTTGGTGAATAACCTTGGTAATTTTTAATGACACCTTGGGGATAGACCTTGGTGAAGCGGAAATGATTGTCTATGTTAAATGTTGTAGAAATACCTTCAAGTTATGAAATATGTTATTTTTATTATGATATGCCTCATGATTTCTTTCTCATGCCTTGAAGTTCTTTTTCATGACCTTATTGATGTATCTCAAGTTTACATGTTAAACATTTCCCTTGTTTCCCTTACTGGGACTTATGCTCACCCTTTCTTTTGATGTATGTCCCCAGGTTATGAGATGCAGTAATGAACCTAGGATGAACATAATGAGAATCCTTTCAAGTGTTTAAGAATAATTTTTTATGTTTTCATGTATTAAGTTCCTGGTTTCCAAGACACTAAACCTTAAAGATCCTCAGTTTTGTATAATGTAATGAAAGTTTATGTTAGAAAAAGGCGGGATTCCACAAGTTCCATTCTCATATAATTATTTATATGGCATTATTTGATCATCTTTTATTCCTTCCATATTATTCTCAATATTATATTTTAATGGCATGTGTTTTTAGTTATCCACCTTGACTTATTGCTTATGTTTATTTATGATAGATTCTATTGCATGCTTACCCTTACTGAGCATCTGAGATCACCCCTTATGTTTTATTCTTCCCTAGGTTTCCAAGAAGTTTTTTATGATTGATATGCAAGGTTTCACTAAGGGGAATAATGGTGTTATCAAATAAAATTCTTTTTGTGTTTTATGTCTAAAATGTATTTTTAATTTCAAATATGTATCTAATTTTCCAAGACTACTAAAATATTCATCCCTTCAGGATATGATTCCTTGTAATCATGCCAATATAATAAAGTAAGGCACCGGCTTTGGGATACTAGGGTCTGGTTCTTTATAGTTGGAATCAGAATAAGTTTAGTAGAAACTTTGGAAACTAGATTTATGAAAACATATATTAGGGAAATATAACCCTATAACAGACTATGGGAATATTCCCAAAGTAACCAAGCATATGGTTTAGAGATTAGTTATACCCAAATTTTCAATGTTTCACTAGTTTTCGATTATACATTATGTTTCATAATGTTATGATATAATCTAGTGTATTCCATTATTTAGAAATTATGCCTAGTATAAATAATGGAATCTGTATCAATATATATATTACATATAGGTATTTCCATCCTATATAAGATAATGATGTTGGAGCTAGAGATGCAACTGGATATGAACAACTTATAACTATACTGGGCCAACTGACTGAGGTTATGAGCAATAACCTTACTTGCATGGAGTGTCCTGATCCCCAATATGGTATAACAATGTTAGACCACTTCATGTGACAATAACCGCCGTTATTTAATGGGACTACAAATCTATTTGTTACTGAAAACTAGATGAGTTCCTTAAAGGAGATATTTCTCACTTTATGAAGTAATGAAAGGTAGAAGGTTATCATGGAAGTTTATCATATTTCAAGAGATGTGGATCAATGGTGGTCATTTATTAAAAACACTAAGGAGGAATATGGAATTTCAAACATGGAATGGAAGTATTTTAAGGAACTTTTTTGGAAAAATATTTTCCTAGAGAACAAAAAGTAGATATGGAGAGAAAATTCTTGAGTCTGAGACAAAAGGAAGAATAAAATGTTTCTAAGTTTAAAGATAACTTTATAAGATTATCAAGGCATTTTGTAGACTATATACACAACTCAAGGAGTAAGATTGATCATTTCTTCGATGGGGCTTAATCCAATTATTTGAAGGTAACTAGTCTTCCAAAATTTCTCATCGTATGAGGATATTGTATAATGTGATATAAAAATAGAGAAATAATTCTATAAGTATTAGGACTTTTAATGGAATTAAGATAAAAATAGGATGGAAGAGAGAAATATGGATAAATGGAAGAAGGGAAAGAAGGATTTTCTCACCTGTGATAATTGTGGAAGGAAACACCATGGTACTTTCTTGAAGGGAATGAGAGTTTTATACAAGTGTGGAGAGAAAGGACACCAAGCTCATTATTATAGATTAAATAAATAAGTTTTCGGATACTTCAACTATAAGGAGATGGTTCACTACGTAAATGAATGTCTCAAGCGTCAAAGGAATATAACCCAAAAGAGGATAATGGATTATGGTCAAGCTTATGCTACTACCATAGACAAAGAGGAATGATTAATATGTATGTGTTTAGATTCCAGAATTATTTTATTTGAGTATTTTATCAATGATTATTTGTTTATAAGAATTTTTAGACATATAAGGATTGTACTGAAATACTTCTTCTTTAAGGAATTTGAAGCATGTGATGAATTACACCAGTAATCAAGAGAAGTGATTCAGTTGTAATTTGATCTTCTTGAAAGCACATGACTTGGGAAAGATAACCCTAAATATGTGATTGGTGTTAAGATAATAATAAATAGATGTTTATGGGATAGTATCGATGACCATTAAGTTTGTTAGTGATCTGATGGTTTATGTTATTCTAGAATTATTTGATGTTTGGATTTAAGGAATATATTCAAGAACCTGAGATTTTACTATTGGAAGTATGCATGTTCTATAAAGGTTTAAAGGAGATTAATGTATTCATAAATTTGGTATGTGACAATAAGAGAAACATTATTTGGGGAAATCTTATGTTAAGTTGGTTTTGGAAATTTAATGAACTTCCTTCTAAATTTTTGGTCGTTGAATTTAGACAGACATATTTTGGATGTGTCTTAAGGTTAAATACTTATGGAATGAATTAAGGATATTATTAATTAATATTAAAGTATGATTTATCATATTGGATAACTTGTACTAACCATTTTAGTTTCAGTAAAAATTTAAAGGCTGAAGGAATGACTTTTGGATCTTATGATTCATAAAAGTGTTTTAGGAATAAAAACTTTTCTTGAATATCCATCTCTAGATTTAAGAAATGGAGTGGAGATAGATCAAAACACAGCCAAATTAAGGGATTATTCTTATAATGTGGAATGAAATCAAGTAAATTTATTTTCTCAAGTGCTTTATTTGGATAGGAAAATAATCCATCAACTTCTAGGAAAAGGATTTTGGAACAAAAACAATAACTTTTTACTTTTTCTACTAAGAAATAAATGTTATTTTAACTGATCACAAATTTACATTTTTGTGATGGTTAAATTTATAATGATCATTTTCTTTATCACTCTCCATCATAACTTGATAGTTATATATTTTTTTCATGCCCATATTTTCACTTTCCTCTAATGTTATCATATTTGAAATCCTAATGTTGTGGTTACCTTCACATTTCCTTTTCTCTCTTATTAATAGGATGTTCTATTAACCCTATTTACAATGTTGGTTTCCCACAAAGGAATTTTCAAGTATCGAACTTTGATTTTCAAAGTAAAATTTCAAATTTTGAGTACGTAATTTATTTAAGGAGGTGAGAATGTAACACCCCAATATTTTATGGTATGTATCTTCTTAAATCAATTAAATTTATTTGATAACTTATAGCTTAAACGAACCATGATATACCATTAAATATTAACATGACCATTGGAATAGTAATGTGACTGTTAGGAATAGTAATCTTTCCATTAGAATAATAACCTCACCTATGATTCTATAAATAAAATTTAGGTATCTCATAAATGAAAATATTATATATTTATATCATGGAATAAGTAAATAAATTTTTTAAAAATGATAAATTAATTGTTGGTATTTTTGTGGAATTTAGATGTTTATTTATAATTATACAATTAATATAATGATTTAAAAGAAAATTTATTTTCATAAAATATATTCATAAATTAATATTTTGTTACATTATAATTATATGATAATTTTATGAGACCATAATTAATTTTTCAAAGTGTCATAAAATCGGTTATAATATTAAAATCGGTATTTTTCGAATAAATGATGATTTTATTTAAAAATTAAATTTATCATATTTAGAAAAAAAATCATAAAATGGATTACATTTTTTAATTCAACATGTTGAAAAATGGTTAGGGTGAATTTTTGGGATTTTTCTGAAATAGTTGAATTTTTAGTGAAAAGTGAAATACAATAATTTATGGTATTTAACATTTTAAGCCAAATACGTGAATTTTTTAGTCATTAATGATGTAATCACCCATTATTTTTAACTTACATGCACTAGTTACTATACTTAATCACAATAATCAACACTATTGATAGTCTTGAGCCAGAATAACAAACAAATGAATAAAATAATAATAAAAAAACCCCTCTCCTCCCCCTATAAATACCACCCCTCAACACCCCTTATCCGCACACCTTCTAAGCCTTGAATATTGATAATATTCTTCTCAATTCCTATCTCAAGCCTCTTCCTCATGTCCTGGTATTTCTAGTCTCACCAAAATACCAATCCCAAGTGCCTTAAGGAGGTTCTCAAGGAGATGTTATACAAGAGGTAAAATCCCCCACCTCTCTCTTTTAAATTCTTTCTTTCTTCCACCTCATCCATCCCTCCACAATCCAAAGTTACATGATAAATACAGTATCATATATATATATATACTTTAATTTTATTGTGTTAATGGAATATCAATCATAAAATCCCTTCTCTTCTTCTATTATTCTAAAAATAAAAACATCGTCTGTGAGGTGTCGATTCACCGCCTTCGGGGACGATGAGTTTCTATTTTCTATTACTTTCTTTAATTCTGGTCATAAAACCATTATTATGGTTAAATAAGATTTCAATATAAATATTATAAGTTATATCATGTTCTGGAACCAATATATAAACATAATATTAAATTAAATGGCACAAGTTTGTGATGGTCATGAAAACTGCCAAAATAAATTAAGACATTTTCATCAACATTTTATTTAATGAATCATCTTAATACCATATAAAAAAATGATATATGATTCCATTTAAACATCTATAATTTCATTAATACTAAATAATTTAACTTCTGGAAAAGTTTTTCCCATTTTACAAGAACTCTCATGTTTATACTCAAGGGAACCGACCATAAAACCATGAAACAAATACCCCTAGAACAACAAAATTAAATATTATTACTCATCAAATTGACCATAAATAAACTTAATATAATTATAATAAATCAAATATATGTTTAAGATGTTTTTAATTAAGTAATTAATGAATCTAATTTTATTATCTAGGATATTAAATACAAGTGCAGAACGCTTTCAGACATAAGGTAAGGGTTTTCTCATCTCACATTTATTTATTTGAGATATGTCTTATTCACTATTTATTATTTATGTTTGTTGTATGTATACTTCCCTTTTATATATCATATCATGAATCTATTTATCTTCATGTTATTCAATTTTTCATTTTATGATCATTAATGGTGCATACGGTTCAACTAATTACAAATTGGTAAGGGAATTCTTAACCCAAATTCCTTTCTTTGGGTAAACTTGTACTCCATTGATTATGTCATGATATGATTATTTTTTAAATGACTTTTTATTATATTATTTTGTATTTACACTTTTTTATGTGGATTTATAGCTTATACACATAATCAATTCATTTGTTCAATGCTCACACTTTCTTTTAAAAATACACTTTTAAATGTTTCTTTTTCAAAATTTAAAATGAATTTTTTTAAAATTATACTGAATGAGTGGATTTTACCAATTCTATGATGACTTAATGACTTGAGGAATCTTTTACAAGTTTACAATGTCATTTTCAAATAAAATGTTTTCATTTTTAATTGTTTGGATTTTTAAATAAATAATTTCAAAGTAAAAATGGACATCTCTTAGGATTTTTTCAATGATTTTATTAGAGTATTTTAATCTATTTCAAAACTCTTTATTGGATATTTTTATTAATTGAGGTTGATATATTATGATTCCATATACCATATTTTATTGAATTTTTTATGATCATTTTGACTGTGGATGTGAAATTTTGATACCATTCGTCATATTATACTAGATGGTTTATGTTTATATTTATTGTTTGGGGAAAGTTATTAACATTTCATATGATAGTTTCAATATGAATGTATATTCTGATTATATTTCACCCCTTTTTTATGAAAAATGCATTAAACTTATTAAGTGTTGTGTGGGGCCCAATATATCCCCTTGATGCATCGGTAAATCTCATGAGACATACTAGTTTGGTTATTGGTTGATATCTTACTTGATTATGTATGGTGTCTTGTACGAAGAATTGATGGTATGTTTATGATGTCCCACATTATGCATTCCATCATTCTGATATTAGTTATTGATATTCCATATGATTATTCAACTAGTAGAATACCCATGGTTAAATTTCATTCTCATGTAATTATTTGTATGAAATTATTTGATCATATTTTATTTATGTCATATTATACTCAAGATTATGTTTTAATGGAATGTGTTTTTAGTTATTCACCTTACCATATTGTTTATGTTTATCTATGATAGCTTTAGCTGTATGTTTACCCTTACTGAGCATTTTATCTCACCCCTTTCTTATGTTTCATTCTTCCTCAGGCTGCTAAGAAGTTTATTATGATTGATATGCAAGGTTTTGCTAAGGGTAATAATGGTGTTCTCAAAGAAAATACTTTTTTGTGTTTTGTGTCTAAAATGTATTTTAAATTTCAAATATGTATCTAGTTTTTCAAGACTACTAAACTATTCAGTCCTTCAAGATGCGATTCCTTATAATCATATCAATGTAATAAAGTAAGACACCAAATTCAGGCTACCGGGGTATGGGTCTTTACAAGGATACTCATAATCAATTTTCTTCCACTAAGGATAGTCTGCAGGAAGACATAGTTTCTCATATTTAATTCTTGTGTCTGCATTCCATATCAATTGTCTCACAGTTTTATGATATCCATATAGTCTTCTAAATGGAAATATAGGAAAGTACCACGCATCTTTTGAAGTACTTGATTCATCTTTCTTATATCGATTCATTCTACACTTAGGGTATTTTATGAGTGATTCATGATCCTTGTTAAACAATATGCAATCATTTGGACAATAATGTATTTTTTTAGAGATCATTCCTGTAACATCCCAGGTAAATAAAGAATAAAGAATTTTCATATTTATTAATATTTACGAATTAAATATTAATTTTAATTAAAAGGGGTTTCTACGTTCGATAGCGTACTCGGTACGCAACGATGAGTTTCTTTGAAAACTTACGTTGCACACTAGTAATAAAATAATATTATTTTAAATGTTAGTTAACAAGTAGCCGTTGTACTGGCAGAAATGGATAGAAATAACTAAAATATGATTATATATGTTTTTAAATGTTTATACATTTACCCAATAAAAGATAAAGGCTTAAAATACGGGAAGAGTTCAATTTTAGGCATTTATACCCTAATTTTCACGAAAGGTTCACTTATCACCTTTTGACGGAGAACCGCCATTAAATATAGTTTTGATCGATCTTATAAATTCTATTGGACCAAATATAACTCTTATTTAGAATCGGGACATCAAAATTTACTTTGTGTAAATTTTTGGTACCTTTCTGATAAAGTTCTTTTTTTTAATGAATAGTGTAAAATGTTGTATTTTAATTCAAAACCTCTTTTTAATATAATTTATCTATATGATTAGATTATCTTTTGAATTGGTTTTGAAGTGAAATTAGAATATATTTTTACCAGTTAATCCAATGGTGGTCATTGGAATCAATTTCACTTTGAAATTGGACTCAAACTAGTGTCAATCTTTTGATACTTATTGTTTCACAAAAACACGCTATTTGTCATGACAGCGGGAATTAATTATTAAATTAATTAATTTGACTTATATTTTTTGAATTTTGTAAAATGGACTTCATTTTTGAATTCGGAATATCAAATATAGCTTAGGGTGAATTTTTGGTAATTTTCTGAAAAACTTCAATTTTTGATGAATAGTGAAACCACTAAGTGGTAATCAAGCAAACCGATTTTTCAGTTAAATGAAAGTTTACCACTAATGTGTATTGAATTTTGAAAATCCGACATACATGGTTGTCATTAAGAAGTAAAATGTGGTTCAATGAGATTATAATAATTTTTTGGTGAATAGTAACTTATTAAGTTCTTAATCGCGATTAGTGGTAATTAGGGTAGTTTAAGGTATAAATAATGCTTTAATAATAGGAAATGACCTAGAAACATGTCCCAACCTTATTGGTTGAGTCATGGCCGACCAAGACAAGCCATGGGCCAACTTGGGGACCCCATGGAGCCACTTTAGTTGGAAAATGACATTAATATATTTTTATTTAATGTTAAAGTGAAAATGACACTAACATAAATTGTTTTACTAAAATAACTTTTGAGTGGGGTTATACAAGTCCAAATTTTGATTATAAATAGTAATTGGAAAGCTAAAAAGATTTCCTACATCATAGTATTTTTTTATAATTTTTAGACATTAAATAAATTAAATTATATATGACATAATAATGATGCAGTGATGACATCATTATTTGATGATTTAAATAAAATGGAAAGATAATGAAAAATCTAAAACCTACACATGGCCAAAACCAATTGGATGAGTGGATTTCGAACCCTTATCACCTTATCCACGAATTATATCAATTTGGGACCTTTTAAAACCGAAACACATTTTCAAATAAAGTAATATTTCTTTACTTTCCAAAAGTGCCCCTCCTCTCCTCTTATAAAAGGCCCCCACCTCTACCTCATTTCACACACTTCTCAAGCCTTTGGCTCGGCCAACCCCTGCCCAATTACTCTCTCCACATCCCTCTACTCATCCTAGAGTATTCTCTTTGGGCAGAATCCTTTCAAAGGAAGCCTTTAGGCTCAAATAAAAAGGAGTTACACTTTTAAAGGCAATTCATTCTCTCTTGTTCATTTGTTTTATTTTGCTTCTCCAACCCTCTAAACTCTTTTTATTTACTTCTTTTGTAACAACACCAGTATCTTCAATATACTAGGATGTTGTTATAATATTTATTTGAGCTACACTCTCACACAACTACATCAAATGGTTAAAGAACATACGGTTTCCGTGGATGGCGAAATTCTGCCTCCCGAAACGATGATTGTTCAATACTCATTTAACACCTTCAAGGGTGGCCATTATGATGTCACTATTTTTATATATGATATATGATATGTTTATGTTTTCCTTAAGCTTCTGTATTTTTCATTTTTGGCATACCTTTATGGTTTCCATTATGGTTAAACACGATATCTTCATTTAAGGAAGTGCGGACTACCGCCCCCTAAAAGTGATGTGATTCGTTAATGCCATATGTGGGACGTGTAAAGGATGGATTTAAAGTTATTATATATGATGTTATACTGGAATTATAATATACCTCTATATAATTATTATTTCTTTCCATTAAAGTATGAGATAGAAATGAAAGTAGCATTCATGCGTACGTACGGCTTACCGTCTCCATGAACGGTGCATTTCATTTCTTATCCCCAAGTGTAATGTACTATTAAAATTACATGTATATAATGTATATATATGATTAATGATATATCTAAATGATGAATATAATTATGGAATTAAAATATACATACCTCTCATTTAGTTTTAATTCCACTAATATGACAAAGAAATGAAAGTAGCGTTCATGCGTACGTACGGCTTACCGTCTCCATGAACGGTGCATTTCATTTATTACCTCTAAATGATTATGTAATATTATAAATACATGTATATGCTGGATATATATGATATATATGATATCCAAATCAGGAATTTCATTCTGGATATAAAGAACTTTTGACCACACGAACAACATGTAATTGTAAGAAGTCAACTTTCGACTTAAGAACCAAATATTGACAAAACAAACATTATTAACTTAAATGGTTACATAATGTTTATAACATGGAAATAAGTAATATAAAATGAATAATGAAGTTTAAAAAGGTTCTTAATCAAGTATAAATTAACTCAAGTTTATTATTCAGGGCGTTAAAGAACGATCGAGTCAAGTCGGACCCGAGGTAAGGGACTTCGTCTCAATCTCCTTTCATTGAGGCATATTTCGTTTTATACACAACTTTCTTTTATACGGTGTATAAACTCCTTTGACTTTTACTTTTATACAAAAGTAATCTTTTTCTACGAAGCGTTTTACTAAACGACAAAAAAGAATGTTTATTTTTAACGTACGCAGTGACAACGACCTTTTTCCGCCGCCGCGAGTATTATTTGATCTTTGGCTTTCTCAACAAGCCGTAATGTTTTTAGAATAAAATAAATACCATATACTCTTTTATGTATTTTGGTATTGAAAATGGTTTTGAAAAAGGATTCTATTATGTCAATATATTTATGATATATTGTGATTTAAATGTGGAAATGTTATCATTCCTTTATATTGGTTTTATGTTTTATGATTTTATATTGGTACTTGGACATTTTAACGGGTGGTTACGTTATAAACCATATGAAGGGTGGTGCCGTGAATACCAGGACGGGTGGTTACGTTATAACCTCCAATGCATTGGGTATGGAAGTCGGTCGTATGGCTATTCCATTAAGTATGTATGGAAATTGGCCATATGGCTATTCCATTAAGTGATATGTGTGGAAGTCAACCGTATGGTTATTCCACTTAAGTATGTTTATGTCCCAAGTTACCTTTATATATTCTATGTGTTCTTTATATGGGTTTTATGGTAATCTTTTGGTTACAAAAAGGTAAGTAATGATACTTTATTCAGTGAAGATTTTTTTTACTACTTCATAAAGGTGAAGGTATTACTTTGATAGAGTATATATGGTTTATTTGATGTTTGAAAAACTAACAGTTTTCATTCTTTTTGTATCCCTTACTGAGCTTTTTATGCTCACCCCAAGTTTTTCGAAATGTTTTTCACAGGACTTAAAGTGGAATAAGGTCAAGGATGGGATCAAGGGAATTTCATGCTATCTAAAACATGGAATCTAGACATCTTTCTTTTTAAGAGTTTTTATTTTATGGAGACTTAGTAGAAGTGTCTACTTTGTAATCTTTTAAGATGTAATAGTTATGTTCTAATTCTCTAAAACTCTAAACCTGAAAAGATCCTCAATGTGAATTATTCATTTAATTCAATATTAAGTAAGGTTTAAGGCTGGGGCCTTATAATTCCCATTGAACGTATCATTCATTTAGTGTCATATGTTTGATAAGGAAGTTTATTTTCTTTTGGTATCATGTCATTCAGGAGACCAAGTAGTTTTTTAAAGCTGGTGTTGCTCTATCTATAGCCAACTTTAAAATTATATAGCTTTAATATAGCAGAAAATGTTGTGTATTTAGTAAAACCAGTATACAATGGTCTCTTAGCACACCTATTTAACTTCTCAAAAACTTTGGACAATCATGAAGTTCATCTTCAATTTCCATTGTCATTTATTTCATACAATCTCCATCATCATCTACATTGGTATTCATATCAAATGATCCATAAACTGCAGTATCATCCCAATTAGTGTGCATGTTCATTTTTTCCCTGCATTTAGTCTAATATTTATAACTTTAATCTATTCCATGAAAAATCAAATGATCTTCCAACTCTTATACACTAATTTTTCTTTAATAAAAATGTAAACACGAATAAATGATTTGAGAAGGGGCGTATGAATGCTCTATTGCAAACTTGATGAACTCTTTAACTCCATCTTCATACTCTTTTGCCATACGATTAGCATGCATCCATTTTCGATTCATATTCATCTTATTTGGTTCATAAAATATTCATTTTCTACAAAAAAAATACACATAAGATATTCATAATTAAATGTGAAAGTTATAGATAATTTTAATAAGGGGAACCCAGCATTTGAATGTTATTGATTATGATTCCTGACAGGTTATCATTTTACACAAGGGTGACATGAAAAGAAATAACCTGAGGTAAACATGTGGTTTTTGGTCCATGTTCTTGATTTGATGTTGTTTGGGATAAAAATGTGGTAATAAATATGTTGGTAAAAAAATTGAATTATTATTGGATGATATACTTCCCTTGGAAATTCTTGTTCTTTCTTGTCATTTAATTGTGACTAGAATTTCTAAATTTGTGTAAAAATATCTTCCCTTAGAACATACAAGGTCATGTAATCACCAGATTTTGACATAGGGTCAAGGAGCTTGGAATTTCATGAAACGAATGGATGAAAATGTTATTGATGACAGAAGTGGAGTTGGATTCCATGTTACTCTCTTTTTCTATAGATTATTCTAGACCATATATTATAGGAATACTAAGAATTATATTTGTATTATAACCCACTTATGAACCCCTGTTTCAAAAATAATAGATTTATCAATCTTAGGTATATTTCGCATATCCTACAATATCCAAAACCTCTATTCAATTCCTTAAAAACAACACGGTTACTTCCCATTAATAAACATTCCAAAAAAATTGTTTAGCATGGATTTCACATCATTGAGATCCAAAAGGGCATTCTCATTCTTAAAAAAACCATACCACATGTATAGTTAGGGGAGATTATAATAAACTTTATAAAAATTTCCCACTGTCTTTTAATCATGTATGTGTCAGAGATAAATGTGTTTTAAATTTGAACTTTTTATAGGTGACACTCAAACCATTCCTAATGATACATAATAGATCAAAATAATAATAATATTGTGTACATAGCTTGATCAAAATAAATAATGTAAACTAACCATGCATTTTTTTCTAGTAGACCATGCATATACTATAAATACCCTATTGATGAACGTATTTCATAATTCTAACTTTAAACTTTCATGAGACACTTTACACGCTAAAACCCACCTATTAGTGGTGTGAGTTAGCTTCTCGAGACGTGTTTTAATGAGTTTTACTCATTATATCACTTGTTTCTTTATAAAACTTCTTAAATTTCACGACAATTCAACAACTGAATATGCCATTTTTATAATTCATAAGCAAAATCAATCAAACCCATACTCAATATGCCCATTTAAGCATATTACACATGGTCCAAACCTGAATTATTAGTTTAAAATCCATATGACACTTGAACCAATCTATACCCCTCAAACATCATGTAACTAATTTAATATAAGCAATTCCAAACTAAATCCAATATCCCAAAAACATTCTAACTCAAATCTTTATCATACCTAATAGAAATAATTACCAAAACCAAACACTTTCATAATGAATGAAATCATAACCAAAACAATTTTCATATAACCAAACAAACCACAACACAATTATATTAACCCAAAATAAAATGGGTGTTGAGGACTTATAGATCAAAAGGGTAATTCTGAGGTAAGTGTTGGGTTTCTCGACTTCGATAGCTTCCCATATAAATATCACACATCCTATGGATTCTCTACCAAGGCCCTGATAGGAACTGTTAATTATCTTTCCATTCTAAGTTGATACATGCATTTTTCATATTAATGACACTTTTGTATGACCCTTGCATAAAAAGATTAATTATCATCTCTCCACCATTTGAATACCTTATAATTTTTTCTCTAATTTAAGGTTCACTTAGATAATCACACCATTTTATTAGCCTTAAATTCATTTTTTGATATTTGAAATTTCCCCTATAAAAATGGTTGATGGGGAACCAACAAGTGACTCCATTAAATGAGGGGAAAAAGGAACTTGTGTACACCCTCCCCTATTTTAATGGGACGGGGGAGAAACCAAAAAACTTGAGAAATCGGGTTGACCGAAACAATGGAGGATCAAGTCTATTGCCACAGGAACCCCTAACACCACCCCAAATCGTCCTTGAAGCTGACGAGCATGCCCAAAAGGGGGACATGTGTGATGGGGATAGGACAATGGGGCATAGGAGGTTCAAGAGCTACCGGAACGAAAAACTAGGGCAACACAAAAATCAAAACACAACACCGTGAACCAGATGTCATCGGAGCAGGACCTATGTAAGCTATAGTAGGGTAAAATCAAGAATGCATAGACCCGCACAAAAGGAACCATCAGAGGAGGAAGAACGATGGTGGGGACTTCATCGACGGAGCTCATAAACATGGAACCACAAGACCACCGAGCCAACATAACCCTGCACTATCACGCATCACTAAACCAGAACAAGCAAGCAATGAGCGAGGAGGAGAAAAAAATATCATACCTTATATTTGAGAGTTTATTCGTCTGAGAGAAGATTGAGAGGGAGCGACATCAAAGATGAACTTCTGCGAGAGCTTAAACGGTGAGACAAAAATCGGTTTGGTTAGGGTTCTTTTTAAAAGATCGGTGAGAGTTTTATTAGTGCTTCCAAAAAAGCACTGATAAAGAAAGGTTTTATCAGCGCTAAAATAATAAACGCTGATAAAAAAACCTCTTTATTAGCACTTGTTTAGCGTTGATAAAGACCTATATAATCAATTTTACTAATATAATTAATATAATTAAAAAAATGTATATAATTATACATAAATAAATAAATCTAAATGTATATAATTATAAATATTTATATAATTATGTATATATATTTAATAAATATAAATATATAAAATATATTTATTATAATTTTATAATTATTTAAATATATATTTATATATTTATAATTATATAAATACTTTTAAAATATATATATATTTATTTAAAATTATAAAATTATAAATTTATAAATATAGCAAATATACATTTACAAACATATTTATAAATAAATATATTTGTAAATATATTTATAAATAAATATATTTGTAAATATATTTATAATTATTTATTTATAATTATATATATTTAATAAATATATATAAATATAAATATAAATATAGTAAATATATTTATTATTTAAATATATTTATTATAATTTATAATTATTTAAATATAAAATTATTTATTTAAATTTATATAAATACTTTTTAAAAAAATTATATTTATTTATTCATAATTTTAAATATATAATTTTATAGATATAGTAAATATACATTTATAAATATTTATTTACAAATATATTTTTAACATTATTAATGAATATATAATCTTAAATGCATGAATGTTAAATATGGGTGAAATTGAATAATTAAAAATGAGCAGAGTTTAAAAATATTGAAAAAATGGATAAGTTTTATTAATTATACAAATTATTAAAAAACAAAACATGGATATATATTGAAATGAAGATGAATACATATTGAGAATATTAAAACATGGGAAATAGATATTTATAAATAAATATTAGAAAATGATCAAAGTCAAAAAAAAATATTAAATATTAAAAATGAATAAATAATACTAACTGTAATAATATTAAAAATAAATAAATAAAATTTACAGATTAAAAACGTAATATATTAAATTTATTGTGTTACTAAATGAAGTTATAAAACGAATATCAAAATTTGAATGAATTACATAAATATTATGTGTATATGTTTCTATATAAGATTTCATTAATTACGTAAATATTTGCGTGTGTGAAGTTAATGTGTGTGTGTACAAATATTAATATTTTACCTTGTAAGTGGTACCATCCATTCATCAATCAAATACTTACAATTAGTTATGTCAAATAATAATCATTTCTTTGGACTAATTTATTTTTCACAAGGAAAATTTAAATATGGTTGCCTATTCACATAAATATTAGAGGTACACACCTAACATTTCAAATAAATCAATATATGCAAAAGAGAACACTTTGGTGACATTTTGTTTTAATCAATTTAATTCGAAAATATTATATAAAATGATAAATATTAAAATTTGAACTTGAACCTGGAAACTTAATTTTAATTCAAGATATTTGAAATTAAAATTTTACATAAAATTAATTTCTTATATCATGCCAAAATCGAAAAGTGACATTTTTATCCACAATCAAAACTTCATTTTCTTGCTTGATTTTTTTTTAGATACTTGGAGAAGGAACCCTTTCAGCATAAATAGAAATCACATGATTTCATATCTCATGCGAATTTCAAAGTCTTAGAATCTCATATAAATCGCTGGACTGCATAAGTTGGATTAAAACAAATTTTATTTATAAAAAAAAACCCCATCGCTCCTGGTGTTATATATATTCTCGAAGAAGGAGACTTGTGGTGCACTTCCTGTTCTTTTTCTGATAGCGGAGGCGGTGATGGTGGGAGAAAGGGGGTCCGTGGTGGGTGGTTGAGCGGCCAAGTGAGGGGCAAGGGTTCTCGGGAGAGAGCTGGAAGGAGCTGGCGAAGGCTATGAGGTAGTCCGGTTTTCAATTTCCTATCCGTGAACTTTTGCCCTTCTTTCTCGTTTCCCGACGAAGAGTTCGATTTCCCCGGTGTTACTGGTGACCGTATCGTTGTTTATCTTGGCAGAGCTTCGTTCTCCATCCTTAATTTTCTGACCTATCCATCTGCTGGAAAAATCCGCACCTTCTCCCGCATCATTAGAGGGTTGGTGCTCTCATTGAATTATTTAATTCTTCCCCGCAGAATGATGTTGATTTGGGGGCAAACCGAGTGAAAGCTGCTTTTTGTTTTTTCTTGTTTCTG
This sequence comes from Viscum album, assembly GCA_963277665.1. Lineage (NCBI taxonomy): Eukaryota > Viridiplantae > Streptophyta > Magnoliopsida > Santalales > Viscaceae > Viscum > Viscum album. Next base: position 1,611,679,854 of record OY728148.1, read on the forward strand.
ATCCCTATGAGTTGCCGTTTCTCGGAGGCTTGCCTTGAATGATCGTACAAGGCAAGACCAGTTGACCGCAGATGATGATTATCGCGATGTGTGAACAGAAATCAACGTTGAGCGCAGCAGTTTTTTGAAAGACAGTTTATTGGCACTAACGAAGTGACATTTTCTGCAGTTAATGTGTTTGGTTAAATGTACCAGTCATTCTGTAATTTAGTGGAGCAGGAACCGCTCCCGACGTCTTCTTAGTTTGGTCTTCCAATTCTATTTATTCTGTATAGTTCATTGCTCTTCGAATCCTTTTCTTAAATTTTGCTTCCTGAAGATTTGGAGGCCGAAAGATGGCCGTCTCTTTGACCCGTTTTCCATGGTTGTTTTGGCGTGGTAAAGAGAAGGATTCCGTCACCAACGGCTCGACTCGGACTTCTCCTCCTCCTCCTCCTCCTTATCCTTCGGACTGGGGTTTTGGATTGAGGGAGCCTGAAAAAACTGCGAAGACTCCTCCGTTCAAGGGCTCAAATATAGCATCTTCACCCAGGAAGGTGAAGCGGAAATGGCAAAGTAGAGAGGAATGGCGAATTGACAGGGAATTTGATGTCGTATTGGTGCCTGCCGATGGTGTGTGTGTTCCTGGTTCTGAATCCGATGATTCTGACTGGTCAATTGGTTGGATGGAGCCACATCCACCTGATTTCCAGGGTGATGAGGAGGACGACAGCAGTTTTGCTGTGCTTGTTCCTTGCTATAGGCTGGGAAGCGAGGGCGTGCTGCTGACCCCAAATAACCAGCTCCTGAGTACCATGACCGACCTCGCAAGTGATTACTCTGGTGAGACCGGTTACAGCATATTATATCAGCTAACATCATGGTGTTTATAATTTCTTTATCAAATTTTATAGTTCTTGCTGTCTATCTGCTAAGAATGCTGATGTCTTTAGATTGATAATGTTCAAGGTTAGAAATGCTAGTGAGGCAATTTCAAGTGATTAAAGATGGGCAAAGCTATGCTCAACATGCAAACAAAGAGGGCATAATCATGGGGGTTGGAGTAGAAATTAGGTTTGCTTGCAATTGAATTGGAAACTCTGTGCTTGTTGTTCGACTTCAACTTTTCTACCATTATCATCGAGAATCACTGCCTGATGTCATTGAATTTGGTCTATAATCTTCACCTCAACAAACAGGGTCCTCTCTTTTTTATCTGCCTTATTGGTTTCTTGAACATTTTCCCTAAAAATGTTATTGATTTTGGAGTTCAATTGAGTGGGAGTTGTTTTTTCTTTCCTGGCTAATGGGTTTCCATTCTTGAATTGTTAGCTTTTGTTGATTGAAAATGAACGATAGAAAAATTGCAGTTTTTTTAAACCAGTGGGTTTGCACAAAAGAAAGTTGCATTCCCAATGAAACATTTTTTTTTTTTGGGTTAAATGCATTGATCACTTTCCAGTTCTTGTTATCTTATTTGAGTCATTGTTATTCCAATCCTTTCCATCATGTAAGCCAGTCCATTTTGGTTGAATTTTGTTTACTATAGATTTCAAGGCCAAAAGATGCAGTCTCATTGGCCCATCATTCCTGTGGTTTCCAGTGTGGAAAAGTGTAAGGATTCTGTATGATTTTATTTGAGGAAATCTGCTTGCAAAATTTGGGATACCCAAAACCGAATCTTCTAGTTTTACAAAACTCAAACCTGTTTATAACTAGTTAACCGCCACCCGAATTATATATTATTGGACCGGGTAGTGTCGGGTATGGGTTAATGGGGGGATGTTATCACCCCTAAACAAAACTAATTAGTAATGCAATTAGTGATCCTATGTGATAGGTCAATGTTTTTTCTTTTTAGTGTGGTATTAGGGAAAGTGAGAGAGGGAGAGGAGATTGTATGTTTCTTATCTTGTTTGAGCCCATGCATTGATTAGTTCTTGTATATGCATGGGGCTCTCGGTTTCATGCTCTGAGTGGCTGTGACTTTGGATTTGCAGAGGGCAAGAACCAGGTGGAGCTGTGGCTTTCTTCTCTCCAGAACTGCTAAAACTGGAAAAACCTGCCTGATTGTTCAAACCCCATTGAAGATGATGATGAAAACCTCGAGGAACCGCATGTTGTTAAGGCTGCTGAGATGAGATGACCATTCATTCGATCTGTGTATGGAAGGCCTGCAAACATGATGTAAATTTTTCTCTGTAAATACGTACGCTGTGGATGTAAAGATGCCTGCGATTTGCTATAGTATTTTTTTTTTTGAAGATGCCTTCATTTTTCCTATGGATCAGTTGGTTGCACCGGTTCGAAAACGGGTATGCCCGGTGGGTCACTTAGTTCACCGAATATGGTATGTGCCGTTGATCAAATCATGCGCGATTTAACGACAACACGTATGTTCACTAGTAGGTGCGATCTGAGCCACTTATTTGACTGTGTGATCTGACATACATGATTAGTTTCAGATAAGATGCGCCTTTTCAAAATAGATGCCTACCCAATTCCAAGAGAGATGATACCTTATCCATATGGGTATTCTGATGCCTATAAAATGAAGTCTCCATGCGATAGAAAGATTCTATTCAATTCATTCCATTCCCAAGCACTTCAATCTCTATCAAAGTTTGAGATTTATCTCATCTTCCACAAGCATCAAAGGTTCTTTGTTGGTGCACAACAACAAATGACTTTTCATTACTCTATTGATTCCGAAGTCCCTTTAAGGGATACTCTTCACTAAGTAATTGTGTAGAGTATTGAGTCATTGGTGTATCTCTAAAGAGGATTCAATTGCAACACATTGTACTGTCGATTTGGTGTGGATGAATATACTCTTAAGGAGAGCGACATCGTAACATGCATCGATGAGCTTCATTTTCTACCATCCATGCAAAGTCCATATCATTACCCACCAATATCTCCAACAATCTCAAGAGTAGATTTCGTCAACATGGATATGACAATGCTCAATGAAGGTGGAACAATTCAACAACAACAATATCAAGTGGTGACAAAAGAGGATGCACTTGCTGTAACTCTCAAAGTGGTGTACATGCTCTCAGCTTCGAAGACCCCCACAACCGAAAATGAGATACTTCATGTTTCCCGCACAAGGGAAGAATAGAAGAACAACGATTTCATGTGTTGATGACACATACTCAACACATTAGCTGCCAATTTCTTCGACACTAACACCTCCCAACGACAAATGAGATATGAGATGCTTTGGAACAAAGGTACATCACTGAGGATGTGGTGAACATGAAATTCCTAGCAAGTAGGTTCATTTCATACAAAATGATAGATAATAGATCTATGGTAGAGCAAATCTATGAAAGACGACGCATCTTACAATAACGAAAACACAAGGAAAATATTTCTCTTAATGAATTATTCAATTACTTATAAATTAAAGAAGAATATAAAAAGCATGAGGAGACAAATGAGCCTAAAGATGATAAATTCAAGGTCCTCGTGGTAAAGAGAGTTGGTCCATCCGAGTCCTCAAAGGGGCAAAAACATTCAACTCATCTATCAAAAGGAAAGGTACAACTCATGAAGAAGAAAGGGGCATGCTACTTCTATGGCAGCCATGACCCCCTATACCGGTACCCCTCCTGGGCCAGTAGTGAAAGCGAGGGTGGACGATGATAAATTCAAGGTCCTCGTGGTAAAGAGAGTGGGTCCATCCGAGTCCTCAAAGGGGCAAAAACATTCAACTCATCTATCAAAAGGAAAGGTACATCTCATGAAGAAGAAAGGGGCATGCTACTTCTATGGCAGTCATGACCCCCTCTACTGGTACCCCTCCTGGGCCAGTAGTGAAAGTGAGGGTGGCCCCTAAGATTTCTCATGAAAATATGAAGGTAGCATACTAATGCTCAGTGAATAAACAAATGAAACCAACTCATTACCTAAGCAGTTAAAACTATATCTCATCCTCACTAAGGCTTGCTCACCAAGTGATGCATTGAAGCAAGTCATTCAATATCAGAAGTATATACATAAGAATGGTACAACGCTTCCACTTCCTCACTGGTTTATCACCCTCACACCCCAATGCCAAACATCTTATTCTACCACCCCTTCCATAAATCATACTACACCTCGTCCAAACAAGCTGCAACCATATCATCATCATCCCATCCATCAACATGTAGTAAGTCCGAAAGCCACTACAATTTGTCTATCATGCATTATACCTCAAACCATCACAACCCATTCAAGCACCCCTGTAGGAAACCAAAGTCACTACAACCAAATAAACATATTTACTACAACCTCAAGCCGCTACACACCATACACACATGTATAGTGAAACTGAGAACCATCACAGCCTGTGTAGACAATACCCTATACCTTAAGCCACTACAACCCAGATACACCTACACATCATGCTACGCTGAAGGAAGAGCAGAGAAGATGGAGTCCACCGCCCGTTCTCTCACCAACCTTGTTGTTGGAGAAACTACTCATTCTCAAAACATTTGGGCATCAGATGCCCACACGATTAGGGTGGTGGAGCGTATAAAATCATAAAACAGAAGAATAGATATAGCACACAACCACACTAGGAGCAACTACCTAGACTTAGACTCAAGTAAAACTATCGTCCCACATGACATCGACTTCCACCGCTAAGGCCTAAGAAACTAGATTTCACACAAGCATGCAAGCACCAAAATCTAGCACAAACCAATTCACATAGTATTTTAGAAATTACTATTCATTCATTATTAAAACCATTACAAAATCCTGGTTTAATCAATTTATTTCATTTCAAACCAACATGCTTTTATAATTCACATTACTATTTCAAGGTTTCCTTGCTCCTCAGAGCATCCATTCCATGGTTTCCATTTTTCAACATGTTGCAGAAATGCCGAGAGTAACAAAGCGTAAAACGGTTCACAGAAGAGTAAAAGGGAAAACCAAAAGAAGAAAAAGAAGATCTTGGACACAGATATTTACGTGGTTCGAGAAATGATCCCTACGTCCACGGAGAGGTAGAATTTCACTATGAACCAGGAGCACAATTTATAGGGAGATTTCAGAGTTTCAAGCAAGAACTAAACCCTTGTCCGAAATGGGTTTATAAGGAGGATGAAGTACTATTCCACCAACCGCAAAGGAAGTCCACTGTGCAACAGTGAAAGGTGGCAAAAGGTATACATCACTACAGTGCAACGATCACCCAAGTCCAAGATGCTATAGTGGTCGATGGCTGGAAGTTCGCGTCGCTACAATAATCTTTCCAAAAGTCCGCACTGCTACAGTGCCCTGTCGGTGTCAGTTGGTCAGCTCTGCTATAGTGCCAGAGTTATTATAGTGCCCCAAAATTTGGGCTAAGGACCTTCAGGCCCCGAACCCCTATAGCAAGGGCGCGTTTCCCCCTGCAACCCCCAATGAGTTCACCGCGAAGCTCGACCCATAAAAGTTGTGGCCTTGTGCGTAGTATGGACCGCAAACATTCGGCCCAAACATCATCCAAAACGGATTGGGGTACACCAATCCAGCACAACATTACCAACACTACCAATCCTGTGAATTCATTATTAATTAATTTACCATTTCATAAATTGAGTATTCTAGGGATCAACCTATGAAACCACAAGCTAGATGCACTCACGGTGCATAAGCCAACCGTAGCAGGCAGTTGAGTTTCACAACAAACAACCATCAAGCAAACCGACCATCAAAAGAGAACATAAGAAAGATGGAAAAGACCAACTCTCAACTCATACCAATCAACTAAACAAATACCCAGCCCAAAAAACTAGTGATGGGAAAGCTCATCTCTCAACCTGCACCATCTGATCCAACATCAACCTCATCGCAACAAAAAGAAAACAAGCAAGCCATGCTCTCAACTTGTGTCCTCCACCCCTTTTTCAAACCAAAACCCACACACCAAATCACAAAAAGGCTCTACTATATTAAAATACACATACATGAAAACAAAAGTATTTTTAGCACACAAATTCATAGGGCAACTAAGTCCATAACACCAAGGCATATAAACCTTTAACAAACAAGGTTGAGCTTACACAACCCCAAATATTTATATTCAAATTTTTTTTATTACCATCTTGAATTGAACGATTCATTATGCATATGTTTCCGTAACAAGAGAACTATTACCAACAACTGACAAAAGCTAGGTATCAACCATAAACATGATTCATACACTATCCCCATATTCACCAGTTTTTAAGGAAGAACAATAATTAGATTCACATGCCTCTTTCATGAATCACCTCATCATTACCAGGTTTATGTTGTTTTAAAAATTTCAAGCATATCAACATGATGAACAATAATAATCATAATACTATAGATAACATATTATCTAGAAAATATCAAGAGGCATCAACAACATAACATCAACATATGCAACCGCAATGTCCCTTACAATTCATTCATAGTTCCGGTTATTATCTTCCTTAGATTAATTCCACCATCACCCAAAGAAACTAAAGCATGCTACTTTCACATCAACACATAAAAAAGGGGGAAGTAATGAATCCCCTATATTGAGATGAAACATTTAACATTTTTCAAGCAAGAATTGAAGAATATGGATCAACCACCTCCAAAATCGAAGGAAACCACTCTGGACATAACCACAACAAACCACCATCTGATCATGCTCAAAATTCAGCCCAAAATTAGAGAAACATCACCACATGAACCTTCAAAAGGAAGGAGAACAAAGAAGACAGGAAGGATAGAGAAGGGGAGGGTACCTTGATTCAAGAGTGTTTGATCCCAAGTAACCAAGGGGTTTAGACTCTTAAGGGACCTAATTGGAGAGTAAGGATAAGACCAAGAGTTGACTAGGGTTCAAAGGGATAGATAAAAAGTTGAATCAAGGGGGACTAGACCCCTTATTTATAGGAAGGCTAAACTAGCCTCCACCACATCGTGGAGACCTTCATTATGATTGTGGTGTCACTTGATTAAAGGGGATTTAGTTTATCAATATTTGAAATAGCCATATCCTCCCGAATCTCATACGTTTTGAAAAACACATTTAAACACCTTCACTAGTACCATGCCATGGATGATACCGTTTTAACCCCCCCAAACATCCACCATAGTCATCACCATAGCTCAGAGAAAAACCCCTCCCTATTTTAGCTCACCACGTCCGATACTTTGGTGTGGTGAGACCCAACTCACCATTTCCCTTCCCCTTGTGCGCAACCCGAGCACACTTCAACCAAGAACCGCCACGCCCACCAACATGGTGTGGTGGTCTCACTATTTCCCATGGGGAGACTCATCGAGCACCTCACGACACCACACCCTCCACTATGGGTGTGAAGCTCTTCCCAGTTTCCCATAGGGAAACTTCCAATGTAAAACACCTTCCACCATGACCACACTGGGTGTTTCACTTCCCATGGTGTGCCCTAGGACCACATGAACAACTCAAAACATTCAAGCTTTAGAACAACCAACATAAAAGGACCTTCCCCACAACCAAACTCCAAAACGGCTCACCACGGCTAACACCACGATACAGTGTCCCTTTAGATGGCTAAAAACTCAACTCTCACCTATGAAATTCCATGAATTTTCCTCTCAACACCTACAAGCCCTAGGAATACGTAAAGGGAGAGATTTCAGAAAACCAAAACCTTACATTATATAACTCTCAAAAAATCATCATCCTTGAGAATTCAAAACCAAACCTGGGAAAGAAGGAAATGGAAAAAAACTACCACCCTATGAGATACCTCTCAAGGATATCACTAGAAAAAAACACCACTAACACATCATGAGGAAAAAGTGCATAAACACGTGACACCATCCATCATCTCATAAAACAAGCAAAGGTCAAACACAACATTTCAAAAAAGATAAAAATTCAAACAACTTGGGGTATTGAGCATGCATCTATGACTCCCACTACCAAGTACACTCCTCCAAGATATCATGCTACCACATAACAAAAACCAAATAAATATTTTACACTTAGGGGTTTGGTGGAGTGTGTCCCCATGGGGGAAGATATCACACTCAGGATATCAGGATTGAACCTCATGGAGTTGTCATACGTACTCTGTCGATAAACAGGGATCAAAACCCACATAGTTCAATGTTGCATTTTAAGGTCATGTGACAAGAGTGGTCCATGTGGTTTAATGTCATACATTAAGGATAACCATGTTGTGAAAGGATCATTAATGAGGGATGGTGTGAGGCTTACACATGGAAGGTGCTCAATGTAGAAGTTCCATCCCATGGTGGGGCAGAAGGTGGCATCCTATGATGATCATACATGGAGCATCCTATGTTCATCACACATGGTAAGTGGTGTGGGGTCATCCCATCCCATTAATATATGGGGAATCTGGTGTTCATTGTACAGGGTAAGGCTATAGTTGTATATCATGTGTTGAGGATGTTGTTGTGCAGTTTAACATCGTACGACTAGGATGTGGAGCTAGGCAGTTTTACGTCATACAGTTTGAACGTTGAGGGGGTTATAACCCAAGGGGGACCGTGCCAAGGTGAGAGGAAGATCCAGAAAAGGACTCTCTATCGAGATAAGTATGTTATTTCCCCCTGGCAACGCCACCTTTATGGATTACATGTTCACTTCTCATGCACCTCTAGGCGGGGCATGGCGCAGACACTTCCATTGAGGAGTGGAAATCAGGAGGCCCTATGTTAGGATGCCTATGTTTAAGAGAATAAGGCATTAGGGTACCTATGATTAAGAAAACAAGTAGGTTTGGTGGTACCGATCACACAACAATTCGGGGTGCAGTTGAAACAGTTTTGCATGAGCACAGGGGACCTGGACACTCAAATTTTGTGAATGGGTATTGGATGAAAGGAGGAACCATAGAGAGGCCTAGAGGATGAGTTTCATGAATGTCAGGGTTTCACAAAAGTCTGGGGCTTTGCAAAGTATAAGGGGCCTCATAGAGGCTAAGGGCCTCGTGAAAGAATATGTTTCACAAAATAGGGTGACCCTACCTTGAAGTGAAGTCTTGGTTCCCATGGGGTTGGTTTCGTGAAGGATAATTATCTAAAAAAACCCAAATAGACACAAAGGGATTTCTTCTTACATGAAAGCCATGGAACTTCACGAAAGAAATCTCTACCATGGGTTGAGGTTCTCAAAAAACCCATGGGAGGCGGTTTTTCAAAAGATGGATACCTTTGAAAATCCATCTCCTCTCTCGCTTGCGAAGCTTATGAGTTTCACGAATTTAGATATTTTATCAGAAGATGAAAGGTCACATCCCCTTAAATGTTGAACATAGGGGGTATTTATAGGCCCAGCAGAGACAAGGGAATTTGTTTTGTGAAAGATGGAGGCTTTCACGAAAGATTATGAGCTTTTTGAACTGACGAGGTTTCGCAAACCAGAGTGAAGTTGCATGAAGGTTACTGTCAAAGCTCCATGTTGCCGGCGACTTCTGTGAAGTGGAGCTTTGTGAACTAGAATCATGCTACATGAAGGTTACCGTCAAAGATTCGTGCAACTGGGGAATTCCACGAGCTACTACCATTCAAGAAGGTTTGGAATTTCGTGAATCCATCCCCTTAAGTGGATTTTTAAGTCATTTTGGCCCAAATTCACTACAAACCAGCTATTCCTTCCTAAACCTCTCATGTGACACATGTATTTCAGCATTAAAAAATGACCCCTCATAATTGGATCCAACAAGGGAGATGTGGGTTATATTCCGAGGAAAAAATGCCGAAAATTGGCGATTAACAAGCCCAACTCATGAAAATTGGATTGAACTTGTGCCTATAAATGGAGGCGGGGGTCCCTTATGGGACCACAAGCTTTTCAAAAAAGATAAGACAGTTCTCTATTTTCACTAAACTCAAGACCTTCATGAGTGCTTTTTGATCTCGATCCTCACAGCTTATGAAACTAGCCTCTTCTTCAAATCGTGGTTTCGTGAACATACTTCTATGAACTTGAAACTCCCATGAACCTAACCTTTGTGAAGAAACCTTTGCAAACAAACCTTCACAAACTAGTTCCATTTTTTAAAGTTTTGAACAATGGGTGTTGATGGTGTAGATGCTGCTTCAACTCATCGATAGGAGATGGCCTATAACCTCATGATCAGAGATAGTGTCCAGAGCATGTTTAATTATGAAACACTCACCACATTGCTAATGGAGGCTCAATAGGAATACCTTCTATTTAAGAGTCTACCACTGTATGGTTTCGGGATGAGGGATGATGAGTTCATTCCCAGTGCCGATTGGGATGATCCCACCTACTGGTTCCGACGCAAGCTTGGATAGTACCAATAGCACATAGCTATTTGATTCCACATCATGAAGGACCACACATCCCTCACTATGAACACCCTATGGAACCATGTAAATAATGTCAATAGGTATGCATTGGTGGAAGATGTGTATCCCCCTCAGTATGAGATGATTCTCAAGGAAGGCCTGGGGAACCCTCTCAAGGGGTGGACAAAAGGCTGAGACCTACACCAGGGTGGAAATTTCATAGATTAATGAGCCTGGTAATATTGGGAATGCTAGTCTTGCCATTAGTTTTAGGCAGAGCTGAAGTAGGCCAGGCTCTACGAGTTTTCATGATCCTCACAATTCTACATCTACCGTCACTTGGACATCATACCAGAGTTGTTGAGAAGGTGGCCACTAGGGACCAATATATTTCATTTACACTATGGGTTGGTTGGCATCAGATTGTGGGATCTCTAATAGATTGTTGGGATCTTGATCTAAGGGGCCATGTATGATGAATTTCTCCCCACAAAGAATTTCTAGGAGGTCCAGGAGCAGCTGTTATCCATAGTCATGATTTTTCTACTCATGGTGAAGAGGAAAAGTGAACACAAACCAGGGATAAAGAAAATCCCATTCAAGCAGTGGTTTAGGTATTTTTTGAACACACCAGTGAACATGCTACTAGGGAGGCCACACTAATTACCTATGGTGTTCTAATGAGGCAAGGAGCACTTATACTGGTGAATTTTGAAGGCGATCTAGTATAAGTTGTGGGGATACAATGTGAAGCCCGAGGTTCCTGTGGTTAGGCTAGTAGGATTCATTGTTGCATTGATCTGTGGGTGGATGCTCCCAGTTCAGGATACGCATATGGGGGTGCGGTCGATTACCTTCACCATGGCGGTAGTGATGGCGATGGAGCAGCGTTTCAACCTAGCGGTTCTGATGCTGAAAAAGATGTATAAGGTGTTGCACTACATTATCTTGGGGAAGAACCCCTTCCATGTGTGTGGGCCCTTACATTTCCTGTATGGTTGGGTTACTACACACATGGGGGGATACAGGTATCTAGACCCTATCTCTCATACTAGTATAAACCTTTTTCCCTTGATCCTCAATATTGTCGGGAGTCGTCCTCTCAACCCAGTCTTGGTTGATGTGCCAACAAGGATTGGGTTGGAAAATCGCTTCATCTTCCACCTGTTACCCCTTCCCATGGATATGTTGACTGATGATGGCACGAGGACCATCAAACAGTGGCCGTACCTCCTGGCCTTTCAAGGCGGGGTACTAGTGGTGAGGGCAGACTGCAAGGCGATCTTCAATCTATACGCCCCACATCAGTTTGTGAGGTAGTTCTGATACCTCTAGCAGTTCACCCAGAAGTTATACACAGTGGTGTGTAATGAACATCAACCCTTTTTCCTCCAAAAGATATGGTGCATGTTTGCGTGTGAAGATGGGAGGGGCCAAAATGAACTACCACCACCCACTGTTGCTTATGGGCCCACCCATGACTATGTACTTAGTTGGGAGAGCACATATCCCGGGGAAATGTTGAGGCAGTGAACCAATCAGGCTGATGAGGAAGGATGTGCCCCACAACTATGGGGTCGAGGAATATTCGTCCATTCCTAGTCCCAAACAAGCATAAGACATAAGGAAGGTAGAAACAAAAGGCTTGACTCTCTTGGGAAAGTGGCTTTAGGAGGAAGGTAGACCGTCTGGCATAGTCCCGAGGGAATACATCCAAGGTCCGGGGAAGCAACTGCATCGCCCAGATGTTTCTAGCGATGATGTCTTTATAGATGACTAGGAGAGTTGGGGAATCCATAGAAAATCACCACCCCCATAGGTATGGTAGCATCTCAACATAGAGGGGATAATCCTCATCATGTTGGGTCATGCAAGGGTAGGCTTTCACGTCCCCCAAGCTAAGGCGGTGCAATACATGATAGAGTTGTAAGTCTTAGTCCACTCTCGCGGAACCGTGCATCCCCTGACTAGCCGAGTGATGGTGTTGCTAGGCATGATCTCTTCCCCAGATCTCTTGGCAAGCAAGTTATCTACGTGCATGCCTCTGTAAGAGGGGTATGAGGAGGAGTACTGGGGAAGCAATGCCTATTGGGACTCTCCCAGCGATAGAGGTCTTGACATTGACCGGGTAAATCTTCTAATCTTGTGTTCCTTGGATACTAACCAACCCCTAAGATTGCTACCTAAATCCATTTTTTTACTTTTATAGGAATAAATGTGCACAAAAGAGGGGGAGGTTTATGATGAACCTCTGACAAAGGACGAGGGATCCCCAAACCATGAGTGGGAGAGCATGGGGTCTCTTCCTAGTGCTGCGACCATAGGTGGTCAATCACCTATTGAGGTGACACCTGCTCGTTGGTATGTACCAATCTTGTAATCCCTTTCCCCTTTTCACCCTTTATTTCATGTTTTTTCTTTTTATAAGTCACGCTCGGATAACCATGTTATTTAAATAGCAGTTCAAACTGTGTTTGGAGCTCATCCATTCGTGACAACAGTCGAGCCTAGGGAAATAATGGCATATGGGGATATACCTTTGAAGAAGGTGGTTGAGGAGTTTATGGTAGTTGAGCCTACCATAAAAGTGCCACAGGAGGTGGCTGCTGGAGCCGAAACCTCAACGAAGGAGGCAAACTTCCTTCTAGAAACTGATGTAATAGGGGAGGCTACAATGGATACACCTATCTTGGAAGCATCATTGGAGGTGGTTGCTGGAGTTGAAGCCTCTATGAAGGTGTTTGAGATCATGCCACCGACGTAGGTGGTCGAGGAGGCTGTGGTGGATGAGCTTTCCTTGGAGGTGCCACAAGAGGTAGTTGGGGCTCCCGCTGTGGATAAGTGGTCCAACGAGATCATGTTTCTCCTAGACCTAGGGCTCAGCCCACATGAGGACCTTCCTGCAGATGACCCAACCACTAATGTGTTGGTGGTATTCCCTCTATATGAGCCTACACCTCTTGAGGTCTTCAAGGATTTTGGACCAGACGTCAAGGAGAATCGAGTCATCTGATGTAAGGTGTGGAGGAGTGTGCAAAATCTCATCACTCACACTCTAATGTCTGATCTGCCAAACTGAGCGGGGTCTCTCCTCCATTGGTTAGTTAACATGGGGACTAGTGGGGTGGATTCTAGCACCCCCATACACTATCTAGAAACTTCCTCATCGAGTGGGTGCGTGCTTAATGGTAGGAGTTTTACATCTCTTGGAACAAGAATAAGGATGATGGAACCTAGGCACTCTAGGAAGTTGAGGATTATATTTCCTAACTGGAGGAACATGAAAAGATACACATAGTCTTCATCACTACTCAAGAATATATTATTGGCCAAATGAGGGGTCAATTGGCAATGGTTAAGGATAAGGAAACAGAGGAAACATCTCTGGTGGATGAGTGCCAAGCCGAGCAGAACCGGGTGCGCATCAAGGCCAAAGAAGTCCATATTATTACAAAGGAGGAGGTAGCCAATTTGGAGGAGCATTAGTGGACTCTGGAGGATACTCGACAGAGGCTAGCTGAGCTCAATCATTCGGTCACCGGGGTTGATCCTTATAGAATCTTATCTTATTTTAAAATAAATGAGATGCTCCAATATGTGGATGACCCTCATGGACTTCAGATTATTTGTTTTAAATTCCTTGTGTGAATGAAAATGTATTCTTTCTGTTGCATCTCTGATCATATTAAAAAGGTAACCAATAATTAATCCCTAAAATCATGTGAGTCATGATTGGTGTGGGAAATAAGGGACAAATAGAAGATTGTTCATTTATATGAGAGTTCTAGACAAGGGTCAAAACCTCAAGGCCTAGACACATCCATTGACCACCGGGTGACCATCAGGAGTGTCTTGACCAAGAAATGATATGGTTGGAGGATGTGGCTCTCTGAATTGATGAATTGATTTCTCAATGTGCGCTAGTACACAAATGGGGTAACACAAAGGAAATTGAAATCTATCTGAACAAAGGGTGTGATAAAGAGCATGAATCGAGACTCCAAGGACTTGGAACACAAATGGGGGGGAGGGGTGGTGGCATGATAATGGAGGATAACTGCTGGCCATGTTCAGAAAATAGAATCGATTATAATTTTGTAAAGGATGGGGAAAAAATTAGGATTAATCACTGACCATGTTTGAAACATGGGACCTATCTCAGAATGTTGTTAGAAGTCTTTTGGAGTGTGTTCCCGGGACAATAGGTGAGCTAGTGTGGCCAAGCACCATTCCTATTAGGGGGGCCCATTCAGACATGAAAGGTTGATGGGTATCCAATTCAAGGGAGATGGGAAGCAAGGGGATGAATTGGGGGAGTTTTTAGATGGAGTTCAAAACTCTCAAAATTACACCACCACGGATTTGATCACATTGAGTAAACGTATCGGTTTGAACAAAGTTCAAACTCATCTTCCAAGAGGAGTGTCATATCGGATACTGAGAAAAGGTTAAGGAACATGAATTATGTAGTAGATGACCATCATTAAATAGGGAAAGAGGCTTCTCAAGCAAGGGCCTAATATTCTTCATAGTTTTACATCATGTAATGAGGATGATAGACACATAGTTTAATATCATATGGTGAGGATGATAGACACATAATTTAACGTCATATAGTGAGGATAGTCATAAAAAAATTTAGCGTCTTGTGGATAGGATGTGAGGATTGACATTAATAACACTCGCTCATCCAAGATAATGGGGGGGTGTAAGAGGGTAACACAATGGGGTACCCAACCAGAGGAGCTTGTGTGGAAAAGGGAGCTTTATATTTGGAGCTAACTTTTTCATGAACTAATAGGTTCAGCGAGCACAACTAGGTTTTTGCTGGGGTCTATAGTGGGTCCCCTATAGATTTGTACCTCTTTCTTTTTATCCACTTACATTTTCCCAAGCCACATGAGCATCATGGCATGGGATTCTTTTCCCCTATGGGTTTTCAACTCGACAAACATTTATGTCTCTTAACTTTGGTATTTTAAGGTCATACCGGTCAGAACAAGAAGTTGAAAATAGTTTAAGGTCATAATGATCGAACTATGACTCCCAATTTATGGTCATAGATATTGGACCATGGTGCTGAAAATAGTTTAAGGTCTTAATGTTTGGACATAAGGGGCTCCCCTTGAAAAGTTTATTATGATGTCATAGGGTTCAAAACTGAAATAAATCATGTACTTAGGAGGCCCTGCACCAAATAAAGAATCTGGGGCTAGTCACACACAATTTAAGGGTGTGATGCTTGGACCAAGGGTTGTGTGTCTCAAAGGGTTATGTATGGAATTATGGAAAGGTTACTCGATGTGAATGAGGAGCCTAGGAGGCCCTGCCACACAGAGCATCTTTGAGATGACTTACACATAGTTTAAGGTCATGATGATTGGACTTGGTATCCTAGTTTAAGGTCATAGAGTTCAAAGCAATTGAAAATAGTTTAAGGTCATAATGCCTAGACCATAGGGGAGTGTGTCTCAAACGAGTGTGCATGGCATGGAAGGGAGGTGAATCAACATGAATTGAGGGTGAAGAAGTCCCAACACCACATGAAACATTCCCATGATGACTTGCATACAATTTAAAGTCATGATTCTTGGAATTGAGCTCCTAGTTTAAGTTTATAGAGTTTGGACCAATTGAATTTAGTATAAGGTCATAATGCTTTGACTAAGGGATGTGTGTCTCAAAGGAATATGAGTGACATTGAAGAAAGGTTATCCAATGTGAATTGAGGGTCGAGGAGGCCACCTGATTCCACATAGAACATCTATGAGACAACTTATTCATAGTTTAAGGTTGTAATTCTTGGACCTGAGTTCCTAGTTTAAGGTCATGGAGTTTGGACCAATAGGGGCACTCGTGCATCTCAACCTTGCTTGAGGAAAACCTCCTCTCAACTCCCAATCCCACATGATCCATCCTCGATATGTGAAAAAAGGAATAGTACAGAGTTCCTACTATTTAAAGGGGAGATCACAATAAGGAGAAAAAGTGACCAACTTAAGGATGTCCCGTGAGGGTTGGTCATGACTTTATAGACCTGAATAGTAAAAGGGGAATAACCAATGGAAAGGTAACAACTACTAACTGTGTTCAAAACACAGGCTCTAAACCTACATTGGTCAAGGAATGGGGAGAACAAATGCAGTATTGACCGTTGAATAAGTTTGAAACATGGGAGAAGCTATCTATTACTAAGGATCCTTCGAGACATGAGCCTAGGGTGGTAGGAGAGCCAGTATGGACAATCAACATTTTCTTTAGGGAGCCTACTTATACCAGAAGGATGATGATTACCCAAATTGAATAAAGCTCAAAGAATGGAATTGGAAGTGGGGAATGTCCCTGAGGAAATTTTAAGTGCCCTAGGAGCTATTCCACCACACACTCAAATCCACTGGATGAACATACTGGTAGGCGAGAATAAATCTAGGAATCGAGGGGAAAACCCCCAAAATAAGTCGACGACAGGGCTAGACCTATGATAAAAGATCAGACAGTCACTACATATCCCATGGGAATGGGAATCAAGCTGTACATAGTTTTGGAATGTGGTGAGGTAGGTGATCGATGCTGGAGGGGCGGTGTACTCTCTGGTGAAGAAATCAAATCATCCTATAATGTTCATATGAGGCATCCTAGTTTCATATGGGATAATTTTATAGTTTAACATCATGTGTTAAGGATGTTGGTTTTTTTATTTCATATTTATCATATGAGGCATCCTGGTTTTATATGGGGTAAGGCTATAGTTTAATATTACATGATAAGGAAGTTGGTTTTTGTGTTCATCTTACAATTGATATGAGAGGAAACCTAGTTTTATATGGGGTAAGTCACAGTTTAATGTTGTGTGTTGAGGATGTTGGTTTTTTGTGGTCATCTCACACTTTATATGCACAGAATCACATTTTTATATTGGGTAGGGCTACAGTTTAACATTGTGTGTTGAGGACTTTGGTTTTTTATGGTTATCTCACACTTGATATGTGAGAAATCCTAATTTTATAAGGGGTAAGACCAAATTTTAACATCATGTGCTAAGGAAATTGGTTTTTGTGGTCATATCACACCTGATATACAAAGAATCCCAATTTTATATGGGTTAAGGATACCATTTAACATTGTGTGTTGAGGACATTGTTTTTTTGTGGTCATATCAAACTTAATATGTGAGGAAACTTAGTTTTATATGGGGTAATTCTGTAGTTTAACATCGTGTGCTGAGGGTGTCGGTTTTTGTGGTCATCTCACACTTGATATGTGAAGCATCTCGATTTTATATGGGGAAATGATACAATTTAATATCATGTGCTAAGGATGTTGGTTTCTATTCATCTCATATTTATCATATGAGACATGCCTATTTCATATAGGGTAAGGCTACAGTTTAACATCATGTGTTGAGGAATTTGGGATTTATAGTTTAAAGTCATAAAATCTGGATTATGGCTGCTACTAGTTTAAGGTCATGGAGTTTGGACCATAGGGGAAGCTGCTAGTTTAAGGTTGTAGAGATCAAACCAAGACTGTGGGTGTCCTAAGGAGGATTGTGTGGAATGAAAGAGTGATAAATCGACATGAAAGGAGGTCCAAATAGACCCTTTGCTGCACAAAACTTGACAAACCATACCCAAGTTGATGTCATGATCTCGAGGGAGGGAAGACCCTATAATGAGTCAATGAAGGGGGATGGAACCAATATATGAGATCTGGGTGTCACTATGTATCCCATAAGAATGGGAATCAAGCCATATGTAGTTATGGAACTCCGTGTGGTAGAAGACCGATGCCGAAAGCGGTGATCCTCTTGGGCGAGGATGCAATGAAAAAGGGAAGGGGAATTGGCTTGTTGAAGCATAGAGGGCAAAGCAAACTATGAGAAAACTAGGACATAAGGAGGGTGAGTGCACATAGTTTATGTTAATGCTTATACTGTGACTCCTAGTTTAAGGTCATAGAGCTTGGACCATGGATAGGTACTTTGAGGATGTTCAGGTGGTGCCAAAGAGTTAAAACTTGATGTGAATGAATCTAATGAGGCTGTTCACTACAAAAAAGAAATCCTGATGTTAGTTGCACAAAATTTATGTTTTTAAGGTTTGGACTAGGGGGAATCACCAAAATTGGTCAGTGCTGAGGCTGGGCCCAAAGACAAGAGGTTTAGGCATCACTAGATATCCCATAAGAATGAGAATAAATCCACATGTAGTTTTAGAATTCTGTATGGTAGAGGACCAAAAACAAAAATAGACAGGGCTATCTATAATATCATGGATCTGATTCCCTCATAAGTAACCGAACTTAGTCGTTCACATGGCCTCAAGCGTGCCTCCCTGTATACTAGAGGCTGCCGACTAGCAGTGAGGGTCCAAGGTGGTATAGTAGAGAGACTATACACTCATGATCAGAGTAACAAAGTGGTGTAATAAATTGATTAATGAAAGAAGCATAATATCAACTAATAGTAGAAGATAACTCATCCAGATAAAATAAACAATCATCAATAAAAATATCAAATACCATATACAAAATGATGTAATGTCATCTCTCTAAACAAAAAGGAATAGGCAAACATGGTAACAGACACACATAAATAAAGGTATATCAAAATAACCATAAAGATCAAAAGACTATCTCTATATAGCATCACGATCCATAGATTAGTTCTATGCTCCCTCACTCCCATGATATAATCAAATAAAGTATCGATAACTAGGTGCTTTCCCCTATCCCTACCTGCATCCATGAAGTCTTTTAGGGTACCAAATGATGGCTTGAATGGTGTGTGTGATATAATCAATAGGACACCACCAATGGTGTCTAGAATTATCCTTTTAGTGCATATAATATGAGTATTGTGCATATATAATAATAGTAATCAGTAATAAAAACTATAAAGGGACACCTTCGGTTCCTGAAGGACACCAGGCTAACACTACCTGCTTCATCCCATGCCCATAAAACCTCTAAAAAATGTTACTATAAACATATACATATAAGTATATATGTATATATATTTTCTATATAAATAGTGATATTTATATCCATATATATACATACATAGTGCTAACCAGGACTCGGGGCATAACTCAGGCGTCCATGTCTAGTCACTGGAGTCACACAAGGCAGTAGGGGACACCATGCCCAAGTATCATAGAGCATGAGGGTCGCCATGGACAAGTATCATAGGTATAAGGGATATGATTCCTGAGTATCACAAGTATATGGTATTCTATTCCCAAGTATCACAATTATAAGGGACACCATTCCCAAGTATCATAAGTATAAAGGACACTATGCCCGAGTATCACAAGTATAAGGGACACCATGCCCGAGTATCACAAGTACAAGAGACACCATGTCTGAGTATCACAAGTATATGTAATCAAATAGGATTAATAATTTATTTACGTTCCACTTTAATAAGTGTGTAATCATTTTTTCTATTTAAACATGTAACGTGGCTATACCAATCACTCTCCATTTGATTCATTATAGTCATTACATTTAAGAGTTAAGAAAAAACCATATAGATGATGGTTTGGTCACATAATCATTTATAATGCCAAGAGAAAATTCCAAAGGAACACCTTAAGGGGTGTAAATAGTTTATGGGGACCTATCCCAAAAAGAATTAGGACACACAAGTTCATTTCAATCAGGATTAAAAAATTAAACAAGGGTTTTTTTTAAGGCAACACACAGGGAGTCCAACATGCAACATCTTGATGCATAATATAAAGAAACAATACTTTGAGGGATAATTACTATACCACCTACCTTATGGCGGTATATGATTAATCATCCAGTATTGGCCTCTGATTCAGACTAAAATAGAAGAAATTGGAAAACCAGACAACCACCCTGAAAATAGGGCATAAGAGATCGCACCAAAATAGCACAAAAGTTATAAAGTTAAATCAGAAAAAGAATGAAGTGGATCGAATAGATTACTGATGCGCTTATATCATGATGAAAAATGGTCTAATTAGAGTTCGAATGAATAAGAAATAGAGGAACCTAGATTAGGCATGGAAGAGGAGCTTCAGACGGCTATGCTTGTAGTGTGGGAGAAGAAATGAGGGTTCTGTCAAAAGAAGGGGTTCTTCCCCCTTAAAAAACATAACATATTCATGATTTGTATATTTTACACATCATGTAAATCTTAGGTTTCCCCTCGAGAAAAACCAATGCACATTATAAACTTGGTATGGATAGACCAATTCATGTCATGTATTAAACACAGGTGAATTAAATTCACATTGTGAATTTAATTGACATTGTGTATTTTCTATGTAGACATCCTCTATCCTTATACTCCCTTCTTCCCACAAATAAATGAATCAGTCTTAAGGTATAGTTCCCATGTTTAATCTAAAAAGACAACCTCAATGAGGGTTTAAAAAAAATTAATGGATCCATACCTAATATGAAAAAAATGAGATTTTATAGTCTCCCCCCTTAAAACAACTTGTCCCCAAGTTTTCCTTACAGGGGTGGTAAAGGTTCTTCTGAGAATAACTTTTACCACTGAGAACATACATCAGCCTCTCTCTCCCAAGTCTTGTCCTGTACATGGTCGTGCTACCATATCACCCGCACTAAAGGGGCATAACTACCTCATAGATCCTTCATGATTTGATGAATAGTATAAACAATATACTCCTCAAAAGAAGCATCAACCTCCAATTCAGTATCCTCTTGATTAAAATCATGAGACCAATCATCATGATATTGATGAAGCTGTGATATATGGAAGATGTAATGCATGGATCGATACCTCTGAGGAAGAGATTTATGATAGGATGCCAACCTGAATCTATCTAATATCTCGAAAGACCTGACATAATGAGGTGATAGCTTTCCCTATCTCTAAATCCTTCTATGCCCCAGTTTAGGTGAGACATGTAGGAAAACATGACCCCCAACCTCGAACTCCAGTGGTCGTTGATGACAAATGACATATGATTTCTATCTAGACTACGCTATAACTATATGCTTCCTGATATGTTGTACCTTCTCTGAAGTATCCTGAATGAGACAAGGTCCCAGTAGCACTGCCTCTCCTACCTCTAACTAGTACAGGGGTGAATGACACAACCTACATAGAGAACCTCATAAGGAGCCATATGAATATTACTCCGAAAGATTTTATTGTAAGAAAACTCAAAAAGATGTGTATGTTTATCCCAAGAACCCACGAAATCAAGGAAACATGCTCGAAGAATGTCCTCTAGCACCTGTATCATTTTTTTTGATTGTACGTTGGTTTATGGGTGAAAGTTTGTGCTTAGAAACACCTGTGTCCCAGTATCCTTCTATAATCCCTACTAGAACCTTGACATAAAACAAGCATCCATATTAGAAGAGATAGTATGAGGGAGCTCGTGTAGGTGTATAATCTCATAGATGTATAGTCTTCTAAGTTCATCCACTGAGAAGGTCTCCCTGATAGGAAGAAAGTGGGTGACCTTCGTCAGCCTATCTACGACTACCCAAACTGCATCGCTACCTCAATGATACCTTGACAAAACAGTCACAAAATACATAGTTACATCATCCCATTTCCATTTCGGGACTGGTAATGGTTGTAACAATCCAACAAGCCACTGATGCTTTACCACCACCTATTGATAGGTGGAACACCTAGTTATAAAACCTACAATATGAAATTTCATCCCAAACATCCAATACTGGCAACACATGTCTCTATACATCTTAGAATTCCCTAGGTGTACTACCCACTATGAAGCATTATATCTTCACATCAACTAATCTATCATATCTGTAGGAACCCATACATGTCCATGAACAAGTAGGATCTCATCTTCATCGATAGACCAATCAAGTGGTGGATCCCCACCCACAACGCTCTCCCTTAGGACTAAGCCTTCAGAATTAGAAAACAACCTCCTCTTCACTCTATCCAAAAGTTACGAGGTTTCCAATAATACCATAAAGAAAGGCTGATCATGACTCTCCTAAAACTCTAGATTCATCTCAGAAAGAAGAACCATCAACCTCCATTCGTCACTAGCTTCCTAAACAACTTACATATTAGTCTTTTGGCTCCGAGCATCAACATTTGCGCCGACCTTTCCAGGTGTACATGCATGCTCAAAGTTGAAGGATTGAAGGTATTAAACCCACCTTCTCTACTTGAGGTTCAATTAATGCTACATAAAGATAGATTTGAGGATTTTTTGGTCTATAAACACAAAAAATGGCTCTCCCATCATGTAATGCCTCCAACAACTCAAGGCATGAATGAAAACTGTTAGCTTGAGATCCTGATTTGGGTAATTCCTATCATGAGGCGTCAAATAATTAGAAAAATACACAATGACTTGATTCTACTATATAAAAAATGATCCCATCCTAATAACTGGTGTGTAAAAAAACATTGTATAGTCTCTTCTTGGCTCTAGAATAACCAGGACTGGTGCTGAAGTCAATCTTCCTTTTAGCTCCTGAACATGCTTCAAACCGTAGGAAATTCACCCCCTTTTTAGTAAAACTAGAAAGAGGTGTTGCAAGGCATGAGAAGTCATGTATAAAGCACCTATAATAGCTAGATAAACCAAGAAAATATGTATGTTAAAGACATTCTTGGGATGATTCCAAGAAACAACAATGCTCACCTTCTCTGGGTCAACTGATACTCCTGTCTATGAGATAACATGACCCAAAAAGTGAAACTTATTGATCCAGAAGTGGAATTTAGTGAGATTAGAATACAACTGGCGGTATATTAGAGTATCCAATATGATCTCAAGATGTTTGACATGGTCGTGTTGAGTATGAGAATGCACTAAGATAACATCCACAAAGACTACAAAAAATGAATCCAGATATAGGTGGAAAACCGGATTCATCAAATCCATGAAAATAGTTGGGGAGTTCGTGAGACTGAACGACATAACCAAATACTCATAAATACCATACATACTACAAAACATTATTCAAGGTATGTCTAAAGTTATAACTCATACCTGATGATAACCTGACCTCAAATTGATCTTGGAGAAAACCCATGCTCCTCAGAGCTGGTTGAAGAGTTCATTGATTCAATGAAATGGATACCAGTTATTAACCATAAGCTAGTTCAATTGATTATAATCCACACAAAATATGAGGTTACCATTTGACTTCTTGACAAAATTAATAGGTGAACCCAATGGTGAAGTGCTGGGTCGTATGGAACCCTTAACCTTAAAATCCTATACTACCTCTTGAGATCCTGCAACTCAGTAGTAGCCATCCTATAAGGAGGAATGGATACCGGCGCATCTCCTAGAAATATCTTGATATTAAACTCCACCTCTCTCTCATAAGGTATTTCAAAAAATTCTTTAGGAAATACTTATATGAAGTGATCAACTATAGGAGGGAAATCAACTTGACACACTACTTGATCGTCCACATAAAGGCTAGAAATCTGGTCAGTCACTCCACCCAACCCATGATGATCTGGTCTAACTCTACATTCCTGGAAATCCCATTCACCCTTGTGAAGATAGATATCACCCTATGGTGATATAAATGATACCCTAGAGTAATAAAAGACCACATAATCCTGATAGGGGACTAGCCATCCCATAATGAGAATGATATCAAATTCCGTTATCTAGAAGATGAAGAAGTTCCATAAGAAGGTATAACTAAACACCCCAAGGGGAAATCCCTTTCACTGGAGTACACTCTCTGATTGAGCTCCCAACAGAGTATTAAGTATCATTAAACCACCAAAGTACATAATTTCAATTCTAATACTTTCCAAAATTTCTACTGATATAAATTAATGTGAATCACCAGTGTTGAATATGGGAAAACTAAAGTAATGGATACTAAAATAGTACCTCAAAATATAGATGTCCTGGAACTTTTCTCCTTTGGAAAAGGATTCACTTCATAGATATGGCCAAATCCAGGGCCCAAGATACAACCTGACTACCTTGAGTAGGTCTATCCTACTAGCGCTGTATATCTGAAGCCTACCGACCTCAGACATGACCACCTATTCTGCCTGAATAGACAGTAGTACTCTAGCTACCTTCCTAGAGAGGTGATATTGATCACTCTCTTGAAGTTGGAGGTAATACGGATCTAATACCACTAGGAAAATATGGGAAGGTCCAACAAAAATATTGAAGGTGCCCCAAACCACCATAGTATCAACACTCAATGGGGTCTCTGGGACACCAGGGCTTCTTTTTCCCTGGATTCCCACACTGTTGACAAACCATGTGACTATTAGTGGGAGTCA
Organism: Viscum album; assembly: GCA_963277665.1. Taxonomy (NCBI): domain Eukaryota; kingdom Viridiplantae; phylum Streptophyta; class Magnoliopsida; order Santalales; family Viscaceae; genus Viscum; species Viscum album. The sequence continues at coordinate 1,611,704,380 of OY728148.1, forward strand.
TCTAGCTACTGCTGATTCCACATGAAGTTCTAAAGTGATGTTTCCGAACACTAGTCAAACCACTTCCCTATATCAGTTCTGAACCACCTTGGCCCACATCGTCAGCTTCCCACAAGTTTTTCTCATGATAAGATCACAATTTAATATTTACAAAATGGTGGTCAATCGAAAGAATTTAACTAGGATTATATGGAATATACGATCCCATCCTCAAAACATCTCGCTGACACCAACACATCACCAGAAAGAGTCAGTGAGAAGCACTAGATCTTTGTTAATCATGAAGAATAGTCAACAACATACATAGTACCCTGCTATAGATGCATAAACTCTCTAGCCTAGTCTACTCTTAGAACTTAAGGAAAGAAATAATCATAGAAGACTACCTAAAAACCAGCTTAGGTTATACCTTGATGATGATCTTCCTAGGTAATAACATCCCACGATCGATTGGTAGAATCTCGAAGAATATACATAGTGAGATTCACTATCCTCTTATAAAGTGTCTCAAGGTGATCTAAGATAGTCATAATGGCCTCTAGCCATGGATCTTCAGTCCAAGGACCACCATCCCCCAAAACATGGGTGAATTCTACTGTTGAAATTCACACGTAAACTATTCCATAATAGGGTTAGGTCATGGTACTCCCTACATGGTCTGTATGAGCTATAGAACACCCTATTGAAATTGGAAATTGACACTAGAGTCTGGTATAACATGAGGTGTATCTGGTGGCACTACTAGTGGGTTAGGTCCCACCATCTCTGAAGTATGGTCATCACGACCCTCTTATCATTTGACTTGATGAATTTGTGGTGTTATAGCTCTAAAAATTCCAAGCACAAACCTCAGATAGGATTTTATAATGACATAATACATAGGTATAAGAACATAACAGGTACAATGACTTTCTATATAAAAGTCATATCCCTATGACTGCTCCTAAAGCCAGGTCTGGGAGACATACAGATTGTAATAAATGCAAGAGATACTGACTACTACCCACTAATGAGGTCGTTTCAGGGTTAATTTCTCTACTATAATTCAGGGGTCCCATTATACCTAGTTTCAATTGAAATTTATAGAGGAAACACCATTTAATATTCAATTGGAATCTTTGTTTAATGATGATAATTTCATTTCAGAATTTAAATTTATTTAAATTTATATTTATTTTATATAGAAACTTTTTAATGGTTGAATTTTATAGATCACCATTTTTAATTTATAAAGGCCCATACAATTTATAAATTAAAATATGAAATTCACTTAATCACGACCATAAATATGATCCATTCCATTCGACTAATGGTTCATGTCTCAATATTCCATAATTGACTACTTAATGTGTCGGAAACAAGATATGCGGGAAAACACTGTTAGGTTGATATAGACACTTTAAGTAACCAATTATGTTGCTCATTATTTTGTAATAAATGTTATCATAAATCTATTTATAGAATTCAAGGAACTCATAGAAATCACAGAAAATACAAGCAATGAGATGCACCTATATGGAATGGAATAATGTATGACATATGAATCTCCACATGCATATGATGATGATTGAGGCAACACTTTCCACACTAGCTAAGAGTAAAATGGAATCTTCAATCATAGTAATATTAAACATCACATATCATGTGAATCGCCCAATGATGGAATCAAATAAAATGTAATAAGTGGAATCCAAAATAGCAATTCCCGTATATTGTAATTTGGATTTTCTTTGTACATGGGTTAGCTACTCCCAACCACAGGCTCATTATAAAATCCTGACATGTCCTAGTCTACTTTCTACCATCCCAAAATAATAAAATAAGGAAAAGAAACCAGTTGATACCACTTTATAACGTCTCAGACCCAATTTACTCATAAGTAACCGAACCCGACCAGTCACATGGCCTCAAGAACACCTCCTCGTATGCCAGAGGTTTCCCATTAGTAGTGAGGGTCTAATGTGGTACTGTAGGGAGATTATAACCTCATGATCATAGTGAAATAATGGTAGAATAAATGGATAAATGGTAGAATTATAATATCAACTAATAGCAGAAGATAAATCATCCAGATAAAATAAACATTCATCAATAGCAATATCGAATACCATATACAAAATGATGTAATGTCATGTCTCTAAACAACAAGTAACTAGAAATCATGGCAACAAGAATATATATAAAGGTATATCAAAAGAATCAAAAATACCAAAATATTATCGCCATATAGAATCATGATCCATAGCTCGGTTTTGTACTTCCCTGCTCCCATGCTATAATAAAATCAAGCATCAACAACTGGGTGATTTCCCCTATCCCTACCTACATTCATGAAGTCTTTTCAAGTACCAAACGACGGCCGAAATAGGGCATGAGATATACTTAGTAGGACACCACCAATGAAGTCTAGTAGTTTTCAACCAGTTTATATAATATGAGTAGTGTGCATATATAATAATAGTATGTAGTAATAAAAACTATAAAGGTTTAGCTCTGGTTCCTTAAGGACACTAGGCTGACACTACCTACTTTGGCCTGTTTTGGGAAAACCTCTAAACAGATGTCACCATGAACATATACATATAAGTTTATATGTATGTATGTATGTATATATATTCTCTATATATGTAGTGACATTTATAGCCATATATGTACATACATAATTCTATCCAAGGCCCGAGGCACAACTCAGGAATCCATGTTTAGTCACTGAAGTGAAACAAGGTAACAGGGGACACCATGCTTGAGTATAATAGATCATACAAGTCTCCATTCCCAAGCATCATAGGTATACAAGATTCCATGCCCAAATATAACAATTATACGGGGAGACATGCCTGAGCATCACATGTATAAGGGACACCATGCCCGATTATCACAAGTATAAGAGACGCCATGCCCGAGTATCATAAGTATAAACAATCAAATAGGATTTAGAATTTATTTACATTCTACTTTAACAAGGTTATAACCATTATTTCTATTTAAACACGTGACCTAGTCATACCACTCACTATCCATTTGATTGATTATAGTCATTACATTTAGGATTTAATCATAAACCATATAGAAGATGGTTTGGTCACATAATAATTTATAATACCATAGGGAAATTCCATAGGAACACCTCAAGGGCTGTCAATAGTCGATGGGGACCTATACCAATAAGAATAATGAGACACAAGGTCATTTCTATCAGGGATAAAAAAATCAAACAAGGGTTATGTATATTTTTAGTGAAACACACAAAGAGTTTGGTATGCGGCATCATGATGCATAATATAAATCAACAAGACTTTAAGGGATAATTACTATACCACACACCTTATAGTGGTAGAGGAGTACTCATCCAGTATCATCTTTTGATTCGATATAGAATAAAAGAACTTGTAAAACTAGAAAACCGCCCTTAAAATAGGGAATATGACCCCCCACAAAAAATAGCGCAAAATATGTAAAGATAAACCAGTAAAATAAGGAAGAGGATCAAAGATATTACCAACACGCTTCTAATGTGATGAATGGTAGTCTGATTGGATTCTATATGAAGAATCAACAAAGGAACCCAACCTAGGCATAAAATAGGATCTTTGGATGGATGGTCTTGATTTTCTAGAGAATAAATGAGGGATATGTCAAATGAAGGAGTTATAAAACCTTTTATAAAACCCATCATATTCAAAACATGTATATTTTACACATCGTGTAAAGATCAGGTTCCCCCTAGGAAGAACCAATGCACGTTGTGAACTTGGTCTAGCTTGACCAATTCACATCATGTATTAAATACAAATTGTTAATTAAATTCACATTTTTAATTTAATTTACATCATGTATTATCTCTACAATAAGACTCTATCATTATACACATTTTTTACCACAAACCAATGAACTGGACCGAAGGCACATTTCTCAGGTCAAAGTCAAAAAAGACAACCTCAATGAGGGATTAACAAAAATTTTAAATATCTACACCTGATATGAAAAAACTAGGTCTTACACCATCCTATATTGTGGGGATTTGATATTTTATATGTAGTTTAAACATAGTATATAAGGATGTTGGCTATGTAGTTTAAGGCCATGCATCTAGGACTAAGGGGGATTTGGAAATCATTCTAAGGTCCTGATTCTTGGGACAAGGGAGTGTTTTTTAAGGATATTTTCATGTAACCAAAGAGGTAAAACCCATCATGAAGGGAGGGAAATTCAAGACAACATGCCACATAAATACCCTGAAACGAACTACATATAGTTTAAGGTCATAATGCTTGGACCGTAAGTGGGGAAAAGGTCCAAATATTGGTAAACATAACCCCCTTGAGGAATGTTTTATAATGAAATAGAGGATAGGCACAAAGATAGGGGGTCTAGGCATCACTACACATCCCATGGGAATGGGAATCAAGCCACATGTAATTTTGGGATACGACACTATAGAAGACCAATGCCAAAAGTGAGGGGTTATCCTCTATGATGAGGGCATTGAAGAATCCCATAGTTTCTATGGGGAATCCCATGTTTATTGCATGGGGTAAGGCTATATTTTATCATTATGTTCTAAGGACGTTCATTTTCTGGTTCTCTCATACTTAGTATGTGAGGTATCCTATGTTTTTTGCACAAGGTAAGACTAGAGTTCAATGTCATGTACTGAGGATATTGGGATTTGTAGTTTAAATTCATACAAATCGAATTATGGTTGCTGCCAGTTTAGGGTCATGGAGCTCAAACCATTGGGGGTTCAAATAGTTTAAATTCATAAATCATGAACCATGGGAATGCTATTAGTTTAATATCATAGAGCTTGGACCTCAGTTGTTGTATTTTAAGGTCAAGTAGCTTTAACCATATGAATTATAGTTTATGGTCATGGAGTTTGGGCCATAGGTTTCACATGAAGTAATGCTTGAGAAACATAGCATTGGTGGGAGGTTTGATATGATCTCCACCCATAGTGATTAGAGAGTATGCTCCATTGGAATAGATCTCATGGATAATGTAAGGTCCTTCCCATTTGGACTCCAAATTTAGAGGTTCTTTACCAGGTATCATTAACATTATAAGAGCTAGTACAATGTAACCCTAGAGGAAGGATCAGAGGAGAATCTTCTTGTTGAATGCTCTTGCTATCCTATTCTGGTGCCACTCTAAGTTATGCAAGGATTTAAGCCTATTTTCTCAAGGGATTCTAACTAAATTAGATGAAATTATTCCATTCTATTTGTCATCTAATATTAATAAAAAACTATTCGGAGTGATGAAAATTGAACCTCAATGGGTAAGTCTACTTCTGTTCTATATACTAAGGAGTGTGGGGTCTCTTGGGTAGAATTTTGAGTTGTCATCTGATAGGACCAAATGGCATTGGGGAGTGTGTCGGTCCAACTCATTTTTTCCTAGCCCACTATTTTATGTATGATGTTAGATATGGTATTGTTTAATGCCTCAATATTCCCATTTTACTATGCATGGTAGCAAGAAGTATGGTTTGAGTGGATGTTGTTCTTAGTATGCAATTTATTTAGCCTAAAAACCCACAAGTTGGTTCCATTTTCCGTTAGAATATCATGAGACACTCCAAGCTAATTGATGATGTGAGAGCTCAAAAACTAAATCACAGACCAAGTTTTGACCTCCTTGCGGGGAATCACTTCTACCCATTTGGAAAAGAATTTAATTACATTCAAGATGAACTTGAACTTTCAAGTTGTTTTTGATAGGTATGGCCCTAAAATATTGAGTCCCTATATTGAAAAGGGATAAGAATAATTAGTGGTGTGGAGAAGCTCCATAGATTTATGCACAAAGTTAGTGTGGATTTGACACACATGACATATTTCAAAGAACTTAATGTAGTCATAAACCATGGTGGGTCAAAATTAGCCCAAGTTCCCACTTGATGGGAACCACAAGATCTGACATGGACCTCCTGTATAACCTGAGGTATCTCATCTCTTTGGATATAATAGAGGATAATTCCATCAAACCCACACATGTAGAGGGTTTTCTCAAGGTTAGGACCACTCTAGAGGAAAAATTGTGCTACATGTTGATAGATTCACTCACATTCGGATTAGTCTATTGGGAGAATACCATGTCGGAGAAAATCAACAAAGGGAATTTTCCAATCAGGCATTTACTCACCCATGGGGGGGCCTAGGGGTCCTGGAATAGAAGTATTAGAAGCCAACTAATTTACTTATTAGTTTCCATAATATGAAGTGGTGAGGATGATGACCCTAAGTTGTGACACATGAATGAATAGTACTTCATGGAGTTTTGAACGAGACATAGCCAAGCCTTCTAATACATCAGATCAACCATTCCAAGACCAAGGAACATGGGTCACCCTCGGCTGGGAAGGGAACCGAGACATCATCTGATGGGTTCATTCTAGTAGAGGCATAATCTCATGTTTTCAAATGATGTTTTCACCCTTGATCTATTTGATAAAAATCTCAGAGTCTCCCTTCACATGAAAAAAAGGGACATCAATCTTGAGGTCCAACTCAATACCAGTAATAAGGTCCTAGTACTCTACCTCATTATTGGTGTAGTCTTATGAAAATATAAGAGTACTGAAATATGTCCTATGATAGAGTGATAAAGACAATCTCCAATCCCACCCTATTAATCATGGGGTCATTGAGCCTTTTACTAGTCAAAATTATGGAGGAACCATCAAAATTAATCTACCAACATGGTACATCTTGATCCACTAAAAGAATAGATTCATCCAGAAATTCAACATCCAAGGGAAGTTCTTTAAGGGCTATATGTACATATAGGAAGTATGCTAATGTATGACATTTAATGATATTCTACAGGACAAACATGATGTCGAACTACTAGAAGATTACCACCCAGTGTGCCGATCATCTCCTCAGTATGGGGTGATTGAGAATGTACTTCAACAGTTCTACTTGGGACACTAAATATATCTCACATTATTACAAATAATTTTACAACTTCTACACTAAAAAGACTAACATGATACAACTATTCTTAATGGGTTAGTATCTGGTATCTATGCATAATAGAATGCATATGAGATAATATAGGTTATTTTCCCTTACCTATTTGTTTTTTCTAGGCTAGGAGAGTGATGAGGGACTATTCCAGGGTGGTCACTAAAAGACCAAAGGCTTTCCGGAGATGGGTAGGATCATAACTGGATGTTGAAATATGTACTACTTGATATCCTCATAGGTATTCTAGTATTCCTCATTCCACTATTAAATTATGACTCTTTTCATGATCCTTAATAAGGGCTTACACTTAACGTCCAGAATTTCCATAAATCGGTGTATGTATGCTAAGTTGCCTTGGAGGCCTCACAACTCTTGAAGGTTTCTCAGGGGAGTCATTTTATTGATATCCTTTATTTTCTCTTGGTTAATCTCAATGGCTCGGTATCTTAAAAAAATGATACATTTTAAATAGGAAACCTTAGATGCACACTTCTTGGGATTCATCTTAAAGTTTCGGGAGAGGAGGAAGCTGAACACTTTCTCAAGACCCTTGATACGGTCTTGTCGTTGGTGGGGTTTGACCACTAAATCATCCACATAGTATTCCACTGATGACTCAAGAATTTTCTTAAATATGTGGTGCATGGACCACTAATCATTTGATCTAGAATTCTTCAAGCCTAAAGTCATCATATGACAAAGTTCCTTGGGTTCCCTGAAGGCGGTGGAATCCTCATCCTTGGGTCTATATTTTTTTTGTACCCAAAGTATCCATACATGAAGAAGAGAGCCTAAAATCCATCCATAGAATCAATCAATAGCTCTGTCATTGTAAGGGGAAAATCATCCTTTGGAAAATGGTGGATGAGGTCCTGAAAGTCAATACAGAATCTGGTCTTCCCATTCTTCTTCTTAACTAAGGAAATGTTTTCCAACCACATGGGGTACTAGACCACCCTGAAAAAGTTTTATTTAATAATCTTTTCAACCTCATGCTCAACCATTACACAATGAGAGGGGTTCATCTTTCCAGGAGGATGTTTGAATCCACAATGACTCACTCAGATTCCAAGGTGATGAACTTAAACCTAAGGGTCTATACCCAACATCTCTTCATAGTTCCATGTGAATACATCAGGGTTCTATTTTAGGAAGGCCACATTCTACTAATCCCCCTTTGGGGACATGGCTACACTGATTAGTGTTGACCTTGGATCTTTCTTAGTACTGAGGTTTATCTGGGTTAACTCATTAATAGCGGTGGAGACACCCTCTTCAAATATAGGAGGGGTGTCATACAAATCCTCTTCGTCATATGAGACAAGGGAATCATAGGGAGTAGGAATATATTCCATGCAAGCTAAACTAGGGGAAGCACTGGTGTCTACTCTGGTGGATAAAAAATCCTTGATGAGGGGTTCCTGTTTTGCTGAGACTGTAGTGATAGATGCTGTTAAACCAATTCTGTTTAGTTTTCATATGTGAGGTTTACTCTTGATAACAAAGCAATGAAAATGATTCGACCTTCATCAAGTCAACCCTACTTTGTGGAACATACGGGAATGCTATGGATTTGTAGCTAGGGGGAGGAATTATCAGTACTTCACAAGATTAGGGTCCCCTTGTATTAGTTGGGCCTATCCACTATAGGAATACAAGGTAATATATTCATACTCCTTTTTAGAGATGAAAAAACAACCCCCAAGTTTAGCGTCATGGTCTCTAACCAATAAATCGGGATAAAAAAGATGTCATTCAAGTCTACCCATGGATTAACTACACTGGATATCATATCATTAGTAGAATTTATGTACTCAAACCTATCAGTTTAAACCTACTTTCCTTCCCTTTTATAGTAGCTAGTGTCTAGGTAGTAGGCCTAATAAAAGTCAAATGGGGATGAATCACCCTAGAATACCCCTACACAACTATCAAGGGAGTATTTGAGGCACTGGTGGTATAAAGAGGGGACTGATACATGCATATGAAGCCAGGGTCTTCCCAGTAGTGTATTGTAAGTATCCTATGATATTACCATGAATTCATTTCTTGATACTAGGCCACCAAATTGGGTCTTCAGTTGAATATTTCATATAGTTTATTCTCACTCTTTTCATATAATTGAATTGTCAGGTTGGAGGGAGTCTGATCTTCTTATGTAAGTACCAACTTATAGAGCATTCATATTGAGATGTGGTTGATCTTAGAACCAGTATCCACAAGGTAGAGGAAAATTTCTATGCAATTGAACTGACCTATGATATGCAGTGGGTGTATGTGCCCTTGAATAGTGACACCCTCATATTCTCTATAAAATGAGATAATAGTTCAACATTACTCTTTCTCATCCTCCTCTATGTAATATGACTTAGTAGAATCTACTTCAGCCTTAAACTTAAGGGGGATCTTTAAGTCCTTGGTAAGGGACTCATGCATTTCCTTTGATAAGAGGAGATCCTTGAGGATTAAAATCCTTGTGGGTATGCTGTCAAGGTGCTTCAACACATTATACATCCATGACAGGGGATTTTTTTTCCTAAAGAGAGTAATTCTTTAGAAGTGGGTGAAATAGATGCCGTTGGTTGAACCATTGGGGCCTCACTAGTAATGAAGATGTTATGTTACCGACTAGATAGTTTGCTCTGAACAACTGATGGTCAGGTGCCAGTCTATTGAGGTCAATCCCTGGATAGATGCGACTAATCATGGTGTGCTCATCACTGAGTCACGTGGTCAAATAACACAATCAGTTGAGGAGGTGTTCCTAAATTATTAGACCAGTAGGGATGTACTTTCTAATATCTATGTAAGGATTGCTACCTAGTTTCAATAGCATGAATATCCTAGTTTACTGTGTCATACTAAGCATTCTATCTACCAAATTGTCATCTACCTTCTCTTTGATGGTGTCGTCCGAAGGAACCCAAGGGATTTGTATAAAATTCCTCATTGTTGGGTGTTGTGAAGCGGTCCACTAGCTCAACAACATTCAAAGAGGTGTTCTCTTTCTCCTAATTAGTGGAATATTTCATGGATGAGTGGACTCTGGGAACATATCCCAATTTGAGAGGTATGAAATCACCAAGTGTGTGAGCTAGCTTCAGCACCAGTGGGGGAATCTAATTTCCCTTACGCCATCAATGTTTGTTATTCTAAGAATTGGAATGCTATGACACAAATGTAGAGGTAGCTGTTAGAGGAGATATGGAAACCACATGAGGTTTTGGCTTGCTCATTTAAGAACAAATGCTACCATGGGAATGAGAAATTGATTTATGAGCCAACCAATCATCATACTTCTTCATCCTATGGCTGGGAACCTACTACCACTCACTATAACCTTCATTTTCACTGTCAGGTTCAGTGGAGACATGTGCCACCTATGTTGGAACACGACCCAACTTAATCAAACCATGATCTACTTGGTTATAGAGCCATTATTTGAACACAAATCATTATTTGATGGTGTTTTCGAGGATCCTATGATATGAGAAATGATCGGTGTGGCTAGTGAGTCTGACCTCTTGGAGTTTCCCGCATTCCGTCAATTTTAAGATTCCATTTTCCAAGATACAGATGAAATATCTCAAGGCCTTTTCATCCTTGAGGAAACAAGTCTTGTTCTCCCTTTACATGAAAGGAACCTTAGGATCCTGGCCTTGATAGGGTCTGATTCCATATTCTCTTGTTGAGATGCGCTTTTCAAGGCTGTTCCTAGTGGGGTTGTACAAGGTGATGATGCACTTGGATAGGTTCATCTGAAAAAGAATATATTAGGTGTATTGGATCACGAATTTATTCGTGCACAATGATGGCTGTCCCTGATTTTACAGGGCATCTCATGGGAGCTGGAAGGGGTAGATGGATTGAATTTTGTCTAGTATAAGACAAGGATTATTCTAGACGAGGATCCTTTTCAGATAATTCCCAAAATCAAGGTGATGAGGGTAGGGACCAGCTCATTCTTGACATTATCTATACATATCATAAGTAGTTGTTCCTGGGATAGTGGCATGTGAAGTGAATATGAGAGTCCCCCCCATCAGGTGATGAATTTGGAGAATCACTCATCGAGCCTCTATTTTCATTTAAAGAGGATGATGATGTTTTTCTTCCACATGGTGGAGATTAAATTGTTGAGGAACTGTCTACAAAGGTCCTACCAAATGGAAATGGACCCTATGGGAAACTTACCATACCAGATCAAAGTAAGACCTTAAAAAGTCTGGATAAAGCATCCGAGATTTATGGATTATTACTGTTATAGAGTCCCAAACATTGGATTGAACCTTAAGGTGATGTGGTCCTAATACCGCAAAAGGTCACCCATACCATTAAATGGGGTGAATCTGGGATTACCAAACTCTAGGGGCACTCAAACATGGTCCAACCATACTGGATACAGCTTTCATTCTAGTAGTATTCTCACCTATCATAGTTCTAAAGCCTCGAGGTAGGCGACGAGAGAAACTATGACATTATCTTGGTGAGGGTTTTTGGTCACCAATGCATTGATAGGTTCATCGAATTGAGGATAGTTACAAACTTGATCCCGAAGTAGATAATCATTATGCTTAGGCTAGGTAGGTGACTCACATCTTGTTCATTTTTTATAACCTCTGCCTTCTTCCCTGACCAGGTGCACAAGGCCACCAAGTTCAAATAGGGGCATTTTCTCAAGGAGGAATGGGTGCCCCACTAGAGGAGAGATGGGGTCTTTTATGAAGTTTTCAGCGATTATTAATTTATTGGAAGTTATATCAGTATTGATCTTTCTATATTCCTCATGATTATATAGAAAAGTGTCTATCCCGGTGTCTGACTCAACTTTTGGTGCAACCTCAGATGGGTCAGTAGGCTTGGCATGTCCGTAGCCTTTTTCAATATACCGGCTCATAGGCTGTAATGTATCATTAGAGGGACTCTTGAGGCCCAGTTTTGATCTATTATAATGAGTGAGGATGCCTTCCAGGGGGTCTGTTTGTTACTGTGTCACCCCTTGAGGCGGGTTTTCCCTATTGTGCCCTGTGTTGGTGAACCTATTTCTCTGATCCTCTAGAAGTTCAGTGGTGACCACATTCACCATGGTGGTAGTTAAAGAATAACCTTCACTATCAGAGGATGGGCTAGATTGATGGTCATGTCACTACCTTAGGATAGGGATGAAATGGAGGGTAGCATATTGCCCTCAACCTCTGATCTACACAAGTGGAGATGCCTCTTGCATGACCCGATAGAGAATTGTGAGGCTCTTAACATAGTTTTTCTAGAGATTATGGTGGTATCAATGTGACTTAGGATGATAATATACTAGGATTGCTACAATATCAACCCTCTTTCAATACCGGTGAATGGAATTGAGGTGATCTTGGTTCTCTATGTAGGCTATCTGACAATCTTGGAAGTGGTGAAGTATCACCCATATAATCTGGAGAAAAAAATTGCTTGATCGTCGGTGAGGGACTCTGCGATGAAAAATACAGAGTTACAAGTGTAAAAAAAATGACCTATAGCTTGTCATCGACCATAAGTTACCATGGGTATTCTTGTTTACTATGAGTGGGATGATCCTAACCCTAGTCGTCTTAAGAACTAATTGGTGTAGTCCAAGATAAGGGCGAAAACACCAACATAGTCTTTCTTTGCTGCTGATATATCATGAGAGGGGGTACTGCATGGCTTAAATACCCACTACATACTAGAATGTATCTAGGAGGTGGATCCAACTTCAAGATCATATCTATGTAGGATGGGGTGTTGACCACTTCCTCATGCATGAGGGTGGAAACATTCCTTTGAGGTTCAACGAAGTGTTAATATCATCTGAGTGTGTCAATCCAGACCCTAAAATCTCTCCAACTTCTAGTGTGGAGGTATAGAGGAGAGAAACTGATGGTGTTGGAGATAGTTTCACTATGAGCCCTTGGAATAAGGCCAAAATGTCCTACACCTACAGGTATCTACGTAGGAATTTTGGGATCTTGTGGACCATTGATTTGGGGATTGTAAGCCCCATTTGATGAAATTATTCCCCATTCTCTGGTAGTTGGGGTGAAGTTTCCCCCATCAAGTCATCCATCACTTTAGAGTCTGAGAGGTCGATGGTGACATGACTATTTCCATGGTTCCACCTTTGACAATGCAAAACTTATCCAAGAGAGAGCTATTAGAAGTCACTTGGGTGCGACCCCCATGATAGGTGTTCTCCCTTCTTCCCCAAGATGGTTCCTCAGAGTAGGGAATGTCTCCAGCATGGGGAGGACCTCCATAATGGTTGATGGTGGCATGGGGAGGACCTCATTATTGATTGATGATGGCTTGATGAGGACCTCCACATTGATTGGTGGTGGCACAGAGAGGAACTCCATACTAGTTGATGGTGGTGCTGGGAGGACCTCTACATTGGTTGGAGATGGTGTGGGGAGGACCTCCACATTGGTTGGTGATGGTGCAGGGAGGAACTCCACATTGGTTGGTGATAGTGTGGGAAGGACCTCCACATTGGTTTGTGATGGTGTAGGGAGGACCTATGATCTTATTCTACTCATCAAGGGATGGTATGTAACAACTTTCGGTGGTTCCAACAATTGAGAGAGTCAACCCATCCAACATAAGAGGTGGTTGGGTTCTTTATCCCAAGTGGGTTAAGATGGATTCGTGCTCACCTATTATAGGGATCTAGTGGGATACACTGGTAGTGGAAGGGGCCACAGGATCCATAGAAGATGCCTCTTACCAAGAAATATTCCTAGTCTTCCCCCAATGTTAGTGTCGGGTGTCCCGGACTGGGGCTGAGAAAGAGAGGATGGATTCAACCCACTCATTGACTAATGGGACCATTTAATTTTGGCGCTGGCATGGCTCGATGGGAACCCTCCTAGGAAACTCCTGAGAGGTGGCCTCTGTAGGCACAACTTGAATATCCACTACCTCCTCAGCATAGGGGAGTGTTCTATCTAAGTGATCCAAGGAGAGTCTATCTAAGATGTTCTTCATTGGTATGGGGGATGGTTTCCCCCTACGTGATCATTGGAGGTAGTGGTGTTAGTGAGGTGTCGATGCCTCAAGGTCTTGGAGGGCCATATCCCTGGTGGGAATGAACCCTTCTTGTTTATAATGATTAAAAAGGATGTTGATCACCCTCCTATGGATGATCTTAGAGGGTGATATGGGGTGTGGGTGCCAATTAGCTGAAGGTGCAATGGTTTTCATAGTAGGAATGTGTCTATGTGAGATTACCACACTAACATTTCCCCTACCCCTTGTTGGCTCTAGGTCATCAGTTTCCTGTAGATTGAGTCCTATGAGGAATTTGGATTCATATATCAGTACATATATAGTGAAGGTGATTTTTAATGCCCCAATGTTGTCTATTCTTCTAGAAACAAAGGAGGGATCCATGCTGACAATGTCATAGACTTAGGATACCCAACATTATCTACCCCAGGTCATAGGATATTTTTAGGATGGGCCCACCATTTTCTTTGTGGGACCTAGCACCAAATATCTAGATCAAGTGATATGAAAATCTAAGGGTTCCTCAATTCTACTAGTATCTATAGTTTAAGGATAAGAGTTTCACATTGGGTTCAACATTTTTATTTCTGACACATTTGAAGATAGGGTGCGCATCCTCACAGTGATGTGTATCTCTTTCCCTACATTCCTGATTTCCAAAGGTGGACATCTTTCATCACTTTAATCAGTGATTTCGGCTCCTTGATTGAAGTGGGATGATGGGATATCAGTTCCTCATTCCATTGATTCCTACTTGGATCTCATTTTTTATTATGGGTCTCCCTCATAGATTTAATTTATGTTTGTGAAACTTGTTCTTGGGGCCATCTTGAGGTGGATGCCATTTAATTACATTGATTCTATCTTGAAAGGGAAGAAACTTTCAGTCATGGTAGATAGTAACATTGGGCATGTTTAGGATTTTTTGGACGTTGGATAGGTTGGGAACCTATAAAGACTTCCTCTTTTGGAGGGCATATCATATGAGGAATCTTAGGCACAGAACTTAAGGCATCCCATATTGATTGCGGGGTAGTTGACACCAGGGGCACAAGTCTTCTGAGAATATATACCTTATTCAACCCATGTTTATTGTATGAGGTAGGGATTCTAGATCAGGTCATGAGTTTAACATATTTTAGAGATAGTTAGGAACAAGATTAAAATATTTTGGAGATATATTGGAGGTTGAGTGTGTCCTCAGGGGAGAATATTTCACACTCGGGGGTTTGGTGGAGTGTGTAACAATGGGAGAATATTTCACACTTGGGAAGTTGGGATTGAACCTCATACAGGTGTACTACGTACCCTATTGGTATATAAGTATCAAAATTCACATAGTTTGATATCGTAGTTTAAGGTCATGTGACAGGACCAGTCCACATTGTTTATCATCACGTGGTAAGGATGTGAATTGTCACAAAAAGAGTGTCAACAAGCGATGGTGTGGGGATTATGCATAAAATATGCTCGGTGTAGGAGTTTCATCCCATGGTGGGGGAGAAGGTGGAATCCCATAATGATCATACATGGGGTATCCTATGTTCATCACACAAGGTAAGAGGTATGGGGTCATCCCATGCCATTCATACACTGGGAATCCTATGTTCATTATAGGAGGTATGTCTATATTTTTACATCATGTGTTGAGGAAATGGTCACAGAGTTTAATGTCGTATGAATGAGACATGGAGCTAGGTATTTTAACATCATACAACTTAGACATTGAGGGGTTTATACCCCAAGGGGTATCATGCGAAGGTGAGAGGAAGATCCATAAAAAGTACTCTCTACTAATACAGTTATGTCATTTTCCTTGGAGATGCCACTATTAGGGATTAGGTGCTCACTACTCATATGCCTTAGGGTGGGGCATGGCATAGACACTGAAATGGAGGATTGGAAATTATGAGGCCCATTATTAGGGTTATTATTCTTAGGAGCACAAGGCATTAGGGTACCTATGCTAAACAATTTTTGTTTCAACTAAACAATTTTTGGATGAGAAAAGGGGACCCGAGCAATCAAATTTCAAAAAAGGCCATGGATGAAAGGAGGAACCATGGAGAGGCCTAGAGAATGGGTTTCATGAAATTTAGGGTTTTGAAAAATCTTGGGTATTCCTAAAGGATAGGGGTGTGATAGAGGCCAGGGGTCTTGTGAAAGAATATGTTTCATGAAACAGAGTGACCCTACCTTGGAGTAAAGTCTTGGTTCCCATGGGGTTAGATTTGTAAAGGATAATTATCTCACAAAATCCCAAGAGACAAAAAGGGATTTATTCATATGCAAAGTCCATGGAACTTCACAAAAGGCATCTATACCATGGGTTTAGGTTCTCAAAAAACCCATGGGAGGCAGTTTTTCGAAAGATGACTACCTTTGGAAATCAATATCCTCTCTCACTCTTGAAGCTTATGTGTTTCATGAATTCATAAATTTTTTCAAAAGTTGAAAGGTTGAATCCCCTTAAATATTGGACATAAGGGGGGGTATTTATAGGCCCAGTGTAGTCAAGGGAATTGGTTTCATGAAATATGGAGGCTTTCACAAAAGATTACGAGCTTCACAAATTGACGGGGTTCCATGAAACAGAGTGATGTTGTGTGAAGGTTACCTTAAAATTTTTTCACTGCTTGCTACTTCTATGAAGTAGATCATCACGAACTAGACTTAAACTGTGTGAAGCTTACTATCAAAGATCCACATGTCTGGGGAATTATATGAGTTTATATAATTTTTGACGGTTTGGACCTTCACAAATCCAGTACCTTAAGTGTATTTTTAATTCGTTTGGCCTAAATTCGCTCCTAAACAGCCATAACTTCATTGATATCTCATGTGACATGCATATTTTGACATAAAAACTATAAAATGAGAATCATCATGAAGGTACTAGTAAATTTGTGACACATGAAAGACATCATGGATCCAAATCATCCATCAGGTAATTTCTAAGAAATATGCGACAACATCGATACACACCAACATCTTGAAATGACTAACAAATTTAGAGGAAATTTTACTCTCATTTAAGAATATAAGCTACCCATGATAAAGATATACCTTCAATAAAACATGATATCTGAAATCAAAATTTAGAGTTATATTTCTATAATAATTATAGAAATTCTAGAAATCTTATGCTGCGTTCATTTTCTTGTGAATCACCTAAACATTCTCTCTCATGCTCTTCACAAATTTCGTCTTAGAATTAAAGACTCCCCAAACTTGGTCCAATACAATGGAGGTCAAAAGGTTTGGTCATACAATTCTTCAAATAGATCCATACAAATGTTAGAGTGATAAATTTTATTGTAATAAAACTCCACTAAGGGTAGGTGCATCATTTATGATCCTCTAAAATCTAGAATTCATGTGTGGAACATGTCCTCTAAAGTATGGATAGTTTTCATTATCTGATCATCTGTATATAGATGAAAAGTGGTGATAAGACATAACTGAAATCCAAAAATATACCATAGACCTCTCTAAAACCTAGAGGTAAATCAGGGATCACAATCATAGATTACCATCATCAGAACCCCATGATGACTTAACACCTAATATAGATATTTCCTTGATAAAAAACCCATTGAGATCGACTCCTTAATCCCTAAAAAGTGAGCTAACCTCATAGATCAATCTATAGTCACACATATAAAATCACATACACCCAGATCTTAAGAAAATTGATGATGAAGTCCATCAAGATGTCTTCCCAATTCCATCGAGGAACATCAAGTGGTTAAAGAAACCCATTAGGAGTACAATGCTCAGCCTTCACCCTCTGAAAAACCAAACATCAAGAGAAAAAATCTATAATGGATCTCTTAATGGCTAACCACTAAAAATAAAATTTCAATGAATGATACATCTTCACCACACCAGGATGTACTGATAAAGATAAACTGTGGAACTCATGGAGAACCACATCACAGGTCATTAAAGGAACAAAAACCCTCCCCTAAAACAACACTTGATATTGATAATCATTAGACCATCCTTCAGGGGAATCACCAAAAGAAACTTTATATCGCTATACCTCCACCCTAGAATTCCCTAGATAGTACTCCTTCACCTAATGAACCAAATATGAATATGCTATCATATGATAAATACACCCTCTACCATCAATTAATACCATATTAAGGTGCATCATTAAAATATCCTCTATCAAACTCCAAACATCATTAGACTCATGAAAAAAATCTCTCAAATGAATTTATGCTCAAATAATCTACCAAAAAATTCAGTTTATAAGAAATATGATGTCATAATTCTGAAATAATTACATCTAGAATCATTGAAAAAAATTTAGATTGCATTCAAAGAATACATAATTCAAACTCTTATGATTTGTGAAGGCCACAAAGCGCTCACCAGTGAGGTAATTCTACCACAACTTTAGAGTAAAAGCAATAATAAAAAGGTCAAGATTATGGGTAGTGTAGTTATATTCATAAGCCCGTAACTTTTGATACCTATAAGATATAACCACTCTCTACTACACCAAAACACAACCCAACCAAGATAAGAAGCATCACAATAAACCTCAAAAGTAATTACTTCCTATGGAAAGTAAAGAATAAGATCTATTACTATATTCTCCTTTAAATACTCAAAAGAAGCCTGAAACTAGTAATTCCACACAAATGCCAGATCCTTATTTGTAAAAGCTGTCATAGGGGTTAAAATCTAAGAGAAGTCAGGTCTGAACCTCCTATAATAACCAGAAAGACTAAGAAAACTCTAAACCTCCTCAACATTATTATGCAATACCTAAGAAAAAACTGATTCAATCTTCAAATAATTTTATAATACTTCAAAATGATACATGAAATTTCTCAAGAAATGGACCCCATGATTCCATAACTTACACTTTTACAGCTTCCCAAATAACTGATAATGCTAAAGAACTCCCAAAAAAGATTTAATATTCTCTACGTACTCCTCCTTAGGCATAAAAAACATAAGGATTTAATTGATAAAAAACACTATAAATCAATCTTAAAGCTCATGAAAAACTATATTCATCATTACCATGAACACAACTAGAGTATTCATAATATTGAATGGCATTACAACAAACTCATAATGCCTATAACAAAATCTGAAATAAATATTTGGAATATTATCACCCTTCACCTACATATGATGATATCTTGAATATAAATCAATATTCAAGAACCAGTTAGCTCCCTTTATATGATCAAATAAAATACCAATCCATAGAAGGGGATAATGATTCTTTATCATCACTAAGTTCAAGCGATAATAATTGATACACAAACCCAAACTGATATCTGTATTATTTTCAAATAGAATTGGATCACCCCAAGAAGATGTTGTAGAAAATCCAGGAGTCCTAGAAAAAAAAACAGGTTTATGGATGAAGAAAATTTGAAAACAAAAGAAGAAGAAGAAAAACACGAACATAGAGATTTACGTGGTTTGAGAATAATCTCTACATACATAGGGAGGCAGAATCAATTCACTATAAAATCAGGGAGAACAATTACAAGGAGATATCTAAGTTTCTAACACACATAAACCATAGACTGAAATGGGCTAATAAAGAAGATGAAGAGTTATGCCACTAACCACATAGAAAGTACAAACTGCTACAGTGAATAGTGGCTGGTGAGTAGTATAGGCTGTAAGAATTCAGAACAACATCATACAAATAGATCAAGATACACCAATACAATAGGAGACACACTATGATATATAAAATATCAATTCATAAGACCATCAATCTGAATCCAAAGATCTCACAACACAAAAGGTATCATCCTAGACAGAGAAATCAATATCGTAGAGACATATAGCTATAAATCAATCCCAAACTTGATCTCACATTGAGGAGGTAACATCACAAACTCTTTTGAAAAGACACGAGAGTACTCTTCCACAACACTAGGAAACTCTATTGGATAATCTTCTAATGAACTAAACATTATCCCATCCATTAAGGAAGTTAGAGACCTAACATGCCTCCAACCCATTTGAAGGTCTCACTCTTTATGAAACACAACCAGCTCTCTATTAGTATCATAAAATATAATGTTCCTACTATAACAATCTACAATAGCCTACATTGAATACAAATAGTTTATCATGAGGATGATGTCATATGAATTTATATAAAAATAAAATAAATATCCTCTAGAGATATGTTTCCCTAGAATTAGCTCAGAATATCTACACACATCATACAAGCTAGACCGACCACCAACTGGTGTAGTCAATTCTAAGGGAATTGAAATTATATCCACCTTAAGTCCTAAATCACGAATCATAGTGGGTGTAATGAAGGAGCGTGTAGATATGGTATCAAATAATGAATAAAAAAGTAAAAAAACAAGAAGATAGTACATATCATGATGTCTGGATCGCTCGAAACTAATAAATCTAAGGCATGCATCTGATTGTAGCCTTATCTATGACCTCTCTAACCCTGATAATAAACACCTCCATGAATGAAATCTACTAATTTTCCTTAAGTACAAGGTACTTCATAAGGGTATCCCATTCCTATCCCATCCCTTCTAAAATGATAAAAAATTAGAGTACCTTGTTACTGCTGCTGCCTTGGAGAATACTATTGCAATGACTAAGCCTGAAGAGGATTTCTAACCCCACACTGACAACCAAAGAAGGTTAGGAACTAAAGTTTCTAATGATCATGACATCCAAATGCATAAAAAACCACAACCAATCTACTATAAGTGGTATGTGAACTTCCAAACCTAGTGAAATAAGATGAAGAATGTTGGAACTAATTACCTCATATTCAAATCATCTGTTGACTAGGAAATTGAGAACTTATAGCCAAATATCTATCCCAAAAAGAGTCCCGATGAATCCCCTATCATGATGATTTGGTCTTAGATCTCACCCTCTATACAACATCCACCTTCCCCATCACCTTGAGATATACTAGTAACATGAATGGTGTGAATTAGCACTGGATTTATGGATGCAAAGCCACCTATAAATGCCTTACCCTACTCTCCTCATCTCATAGAAAGTCCAAATCATAACACAAGATGTTTTTATAGAGGATAATGAGCTTTCTGATGCTTTAATTCCCCTGATGGATACTAGGAATCTCATGCCGACAATCCACCTTCATGGTCAAATAAAGCAAATCAGCTTGGAATTGATCACATAACCTATCCCATGAAATAGATTAATCCTCATGACCCCTGAGGGAAAATATTCATCACTTCCAAGATTACCCATGCAATATCATCACAACCAATGAAACCCAGTTCTCCCTCTGAGTATATATTTAATTGAAGGCAATCTATAACTCCTCCAAACATGACTTGGTCTTCTGATCCAAAACAGAGCCGTCATACTTATAGAAACCATGTAATTGAAACTCTCAGAGTCTCCACCTCTAAATTTTATCATTTTAACCCTCAACTTTGTGATAATATTATAGAATATATTATTATACATCTTCAATATGAACCTGAAAAGGGTGTTGACTTAGATCCATGGCTATAAAAGAGTAAATGATTAGGGACTCTTAAACCTATAATATTGAATATTTAAGGTTAATTAATTCAATTTTTAATCTAATTCCCATTTCCAACTTGATTTAAAAATAATATCTAACAATAATGATACACAATACTTACCTAGGTCTCTACCCATCAAGAAGAAATACTTCTCTTATCATGTTCTATAAACTTTAAGGTTCTTGCATCAGATCATAGGGGACCCTAAATACCAATTTCTTAGTTGTTCTCCCTTATTTATAGCACATAAAAGTCCAATTGATCTTATTTACCTTCCAAAAAATTATCAACCATCAAATTTAATACCACTCTATCATGACCCCCCTCCACCAGCACCCCTCATGAGTCAGAAGTGAAGATGGGGATGACCCTCAAAAACCTATTGTAGAAATGTGATGGTAGTATAGTAAATACCAATAAATAAAAAAACAAAACCAAGTCGTTACTTAAAAAGGTAAAACTACATATAATCCAAAACAAGGATCACTCACCAAGTAACACATAAAAGTAAGTCTTTATATATAAAAATCATATACATAATAAAGGTACCCTTCATCCCATTCTCACTAGTTTGTCACTCTCATTCCCTAGTGCCAAATGTCCTGTGCCACTCTCCCTTCCATAATTCATCTTGAAAATCGTGTATACAAGACATAAATATAACATCATAATTATATCTATAACCAATTTGTAAGTATTAAAGACACTATAACCCATGTATCATGCATTATACCTCAATCTATCACAACCCATGCAAGTACACTAGTAGGAATCCACAATCACTATATCCAAATACAAGTATGTGATATAACCTCAAGTCTCTAAAACCCAAACATACATGTATAGTGAAATAGAGATATATTACAGCCCATATATACACATAACCTATACCTTAATCCATTACAATATGGATACACCTACACATTATGCTACATCAAAGAGAGATAAGGGAAGAGGGAGAAGTCAGCCATCCATTCCCTCACTAACTTGGATGTTGGAAAAAATACCCAAAACATTTGGATGTCATCTACCCTCCCAACTTGAGTGTTGAAGTGTATGAAATACTAAAACATAATAATAGATATAACATAAAACCACACTAGAAGAAAATACCTATCCTTATACTCAACTAAAACTATCTCTCCACATGATACTCGACTACCACCGCTAAGGTCTAGGAAACTATATTTCACACAAGAATGAAAAAAACAAAAATATTATATAAAAAAACCTACTTAATAATTTATAAATTACCATTCATTAATTATTAAACCCATTATAAAATATTTTCTTAATAAATTTATTTCATTTCAAACTGATATGATTTCATAATTCATATTATATTTTCTAGATTTCCTTTCCTTGCTTCTCAGACCATTCTTTTAAACTATCCCATGGTTTCCAATGTCCAACATCACTAACATAAAAAATTATCTCATGAGTACATTATTAATTAATTTACCATTCCATAAACTGCGTATTATAAGAATTCAACTAATAAACCACAAGAAAAATGCAATCGCGGTGTATAAACCAACTATAGTAGGCTGTTGAGAATCACAACAAACAACCATCAGAAAAATAATCCATCAAAAGTGAACACAAGAAAGATGGGAAAGACCAATTATCAACATGTAATGATCAACCAATAAACCACTCAACACAAAAAACTAGTGATAGGAAAGCCCATAAATCAACATGTTCTATCCAACTAAACAACCACCCAACACAACAGACCAGCAACATGCAACCCCAACCATCAACTTATGCCATCCAATCCAATATCAACCTCATCATAAAAAAAGGTAGAAAGAAATAATTTATCTCAACTTGTTCCATACAAACCTATGTAAAAAAACCCCCACAATTAAATCAAATCAAGGATCTACCATCCTAGAGCATATATACATGAAAAAAATTTATTTTCAGCATAAAAATTCAAGGTCCAACTAAATTCATGACACTAAGTCATACAAGATTTTAACAAATAAGGATGGGGTCACACACCCTGAAAAATTTATCATTAACAAACAACCTTCTTATTACCATATTGAATTAGATGATTCATTATGCATAGGTTTCAATAAAAAAACTTGTTATTATAAGATATCAAAAAACTAGGTATCAATAATAACACATTTTAATCAATACTCCCATATTCACAAGTTTTTAAGGAAGAATAGTAATTAGATTTACAATCCTCTTTCATTAATCACCTAATAATTACTAGATTTATGTTTCTTTATCAAATTTCAATTATATAAACATGTTAAACAACAATAATAATATTAATAATATAGATTTCATACTATATAGAAAATATCAAGAGGCATCAATAATATAACATCAAGACATGCGATCACAACATCCCTTCAAATTCATTAGTAGTTATAGTTATCATCTTCCTTAGGTTAATTATACAATTAAACAATGAAAATAAATCATGATACTATTTTCAAAATGTTTATTAGATATTTTAGGTAGAAATACTACAATATGGGGGGAATTGCAGTTAAAAAGTAGCTTATAATTTTTCTACACCCTCATGTTTATATTGATCGAAAATACAATATTCTCAACAAAATACAAACTACCAGAGTATGTATATAAAATTAGCATTGATCAATAATATTAAAAATTCAATAGATTCCAATGAAAATAATTAACACAAAGAAATAAAATTATTAAAACAATGAGTAGAGTGTCAAATCATAATTCAAACACTTCTAAAAAGGATATTATAATACCAAATTTCTTTAACCTTAAATATAAAGGAATTCTGTAAACCTAAAATTAGGTATCCCCAATTTTATACTTATCAAAAAGTTTTTCTTTCTATCCTTGTAAGCCCTCAGCATAAAACTATTGAAAGGTTCTCTATCTTTCTATCCCCTAAATCCCTTGACAGATAATCATATGCACTATCTTCCTATCCCCGAAAGGCCTCAACACGTGGGTCAACTACATGATTAATACACTAAAATATCCATTTTCCTTATAAAAATCTATTAATCTCAATTATTTGGAACTCAACAATTACAAGGTAAATATAAGAGCTTCTACAATTTAAACCACACAAAATGATAACTATCACAAACCAACCCAAGTTACCTAAATTAACCATAATTTGAACCATTCTAAA
Organism: Viscum album; assembly: GCA_963277665.1. Taxonomy (NCBI): domain Eukaryota; kingdom Viridiplantae; phylum Streptophyta; class Magnoliopsida; order Santalales; family Viscaceae; genus Viscum; species Viscum album. The sequence continues at coordinate 1,611,729,045 of OY728148.1, forward strand.
TATAGACTAAAGTAAAATACCAATCCCCAAAGGTTAGAAAAAAGAATATGGGAATCAATAACTACCTTTGGGAATGATTTTTCACAAAGAAACTAAAGATAGGGAATTAAATAAACAAAATATGTTGGTATTACAAAAAATATGATAATAGATAAATGAAATCATCAGAAAAAAGGTTCCAGTACATAAAAACAACTAACATACTCAAAAAATTAAATTCCAAACTCCACATGGCATGATGTCACCTCCTGAATCTAACACCTTACTAAAAAAATCCACCACCTCCCTACAATTCCTTTCCTTAACCCATATTAGATATAACAAGATCTACGTACACTTAAAGGTGTATATAGGGTGTGAAAAAAATATCCCAATAAGAGCCCACGAAGTGTTTCATAAAAAAAGATGTATAAAATAAACCAATTATGATAAAAGAATTTAACGTAAGGCATGTGAAACAATTTAACATAATGCATGGATGAATCATCATTTTAAAAATTTATCAAAGTATGATAATAAAAAAAAATTATAAAGCATTTAAGTACACACACTGTTAGAATATTTCTAAGATAACCAACATAGAAGAACAATCCCAAGAGTACACAAAATTCTAGGTCATTGGGGATCTAAATAAAATTTTGGTGATCAGTAGGCCACCAGTGTTGAGTCAAAATTTATACTTATGATATTTCCATTATTTTAGTTTTGGAAATTCCAAACATTTTCTTATATACTTGATTACTAAATTTTTATTACCTATGTGTTTTAGAATTTTTTTGTAGAAAACATAAAAATTTTACCATAATTAGAATAATTGTTAATGAATTACACACATAAAATTATATTTCCTCATTATGATTATCATAATGGGTATGGATCTGATAAACATCAGACTCACCCTTATTAGAAAAAATTTAAGAATTTATATCTTGTCTTTAGTACCGAAAAAGTCTTAATTGTCAGACTAATAGAGGTTTTGATGAAAATCAAACTAATACTCAGAAAGATTATCATAATGAGAATTATAAGGAATTAATTCATACTGAATTAACTTTATTATCATATTCTAAAAACCAAATTATAATATAATGAAAATTTTTTACACTATGATGGTGTAAATAAATATGACTTCAGACATTCTATTATTCTAGAATTATATGAGCTATCAAATTCCAGGTGTCTAAGTCCTTACTACAAAATCGAAGAAAATATGACCATTGGGAGATCAAGATGATTGTTGGGAGATCACCTATAAATACCCTGTCATTTTAAGACTTTGGAGAGAATAAATGGACGATTTATTTCATTTTCAATTTCTATTTTCATGAGAGATATTAAGATTACAAAGCATGAACAACTTGTTCCTAGAATTTTGTAATCGTTTTAGAGTTTTGAATTCTTAAGGTAACCTTGTTATGTTTTCCCCTTAAAAATTATTTTGTAAATTTTTCCAAATATGATCCCTATATCTAGGTCTTATAGGGATATAAAGATGGAGAATATAATATTTTGATTGAGGGCTTACAGGGATAGCAAGATAGAGCCGAACCATCAGATCGAGGGCTGCAAGTATTGGCAGACAAAACTAAGCCGATCATCATATCAAGGGATTTCATTGCTAAGTAAAGATAGACTTGCTTGTAAGTATAAAACAAGGGACACCTTAAGTCAAGGTCATTTACTACCTATATTTTAAGGTTAAAATAGATATATTTTAAATAATAGCTGTAAGTCATTGTTACATATGTTTTCTATTGTGTTACTTGTTTTTATCAAGTTTTATTTTCTACTTCTTAAATTGATTTATCATAACATATTTTAATATGATAAACATAAATATGTAAATAATATATTTTGTGAATACAATCTTCTACTTTAATGTAATTGAATCCTATGTGATTAATATTTATATACTATGATATATCAAAATAATATTGATTATGATACTTTGATTTAATCGGACTAAGGGCCAAGTCCAAATCCAATATTTTTACTTAAAGTGGTTGTGAATTAGTTTAGTTAAATTATTTTAAACTAACATTTTTTTAAAACTTCAATTTACCCTATCTTGTAATAGATCCATCAAGAACATATTCTTTTAATCCTAATATAAATATATATAATATTGATATCTAAAATTTGGTATCAGAGCAGGATTCCACTACTCAAATACATGATGAAATTTTGTTTATTTACTATTATAAGTTTGTTAAGTTTTTTTATAAAATTTTGGTTTATAAATGTTTTACTACATTAATGTGTTTTTGGAAAAGAATGTTTTTCTATTATAATGGCAGGTTTTGATGTTCACTACCACAAAACAAAGTAAGGGAATCACTTCCTTTTATTAGTGCTAAGAAAAAAGCACTGATAAAGGGGTGGGCCTTTATTAGTGATAGCTAAAAGCGCTAAAAAAGTGACCTTTATCAGTGCTAAAAAAAGTGCTGATAAAGGGCACATTTATCAGTGCTAATAATAACACTGATAAAAGTTTTTAATAAAAAATATTATGAATTTATATAAAATTATTATATTTATATTCAAAAATAATGTTTATTTGTATACATTAAATAAAAAACTAATGTTTATAATTAATATATATTTTTTAATAATTCAAATATATATATATTTGTATATAATATTTTAATTTAAAAATTATTTCTAAGATTATAATTATATATATATATATATAAATATATAATTAAATAATTATAACATTATAATAAATTACATTAAACAATAAATATATTTATTAGATTTATTAGATTTATTAGAGATTTATTAGATTTATTAGATTAATTTATATATTAGATTTATCAGATTTTTTGGATTAATTCATTATATTTATTATATTTAATATATTTATTTTATTTATAAATATATAATATTTTTTAATATATATATATTTACAATTAAAATTATTGAATATATATGTGTTTTTCAATGAATTTGGTCAATGAATATATTGATCATGCATATATATATATGTTATGCATGTATCGTGCATGAATGCTCATTTATACATTACATCAAATTGTCCATTGATGTGGTATATTGATTAATTCATAATGTTACCCATATGAACTATATATATTCTAAAAAATGTACTTATAAAATTACATTAAATATATTTAAATAATAAATATATTTTATTATATTTTTAATGATATATATAAATACTTTTCAAATACATTTGTAATTATAATTATAACTATATATATATAAATAATTATAAAATTATACATATAATATTATAATTTTATTAATATACATATATATATTTACAATTATATACAAATATTTATAAATATATACTATTTATAGTTATAATTATAATTATAAATAAATAAATATATATATGTAAATAATTATAAAATTATAATAAATATATTTATTATACAACTTATAAAGTTATAAATATATAATTAAATAGATATATTTATAAATATATACAAATATTTATAAATAAATACAAATAAATTTATATTTATTTAAATAATTATTTAATTGGTTGTGAAATTGTTCTGATAATGATTTCCTTTATCAGCGCTAAAAAAGCACTGATAAAAGACACATTTATCAGTGCTATAATTTTAGCACTGATAAATAGGTCTTTTATCAGGGCTTTTTTAGCGCTAATAAAGATGGACTTTATCAGCACTAAAAAAACACTGATAAAAGACCTATTTATCAGTGCTAAAATTATAGCGCTGAAAAAAATACCTTTATCAGTGCTTTTAACAAGCGCTGATAAAGGTTCCAGTGGATTTTATAAAATAACCCTAACCGGATCCTCTTCTCTCACACCCTTTCAAGCCTTCACGGAAGCTAACCTCTGTGCCATCAAGCCCTCCTCCGTCACAACCCAACCTCTTCTGTGACCCCTCTTCCTCCTCCTCCGCCACTACTGCCTCCTTCTCCTCCTCCACCATGACCCCTCCTCCGCCACGTCCCCTCCTCCTCCTCCTCCTCTGCTGCCTCCTCCTCCTCTTCCGCCACTGCCGCCTCCTCCTCCTCCCCCCAACCGCCGAGTCATCCTCCTCCTCCGCGGCTACGACCACCACCACCTCCTCCTCCTTGTGTGGCACCCTTTTCCACCTGACCCACTCCAGCATGACCTTCTCATCTTACGACCATCCCGGAAGCCTCCTCTATAGCGAACGAATTCCCCCTGGTGAGTCTTTATTATGGTTTCCCTAGTTTCCATAGGGTGCGTAGGGTTTGGGGGAGTTTTTCATCTAATTTTTGGTATATCATTGAGTTTTGGGGGAGTTTTTCATCTAATTGTTGATAAATCTATTGATTATTCTTATTCACTATTTGATTATTATTGTTTACTATTCTTTATTATTTAACTTAGGTGGAGATTCTTATTAGATATATTCCATTCCCTTTCTTTTTTATTACATCTGTTTTTTTTTTATTTTCAATGTACTACTATTAATTTTCTTATCTTTTTTATTATACAAAAAGGGGATATATATTCAAATTTTGGGATATTTTATTGGATTTGGTAATTATCAAATGGGTTTAATAGTTCCTTTCTACCATATCTAGGTTTTTATAAATTCATATCCCCTCTCAATTTTAATATTTTTATTTTGACAATTACTTATTCCACTCTTAGTTTATAGTTTATTATTCTTTATTATGGTGGATATTCTTATTAGATAAATTCATATACCCTCTAAATTCATATGGTTGTTCTATCAATTATGCTTCCACATTATCTTTCTACCTATATAGACCTATTCTAACTATTTATACCCTTATACGTGCTACTTTTGGATAGATCCTACCTTTATGATCGATCGACAACCTCTATGACGGATAGCTTCTCTAGTAGTGTCTATCTTTTAGATTTGGAAAATATTTTAGCTTTATCTTCTTTTCTTAAATTCTAGAGTATTGAGTAATATAATATCAACAAAATTTAAAGAAAATCATTTAGGACTCATCTCTCTACTTTTTAAAATTCTCTTAGTAATATCCAAATATATTATATACTCTTTAAGGAATTTATTTTTCCTTTCCATCTAAATTGAATTGGAAGTAATCGACATTGATTTCATGGAAAAAGTTATATATTAAATCCTTTAATATTCACAATTAATCACACATATTAATTAATTTCTTAGTAACTCATATAATTGTCTCGAAAAAATTGGGTTCTCCAACATACTTCCAAATTGTCCTTCTCTATTATATACTGACATCAAGCTTATTGAAACATCATGTTCATTGACAAAAATACCCAAAAATGAATTTGGTATCAATGACCACCTATTGGAGTTATCAAATTTAAAAAATAAATAGAATAATAAAATACATAAGGACTCTATTCCATCCCCAAACCTCACTAAGGTTATACCAGCACCCATCAATCTGCCTAGCCCGATTCTCACACTAATTGAAAACTAGGAAATAGTTATGGGTTAGGACAACGATTATAGACCAATTGAAAATGGATATAGTTCATATCAACTATTAGGACATCTATAGGTGTTATCCTGGTTTCCATATCCCACCTAAAATAGCCATATTCGGATGTTCTAGTACTATAGACAATGCTTGTTTATATAGTCCCTATTATGGGGAACCTATACCCATTGTTTGTAACCTTTTCCACAGGGTATAAAATTCCATGGGAGGACCATATAAATAAGTATCTCTAGCTATGGTTTATGAATGTGGTCATATAATTCAAAATATTAAACAAAATGATGAGATTTGATCTCAGGACAAATTCTATATTTTATCTAAGACTTTAACAATAAGATACAATGAACTATCTTTATATATATATAAATATCTATATATCTAAATATATAAATATATGTTTGTGTGTGTGCATAATTTTTTATAACTATAATTTTTAAACTTTCATAAAGAAAAATGGTCATGGATTTCGAAACCTTTGGCCATAGTCCATATCAACTATGGTCATAGGTGTTATAGGAAAGTCCTACCACCACTATATATATATATATATATATATATATATCGTGGACTTAGGACTTTCCCATTCCCTTCCCATGAAAAAAAATCCTTTGTCCATAGTCCATATCAACTCACACATTGGTTATACCTCTATTAAAATGTATGTGACTTGGTTATACTAACCTAAGAAAAAAGAAGATCACAGGTTGTGCCTTGTCATTGGAAAAAGGAATATGTTTGGGTTATGCCTCTAGGTGTGTAAATGTCAAGGGGTTTTTATTCATGAATTGGTATAGTGAAATATAGATATTAAATAGTTACACTATCCTTAAAAAGTGAGGTCTATCTAGTGCATATCTATGTGACACCCTTGTATTTTAGATAATAACCTAGGGTTGGTTTCAAAGGTGAAAGGGGGATTTTGAAATGATTTTTCAAATGGAACCAAATTCCATGATATGGTGAATATTCTACATCATGGAGTTTGTGCTTGTGGCATGGTTGGGGAACTACAGTGTGGAAGATAGTTTTTATGGTTTTATTTGTTTTGTAATAGTTATGTCATGGAGTTTTGGTTGTGTTGTGAAGTCTTATAATGTGGAGTTCACACAGTTCTCCAAATTTTAGTATCATTTCACTGTGGAGGGTGTAAGGGATTAGAGGTTATGGTGTAGTGATGTCCAATGCATCATAGTCTCTTTCCCCTATATTATATGATCTAATTGTTGACCATGCACGTGGATTCTAAATGTGTTTTTACCAGGAACCATTGTGGTGTGGCCATATCCTTTGTGTCTTAGTTATTTATCATTTGGGACCCATTATGGCATGGCCTTATGTGTTGTGTTGATGCATGTTTTCCCAGATTTCCTATGTGTTGTGTTTTGATGCATGTCTTGTTCTCCCTTATATTAAGGTCCTTTATGATTAAGTCTATTTGATGCTTGTATACTTGATGCAACTCTTATTATTGAACCTCATGATGGAATAAAAAAATCTACATAAACATAATTACTTAAACCAACTACATTCTAATGAAAAATATACAACGAATATTTAAACATACTGCCACATCATCATTTCCATCAACATATCCACATCATTCAGCCCCCAATCTTATTATTTACACATTCCACATCACTTGTAACTATATAATGAATGAAACCAAAACTATTAAGATTAAATGAGGTTTGTAAGATATTTCCTATTAGTTTCTGATGTCTACTTCACACACTAGGTTCAAAAAACATTACTACCATAAAAATGATTAAATCCTTAGTAGTGACTACTCTAATGTCCAATCTATAAAATATTTATCAGATATGATACTATCAGGACCCACCCCCATAGAAACTCCAGTGGAGTTGGGAATATATTAGTTTCTGACCCCCCCAAATCCTATATTTAAATGGACATGGGCCAGTTACAATTATAAATGTAATGATACAGTCCAGGCTGGTATCATAACCAACAATTGACCGAACTTCCCACTAAACTAAGAGGAATTCATGATCCCTATGAGATAGCAATGATCGCCTAGAAAAAAATATACAATTAACATGGAATATTTTACTCCTAAATTAGAGTAAATTAAAAATGATATTTCTCCTAAAAACCAGACATGTCCCATTCATAAGTTGAACATATAGGAAAATAGTAGATACACACAAAATAAATAAATAGTAAGCAGATATCATATATGGAACATAAAATCTCACTATTGACCAATAAAACTATTTAACTAGACATGTCCCATTCCTAAATCTCATTGGACATATTTTGGATAGGTATAACATATGAGTTCTCATTTTATGTTTTCTTTTCAGTTGGAAATATCCTCTACCACACGCCTCTCCTCCACTGCAAACACACCATCTCCGTGCGCTAAACGACCACTTATTGGTGATTTTATCCTCTTAATCACTGATTTTCTCTTGTTTTCATGTTATTACTATTTGATATTTATGGTTATGTTGTGAATTGTACGGGCTAAACACCCTGATGAAAATCGTGTCCATTGGTTTTCCTTGTTTGTACACTAAATGAATTACATGTTGGTTGGTTCCTATTGAACATTTGAATATAGAAATTTGTAATTTATGTATACTTGGATAATGAATGAATTCCAGAGGATGATAAAAATTATGCAATAACCCCTAAATTAACAAGTGTAATTGAATAAGGGATGCTTTTTAAAATCTGAAATTGTGTTTGTTTGGTTTGTATGGTGTTGTAATTGTGAGCACAATTGTGTGTTTGTATGGTGTTGCAATTTTCGGCATGATTGGTATGCCATTTGTTTTCCTTATTTTAGTTCCTCAACCATTGAATATCAATCCAAAACTTACCCATTTCAATGGAACGACCACTTTGTTATTAGTGAAATTCCACTGAATCTTAGAAAACCACTTCAACAGAGGACTCTATGATACACTTTATGGAGAGCCTAGTCAAATAACCAAAACAACACATGTAATTAATCCTTCTACCCACAAAAACTCTAAGTAAAATCATACCATCTATTAGTTTAGTACCATATTTCTTGACTCGAGACATTACGTTTCTAGAGAAATAGTAAAAAACTAGTTAAAACAATGCATATAGATCACATGTGGGATACTAAAAAATTATAGTGAAAGGGATTCTCATAGATAGTTCCATTGATTAGGTGGTTGGGAAGATGGGTGTGATCTACTTTGGTCCCGAGTAATTCATGGAGAGGTAAGGGTATTGTTTACCATAGCTAATTTCATTAATTATAGTTGGATGATAACCCTAGTTGAATATCTTTTTTGTAAATATTTTGTTAAATATTAATATTACTAAATCAAATAGAATGAATATGAATAAATAATGGATTAATGCCAATCATTTTACAAAAGAGTATGAAGATGACATGAAAGAGTTTATCAATTTTGAAAAATATCATGCATATAACCCTTCTCGAATCCTTTGTCCGTGTTTACACTGTTGTTATTCAAGAAAAATTATTCTAGAGGAGTTGGAAGAACACTTGATTTGTCACAGAATAGATCTAAGTTATACATGTTGGAATAAACATGGGTAAAAATGAATGTAGGTGGTAGATGGGATAACACTGCATTTTATGGAGCATCTGATATAATTACAAGCATGAACAATAAAGATGACAGTATGGAGGATGTGATTACAGATGTGAATGATGATGAAGATTGTATTGAGAAAATGATAAAGACAATTGAAGATGAACTTTGTGATTTCCCAAAATTTCTTGAGAAGTTAAAGAGTTGTGAAAAGACTCTATTGTATGCTGCTTTCACTAAATATATAGCTTTGTCAGCTGTACTGAAGCTGTATAATTTGAAAGCAGGCAACAGGTGGAGTGATGCCGGATTTACAGAACTACTTGCTCTACTAAATGACATGCTTCCAGAAGATAATGAGCTCTCAATCCAAACATATGATGCCAACTGAATCCTACACTCTATGGGTATGATCTGTGAAAGAATAAATGCCTACCCGAATAACTTTATACTATTTTTCAAGGACCACAAATCACTTAAATAATTACCAAACTGTGGTTCTTCTCAATATAATAATGATGAATGCAGTCCTATGAAAGTTGTATGGTACTTTCCAATCATTCCAAGGTTTATGCACCTATATGGAAGTGAGGAGACTTCAATACAATTGACATGAAATGCAGATACAAGAATTAAAGATGAGAAACTATATCACCAGACATACGCTCCTTAGTGGAAGATAATTGATCATGAGTATCCTGAATTTGGAAATGATCCAAGAAACCCTCTTCTTACGTTATCTTCAGATAGAGTGAATCCTTTTGGTTTTCAAAGAATCACTCACAGTACATGGTCAGTTATGTTGGTAAATTATAACTTACCACCATGTTTATGTATGAAACGAAAATACATCATGTTATCTATGCTTATATCAGGACCAAAACAAGTGTGTAATGATATTGATGTTTATTTTTCTCCATTGATCAAGGATTTGAAAATATTGTGGGATTCAGGTGTTACATTGTATGATGCTTAAAAAAATGGAGATTTCACTTTGAGATCCATGTTGTATGGGACAATAAATGAATTTCATGCTTATGGAAAATTTTCAGGATATATCATTAAAGGAACTCAAGGTTTTCCCATTTGCGAACAAGTTACATAGTCAATTAGGTTGAAACATTCATCAAAAATCTTGTTTTTAGGACATCAAAGATTTATACCCCAACGACATAAGTACCGATCTTTGACAAAATCATTCGATAAAAGTTCAGAATAACGTACAACACTATCTCTAATAACAGGTTATCGATTGTTTGAGAAAGTAAAATATGTGGACACTACTTTTGGTAAACCATTTTCAAAAAACCTTACAAAACCGGTTGGAAAAAGAGATCATTTTTTTGAATTACCATACCGAAATTGTCTGTATTTCAGACATTTTATTAATGTTATGTACGTTGAAAAAAATGTATGTGAGAGTGTCATCAGAATGTTGATAAATGCACCCATAAAAACAAAGGTTGGAATTAAGGCTAGGTTGTACATGTTTGAGATGAGAATACGAGAAGAGTTGGCACTAGTGAAGGGTGAAAAACAAACATTTCTTCCTCATTATGCTTACAATCTTTCTAAGAAGGGGAGATATTAGTTTTTCAACTTCTTGAATGACGTAAAGGTTCTAGAGGGGTATTCATCAAATACCTAGAACATCGTGTCAATGAATGATTTAAAGTTAAAGGTTCTGAATTCACATGAATGCCATGTTTTGATGAAAGATCTAATTCCTATAGCTTTACGTTGCATTTTTTCCAAGAAACTCCTCCATACATTAATGAAGCTCTGTTTCTTCTTCAAAGATATATGCCATAATGTTATATACCTGGAAAAATTTATAATTATGTAAAGACAAATTGCCATCATATTATGTGAATTAGAAATGTTCTTCCTACCGACATTCTTTGATATGATGGTTCATTTTATGGTTCACTTGGTGAGAGAGATTCAAATATGTGGTCCTGTACATTAAAGATGGATGTGCCCCATTTAATGGTATATGAATATTTTGAAAGGGTATTTAAAAACTCGAAGTCGGCCAGAGGGTTGTATTGTGGAGCGATATATTTTTGAGAAAGCCATTGAATTATGTACCAAATACCGATCTGGTGTGGAAATCATTGGCCTACTGAAACAAACAAATGGAAAGTACTGTGGTTATTATGTTTGTAAATTTATGAAAGAGATCGTATTTCATCAACAAACTATCATCCCTAAAGAGTTATTTTTGAAAATAATTACTATTTCATTTAAAATATTTATTAATCCTTTGTGTATTTATATTTTTTTAGTACTACCATGACTGTTGAAAAAAATCATATTCACAAGATGATATAGATGTGTTTAGAAATGAATGGGAAATATACATGATGGAAGATTATACAGAACTATGATGAAAGTGAATTCTTAATACTTATGTTATCCTTATATGATCATTTATATATCCCTTGTTTACATTTATTGAGCATCTATGATCACCGTTTCTTATGTTTCATATCCTTAGGTTATGAAGAATGGTTTTATAAATGATTTTTCTATCTTTTAAAGAATAAATTAATGAGATACTCTTATGATCTAGTTCTTTATGTTTCTAAAAGCAATAGACCTAAACTATTAGGGAATGAATCATTTATATTCTGTATTTTGGTCATTTATGATACTATTTCTACTAATGTAGTGTGTTGGAAGAATATTGGTTGTGCATCACTCACAAATTTAATAACCAGACTAAGGAATCTTCACTACTATTGGTTAACAACCGCTTAACATAGCATCTGATCTGAACTTCCGATCTGGATTCCCCGTGATGCTCTCATCCGACACCATATATAGGATATCAGCATTCAGCCTTCAATTTTCCTTCTCTTCTTACACCCATTTACTAGGTAAATGGGTGCAGGAAGAGAAGGAAAAGTGAAGGATGAATGGTGATATCGTAGAGATGGTTTCAGATGAGAGCATCAAGGGGACCCCATATCAGAAGTTCAGATCAGATGCTATGCTAAGCGGTAGTTAACTAACTGTAGTGAAATGCACAAAGAATCATTAGATTTGTTATTAGATTATATCTGGATCAAAGAAACCCTTTGGAAAGATTTAAAGGTAATGTTACGATATAATATCTATATTTTAACAAAAAATTATATAATGAAATATTGATTTTATTTTCATTATTCTTTGCAGGTTTTTTTTTATTTTAGAAGATTTCTTTCAATGTGAAATGCCTTTGCAGGAAGAGAAACGATGCTATGTCTGCTCAATCAGAGAGGTAATTTTGATGTTTTCATAGTAAAATAATTTTCCATAGAATTAATGAATTGTTTTATATTTATGTTTAATTTATTTCTTTTATATAATAAATATTAATCTACTCATATGTGATATCAATGTATGAAATGTTTAGGTCATCATAGTTGGTATCAGAGTAATTGACCTATTTAAAATCAAGAAAACACATTAAATTGTTTTGATACATTAGGGAGATGATCCATAAATAATTTGAAATGTGTTGGAATCAAACCCACCTCAATATAGTACACGATGCCACCGATATGACTTAAAGTGTCTCTTTATTTAAAATTGACATTTTTTTGAGTAAAAAGAACAAGAAACATACTGAAAATTGAGCAAACACATTCAAATTGTTTTTGATACTTTAGGAAAATGATCAATAAGTCATTTTTGAAATTTAAAAATCGACCGAACATTAATGCAACAAAAAATGTGACTTGTATGACTCAAAGTGTCTCTTTTTATTTAAAATTGACATTAATTTTAGAAAAAAACACAAGTGACATACTAAAAACTGAAAAAAATCATTCAGATTATTTTGATATATTAGGAAAATGATCTATGAGTCATTTGTGACATTTACAAATCAATTTCACCTCAATCTGACGCACGGTGTGACCGGTATGGCTAAAAGTGTCTGTTATCAGTTTAAAATTGACATTTTAGCTCAAAACGTGTCACTCACTGAAAACCAAAAAAAACTGATCCAATTATATTCATAATTTAGGATAACAATTCATAATTTTTTTTAATGTGTGTGAAGTAGTCTCATATCAAACCAATGCATGATGTGACCAGTATGACTCAAAATGCATGTTTCCAGTTTGAAATGACATTTTAGTAAAAAAACACAACTGGAATACTACAAAATGAGAAAACACATTCATATTGTTTTGATACTTTAGTACAATGATCCATAAGTAATTTGTGTCATGTAGGAACTATCCACACTTCAATTCAATGCAATATGTGACTGGTATGACTCAAAGTGTCTCTTTTTATTTAAAATTGACATTACTTTTAGAAAAAACACAAGTGACATACTAAAAACTGAGAAAACATTTTTTTATTATTTTTATACTTTAGGAAAATGATCCATGAGTCATTTTTGATGTGTAAGAATCAACTACACCTCAATCCAACACACAGTGTGACTGGTATGGCTAAAAGTTTCTGTCATCAGTTTAAAATTGGCATTTTAGCTCAAAACGTGTCACTCACTAAAAACCAAGAAAAAACACTCCAATTGTCATCATAATTTTGGATAATGATTCATAAGTTTTTTTTGATGTGTATGAAGTAGTCTCATATCAAACCAACTCACGATGAAACCAGTATTACTTAAAATGCTCGTTTCCAGTTTGAAATGACATTTTAGTAAAAAAACACAACTGACATAATACAAACTGAGAAAACACATTTGGATTGTTTTGATACTTTAGGATAATGATACATAAGTAATTTTTGACATGTAGGAATCAACCTCACCTAAATTCAGCACACAATGTGACTGGTAGTGTCTCTTTTTATTTAAAATTGACATTAATTTTAGAAGAAAACACAAGTAACATAATGAAAACCAAGAAAACACATTCGGATTGTTTTGATACTTTAGAAAAATGATCCATGAGTCATTTTTAATGTGTATGAATAAAAAAAACCTTTATCTGATGCATGGTGTGACCATTATAGATAAAACTGTCTGTTATCAGTTTAAAATTGACATTTTATCTCAAAACGCATCACTCACTGAAAACCAAGAAAAACCGATCCAATTTTATTAATAATTTAGGATAACGATTCATAAGTTATTTGTGATGTGTATGAAGTAGTCTCATATCAATCCAACACACGATGCGACTGGTATGACTCACAATGCATGTTTCTAGTTTGAAATGACATTTTAGTAAAAAAACAACTGACATACTACAAACTAAGAAAACGTTTTCTGATTGTTTTGATACTTTAGTAAAACGATCCATAAATAATTTGCGACATGTAGGAATCAACCACACCTTAATTCAATGTAAAATGCGACTGTTATGACTCAAAGTGTCTCTTTTTATTTAAAATTGACATTAATTTTAGAAAAAAACACAAGTGATATACTAAAAACTGAGAAAACACATTCAGATTGTTTTGATACTTTAGGAAAATGATCCATGAGTAATTTTTTACATTTAAGAATCAATTAAACCTCAATCTGATACATGGTGTGACCAATATAAATCCAAATGTGTCATTTAAATTTGATATTAATTTCAATGAAAGAACAAGTGATATAATCAAAACTGAACAAAGCCATTCAGATTGTTTTAGTATTTTAAAACAATGATTTATGTCTCATTTGGGACGTATTGGAATCAAACCCACCTCAATATGATGCACGGTATGATCTTTATAACTCCAAATGTGTCTTTTTTATTAAAAATTGACATTTATCAATTTTTTTTGAATGAGGCATGAGACCCCTTAAATTAAGAAATATGGAAAAGTAAAAGTGGAAAATTACAAAAATGAGGAGGATACAAACTGACTAATAAAAAAAGAAATCCAAATTCATCTCAGAAAACTTCAGTGTGAGTTCTCATTCCATGACAAGAGGATCTTCCACCCCGGCCATGAGGGTGGAGACCCCTTCACCAAGTTTTTAAAAGCACCCATGGGCCATCACAATCATTAGAGTGTACAATATCACCATCTTCATTTTTTTTGTGTTCATAGTAGGTTCACCAAAATATTCCACACTATTTTTATAAGAAAATAAATCAAAGGGTTTATGAGTGCATAATTTTGCTTTAACCTTTTCTTTAAAATGATGAGCATGAGGAGATGTTTCATTCTCTTTACTGTCTAAGACCTACACTAGTTCCAAGGGTAGATTAGAGTTTCCATACAACCCCCCTTCCTATTTATCATATGAGGATGTTGAAAAAATGGATGGAGCCAATCATTTTCCACAAGGGATAGAGTATTTGGGAATATTGAAAGAAATAGGGGTAGTATAAGTATCAACAATCACTTTCCCCACAGAAAATTTTGAGTCTGCATCAAGTGTAACTGAATCCCTCCCATGAATAGGGGTTTATTTGGATGGGATAGCTCCTCCAGATCTAGTATTTGGAAAATATACTGTATCTAGATTATCCTTCCCCTTGCGGTTCTTATCATATATCATATTTTGTTCTTGCTATATTTTGAGGTCCACTGCCTCCTGGGAAAAACATTCCATGGCTGTTTAACTATCCTCTGAGTCTTCAGCAACCTGGCCGTCATACAAACCTTTGGATAACATGTACTTGAAATAAAAAATGTCCTTATGTTCACTTGTCCCAAATCAGTCCAAGAGATTGCGGGTTTGTTTGGACTAGACAAGACAGTAGTACACAATGTACTATCATGATTTAGAGCAACATTCCTGGACTGGGTACCTTCTAAGTTTTCTTTTTCCAGCCCAGTGCAATATAAAATGGGGCTACCCTTATCATGTAATGAGATAGAAATATTATTAATAGAACTCAAAGATGAATTTATAATAGGAGGTGGAACTAATTTAACATCTACATTCCACTCTACCTCATTAAGAAGTTTAACACTCTTGTCTCCTCTTCTATAGTGATCTAAGTCATGTCCCTTCAAATGAAATTCAGGACAAATCATTTTTCTTTTATAATCCGAGGTAGTATGACCAATAATAGTACATTCTTCACAAAAGAGAGTCTCTTTTTCATATTCCACTCTAATATTAATATAATCCTATGGATTAAAAAGCACAATATTATCAATACTTAGAATAATCAGATCAACCTCTACCAACATATGAGAAAAATGGCCAAAAGACACCATTTCTATAGCACTGTCCATCCTTATGGGGAATCCTAATGCAGATGCAATATCAAATAAAATTTCTGGATGCCATAGGATCCAGTTTAAGCCATGTATTTTTATCCAAATCTGGGCATAAGTCTCCTTGACATTAGACAAGTTGAAATTTAGATTCCAATAATGTAATCTCAAAGTTACTAGCCTTAAATTGATCAAACCAATGCTCCAATCTTTCCCTTTTAAGTCCAAAGAAAGAAACAAAATGCAAAAAATCACATGGCCTAAAGAAACACATTTAAAACCGGCAAACCCCAAAATGGTTGTAAACAAGTCAACAAGATCTATAAGTTTACACAGTTTCATTATTTTTGATAGGTAGATTCGAGCCATGACAGAGAACTTACAGAGATATAACCTTTCTTCAATAGCACCGTTGGAAGCTGAGACATGGGTTATTGTTCCTTTTTAGATAATACGTTGTGTTTTTTGGTCGCTAAAAGCTGCAAAAGTACCGATAGTGGAACCCACGAAGGCCATCAGGTTCCCTCCATCTTTTACCTTAGTGTGCCTCAAATGGTTTCCTTGATGTGCGACCACTTAAAGGAAATCATAGGTATATAGATTCATACTTCTAGGGTTTTCTGTTGCAGCGTGTCTACCAGTGAAAACCAGAGCGAGGGAATCCTGATCCTCCATCCTTCAATATTTTATATCATTTTATTAATGCATTCTTTCATATTAATGTTTAATTTATTTAATTATTGTATTACTAACATAATATTTATTTTATTATATTGGTGAATTTTTTTTTCTTGAGTTCGGATGTTTTGTTCGGAAACTAATACCATGGACGAAATTTTTTGAGAGGGGATCATGGATGCCAAAGGATGAAACATTAATGTTTTTAACTATTAGTTCAATAATTATAATTGTAACCATATAAAACATTTTTTAAATGTATATAGTTGTGTTTTTTTGTATTCATGATGTCAAGTAAATGTATATAGCATTTTTTGTGAAACTCTTGTGTGTGTTGTTTCATTCTTCTGTGCTTTGTTTGTGTGCAGGTGCTGTTTTATGAAGGTGTACAGGTGATGGGTGTTCTGTTAAATAAACAGCAAATCCTAGGCAACTAGGCCTTTATCAGGGTTCAAAATGGAACTGATAAAGGTGGCCCTTTATCCACGCTAAAAAAGTGCTGATAAAGGGGGGGGGACCTATATCAGCACTTTTTTTAGCACGAATAAAGAGCCCCCTTTATTAGCTCTTTTTTAGCATTGTTAATAGGGACCCCCCTTTATCTTTGCTATGATTAACATCACTTTTCTAGAACTATTAAAAGCAATTTCTAGTGATTTTAAAAGACTTATTTTTAGTATTTTACTTCTGAGCATTCTAAAAATGAACATTGGAATCTCGCCAAAAGGATGAACAAGATTGTTAGTAAGAAATATTTACACTACCAATAAAAGAAAGTTAATAAGGATAGAGGTGTTAAGAAGAATGAAGTTACTTATTATGAATGCAAGAAATTTGGACACATCTGACCATATTTTACTAAGATAAAAAGTAAATATAGAAAATATAAAAATTCTATTCAGAATTAGAAATTATTTTATAAGTAAAAAGGAAAGAAATTACTTAAATTTAATGATTTTTGGAGTGAAAGTGGAGGAGATTCCTCAGATAAATCTTTTTGATAATAATAGTTTTGGGTAGATTAACCTTGGTATTCTTTCTAGGGAACCTAAATAAAATCTTTGTTTAATGGATAAGGTACAAACTACTAAAAGTATTACTAATATATCTCTTAATTCTAATTATACTGATGAAAAGGATTAAATATCTTCTAATGAAGAATCCTCCTCAGTAGAAGATAATTCTTTACCTTATTATGATGAAGTATAATGTTTTTCTAAATTACTTGAAAATGAAATTTTCAAAGTTTTAAAAAAACTTGAAAAGTAAAATTCAAGGATAAGTATTTTAACAAATGAAATAAAAAATCTATCTAAATATCTTGATAAGATTTTTTTTGAAAAGAAAATTTTTTCTAAATATTGAGAAAAGGTTATTTCTAAGAAATATAATCTTTCTAATTTATTGAAAAATTAATTTATGAGATAAATTTTTTAGAAACAAAATATAATTTTAAAAATAATACTTATGAGGATAAGAATTTAGTTATTAAAATAAAATATGAAATATATTCTTTGAAGAAAATCTATTAAAACCTTGATATTGGTATATAAAACTTTGATAATATGTATAAAAAAAATCTTCCTCATAGTATTGGTTTAGGAGTGGGTTATACTTATAAAAAAAACTTTTAGTAAAAATTAATTTATTCCTAAAAGTTCACCTTTTTTTTACTAAATTTCAAAGTAGTGGACATTAAAAAAATAATTTCTCTCTAAATAAAGTTCAATCCTTAGGTTTTAAAAAAGTCTATTTTTTAGAACAAATGTGGATTCCTAAAATTTTGTTTTCTAAACACTATCGTACCCAATCAGGTTTGGACACCGAAAGTCTAATTGTTTTGTTTTTAGGGAAAAAAGGTAGTACCAATAAAAAATTATTTGGTACATGGATAGTGGGTGTTCTAGACACATGACTGGACAAAAATATTTCTTCTAAAATATTATCAAGATGAAAGGTGGAAAATTTACCTTTGGAGATAATTCTCTAGGAGAGATTATCAGTATAAGTAGCATAATTTTTCTTGGTAAAAATTTTATTTCAAATGTTTTGTCTATTAAAGGTCCTAAGAACAACCCTATAAGCATAATTAAATTCTATAATGAATGTTACATTGTGCATTTTAGAAATGATAAATGTTTAGTACACAATTCCAAGGATGAATATATTCTTTTTGAAAATTGACATGATAATGTTTACACACATAACTTAGAAGACCTTAGGATCCAATACTTACATTGTCTTAGGGAAATGGAAGATCAATATTGGTTATGGAATAAAATTTTAGGACACTGTAACCTTAGAAACTTATGTAATTTAACTAATAAAAGTCTTATTAAGGATCTATCATATCTAAGGTTTGATTATTCGAAAGTCTGTGATCCCTATCAATATGGTAAGAAACATATGTATATTTTTAAATCTATTAGTGAAGTATCAACTAATGATGCTTCATAGTTAATACACATGTATTTATTTAGTCCTACAAAAATTGAGGGTATTGGAGGAAAATTCTATGTATATGTCTTAGTTGATGATTACACTAGATACATATGGGTATATTTTATAGAAAATAAATATAAAGCCTTTTTTATTTTAAAAATTTTGTATTCAAAGTTAAAAATGAGAAAAACCTTCCCTTGCTAACTATTTGTAGTGATCATGGTGGATAATTTGTAAATTCTAATTTGGAAAATTTTTCTAGTAAGAAAGGTATAGAACATAACTTTTAAGCTTTTAGAACTCCTTAGAAAAATTGTGTTGTTGAAATAAGTAATAATATTCTTAAATAAATAACAAGAACCATGTTTAGTGAATACTCAATTTCTAAACATTTTTGGGATGAAGTGGTTAGTACTTCCTTCTATACTATAAATCGAGTTTTAATTTTAAATTTTCTTAATAAAAATCTTTATGAGTTGTGGGCTAGTCAAAAACTAAAAGTTTCTTACTTCATATTATTTGGATGCAAAGTATTTTTCCAGAATATGAAAGATAACCTACATAGATTTTTACACAAATCTGATGAAGGTATATTTTTAGGTTACTCCACTACATCTAAGTCATATAGAGTTCTTAATAAAAATTCTTTTACTGTTTAGGAAAGAGTAAATGATAAATTTTATGAAACCGATCCTTTTGTTTTCAAACAACCCCAACCAATATCCTTGAATGTAATTTCAAAAACCAATTTTAAACCTATGTTATAAAGTTATTCTTATAATGAAACTACTCAAAAAAATTTTATGGAGTTATTCCTCATGAATATTTTTTTACCTTATGTTGAAGAATAGACTTTTTAAAACCCAATAAGTTAGTTATTTCTTAGGAATCATCCTAGTGATAATATCATTAGTGATGTTGATCAAATAGTTAGGACTAGAAGTTCCTTAAGAAATGAAATTGAAAATATTGATTTTGTTTCCCAATTTGATCCTAAGAATCATGATGAGGCTTTAGATGATGAGGATTGGATTAAGGAAATTCAATATGAACTTAATGAATTCTATAGGAACAAAGTATGGACCTTGGTTGAATGACCTAAAATTTTTTCTATAATTGGAGTAAAATGGTGCTTCATAAAAAAAAGTGATGAAAATGGAATTATTATTAAAAATAAATCAAGACTTGTTGATAAGGGTTATAAACAATAATAAGGCATAGAATATGAAGAAAACTATGCACCGATATCTAGATTTGAAGCTATTTGTATTCTTTTAGCCTTTGTATCATTGTTTAATTTAATTTTTTTTCAAATTTATGTGAAGTGTTCCTTTATTAACATATATGTTTAGGAGGAATTATTTTTTGAATAACCCCTTGTTTTCAAAATAAAAAACATCTTGAATATGTTTATAAACTTACCAAAGCTTTATATGGACTTACAAAATCCCCTAGAGCTTGGTAGGAAATATTAACATGATTTTTGTTAAATTTTTTTAAGGGAGATTTGGATCCAAAAATGTTCATAAAACAAGTTAAAAAAAACATTATGATTGTTAAAATCTATGTTGATGACATTATATTCCGATCCCCTAAAAAATCCTTAATATATTTATTTGTGGATCTTATGAAATCTAAGTTTGATATGAGTATGATGGGTGAGTTAACATATTTTCTTGGTAATAAAATTTATCAAAATCCAGAAGTAACTTATATATCTAAAAATAAGTATATAAAATATCTTATTAAAATTTTAATATGATAATACTAAAAGTATTAGTACTCCCATCGATAACACAAATACACTTGATCTTAATGAGGATGGGAAACTAGTTGATCAAAAAACTTTTAGAGGTATGATATGATGTTTACTATACTTAACTGCTATTCATCCGAAATTAATGTTTTTAGTATTCTTATATGCAAGAAATAAATATAATCTAAAGGAATCCCATATAAAATATGTAATTTTTTTTATCTTATGGAAACTATAGATTTTGGAATTTTTATTATTTTATAAACGTTTTTGAATCAAAAAGTTTTTCAGATACTAACATTGTAGGTTGTATAATGGATTGGAAATAAAAATCTAGAACTTTTCATTTCTCAGGAGACTCATTTTTCTGTTGGTATTGTAGGAAATAAAACTCAATAGCACTTTCCACCACTGAAGCTGAATATGTGGTCGTTGGAAGTTGTTGTGATCAAGTTTTGTGGATGCAACACACACTCACTGAATATGGGAAATTTCAAATTCAAATGAATATAAGTACTCCAGCCATCACCTCTATTATAGGTTTAAATATTTTTGAAAAAATATATACCTCAATTTTTTGGTTAGTTTAAACAATAAAATTTCACCTAAAAAGATAGTGATGCTGAATTTTGAGTTCATGAACAACAAAAAAAAATTATGAGCCATGAGTGGGATAATTACTCTTATGAGAAAAAAGTTGAAATGATACATAATACACTAAATTATCTCCTCGTATAAGGATCCAACCCAAAAAATAACCTAAAGTGTCATAATAAACCACATAGACTATCCAACTTCTAGTAAAGTATGAATCAATTCCAAGGTCAAACACTACTTCATCTCATCCAAGGATTCCTTAAACATAGACTCCCATAAGAATTACACCCTATTTTGAGTGAGAGTGGTCAAGGGAGATGAAATCTTTTATAATTCCTTTACAAACCACCAATAGTATCTTTACAAACCCAAGAAAATATGTATCTCAAAGACATTCCATGGTTCTTCCCATGAAATAAAAGTCCTCACCTTTCCAAGATAAACTCATAAGCCACATTAGAGATCACATTTACCAAGAACTTTACTTCATGGATCTAAAATTGTAACTTTTATAATTTAACATAAAGAAAAAAATCCATTATAATCCCTAAAACACGCCTCAATGGACATGCATGATCTTATTTAGTCTTATAATACACTAGGATGTAATACATAATCACTATGAAAAAGTGACAAGATAATCATGTAATATTTATTTCATCAAATACATAAAAATAATTGTAGTATTAGTTAGGCAAAATGGAATCAAAAGGCACTCAAAATGTCCATACTTTATCTTGAAAGTGATCATAGGAATGTATGAATACTTGAATTTGAGTTGGTGGTAGCTAGAATGAAGACAGATTTTAGAGAACAACTTTTCCCCTTTCAACTAGTCAAAAAAATTATCAATGTGAGGAAAGGGATATTTTTTCTTGACTGGTAATCAATTTAGATTCTAATAATCGACATAAAGGCTAAGTTTTCTATTGAAATTATTGGAAGAAAGAATAGGGGATGCCCAAGGTGGCACACTTGGGTGTATAAATACCTTGGATATTAAGTCATCCAAATTAATTTTCAGCTCATCCAACTCAACTATATCCATGTGGTTTGAAAACATTGATATCAGTTTAGTTCTAAGAACTAGTCAATTGAGGACTCCACATATTAATTTGGAGGAAAAATCAAGAATTCATCCAAAAAAACTTCAAAAAACTTTCTGTTTATTGGATAAAGGTCACCATTTCTAGAATACTTATCTAACATAGCTACATACAATAACAAAAACTTACTAAGATATAGAAAAGATTTCCATGGACGATTAGAACTTGGATACCATTCTTCCCGAAACACATGGGATATCTGATAGAAAGTTGTGAAGGAAACACACCTATGGTAAAAATTATTCTGAGCCTTGTGAGTGATCAACCAATGCATCATAATAATCACATCAAATAGGTATAAGTTGAAAACTAAGAAATCACATAATATCTCTATGTTGCACATAAATAAAGAGTATGAGGAGCATCAAAGACTCTACTGCTTTCCTAGAGGCATAACTAATTCCATAAAGAATTTAACGAGTTCCATTGGAATTTTTATAAGATCCACTATATGACTCAATACAAAAGAGTGGGGGCACCCATATCAAATAGAGTAGTCACTAATGTAGAAAAAATAGAAATTTTACCTCTCAAAATTGCATGACTCATATCAACTTTTGCTAGAAACTCCCCAACTGTGTGTAATTGCTTCATTACAAAGGCCTATATATGAAAACTTATATTCCATTAAGAATATAACTACACTATAGATCCTCTAGGTTCCGATGAGGTTGTGTAAGATTGATAAAGAGATAGATCCTAAAAAATATTTTGCAAGTTTCCATGATACCCACATGAGTTGCAGACCTTATTATTCATGGGGAAGAAGAATTTTTTGTACCCTATCTTCCCACACTTGTAACATGTCAAGATACATACTACTAATGATAGTTTATAAAGGCACCTATGAGAAGCACTACCATTGATTTCCCCATAAAATGCATTTTACTTCTTCTTACCCTTAAAAAAACCACTGGAGCTACCACTAAAGGAAAGAGAAACCCTAAACAACCCTGCCAGGTCAAGATATACCATTAAGGCCCTAACCACCACTTTATCATATGTGGTTAAGTTCAACATGAAAACTTATGACTGAATATCATCTTTAAGACCCATTTATAACCTCTGAGGCTTTATATTCTCATTAGACACCACCTTAGAAGAAAACATGGAGATCTTAGTGAAATGATTATCATAATCCATTATAGACCAATATCCTTACTCAAGCTTGAGAAACTCCATAGATTTCACCATGGTCATAGATTCAGGGTATAATTTCTTAGTGAAAATGGACTTTAATTCCTTCTAATCCAATCCCTCATTCTTTTTGGCCAAGACAACAGAGACCCACCACCTTCCACTCAAACCTTCTAGATTAAATACAACACACTTTACTTTGACTGAGTTAGGAGTATCCAATAATTAAAAAAGACTCTCAAGATTTACCAACCAATCCTCCACCTCCCAAGGATCATTACCCTTGGAAGGATGATGTCTTATGTAAATGAAATTACTATGCCCGAATCTTGTGCACATCCTTTCATGGTTCTGCCTCTCTAGCTTGAATACGGACAAATTTCACAACTTGGTCAATATCTCAAAGCATACACACCAATAATTCCATCAAATTCTGGTCAACTGGGGGGTTTTTCTTCCATGTTTCATCGACAACACCCTCTCGATGAATTCCTATAAGTCTTCTGGGAGGCATGGTACTACACATAAACAAAAAAAGGAACAAGAACATGAGATCCAATAATCAAATATAGTTTAAAATGTAATAAAAAATTGGAATTATCAAGATACAATAAAAAGAAATATTGGGATCAAAACTCTCTAAATCCAAAATGACATGATTCCCATAACCTATGGTAACTCAAGGCTCATCACAATGAGATATGTCTAGGAAATTGTTCACAATATACCCCTTAGGTTCCCACAATCCTATATCTTGTCTAACAATACATCCCAAAGATTCATAACAATGATGGAAATAAGAAACCACCCTTTGATATTAATTTTCCATGAAAAAAATGGGTTACCTAAACCAACCACAACTCAAACTAGTTGTGAAATGTCCCAAAGGGAATCCTCGGTCCTCATGAGCTGGTGAAAAGCACTCGGGCATCAAGAATTACCTTTGGGAATTATTTTCCCAAAAAGAACTTTATGAAAAGGAAATAAATAAATATAATATGTTGGTATGAAAAAAATTATACAATATAAGATAGGTGAAATCATCAAGAAAAACAAGTGCTAATACATCAAAACAACCAAAGTACTCAAAAACTATAAAGCTAAACTCTATGTGACATGATGTCACCTCTCGAATCTCAAACCCTTCTAATGAAAAAATTTTCTACCTCCCTATGGAACCATTCCCTTACCTGAATCTGATATAATAATATCAACATACCCCTAAAGGTGTATGTAGGGTGAAAAAAGAGCCCAATATGATTCAATCAAGTGTCTCATAAATAGGGTATATAACACTCAGTTAATTTAAAACAAGGAATGTGAAACAGTTTAACACAAATAATGGATAAATCAACACTTTCACAATTTATAAAATAATGATAATAATAGGTTTTTCAAATAATTTAAGTACACAAACAATTATAAAAATTCAAATATAAACAACAGAAAAAACCCAGACCAAGAGTATAAAAAATTCCAGGTCATTGAGGATCCTCATTATATTTTAGTGATCAGTAGGCCACATGATGTTCATATTACCTAGGAAGAATAGGTCTAAGGGGTAATAATACAATCTTGAGAGTGAATTATTTCCAAAACTTAGGAATCCAAGTGGTTAAAGTTTTCTAGAGGAACTAGCCTAGGGGGAAAAATTTCATCCCTAAGTATGGTGCCTTGTCTCATCATCGATCACATCCAGGTATAATACCTTAAAATCATCCAAGTCCACTCTATATTTGAAACCATACAATAAAATATTTAAAACCATTTTTAGAAACCACATCAAAGGGAAAATACATTTTCAAAACTATATTCAAAACCAACTACTTTTATCAAAACATGTTTCATACCTTTAAAAATTTTAAGAAATATATTTTAAAGAGAAAGTAATCAAGGTTCACAAGATAAATCCATGTTACAAAACCACCCACCTTAAAACAATTGGAATTAAAAACACCCATGGTATACAACAAAATAAGATGATATGAGGTCCTTAATAATCATGAATGGGATCTAGGAACAAAAATTAGCTATAAAAAATCTCTAAATTGGAATGATTTAAAATAAAGAATACCAAAGAGATTACATGCCACCACAATTACCAATCAACACTCTATACAGGTTGAAGATCCATTTAAGACCACTCAATTCTGTAATGAATCTATGAAGAATAATATTAGAATCTTGATCCAAAAAATTCACATCTTTGACAAATCCAAAACATAGATAGAAACAATAGGAATTGTAATAAGAATAATATTTGATACGAAAACAAAGATCCACATACCAAGAGATGAACATGAGTCAGATCAGTGCTTTTATATTCTAAGGTAATTAATTTGAGAGAGCTTAGAACACCCCATGTGAGTCTTAAAATCAAATTAAATGAGTTAGGTTCAAAGGGTATTAACTTATAATTAACTATAGGAATCTCATGTGGTATAAATACTTATTTACCCCTAACTTTCACAACTCAAAATTCCTCCACCAGCTGGCCGATGGCTTCTAAATATTTGAAGAAGTGATGGGGTGATCTACTAGCTTTTCGGTGGGATTCCATCTACTGGATGGTGGTTCCAAGTAGTAAGAATTTATCACTGGACACCCCACCAGCTAGCCGGTGGGTTTCCTATAGAAAACCCCCACTACCACTGGCTAGCTAGTGGACTACCTATTTTTCTTCCAGTTATAGGTTAATGTACACTTTTATAAAAAATCAATAGGACACACCTTAACCCCCTTTTAAGTAAAAGACACTATGAACAAAAGGATACAATAAGGAGACAACCAAAAGAAAGGGAAAATGCCAAAAGGAGTAGTGTAATAACTTATAGCATCTATGAAATGTTATAGTAGCTCTTAGCTAAAATGATTAGAATGAAAATTTATACTGACTAGAAGTGTGATGAATGAAAAAAATCTATTGCACATATTAAAAATGATTAGAGAATTTCAAAGAATCATGTAACATATACCCACCTTCTATATGAAGCTACAACTATACTTATATATTACAATGTAAATATCTCCAATATTTGAATATCTCTTTCTTCAGGACTAGTCAAAATTGTATAGGAATCTTCATCATCATCTACTAATGAACTTATCTTAGTCTATCATCTTCCAATGATGTTAATCCAGAATTGCTATAATTCTCTTAAATCTGATGAATGTAATTATTCATCAAACATCAGATAAAGTATTTTCATATTGAGTGTTCTAGAATTTTATTTATCAAAAATTAAATTATACACACCAAAGAAAACTAAAAATAGGTTTCAATTTAAATAATTTTTTCATGAAGTGCATTTTGATTTTCAAAACAAAATAATCTAGTGAATAATTGACTAAAAAATCTCTCTCTTTTTAGAAAACATAATACATATTGGAAAACTTTACAATATATATTGAATTTTAAAATATAACTCTCTATAAGTTAAGATGGAATAAATTTATTCCTCCTTGTCTTACATAATTTCAATAGAACTCATTAGATAAAAAATATAACTAAATTAAAAAAGTATCATCTCTTTATATATACTCATTTAAGAAATATTTTCATTTATACCCTTTGTTATGACAATAAAATATACTAATTTGTAAATTAATTTTTTTTTTTAATTTTGATTATCTCAACCTTTGAATTTTTTTTAATATTAATTTTAACCCCTATTGAAAAAACAGACAACTTACAATAATTTATGAAAAACATAAAAATTATAATTATAGTTTTTCAAATTTTATTAATTATCTCCTTTTGTGATTTTAAAAAATAATCAAGGAAAAAGAAACATTGAAGAATTTTGAAAAAGGTTGTTGCAAGAATAGATACCCCTATAATATTTTAATTAAAAATGATGTAAAAAGTTTTTAAAAGAAATAAGTTAGAAGTAAAGTTTAAGAGATTGAATCTCCCAGAGGTTATCTTCCAATGAACTGATGATATTCCTCTTTTGAGGATGATTTTAGGAAAAATATTTAACTTTATATTTCTTAACTTTCATAGAAATTTATTTTCCAAAAAAACCACTAAATAAAATTATATTTTTTTCTTTTAGATATTAATGTTTCAAAACTTTAAAGAATAATATTTAGAGTCAAGTAAAACAAATTAAATTCAACTAAAAATATATATTTCAAAAAAAGTAAATCTAATAAAAGTAAATATAAGAAATTATAAATAAAACATCACCCCTTTTTTTAGGAGTTTTTAAATTCCAGGAGATTGGTTAAACTAAAATTAAATTTAATATCACTTTAAGATGATCAATCACAACTTATATTTGGTTTATTCAAATCTATTAAAATTTAATGGTTTTATAAAAATATCAGCAAACTAATTTTTAGTTATGATAAATAAAGAACAATTTTTCATTCTGTGTATGATCCCTAATAAAATAGTGTATTACATCTATGTTCTTTTCATGTGAGTGATGTGAAAGATTTTTAGATAAGTTAATCACATTGGTATTATCATAAATAATTAGTGTAAGAGTGAAACTCAAACCAAAATCCATGAGTGTGTGTTGTATCCAAAATACTTGTGAACAAAAAATTTAGTTTATATATATATATATATATATTATTTGTGAGTGAGATTGAGTGTTTCTACTTAATATACCAGGAAACTGAATCTTCACCTAAGGAATGAAACATTCTAGAAGTAATTTTTATATCCAATTTAAACCTCCAAAGTTAGCATATGAGTAACTTGTAAGTAAAAAATAATTTCCTAAATAATAAAAGAAACTAATTATTTAGGATATATTAAGGTAGTGGAAAATATGTTTTAACTTTTTATGATGCAATTCCTTTGGATTCACTTAAAATTTTACAAACAAACATACTAAAAGAATAATGTCTAGTCAAATTGTTGTATGATAAAGTAAAATTACAATCACACCAATGTAAATTTTCTAACCAACCGGTTTCCTTGATTCATCAAGATCAAGTTTTATAGATGTTTCTATATAAGTACTTACACTTGAAGCATTATCAAAAACTAAACATTTGACTATATCTATAATATATTTATATTAAGTTAAAATATTTTTTCTGGTTTTTGAGTGATTTTAAAAATAAGGAAAAAGTTAAGTTATCCTTATTGGTCAAAGTAACATAGAAAGTGCGAGGGTGGGGGGGGGGTGCAATGAAATTTAAAATTTTAATTTTTTTTAAAAATTATAATTTAGAAATAAATAAAATAATCAGAGTAAGAATAACAGAATTGATAAGCATATTACAATACAAAAAAATAAGTGTATTGAAATAAAAATGAATAAGTGTAGAAAAAACAATATAAATCAAGAAAGAGATTGATTTAAGAGATTGAGAGGTTGAATTATTAAAATTTTGATTACTTAATTGAATGAAATTGATTAATAAATAAAATATTTGTAATTTAAATAAGACAATAAATTTATTAAGGAATTTATACAATAGCTCAATAATGATCCCCTACATCTCCTACCTTAATGGATCGAGGATTTTTGAATATATAGAACTTGACCTTAGAATTATACATGAAACCTGAAAAGAAAACAAACCCTTAGTTTTAAAGGTTACCAAGAATCCCAGAATAAGAACTTGGTTTTAGCGGTTTTCCAAGAACTCAAAGAGAAGGATCCCTTAGATTTAGTAGTTTACCAAGAACCCAAAGAGAGAGAAAAAGGGATATTTTCTTAGATAAAAATACTTTGATGAAAAGATATCAATTTTTTAGAAATATATAGAATATATAATTTAGATAATAAGAGGTATAAATATGGAGATCAAAGAGATAGATAAAGGAATTATAAATAGATCTCAAGAGGAAGCACAAAAGTAGTCGTTGTTCATTATCAATTGCTTTGGATTGATTAAATTCAAAATTTATTGAATTTATTATTTTATATACCTCCAAAGAGTTGTATTTATATCCACTGAGGGTATATAGGTCAATCTAGATGATTAAAAAGGTAAAGGGATCCATTTAATACTTTCTTAAATGCTCATTATGACTTTCTAACTTAGCTCAATCGAATTTCTTAACAATCCCACTGGCTAGCTGGTTGGAATCTAGTGGAACTCCTCACTAATGAATCCTACACTAGGTTTTCGCTGGATACCACCAGGTAACCATTGATATACCTCAAAATTGGTGGCTCTTTTTACTAACTCTAGCTAGCCGGTGACATTCCACTAAGTAGATGGTTGTGGAAAACTAAGGGATATTCTCCCTTGGTGTTCTTTATCCACCCGAAGCCTTCAATTATTCCAATGTAAACCTATCTTCATGTTAAAATAATTTTTTTAAATAAACTCAAATGTAAATTTTATAACACTAAAAGATATTTTTGACCATTAAAATACACCTAAGAGATCGAGTTATAAAAATACACCCCTTTTGATTATCACAAACATTTTGAGTGAACAAAATAAAATTTCAAAAGGAATTTCAATATTTTATAATGAAATTCAAATGATATGATAAAAAAATTTCAATAATGAAGAGATTAAAATTATTAATTTCTCACACTTTGTGAAAAAGGCTACATAACCAAATTACTTTACTATAATTTTGTCCCCCAATTTAAAAGTAATTAAAATAAATAAAAATTATAAATCTATCAAAAATACCATCAATTTATCCAAAATTTATCCTCCTTTATGATTATAAAAAATAATTTATATGAAGGGTTAAAGAAATAAGGTTTAATATAAATAGATATATCATATAAGAGAGAAAAAATCATATTTTAAGATTTTAAAATAAAAAAAAAATTTGAAATTTAAAAGATTTAAATTTTTCAAAATATAAAAATTTAAACAATCAAATTTAAGATCAAGATTGAAATTAAACTTTGAAGAATAAAATTTAATTTCAATAAGATCAAATTTTTATCAAAACAGGTCCTTCCCAAGGAACATAATTTTTTTTATTATAGGGTTGAATTCCCCTCAAATAATTCTTTAAATATAGGGAGTTAAAAATAATTAAATTAAAGAGGTAAATGAAAATCATTTAAAAAAACTTTAAAGTATAACAATATTTAAAAAATAAATAATTTAAAGGTCAAATTGAAATTCCAATCCATTATTAAGGACAATTAATATTATTTGAATAATCCAAAGCATATTCCATAGGAATGTCAAACGAGGTGCATAGTAAAGGTCCACTTCCTGTACCGAGGGTAACAATCCGACTATAAATCTAACCATCACTTTTCAAGGTTAATACCTCTAGGTTCATCTTCTCTAGAACCACATCCACTTATTTTTATACATAAAGGATTTTATTTCCTTGGAAAATTAAATTCACTTTACTTTACCAAACTTAATTGAAATTTTGAAATAAAATTTATATTTAAATTATTTCAAAATAGAAGAAAAATATAAGTGAAATTAAAATAAATTAGATAATTAAAATACTTTGAAATAAATTTAGGATTTAAAAGATTTGAAATAAATTAAATAGATAAGAAATTTAAAATAAATCCAAGAGATAATAGAGTAAGATATTTGAAATAAATTCAAGATATATATTTTTTGAATAAAATCAATATTATAAAAGAATAAAGTTAGAATTTCAAGATGAAATTAAAAAAATTTCACAAATCAGTAAAATTTTATAGAACAATTTTAATCATAAAGGAATTTAAATAATAAGCTAAATAAAACTTTGGTGAAAACATACTTCTATTTACCCCCCTGAAGAAACCAAAACATTCTCCCCTTATCAAAAAAATTCATGAAAAAGGGTTTTATGGATAGGGAATATAAAAAAAGAGATCCATGAATAAATCTTAAAATAGATATTAAAATTAAAAAAATTATAATAAGTATAACCAAATTTTAAAATGAAGATAAAAGCTTAAAATAAAGATAAAGAAGGAGTATATTTGGAAAAAGATTTATATTCAAGGAATAAATCAAGGATTAGGTCTAGAATAAAGGATTGTGGTAGAATATAAAGAATGAGATTTATCGTTAAGTTCAAGATCTAAATATTAATCTAACAAAGCTAAAAAAAATTGAATTTTATTTTAAGAGAAAATAATCATAATTTAAAAGATGATAAAAATTAATTTTGAAATATAAATGCTTTTAAATCATATAGAATAATTAATTTTAAAATATAATTTTTTAAAATATATTTAAAATTTTTTATATAAAAGGTTTTTATAACTACACATTTTTTAAAAACAATATCCATTTAAAATAAAATAAGTGAATAATTTGAAAACACTTTCAAAATAAAATAAATGAATAAAATTCTTACATTCATTAATAAAAAAGTTAGTGACATAAAATAACCATAAGCATGAAGTTCAACCATATTTAAAACATAAATTAAAACATTTTTAATAAAGGTGGAATTTTAAAAACCAATAGTACCAATTCCATTAATCTTACACCTTGAGTTAAAATCGAAGTAGTCACTGCACATGTATCCCAAGTAACCTCTATCTAGGTACAAATAATATCCATGAATTTTTATATTGTGAAAAATTTTATAATAGATAAAGAGACTAAAAATTTTTGGTACCCAAAATTTGGGTCCATAAGTGTTAGCCAAAATATATCTGGGAATCAAAACTTGTTTAGAATAATATTTTTCATAATAATTACTAAAAAATAATTATAATAGAGATAAATAGATTTAGTCCTACCGTAATAATATTTTTTACAATCACATTCATAATTAAGATGCCTAATATTTCTACAATATTTGGAAACTTTATCCTGAGAAAACCATTTTACAAAAGTAGTAGTATTTTTTGAGGTTCTAGCTTGATTTGAAAAAATAAAAACAAAACAATTTTTTACATGTCATTAAGAACCAAAAATTTTATTCAATTGTTTTTTTTCAAATTGGGTTAATTAGGAATATAATTTTTGATATCCATAATGGGTGATCAAGTTTCTCAACAATGGGATACTCTTTTAATTTCAAATATAAATAATATTTTCTTGAGAAAGATGACTATTTTAAAAAATCACTTGATTATAATTATTTTTTATTTGTATAAATTCTATGGTATGTTCAAAATATACATTTTCAATTTTATATAATCTATTTGGCTTTAACAATAATAAGAGTTTGAATAATTATAAGTTAAAGAAGTGGGAGAATTAACTTCGTCACATACCTCAATTTCATCTATTAGAAATTTGGAACTTCCATCACCTGAGTTGGAAGAGGAGAGGGAATCATTACTTATAATCCAAGTAGAAACATTGAGGACTTTATTTCATTTCTTCTTTTCCTTTTTGATCAAGGGGAAATCTATATTTATGTGCCCCTTTTTGTTGCAATGATAAAAATTTACCTCTACTTATTTCCATTGATTTTAATTTTTAGCATAGTGGAAAGATCTCTTCTTACTCATGAATATTTTTACATTTATGGCTAGAAGTTTAAACATGGTATTACTTTTGGATGATTCATCATCAATTTCTTTAAAATAAATTCTGTTCCTTTTAACTTCATTAACTTCCTTATCTTATTTTTCAACCTTCCTTTTCCTGGTAATCTCATAGGCCATGAGAGATCTAATAATCTCTTCAACCACCATATTATTGATATCTTTGGATTCTTTTATTTACATTATCTTGGGATCACAAGTACTTGAAAATGCCAAAATTATTTTCTTTGAAAGTGTTCCTATAGTAATAGTATAACCAATATATTTTATTCTACTTCATATGTTAGAAAAATTCACAAATATCTTAGTAATATAGTTATTAGTATGTATACTAAAACTTTCAAAATATTTTCAGTACATATCAAGTCTA
The DNA here is from genome assembly GCA_963277665.1 of Viscum album. Lineage (NCBI taxonomy): Eukaryota > Viridiplantae > Streptophyta > Magnoliopsida > Santalales > Viscaceae > Viscum > Viscum album. The sequence goes on from OY728148.1 coordinate 1,611,762,674, forward strand.
GTATATTTAACTTTATTAGTTATTTCATGAGTAACTTCAAGTAATTTTAAATTTCATAAATAGTTTTTTAAGTAGAAAAATGATTAAATTAATTTATATCTAAATCATAGTAAAGAGAATTCATGGATTTCCATCAAGTTAAAAAAAAAATAATTGGGTGTCAATTTTTCCTCTGATTAATTAGTAGGAGTATAACCACAAATAATTATTTTCCAAACAGGACATCCAATACTTCGAAAAAAGTAGACATGTGAGTTTTCTAATAACTATTTTTAGTTCTATAAAAGAAAGGGATACAATCCAATGAGTGTCCTATAGGAGAAAATTAAGTGTTAATGGTAGAATTCATCTTTTAAAATACAATTACTTGAAATATTTTAAGATTTTTAAAACAAATTTTGAAAACTAAAACTTACAAAAAATTTGAAGACAAAATTTGAATCAAATTTTGAAAATAAGGTTTAACTTTTTTTGAAAATAATATTTAAAAAAAATTAAGAAAATAAGGTTTTAAAAAAGTTTTGAAAATAAGATTTAAAATAAATTTTAAAAATAAGGTTTAAATATAATTTTGAAAATAATAATTAAAGGAAATTTTGAAAATTGGATTAAAATCAAAATTTGAAAATAAGTTATAAAGAAAATTTTTAAAAATATGTTTAACTTTTTCTGAATATATGGTTTAAATTATTTTTGATAATAAGGTTTCATATAACACCAATTTTTGGTCAGAGTAAGATAGAAATAGGGTGGGGTTAATTTTCTTTTAAAAATTAAAATGAAATAAGGTATATAAAAAGGACAATTGAATAATAAAAAATAATTAAAGTAACCAGAACATGATTGATTAGCGTATTTAAATATAAATGAATAATCATAGTAAAAAGAATATAAATTAAGTGATAAATTTATTTATTAGGTTAAGTTATTTAAGGATTAAATGATTTATTAATTAATTTAATGTAAGTGAGTAACAAATAAAATATGTGCAAAGTAAATAAAACAAGTAATTTGTTAAAGAAGTTTGAAAATAGATCAATTATGATCCCCTTTGTCTCTCACTCAATGGATTTAGGATTTGTGAATATATAGACCTTAACATTAGTAGTATCCAAGAAACCCAAAAAGAACACAAACCCTTGATTTTAGTGGTTACCAAGAAACTCTGAACAAGACCTTAGTTTTAACAGTTTCCAAGAACTCGAAGAGAAAGATACCTTGGTTTTAGTGGTTTACTATGTAACCAAAGAGAATGAAAAATTGATATTTGATTAGGTAAAATCCATTGAATAAATGTAATAAATAATTTTTAAATATTATGAAGATACAATTTAGAGAATGGTAGGGAGAAATATGGATATCAAATACATAGAGAAAGAAATTACAAAAAGATTTTAAGAGGAAGCACAAAAGTAGCTGTTTCACATTGTCAATTTCAGTAGATCGATGATTTTTAAATTTGAAAACTTTTATTCATTTTCATACCTCAAAATGATTGTATTTATAGCCATCATGGGTACATGGGTTGATCTAGAGGATTAAATAGGTTAAGGGATCCATTGAATACCACATTAAATACTCATTATGACTTGTTAACTCAACCCCACTAGCTATCTAAACAATACCACCGACTAGTCGATGAGACTCTTAGAGGTCCTCTTGTTTCTAAAACATCTATCAGGTAGTCACTAGCTAGAATTGGGTATCCAGTAAGCTAACTACATGATATGTGGATTTTTTCACTACCATTTTCTATCCAGGGACATTCCACTAGGTAGCCGGTGGTGACTGAATAAGGGAGATTATCATTTGATATTCTTTATACACCTCAAAGCCTTTAATTGGTCCAATGTAAACCTACCTTCATGTTCAAAAAAAATTATAAAATACACTCAAATGAAAATTTTAGAACACTAAAATATGTTTGTGATCATTAAAATACATTGAAGAGAGTTAGGTACAATAATCCTGGTATGCTCATTTCAAATTATATTCTCATAAGTTCCAAAAAACCATTGGTAAAATATTTTTTAGTTAAAAAAAAGATAATTTGATCATCATCAATTTGAAAAATGAAGGTTTCTTTGAAAACATTTTTTATATAAAGACATGATTATTATTTATCTTAACAAAATTATTATTTAGTAAAAATCAAGTAATTCTATCATACCAAAATCTTGTGGATTGTTTCATTCTATAGAGTAATTTCATAAGTTTGAAAAAATTCCTCAAAAATTTAACATATTTATAACCAAGGATTTGTTTAAAATAAAATTCCTCCAAAATAATCTATTTAGAAAAGTTATTTTCACATCAATTTTAAATAAATTAAAACTTATATGTAATATGAAAGTTAGTAAGATCTGAATAGATTCATGTATAAATACTAGTGTAAAAGTTTCACCATAGTCTATACCTTCTTTTTAATAATAACATTTTGCAACAAGTATTTCTTATTACTTAATATAGTTCCATTATCATCACAATTATTTATAAAAACCCATTTTAATCCAATCAACAGATGTTATTTAAGATGCGTAACTAAAATCAAAATTTGATTTCATTCAAATTTATTTTGTTGTTCCTGCATATCCCCAATCCAACTTTCATCACCTAAGGAATCATCTACCATTTTAGGTTCAAATTAAGATAGTATTTCAAGATGATCACATTTATTTTTTAATGATATTATAGTTCTAATGGTTATCTTACATCTCCAATGATATTATCAGTGGGAGGACTCCTTAAGATTGCATGGTTATTAGGTAAAGTGGTAAGTTGATCCTTAACTATCAATTATAAATCTTTCATTGAAATATTTTATGGATATTGAAAATAAATTAATTTAACTATTCGTGGGTTTATTAAAGATTACAATGAATCAATTTTAGGTAAAAACACGAATATTTTAAAAAAAAACCATCAAATAGATCAACTTTTAGACATTTTACAAATAAAATAATTAGTTTAATTAAATTTTACACGAACAACTTATTCAATTTTTTTTCATGAATTAAAAACTATAAAGGCCTTATTAGTTATAGAATATAAAATTAAAACTAATTTATTTTCCTTAGGATCAAATTTATAAAGTTAATATTTAGTATTTAAGATAAATAATTTATATAAAAAGACTCTGAAGTATAAATGTTTTGGATTTCTTCCTATCCATAACACATAAAGAGTTTTATTAAGAAAAGGTCGAACTAAAAATTGATTAATAGTATAACCATAATAACTAACTACTTAAACCCAAATAATTTATAGAAATAGAATATTCACTTAATAAAATTTGAGTAATTTCTTAAAGAATTCTATTTCTTTGTTCTAATACACCATTTTGTTGGGGTGTTTTTGGTGTTGAAATATTATGAGTAATACCTTTTATAACAACCTTGCTATTTACTACACATTAGAAAATTATTTATTACACTATATTACACTTAATAAAACTTATAATATTGGGAAGTATTGTTTCTTTGGGAATTAGTTACATTATATAACAATTTAAAATAGGAAAAAACATCATCTTTATTTAAAACTTTCTTAACATGCTCACACTTAAAACTGCATGAGATAACTTGGGGACATATATGTGAAAGGGGTGAGATATAAATAACATTAAGGGAATAAACATGGTATAAACTGAAGAAATTAATACATATGAAATAGGAATAAATGATTGGTAATAATAAACATGAACAATGAGACATGATATAGCATGATAATCATAAAGGCAACATAAAAAATGTGGAAACATCTTAAAACACATCATCCTAAACATAGGTCAAGGATAAATGCCAAGAAATCATGATTTAAAAAGTCCCATAAATTAATAAGGTTCAATACCTATCCCAACATGGCATCTCATGAGACTAAACAATACTCAATGCATTGGAGTACTATATAATTCTGGGCGCACCTGTCACTGTCATTTCATTCTCATGCTTAAGTGTGCCACATAGATCATACAAAATGGAATAAATTTTCATCAAATTATATTACAAGGTCTAGGATTGTGGAATAAATACATTTAATTACCCAATAAAATAATTATAATTTCATAATGGTTAACATCCTTGATAATAAATGGGTATGGTATTGACTACACAATTGTTTTGGCATGAAAAATTGTGGTAAAATTTAGAGAGAATAACAACGTTACTTAAAAATTCATAAAATGGGTTGATGAGAGAGAAATGAGTATATAATAATTTTCAAATAAAATTCTAAGTAATAGGGACATGTAATTTTTTTTCCAACATTATGAATTAAAAATAAAAGGCATAAGATAATAAATAAACTTGAATAAAGAAGACAAGGTTAGGAGCCCTTACTTGAGTGTGTGAATCCAAATGCTTGAGAGGAACTTCTTGATAGTTTAGGGGAACCTTAGGAGGAATCTAGATAGATGAGGTAAGCTTAAGGATGTTCTATGAAAATTTTTAGTAAAGATAAATGAGATATTGAGTGGGCTTATATAGGAAAATAGTGAGGAATTCTTTCTCATTTCTCAAACATAGGTTTTGGACTCTATATAATTAAATAACCAAAACCACAAACCTTTATATGGGTTTTAACTAATATTTCTACAAAATGGGATTGGTTTTAATTATTTTATAAGTATAAGGTCCTAAATTAATAAAACAATACCCATGATTATATGTATGTGAGTCATACTCTTAAAGAAATGATTTTTAAACCATAAAATATAATAATGGTTTTGGAGGATCCAAAAAGGATTTATAAAATGAATCAAATAAAAATAAAATAACATTATTTTAAATAGAAAACATATATTTTGTCTTGGATACCATTTATAGTATTTATTAAATTAATTTTGGGTCATTATGATGTCATAATACACACCATATATTTATACGATATTTAATTTTTACCCAAAAATTTGACCGTCTCAAAAAATTATGAAAAATTCACTATTGGATAATTTTGAAATTATGATTAAAAAATTAATATTAATTTTACATAAATTATTTTTTAAATATTTGTATTTTCACTTTTAAAATAATATCCAATGTTTATTGAGAAATGATGGGTTTTTTGACAATAACAGTTTTCAAACCCTTATAAAAATTACATTTGACTTCATAAAAATTATATGATCACTTATATTTGATAAAAATTAATTAATATAAATATTTTATTAAAATAATATTTATTTAAAAAATCCACTAATTCATGAAAATAATATCCTTAATTGAATTTTAACATTACCTGAAAATACATTTTTTGTTCTATTTAATTAAAATAAAAATCATTTATAAAGTAATAATAAGAAGAAAATATGAACATTATATTGAAAAATACCATATAAATATTCATATTATTATGGTCATTATACATATCCATTTAATACACTAGTAAAATCCTTAAGAGTAACGTACACATGGCGAGACTTCCATGGGGTAGTTTGGTATACATGGTTAGGGCCGTGATCTTGATGAGCTTGAACTTATCCTATAAACAGTTTCTCTCATGCTTACATTGATGGATCTCATCTTAGACTTGGTCAAGGTCAAATCCTAGAGATGATATCTCCCTTAAAATCTCTAATAAATGTGATTCATAAGGAAATATCCTATTAGTTGAGGCCATCACATCCTTTTTCCATGTTAATTGGATTTGTTAAAACCCTATATTTATATTAATTATGTGATCACTGTCAATGAATATATTATCAATGGTAATGATTCTTAACAATATTTTAAATAGGATATAATAAAACCAAATCATTTCATGTGTTTTCTATAACCATAATTTCAGGGTCATGAAAACTCTTCAAAGGGAAGTAAATACTCCCACCACCAATTTTCAGAAGAAAGCAAACATTCCTATAGGTCCAGGAAGGAAAATGGATGCAAATTAGATTGAAAATTTGAGAAGAAAATTGAAGAAATAAAATTTGAAAAGGATTTTGGGCTCACTGCGTACCATAATCTAGAAAGGTTTGCGAGGTGCATGAACTGCAAACCATTGGTATATGGGAGGACCCACAAGGCGTTGGCCCGCAGGACGATGGCCAGCAAACCCACGACACTTTGAACTGCGTCGTTGGTGAAATAAACCACAGAAATTCCACCCACATACCATCCCATGAACAAAGAAGACCGAGAACGAAGAAATATTATAGGGTTATGCAAACCACATCTCGCGAACCACAGCCTCCACAAACCCCAGTTGACTGAGTCTTCTGTGGGTTGAGATATATCTTCATGGGCTTCTGCAAATGGTGCCGCATGCCCACATATATGATTTCTCCAGTTCTCTATAAAATGAGAACAAGAGGACTAGGAGAGGGATGGTGAAAAAAATAAGGAGATGGGTGGAAGAGATCACTAAGGAGACCCTAGAGGCTGGAAGATAAAATTCGGATACAAAGAAGATTCTGACTTCTGTTTTGATTCACCAACGAAGTACGAACCCCAAATAACTTTTCCCTAGGTATAACCATCCGAAAAACATAAAAAATAGGAACTTAATAATAATTGGTGAACCAAGAACCTAATTGGTTCTATCATGAACCATAAATTCCTCACGGATGAACTCCCCATGAACTACATGCTCCAAGACCCTTCTTTAATACGAACCTCCATATAGTGCATCACTATACTGATCGAACCTTATGCTATGTACTGCATCAGTACACAGATGGAACCAGAAGGGGTGTGAAGAACCACATCTAGGACAGTATACCTCTTTGGTACACAGTGGTCCATACACATGTCCGCATACTACTTCGGTACACAGACGAACCCTCTACCCACATAACAATATGCTATGCAGGGCTATCCCAATCCTGCATGAGAAAATAGTACATGGAATGGGGTGTCTTAAGGTGTCCTTCCATATAGATTCAATCATGCCCCTCCATCACCTTCCAACCATCCATAACTCCTCTGTGAACTAGTCCACCGGCATCAGGCCAATGCCTCCTCCAAAGGCACTGGACCCATATGATCAGATCATCAGGTGCACCAACACTCCTTTATGAGTCTACATACCCAGGGTAAGAAAATTTACGAAGGCTATCCCCATAATAGTTTGGAACCTCGAAATATCTCCAAGTATACATTCCTAAGGTGACCCAAGGTCTGATTTTGGGATGCCAACGTGAACCTCCCCATTCTCGGGTTTTGGGGTAACCACTGGCCTTTCCCTACAATGATTATCCATGACAAGAAAAGATGTCACTCTTTCCTTCCCCTTTGACTAAGGATGATGCTCCTCCCCTTTTCTAGAACTAAAAAAAAAAGAAATAATCCTGAGTTAAGCCCTTATCCTTTTGCGAGAGGTGTCACTATTCACCATTTTTGCCTCAACTCGGGATGTGTTTGGATAGATCACTAAGATATGACTATCCTGGATATCAATACAGGTGAGGGATGAATGCTCAAATCCCCTCCCTCTCTTTCAGATCTTGTACCATCTACCAGCAGATGATGTAGGACATGCGATCTTCAGATCCGCTACCTCCTCTTTTTTCTTACACCAAGCACGACTCACGTGGGATTAGAGATTGGTGGTGATCATGACATCTAGATAGTCCCAACAAATGAGCCTCCTACCAGGTGTAATCCCCAAGCTAAATGAACTATGAGAACTTTTATTCCTAACACAATTGGGATATGTAGGAAGTATTTTTCTAGGCTTGAGCTCCATATCATCTCATCCATGAAATGAGATATCATGTCCCCTTCAAGTATGAAGCCTTCATGCATAATCCCCACCCCAAATGAAATATAATATATCTAATTCCCACCATAACTGGGATACATAGGATGCCTTCTTGAAGGCCTGACTTCAATGGGATGTTCTCCTTAGAAGTAAGTCTCAATAAAACGATTCCCCAAATTTGAAAGGGCTTCCTCCTAGGTGTAAGTCCTAATAACTGAACTACATGGGTTATGATTCCTCTCCCAAGGATACATAGGAAACCCATCTTATGGGTCTGACCCCAACATCAAATCACCTTCTGTCTCTCCTGGATGATGATAAACTCCAGAGCACCTCATTTCATGGCTTAAGGTAGCATTTCCTCTGTATCATCAAATCTATGTATATCCATGATGATCCTGCAACCCAAGGGTAACCCATGGATACACTCTTCAGTAATGAACCAAGGATTCAAAAACATATGAACATGGCTTAAATCTATAAGAGAGACCTAAAATAGGCAATAATTTCCCCCCGAAAGGGGTGTGATGAGCCTAACCTCCCATCCTCTCAACTAATGGAGTCCTTAAGTGTCGTTGGTTGAATATTAATCCAAGTATCACCTACCTTTGTAAAGAAGGTCCATGAATCATTACCAGGGGCGTTGGGTGTTTCTAGCTCGACAAATAAACCCGTTGGAGACCATCCGAGGAAATATTATCCTAAGTGGTCCGATTGCACAAATTCATAACCCCCTATAATCACCTGTCAGGACCATTCGACTATGGTACCTCCTTCAAAATACGAGAGGGATACACTAAAAAGTCCCTATGGGGTCAACATAATTCATTCCACCCCATAAAGGATAAACGGTGTGAATCAGGTTGAAATAAAAAATAACAAATATGATGAAAACTTCTATAGAAATAGACAAATTCTTCTCACTCATTGGACCATTTTTCATTCCCCAAAACACATCACCTCGGGCTGAAAAAAATGGTGAACCTGACGCGAATCCCCAACCAAGGTAGAGGTTTTACCCCAATGATAATAGATAAGAAAATATTTCATGTCAGACCATTTTGTTCACTCATGTATGAACCAAACACATCACCTTGGGCCGAAACAAAAATGGTGAACCTGACATGAATCCCCAACCAAGGTTGCAGTTTTACACCACTCAAGCCCCTTCACCTCACAAAAAAGGAAGGGGATAAGCTGAATATTCAAATATTCATATGATCAAGAGATGCTACTTTGATGGGGTTTTTTGTTTGTATATGTCATATATATTATGTAGGTTTCCAAAGACCAAACTTTGATCCAAATGGAATCCCAAAAACTAATGCAGACATGCACCTCAGTGATCCCATGGGAGGTCGGGGCCCCAATGAAGAGTAGGAACCCCTCCCCAACCCAACATCTTCAACACTGGGTATCCAACACACTAATTAGAGAGTACCACAAAAATGGTACTCTCCCCATAGTGGAGGCCACAAGACATGCCTTACAATATGAAAAATCTCACCAGCTACCTCCCCATTCGCGACTGGAACCCTAGAACAAGGCGGCCCCAGTGGTCGTCTTGAACTGTTTTGGGAGCCTGTCCCCTGAGTGTGACAACAAGTACCTCCCTTATCTCAGGGAGGTAGATGAAGTCGATGCTGATGACTTCATCCCAACTGCACATGGGTCCTAATCATGGGTCCCTACTAGAGAATGTCGCCACCAACACTGGGAGACCAAGTATCCTCATAGTAAAGAGGATCTTATACTGAGGGAACCTGCTGAAGTCCAAAGGACACAGGACCCTCGGGCCACCCGCCGAGGTCAGTAAACATACAATCAGGATCAAAAAATAACCTTGATTCCTGAGGAGGAACTCCGCTGTACAAACACATCACATTCAATTGGTAGACATATAATAATTTCCCCTACACTCAAGATTACCACAAAAATATGGTAGAAAAATACGAGCATGTGCACATTCCTTCCAGTACTCACTGGTCCCACCATGTAAATAGAGTGACAAATTACATACAGATGAGAATATCTTCTGATGTACAAGAATCCCGTGATCCAAATAGGACGAAAACTATCTATAGGTAGGCACAAACACCTGTTGAATCATACCAAGCCCACCCTCTAAATAGGACATAAAACAAATATAGTAAGATTCAAATTCTTATGGATGCATACAAAGATTGTGAGAAAAATACAACGGTAAGCAAGAAGATGAAAATTTATACTTGTAAATATGAATCCCACCAATCAAATATATGGTGGAAAACATAGAGGAAAACTAGAGGTATACTCATTCCTCTATCCTGACACAGGAGGAATTCTAGTATCCACTAGCAACCTATAGAGGATCGGAGCAGGAACAAACTCCTGATCCAACATCAGAATGGATATACATACCCATTCTAGCCAAATATGTTTCTCAACAAATCTTTTCAATGATGTAATATTAGACATAGATTCTAGACCATATTATCCAGACATGTCAAGATATCATTGCGGCAAAAAAGGTGAGGAACTAGGCCCGTGACTCGGTTTCCTCGAACTCAATGTCTTAGCCTCAAAATGGGTTTTTCACTCCAAAGCAGTTATGTATTCCTTCTCTAGTCTAAGAGGGTAGATGTAAATATCCCGCGATACACATAAAACTGGATCGAGAATAAATACCCATTCCAAATGGGGGACACCGGTCCAACGTGATGTCCACTCCAGGGAAGAAATATATCCCAACCAGAACTCAAGATTTCTGTTATCATATCCTGATGAAATCATAGGAACCAAAAAAAGGGACTTGTATATAAAGTTCATTTCCAATAGCAAACGACCCTAATTATCCACAAGAGAGCACCCAAAAATGAAATGCACAAAAGGAAAACAAAAAATGAAGAGTATATACATGATTTCGATATCCTGAAATCTGGAGTTCTTGATTCCCTCAATAATATATCAATAAAGGCTGAAGACCCTATCATTCCATTACCAAATTATGGAAGTGGCAGTAGCAGTTGTGAAGGCCCTCTCTACAATGTTTCTACCAATAGCTCTAAAGGTTCTCCCTAGAGCACCCATGCGGGCTTACTCAATGGGACAAGAATGATTGATCATCAGAGCCTATCTCTTGATATATTTTAGGGTAGCCCTCCCCTTGATGAAAGGATCAGATAGCAAGAAGGCCTTCCCCTTGTTTTCATTCACCTTGATGGTCCTCCCCTGGGTGTATTCTGCAGATAAGCTTCTCCTTGTAGTCGAATGTCAAGTCATGATGGTAGTCCTCACCATGATGATAGCCATTGAGAAGACCCTCCCCACAATGGCAGTTGCTATGAAGTCCCTCCCCATAGAAACATCAAGCAATGAGAAGGTTTTCCCCTCATTACAATACGTCCTAAAGGCTGTCCCCATAATGTACACTACATAAATTCTCCCTATAGCCATATATCAAGCTGTGATAGTAGTCCTCGCCATCATAACATTCATTGAGAAGGACCTCCCCTCAATGAAGTCATGCTGCAGGAAGGTCCTCCCCTCACTGCAACGCATCCTGAAGGTCCTCCCCTGGGTATACACTGTAGGGACATTCCCCATGGTTGGGGATCAAGTTGTAATGGCAGCCCTCACCTTTGTAGCACCGATTGTGAAGGCCCTCCCCATAATCAAAACTCACACTAGTAAGAAGGTCCTCCCCTCACTGGGGAAAATGTGAGAAATCCCTCCAATATTGAGGTGCTCAGAAAGATGGATTCAGACATGTAAGACATTTTGTCTATGATGAGTGATATAATTTCTCAACCAAAGGACTATTTAGGCCCACACTCATCTTCCCATCCACCCTCGCGCCGTTCACATATCAATGAGGCTCCTACCAGCCCTACTACATGGAATGAAATCATTAAGAAGCAGTCAAGCAAGTCATATTAAGTAGAGGAGTCCCTAGAAGAAAAACAATATGATATGTTGCTCATGAAAGGGAAATTATCTAAAGATGATATAAAAGTGATGTATTGGCCCCCAAACACTTCTCACTTTGACATACAAAGGGATTTGTATAAGGAATGCATGCATAACATTCACCTCAATATCTGGACAATTCTATATCGTATAAAAGAAAAGTTTTTTCCCTATGAAGGGTATGCAGATCATGTCAACATATTAGGAGAACTTTTCAATTTAATTGACATGGAAGCCCTCCCATCTGCATGGAAACCATGATCAGAAAGGTGAAAGAAAGACCTTGAATTGACCTACCTCCATACGCTGTACAAGTTGTGTAGCCTCATTAGCAACGCCCCGTATGAAGTTCATATTCAGGGATGGGGTGAACATGGAGCTCTACACTTCAAACCATATCCCATCTAGTAGACCTAATTAGAAATGACATCTTTTAATGTAATTACCCAAAGTTATAAATTAAATGAAATCCCATCTCAAGAAGGGTGGAATGTTCAATAAAAACCATCCTTGATTAAGTCTCAAAAACATTAGGCCCGACGAGATCAATCCATCGAGAAGCTTCTGATCCAGGAAACCAAGAACATTTAGCAAGCTTCCCACCTAAGGGAATCTAACCAACAAGAAACGCTCATGTCCTTGAATGAAAATAAATCCCATGAAGACCTAGTTCCATACCCAGATCACACCATTATGGGAGTGCATGAAATTAAAAAGGTAGAAATGGCTGCAGATACCCACACAACATGGAAATTACCCCATCCCATAGGGTTGGTGGAATTTTTAATTCAAAATTCCCCCGTAAGACCAATGAATATGGGACATAATGCATCAATGAAACAAAGGGAGAATCCCCAACCCACAGGGCTGGTGGAATTTTTACGTCAAATTCTCGCATAGAGGATGTATGTCTTTTCCTATCTAGGAAGAATGATGAGCAAAGAGGTCACCTATTCATTCCCTTCTCATGGTTCATACCCCCCCAGGATGAAGGTATATTGTGAGGTCATATTAGGGCTCACTTCGGGCCAATCTTTTCCAAGAAACCCGAAGTATACCACAGAATGGAAGGAGAAAGTCCTACAAAGGACACAAAAATATCTCATACCATTTGGAACTGGGTACACCACCCCCAATGAGGTATGTATTTAGTGAATTTTGTGAATGTAAATCCCACAGATCCTATAGAAAACAATACCAATGGAGAGGATGAAAGAGGAGATGTTTCCCTCCTGGAGGTAGCCCACACCAAGCTTGATGGTGTGCATACCCGGAATCAAAAAGTTTCCCTAAATTTGGGACCCCCTTAGCAAACCCATTAATACCTCCTTTTAGAATCCCCAACAAGGAGAATAATAAATCTTAGGTCATCTATTAACCACCTCCTCCTCCCCCTGAGGATGTGTCCCTCACACTCAAGGAAAGATTTGCTAAGAAGGAGAAGAAATGAAAGAGCTCCGGTGAATCAATGTCGAGATGTGTCAAGGAAGCTATCTTTCTAGATGTGTTCCTCAAGTGGAACATCAATAGGCATTCCTAGAAGAGGTGCCTCTACCATAGTAACTCATCCCAGTAAATGAAACTAAGCTCAAATTCCCATCCAATCTAGCATTGGGTTCATCATCCTACTTGAATCCAGTCTTGAAAGGACATCAAGACTTCCCTCCATTGGGGAAGTAGCCAAAATACATTTAGGAAAACCCACAAAGGATACCTGTGGATGGGTATCTACCCAAAATTCCAGTAGTTCCTACATGTCCATATTTGCACCCCGTTTCACCTGCCCAAGTTTAAGTCCGGAAGGATATGCATCAAGGGATCTTGAATACCATCGAGCAATTGATAGCCCGACCAGAAGCCATGGAAAGGAGGCGTGCTCTAATAAAAGTAGAATGAAAACCTTACCCTGATTGGGTGAGCAACATTACACCACTGCCAAACTTTGGGAACCCCGCATTCCCAGTGTTCAATGGTTCAGGAGACCCAAAAGAGCATCTAATGCACTATGAATCTTATTGTGACCCCATTATGGGCACCCTAATGCAACAAGAAGTAGTGAAACTCATGTCCTTAGTATGAACTCTGTAGGTTTCAACCTTCGTGTGGTATACTAGCTTGCCATATAACTCAATCATAAGTTGGGAGGATCTCTGGTGACAATTTCTCTTCTAGTTCAGTTCAACATAACCTAAGACAAAAGTCAGTGATCTCATAAACTACAAGTAGCGAGAGAATGAAAGAGTTTTAGACTTCATTTCTAGATGGAAAGGCCTGACTTACTCCCTGAATTAGCTACTCTCCTTGGATGAAATGCTTTCTATGTGAATCAATAATCTATGTGGTGAATTTCTGACACCACTCATCCCAGTTAAGTACACAAGTGGGTTTCGATATTTTTCTACCATTTCCCAAAGGATATAAGACTCCTTGCAGAAAACCAATCTCAAGTCCCGAGTGGCCCCAAGAAAAAGAGCGGGAAAAGATGAAGCAGCTTCTATCATGCTTAATCCACCCTCAACACTGTCTCCAGTTTCTATGCCTCCACCAAACCGTGCAGGACCCTCTGGGAACTAACACCACCCCAACCTCAGAAAAATGAGAGAAGGGGTGCCAAAAGAAATTATTTTGAGGAATGAATAAATAAAGACTACTCATTCTGAGATGACCAAGTCTGTGGCTACTTCGTATCTACCATGAATTGTAACTTGATCTGGCTACAAGATCCAAAGCGAGCAGATGAAGTGGGTCTCAATGATTATTCAAATTATTTTCCATACCACGGGATATTGGGACACACCATCCAAGAGTCCTTCATCTTCAAGGATCTTCTGCAAAAGATGGTGGATTCCAGACAAGTCAAGTTGGGTCCACCACTAGCACAAGTGGTGTATGTCTCCACCATATACCCAAGAGAGGAAGATGAGTGGAAAACAATCACCAACAAAATAGGAGAAAACATTTGATAGTAGTATGACTCTAAAAATAGTCAACTGAGCTCATGGAATCCTTCAGGCACAATTGAAGAAACCAACCATGCCCCCAATAGCTCTTATTATAACACAACCATCATCCTCAGTACGAAAATCCTCAGAGGTCTAGAAAGACAGAAAGTAGGAGCAAGAAGATGAGCCTGAACCAAATCCAAAACTGGTCTTGACACTTTCATACTTCATGCCAGAAAACTTGAACACACGGGCACCACCCCGCCAAAAAAGACAATGGGAAACACCCTACCAAATGACACCATTAAAAGAAGATAGCCAGACATAATCATTGTTGGATCAAGAACTGATCTTTGGATCCATTAATGTCATTTACTTGACGAACCCCTTCTATTATGGAGATTATGGCTAAGAACCTAAATTCCTCATGTCCAACTGAAGATCCAGAGGAAGAGGACGCAGAGTCAGAGGGTTTCCAAAAAGGTGTGATCATGGAAGGAGTCAAATTTCCAGCCACACCTTAACTCAAACTATTAATGTTGTGGAAACCTGTACAAGGACCCTCCACCAGACACAATAGAAACCATAGTGTTTCTCTACCCCTACTGGAAGAAATCTGATCCCAATCATCTTGTAGTATCCGTTAGAGGAAGAGAATATGTCTAATCACACAAGTCACATAGGAATAATAGTTCGGCCAAACCTAGAAAGAAAATTAGAACCATCTGCTCCTGTCATAGAGGCCGAACCATCTATGTCCAAAGATCAAGCCCCTAAATCACCCATGAAAGAGCATCCTCAAGCTGGGAAGCACTGAAATTTAGAGTAAAAATATGATATTATAAAGCAGCTAGCCTCATTACTAGAAAATATATCGATATTGGATTCCTTGAGTCTGTTAGCAGACCTTAAGGAGGCACTCATCAAAGCCTTACTAAGTCCCCTGGAATTTGAGGCCAAAGTAGCAGCTGCTGAAGTCTATCGGACAGAGACCAATCCTATAGAATGTCATACTGTCATCTCCTTTACAGACTAGGATGAATATTCCATCATATAGGGACACATAAAACCTTTATATATGTCTTGAAAGATAAATTAAATTGATGTCTGTAGAATTTTCATCGACAATGGCTCTAGAGTTAACCTCATCCAACTATGAAAACTTCATCGGTTGGGCTATTATGGGGATAGTTTGACACCCATAACCACAACTCTGTTGGGATATAAAAAAGGGAGCAGAAGCCATTGGGATAAATCAAGCTTAAAACTTGGCTGGGTGACCTCATGTCTGATTCTGAGTTTTTAGTAGTACAGAAAAGTATGACCTTCAATGTATTGTTGGGAAGTCCCTGACTGCATTAGCACACTGCGATTCCCTCATCATACCATCAGTGCATCAAATATTTCTCTAATGGAAAAATGGGACATTGCTCACCGATAAATCCCTATTAGAATATGGAAAGTCATATTACATCGATGAAGGGTTCTATGAACCGAAATAGGAGTGGTATTTGGCCGACGACATTGATTGGATCACTTCCCCAAAATGATTGGAAATGTCTCCCATTAATCCCCTCAAATGGATTGGGGAAGCGTATGTATTACCCATCAACTAGGTTGAGTGCATAAGTTCAATATCAGATACAGACTCATCTATCTTCACAATTTCTGTTATAACCACCAAGTCTATGGATACCGAAAAGCGTGCTAACACCCATGGGAGTTAATTTCAGTTCCTATTCAAAAAATTCCCCACATTTAGTTGAGAAAAAATAAGCTATTTTAGTTCCTATAAATCAGAGTCGTAATTCATCTCCCAATTCTAGAAAGTTAATTTCGAGAATCCTCTCCCAATAAGAACAATAAGAATGTGATGAATAGTTTGAATAATAATAATAATAAGATCTCAATGATTCCCCTCCCGCATTCAAAGAAGTTGTATCCACCATGATCGATGAACTTAGGGAGATAAACCTGGGCATCAAAGAAGACCCGTTGTCCACTCTGATTAGTGCGGATATGCCTTTTAAGGAGAAAGTGGAATATACCTCCTTCCTAAAGAATAATCAAGATTTTTTTCCCTAGAACTACATAGAAATTCTAAGCCTTGATCCTGAAGTTGACACTCAACACTTGGATATTCAGGAATACCATCATGGCTACAAGAAGGCTGACAGAAGGACCCACCCAACACATGATTCCAAAATAGGGTCTGAAGTTGACAAACTAATCAAATATAACTTTATTTGGGAATTCCAATATCCAGTCTGGATGGAAAAAATAATCCCTATCAAAAAGATGAATAAACAGATCAGAGTCTACATTGACTTTAGTGACCTCAATCGACACTACCTGAAAGATGATTTCCCGGTCCTGATCATGGAGTTTATAATTGATGCAATCACTAGATATGAGGCCATCTCTTTCATGGATGACTATTAAGGATACAATAAGATTTGAATGTCTTAATAGGATGAAGAATCCACTTCTTTTAGGCCCCCCTAGGGAGTATTATACTATAAGGTGATTCCATTTGGCCTAAAAAATGCTAGCGCTACATATCAGTGTGCCATACATTGCATTTTCAAGCCCTTCCTAGGAAAATATTTCGAGTGCTACGTCGATGACTTGTTGGTTAAATCACGATAGCACTCAAAACACCTAATAGATCTTGAAAATTTCTTTAATAGATTGTGACAACACAGTCTAAAGATGAATCCCCTAAAGTGTGATTTTGGCATCACCTTTGGGAAATTACTTAGATTGGTCATATGCCATCGTGGTATTTAAGTTGACCCTAAGAAGAAAAAATCCATCCTTGGCATGTTACCACATCACAAACTCACTAATTTTAGGGGTCTCTAGGGGCACTTGGCCTACATTCGATGCTTCATAGAAAACCTTGTAGGAAAATGTTTTCCTTTGACCAGGTTGATGAAGAAAGGGGTTGCATACCAGTGGGATAATGATTGTCAAGAATCATTCGACAATCTCAAAATAAATCTCCTAATCCCACCAGTGCTAATGCTTCCAGTTGAGGGAAGACCACTCATGTTTTACTTAATAGCCTTATAATGGTTGTTGGGAACTTTCCTTGCACAGAAGAATGATGATGGCAGTGAGAATAATATCTACTACCTCATTTGAATAATGATTGATGCTGATACTCGATATTAAAGAATCAAAAAGAATTTCCTAGCCCTGAACTTTACAGTTCAAAAACTCAGGCATTACCTGCTGCACCACGAGATCCATATGGTCTCTCACTAAAACCAACTCAAGTAAATATTTAGCCATACTATACTATCTAGACACATATCACGGTGGGTAGTCATCCTACAACAGTTTGACATACGGTATGTCTCCCAGAAATCCATCATAGGACAAGCGTTAACAGATTTCCTGGTGGAGCACCCCTTAGAATAAATAAACCCATTGGATACTGAACTTCCCGATGAAGAAGTATTCTCCTCCCAAGAAGGACCCCAGGCATGGGAAATGTACTTTGAAAGTGCCTCTAGAAGCCCGATGGGGAAAAGGATAGAGAACCCCAAGCTCAAAAAAGTAGGGCTGAGAGTTATACTCATATCTCCAAAAAAGGACATCTTACCTCACTCCTTCCTATTTTTAGAGGGGTGCACAAACAATGAAGCAGAATACCAGACCCTCATTGTAGGCCTGAAGATAGCACTTCATGTACGAGCTGAACACCTAAAGATAAAAGGTGATTTAGAGCTGGTTATCAAGCAGGTCAATGGTGACTATGCCATTAAGAAAGAAGTACTGTTTCTTTTGATGAACTATGTTCAATAGATTATGGAAGAATTACCATCAGAACCAACACTGACTTATGTCCCCCGATCACAAAATGCTCAATCTGATGCATTGGAAAATGCAGCCACAGCTCTGGATGATCCAGTCAGGGATGAAATGGTCATCAGTATTTCCCACCATTGGATGGTCTTGAATTTCATTTAGAAAAATATGAAAGAAATTGATGATATTAGCCCCATTATAGTTCCTTATGGTCGTACCACCAGCTGGATGAATCCCATTGAAAATTACACCAGGAGGGGGTAACTCCCATAAGATAGGGCTGGAAGAGAACAGATCTAGAGGCGGGAAGTCAATTTTGTTTTGTACAATGGTGCAAACTTAGAATAGGTTCTCTACAAATGAGGCATTGATGGAGTCTTTCTTAGGTGCATCGATGGAGAAGAGGCTACTACCATCATGAAAGAAGTGCAATCCAGAACTTATGGAGCACACCAATCAGCTGCCAAGCTCTCTTGTCAAATTTGATGGCTTGGATACTATTGGCCCACAATGATATATGACTATTCCATATTCACCAAGAAGTTTCATCCCTACCAATTTCATACCAATTTCATTCACCAACCCCCATAACTACTTCACACAGCCAAGTACTCTAGGCCATTTGTTGTATAGGGGATGGATGTCGTGGGACCATATCCTACCATCATAGCCAGGCAATTTAAGTTCATTCTCACAATAACTAACTTCTTCTCCAAATGGGCTGAATTTGTACCCCTTAAAGAGGTCGGGGAAAGAAGTATTGTTACCTTTGTGAAATCCAATATCATTACCAGATTTTGTGTCCCTCATACAATACTAATGGAAAATGGTGCCAAATTCTACTCTGCTAAGTTGGACAAGTTATACTGGGAGTATGGAATCAAAGACAACTGTTCATTTTGATATCATGCAGTAGCCAATGGAAAGATAAAGGTTTTCAACAAGACTCTATCCAACATAATCCAGAAGATGGTAGACAAGGAAAATAAATCATGTCTAGACATGATCCTCCATGTTTTATGGGATTACCAGACCACAAACCACACTGCTACCCAGGCAACCCCATACTCACTAGTATACAGGACAGATGCAATTTTTGCCATCGAAGTTCAAGTACCATCACTCCATGTTTCCATTTGTGATCAACTATTTGTGGATGAGAAATCCCAGAAATGGTTTGATGATTTGGAGAGAATATACGAGAAAAGGTTTCACACTTTGCACCATTTGGAAATCTACCACAATCGAATCGCATGAGCCTTCAACAAAAAGGTTCACCTTTGGTCTTTCCTCAAAGGAGAGATGGTGAAGGTCCTCAAAACCCTGATGATACTCAGGAAGAAACCCCCAATGCTTGAGCCAAAGTGGGAGGTACCATACGTCATACATAAGGTCTACTCCAATGGAGAATATTACTTGATATAAATGGATGGATAGATCATTATAACTCCCACTAATGCAAGGTTTGTGAAGAAATACTTCACATAATAGTGACATATACTTCTTAGATGCATGACGTTAAACTGAATAGTGACACAAAGTTGTCCTTACCCCATGATGTTAAACTGTAAGGCCAAAGTTTTCCTTGCTACATGATGTTAAACTACATAGTACCTTCATCCTAACCGCAAGATGTTAAACTACATGGTTGGTATTATGTTTCAGCTAACAATCCATTGTGCATATGTCAAATTCATGTGAGGAAAATATAGCAATACCCTCCCCTTTTGTGTGAATAGGTCAAACCAACATAGGAAAGGAATTCTAGAACTATGTATGGATTGATTCCCATTCGTCAGTGGGATATTTAGTGATGCCTCGACCCTTGATACTGGACTAGCCATATCATGAAACAAATTGCCCCTTTTCCATACCTATGATCCGGACCTATGTAGGTAATTCATTTACATAACTATGTGTGGCTTGATTCTTACCCTTGTGGGATATTTAGTGATGCCCAAATTTAACATCTAGGCCAAAACACCAATCAAAGAAAAAAATGCCATCTCATTTCCCTACATATGAACAATACCTCTATAAGTGACTTTTAGAACTACATATGGATTGATTGCTACCCTTACAAGATACATAGTGACATTGTGATCATCTATCCTGGCCCATCCATTAAAACCAGATAAAAATGACCTCTCTACCTATGTATGGACTAGACCTACATAGGTAGGAAATTTGAAGAACTACGTATGGATTGATCCCTATCTTGGTGGGATACATAGCGACGCCTGAATCCCAGGTTTTGGGCCCAACTATGATATGGTTATAATCCATGTTGATTAACCTTAGTCTTTACTATATAATGTTAAATTTCATGGAATCTTCTAGAAATATGTATGGCTTGATTCCTATCTTAGTGGGATACGTAGTGATTCCCGAATCCTCCATCCTAGTCCAGCCGCCATTTAAAAAAAGAAAAATGACCCCTCCTCTGTGTATATGTCATATTTGCATAGGAGAATCCATAAAAGGTCCTAAACACATGAAATTAATCTGTAAGGTTCCTCAAGAATCATGTGTAGCATGATTCTTGGTGTTACGAGATCCCAAACATGCCCCCCAATTTCTTGC
Source organism: Viscum album (assembly GCA_963277665.1). Lineage (NCBI taxonomy): Eukaryota > Viridiplantae > Streptophyta > Magnoliopsida > Santalales > Viscaceae > Viscum > Viscum album. Next base: position 1,611,783,658 of record OY728148.1, read on the forward strand.
ACAATAAAGTGTAAAGAGATTACAGAAATTCCAAGTCTGAATTCCAACACCCAGAAAGAGTCAAAAGATCATGCTTCCCCCTATATATGAGTCAGATCTATGTAGAAGATTCCCTAGTTCAGGGCTAATCACAGTCTAGATATTTCTTACGTTCCTAGACACATCTTTCCCATTTTTCAAACTCAATACTCTGAGAAATATTAGGTCCCCATAAACACTCACAACCATCAGAGATGGAAGGATAGTTTCCTACGGAAACCTTTGGTTGACTATGCACATCATGCCCTAGTGGATCTGAATACATCTACTACAAAACAACCATTAACCAAAGAAAAATTCATCCTCAGGAGAGAATTTTCTAATTTCTATACCCCCAATGGCTTCCAAGCCCCATGTCATTCCTCCAGATCTAAAGACCCCCTATGACTATGGTTTAAACCTTCAATCATTACTCATGTATAAGGAATACCAAAATACTCTGACCATGATTAACTAAAATCTATTGATGGTATTTGTGAAAATTTGTCTCCACACCATGATAGTAAACTGTACTACCAATGTCCATACCACACGACGATAAACTGCAAGGCCAGAAGTGTCCCGGCTGCATGACATTAAACTACACCGCATAATGGAAATGATTAGATTCTTATATTGACTTGGACTCCTCAAATGAAATGAATTTAATTACTAAATATGAGCTAGAACTCTGCAAGAAATGTTCATTGGGAATCACATGTAACTCAGTTTCCCCCTGATGAGATGCGTGGTGATACTCGAATCCTATGATCCAGACTCATCCACACAAAGTATTGAAATTTCCTCTTCTCTATGCATGAATTGAATCAAAGTATAGAATCCCCAGAAAAGTCTTATTTATAGGTATGCTTGAGGGTGACCGTATTTACCTTATTTCATAATGGTATTACCCTACATCCATCCCACATAATGATGAATTGTGTGGAATTCATACTTGTTTCATGAAGTTAAACTACATAGAATTGGTCAAAGCATAAAATGCTCCCTGCCAATGATTATTCCATTCTTAAGTGGTGAAACAAAATCCTCATAATCCCTTATTTCTCACACTGAGCATAGCTCATATGATCTTAGGCACCTCAACCAAAGATCCACTATGACGTCATGTAATTTCAGTATAGGATTTTGGTCCTAGAAGCACGACCCTAAAAGGCATGTTATTGTTCCCATCCCCAGAAGAAACCCTAGGTCCTAGTCATATGACATTAAACTATAGGGTACTCTAAAGATGGGACAAATGCCTCACCCTACATAAGCCAGATCTATGTAGGGGATTAATTTATCCCATGGGAAAATCATAACTCATACATTTATAATGTATCCGAATACACTCCTTCCACACATCAAACTCCGTGCTTTGAGTAATCTTGGATCCCCATAACCCTCTATAACCATCAGAGATGGAAAACCAGTGTCCTGCAGACACCTTTTTTTGACCATACACATCATGCCCCAGTGGATCTGTATATGTTTACTATAAAAAAGCTGTCAATCAAAGGCAAATTTGTTCTCAAGACAGTCCTCTTCTACCTCAGTACACCTAATGGATCCAATGCCCCATGACACCCCTCCTGATTCAATAAACCTCAAATTCAGGGTTTAAATTATCTTTCCTACCCATGTACTGGATATATCAAAACATCCTGGCCTGATTCACCTTTGGTCTCTCAAGGCCTCTACAAAATAAAAACACCCCATTCGTATGCACAAAGTTGATCTACATACGAAAAACAAAGTTCCTACACTTATTTCTAGTTTTACCAATAAAGTTCAGCCAAAGAAATGCCCCTTTCATGTTTAGGCACACCCCCATCCATAAGTCATACTATGTGACCAGAATGGTCCCAATCCACATAATCCTTCATGGCCATCAGAGATAGAAGGATAGTGTTTTGCAGACACCTTTGTTTGACTATACACATCATTCCCTAGTGAATCTTCATATGTATCCTAAAAAATGACCGTCAAGCAAATTAAAACCCATCCTCAAGAGAGTCCTTTACAGTTTCTATCCACCTGTATGACATTTATGTCCCATATTACTCCCCGAAGTTGAAACCCCCCTAAATTACAGTTTATATAATTCCCCATTTCAAATTCCCAAATATGGAAAGCATTTATAGTTGAACTGATGAATCATTTACTCTCTCTTGGTTAGATTAAAATGATCTTCCATAATAATTTTCAAGTGTCCTAGTTGTCTGATGTTAAACTATACCATTCACCAGCTCTCCCTTACACAAGAAAAATTCACATGGGATCAGTTTCCCATTAAAATCCGATACAAATGCACCTAATACTCTCAGACATCACCCCTCAGATAGGCCACCCATTGTGGTACCCAAACTCAAAACAAATCCAAAGTGTTATAAATCTCCCAGGACATTGGAAATGGATGGCCAATGTCATGTAGACACCTTTGTTTGACTATGCACATCATTCCCTAATGGCTCTGCATATGTCGCCTAAGAAATGATTATCATCCAAAGGAAAATTCGTCCTCAGGAGAGTCCTTTCCTACCTCTTTACACCTAAAATGGTTCCCAAGCCCCATATACCTCCAAAACTAAAAAATTCAGGGTCAAGAAAAACCCCTCATTCATTTATGAGAGTTATTAGGACATTCCTGGATGATGAATCCCAAATTGGCCCCCCCTACCCCGTTATTTTTGGGTCAAAGATGTTTAACCTAAAAACATCAGTAATAAGTCTGATCGGAAAGACTATAAACCACCAACGAAAAAGATACAATACTCACCAGATTGAAAACCTGAAAAGGGAACCCCTGAATAAAAGTCGAGTACCAGCTCATTAAACCTATACTGTATACAGTTTGGGAAAACATTTTGAGCAATCAAATATTAAAAAAATACATAAAACTCATTGGGTCAGAAACCTGCAAAGGGAGGCCTAAGAAGAAGTAAAGTTATGCCTATTAAGCCCATACCAAATGGGTTTAGAAAAAAATTAGGGAAATAATGAAAAATGGCACAAAATTTCATGAGGTTTTCCATGAAACCTCGAAAATAGTCGAACTGCACTCGCTAAGTCTTGCAGTTTAGGAAAAAATTAGAGCATGATTCAATTATTTCAATTTACTGGTTCTGAATCACAATTTAAAATTAATATCTAATCTAAATGATGTTTATATGGTTGATTTTGATTGATTGACTTTGCAGGGAAAAGGAAAAATAAGAAGTATTGGAGGGAGAAATAGTTTCATTAGTTACAAATAAAAAAAACAAAAAAAGGAGGAACATCCCCAATTTGGAGTCTCTCCATGGTATCAAAACAAAGTGAGTACATCACAATTAGAGAAAATTAAAAGCGACTGATATGGGCCATTAAGGGTTTTTTCTATAGTATCTATCTCTTTCGCATCATCTTCGACCATCAGGTGTACACTTTCCATAATGGATTTGAGGTCCCACCCTTTCTTCTTGTTAGCTTCATAGTTGGCACTCGAGGAGGCTAGTTGAGCCTTTAACCATGCCAATCTGGATCCTTTCTACTTAAATCATATTTCACTTTATTCACTTTCCCTAGATGGTAGTGAAATTTTAATTCATATTCCTTGATCAGCTCTAACCATCTTCATTGGAACATATTCATCTCTTTCTGTGTGAATATATACTTGAGGATATTTTGGTCCCTATATATTTCACAGTTCTCCCCAAATAGATAATTATTCCATATTTTTAAAGAGAAAATCACTGTAGCATACTTGAGATCATGTATTGAGTAGTTCTATTCATGAAATTTTAACTACCTTAAATAATAGGCTATGAATTTTTCATTCTACATTAACACACCACTAAATCCCTTCTTCTATGTATCACTGAATACTATAAAAAGTTCTACACTTGTGGGTAGTGTGATCGTAGAGGCAGTGATAAGCCTTCTTATCAACTCCTCTAATCTCTCTTCACATTCATTATTCCATGAAAACTTGAATTCCTTCCAAGTTATATTGGTTAAAGGGTTTGACAATCATGATAAATTTCTCATAAATGGACAATCATTTCCAAATAATACAAGGAAACTATGAATATCTATCATAGATGATGGCCTCGTCCATCCTTCAATTTCTTCTATATTTAAAGGATCCACATATATCCTATTACTTATGATAATATTCCTCAATAATGTGACTTACTTCAACCATAACTCACATTTTTTGAAATTTTCATAAATATTCTCTTTTCATAAGGTCTTTAGAATAATGATCAGATGATCCTCACGGTCCTCCTTTATTTTGGAGTATATTAGAATATCATATATAAATACTACCAAAAATTTGTTGAGGTAATCTATAAATACTATATTCATTAATTCCATGAATATTTATATATAATTAGTGAGTTCTAATGGAATTAATATGAACTCATAGTGCCCGTACCTTGTACAAAAAGCAATATTTGGAATATCCTCCTTCTTTACTATTAAATAATAATATCCTAATCATATATCCACCTTGGAGAAGTATTTTTCTCCACATTTTTTATAAAAAAATCCATCAATCAATGGAAGAGGATAATTTTTCTTTATTTTGATCTTTTTGAGCTCACAAAATCAATGCAAAGGTCCATTGACCTATCCTTATTCTTGATGAAGAGGACTAATGCACCCCATGGTGAAGCACTTGGGCGTATGATCTACTTATCAAAATTATCCTATAGTTTTTTATTTAAATCCTTAAGTCCCACAACAAGTATTCTATATAGAGCCTTAGATAATGATAATTCCCTAGGTATAATCTCGATTGAAAATTCAACCTCTCGGCTAAGAGGAAGACCAGACAATTCCTTGAGAAATACATCAGTGTATTCCTTCACAATGGGCATATCTTTAAGGATGATTCTTACCTTAGACCCAATCATTTGAGATAGATATTATTTCTCATAGTTCAATAACATACATGCTTGAGATGTTGGTGCTAAAGAATATTTATCCTCCTCCTTTCACTTATATAGAATCAAGGGAAGATTCACAATACATAGATAGATTTCCTTCTCATATCAATTTATGTTGGATATATATCGAGAAATCAAATCCATACCTAGAATTACATAAAATTACACCAAAGGGAGTATGAAAAGGTTCACTGGGAAGTTCAGACCACAAATTGTGATAGGGGAGGATTTGTATACATATGATGCAATAATTATCCCATTTTCTATTTTCACCGACAGCTCTACTTCCATGATTTGTGGTAGTGCTTGAATAGTTCTACTAAAATTTCATGATATGAAGGAATGCGTAGAACCATAATCAAAAAATACATTCTCTATTCTTTAATAAATAACCAGAATACCTTTCACCAATTCATTGTCGAGATCCACCTCAGCAGTTGTGATGGAAAAAGATCTCCCTTGTAGCTTTGGAGGCTGTTGGTTGTCTCTAAAAACCCTTCACTTAGTGTATTGATTTTCAATGTACCCTGGATTCTTATAGTTGAAGCAAAAAAAACGTACTGAGGGTTGACTAGATCATTCCTTTACTATATATCATTAGCATGTTTTTTCTATCAGAAGTCGTTAGCAAGGTGTCCTTCTCACATCTAAATCATTTCCCCATTCCCCTTAGTAAATTTCCAGGGTGATTCTTTCCTTACCTTTGACAAGTGGGATGTTGAAATTTCATGGCACCATTAAATTTCTGCATCAGACATCCAGAATTAAATTGCATTTTACACTTCTTATCCCTATGACACCCTTGAGTTTGGCTGATCTCCATTTCAACTTTGAGGGAACATCATACAATTTCCTCATAGATATCAAAGTCATGGATCACAAAGGATTTTTGTAGACTAGGTTTTAGAACACCAAAGAAGCGGTAAAACTTGCATTTGAGGGTAACGAAAAATCAAGAGGCATATCGTGAAAGTATTATAAAGTTTTCCTCATATGCCCTGCTAGATTATTTGTCTTTTTTCTTAAGAGAAAGAAAATCTATTTCTATTTTAAGATGAAGAGTGTGAGGAAAATATATATCAAAAAACATTTTTTTCGAATTCCTTCTACCCCATCACTATGATCTCGTCCTTATGCTTCATATTCTTGATCAATCTCCACCACTAACTAGATTCCCCCTCTATATGATAAACAATAAGTAAAACATTATATTGTTCAAAACATTGAATGATGAATAATATCTCCTCAATGGAGTTGATCCATTATTCCATGATTATGGGATCATACGATCCATTGAAATTTAGAGGCCTCTATAACATAAAGGACTCAATCACTACTTATTATATTTGAGGGGTATTTGGATGCTCATCCTGGTCTAGGTTTCTATTAAGAAACTGAGTTAGCTGAGAGAGTATCATAATAATGTTCGTGATTCCTTCTCCCATCGGGTTGGGAATATCATTGGGGTAGTAATCACATTTTTAGTCACATTGATTATCTACCCAATTAGTCTTATTTTCGGCCATTTTATAGAATAAAAAGAAAATTAGGAATGATAATTTTAAACTATTAAACACATAAAGTGGAATCTTATTAAATTAAAGGGATAACTTATAAATTACATTTATTTATTAACATATGAATTTATAGGCTTCAATTTATGTTATCCACAATCTATTTCCTAACATATATTATTATGTTCATTTTTTTGGTTCTATTAATAATGGTTCTTAATGAGATTATGAATTTACCAAAGCATATCCCCCAACCAGGTACACAATAAGGCCCTTTGTTGTGTACCAGGTTACACTAAGTCAAGCTCGATGCACCTTGTCAGATTTTTTACCCCTAGGTACATCTATAATAGAACCACAACCACTTGTAGTATCCAAGAAGTGATGTATTTTCTTGAAAAACCACTTACTCTATACTTACCAAAATTTAGGGATATTTTCTTATACATAGTCATACCCCTAAGGCTTTCATTGGATTTTTCTAATCTTAATCCCAAAAATAACTAAAATTTTCCTTTGATACCGACTGAAAAAACCCTGATCTTTATTTCACATTAATATATGATTTATTAAATAATAGTATAATAAATACAACCCAAAAGATCAATAAGTATATTGTATTTTGGAATTAGTTACGTTATATAATAATTTAAAACATTAAAAACATTATCTTTATTGAAAACTTCTTTAACATGCCCACACTTAAAACTACATGGGATAACCTGGGGACATACATAAAAAAGGAGTGAGATATAAATCCCAGTAAGGGAAAAACATGGAATAACATGAATAAAGTAATAAATGTTATAAAATATTAATAAAGGAGAGATAATAATAAACATGAACAATGGTACATGATATAACATGATATAACATGATAATCATTAAAGTAATATGAAAAATGTCGCAACATCTTAAAATACTACATCATAAACATAGGTCAAGGATAATTGCCAAGACATCATGAAGCAAAAAGTATAATAAAGAAATAAGGTTCAATCCCTATACCAAAATGAATTCTCATGAGACTAAACATTTCCAAATGCATTGGAGTGCTATATAATTCTGGGTGCACCCTTCACTTTCATTTCATTATCATGCTTAAATGTGCTACATAGATCATACAACATGAAATAATTTTTCATAAAATTATATTCCAAGATCAAGGAGTGTGAAATAGATAAATTTAATTACTTAATAAAGTAAGTATAAGTTCATAAATCTGAACACCTTTGATTGTAAATGAGTATGGTATTCACTACATAATTGTTTTTGCATGGAAAATCATGGGGAAATTTCAGCAGCATAACAACATCACTTAAAAATTCATAAAATGGGTTTATGAGAGATAACAGGGTATATAATAATATTTAAATCAAATTTACATTAATATGGAAATTTAAATACATGTACCAACATTAGGAATTGGAAATAGAAGGAATAATATAATAAAGAAACTTGAATAAAGAAGAGAAGGTGAGGATCCCTTACTTGAGAGTGCGACTCCAAATACTTGAGAGGAAATTATTGAGAGATTGGGGGAACCTTGGGAGGAATATAGAGAAGGTAGGGAAGATTAATTATGTGATACAAGTATTTTCAGTGAATAGAAATGGGATATTGGGTGAGTTTATAAAGGAAAAGAGTGGGGAATTTTTTATCATTTCTCAAACTTAGGTTTTTGAATTTATATAATAAAATAACCAAAACCAAAAACCTTACCATGGTTTTCCCATGTTTTCTGAAAAATGGGAGTGTTTTTAATTATTTTATAAGTAAAAGATCCAAAATTAATAAAATAATACCCTTTATTATGTGGAGGTGAGTCACACTCTTAAAAAAATGATTTTAAAACCTAAAAAATATAATAATGGTTTTGGAGGATCCAAAAAGGCTTTATATGTAACGCCCTAACCCCAGCTACCCAGAGTCGGTGCGTTACTTTATAACATTGGAATGATCATAAAAGATCAAGTCTCGAAAGACCGATTAGTTTAGTATCCTTGGAAACACTAGATACATTCATAAATGTTATATTACATCATAAAGTGAAAAACTACAATAACAAAGTCTCCATAGTCCACACTCATATCCTCTTCTGACTATCCCTGCAGATCATTCATAAAATACTTCTTCACATCCTGGAAAATATTAAAACATTGAAAGGGGTGAGCTCAGATGCTCAGTAAGGATAACAATATTGTAGAATCTTTCATAAATAAACATTAACATTTAAGGCAATGTATAACTAAAACAAAAGCCTTTTTAAACTTGAACTTCAGCATAATATGGAAAAAATAAAATTAAATAATTCCATTTACTTACTCACATGGATATTCTACTAGTCGAATAACCACATGCAATATCAATAACCACTTTCATAATGATGGAATTCATAATTCCATACTATCATAACCACGTAGCCAAGGCCTCGTGCCAAGACCACAAATAAGATTTTGTCAAGGCCTCGTTCCAAGCCACTAGTTTGTCTCATGAGACCTACCAATGCAATTTTTAGAAGATACTTTTGTTTAAAATTGATAAAATATACTCCAGTGTTTTTCTAAAAACATTATGCAAGCTTCTGAAAACAAAATAACTAATTTTGAGACTGCTCGACTAATTACAGGCCATTATGGGTCCATGCCCAATCCCTTCCTGTCTACCACACTCGAGAGTCGGGTTTTCTGAAATCATTTTTAAGCTTGCGTTAAATACGTATACATTTGCAATGGATTTTCATATATTTGAGAGAAATATATCTTTTTTGAAATAATTTAAAAATAACATAATTATAAAAGAAAACCTTTTGAATAAACATAAAAGTCAAAGGGGTTTATACACCGTATAAAAGAAAGTTGTGTATAAAACAAAATATGACTCAATGAAAGGAGATTGAGACGAAGACCCTTACAAAGATAATTTTTTTTAAATAAAGTAGATCTATTATGTGTATTCACTATAAGTACACATAAATAAAGTATAAATACAAGATATTACATAATAATATCATGACATAATTTGAAAGTAGGAGATTAACCCAAAGAATGGAAATTGGGTTAAGAAGTTCCCTTACCTCATGTCCAACTTGACTCGACCATTCTTTAACCTCCTGAATAATAAACTAGAGTTAATATCTACCTTCTTAATAACCTTTTTCTAGTTCATTATTCCTTTTATATCACTTATTACCATGTCATGAACATTATGTAATTATTTAAGTTAATAACGGTCGTTTTGTCGATCTTAGGTACTTGGGTCAAAAATAAACTTCTTATAATTACACTTTGTTCATGTGGTAAAATATACATTATATTAATAATTATATTCATTATATATATATCATATACATAATATATATCCAGTATATACATTCATTTATAATGTTACATAACATTTAGAGGTAAGAAATGAAATGCACCGTTCATGGAGACGGTAATCCGTACGTACGCATGAACACTACTTTTATTTCTATTTCATATTTAATGGAATGATGTTATAATTATATAAAGGCATAATATAATTACAGTATAATATAATGTATAATACCATTTACTCCATCCTTTATACATTCCACATATGGCATTAACGATTCAAATCACTTTGAGGGGGCGGTAGTCCGCACTTCCTAAAATGAAATTATCGCATTTACCCATAATGGAAATCATAAAGTATGCCATAAATGAGAAATATAGAAGCATAAGGAATACATAAACATAATATATATATCATATATGAAAATAGTTTCATTAAAATGGCCACCATTAGAGGTGTTAAAAGAATATTGAACAATCATCGTTTCGTGAGGCAGTATTTCGCCACCCATAGAAACAGTATGTTCTTTAACCATTAGACGAAGGTGTGTGTAAGTGTAAAACAAATAATTATAAAAACAACATCATAGTATATTTTAGATACTGGTGTTGTTACAAAATAAAGGAATAAAAAGAGTTTAAGGGGTTGGAGAAGCAAAATAAAACAAAACAACATTAAAGAAGACATTACCTTAAAATTGGGTAATTGTTTTTGATTTGAGCCAAAGGCTTACTTGGGAAGAGTTATTCCCAAAGTGAGGATTATAGGAGTAAGAGAGGGAAGTTTGGAGAGTATTTGGGTAGATTTTGGCTGAGCCAAATGGCTTGAAAGTGTGAATAAGGTGGTAGTGGTGGGGGCCTTTTATAAGAGGAGAGGAGGGGCACTCTTGGAATGTCATGAAATGTTACTTTATTATATATTGAGTTTCGGATTTTAAAGGTACCACACTCATATAGTTATAGGGTAAGGTGATAAGGGTTCTAAATATACTCATAAAATAGGTTTTTGACAAGTTTAAGTTTAGATTTTACATTATCTTTTCATTTTATTTAAATCGTTAATTAATGAGGTAATCGCTGCATCATCATGGTGTCATAAATAATTTAATTTATTTAATGTATAAAAATTTTAAAAAAATTATCATGATGTAGGAAATATTTTTATATTTCTAATGAATATTTATAGTCAAACAAATGACTTGTAGAACCCCATTTAAAAATTGTTTTAGTAAAACAACTCATGTTTGTGACATTTTTATTTTAACATTAAATAAAAAGTTTTTAATGTCATTTTCCCACCAAAGTGGCTCCATGGGGTCCCCAAGTTGACCCATGTATTTTTGTGGTCGGCCATTACTCATAAAATAGGGGTAGGACAAGTGTAAGGGTGTTTTAATATTTTTATAATATCATTTTTACCTTAAATTTCATTAATTACCTTTAATCGCGATTAATTAAACTTAAAAGTTACTATTCACCAAAAAATTATTTTAATCCCATTGAACCAAATTTTAATTCCTAATGACAACCATGTATGTAGGATTTTTGAAAATCAAATCACATAAGTGGTAATGTTTCATTTAAACGAAAAAACAGTTTTTTTAACTACCACTTAGTGGTTTCACTATTCATCAAAAATTGAAGTTTTTCAGAATAATGAAAAAATTTCACCCTAATCTATAATTGATATTCTGAATTAAAAAATGATATCTATTTTATAAAATTACAAAAATATAAGTTGCATTAATTAATTTTATAATTAATTCCCGCTGTCACAACAAATAGCGTGTTTTTAAGAAACAATATATATCAAAAGATTGACAATTGTTTATGTCCAATTTCAAAGTGAAATTAATTATAATGAACACCATTGGATGAAATGGTAAAAATATATTCTAATTATACTTTAAAACCACTAAATATTATAATTTATCACTACAAATTATTTTTATTAAAAAAGTTGTTTTAAGTATTTTTCACTATTCATAAAAATTTGGAAGTTCTGAGAAAATTACAAAAAATTCAACTTAGGGTAATTTCGATATTATGAATACAAAAATAAAGTCCATTTTGAAATATAAAATTTCTATGATTTTAAAAAGTGGGTATTACTATTCATAACGTCTACTTTGATTAGTCGCGGTGTGTTAAAGCTCGAAGTTGTGTACAACACACGCTACTGTATTATTCAAAGAGAAGTGTATCGTGAAAGCTTGGGGTGTTACATTCTCCCCTCCTTCAATAAATTGCATCCTCGCAATTTGAAAATGTTCTTCGAAAATAAAAGGTTGAAAATAGAAAATACCTTTGTGGAAAACCCACATCGGAAATAGGGTTAATAAGAATATAACATTAAAAGAAAGAAAGAGAAGTACAAAGGTCACCCGAGATAGCCCATACTAGGATTCTATGAAAATATGGATATGGAGGAGAAACAAACTAGAAAGGTATGATGGAGAGTTGTAGAAAACAGGATTAGGAGAAAGTTAACAATAAGAAAATCACAAACTTGTGATTGGTTAAACGATCATTGAATCCCCAGTTGGAAAAGTTAATCGACAACGTTTTTGTTTTAAGTAACCTTTCATAAAGTTGAGGAAATTATTTAAGAGATTTACTAATAATGTAAGGAAATATACTTACTTATCATGTAGGCTTTCATTCTTTAATAAATTTTTACCACGAACCCATCTTTCACTCCAAATGGTAACAGAACTCAAAAATATTCTATTTATCCTAATTGTATAAGGTTCCAAATTTTACCACATACCATTTAGATTAGAAAAACTATTTTGTAATTACCAGGGACTTCCTGTAGGCTAGTGGTAGGTAATAAAGGCCTGTCGCACTATGGTTGTGGGTTCGATTCCTACAGCTTTTTCCAACGTGATGGGTTATGCCCCACCCTATAGGTTGTCCTTTTCCTAAAACTATAGTATTATAATATTCCAAAAATAATCTTCCGAAATGTTTTAACCTTAAACAATACAATCCAAAGATCAACTTAATACATTCCAAACTTTATAGTTATCCAAAATACCTCAGTCCAGACTTTCTCTAAAGGGTCCTTAAATTCCAAAATCAATTGTAACATTAGATTCCCTAAACAAAGTAAAGTTTCTCTTATTGTCACATAATAAAAATATGATTTCCTTCATCATATTAAAACCTTAATGATAACAACAAGTACTACAGTACAATCCTTAAATATATCACATTATTTTTATAACCACAATATAATCCTTGAGTCCAAAAGCACCAATACATTAATTATTCCACTTCAACTGTAGTAACAGCATAAGATTTTCCTTGATCCCTTGGCCTTTTCTGAGGTAAATTTCCCTGACGCTTAGGACATTCATTTTCATAATGCCCCATTTCCCTACAATTGTAGCATTCAACATTGATAGCCTCTTTCTTTCCCTTGCAATCACGAACCTGGTGACCTTTTTCTCCACATTTATAACAAACTCTCATTCCTTTTAGGCAGGTACCGGGGTGATTCTTACCACAATTATCGCATAATGGAAAATCCTTCTTTCCCTTTTTCCCTTTATCTGTCACTTGTTCCACCGTTCTCTTCTTCTCTTGCTTTACTTTATTGTCATAAGATTTAGAGAATTCCTTTTCTGTCTTGATAGCACATGAGACAATATCTTCGTACGATGAGAAGGTTTGTGAGACTAATGCTTGACAGAGAAATGGTTTTAACCCATAAAAGAAACGATCAATCTTACTTCTTGGGTTATGTATATAATCTGCAGGATGCCTCGTTAACCCTGTAAAGTTAGCCTCATACTTTGTGACATTCTCAGCCTCCTTTTGTCTCAGACTCAAAAATTGTCTTTCCATATCTGCTCGATGGTCATGTGGAAATTATTTTTCTAAGAAAATATCTTTGAACTCTCTCCATTCCATATTCTATATTTAATCATCTTCCTTTGTGTTTTGAATCAATGACCACCACTGATCAGCATCTCCAGTGATCCGGTAAACTACCATGACAACCTTCTCCCTTTTGCTACTCCCCAAGGCGTGGAATATTTTCTCTAATGAGTTTATCTATTTCTCAGCTACTAATGGATTTGTACCCCCATTAAATGTTGGCGGTTGTTGCCTCATGAAGCAGTCTAACATTGATCCTCCACGTTGCAGATCAGGGTGCTCCATATGAGTAAGGTTATTATTCATAACCTGAGTAAGTTGTCCCAGTATGGTAATAAGTTGATCAAAACCAGTTGTATCTCCAGATCCACAATAATTATCTTGAGCAGGAGGGAAATCCCTACACGGAGTGCATGTATTGATATGGTTTCCATTCCTTCCACTAGGCGCCATTTCTAAACAATGGCATAAACTAGATTAGTTTATGAATCAAAATACATAATTCCATACTTGTAAAATACTTAACATAATTTGAACTATTTATGTATATAATCCATAATCATAAAAATGTTTTCTTTGAGGAAGTATATACTCATAACCATTCATAGTTGTTTGTAAAGAAAATGAGAATTATCCTAAGCATATCCCCCAGGAGTGTCGTAACGAAGAGTGCAGCAAGGCTCGTTGTCATGCACCAGTTCCCGTTCGAGTCTAGCTCAAAGCGGTGTTTTCAGGTTTTACCCCTAGGTACATCTGTGCTAGAGCCACCTCTACCTGCTCGTATCCATATAGGGATGTATTGCTCGGAAAACTCACAAAATCTCTATAATACCAAAATTTTAGGAAGTTCTTCTATACTAATCCTCAAAGTCTATCTTTGGGCTATGTTCTCTAATCAGAGTTTATCTAAATCTAGCTTCCAAGGTTAGTACTAAACTGCCTCTGATACCAACTGTAACGCCCCGACGCCAGCTACCCTGTAGCGGTCTGGAATTACTTCCAGTGGACTATAATTGATACCTATCAGGGCACTCCATGGGCGGCTACACCCCCTGGGCGGGACACACCACCATCCCCAGTGGCAACCATTTCCTCATGAAGCCCTTGGGCGGAGAGCCATGCTTCGTCCAACGCTCACATGTGAGAGTTCCCAAGGATCGGATACATTTCTACCTCCTTTGCCTCTGATACCAACTGTGACAACCGGGCCCCGGCGACAGCACAACCACCCCGCCTTAACATAGCCGTCGGGTCCTTACCCACCAGGTACCCTCAGTTGCCCAGCAGACATGTGGGGCTCACCCCAGGGTCCACCCACATGTCCTTTCCAGTGTGCTTTGTCCTCACTCACACACACCCTGGGGAACTTCCCAGGAGGTCACCCATCCTGACCACTACTCCAAGCCAAGCATGCTTAACTATGGAGTTCTAATCAGGCAGGCTCCCGAAAAGGAAGGTTCACCTTGTTGACATGAGTCATATCATTTAGTCATTTAACCCTTTATCATTTGGGGATGTTACAATCACCTCCCCTTTAGAGCACAACGCCCTCGTTGTGGGCCCTACATCTTAACCCAGGCAGTGCACCGCGCACTTAAGGCGGGGTTCCTCCTCTGATACCAACTGTAGAGACCCGAAGCCTGAAGTACATGGACATTACATTACTTTTGTGGAATACTTAGTACATAACAAAAACACACACACAAGGATCGTAATAGTTTAGTGTCTTTGGAAACTCGGAACGTAATCTTCTAATCGTGGTGAAAGATCTTCAATATATTCCATAAAGATCTTCCTTTTTTTTTCTACCTAAAACCTTTCTTTATATCCTGGGGAAAAGAAAACATAAAAGGGTGAGCTAAAATGCTCAGTAAGGGTAAACAAAAGAAATATCAATCACATCATATTCATAAGAACATAACTTTTGGAAATCTTAACCTGCAAAAGAGAGCATAATTTCATATCATGGGATAAATCATAGTGGTGAAATGAAATCCCAATAAGCATAACTTAAAACATGAAACTTTGTGGCATACACACATAATCATAGATAATAATTTCTTGTTAGTAAAGACTTATTGCCAAGACTATCTTAGTGGACAAAGTCCCTTTCTGAACCGAGTCACCCTCGTTTCAGTCCTGTTTCACTGAACCGGTATAACCTACCATTCCAGCCATGTCTATCTCATGAGATATAAAATCTTTACCCAATGCATTGGAGGGAGATATAGGTCCCACCCATCTTATAATGAATCCTTTCTTATGTGTTCCACATAAACTTAAATCATACATCATCGCATAACACATGTAACAAAAATGGGATTCTTGAAACATCATGACATCATAAAAGAATTCATATATGATAAAGGAATTCATAAAAATAATTCCATCACAACATAATCAAATCAATGTAATAATAGGGATAAAAACAGAACCCTTTATTATCTTAGATGGAAAATAATTTTGATAAAACACTTGAACTCCATTCTTGAGGAAAATATCCTTTCTTTTTCAAAAACATTTTTCCTTTCATAACATGTCATACGACTTTAAAATAAAAGAAGTTGATTAAAAGTAAACTTGAAAACTTGTAAAGGAAGCTTCTTGGAAATAATGTTTTAAAAATCCATTCATGTCGTATAAGTTAAAAAAAAATTCTTCGTACTTTTGTCGGAAAAGTCAAAAAGTACCTCGTATGAAAAACGACATCAGATTCCTTTCATATCTTTTACTAAAAACTCACCGAAGGGTAAAATAGGATTTAAACAATTGTAGGAGAATGGAAATAATATTACATATTTATGAAACATGGATGTGGATGATAAAATACACCCCAATAAATACTAAACTATAAACAATCTCGGATAAAAATGAGATTGTGATATTTCCCTTACCTTAGGTCCGACTTGCTTTGTAAGTGTCCGGACCTCCTCTTCTTTGGAACGCCTCTTTGAATCCTCCACTTAGGGAACTAAGATTGGTATTTGAAGAAGACCAGGACCTCTAGGATTATTCTAGGAAAGTGTATAAGGGATTTTGGCAGGGGTTGGCCGAGCTTGAGTGCTCAAATTGGTGTGAGGAGGAGGGGGAGGAGGTGCCCTTTTATAAGGGAGGAGAGGGGCACCTTAGGAATATCTCAAAATATTATTTTATATTAAAGTCAAAATCGGTTTATAATGGTTCCAAAGGGTCTTATTTCGAAGCTAAAGTGGGGATGGGTCGAAATACTATCAACCAATAGGATTTAGACAAGTTTAGGTTATTATTGTAACCTTATCAATGAGATTTAACTCTAAGTTAAATAATTTAACTTTTACCGTGTCTTTTTGTTTTCTTTCACTATATGGTTAATAAACTTACTATAACATGACAAACGAACCCCAAATTGTATATTATTAATAAATATATCCTTATCTAAGTCATTTGTCCGAACCTTAGATTTTTAGGAATAAAATAACAATTAATAATATAATATTTGATTTAAAAACTATTTTGTGTCAATTTTGACACTATTTGAGATATGATTTTTGTGAAAGTCATAAAAGAATTATATGTTCGAACAAAGTTGATTAAATAAACACTAATATATCATAGTAACCTAGAAAATTAGTGTAATTCATAAAAAGTCTCAAATTACATTTATTTTGGTGTTTATAACATCAATTATGTCAATATTTCATTAATAAGATAATTACGGCATCATCTTTGTGTCATAAATAAATTAAATTATTTGATGTCTAAAAATTACAAATAAAATACCATTATGTAAGAAATCTTTTTATCTTTCTAATGAATATTCACAATCGAATTTATCTTATGTATAACCCTATATTAAAAATGTTTTAGTAAATAACCTTTGATTTTAACTCTTTTAACTCTTCTTTGAATTAAATAGTAATAAATGTCCTAATCTAATCCAAATGGGCCTAAATGATAATATTTTACACTTAAGGTTGTTTTTGGTCGAGATACACTTGTCCAATAGGATTAGTACATGTGTTAGGGTAATATTAATATCATTTTTACCCTTAATTACCCTATTTACTTTTAACCGTGGTAAATAAAAGTAAAAAGTTACTATTCACCAAAAATTATTTTCATCTCATTGAACCACATTTTACTTACTGACATCAACCGTGTCTCTCGGATTTTTGAAATTCCATTAACAGAAGCGGTAAAATTAAGTTTTATGAAAAATTCAGTTTTTTAACTACCACTTAGTAGTTTCACTATTCATCAAAAATTGATGTTTTTCCGAACAATGCCAAAATTTCATCCTAAGCTATATTTCATATTCCGAATTCAAAAATGAAGTCTATTTTACCAAATTCATAACATAGAAGTTGTATTAACTAATTTTATAATTAAATCCCGCTGTTAAAACAAATAGCGTGTTTTTAAGAAACAATATCTATCAAAAGATTGACACTTGTTTATGTCTGGTTTAAATGTGAAATTACATCCAATGACCAAAATTGTATTAAATTGTAAAAATATATTCTAAATATACTTTAAAACCACTCAAATTAATAATTTATCACTATTAAATATTTTTATTAAAAAAGTTGTTTTTGATTATAATTTAGTAATTTTCACTATTCATCAGAATATGAAAGTTATCCGAAAAGTACCAAAATTTCACCTTAGGCTAAATTCGATACTCCGAATCCAAAAATGAAGTCCATTTTGAGAGCTAAAATTTCTAAAATTTTAAAAGGTGGTTATTACTATTCATAACGGCTAGTTATAATAATATTTTAATAGCATATCGTTGTTTAGTGAAACTCGGTATTGCGTACTACACACGCTATCAAGGAAGGTCGCGATTGCGTGTAATGCAAGGCAAGTCAAGGATGTGTGTTGTGCAAGCTCATTTTGGTGTAGCGTACAACACAAGACATTAATAAAATTAAAAAGAATATTTTTCATAAAATCTCGGGTTGTTACATTCTACCCCCCTTAAAATGAATTTCGCCCTCGAAATTCGTCGGGGTTATAAATGGTTTACTATTTGAAAGTTTCTTTGATAGAAACCCACATCGTAAAAAGGAATACCAAAACTTATCTTTAAAAACTAAAGTATAAAACTTAATGGTTACCCAAGTTAACTAATCACTGGGTATCCACATAAGAGAACATAGGTGAAAATATGGACATGGAAGAGAAATCTAACTGTCATGTTCTGATGGAGAGTGGTAGAGGACATGGCTATGGAAAAGCTATAAATCACAAAGCCATAAATTTGTGATGATCTAAGGTACCATCTGATTCATCAGATATAAGATCACTAGGACAACATTTTTGGTTTTCAATATCATTTCCCTAAAGTTGAAAAAAATTTGAATTAGAAGAAATACTTACTTGATTTTGGTACAATCTCACTGTTGTTCGTGAATTGAACAATTTCCACTTCATCCCTTAAAGAAATGAAGTTTAATTTTTTATTCGTGATGTGTTAGCAGATCATGTGATAGAATGATGGGTCATTCCATCTCTTTCAAACAAAAGGTTAGCAAAAGTTATAAGTCCATCTTGTGGTTAGATTAATCGTATATGGTTCCAAAAATGAACTTATACTTCATATATCATACCGCTTAATAAAATAAAACTGGTTTATACTAACCAGGGACTTCCTGTAGGCCAGTGGTAGGCGATAAATGCCAGTCGCACTTCGTTTGTGGGTTTGATTCCCACAGCCTTGTCCGACGCGATGGGCTGTCACCCGTCCTGCAGGTTGTCCTTTTTCTAAAACTATATTACTATAACATCCCATCAATAATATCGAGAAATCTTCAATCCTTAAACAATACTAACTTATGTTCAACATAATCCATTCCAATCTTTAGGCTTATCCATAATACTGCAGTCCACTCTCATAACATAGTAAACACGATTACCAGAGATTTAACACCATCGTCGATCCCCATATATCATAAGATATGTTTTGTTGGTCACATTCCAAACATTCAAAGTCCTTAATCATGCATTCTCTTGAATACCCATTGAACCTTAATGAAATCATGAATGCAGTTAAAATTTAACAGTTTCCACATACCAAAATCCAAAAATTCTATATACTCAAACCATGATATAACCTTCTCCTTATATCAGTCATGAGCTCATGAATACTATCAAACATTTAATTTTCTCCTTATCCCTTCATTATGCGCATATCATCTACATTCCAAAAATATCTGAATAACCTTTCATGGATACTGGTAACATTAATCATACACTTTCAAAACTCAAGGAAAGACAACAGTGTAACAATCCATAGATGTCTCTTTATTCCATAGTAGCATGAGATTACTTATACCAAATTACACATGATAAACATGTAATCATTCCACTACATTCTTAAACCATTGACCGAGCTTCAAAAATTCTTTCATCTCACATATCATTTGTAGTCTCTTCATCATCATCCACATAAATACTACCCATATTACCATACTGATTCTCTTCATTAGTCTTTCCCTTAGGGAATTTGTTTGCATAATGCCCATACATTCCACATTTAAAACACTTAACCATTTTTGATGTCGTAGTAATACCATTATCCTCATCCCTGGTGTTGACTGAACCTTTTCCTTTGCACTTACTGGCTTTGTGTCCTTATTTTCCACACCCAAAGCATCTTCCAGTTCCTTTGAAACATTCTCCTTGATGCCTCTTCCCACATGATTTACATAGGGGAAATTGAACTTTCTTTCCTCTATGATCATCATGAAACTCCATCTTTCTCTTATTAGTCGAGTCAGGAAACTTACCAAATTTTACTTTATTGATCATATTATGAGATTGCTGATTCGGCATAATAATGATGTTTGGTCTTCCAAATCCCATTTCATTTGGTTTCTCATGAAGAATATCATTCCATTGTCCATCATATCCTCCATTATTGTGAATCATCTTGTTTCCAGCCATTTTCTAAAACCCAAAAAGAATAGTGTGAGAGGAAAAATAATGCTAGGGAAAACAACATAGTAAAGGGGGAGTACCTTCAATATCTAACATCTTAGGTTTAATTATATGACCGTTAGCGTAATTCTAGTACTATAACCTATACGTATACTTAACCTTAGGGACATCCCTAGACATACCTTAGAAATATCTCTAGGGATCTCACTAATGTTTTCGCATCCTAGTTTCCAAAGGTTGACTAAACCTTTCCTCTGATATCAACTGTAGCAGTCTGGAATTACTTCCAGTGGACTATAATTGATACCTATCAGGGCACTCCATGGGCGGCTACATCCCCTGGGCGGGACACACCACCATCCCCAGTGGCAGCCATTTCCTCATGAAGCCCTTGGGCGGAGAGCCATGCTTCGTCCAACGCTCACATGTGAGAGTTCCCAAGGATCGGATACATTCCTACCTCCTTTGCATCTGATACCAACTGTGACAACCGGGCCCCGACGACAACACAGCCACCCCGCCTTAACATGGTCGTCGAGTCTTTGCCCACCAGGTACCCTCAGTTTCCCAGCAGACATGTGGGGCCCACCCCAGGGTCCACCCACATGCCTGAACGGGTCGTATGACTAATATGATAGTCCCCACAGGCCAACACATGTCCTTTCCAGTGTG
Organism: Viscum album; assembly: GCA_963277665.1. NCBI lineage: Eukaryota > Viridiplantae > Streptophyta > Magnoliopsida > Santalales > Viscaceae > Viscum > Viscum album. The sequence continues at coordinate 1,611,804,916 of OY728148.1, forward strand.
CTTTGTCCTCACTCACACACACCCTGGGGAACTTCCCAGGAGGTCACCCATCCTGACCACTACTCCAGGCCAAGCATGCTTAACTATGGAGTTCTAATCAGGCAGGCTCCCGAAAAGGAAGGTGCACCTTGTTGACATGAGTCATATCATTTAGTCATTTAACCCTTTATCATTTGGGGATGTTACAATCACCCCCCCTTTAGAGCACAACGCCCTCGTTGTGGGCCCTACATCTTAACCCAGGCAGTGCACCACGCACTTAAGGCTGGGTTCCTCCTCTGATACAAACTGTAGAGACCCGAAGCCTGACGTACATGGACATTACATTACTTTTGCGGAATACTTAGTACATAACAAAAACACACACACAAGGATCGTACTAGTTTAGTGTCTTTGGAAACTCGGAACGTAATCTTCTAATCGTGGTGAAAGATCTTCAATATCTTCCATAAAGATCTTCCCCTTTTTTTTCTACCTAAAACCTTTCTTTATATCCTGGGGAAAATAAAACATAAAAGGGTGAGCTCAAATGCTCAGTAAGGGTAAGCAAAAGAAATATCAATCACATCATATTCATAAGAACATAACTTTTGGAAATCTTAACCTGTAAAAGAGAGCATAATTTCATATCATGGGATAAATCATAGTGGTGAAATGAAATCCCAATAAGCATAACTTAAAACATGAAACTTTGTGGCATACACACATAATCATAGAGAATCATTTCTTGTTAGTCAAGACTCATTGCCAAGACTATCTTAGTGGACAAAGTCCCTTTCTGAACCGAGTCACCCTCGTTTCAGTCCTGTTTCACTGAACCGGTATAACCTACCATTCCAGCCATGTCTATCTCATGAGATATAAAATCTTTACCCAATGCATTGGAGGGAGATATAGCTCCCACCCATCTTATAATTAATCCTTTCTTATGTGTGCCACATAATCATAAATCATACATCATCGCATAACACATGTAACAAAAATGGGATTCTTGAAACATCATGACATCATAAAACAATTCATATATGATAAAGGAATTCATAAAAATAATTCTATCACAACACAATAAAATCAATGTAATAATAGGGATAAAAACAGAACCCTTTATTATCTTAGATGGAAAATAATTTTGATAAAACACTTGAACTCCATTCTTGAGGAAAATATCCTTTCTTTTTCAAAAACATTTTTCCTTTCATAACATGTCATACGACTTTAAAATAAAAGAAGTTGATTAAAAGTAAACTTGAAAACTTGTAAAGGAAGCTTCTTGGAAATAATGTTTTAAAAATCCATTCATGTCGTATAAGTTTAAAAAAACATTCTTCGTACTTTTGTCAGAAAAGTCAAAAAGTACCTCGTACGAAAAACGACATCAGATTCCTTTCACATCTTTTACTAAAAACTCACCGAAGGGTAAAATAGGATTTAAACAATTGTAGGAGAATGGAAATAATATTACATATTTAGGAAACATGGATGTGGATGATAAAATACACCCCAATAAATACTAAACTATAAACAATCTCGGATAAAAATAAGATTGTGATATTTCCCTTACCTTAGGTCCGACTTGCTTTGTAAGTGTCCTTACCTCCTCTTCTTTGGAACACCTCTTTGAATCCTCCACTTAGGGAACTAATATTGGTCTTTGAAGAATACCAGGACCACTAGGATTATTCTAGGAAAGTAGATAAGGGATTTTGGCAGGGGCTGGCCGAGCTTGAGTGCTCAAATTGGTGTGAGGAGGAGGGGGAGGAGGTGCCTTTTTATAAGGGAGGAGAGGGGCACCTTAGGAATATCTCAAAATATTATTTTATATTAAAGTCAAAATCGGTTTATAATGGTTCCAAAGGGTCTTATTTCGAAGATAAAGTGGGGATGGGTCGAAATACTATCAACCAATAGGGTTTAGACAAGTTTAGGTTATTATTGTAACCTTATCAATTAGATTTAACTCTAAGTTAAATAATTTAACTTTTACCGTGTCTTTTTGTTTTCTTTCACTATATGGTTAATACACTTACTATAACATGCCAAACGAACCCCAAATTGTATATTATTAATACATATATCCTTATCTAAGTCATTTGGCTGAACCTTAGATTTTTAGGAATAAAATAACAATTAATAATATAATATTTTATTTAAAAACTATTTTGTGTCAATTTTGACACTATTTGAGATATGATTTTTGTGAAAGTCATAAAAGAATTATATGTTAGAAAAAAGTTGATTAAATAAATACTAATATATCATAGTAACCTAGAAAATTAGTGGAATTCATAAAAAGTCTCAAATTACATTTATTTTGGTGTTTATAACATCAATTATGTCAATATTTCATTAATAAGATAATTAATGCATCATCTTTGTGTCATAAATAAATTAAATTATTTGATGTCTAAAAATTATAAATAAAATACCATTATGTAAGAAATCTCTTTATCTTTCTAATGAATATTCAAAATCGAATTTATCTTATGTATAACCCTATATTAAAAATGTTTTAGTAAATAACCTTTGATTTTAACTCTTTTAACTCTTCTTTGAATTAAATAGTAATAAATGTCCTAATCTAATCCAAGTGGGCCTAAATGATAATATTTTACACTTAAGGTTGTTTTTGGTCGAGATAAACTTGTCCAATAGGATTAGGACATGTGTTAGGGTAGTATTAATATCATTTTTACCCTTAATTACCCTATTTACTTTTAACCGTGGTAAATAAAAGTAAAAAGTTACAATTCACCAAAAATTATTTTCATCTCATTGAACCACATTTTACTTACTGACATCAACCGTGTCTCTTGGATTTTTGAAATTCCATTCACAGAAGCGGTAAAATTAAGTTTTATGAAAAATTCAGTTTTTTAACTACCACTTAGTAGTTTCACTATTCATCAAAAATTGATGTTTTTCAGAACAATGCCAAAATTTCATCCTAAGCTATATTTCATATTCCGAATTCAAAAATGAAGTCTATTTTACCAAATTCATAACATAGAAGTTGTATTAACTAATTTTATAATTAAATCCCGCTGTTAAAACAAATAGCGTGTTTTTAAGAAACAATATCTATCAAAAGATTGACACTTGTTTATGTCTGGTTTAAATGTGAAATCACATCCAATGACCAACATTGTATTAAATTGTAAAAATATATTCTAAATATACTTTAAAACCACTCAAATTAATAATTTATCACTATTAAATATTTTTATTAAAAAATTTGTTTTTAATTATAATTTATTAATTTTCACTATTCATCAGAATATGAAAGTTATCCGAAAAGTACCAAAATTTCACCTTAGGCTAAATTCGATACTCCGAATCCAAAAATGAAGTCCATTTTGAGAGCTAAAATTTCTAAAATTTTAAAAGGTGGTTATTACTATTCATAACGGCTAGTTATAATAATATTTTAATAGCATATCGTTGTTTAGTGAAACTCGGTATTGCGTACTACACACGCTATTGAGGAAGGTCGCGATTGCGTGTAATGCAAGGCAAGTCAAGGATGTGTGTTGTGCAAGCTCCTTTTGGTGTAGCGTACAACACAAGACATTAATAAAATTAAAAAGAATATTTTTCATAAAATCTCGGGCTGTTACATACCCAGAGTCGGTGCGTTACTTCATAACATTGGAATGATCAAAAAAGATCAAGTCTCGAAAGACCGATTAGGTTAGTATACTTGGAAACACTAGATACATTCATAAATGTTATATTACATCATAAATTAAAAAACTACAATAACAAAGTCTCCATAGTCCACACTCATATCCTCTTCTGACTATCCCTGCAGATCATTCATAAAATACTTCTTCACATCCTGGAAAATATTAAAATATTGAAAGGGGTGAGCTCAGATGCTCAGTAAGGATAACAATATTGCGGAGGCTTTCATAAATAAACATTAAAATTTAAGGCAATGTATAACTAAAACAAAAGCATTTTTAAACTTGAACTTCAGCATAATATGGAAAAAATAAAATTAAATAATGCCATTTACTTACTCACATGGATATTCTACTAGTCGAATAATCACATGAAATATCAATAACCACTTTCATAATGATGGAATTCATAATTACAGACTATCATAACCACGTAGCCAAGGCCTCGTACCAAGACCACAAATAAGATTTTGTCAAGGCCTCGTGCCAAGCCACTAGTTTGTCTCATGAGACCTACCGATGCAATTTTTTAGAAGATACTTATGTTTAAAATTGCTAAAATATACTCCAGTGTTTTTCTAAAAACATTATTCAAGATTCTGAAAACAAAATAACTAATTCTGAGACTGCTCGACTAATTACAGGCCATGATGGGTCCACGCCCAATCCCTTCCTGTCTACCACACTCGAGAGTCGGGTTTTCTGAAAACATTTTTAAGCTTACGTTAAATACGTGTACATTTGCACTGGATTTTCATATATTTGAGAAAAATATATCTTTTTTGAAATAATTTAAAAATCACATAATTATAAAATAAAACCTTTTGAATAAACATAAAAGTCAAAGGGTTTTATACACCGTATAAAAGAAAGTTGTGTATAAAACAAAATATGCCTCAATGAAACGAGATTGAGACGAAGACCCTTACAAAGATCATTTTTTTAAAATAAAGTAGATCTATTATGTGTATTCACTATAAGTACACATAAATAAAGTACAAATACAAGATAGTACATAATAATATCATGACATAATTTGAAAGTAGGAGATTAACCCAAAGAATGGAAATTGGGTTAAGAAGTTCCCTTACCTCGTGTCCAACTTGACTCGAACATTCTTTAACCTATTGAATAATAAACTAGAGTTAATATCTACCTTCTTAAGAACCTTTTTCTAGTTCATTATTTCTTTTATATCACTTATTACCATGTCATGATCATTATGTAATTATTTAAGTTAATAACGGTCGTTTTGTCGATCTTAGGTACTTGGGTCAAAAATAAACTTCTTATAATTACACTTTGTTCATGTGGTAAAATATCCATTATATTCATAATTATATTCAGGATTTATATATCATATAGATAATATATATCCAGTATATACATTCATTTATAATGTTACATAACAATTAGAGGTAAGAAATGAAATGCACCGTTCATGGAGACGGTAAGCCGTACGTACGCATGAACGCTAATTTCATTTCTATTTAGTATTTAATGGAATGATGTTATAATTATATAAAGGTATAATATAATTCCAGTATAATATAATGTATAATACCATTTACTCCATCCTTTATACATCCCACATATGGCATTAACGATTCAAATCACTTTGAGGGGGCGGTAGTCCGCACTTCCTAAAATGAAATTATCGCATTTACCCATAATGGAAATCATAAAGTATGCCATAAATGAGAAATAAAGAAGCATAAGTAAGACATAAAAATAATATATATATCATATATGAAAATAGTGTCATCCAAATGGCCACCATTAGAGGTGTTAAAAGAATATTGAACAATCATTGTTTCGTGAGGCAGTATTTCGCCACCCACAGAAACAGTATGTTCTTTAACAATTAGATGAAGGTGTGTGTAAGTGTAAACCAAATACTTATCATAAAAAAATCCTAGTGTATTGTAGATACTGGTTTTGTTACAAAATAAAGTAATAAAAAGAGTTTAAGGGGTTGGAGAATCAAAATAAAACAAAACAACATTAGAGAAGACATTACCTTAAAATTGGGTAACTCTTTTTGATTTGAGCCAAAGGCTTCCTTGGGAAGAGTTCTTCCCAAAGTGAGGCTTCTAAGAGTAATAGAGGGAAGTTGGGAGAGTATTTGGGCAGAGGTTGGCTGAGCCAAATGGCTTGAAAGTGTGAATAAGGTGGTAGTGGTGGGGGCCTTTTATAAGAGGAGAGGAGGGGCACTCTTGGAATGTCATGAAATGTTACTTTATTATATATTGAGTTTAGGATTTTAAAGGTCCCAAACTCATATATTTCTAGGGTAAGGTGATAAGGGTTATAAATATACTCATCCAATAGGTTTTTGACAAGTGTAAGTCTTATATTTTACATTATCTTTTCATTTTATTTAAATCGTTAATTAATGAGGTAATCGCTGCATCATCATGGTGTCATAAATAATTTAAGTTATTTAATGTATAAAAATTATAAAAAAATTATCATGATGTAGGAAATATTTTTATATTTCTAATGAATATTTATAGTCAAAAATATGACTTGTATAACCCCATTTAAAAATTGTTTTAGTAAAACAACTCATGTTTGTGACATTTTTATTTTAACATTAAATAAAAAGTTTTTAATGTCATGTTCCCACCAAAGTGGCTCCATGGGGTCCCCAAGTTTAGCCATGGATTGTATTGGTCGTCCATTACTCATCCAATAGGGGTAGAACAAGTGTAAGGGTGTTTTCATATTTTTATAATATCATTTTTACCTTAAATTTCTCTAATTACCTTTAATCGCGATTAATTAAACTTAAAAGTTACTATTCACCAAAAAATTATTTTAATCCCATTGAACCAAATTTTACTTCCTAATGACAACTATGTATGTCGGATTTTTAATAATCAAATCCCAGAAGTGGTAATGTTTCATTTAAACGAAAAAACAGTTTTTTTAACTACCACTTAGTGGTTTCACTATTCATCAAAAATTGAAGTTTTTCAGAATAATGCCAAAATTTTACCCTAAGCTATAATTGATATTCCGAATTCAAAAATGATTTATATTTTAAAAAATTACAAAAACATGAGTTGCATTAATTAATTTTATAATTAATTCCCGCTGTCACAACAAATAGCGTGTTTCTAAGAAACAATATATATCAAAAGATTGACAATTGTTTATGTCCAATTTCAAAGTGAAATTAATTCTAATGAACACCATTGGATGAAATGGTAAAAATATATTCTAATTATACTTTAAAACCACTCAATATTATACTTTATCACTATAAATTATTTTGATTAAAAAAGTTGTTTTAAGTATTTTTCACTATTCATAAAAATTTGGAAGTTCTCAGAAAATTACAAAAAATTCAACTTAGGGTAATTTCGATATTAAGAATACAAAAATGAAGTCCATTTTGAAATATAAAATTTCTATAATTTTAAAAAGTGGGTATTACTATTCATAACAGCTACTTTGATTAGTCGCGGTGTGTTAAAGCTCGAAGTTGTGTACAACACACGCTACTGTATTATTTAAAGAGAAGTGTATCGTGAAAGCTTGGGGTGTTACAGTATAAAATTAATCAAATAAAAATAAAATCAAATTATTTTAAAGTGAAAATATATATTTGTTCGTTTATACCCTTTATAGTATTTATCACATCATTTTTGGGACATTATGATGTCATAATACACACCATATATTTATACGATATTTAATTTTTACCCAAAAATTTGATTGGCTTAGAAAATTATGAAACAATCCCCATTGTCTAATTTTGACATTATGATTCAAAACAATATATTAATTTTATATAATTAATTTTCTAAATATTTGTATTTTCACTTTTAAAATAAGAACCAATATTTATTAATAAATGAATGGTTTTTTTGATAATAATAGTTTTTGAACCGTTATAAAAATTACATTTGACTTCATAAAAATTATATAATAATTTATATTTAATAGAAATTATGTAATAATAATATTTTATTAAAATATTATTTATTTTATAAATCCACTAATTCATGAAAATAAGTTCCTTAATTGAATTTTAACATTACATGAAAATAAATTTTTTTATTTTATTTAATAGAAATCAAAATCATATATAAAGTAATAAAAAGGAGAAAATATGAACATTATTTTATTGAAAAATACAATAAAAATATTAATATTATTATGGTATTGATACATATCCCTTTAATACACCAAAAATGCCCTAAGAGTAAGGTGTATGGAGGTGGGACTTTGATGGGGCAATTTGACATTAATTGGTTTAGGACGTGATCTTGATGAGCTTGAAATTCTCCCATAAATAATTTCGCTCATGCTTAAGTTGTTGGATCTCATCTTGAGATTGGTCAAGGTAAAATACCATATATTATATATCCCTCAAAATCTCCGATAAATGGGATTCATAGGGTATGATCCTACTGGTGTAGGCCATCACTTCCTTTGTCTGTGTCAATTGGATTTGTGAAAACCCTATATTTATACTAATCATGTGATCACTATTTAATGACTGTATTATCAATAGTAATTATTCTTAAAAATATTTTAATTAGGATATAATAAAACAAAAGGAGTGCATGTTTTTTCTATAAACATAATACATAATAAGACATTTTAAAATAAAAGGGGAATTTTATTTATAATAGTTCAGGTTGTTACACCTTTATTACTATAAAAAGATTCAAAAGTTGAGTTTTCAAACTTACCAACATGATCACTCTATAAAGTAATCAAATTAAGGATTTTATCATTTTAATATAAGTATTAATAGTTTTAAAATTAAAGTTACTGATATTTTCATGTGAGAAATATAGCCATGTAAATCTAGTATAATAATCAACCAAGACACACACATAGTGTTTTCCCCCAACACTTATAGTTTTTATAGGAAAAAAATCCATGTACACTAACTATAAATATTCATAATTCATGAAATAAATTTTATGTTTAAAAAAAGATTTATGTTTATTTATATATTGAAATGGAACATAGAATTTAGTAGAGTTAAACTTAAGTTTAGGTAGTTCTCTAACACGTACTTTCCATGAAATTTTAGATAAAGTACAAAAATCATAGTGTCCTAATATTTTATGCCACAACCAATATAAATATTAAATTTAAATTATGAAAGGAAAATTTTGATGTCTTCATTATTATAAGTCAAGTCTATAAACACTATCATGCCTATCTATATATAAAATGAAAGAACCTTCTAAATTTTTAATATTACATTTTCCATTCCTAAAATTCACTAGGTAACCCTCATTGCATAGTTGACTAATGATGATAAGGTTGTTCTTAAGTCCTAGAAAATATAAAACAATATAAATTACTATTTTTTATGAAAATAAACATCACATATATTGATGATTTCACCCTGTGTGTTGTCTCCAAAAGTGACTCATCCTTCTTTCAAATTTTATAGATTATAAAAGTTAGAATCTTCTCCAGTCATATGTAAAGAATAAAAACATCCCATGTAACATTTATTTTGGATACTAATACTCATATCTATTACTTAAAAATAATAAAACTAAGTTCTTGGTTCCCAAAATTTCTTGGGTTTGGTTACAGTAGAAAAAATATTTTAGGAACCCACATCTACCCAACTATTTTATGGTTAACAACTACTTATTCTTCAAAAATAAAATCTTTATGAAAATTGAAAAAATTATCTTGGTTTAAAGAAGAATATTTTTCCCAATGTCCTCCCCTTTTCCATTTAGTGAAAAATTGTGACCTCTTAGGTATAAATTAATTTGCTCTAAAATTTAATTTATCAAAATCTAATTCTGTTATAAGTTCTAAAAGGTTTTAATTATTTATACATTTTTTCAAATTTTTTTTACCAGAAGTAAAATTATACAAGAATTAATTTATAATAATAACTTTATATTTAAGTTTAAAAATAAAATTCAAATATTCTAAAGTTTATTTATAATTATAATTAGAGTCTAATTCTGATTAAAGTTTAGAAACATCAAAATTTAGTTTTGAAACTTATTTGATAGCTTTAATAAAATTTTCCTTTGAACAATAATAACTATTTTTAAATATTTTATTTTAATTTTATATAATGTATTTATATATAACCATTTTATCAAAAGTAGGAATATCATCCTCATCATCTAATGCATTATATTTTTTACTGTCTAATAAAGTTGAATAATCACCATCAGAAGTAATAGTAAATTTATATTCTAGAGTTATTTTTTTCAAGGTTTCTTCCATTACATTATCCAGGAAACATTCTTCATACTTTGTAATGTTTTAATAAAGACCAATAATCTTCTTAATTTAAATTTAACTATATTTTTATGATCTATCAGAAGTAGTGTCACCCTCACTATCTCTCCAAATGTCTAAAGATTTCAAGCTCTTTTTACCTCTACTCTTAGAGAACTTAGTTGATTTTCAATCTTTCTTCTTAAATTTCAAATAGTCTGGTCTAATATAACCTTTTTCTTATATTTCTAAAAAAAATATGAATATTATTTATTATATTTTTACCCTTTTTCCTTTTTGATGATTATATTGAAATTTTTTATTTCCAAGAATCATATCCATTCTTCTAGAAAGTTGAGCTTGTTTATTCTCATCATTATCTGAACCGATTTGATCTGAATACTTACATTTAATCATTAAAACCTGAAATTTAGAAAGATTAAAATAATAATCAAAATCATTAGAATTAGAATTACAAAAATTAGTTACAAATAAGACTCCATTCTTCATTTTCTATTTTTTAGCATCCCTCTTAAATCTGATATCATATTGCATTAAAGTGCCAATAAATTCATATAGTATTAACTTAGTCATTTTTAGTATCATCAATAGTTTATCTATTCCATTCCCACTCCTTTATCATTATATCAATGAAGTTTTCAATAATTTGATCTCCCATTAATTAATTGTCACCCAAAGATTGTAAACTATTCACTATTGTAACGTCCCCATACTAAAAGATACATAACGGTGCCTAAGTCCGAGTCACCACATGACCTCAAGCACACCTCCCCATATGCCATAGGTTTCTGACTAATAGTGAGGGTCTAGATTTGTTACATGGGAAGACTGTACCCTCTTACCAAAGTAATCCACAACAGATAATAAGCATAAATAGTGGAAACAAGTACCATAACCAAATAAGCATGCATAAGTAACTTCTCCCAAAATTGGGTACAACAATAATCAAAGATAAACATGGCATGTCATTCTAAATAGTGATAAGGTGAATAAACCCAAAATAAGAATAGACCGTGGAATCCCCAAAATGGGCCCAACTCCAAGTCTGGATCCTTATCCATGTATGTCCTGTACCCAACTCAACTCCCTAGAATATGACCCTTGCCCTTGAACTGTCCTGCGAGAATAAAGTCTACTCAAGTACCCAAAGGCAGTCTAAACAGGGTGTGAGTACAACTGATTAGGCCACCACCAATGGTGTCTACAAAATATTTAGGAAAAATATAGTTCATGAAAATATGAAAGAAAATAAAAGTAAATAAAGATGATATAAGAGCCATTAATTGACAAGGTTCACTAGAATCATTCCTAGAATTGTTTCAAATTTAATTACTTATACCATATTCAATACTTAATTCAATTTCATAATATGTTCAATGAACTAGGAATAATCAACCAGCTCAAGCATAAGGGTAAAAAATCAAGTTCCCTAACTCACTAGGGATAATACATTTCATAATCAATAAATCTCACTTACCCTAGAGCCTCTGTATAAGTAGTTTCTTCAAATAAAACCATTGGGGGCATAAAGCACCAGTCTGACTCCCCAACTCGTGCATTCCTGGGTGGGGGTTAGGGCATCAGTCCAACCCTACCCATAGAAGGAGCCTCAATCCTTTATCCCACCACCAAGCCATGTTCACATGCTTATTCATCCATTCACCACACACAACCATATCACATCCAAACACAACCAATACATATAATAGTCACAATCCATGAAAATCAACATGGGAATTAACATTGTCCCATAACACATTAAAACATTTTCCATTAATTCCACTTAGCCCATTTAGCCCAATTCCCATTCCCAAGGCTAGATCACTAATAATATTCAATAATTCCCTTATATCAAACCATTTCACATATTCATTAATCCCTTTATGAGATAAAATTTAACATATTTCTCATTTCACATACCATTTCCAATTTATCATAGTCACTATTTCATATGCACTAACTCACTTAGGCATTTCTAAAAAAATTCATAAGCCATATACCTCTATCCCCAATTATCCAAATTATCTCATTTCCGTGCCATTCCAAAAACCCCAATTAATTCATTAACAACTTAAACACACAACCAATATTCTATTTTTACTTCCATTAAACATATCAACATACTCAATGAGGGCTCTACATTATCATACAATGACCTAGCACTTAGCTAATTTTTAGGCCTTGAAAATATTGGCACACCCCATTGGTGGCCTAAAATGGGCAAAATAATCCTCTATGTGTCCAATAGGGACCATGATGATTTCTATTCATCATTTAGACACGTATTATACCAAACATTACCAAGGGTTAAAAAGCACAAAAAGAAGTGAAAATGAAAAAGGCATACATGCACAAATCTACAACGAAACTATGGAATATAACTTATAGACCACCTTACTCAAATATATTTGATAACGCACTACAAAACATGGTATTAGAACCAGATTCAACCACCTATTAAAGATTCAAACTAGATCTCACCGAAAAAGGGGTTTTAGAGCATTAGATGGAGATAAGGGAAGGATGAAAACCCTAAACCAAAAAGAGATGCAAGAGATAGATTAAACTTACCCGAAGATTCAATACACAATTGATGATAATCCAAATAAATTATAGACGAAGGGAATAACCCTTGTAATCCCTTGATAGATCTTTTTTATCACGATTGTCTAGAAGGAGAGAATGAGAGGAAAAAATAAGGTGAGAGTTTAAAATCCCATAATGATTTTTTTTAATTTTTTCTAACTTTACAGGGGCACATGATTTACCTGCATAGTTTTCCAAATAATGTGCATGCCACTTTCTATGAGAATATGAGTTTCATGGTTACCTGGGTAAGCCACATGGTTTTCTTAAGCATGCAGTAACCATGTGCCTTGAATAGGTTGGCTCGATATTCCCCTTTTCTCATGTACCGAACCCTTGGGAAACCCCCAAGACCCTACATACTCCCTGAAATCACTTCGTTAACAAAAAAAGAGGTTGAAACCAAAATTTAAATAGGGACATACCTCCATGAAGTATGAGATCTTATAACTTCCCAACCATAGGATGACCCATCCTTGAGTTACTCTTCCCAATCTTTATTGAGATTACAAAGAAAAGAGATTGGGCCACTAGGCCCACATATCTACCTCTCTCTCCCAAGTCTCTTACTGAACCTTCCCATGCTACCACATGACTCAAACTATGGGCACATTCTTTCCTTGAAATACCTTCTCACCACGATCAACAATACAAACCGGATGATCCTCAAAGGATACATCAGCTTAAAGCTCAAAATATTCAAAATCAATCACATGAGATGGATCAGTGTGATACTTATGAAGTTTTGAAACATGAAAAACACAATTCATCCCACTATATCATTGTGGAAGATCCAATTAGTAATCCACCCATCTAATCCTCTCCACAATTTAAAACAGCCCCACATACCTGGGTGCTAACTTTCCCTATTTCTGAATTTGATGGTGAACTTGGAGACACCTGATTCATTCTCAAAGTTACCCATGATATGAAGGTAGAATGGTCCTTGTAGTCTAGGTTGGGTTGTCGAATCCACTGAGACCTAAGAAGATACCTAAGATGCACAACCTATGAGATGGATTTTCGGCTACGATGTGGCCAAATTGGTTTTGATTTTAGATGGTTTTAAATAACACTAAGAAACCTAATTGAATTAAATTTAATGAAAATGGGTGGATCTTAGGATTATTCTTGAGGTGGATTGAATGAATTTTACTTCTTTAGACAATCTTGGTTTTATTAATTCTTGATGAATCCATTCTTCAAAATAAAACTACCTTTATCATTTTCTGGTTTGATGATAAATAAAATCAATTAATAATCCCATACACACATAGAGAACCAAATTCATCATCTCTCCAAGGTATATGGTGATTTTAGTACTTGGATTTAGCTTCCTCAAACACAGTGAAGATGAAGAGTGGAAATAACTGAAGAATGAAAGTCTTAAATTAGTTAACCAATTAACAAAAATTCATTCATAAAATAACATTAAATCTAGCCTTTTCATCTTCCTAAGATTATCCCATTGAAGTTTTATCCATACATTGATGGTATACTCGTAATGGTAGGTGGAAGATGGCTTACAAGAATTGGATTGAAGAAATTAAAACTGCGGACATAACGAGCACTCCTCTGTATATGTAAATGAAATTCACACTTATGTGTAAAATAATTCACCACAACATAGATATATTATTTTACTTTGTGATTATAGAGTTTTAATGAAAGAAATGGGAAGAATAAAAGATAAAGATATTGATTAAGAACATAGGAATACAAAAAGAAACTTACATGGAAATTGAAAACATCACAAATAAACTTTGACATAATAACATCACATCAAAAACAAGATATGTATCTTCCCCCTCACCACCACTGCCTTAAATAAGAAATTGGGAAGCCTTAGTCTGAGCCTCAATCAATTTATGCCCAATTATTATATTAATTTAGGCCTTAGGGTGGTGGAAAGTAGTGGATAAAAATTTATTCTCTCCTTTGACCCAAAGTGGAATCCAACTTGCATCCACCAAACAGACGCGTCGACATGACCTTCTATATGGCCGAATTTGACTGGTCCATAACAGAAGAAAATGGATTTATGGCTTTATCCTAACCACATGTAAAATATGGGCCCATTTGTAGATGTTAATCAGGATTTATGGCCGATTTAGTGGGATAACATTCTGGGCCGCAGATTCTGGCCCAGATTTTGATATTCTATTTGGGCCGCCTTAATTGCTATCATGGAGGCCAAATTAGCACTGGATCATGCATAATTATCTGTTCCTCTATATGTATTCTATCATCCCACTAAATTTGGGCTTCATTGGTCCTGTATTGTGGGACTCACATTCTCATCAGTGAGCTAGTGTCCAATCTGCCTTCTCTAGAATTGCTTCCATTCATCTCCAAATATCCCCATAATCCTTTATGAATCCTCCATTGATCCCTGAAGGAAAAATTTTCATATTAAAGTTTAGATACATTTCAAAAAATATAAAATTAAAATAATTAAAATTAAATTCTTTAAATTCATATGAATTATTAGGCCTAAATTGGTGTACATTAGGCATGAAGTGCACAAATGATGAGAATGGATGTTCAAAATTAAAATCCACTAACTCATGACCATAAGATAAAAAATGAACATTTAATACAATTAAAATGTAATTAACATATGTGTTTTATTGGCTAATCACACCCCCAAATTGAGATTCTCTATTCACAAGCAAAATGCATCTCAACAATATTAAATTCAAATTCCCTTTTCCAAAAACATTTTAATACACAATGATCACAAAAAATCCTTATACCAAACAATAATGAAACCCATCAAAATGTTTTAATACAAGATAGTTTCATAAGAAGATCCCAATCCCAATCCCATTCCTTTGTTCAAATCCATTTACATATTTCATCCAATATCAATTAAGTATGAGGATGTGTTGTGTATCACAATAGACATGGGGGTTTATCTTTATTCAAGGGGGAAATGAAAAAATCAATAGGTGGAATCAAATTTCAATATTAAGATGAGTATTAATTTTTTTTTGCAATATTTCCATGGTAATTGAAATTGCACTCAAAAGAGTCAACCCATGTAGAGAGACTTTGCCGATGACTCCCAGGCTAAAAAACCGTAGGGCACCAAGTGAAGCCCACATACTCAGGCATCATCCTGAGTTAACTCAGACAAAAACAAAGTCAAATTACCACAAATAGAGATAAAATTACTAACTCTAGGCCAGACTACTATGGAGTCACTATCCCCAAGTTCCTAAATCCACGCATTAGTTCATTTCATTGCTCTACGTGAAAATTTATTGTTTTTTTGATTTTTCTGGATTTTTTTGAATACTCATATTAAAACTAAAATGATTAAAAAACCTATGATATTTATTTTGGGGACCCCATGAACTCAAACTAATACCCCACTATCCAAAGGACATGCATTTTGGTCTTTTTTTATTTGGATGAAAATATAAACGATGAAATATCACATTGGACAACCACACTTTCCAAAATATATGCTCATGAAATTAAACATGGATCAAAATTAGAATCGGGGAATGCTAAATTATTTGATATTTAGTTTCAAAGTTTTCAA
The DNA here is from genome assembly GCA_963277665.1 of Viscum album. Taxonomy (NCBI): domain Eukaryota; kingdom Viridiplantae; phylum Streptophyta; class Magnoliopsida; order Santalales; family Viscaceae; genus Viscum; species Viscum album. Next base: position 1,611,820,978 of record OY728148.1, read on the forward strand.
TGTGTATTATCATATTCAAAGTTAAAGAAATTTTTCTTCCATTTACACACATTTTTTTTCAAATCATTTTTTTCCACACAAAAGCAAAAAAAATTATTTCATCTCCCCCCAAGGTAAAATAACACTATCCCCAGTGTTTGAAGAAAAGAAAATTTAGGAGTAGAGGCAGATAAGGGAAGTTAAAAAAGGAAATTTAAATATGAGGATCATGGAATGAAGTGACTTGGTGGTTGAAGTTGAAGTTATTGCTACTCTAATTTAGTCCTTTGATATCCATGTCACTTGCAGAGTTCCCTAGTGGAAAAAGGAAAAAAACAAGCAAACAAACAAAACAATATATATATATATATATAAGTAAAATATAACTATATATTTAAAAATTATAGAATAAGGAAGTACAATAAGCCGTAGGTCAGTGGTAAGTGCGCGCCCCTGTCTCCCTTCGGTCCCAGGTTTGATTCCTTATGGTTTCGCCTATTGTGATGGTGTTTGACCCACGACCTATGACGTGTCCCTTTTTTTTACTATTATATTTTTATTTATTTATTTTTTTGTATTTTTATTTTAACCTACAAAAACATAAAAATAAAATAAAATAAACTGATGATACATTGTCTTCTTTTTAAATATCTGGGTAAGGTATTACTCAAGGATCACACCACATGACATGGATGAATATGGTGATCCCCTTTCGTACCCATCCATACTCATAATAAAAGAACAGGTCAACACTCTATTTTTTTTAAATATCAAAATGATTCATTAATCTTATTTTTTTCATAAAAATATGACTCCCAAAGATAAAAACCATGGGTTTCCTCCCATACAACGCTTTGTTTTAATGTCGCTAGCTTGACTTAGACCATTAATTATTTAAGTATTTTCCTCATCTAAGGTTGGTTCAACCAAGTTTTCATCAAATTCATTTTTTTGGAATGTTTGAATTATGTTTTTGACTCTATGACCATTAACTTTAAAGGTTTGACCCATGGTGGGATCTTGAATTTCTACAGCCCCATGGGGGTACACCTTATGCACTATGTATGGACCTGACCATCTAGACATCAACTTTCCCGGGTGTAAATGAAGTTTAGAACTATAAAAAAGAATAGGTTTACCCGTTACAATGTGTTTGGTTTTAAGATTTCTAGATTGGTAGGCTTGTACTTTAGCTTTATTGATCCTTGAATTTTCATAAGCCTTCATCCTAAGTTCCTCAAGTTCATTGAGATCTAATTTCATTTTAGTTTCAGCCAATTAGAGGTCATAATTCATTTTCTTAATTGCCCAAAAGGAATTATGTTCAATCTCTACTAGAAAATGGAATTATTTACCATAAACCAACCTATATGGGGACATTAATAAAATAAATTTATATGCAGTTCGATAGGCCCAAAGATCATCTAAGAGTTTGTTTGACCAATATTTCCTGGATGGATTAACAATTTTCTCAAGAATTTTTTTAATTTATTGATTGGCTAACTCAGCTTAAACATTGGTCTGTGGGTGGTAAGAAGTGGAAAATTTGTGAGAAATTCCATATTTTTCCATGGGTGATGAGAATGAATGATTTCAAAAATGAGTTCCACGATCACTAATGATAGCCCTCAAGATTCCAAATATAGAGAATATGTTTTCCATGAGAAATCTAATCACATTTTGATGATCATTGGATTTTGTTGGAATGGACTCAACCCATTTGGAGACATAATCGATAACTAAAAGAATGTAAAGATATCCCATAGAGTTTGGGAAGGGACCCATTAAATCAATTCCCCAATAGTCAAATATTTCAACCACTAAGATGGGATTGAGTGACATTTGATTCCTTTTTGTGATAGACCCTACTTGTTGACACCTAGGAAAATTTTGAAAAAATGTATAGGAGTCCCTTGAGAGGGTGGGACAGAAGAGACCACACTGAAGAACCTTAGCAGAAGTTTTCTTATAGGAAAAGTGACCTCCACATGCCTCGCTATGACATAATTTAAGGATGAAATTTTGTTCAGATTCTAGGACACAACTCCTAATGACTTGTTCAGGGTAGAACTTATAGAGGTATGGATCATCAAACACATAGTTCCTAAGATTATAAAGGAATTTCCTTCGACCTTGAGTCCCTAAGAATTTTGGAATGACTCATGTAACTAAGAAGTTGTCTATGTCGGCATACAAAGGGCAGTCACTCATAGAGTAGATTTTCATCAGGGAATGAATCAAACATAGAAAGGTGATTTGAGTTGTCATTGAAATACATACTAGAGAGGTGATTAGCTACAAAATTTTCAACACCCTTTTTTTACTTGATTTTGAGATCAAATTCTTGTAAGAGAAGGACCCACCTAATCAGTCTAGCCTTAGCATCTTGTTTCTGGAAGAGGTATTTTAGTGCAGAATGGTTAGTGATCACCATGATGGGGGATCCTAAGAGGTAGGACCTAAAATTTTATAAGGGAAACACAATAGAAAGTAACTCCTTCTCAATGGTGGTGTAGTTGATTTTTCCATCATTTAAAGATTTGATTGCATAAGCTATGACACATGGATTATTCTCACACTATTTTCCTAAGACTGCTCCTATAATGAAGTCACTCACATCACACATGAGCTCAAAAGGAAGTTTACAATTTGGAGACTACATGATAGGTGAAAAGATAAAAGCTGACTTGAGTGTAGATAATGATTCCTCACAGCTTTATATCCATAAAAATAGAGCATCTTTCACCAATAGAGCACAAAGTGGTCGATAAATAGAGCTAAAATTCCTAATGAACATTATATATAAACCAGCATGTCCTTATTTAGACCTCACTTCCTTAAAATTTTTGGTTGATGGAAGGTGATGAATGATGTCAACCTTGGCTGTATCAACTTCAATCCCCCTACCTGAGACTAGATGGACGAGAACTAGTCCCTCTTTACCCATGAAATGGAATTTTTCCCATTTTAGGACCAGATTCTTTTCTTCACATATTGACAAGACTCTCTCCACATTCCTCATACATCCCTCAAATGTATCCCCAAACATAGAGAATTCATCCATGAAGACCTCTAGAAAATCCCCTACCATGTCTGAGAAGATTCCCATCATGCACCGCTGGAAGGTTCCAGGGGCATTGCATAACCCGAAGGGCATGCGTTTGAAGGCAAAGGTGCTGAATGGACAGGTGAAAGTAGTCTTACCTAGATCCTCTAGGGATAACTCAATCTGATTGTACCCAGAGTACCCATCTAAGAAACCGTAGAAGGCATGACCTGCCACTCTCTCAAGGACTTGGTCAATGAATGGTAAGGGAAAATGGTCCTTCTTGGTAAATTAGTTCAGCTTCCTATAGTCAATGCAGACTCTCCAGCCACTACTCACCCTAGTTGGAAGAATCTCTCCATACTCATTTGTTATCACTGTGATTCTAGCCTTCTTGAGAACCACTTGGATTGGACCCACCCACTCACTCTCATCTATGGGATAAATGATACCAGATTTTAACTATTTCAGAAGTTCCTTCCTTACTACCTCCATGATATTAGAATTGATTCCCTGTTGAGGTTGACGATATGGATTTGAATCAGATTTTAGAATAATCCTATGAGTCTCGATTAGTGGGATAATCCCAGGAATATCAGACAGGGTCCAACCAATGGATTTCTTTTGTTTCATAAGGACATATAGAAGCATCCTCTCATTATTGGATTCAAGAGAAGAAGAAATGACAATAGGATGTGTTTGATTGTCCCTTAGTAAGGCATAATTGAGTGCAGTGGGAATTTCATTTAATATAAGAATAGGTTAGTTTAGAATTTCAGCAGAATATTGGGACATTGAATCAAGATCGATTTTGTTTCCTAGAATTTTAGATAGAATTGAATCCCCATGTGCAGAAGTTTTAGCTACAAGATTAGTTTAATCAGATTTAGGGAAGGAAGTTTGATATGTATCCATGAAAGTGGTTTCCTGAAAGGTTTCACTGATTGTTGGACCTAAGACTTCATCATAAGAGTAATTTGAAAATGATTCAATCCAAGGAGATAAAATTCCTTCATGTGAACAAAGGAAATCAATCTCATCCTAACTTAAACATCCATCAAATATTCCTTGATGTTCTATGGATTCATTATCAATACTTCCTATCATGTTTACTTCATGAATGTCCTCATCATCCTCTATTTGTGAGCTTGAATTATAGATGTTCCAGTCTAGACTCATGTTTCCAAAGGTGATGGTCATGTTCCCATTTCATACTTGGATAACAGAGTTGATTGTTGCAAGGAAAGGATGACCAAGGATGATTGGGGTTTGTTCCTTATTTCCTAAGTTTGTATGGTTGTCAAGGACAATGAAGTCAGCAAGGTATATGAAGTTTTCAACTTTTACCAGAACGTTCTTTAAAATCCCCTTTGGAACCCTAATGCTACGATCAACAAGTTAAAGTGTGACAGATGTGGGTTAGAGCTCTTCTAGGCCTAACTGGAAGTACACAAAATAATGGATGAGATTGAAACTAGCACCTAGGTCACACAAGGCCTTGAAAACTTTGCTCTCTCCTAGTTCAACATTGATGTAAGGGAAACCCGGGTCTTTCGACTTAGGAGGAATGGTCCCTTGAATGGTGGTATTCACATTTACAGCCAAAAGGACTTGGATTTTATGTGAAAATTTTCCTTTAAAAGTGCAAAATTCTTTAAGTTACTTTGAGTAGGAAGGTATGGTTTGGACTGTATCAAGAAGGGGAATATTTGACTTGACTTGTGAGAAGATTTCTCTTAATGTTTCACCCAATTCAGGCTTGGTTTTCCCCCTCATGCGTTGAGGAAATGGTGCAGGTTGTGGGGTTGTTTGTTGAAGAGTTGTTTATTTGACAATGTTATCATGTTTTTCAGTTTGATCATTTGGTTCATTTGAATTTTCATCCAAGTTTGAATCTTCATATGGGTTCTGAATTAGTTGTTCAGGTTTCTAAATTGATTTCCCACTTCTTAAAAAAGACACAACCTTTAGTTGTTCACGAGTTGTTTGAGTGAAACTTGACTCTCCCCTTAAATTTGAGGATGGTACTGCCTAAGTAGGCATGGGTTCCTTTCCAGTTTTTATGTTTTGAAGTTCTTATTTATGGGAAGAGAATTCAGAGTTCATTTTGCCTATTTGTTTTCCAGTTGTTCTAGTAGGTTTTATGGAACAATTTGGGTTGGTGCTTGAGAAGATTGGTTTATCCGAGTGGGATATTTTAGAGGCGGGATGGTTTGTTGAAAATGGACCGGTGGATGTTGTTATTGAATAGGTTGGGGTTTGAACTATTTATGGGTTTGGTAGTTCTAAATGGGGGTAAGGATTCTGTCCCTGTGGTTGGATAGGTTGTTGGTTATCTTTCCAGTGGAATCCTAGGTGGTCATTATACCTTGGGTTGAAGGTGTTTTGGTATTGAGGATTTTGAAAGTTTAAAGCATTTACTTCTTCTGGGGGTCCTCCTAAAAGAACATCCTTGATGGATGGAATGTTTGGGAAATTTTCTGTCTTATGGTTATGTTTGTCACAAATTGTGCATACAGGGTCTAAAGTTTGGATTTCATGTACTTTCCTAAGGTCCATCTCCTCAACCTTCCTAGAGAGTGCTACGAGTTTAGCCCTAAGGCTTTCCTCTTCTCTAAGTGTATGAATTATAGTAGTTATTTGTGGCTTTTAATAATAAGGTGAATTTCCTCATGTTTGGTTTTGCTCAGCAAGTATTTCCAGATACTCGTAAGCATCATTTGGGGCTTTGTTTTTAAATGTTCCATTACACATCATGTCAATGAATTGTTTGTTCCCCAGACCCAACCGTTCATAGAAAATTTGAACTTTTTTAGGTGTAAAAAACCATGATGTGGATCCATTTTTAGGGTGTCTTTGATCCTCTCCCATGTTTCGTAGAATGACTCTCCCTCTTTTTCAAAATATTCTTGGATTCTCTTTTTAAGGGCAATTTTTTTGTGGTGGGGAAAGTAATTTTTTGTAGAATTCTCTTTGTAATTGGTCCTAAGAGTTTATGGATGATGGTATCAAATTGTTTATCCATTTTTAGCTCAATATTTTAAATAAAAAAGAAATATCCTCATCTTATCTGATTCTAGTTGATGTGGAGGACACATGGTTTCAACAATGTCATTGAACTCCTTAACATGAAGGTATGACATCTCGGACTCCATTCCATGGATTGTGGGAAGGTGGCTTAGGACATGGGGTTTAAAGATGTAGTTGGAATCTCCTTGGGAGTTGTGTCTAATGAATGAGGGGGCATTGTTATAGGTATGTTTGAGGTAGTCATTCATGGTTTGATCAACTCCATTCCCCAAGTTTGGGGCTGCCACATTTGGGTTTCCATTTTGGTTCCCACCCGGGTTTATGAGTTGGTTTCTTTGAAGAAATTCCATTGAAATGGGCTCAATTTTTGGAACTAGAGTATTATAAAGATTAGGATCTAATGGAAAGAGTTCCCTTGGTGTAATTGACTCACCAACCCTAATAATTTCCACCCTAACTAGTCTGTTTGAATTATCACGGGTGTAGGCAGACATGCACTAAAAGAAAAAAACGAGAAAGGGACAAGATAAGAGATCTTGGGTGAGAATAGAATAATGAGGATGAGGAAAGAAGGTTTTGGTATAAGGTACTTGTTCCCCAGTAACAGCACCAAAATTTGGTTCATGCTCAAATTTACCCAAGAGATGAAGGTAGAACGATCCTTGTAGTCTAGCTTGGGTTGTCAAATCCACTAAGACATAAGAAGATACCTAAGATGCACAACCTATGAGATTGATTTTTGGCTATGAAGTGGCCAACTTGGTTTTTATTTTAGATGTTTTTAAAGAACACTAATAAAACTAAATGAATTAAATTTAATGAAAATGGGTTGATATTAGGATTATGCTCGGGGTGGATTAAATGAATTTTACCTCTTTAGACAATTTTGGTTTTATTAATTCTTGATGAATCCATTCTTCAAAATAAAACTACCTTCACAATTTTCTAATTTTATGTGAAATAAACTCAATTAATAATCTGATACACACTTAGATAACCAAATTCATGATCTCTCTAAATTATATGGTGATTTTAGTACTTGGATTTAGCTTCCTCAAACACAGTGAAGATGAAGAGTGGAAATAACTGAAGAATGGAAGTCTTAAATTATTTAAACAATTAACAAAAATTCGTTCATAAAATAACATTCAATCCATCCTTTTAATCTTCCTAATATCATCCCATTAAGGTTTTATCCCTCCATTGATGGTATACTTTCAATGGTAGGCAGAAGATGGATTACAAGAATTGGATTGAAGAAATTAAAACCACAGAAATAACAATCACTCCTCTGTGTATATGAATGAAATTCACACCTATGTGTGAAATAATTCACCACAACATAGAGATATCATTATACTTTGTGATTATAGAGTTTTAATTAAATAAATGGGAATAATAGAAGAGAAATATATTAATTAAGAACATAGAAATACAAAAATAAAATTACATGGCAATTGAGAACATCACAAATGAACTTTGGCATAATAACATTACATAAAAAACAAGATATGTCTCTTCCCCTCACCACAATTGCCTTAAATAGGAAATTTTAAAGTCTTAGTCTGATCCTCAATCAATTTATTCCCAATTATTAAATTAATTTAGGCCTTAGGGTGGTGGAAAGTAGTGGATAAAAATTGATTCTCTCATTTGACCCAAAGTGGAATCCAACTTGCATCAACCAAACAGACGTGTCAAAATGACCTTCTAGATGGCCGAATTATGGTGGGACATATACAAAGAAAATGGATCTCTAGATGTATCCTAACCTCCTGTAAACTTTGGACCCATTTGGAGTTGTGAATCGGGAGTTATGGCCGATTTAGTGGGATAATATTATAGGCCGCAGATTCTGGCCCAGATTTTGATATTCTATTTGGTCCTACTTAATTTCCATTATGGATGCAGAATTAGTACTTTATCCTGAATAATTATTTGTTCCTATATATTTATTCTAGAATCCCATGAAATTTGGTCTTCATTGGGCCTATATGGTGGGCCCCACATTCTCATCAGTGGGATGGTTTCCAATCCGCCTTCTTTAGAATTGCTTCCATTCATCCCCAAATATCCCCATAATCCTTTATAAATCCTCCACTGATCTCTGAATGAAAAATGTTCATATTACAGTTTAGACACATTTAACAAAATATAAAATTACAATATGGACAATTAAATTCTTTAAAATAATATGAATCATTGGGCCTAAATTGGTGTACATTAGGCATGAAGTGCACAAATGATGAGAATGGATGTTCAAAATTAAAGTCCACTAACTCATTCCCATAAGATCAAAAATGAACAATTAATTCAATTAAAATGTAATTAACATATGAGTTTTTATTGGTTAATCACATCCCCCAATATGAGATCTTCTAGTCCCGAGAAAAATTTATCTCAACAATATGAAATTCGAACTCCCTTTTCCAAAAATAATTTAATACACAATGATCACCAAAAAAACTGATACCAAACAATCATGAAACCCATAAAAATATTTTAATACAAGATAGTTTCATAAGAATATCCCAATCCCAATCCCATTACTTTGTTCAAATTCATTTCCATATTTCATCCTATATCAATTAAGTATGAGGATGTGTTGTGTATCACAATAGACATGGGGGTTCATCTTTATTCAAGGGGGAAATGACAGAAGCGCTAGGTGAAATCACATTTCAATATTAATATGTGTATTAAATTTTTTTGAAATATTTCCATGGTAATTTAAATTGCACTCAAAAGAGTCAACCCGTGTAGAGAGACTTTTCCGATGACTCCCAGGCTCAAAGACCTTAGAGCACCAAGTGAACCCCACATACTCGGGCATCATCTCGAGTTAACTCAGTAAAAAGCAAAGTCAAATTACCACAAATAGAGATAAAATTACTAACTATGGGCTAGAAAACTATGGATTCATGATCCCCAAGTTCCGAAATCCACACATTAGGTCATTTCATTTCTCTATGCGCAAATTTATTCTTTTTTGGACTTTTTTGGTTTTTTTGAATACTCATATTAAAACTAAAATGATTACCAAACCTATGATATTTATTTGGGGGACCCCATGAACTCAAACTAATACCCCACTATCCAAAGGAAGTGCATTGTGGTCTTTTTTTATTTGGATGAAAATATAAACGATGAAATATCACATTGGACAACCACACTTTCCAAAATCCATGCTCATGAAATTATACATGGATTAAAATCAGAATCAAGGAATGCTAAATTATTTGATATTCAGTTTAAAAGTTTTTAATTCATATTATCATATTCAATGTTAAAGTAAGTTTTACTTCCATTTACACACATTTTTTTTAAAATCATTTTTTTCCACACAAAACAAAAAAAACTTTTTATTTCATCTCCCCCAACTTAAAATAACACTGTCCCCAGTGTTTGAAGAAAATAAAATTTAGAAGGAGTAGAGGAAGATAAGAAAAGTTCAAAAATGAAATTTAAATATGAGGATCATGGAATGAAGTCACCTGGTAGTTGAAGTTGAAGTTCTTGTTGCTCCAATTTAGTCCCTTAATATCCATGTCACTTGCAGAGTTCCCTAGTGGAAAAAAGGAAACAAAAAAAAAACAAAAAAAAAACAAAAAAAAAATAGTATATATATATTTATAAAAAAATTAAAATATAAGTATATATATAAAAATTATAGAATAAGGAATCACAATAAGTCGTAGGTTAGTGGTAAGTGCGCACCTCTGTCTCCCTTCAGTCCCAGGTTCGATTACTCTCAGCTTCGCCGAATGTGATAGGGTCTGACCCATGACCAACAACGTGTCCCTTATTATTATTATTATTATATTTTTATTTATTTATTTATTTTATTTTTATTTTAACCTACAAACACATAAAAATAAAATAAAATAAACTGATGATTAATTGTCTTCTTTTTAAATTTATGGGGAAGATATTACTCAAGGATCACACCACGTGACATGGATGAATATGGCGCTCCCTTTTCATACCCATCCATACTCATAATAGAAGAACATGTCAACATGTTATTTTTTTTAAATATCAAAATGATTCATTAATGCTATTTTTTTTAAAAAAAGATGATTTGCAAAGATGAAAACCACGGGTTGCCTCCCGTGCAACGCTTTGCTTTAATGTCACTATATTGACTTAGACCATTAATTTTTTAAGCATTTTCCTCATCTAAGGTTGGTTCACACAAGTTTTCATCAACTTATTTTTTTTGGAATGGTTCAATGAATGGTTTGAATCTATGAATATTAACTTTAAATTTTTTACCATTGGTGGGATCTTGAATTTCTACAGCCCCACAAGGGTACACCTTATGAACTATGTATGGACCTGACCATATAGACCTCAACTTTCCCAGGTGTAAATGATGTTTAGAACTATACAAAATAATAGGTTTACCTGGTACAATGTGTTTGGTTTTAAGATTTCAATATTGGTAGGATTGTACTTTATCTTTATTGATCCTTGAATTTTCATAAGCGTCCATCCAAAGTTCCTCAAGTTAATTGAGATCTAATTTAACTTTAATTCATTTTCTTAATTTCCCAAAAGGCCTTATGTTCAATCTCCACAGGCAAATGGAATGATTTTCAATAAACCAACCTATATGGGGACATTCCTAAAATGGTTTTATATGCGGTTCAATAGGCCCAAAGAGAATCTAAGAGTTTGTTTGATCAATATTTTCTGGATGGATTAACAGTTTTCTCAAGAATTTGTTTAATTTCTCGATTGGCTAACTCAGCTTGACCATTGGTTTGTGGGTGGTAAGTAGTGGACACTTTGTGAGAAATTCCATATTTTTCCATGAGTGATGAGAATGGACGATTGTAAAAATTAGTTCCACGATCACTAATGATAGCTCTAGGAATTTCAAATCTTGAGAAGATGTTTTCCTTGAGAAATCTAATCACAGTTTCATTATCATTGGATTTTTAGGAATGGTCTCAACCCATTTGGAGAAATAATCGACGACTAAAAGAATGTAAAGATATCCCCTATAGTTTGGGAAGGGACCCATGAAATCAATTCCCCAACAGTCAAAGATTTCAACCACTAAGATGGGAGTGAGTGGCATTTGATTCCTTTTTGTGATGGACCCTACTTCTTGACACCTAGGATAACTTTGAAAAAATTTGTAGGAGTCCCTTGAGAGGTTGGTTCAGAAGGGATCACACTTAAGAAACTTAGAAGAAGTTTTCTTAGAGGAAAAGTGACCTCCACATGCCTCACTATGATAGAATTTAAGGATGGAATCTTATTCAGATTCTGTGACACACCTCCTAATGACTTGGTCAGGGAAGAACTTATAGAGGTATGGATCATCAAACACATAGTTCCTAACATTAGAAATAAATTTCCTTCAAGCTTGAGTCCCTAAGAATTTTGGAATGACTCCTGTAACTAAGAAGTTGGATATGTCGGCATACCAAGGGCAGTCACTCACATAGTATAGATGTTCATTAGGCAATGAATCAAACAAAGAAAGGTGATTTGAGTTGTCTTTTAATTCCATCCTAGAGAGCTGATCAACTACAACATTTTCTACACCCTTTTTTTCCTTGATTGTGAGGTAAAATTCTTGTAATAGAAGGACCCACCTAATCAATCTATCATTAGAATCTTGTTTTTGGAAGAGGTATTTTAGTGCAGAATGGTCAGTGAACATTGTGATGGGGGATCCTAAGAGGTAGAACCTAAAATTTTCTAAGGAAAACACAAAATCAAGTAACTCATTCTTAGTGGTGGTGTAGTTTATTTGTGCATCATTTAAATATTTTCTTGCATAATCTATGACACATGGTTTTTTCTCACACCATTGTCCTAAGACTGCCCGTACAACGAAGTCACTCGAATCACACATGAGCTCAAAAGGAAGTTTTCAATTTGGAGACTACATGATAGGTGGAAAGATAAGAGATGACTTGAGTGTAGAGAATGATTCCTCATAACTTTCTGTCCATAATAGAGGAGCATATTTCACTAACAGAGAAAAAACTAGTTGAGAAATAGAGCTAAAATTCCTAATGAACCTTCTATAGAAACCAACTTGTCCTAAGAAGGACCTCACTTCCTTAACAGTTTTGGGTGATGGACGGTGAAAAATGATGTCAACCTTGGATTTATCAACTTCAATCCCCTACCTGAGACCAGATGGACTAGAACTAGTCCCTCTTTAACCATGAAATGACATTTTTCCTAGTTTAGGACCAGATTCTTTTCTTCACATCTTGACAAGAATCTCTCCACATTCCTCGTACATCCCTCAAATGTATCCCCAAACACATAGAAGTCATCCATAAATACCTCTAGAAAATCACCTACCATGTCTGAGAAGATTCCCATCATGCACCGCTGGAAGGTTCTAGGGGCATTGCATAACCCGAAGGGCATGCGTTTAAAGGAAAAAGTGATGAATGGACAGGTGAAAGTAGTCTTCCCTTGATCCTCTAGGGATACCTCAATCTGATTGTAGCCTGAGTACCCATCTAAGAAACAATATAAGGCATGACCTGCCACTCTCTCAAGGACTTGGTCAATGAATGGTAAGTGGAAATGGTCCTTCTTGGTAAATGTGTTTAGCTTCCTATAGTTGATGCAAACTGTCCAGCCACTACTCACCCTAGTTGGAAGAATCTATTCATAATTATTGGTTATCACTATGATTATTGCCTTCTTGGGAACTAGTTGGATTCGGCTCACCCACTCACTCTTAGTTATGAGATAGATTATACCAGCTTTTAAAAATTTCAGAATTTCCTTCCTTACTACCACCATGAGATTAGGATTGAGTCTCCATTGAGGTTGACGACATGGTTTTGAATCAGATTCTAGAATAATCCTATGAGTCCAGATTAGTGGTCTAATCCCAGGAATATCAGACAGGGTCCCACCAATGGATTTCTTATGTTGCCTAAGGACATCTAGAAGCATCCTCTCATGATTGTATTCAAGAAAAGAAGAAATGAAAATAGTATGTGTTTGATTGTCCCCTAGGAAGGCATACTTGAGTGCAACGTGAAGTTCCTTAAATTTAAGATTAGGTTGGTTCATAATTTCAGCAGAAGATTGGGACACTGGATCAAGATCAATTTTCTTTCCTAAAATTTTAGATAGAATCAAATCCCTATTTGTAGAAGTTTCATCTACAAGATTGGTTTGATCATATTTAGGGAAGAAAGTTTGATTGGTCTCCATGAAAGTGGTTTCCGAATGGGTTTCATTGATTTTTTGACCAAAGACTTAATCATAAGATTAATTTTAAAATGATTCAAGCCAAGGAGATAAACTTCCTTCATGTGAACAAAGTAAATCGATCTAATATTAACTTAAACATCCATCAAATATTCCTTGATGTTCTATAGATTCATTATCAATGCTTCCTATCATGTTTACTTCATGAATGTCCTCATCATCCCCTATTTGTGAGCTTTCATTATAGATGTTCAAGTCTGGACTCATGTTTCCAAAGGTGATGGTCATGTTCCCATTTCAGAATTGGATAACATAGTTGATTGTTTTATGGAAAGGACGAACAAGGATGATTGGGGTTTGTTACTTATTTATTAAGTTTTGATGATTGTCAAGGATAATGAAGTCAGTAGGGTAGATGAAGTTTTCAACCTTTACCAGAACATCCTTTAAAATCCCCTTTGGAAACCTAATGCTACGATTAGAAAGTTAAAGTGTGACAGATGTGGGTTAGAGCTCTTCTAGGCCTAACTGGCAGTACACAACACATGGGATGAGATTGACCCTAGCACCTAGGTCACACAAGGCCTTGACAACTTTTCTCTCTACTAGTTCAACATTGATGTAAGGGAAACCTGGGTCTTTCAACTTATGAGGAATGATCCCTTGAATGGTGGTACTCACATTTTTAGCCAAAATGACTTGGTTTTTATGTGAAAATTTTCTTTTAAAAGTGAACAAGTCCTTAAGGTAATTTGAGTAGGCAGGTATGGTTTGGATTGAATTGATAAGGGGAATGTTCAACTTGACTTGTGATAAGATTTCTCTTAATGTTTCACTTAATTCAAGATTGGTTTTCCCCCTCATGCATTGAGGAAATGGTGCAGGTTTCAGGGTAGTTTGTTGAAGAGTTGTTTCTTTGACAATGTTACCATGTTTTTCAGTTTGATCATTTGGTTTATTTGAATTTTCATCCAAGTTTTAATCTTCAGATGGGTTCTGAATTAGATGTTCAGGTTTCTTAATTGATTTATCACTTCTTAATATAGTCACGTCTTTTAGTTTTTCATGAGTTGTTTGAGTGCAACTTTACTCTCCCCTTAAATTTGAGGACGGTACTGCTTGAGTAGGCATGGGTGCCTTTCTAGTTTTTATGGTTTGATGTCCTTGTTTAAGGGAAGATAATTCGGAGTTCATTTTGACTATTTGTTTGCACATTTGTTCTAGTAGGCTTTGTGGAATAGTTTGGGATGGTTCTTGAGAAGATTGGTTTATACCAGGGGGATATTTTGGAGGTGGTATGGTTTGTTGAAAATGGACCGGTGGCTATTGGTATTGGATAGGTTGAGTTTGGAACTAGTTATGGGTTTGATAGTTCTGATGGGGGTAAGGATTTTGTCCCTGTGGTGGGCTAGGTTGTTGGTTATCTTTCCAGCAGAAGCCTGGGTGGTCATTATACCTTGGGTTGAAGGTGTTTTTCAATTGAGGATTTTGAAATTTCAAGGCATTTACTTCTGTTGGGGGTCCTCCTAAAACAACAACCTTGATGGATGGAATTATGGGACAGTTGTCTTTCTTATGTTCATATTTTTCACAAATTGTGAAAAGAGGGTCTACAATTTGGATTTCATGGAATTTCCTAAGGTCTATCTCCTCAACCATCCTAGGGAGTGCTGTGAGTTTACCCCTAAGGCTTTCCTCTTCTCTAAGTGTTTGAATTCCAGTAGTTATTTGTGGATTTTTAGAATAATATGAAGTTACCCATATTTGGTTTTGTTCAGCCAGGCTTTCTGGATACTCATAAGCATCATTTGGGGCTTTGTTTTTAAATGTTCCATTACACATCATGTCAATGAATTGTTTGTTCCCCTATCCCAACCCTTCATAGAAAATTCGAACTTGTTCAGGTATAGAAAAACCATGACGTGGAACCATGTTTAGGGTGTATTTTAACCTCTCTAATGTTTCGTAGAATGACTATCTCTCTTTTTCAAAAATGTTTTGGATGCTATTTTTAAGTGAAATTGTTTTGTGGTGGGGAAATTATTTTTTGTAGAATTCTCTTTGTAATTGGTACCAAGAGTTTATCAATGATGGTCTCAAATTCTTTATCCAATTTTTATCTTGATCCTTTAAAGAAAAAGGAAATAGCCTCATATTAGTTGATTCTAGTTGATGTGGGGGACACATGGTTTCAACAATGTCATTGAACTCCTTAACATGAAGGTAGGGCATCTCAGACTCCATCCCATGGAATGTGGAAAGGTGGTTAAGGACATGGGGTTTAAAGATGTAGTTGGAATCTCCTAGGGAGTTGTGTCTAATGCATGAGAGGGCATTGGTTCAGGTAGGTGTAAGGTAGTCATTCATGGTTTGATCAACTACATTCCCCAAGTTTGGGGCTGCCTCATTTAGGTTTACATTTTGGTTCCCATCAGGGTTTATGAGTTGGTTTCTTTGAAGACCTTCCATTGAAATGGGATAATTTTTTGACTCTGGAGTATTAGGAAGATTAAGATATAATGTAAATATTTACCTCGGTGTACTTTACTCCCCAACCCCAAGACTTTCCACCCTAACTAGTCTGTTTGAATTATCATGGGTGTAGGCGGACATGCGCCAAAAGAAAAAAAATGAGAAAGGGACAAGGTAAGAGATCTTGGGTGATAATAGAAGAATTGGGATGAGGAAAGAATGTTTTGGTCTAAGTTAATTACTTGGTCCCCAAAAATGGTTCCAAAATTTGATTCACACTCAAATTTACTCAAGAGATGAAGGTAGAACGATCCTTGTAGTCTAGCTTGGGTTGTCGAATCCAATGAGACCTAAGAAGATACCTAAGATACACAACCTATGAGATGGATTTTTGGATATGAAGTGGCCAACTTGGTTTTGATTTTATATGGTTTTAAAGAACACTAAAAATACAAATTAAATTCAATTTAATGAAAATGGGTTGATCTTAGGATTATTCTTGGGGTTGATTGAATTAATTTTAATTCTTTAGACAATTTTGGTTTTATTAATTCTTGGTGAATCCTTTCTTTAAAATAAAACTACCTTCATCATTTGTTGGTTTGATACTAAATAAACTCAATTTATAATCCCATACACACTTAGAGAACCAAATTCATGATATCTCCAAGGTATATGGTTATTTTAGTACTTGGATTTAGCTTCCTCAAACATAATGAAGATGAAGAGTGAAAATAACTGAAGAATGGAAGTATTAAATTAGTTAACCAATTAACAACAATTAATTCATAAAATAACATTCAATACAGCCTTTACATATTCCTAAGATCATCCCATTAAAGGGTTATCCATATATTGATGGTATACTTTCAATGGTAGGCAGAAGATGTCTTACAAGAATTGGATTGAAGAAATTAAAACCACAGAAATAACGAGCACTCCTCTGTGTCTGTGAATGAAATTCAAACCTATGTGTGAAATAATTCTCCAAAACATATATATATCACTGTGATTTGTGATTATAGAGTTTTAATGAAATAAATATTATGAATATAAGAGAAATATATTGATTAATAACATAGTAATACAAAGAGAAACTTACATGGCAATTGAAAACATCACAAATGAACTTTGGCATAATAACATTACATAAAAAACAAGAGATGTATCTTCCCCCTCACCACCACTACATTAAATAGGAAATTTGGAATACTTAGGCCGAGACTCAATCAATTTATGCCCAATTATTAAATTAATTTAGGCCTTAGGGTGGTGGAAAGTAGTGGATAAAAATTGATTCTCTCCTTTGACTCGAAGTGGAAGCCAACTTGCATCCACCGAACAGAAATGTCGAAATGACCTTCTAGATGGCCAAATTAGAGTGTTCCATAGAAGAATAAAATTTATCTCCCACTATATCCTAACTTTATATACAATTGGGGCCCATTTAGAGTTGTTAATAGGGAGTTATGACTGATTTAGTGGGATAACATTCTGGGCCATAGATTCTGGCCTAGATTTTGATATTCTATTTGGGCTGCATTAATTTCCATCATGGAGGCCTAATTATCACTCTATCCTAAAGAATAATTTGTTCTTATATATGTATTATAGCATCCCCTGAAATTCGGGCTTCATTGGGCCTGTATTGTGGTCCCCACATTCTCATCAATGGGATGGTGTCCAATCTGCCTTCTCTAGAATTGCTTCCATTCATCCCCAGATATCCCCATCATCCTTTATGAATCCTCCATTGATCCCTGAATAAAACATGTTCATATTAAAGTGTAGATACATTTCAAAAAATATCAAATTAAAATATGAAAAATTAAATTCTTTAAAATCATATGAATCATTGGGCCTAAATTGATGTACATTAGGCATGAAGTGCACAAATTATGAGAATGGATGTTCAAAATTAAAATCCACTAACTCATGCCCATAAGATCAAAAATTAACAATTAATTCCATTAAAATGTAATTAAAATATGTGTTTTTATTGGATAATCTACACCTAAAAAAACACTATATCTCCCATAATAAACTCAAGAGGCCTAAAGCGCCGATCTGTATATTATTTTTTCCAACTTTGAGCCATTGAAAAGAATTTACTAATCAAATGAACCTTTTCTGAAATCTCCTGTATGATACTCAGTCCTAATAGATCATACTCCCAAGATTCTAACCAACATAGTAGAGATCTACATGGTCTCCCATGGACTACCTTAAAATGTTCCAACAAAATCATATCCTAAAAATTGTTATTGTAAGAAAACTCAACAAGTGATAAATGCTTCTCCAACAAACAACTGAAATCTAGGACACAAGCTCTCAACATGTCCTCAAACACATGAATTGTATGCTATGACTATCCATCAGTCTTTTGGTGATAATACATACTAAAAAACACATGAGTACCAAGCAACCTCTATTACCCCTTCTATAATCATGATTTTAAACACAAATCACGATCTGAAACTATGGTTCTTGGAAAACCATACAACCATACTATTTCTCGAACATATAATCCACCCAACTGATAAACTGTGTAATTCTCCTGGATCAAACAGAAATGAGCCACATTAGTCATTCGATCCACGAACACCCAAACTATGTCACTCTTCCAAGGAATCCTCAGAATAACCACTATGAAGTCTATCATTATTTCATTCCAATTCCACTCCATACTAGGAAATGGTTGTAACAACCCTCCTGGTTGTTGATGTTTGACCTTCACCTATTGACAGGTTAGGTATCATGCTACAAAACTTGCAACCTCTTTCTTCATTCCCAGACACCAATACTACCGATGAAGATCATGATACATTTTAGTCAGACCAAGATGTACTGCCCACTTTGAGGCATGGAACTCATGCATCAAATTTTCTCACACACCTATCGACGCTACAACCCGACCCTTCAAATAGACAACTCCATCAGCACCAACAACCCAACTAGAGGGAAACTCCACACATTTAAGATTTTCCTTCATATCTAATTATCTAACTCTTATTAACATTTCTAAAAAGAATGGAATCAACTTCTATAAGTGCAATGGTCATTTGTCTGTGCCAATCCGACACCTCTAGGTAAATATTAGCAAAAAAATCCATCATTCTCCACTTAGAGTTGGATTCCTAAACCACATGATTCTGATTCTTCCATCTATGAGAATCTACAACACTATTCCATTTCCCTAGTGTATAAACCATATCAAAATTGAAGGATTGAATATACTCTAACCACCTTTGCTGTTGAAGGTTCAAATCCCACTGATAGAAGATATAATTTAGAATTTTATGATTAGTAATCACCGTGAAACACTATCCCAACAAGTAATTCCTCCAACAATTTAATCCAAAAACCATAAAAGATAGCTCAAGATAATGGGTAGGGTAATTTATTTCATTAGGCCTCAACCACCTTGATCCATATTCTATAAGATGATCAAACTGCATCAACACAACACCGAGTCTAACACCAGACACATCAAAAAACAAAGTGTACCTATTACCAGTTTCGGGTAAAATCAAATAGGTGTGGTAGTCAACAATTTTTTTAGCTCTTGAAAATCATTCTCACATTTCTCAGACCACTCAAAACTAACCCCCTTCTTGGTTTAGATCGAGATCGGTGTCGAAAAATGAGAGAAATCCCTAACGAATCTTTGGTAATAACCAGCTAATCCCAAGAAACTATGCACATCAAATACATTCTTGGGATGCTCTAAAGATACCACAACCTATGTTGGAACTGGGGGTGCAGAGGAAGCCCCAAACAGGTGGGTTTTAAAAAAAATTCACCAAATATCGACATAAACTTGTCGACGTTGTTGAATAGCAGCCCGATTAAATCTGAGGATCACGCGTGAAGGGTTTTAAGCACAAAAATAAACTGTAAAATACCTGGTTTAATTCTGAAGCTCCCACGACGTCTGCTCGTCAATGGTGATCGCTGCTTAAATAATCTAAAGCAGAATTCCTCTAGATCATCCACACATGCTTAAATGAATCTTCAAGAGCATCTTTCATCGTAATCCAGGTGCTAGTGCGGAATTGCGATGACGCCTTCGTCGCTCCAATGATCACCGCACCGCTTCGCTAGCGATGCCTGAGAGGGTGCTTGATCCATGATCCTTGGATCTAGAGGATATCTCTCTATATTATGGTAGATATGATAGGAGAGAGAAGCTCCATTAATAGTACTTGGCAAAATCCCCTTTTCTTCTATTTATAGTGGTTAATTAAAATACCCGGTATCGCCTCGCCGACCCCGAATACTTAACGCACTATTAATGAAATTTTATGACTACTAATCTGAGTCATAAATATTATTATCATTTAATTTTACTATATTAAAATACATTACATGATAATAATTGAGTCATTAACTCGAATCGTCGCTCCCATAAATATTAATTGAACCTTGAATAATTTAATATTCATCAATTAATTGTTTTTCATATATTTACTTAAAACTCGTAAATACATTTAATAAATAAATTCAATACTCATTATTCTAAACTTGAATAATATGAATTCATTTATTGAATTGGTGATCACTTTATCTTGGAAAAATATCGGACCCCTGTGGTGGGGCCCACCATGTCCAAAACTCATATTCAACTGAATTGGGCATATTCTTGAATACGCTATTGTGTGTGACCTTCTAGGCCCTTATCTCAACAACAGTGAATAATATTCATAGACCAAGAGTGAGATCTAGCAACCCATCATGGACCCTAAAAAGAAAAGGATTGTCACAAGAACGACATCCAACCTACGAACACATACAGTGTAATATAATCTTTTTGTCAGTAATATCTCATAATGCAGGATGCACTCAGGTGTCATCGACCTTTTCTTGATTTATAGTTTATTGATCTAAATAGATGGGTTTACCCTTGACTTCCATGGCCATGGTCTTATAAAGGTACTTCCATCCATATCAACATGACCTGGGATATATTACTTCCATAACTTGAAAAATGAAAAATCCTTTCTTGACCATTCAACCAATGTCATGCCACTAATGAAACACCCAACACAAACTACCTCTCCATGAATTCATCACCATAGTTTTCATCTTGTATCGAAGTACACAATCAAATGACATACATTGGTAATGATCTCAAGTCATGAGACCATTACACATGATGATAGATAGGAACATCCAATGACACCAGAAACATGTGGAGTTCCTATTGACAGGTCAGTCCTCATGATCTCACTTCTAGAGATCACCAAGTGAGAACTTCATGAGAAGAAGTCTCAATGCTTATGAGCCCCCAAAACCTCATAGTCAGACATCTACTGTGTCCAATCAGTAAGATGTATCAATACTATATAACATATATTTAATATTGTTATCATAGTATCTAGAGGTTCTCATTGTAGCATGGGAACTTCTATAACCTTTCAATACAACAATTAATCTTTGAAAATTATTATTTCACTAGTGTACGTAGAAAAGTTTACACTATAATGGTAAGATGACATCATGTATAACTAATTGTATACACGATATGGTAATCAATAACACTAAATAGTTGGGTCTAGGGAACCCACTATTTCGACATCGTACACCTTCTCTGGATCCACAGACACACCTGACATGGAAATGATGTATCCTAGGAAATTCACTTTAATAACCAAGAACTGACATTTCGTTATCTTCGTTTAAATCCTATGATCTATTAGTGTACTTAGAAATGTGTCAAGATGTTTGGCATGATCGTTAAGAGTTCGTGAGTACACCAAGATTCCCTCAACAAAGACAACCAAAAGAAGTCTAGATATGGGTGAAATATTCAGTTCATTAAGGCCATGAACACAACCAATGCATTGGTAAATCCAAAAAAAATCAACAAAAATTCATAAAACCCATACCTGCTTTGGAAAGCTGTCCGCAGTACGTTAGAAGATATTAACCTCAACTGATCATATTCTAATCTCAGATTGATCTTGGAAAACCCTAAGGCACCCCTCAATTGGTCAAAGAGGTCCTTAATTCTAGTAAGTGGGTACCAGTTCTTAACTGTCATCTGATTCAAACTTCTATAGGTAACACACAACCTCAACGATTCATCTTTCTTCTTGGAAAATAACATGGGGGCTCCCCATGGAAACATACAAGGATGGATAAAACCCTTCCTATCCAACTTTTCCAGACAAGCCCTAAGTTATTGAATTTATTTTAGTTCCATTCTATACGGTGGAATGGAAACCGGTTCTGCTCCAAGAAAAAACTCGATCATGAACTCAACATCCCTCTCGGGTGGCATTCTGGAGAAATCCTGAGGGAAAACATCCTAAAACTGATCCACCACAAGAGGAAAAACATTTTTTCCACTCCTACATAATCAATAATAAGGCAATCCATTTGGGCCATGAGTTCTCCCCACTACTGAAAAATGGGCCCTGTTCGGCTCGCTCGAACATCCCATTCACCACAAAGTACATAAGTATCTCCATCGAGAGATGTAAATGTTACCCTATAAAGGTAAAAATCAATGTGGTATTGATACAACACCAGCTAATCCATACCAAAGATCAGGTAAAAACCTAATATCTCAAATAGAAACAGGTTCCACAGAAAATGATAACCACCAACCTCTAAAGAACAACCTTTACACTATCTGATATCCTCCACTCGTGCCCCAAACAGAGTATCAATTGACATAACCCCACACACCCATTCCACAACTAGGCCCAAAAAAACTAAAAATTGTATAGATATAAAAGAGTGTGTGGCACTGGTGTCAAATAGAGCATTAGCGAGTGTGGAAGCTACATGAATCTTACCTAAAAAAGTAGATGGCCTAGCCTCACCACCTCTAAGTGTAGACTGAACTATGTCAAGCTAGCCTATCCCTCCACCTTGGGATCCAGCCTCACTAACCTACATTGTACTACCCCGATGGTATAGATGGACTCATCCTGGAGTTCCATGTCCACCATTCCTACCAGTATGACCCATGGAGCTGCAACTACTTACCTGATATGAGGTAATCGAACCCTACCTATACTCTATACTGGACTCTTTCCTCCATCAATTTTTGACTATTGCGGGTTCCTGTAGAAACTCTGCACATGACCCATTATGACACATGCTCTGCACTCAACTGATGGTCAAGAACACTAACTTGACATGTGTATTAGACTTCCACATTGATAGAAGCAAACTCAGTCACAAACCTAAGGGACATATTCCTTTTTTTGGTTGTGTTGTCCACCGCTTCCATGGTGTAAATTCTCAAAGTGATGCTTCCTACTATCGAAAGCCACACAACTGATTCGCCCCACTGGAACAGCATGTATACTTCCGGAGTCCTCTTTGAGCTTTTCTTCTAAGATGAGGGCCCAATCCATCACCTCAACAAACTTCTTAAACTAAAAGATATTTACATGTGATCTGATCTCATGTCAAAGTCCACCCTGAAAGTACCTTTCCATAGCTACCTCATCTCCCACTAAAGTAGGAAAAAACATTGAAAGTTTATGAACTGACCTATATAATTGATCACTAACATCATCCCCTAAGTCAGTCTCATAAAATCCATAGCCTTGTCCTACCTCAAAGTTTCTAGATAGTAATTCTCTAGAAACTTTTCCTGAAAACTTTTCCATAACACGCCCTCTACTTGTTCAGTCTTAACTAATATATCCCACCAACACTTTTCCTATCCCTAAAATATATATGCTGCTAACTTAAATCACTTCTTAGAAGAAGTTTCTATATGATCAATAATTATTTGGATAGAATCTATCCAGAACTCACCTACCTCTGCCCCACACTTTCTGGTAAAGGTTTGAGGGTGCTATAGTTGAAACTCCCTGGTCAGCTCGAATATACTCAGTGCAACCCACCCTGGGCCCCATTCCACCATATACATAAAACTAGAAAAGTACTCATGAAACATCTCTTCCCTATTATCTTGAACCACTAGTTCCTCAATCTCTACTATTAGGGGAGTGTTCTAAAAAACATTCTCCTGTCGCCCAACGGGCACTCGTCTTTGTGGTGGCATTCCTCTATAATTCCAAACACAAGCTTCAAAATGAAAATTATAAAACCATCACAAAGAATATAGGAAGTATCACTAGCCACAAAAAAACCATTTTACATACACCAAATAAACATGTCTTATCATACCTAACAGATTACCATTTTCCATTTCTACCAAGGACCATGGGTAACACAGGATAACTAACTCACATGGTTACAAGCCTCACATTATGAACAATATCAAAACTATTCCTATATCACAGCTTACTTCAATTAAATTTTAATTCTCTTACCACCCTCTATCAAGCATAATCCTTGAATTATCATTTAATATTTTTCTCCACTTTTTACCAATTTGTATCATTTCTTTAGAAAAAATTTTCATCACTTTCAAGAAAATAAAATTCATTCTACCCTATATGTCCCACACACTCGTCCTATGTGTGTGTGTGCCTACTATGATGCATGTCACTTATATACATAGGTGCATAAAATGATGCGTTAATGAATAACCTAATTCCATTCCAATGATGAAAGAAATATCATAAAACTATCACATCACACAATATGTGTATCAACCAATGGTGAAATATCATCAAATGTGACAACGCAAAATAAGAACAACAATTTCCACCCTTGGTGACTTGGGTTTTCCCTCATACTTGGGTTAGATACTCCCAAGAAAGAGCTCATTAACAAGGCCTAAAAACTTTCTAACCTCCTGTATACCATCCCCAAATAGTAATTCATATAAATTAAGTTCCTCTTATACCAATTTTTAACTTCCCCATCCTGGAAGGCACATAACAGTGCCCCTCTCTGAGTCTCCACATGACCTCAAGCATGCCTACCCATACTCCAGAGGTTTCTGACTAGTTTCAAGGGTTTAAATTTTTCATTTGGGAATATTATAACCTCTTACCAGAGTAATCTATATTAGATAACAAACATAAATAGTAGAAACAAGTACCATAACAAAATAAGCATGCATAACTAACTTCTCCCAAAACTGGGTACAACCATAATCAATGATAAACGTGGTATGTCATGATAAATAGTTCTAAATTGAACAAACCCAAAATAATAACAAACAATGGAATCCCTAATGCGGCCCTGACTTCAAGTCAGGAACCTCATCCATGTATGTCTCGTGCCCAAATCAACTCCCTAACATAAGAACCTTTCCCTTGTCCTGTCCTGCGAGCATGAAGTCTGCTCGGGCATCCAACAGTGGCCTGAGCAGGGTGTGAGTAAAACTCAATAGGCCACCACCAATGGTGTCTATAAAACATCTAAGAAACATATAGTGAATGAAAATATTAAATAAAATACAAGTAAATAAATAAGATTTGGGAGCCATTAATTAACAATGTTAAATAGAATCATTCCTAGAATTGTTTCTAATTTCATTACTTATACCATTTTAATTACTTAATTCACTTTCATCATATGCTCAATGGACTAGGCATAATCAACCATCTCAAGCATAAGGGTGACAAGTCAAGTTCCCTAACTCACATGGGATAATACATTTCACAATAAATAAATCTCACTTACCCTATAGCCTCGGTCCAGGTTGTTTCATCGAATACAACCATGGAGGGCATAGAAAATCAGTCCGACTCCCCAACCCATGAATTACTTGGGGGGGGGGGGTTAGAGCATCAGTCCAACCCTACCCATGGGAGGAACCGTAGTCCTTTATCCCACCACTAAGCCATGTGTACATTCTTATTCATTCATTCACCACACACAACCATATCAAAAAAAAACACACACAACCAATACATATAATAGTTATAATCCATGATAATAAACATGAGAATTAACATTATGCCATAAACCATTAAAACATTTTCCATTAACGTCACCTATCCTATTTATCCCAATTTCCATTCTAAATCTTAGCTCACTAAACCTTCCCATGCTGCCACATGACTCGAACTAAGGGAAATGTCTTTACTTGAAATAACTTCTCACTACGATCCACAACACAAATCAGATGGTCCTCAAATAACGCATCACCTTCAAGCACAACATCTTCTACATCAATAACATGAGATGGATTAGGGTAATACTTTCAGAGTTTTGAAACATGAAAAACATCATTTATCCCACTATACCACTTTGGAAGATCCAATCAATAATAAATCAGTCCGATCCTCTCCACAAATTCAAACGACCCCACACACCTGGGTGCCAACTTGCCCTATTTCTGAATTTGATGGTGACCCAATCTTAGAGACACCCGAATAAACACTATATCTCCCACCATAAACTCAAGAGGTCTACGATGCTGATATGAATATGATTTATACATTCTCAGATCCATTAACATGTATTTATTAATCAACTAAACCTTTTCTTACATATCCTACATGAGACTTGGTCCAAACAGATCAGACTCCCCAGCTTCTAACCAACACAATGAAGATCGACATGGTCTCCCGTATAGTACCTCAAAAGGTTCCATCTGAAACGTATCCTAAAAACTATTTTTTCTAAGAAAACTCAATAAGAGATAAATTCTTCTCCAACGAACCACCAAAATCTAGGACACAAGCTCTCAAAATTTCCTCCAACACTTGAAATGTACACTCTGACTATATGCAAATCTGTGGGTGATAAGCCATACTCAAAAACACTTAAATACCAAGTGACCTCTATAACCCCTGCTAGAAGCATGATGTGAAATGTGGATCATGATCTAAAACTATGGTTCTTGGAACACCATGAAACTGCACTATTTCATGGAAATATAATTCACCCAACTGATCAAATGTGTAAGTCACTTAGTTCGGAAAGAAATAATCCACCTTAGTCATTCGATCCACAACCAACCAGACTATGTCACTATTCCGAGGCATCCACATAAGATCCACTATGAAGTCCATCATTATGTAATTCCACTTCCACTCCGTAATGACCAATTACTATAACAACCCTCCAGTGTGTTGATGTTTGGACTTCACCTATTGACAGGTAAGGCATCGCGTTATAAAACCCACAACCACTTTCTTCAATCCAAGCCACCAATACTGCTGATGAAGATCACAATACATTTTAGTCAGACTAGGATGTACTTCCCACTTTGAGGAAGGAACTCATGCATCAACTCTTCTCACACACCTTTTGGTGCTAAAACCCAACCATACACATAGACAACTACATCAGCACCAAAATCCCAACTAAAGGTGAATCCCCACCTTTAATATTTTCATTCATATCCAAACACTCCAGATCCAGCAGCTGAATCTTCTTAACCTAACTCAAAAGTGCGGACTCAAATTATATATACACAAGGGTCATTTGTTTGTACCCATCCTACACCTACAGGTGCATCTCAGAAAACAAATACATCATTCTCCACTCAAATTTGGATTTCCGAACCACCTGATTATGAGTCTTCCCACTCAGAGCATCTGCGACACTATTCCCTTTCCCTGGTGTATAAATCATCTTGAAATCAAAGGATTTTAGGTAATATATCCACCTTCATTGTGTAAGGTTAAAATACCACTGATAGAAGATATAATTTAGACTTTTATGATCAGTAAACACCATGAATCTCTCTCCCAACAAGTAATGCCTCCAACACTTTAAGGCATAAACCATAGTAGCTAGCTCAAGATCATGGGTAGGGTAATTTATTTCATGAGGCCTCAATTTCCTTGACCCAAATGCTACAACCCCATCATCCTGCATCAACACTTCCCTAATTCCAACACCAAACACATCACAGAACAAAGTGAACCTCTTACCAGGTTTGGGTAGAATCAAATAGGTGCGGTAGTCAACCGCTTCTTCAGATCTTGAAAATCATTCTCACATGCCTCCAACCACTCAAACCTAACCCCCCATATTGTTCAAGCATAAGAGTGGAACCATCAAAAGATATAAATCCCTAATGAACCTTTGTTAATAACCAGACAATCCCAGGAAACTCTGAATGTTCAAAACATTCTTAGGATTCACCCAAGATACCACATCCTACAACTTCTTTGGACCCACTGAAACACCTGACAAAGAAATGATGTATCCCAAGAAATGCACTTTGACAATCTAGAACTAAAATTTTAGTAGCCTGGCTTAAATACTATGATCTCTTAGTGTACTCAGGAAGATTTCAAGATGTTTGGAATGATCTTCAAGAGTTTTTGAGTACACCAAGATTCCATCAACCAAGACAACTACAAACTAATATAGATATGGATGAAATATTTAGTTCATTAAGGACATGAACACATCCATTGCATTGGTCAATCCAAATGGTATCACCACAAATTCATATAACTTGTACCTACTCTGGAAAGCTATCAGTGGTATGTCATAAGGTCTCACCCTTACCTAATGGTATCCTAATCTCAGATTGATCTTGGAAAACAATGAGGCACCCATCAGTTGGTCAAAAAGGGAATCAATTCTAGGAAGTGGGTATCAGTTATTAACTATCATCCGATTTATCCTTCTATAGTTAACATATAACCTCAATGATCTATCTGCCTTCTAGGAAAATAGCATGGGGGATCACCATGGATATTTACTGGGACAAATAAATCCATTCTTCTCCAACTCTTCTATATTAGCATTAAGTTCCTTATATCCTTTCAGTGCCATTAAATATGGTGGAATGGAAATTGGTTCTGTTCCTTACAACAACTCAATTGTCAGCTCCACATCCCTCTCGGGGGGGTAGTCCCATGAAAACCTCAGGAAAAAATCCAAAAACTGATCCAAAAAGGAGTAAAGAAATGTTTTTCCACTCCTCCATCATTAAAAATAAGTCATACCACTTGGTCCGTGAGTTCTCCCCACTGCTGGAAAATGGGTCCTGTTCATCTCACCCAGACATCCCACTCACCATGAAGGACATAAGTATCTCCATCGAGAGATGTGAATGTTACCCTACGATGGAAACAATCGATGCGGGCTTGATACAATACCAACCAATCTATACCCAAGATCAAGTAAAAACCTGACATCTTGAGGATAAATAGGTTCCACAGAAAATCATAACCACAAACCTCTAAAGAAAAAACTTTACACCATCAAATATCCTCCACTCGCACCCCCAACGGAGTATCAATTGACATAACCCCACACACCCATCCACAGATAGGCCCAACAAAACTACAAACTGTATAGAGATAAAAGATTGTTTGGTACCTATGTCAAGTAGATCATTAATGATTGTGGAAGCTACTGAAATCATACCTCAAATAGTATATATCCCAGCCTCGACACCTCCTAGTGTAGACTGAACTGCGTGAAGCTGGCCTATCCCTCTACCCTGGGTTCCAACCTAACTACCCTACAATGTGATTTCCTGCTAGTACAGATGGTCTTGTCCTGGAGTTCCACATCCACCCACCCTACCGGTATGAACCATGAAGATCCAACTACCTACTTGATATGGGGTAACTAACCCCCTACCTCTAATCTGCACCATTCTATGTCCTTTATCATTTTCCAACTACCGTGGATTCCTGTAGAACCTCTTCACATGGACCATTTTACCTCATACTCTGCACTCAGATGGAAGTAAAAAACACTAACTTCAAACATGTCCCAGACATCTACACTGATAATAACAAACTCAGTTACTAATCTGAGGGACCGATTAATTTTTTCTGGATGTGTTTTCCACCACTTCCCTGGTAGAAATTCTCTAAGCGACACTTCCTACTATCGAAAGACACACCACAGGTTCACCCAACTAGAACCACATGTCTACTTCCGAAGTCCTATTTGAGGTTTCCTTATGAGATGAGGGCCTAATCCATCACCTCATCAAACCTCTTCAACTGAAAGATATTTACCTAGGATCTAATCTCATACCATAGTCCAACCTAAAAGTGCCTTTCCATAGTTGCCTCATCTCCTGCTAAAGTGGGAACAAAATGTTGCAAGTACTTAAATTGACATGCATACTCTATCACTAACATTTTCCCCTAATTCAGTCTCACAAACTTCACAGTATTGTCTTGCCTCAACATTTCGGGATAGTAATGATCCATAAACTTTTCCTAAAAACTTTTCCACAACATGCCCTCTACTTGTTCATTCTGAACTAAGATATCCCACCAACACTTTGCCTGGACTCATAGAATATAGGCCTCTAACATGACTTGCTTCTTGGAAGGAGTATCTAGATGATAAATAATTTTTTGGATAGGCTCTATCTAGAACTAAGCTACCTCTGGCCCACTCTCTCTGGTAAAGGTCGGAGGGTGCTACATCTGAAACTCCCTGGTCAGCTCAAACATACTCGGTGCAACCCACCCTAGGTCACATTCCATCATCAGAATAAAATGATAAAAGTTCTCACAAAACCTCTCTTACCTATTATATTGAACCACTGGTCCCTCTTTCTCCATTACTAGGGGAACGTTCTCGGCAATTTCCTTCTATCTCCCAACCAGAACTCATCTTCATGGTGGAATTCCTGTACAATTCCAAAGACATACTTTATAATTAAAATAATAAAACCATCAAAAAACATATATGAAGGCTCATCACTAGCCACAAACAAACCATTTCACATACACCACCCATACATGTCTTAACATACCCAACACATTACCCTCATCCATTTCGGCCAAGGACTATGGGTAACATAGGATAACTTAATCACATGATTACAAGCCTCACATTCTATACAATATAAAAAATATTCCCATATCACAACTTACTTAAATTAAATTTTAATTATCTTACCAAAATTTATCAAGTATAATCTACAAATTATCATTTAACATTTTTATCTACTTTTTACCCACTTGTATCAATTCTTCAGACACAATTCTCATCACATTCAAGAAAATCAAATTCATTATACCATCTATATCCCACACACCCATCCTATGTGTGTTTTAATACTATGATGCATGTCACATATATACATAGGTTCCTAGAACAATTCATGAATTCACAACCTCATTCTATCCCAGTCACGAGCAGAACATCATAAAACTGTCACATAACACTACAAGTGTATCACCCAATGGTGAAATATCATCTAATGCAACAGAAAACAACAAGAAAAACAATTCCCACCCTGGATGACTTGGGTTTTCCCTCATATTTGGGTTAGCTACTCCAAAGAACGAGCACATTTCCAAGTCCTGACACCTTATTTACATCTTTTCTAACATCCCTAAATAGTAAGTCACATAAATGAACTTCCTATGATACTATTTTGTAACGTCCCCATCCCAGAAGCCACATAACGATGTCTTGGGCTGAGTCACCACATGATCTCAAGTGTCCCTCCTCATATATTATAGGTTGCTGACTTGTAGTAAGGGTCTATATTTGTCACGTGGGAATATTATATCCTATTACCAGAGTCATACACAAAAGATAATAAAAATAAATAGTAGAAACAAATAACATAACCAAATAAGAATGCATAACTAACTTCTCCAAAAAAACTAGGCACAACCATAATCAAAGATAAACGTGGTATGTCATGCTAAACAGTGCTAAATTGAAAAACCCAAAAGAAGAACAAACAACAGAATCCCCAAAACAAACCTGAATCCTAGTCTGGAGCCTCATCCATGTA
This sequence comes from Viscum album, assembly GCA_963277665.1. Taxonomy (NCBI): domain Eukaryota; kingdom Viridiplantae; phylum Streptophyta; class Magnoliopsida; order Santalales; family Viscaceae; genus Viscum; species Viscum album. The sequence goes on from OY728148.1 coordinate 1,611,852,282, forward strand.
TGTACAATTCCAAAATCCACTCCCTATCATAGTACCCGTTCCCTTGTCCTATCCTATGAGCATGAAGTATACTCGGGTACCCAATGACGACCTGAGCAGGGTCTGAGTACAACTCAGTAGGCTGCCACCAACAGTGTCTTCAAAATATCTTGGAAACAGATAGTTCTAGAAAATATGAAAGAAAATACAATTAAATAAAGATGATTCAAGAGCCATTAATTTAAAAGGTTCAATAGAATCATTCATAGCATTACTTTTAATTTCATTACTTATACTATCTTCATTGATTAATTCACTTTCATTTTATGTTCAATGGACTACGCATAATCAACTAACTCAAGCATAAGGGTGAAAAGTCATGTTCCCTAACTCACTAGGGACAATACATTTCACAATAAATAAATATCACTTACCCTGGAGCCTCAGTCCAAATAGTTTCATCGAATAAAACCATTGGGGGTATGGGGCATCAGTTTGACTCCCCAACCCATGCATTCTCAGGTGGGATTAGAGCATCAGTCCAACCATATCCGTGGGAGGAGCCTCAGTCTTTTATCCCACCACCAATCCATGTGCACATGTTTATTCATCAATTCACCATGAACAACCATATCACAATAAAACACAACTAATACATATAACAATCATAATCCATGACAATAAACACGGGAATTAACATTGTGACATAACTCATTAAAACATTTTCCATTAACATCAGTTAACCTATTTAGCCCAATTACCATTCCCAATCCTAGATCACTAAGCATATTCAATAATTACCTTATATCAACCCATTTCACATATTTTTAAATACACTTATGAGATCCCATTTAACATATTTCCCATTTAACATACCATTACCAATTTAACATATTCACTATTTTATATGCACTAAATCACTTAGGAATTTATAACATAATTAATAATCCATATACCCTTATCCCCTATTATCCAAATTAAACCATTTCCATGACATGAAAAAACACCCATTAGGTCATTAAAAACATAGAAACACGACCAATATTCCATTTTTTACTTCCATTAAACATATCAACATACTCAATGTGGGCTATAAATTATCAAACAACGACCTAGTACTTAGCTAATTTCTAGGCTCAGAAAATATTATCACACCCCATGGGTGGCCTTAAATGGGTAAAATCATCCTTGATGTGTCCCATGGGGACCATTATGGTTTCCATTCATTATTTAGACACCCATTATACCAAACCTTACCAAGGGTTCAAAATCAAAACAAGAAGTGACAAAGAACAAAGTCATACATGCAAAAATCTACAACGAAACTATGGGATATTCCTTATAGACCACATAACTCAAATATATTGGTGAACACATTCACAAACATGGTATTAGATCCAGATTCAACCACCTCTTAAAGCATCAACCTAGGTCTCACCGAAAAATATGGGGTTTAGAGCTTCAGATGGATATAAGGGAAGAATGCAAACCATAAACAAAAAAAATAAGCAAGAGAGGGATTAGACTTACCCGGAGCTTCGATCCACAATCTACGACACTCCAAATGACCTATGGATAAAGGAGAATAACCCTTATAATCCCTTGAGAGATCTTGTTTTTCACTAGGGCTGAGAAGAAGATAATGAGAGGAAAAAATCAGGTGAGGGTTTAAAATCACATATTTGCATTTTTGTAATTTTTTCCAACTTCACAAGTGCACACGGTTTACCCACACAGTTTTATAAACCATGCACAAATTGTTTTCATGACATTGTATAAGGAAAGATGGGTCACGAAGTTACCTGGGTAGGCCAAATGATTTAATTAACCATGCGCTAACCATGCGCCTTGCATAGGTTGTCCCGATCTTCCCATTTTCTTGTGTCCCAAACCCTTGGGACACCCACAAGACCCTTCATACTCCCCCAAAAAACTTTATTAATAGAAAAAAAGAGTTTGGAACCAAAATTTAAATAGGTACATACCTCCATGAAGTCTGGGATCTTATAAATATAGTCATAAAACACTGACAAATTTGAGTTACTATTTCACCCAATAGGAAATCCAAAGCATGATAGTCATCTATTAACATAGATCTTTGAGTTTTTATCACCATATAATTTCCAAAATGTATTACCTATATCTTCTTAAAAATTCCATTCTCCATCTCATAAGATGAAATCAGACTATAGATATTTCTATCCATCAAATATAACAGGGTATTTCACACTTTATGATTTTATTTATATTCATATTTTCTTTATGAGAAGAATGAAAAAATTATTTCTCTGGAACTTTATAGTTTTCAATCATCATGATAAAATTATAAACACTAATATTAATGATATAATATTTCATATGATCATGAAAATATTCATAATTCGCTCCTTCAAATATAAGTAGTCTTCTTGGATTTAAATTCTCAACAGTTCCAATCAGAAGTTCTTCTTAACAAAAATATAAGAATCTTTCTTCTACAACCTAGTTAGTGTTAGAAATAAAATTTAGATAATTTTTGGTAATATAATAGAAAATATGTATAAGATAATTTTTTGGTATAAACTAGATCTGACACCAAATATTAGCATTGGTCAAAATGAGCTAGCTCTTAAAAATTTTTAGAAATTTTCTTTGATACAAAGTTATGTCCCAAGGCTGTTTCATATATGTCAGTAAGAAACATTATGGGGGGGGGTAACTTGTATTTAAAAAGAAACTTTGAATTTTCCTACAATCTTAGGTTTTCATTGATTGAAAATATGATCTTATGACCAAAATAAAATCCATCAGAGTATGTATATAAAAGAAGCATTAATCAATACTATTTTAAATTCAACAACTTATTATCAAAATATTTAACACAACAGAACCAATGTATTAAAACAATGTGCAAAGTTTCAAATCATAATTAAAACACACTTAAAAGGATATTATAAATCAAAATTTATTTAATCTTAAGTAGTAAGGAAGTTTGTAAACCTAACTTTAGGTATCATTTATTTTATACATATTAGAAGTTCTATCTTTATATCACCAGAATCCCTCAACTCAAACTTATCACAATGTTCTATGTCTTACTATCCACAAATACCTCAATCCAAATGATCAGATGCTTTAAATTCCTATCCACGAGAAAGACCGATCTAGATGATCAAATTCTCTGTCTTCCTATCTCTAGAATCCATTAACATTAATGTCAACTATATGATTTACACACTATAAAATCTATATTCCATATCAAAATCCCACAATCTCCATGATAAATAATTCAATTATTGTAATTGAAAACTATTATTTTTACAAGTAAAACCTCACACAATGGTATCTCTTTGCTAGAATGGCTAGAAATAAAATTAACATTAATCAGAAGTACTCTTAAGGAAATAAGCTATTGAAAAACTTCAAAATAACTAGATACTTTTGAAGAATTTTGTAATTTCACCACTCCTATATAAAGTTATGAATCTATTTATATACTTTTTTTAAAAAAAATATAATATTTGAATTCTATATCTTTGAGATTAGTTTCAACTACATTGGAAGATTATTCATCATATACCAAAGAACTTATCATATCCCTCTATCTTCCAATGGTGTTAATCTAGCACCACTACAGTTCTATTACATTAGATGAATGTAATATACAGTGAAACTTTATATTACAGATATTCATATTGACTGATCTAGAATTTAATTCATTATAAATTCAGTTCTGTACACCAAATATAAATAAATATATATTTTAAGTTAAATCAAATCCATATGAAGTGTATTGTGATTTTCAAAACAAAATAAACATGAAAGTCATTGGGTCAATAAATAAATTCACATCAATACCTAAATTAAAATGCGAAGTATTGAATCCTCTTCCTTATAATGAAAATTTCTATATTATATAAGAAAATAATAAGGATAAACCACCTCTACACTTTAAGGGAAACACCTTTTAGCAAACCCCAATATACCTCCATCCAATCATACTTGAAAATCATCCTAAAATTGGAAAATTACTATCACACCAACCTTTATAAGTAAAGATAATAATGAAGATGATAAATAAAGAGGAAGTGAGGGTACATTGATTCAAAAGTGGTTGATACTAATTAACCAAGGGGTTTATATGCTCAATAAAAGTGGATGGAGAGTAATAAGAGGAAAAATATTGGACTAGGTTTCAAAGGGAGAGATAAAAATTCAAACCAAGGGGGACCAAACCCCTTATTTATAGAGAATGGTCAACTGACCTCCATTATAGTTTGGTGACCTTCATTATGGCCATGGTACCGCTCAGTCAAATGGGATCTATTTTATTAGCATTTGAAATGACCATATCCCCCTAAATCTCACATATTTTCAAAGACTCATTTAAACACATTTATCGACACTACATTATGCACTATAGTGAAGATGATTACATTTCATCCCCCCAGACACCCACCATGTCCATCACCACCATGTAGGAAAAAATTACTTATTGTTTCAGCCCGCCACATTCAATAATTTGGCATAGAAAGACCCAACTATTTACTTCCCTTACACCACATACACAACTTGAGAATACCTCGACTGAGAACCACCACTCTCACCAACATGGTGTGTTGATCTCCCCGTTTACCAAAGGAAAACTCACCAATCACCTCACAACCCCACACCCTCTACTATGGATGTAAAGATATTTCCTATTTCCCATTGGGAAAATTACAAGGAAAAAAACCTTCCATCATGACTACCCTAGGAATCTCACTCTCTATGGTATGCACCAGCACCAAATGACCAACTTAAAATTCCCAAGTTCCAAAAAAACCAACATAAAATGATATGCCCTACGGTCAAACTCCAAAATAAATCACCAAGGCTAGCACCAAAACTACAACTAAAATCAATCAAATAGCACTTCTTGGTGGATTGATTCCAGAGATACATAAAACATTTAAAAAAAATAAGTTATAGTAAATATAATCAATCAAATAAAGGACTTATCTCTACATGAAGATATCTACAAGTATAAATGTACAAGGGAAGGATGTGGTTGATTTTGAGTTTAAATTGATAAAGATATTCACTTTAAAAAATGTATTATATGTGCCTACAGTTTTTAGAAACTTACTTTCAAAGAGAATTTTGAACAAGCATGGATTCAAGCTTGAATTTGAGGTAGATAAATTTATTCTGTCAAAGGGTGAGATCATTATTGGAGAGGATTACTTGTATGATGTATTGTTCAAATTAAATATAAATTTTTATTTTTTATTTAGTTCTAGATTTTTTTATTTATGGCTTAATATTTTAAGTTAAATAAATTATAAGAAAATTCATGACATGGAAAAAATGGAATTCTTACCAAAAAATAGATAATAATGATAAAAAATGTCTGAATTTAATGAAAACTAAAATAGTTAGGAAAACAATTATAACTATAAAAAGGGAAAGTACTTTTTTATAATTAATAAATTTAAATGTATGTTATTTTCATGATACACCGACCATAGGAAATAAAAAGTACTTTGTAACTTTTATTGATGTATATTAAATATTTTTCCATGTCTATCATTTACATTCTAAATATGAAGTTATAGATAAATTTAGTATAAATAAAAATATGACAGGAAGCCAATGTGGGATTACAATTAAATTCCTATGAAATGATAGGGGCGAATAATATTATACTTCTAAATTATTTGAATCCAAATAATAATAATTGAGGTGAAAATTCCATATACACCTCAATATAATGGTGTAGTTGAGAGAAAGAATTGAATATTTATAGAAATGGTCAATTCCATGATGTCTATCTTAGGTCTCTCAAGAGGATTTCAACAAGAGGAATTATTAACCACATGTCACATATTAAATAAATTTCCAATAAAATGGAAGGATATGATTCCATATGAATTATGAAACCATATGGAACCAAACCATAATTATTTAAAGGTTTGGGGTTGTCATGCAAATTTAAGAGCACTTCAATCTAAAAGGTAATTTTTTTGGTAAGAATGGAATTGATAACATATTTTATGGATACGTGGAGTATTAAAAAGAATATAGATTCCTATTTTTTTTAACAACCATTATATTTATAGGTATTTATTTTGAGAAGTATTTTGAATTTTTATTTGGTCTAGAGGTTAGATCTTGAATTGAGACTTGAATTGGGAATTTGACCATTCAGATGTCTCAAAATGATGATTTTAGGCATGACTAATGGTATAGGTGCTTGTATGAATTCTAGATAAGGTTTGAGGAATTTGGTATACTAAAATTTAGTAGCTTCAGATATTTAAAATATCAACCATAGGGAATCACACTATAAATGATGCTAGAAGAATGGTTGGGTCCATCTAACTAGAGAATTACATGATGTAAACCATGGTTCATTCCATGAATGAGAGTGGATGAGAGGAATAAACCTCTACCTAGAACAGTTCACACCATAAATGGTTCATGGGTATTTTCTTTAATAAGGGACAGACTAATAATTTACAAGTGGTTCCCCCTTTGGTTATATGGGAGATGGAACTTGGGTAGGTCTATTTAGTAGGCCGCACCACATCATTCTCTTCTCCTTTAAACCCCCTTGATAAAGGGTGGGTTTTGGTTCGATTCCATGATGATCTTAGGTAAAGTATGTCTTTTTAATATTTTATCTTCTTTATATCTCTAGATATATTATTTAGGATGAATTTTGGATAGGTTTTTGGTGATGATTTCACTATAGAATAGTGAAATATTCTGTGATCAATTGGGATTTTGTGCACAATGGTTTGAGTATGACCCGAGGTGAGGTATTCAAATCATATATCATATTTTATGTTGAGTTAAGACAATAATATAATTTATTTATGTATTTTTATGTTTTCCAATGAAACTATCAGTTTTCTAGGTGTTGCTGGTCAGATATTTTTCCAAGGATGGTGTTGGGGCTATGCTATAGATCTTATGGGCGAGGTTAGCTAAGTTTATAAAGAGTTTTGGTCTGACAGTGGTGGTCATTGAGTTATTAATATATTATTCATATTTTAATTATATTAGTAAATTAATTATAATTTTTTATAATTAATTATTTCTGTCATTTGGCATGAGAGAGGAGCTTGAGTGGTAGTGTAAGCTTGGATGAGGCATGGACGAGATTTCCTGAGGCTCAATAAAGCTTGGAGAGGGGTTACCTTCTTGTTTTAGGTAGGTGGAACCCATGATACAATTTCATATACTTTTCTATTTATGAGTGTTCATACCTATTTAGTTTCTTGGGTTTGTGTATATGATATTAGTACTGGTATATTTGATACATGAGATAACATGGTGGTATTGATCCCCTAGACTCAAAATAAGTGTTCTCTAGCACTTGGGAAAATTGGGACCAACCAGAGACTTTGTTTCTAGGGGGTCATTGTAATGGTTAGGTTTAAATGGATAATTAGAAATTTATTAGGGTGTTAATGGGAATTCACAATAGTCTAATATGATTTTCAATGGATAGCAGGTAGGCATAGGAGGCTTGAGGCCAAGTGGGGACATGTGAGGAAGATATACACCTCCCGAGTGATTATAAACTTCCTCCCGAGGTCATAAGAGAGTCTTAAAGAGATATATGAGTAATAATAGTCCTTTAGTACTTTATTTTTGTGGTGGATAGAGGTTTAATATTCTATATGGGTTAAGGGATCTCCCTCAAGAGACACAAGATAGAACCCAGGTGTGGGTCATGAGAACTATTCGAGACTTGGAATCAATTACCAAGGGGATTAAGGGGGAATGGAATGGGGTAGTTACTAAGTAGTAGGACCATGAGTGTTTAAGGAATTTTGTGAGTTTGTATCATACCTTGGGGTCTGTGTTAGAGGAACCTATAGGAAGTGGTTTCACTATAGAGTGATAGGCTTGCGATGGTATCGGCAAGCAGAGTCCATGATGGATCTGGAGGAACCTAGTTAATGAAAAAATAAGAGAGATGTGATGTGTTGTGACATGTGAGACTATCTAATGGTTGTTCTAGGATGTTATAAAATTATAATATTCTATTTAGATATGTATTCCATTTGTATTATTGCATGCATGTACTGGTTTTTTTCTCTTGTTAAGTGATCTATTCTTGTGTGGGTGATGGGTCCCATGTCCTTGGCCTGTTATGAGTGAGATAGAATTTCTTAGACCTCTATAAGTGAGATAGATTTCTAATTTTTCATAAATTCTAGGAAAACCATCAGTGATATGGTACAACTTGAGACCTTTTAGAATATCCATGTGTGAGATGAGATGGTTGGGCCCTAACACGAGTGAGATGGCAGTGGTTAGATCACCTTGAGTGAGATAGGGTCAAAGGTGTAACATGGAATCATTAGAGGATGGACTAAAATGAGTGATATGGGGTCTGAGTTGGTATGTGATACGATATATAGATGAATCCTATCTTGAGTGATAAAGTAGAGGTTGAGCCTTGGGTGTGTGACTATCCCTATGAGAGGGTTGGTTGGGGTTCTTGGTATGGGACCCTACTATGAGGGAGAATAATTTGAAAATTGGGTGGCAAACTACCCTGATTATTAAGTTATGGGATAGTGTGTGTTTCATGAGATGAATATATGATTTTGGATGGGCTCTGAAGATGGTATAGTCGAGCATCATGGTGTCCTAGTTAGCACATAGTGGCCTAATGAGTGTGTGTACCTCACTGGGTGTCATGGTGTATTGGTTAGCACATGATGACTTGATTAACATGTTTATTTATTATGTTTATCTACATTTTTCATACACACACATATGATGTCATATATTAGGGGTGTTTTGTGATACCCTACTGAGTTATATTCTCACAACCTATATATGAACTTTGGTGTGCATGTAAAACTTATATTTGATATTAGTTTAAGGAATGAGTCATATAGTTGATTAGGATGAAAAATTTCAATGGGTATCAGTGATTGGGATAAGGCTCAAGGATATCCATATGGTTGGTGGGTTTATTTTTTTATTTTGTATTTGGGATCATCCCAATGGGAGATCAATGTATATTTTTATATAACCACATCATATATGTAATTGGATGTGTTTATTTATTATGTGTACTCTGATGTGGATGTTTTTTGGTTATTTATCATGGTTTATCTCTATGATATATAGTGAATAGTCTCCCCAATTAATGTTATAGGCCCTTGTTACTAGTCTATAGCCTCTGATATATGGGGAGGATCACATGAGGCTTTGTGGAACTCCATCTTATATAGTGGTTCCTAGGAGGGTCATTACAAAGTGAAAATAGAGATTTTTTTTGATTCAGTATTTGGTAGGTGGTGGAAAAGTTGTTTAGAAATGTGTTAGAGATTGTAATGTACCTCAAATAGGTGCATTAAAAATACCTTTCTATTAAGTCGTGGTTACCAGCATAATTTGCATTTGGTTTTTCTATTACGATTTGGATATTGAATGGAATATTATGCGTGTATTTGAGATCATTATTGTGGTTTGGATCTTATATTTGGAGGTAATATGCATCACTAATTCATTATTATTAGTAATATAGGACTCACATGACATACATGTACTTCAATGTTGTTTTTTATGATAAGAGGTTCATCTGTTTAAAGTGTCAACAATAAATTATGCAATGTTTCCCATATAAATTTTTGGTTTCATTCTAATTAGTGGGACCAAAGTGTCTTTTCTTTAAATGGAAGGCCCTATATATATTATAGTAGGATGTTCTTCGACATTGGAAATATATTCCATTTATCAAGGTATGTATGGACACCCATCATGGGATAATATTGGAATTTGATACCCTGGTAATAATTCAATGAGGGCATGGTATTATTGAGAGGTGATTTGGGAAAAGGCATGAGTGAAATGAATTTTGTATGGGATGTTAATAATGTGGGTGCTTTTGGTATCAATTTTGGTTTCATATGGTAGGATCAATTAGATACATAGCTCTGTTAGTTTCGAGATGTGATTTCAGTGGTGTGGTGGGATAATGGGGTAGATGCTCATGGTTTTAGGAAAATTCCCATATAGTGGTTGATCGTGTAATAATCCTTGGCATTAATAAGATTACTTGAGCTATTGAATATGATTGAGATGAATGTGGGTCATGTTCAATGGGTATGGAACATGATCTTGAGTTATATGGGATATGAACCATGGGAGCATGAGTTCAGTGATGTGGGATTGAGTTTTATGGGAGAGTACAATCATTAGGTTTGAGTGAGGGTGAGGTAGGTAGTGGGAGATAAATTTTGAGAGGGATATTGGTGAATCAATCTACCCTTGGTAGAGGAGAGATATCATTGGTATGAATTTTTAGGTAAAATTCTAGGTGTGAGGGTAGGTGTGTGTTGGTTGTGCATGGTGCCTTGTTGAGTTGTGGATTGGTTGAATGAGCTGTGTGAGATTATGTTGAGAATTTTTTGGGTTATGTATGAACCTGAGTGTTTTTTTGGTGGTAGTATGGTGAAGAGATACTAATGGGAATAACAGAATGGGTTTTTCTCATTTTTAGGGGTGTTGTAAGTGAGACATGTTGATGAGACCTATTTGGGTTAACACTTGAGGACCAGTGTGGGGGAATCTATATAGTGGGGAGATAACTATTAATTGTCATAGGATGATGTTTTTGGTGAACTAGTAATGGGAGGCGGTTGGTGTCTCATTCTGTCACTCAGGTATGAGTAAGTTGGTCATGTTAATTCATTTCAATTGGTAATGGATGAAATACAGTCCATGGAGTTTGGGTGTTGGTTTGGTGGGGTGATTAAAATGATACTCTTATGGTAGGGAGAATCATATTAATCAGGGGTGAATGAACCTCTTGTTATAAGGGTTGTTGTGTGGTGAAACTAGTTGGAGAGACAACTGTGGTGGCACTCTGATACCAGTGTGCATGAGGATATGATTTTATTTGGTTCCTTAGTAAATACCATATTAAGGATTCAGATGCGGTTTCAGTTGGATTCAGTTCATTGGAATTGGGATATGAGAGGAGTAGGAGTGATCCAAGGCCGATTTATATTGGAGGTGCACTAGTTCTCACAGTGATAACATCAAGTATAGAGTGGGTGGTTGGTGATACAAAAATTGAATTACACTATAATTTGGGTTTAGACTTCATTGTGGGATCTTTGATAGTCACAAGATGCTACTGGGTTCTATGGAATCATGATAGAGTGAGGTAGTGTGGTGACACACTGGTGTGAGCGGTCAAGCATTTTCAATTTTGTATGAGTTTGGATGGATGATGGGGAAACCAAATTAATAGAATTATTAGAAACATGATTGGAAAACAAGTGTAAAATTGGAAATGTATTTAAAATAGGCAATTACTATGGTGGGTATAATCCTAGCTAGGAACCGAGATTTGTGGGTAGAGTATTATGGTTAGAAGTCCCATAAGACTCAGGATGGGTTGGGTGAAGACACTATGGAATATTAGGAGATCAAAGTGTGATGAGAACTATCTTAATGTTGGCGTTAGAGGCATGTGGTTGTCTTGGATTATGGTGAATAGTACTTTAGGTGTTTGTAGTTGTGTAGTGGAAGCACGTTTGGCATTCGGGAAAGAAACATGATGTTTTCTTGGTTAATTGATGACGGGGTAGGTCCTAGTAGTGTCTAAGGGACTACCAGATGCTTCTTGAGGGAGAGAAACCTTACAATGGGGATTTTATAATGACCTAAAGACTTATGGGACATTATTTTGAGATGGAATTTGAATTTTTATTTATAATATAGGTAAAATATTGAATTTATACTCATACTGAGAATCTAAGAATTCATATGTCTTATAATGATGGGTTTGGGAATGATATGAGACTCAGTTAGTGATGTAGGTGATTGGGTGAATGCTGAAGAAGGTTCAGAAAACCCAAGAGGATAAAATTCATCTCTTTCATCCATTCACAACATGAACCATAGGAGATCATTCAATTAATGAGATAAAATAAAGGTTTTGGGCCCTCTTCTATGAGGATTTCATGGTGTGAACCACATTTCATACCGTGAATTAGAGTGGTTGAGGGGAGTAAACCTATACCATGAATTGTTTACAGAATATACTATGTGTCCACTCCATAAATGGTGAATGGGTGGATTTTTTAAGTATGGAAGTACTGATAATTTAAAAATCTCACCCCCTTCAATTTTAGAGGGGAATGACACTTGGGGTGGATAATTTGGCCGACTACACCCCAGATTCTACTATCCATCAAGATTATTTGAGTAATGGTGGGTCTTGGTGAAATTCCACAATGATATGAGGTAAGATATTCCATTTCCATATAAATATATATATATATATATATATATATATTATTCCTTCTATTTTTATCCCTATAATTTTAAATGAAATTGGGATAGGTTTTTTGTGATAATTTCACTAGTACATAATGAAATAATGTAAATACCCTGACCCTAGTTTCTTGGAGTCGGTGACTTATTTTATTACATTGGTATAATAAAAAATAAAGACAAATCGTGAAGGATCAAATAGTTTAGTAGTCCTAGAAAACCAGATACAAACATAAGTTTTACATTACAACTTAAAATAAAATAACATAGTAACTCCATGGGACACATCCATAACTCCTAGATTATCCATGAAATGCATTCATAATGTACATATTCAAATTATGGGGAAAAATAAAACATAAGAAAGGGGTGAGCTCAGATTATCATTAAGGTTAAGTAATATAGTGTATGATAATATAAATAATAAGGTAGGGTGAATTATTAATAACACATACCATTAGAACATAAACTTGAGTATAATATGGAAATAATAAAAGATGAATAAATAATTACATAAAAATGATCACATGAGAATTAATATTGACCATAGATATTATAATAATAAAATATTCACATATATAATCAATTACTAATCATAATGAGGGAATTAATATGCCAGACATCACAAACATACTATTGAGGCCTCGACTAAGACACCTACAAATAAATGGTTAAGGCCTTAGCCAAAATCCATTTTTGTTTTGTCTCATGAGACATATCGATGCATCAAGGGGCTATAAATGGAACCAACCATAACTTAATAAGTCCAATTAATTCCTCATATTAATTAAGTTAAACATAAATAACATATACATATGAAATGTATGTAACTTTCCCCAATCTATAAACATAATTAATAACCATTCTGAGTAGTATGGTGAATGATATCAAGATAGAATATCCATATTCAAAATGATCATAAATAATTTAATAAAATATATTAGATAATAATAATAATATATTATTCAAAATTAAGCATAATATTCAATAAAGGGTGTTGAAATAGATGAAAATACTCTAATAAAATCATCGAGGAATTCTGGAGAGAAATACTCTTTTTTACTTTGCAAAGAAGAGTTATTTTGGAAAAATATTTTTTATTTGTCATAATTGTTAGAATAAAACCAGTAATGATAAAATATAGTTTTTCATGAAAAAATTAGTGATTTTAGAAAAATAATTATGTCTCCAAATATATTATGGATGGTACTTGAAAATGGGTAAGAAATCTGGAATTGCCCTTTAATTGGGTTTGTTAATCAGAAAAAATTGAGAAGGGAGCCCTGTAAAACATGTATTTACCCTTAAAAGAAATAAAAAATGATATGAATATATGATTTTGGAACATATATAAATAATTTAAAATAATTATATAAAAATAATGAATAATTAAACTGGGGTAAATAGAGAGAAATCGTAACCTGAATGGAAAATGGAGGTTTGGGAAGAAACCCTTACCTTATGTCTGAAAGTGTTCTGCACTCGACCTTAAAGTACTAGATAATTAAATTATATTAATTAATAATTTAATTAAATAACTTTTATACATTTATTTGATTTATTATAATTTTATTAAGTTCATTTATGGTTTTTTATGAGTTATAAGATACAATATCATCGTTCGGGAGCATTTGTTTCCTCGATTTTCATGATCACTTTACATTTATATGAGTATGGAAGTTAATTTAAAATAAGAATATATATCAATAACTAAAGTTAAATTTTATTAATGGAAATAAATAATATTAAATGGTTATGTAATTCCTTTTTCTGGGTTGAGGATTAATCATTATATAATACATTAGTGATAATCGTTTAGATTATTTTGTCATTTTTTCGATCATCAAAACTAGTTTTGTTTTATTAATTAGAATCATGTGTATATAATAGTTCCAAAACATTAAATAGGATATAATACATATATTTTTATTTATATTAACCATAAAAATGGTTTTATTATAATCTTTTAATTCATTTATGTAAAATTAAAATTCATCGTCCATGATGTTGGTAAATTGACACATCACGGGAAATGTTTTGATTTATAAAATAAAAGAGAGAGAGAAAGGAGTTTTATGATGGATATTAAATTAACATGATATAATATATTATATAAATGATACTAGAGTTATCATTTCACTATGGAAAAATTGAGACAAGGGAAGGATAATAAAATAAAACAAATTGAAAAGAAAATAAAAGAAAAGAAAGAGGACTTTTACCTCTTGAATTTACCTACTTGAGAACCTCCTTAAGGGAATTGGTTTTGGTGTTATGTTGATACAAAAGGATCTCAGACCTGGGTTAGGGTCTTGGGAATAGTATTGGGTATAAATTTGACAAGGATTAAAGTTTGGAAGGTGTGAGGAGAAGGGGTGGTGAGGGGTGGTATTTATAGTGGAGGAGAGGAGTGTTTTTTGAATATTTTGTTTATTTATTTATAATTTAGATCCAGATAATAAATAGTGAGGATTATTGTGAATAAATATATTAATTAGTTCATTCTAGTTTTAACCAATGGCCACTTACATCATCCATGACTCAAGCATGACTCAAAAATTCATATATTTACTTATACTGCAAATTATTGTATTTTACTACTCACCAAAAAGTCAAGTATTTTAGAAAAACCCAAAAAATTCACCATAACCATTTTTTGACATGTATAACTAAACAATAAACAAAATTTTATGAAAATAATTTTCAAAATATGACTAATTTAATTTTTAATTAAAATCATCATTTACTCGAAACATAAAGATTTTAAAATTATAACTTATTTTATAACACTTTGAAAAATTAACCAAGGTCTCATACAATTATATTAAAATCATAAAACAAAAAAATAATATTAATTTATGAATAAATTTTATGAAAATAAATTTTATTTTAAATCATTTTATTAATTATAAAATTGTAATTCAATATTTATGACTTATAAAAATACCAACTCTTAATTAATAATTTTTAAAGTATTTATTTAATTATAATATGATATAATTATATCATACTTTCATTTATAATATTTATAAATTTTATTTATACTTTCATGGGTGAGGTTACTATTCATTAGTCAGGTTTACTATTTATAAGGCTCATATTACTAATCCTAAGGGAAAGTTACTATTTCATCAGTATAGGTTCTTTAACTTCTATAAATACCTCTTAATTCATTAATTATTCATTTATAAATTTTTTATTGTGATCTAGAAGTAATTTTATGTTACTTATACTATATTAAATAATTATAAGAAGGAAAATTTCATTGATAGAATTCTGGGTCATTACATTCTTCCCTCTTAAAAAATGTTTTCCCTCAAAATTTATAGAATGCCACCTCATAAAAATATTTGGTAGTTCTTTATCATAACATCATATTGTTCCTATATCTCAACTTCAATTTTATTATTTTTCTAAAGTACCTTTTCCAACCGAGTCATTCAATTCCTCAAAACCTGTTCTTTAGTGTTCAGAATTTGGATAGGATCTTCACAGTAAGATAAATCAAGTTCCAATTATATTCATTTATAAATGAGGACATACATTGGGTATAGAATGTACTTACTTAACAAAGTGATGTGGAACACATTGTGTACTTTAGAAATCCTGGGTGGTATCACCAAATGATAATCCACAACTCCAACTCTCTCTATGATTTCAAAAGGACCAATGTACATGGGGATCAGTTTTCCTTTATTTCCAAATATTATAACACCCTTATATGGATATAATATCAAGAAAACGTGATCTCCCACTTAAAATTCAAAATACTTCCTTCAATTATATGCATATCTCTTTTTCCTACTTTGAGCTACTTTGATATGGGTATGAATAGTCTTTAAATTTTCCATTGTTTCCCCCACAAGATCTGGGCCTACAAGATTCCTTTCACCAACTTCATCCCATAAGTTGGTGTAAAACATCTCCTTCCATACAATGCTTCATATAGTGCAATTTTAATACTTTAATGGAAACTATTATTGTAGGAAAACTCTTCAAAAGGTAAATAATGATCACACATACCTTGAAAGTAAAGTTAGGATGATATCAACATGTCTTCTAGTGTTGGAATGGTCCTTTTAGACTACCCATCAGTTTGAGGATGATAAGTAGTACTCAAATGAATCACAATACCCAAATATTTTTAAATAATTTTCTAGAATTTTTATGTAAATCGTGGGTCACAATCAAACATAATTGAAATAGGTGCTCTATGAAGTCTTAAAACATCATTAATATAGAGTCATACAAGGTGCTCTGGTGGAAAATCTTCCCTTATAATGAGGAAATGTGCATATTTGGTAAGTCGATCAACAATTACCCATATTGCATCATTCTTTTTTGGATTCCATGGTAATATAGTGATGAAATACATAGTAATGTCATCCCATTTCCATGTAGTAATAGTCAAAGGTTGTATGACTCCTCTAGGATGTTGTCTTTCAGATTTCACCTATAGATATACTAAACATCATGATACATAATTAGTAATTTCACGCTTTATATTATCCCACCAGAAATGTTCCTTCAATTATCTATACATCTTAGTGATACTAGGGCATATAGAAAAATTCGAGCTATGGGAATCATCCAATAACTACCTTTTTAGCTCGGGTTTAGAGGGAACACATAACATCCTCCAAAACTTCAAAATTACATCTTCATACATGAAGTCTGAAAACTTCCCATCATTCAAAGATTTAATTTTCTTTTGAATATTCTCATCATCATATTGAGAAATTTTATTCATTTCCAATAAATATGGTTGGGAAAATAATCGAAAAACTAATTTTGTTTCACCTTCCTTGATAATTCCCATATCTATGTTTTCTAAATCCATGTACACAGGATCTTTATCAATCCTCATTTTGTTCAAAACTCCAAGATCCTTCTTTCTCAATTCATCTACAAACATATTTTCCTTCCCCGGGTGGTAGTGTATTGAAAAGTCATAATCCTTGAGTAACTTGAGCCATCTCCTTTTCCTCATGTTGAGTTATTTTTATGAGAAAATATATTTCAAAATATTTTGATCTATATATATCTCACATATTTAACCATAGAGATAGTGCCTCCATATTTTCAGAGAAAATATTACAGATTATAACTCAAGATCATGGATTGGATAGTTTTGTTCACGAGTTTTTAACTTCCTTGATGCATATGAAATAAATCTATCATTTTTCATATGGACACAACCAATTAATTTCTTTGATACATCACTATAAATCACAAAAACACCATTTCCTGATAGTAGAGTCAGGATTAAAGCATTCACTATGTCATAAAACATCCCAAAGGGGCCCGTTCCATGACTACCCCAAGCTCGCCTCCAATAGACCAGGGGCTGGTGACTAGCACTGAGTAGGCATATCCCACAAATGGGTTCTATTTTACTATGTACCTGTACACACACACACATCTCCAAGTCCGAAATGATGAAATGAAAAAAAACTAACTAGACAAAGCATGCATACACTAAGATACCAACCATAGAGTACAGAAGTAGGAAAATTGGAAAGTAAATATGGCAAGAATAAAAGCCCACCCAAAAAGGAGTCTGCAACGGTGAATAAAAAAGTTCTGGAAACTCATTCATAGAAAACCATACCTGAAGGGTAGGTGTAGGTAAGATTTATGAATTTTTAGTAGCACCACACATCCATATAATCCCTTTAATCACCCCTTGGTCCTAGTCCACCTAGAAATCCATCAAAGCGTCGATCGTCTTCACAAGACACAACACGTGCGTGCAAAGCTCATGCAAGGGTGACTAAAACAATACTCAGCAAGACACCCCAAAACCAAAAAGGAAATACCACTAATAAATACATGAAGTATACCAAAAAGGAAACACATGAAGTACACCATAAAAGAAACACATGAAGTACAACATAAAAGAAACACACAAAGTACACCACAAAGGAAATACACGAAGTACAATTAGCTCACATATATTTTCTAGTTTCCATAACACGTGGAGTGTCAATGGATCATGGAGAGTCAATGGTGCATGGAGAATCTATGGAACATGAAGCATCAATGGTGCATGAAGTATTGATAGATCACAAAGCGTCTATGGTGCAAAGAGCATCGATGGCGCATGAAGCGTCGATGGCGCAAGAGGCATCGATGGAGCCTTGAGCGTCGATGGAACTCGAATCCTCAATGGTGCCTGGAGAGTCAATGGAACTTGAAGCATCGATGGTGCCCAGAGCATCGATGGATTATGGAGATTTAATGGGTCATGCAACCCCCAAGTCACATAGTCACCAAGTCACAGCCACCCACAAGATTTCACTTGTAGACTGCTTGTACCGGGAGAACTGACCCATCAAGCCAATAGGTAATATAAAAACTTTAAAAAAGGATCACTTATAGTATCTTAGAAGGATAATATCATCACAAGGGTCCCAAATATTCAAATGTCTCATCAAATAGACACATGGTTTGAAACATATGGCTGTTTTTGTAAAACAGCCCAACCGAGGTCTGATTTGACCCGCCAGACCCGACCTGAACCAGTTCGACCAACCTGACCTAGCTTCTTGGTCTTATCCTACTGGAGTGGCCTAAATAATTTGGTTGGGACCAAATTAGGTGGGTCGGTTTGAGAGCACCGAATGTTCCCCACCCTGGCTGCATCCATTTAGTCAACACAGAGCTGTTCCACATTTCATGCGGCTAGCCCTCCTAGTCCCATGACCTCATCATCACACATGGGATCCCTAAGAAGTGGATCCAAGCTACTTCCCACTACCTCCACCTTGGCCTCCTACTATGTCCCCTAGGTCGCCACCCATGGCCTTCGTGGCCGCGACCCCCTGGTCGCCGCCCACGGCCTTCGCTGTCGCGACTCCCTGGTCACCGCCCATGGCCTTCACTACCGCAGGCTCCCACGCAGTCCCCAAAAGACCACATTTTGCCTCCACCATCGGCCACCCTGTTGGCAACCCATCCTTATCCACACTCTGATTGTCCTAGACCCCACTAGGCTGTTTTTTCCTCTGCTACCGGCCACCCTACCAATGGCCTGTCACTGCCTCACACTCCCCTCAGACCAGCCTTGCTGGCTGCATCCTTCCCTCACCACCGACTACCCCGTCGGTGGTCTTACTTGTGCCATAGTAAGCTACCACCTCACCCAAACCATACCATTCTTCCATTTCACCTCTATTAAGCCATCGTGGGGTAAAAATTTTAATCTTAGACCATTACTCCATGGATCGAGGGAGTAACAATTGATCATTTTCATAGGGGTTTCAAGGGTGAAGAACGTACGAAGAACACAATAGATTGAGGAAGGAGAGATAAAGCACATGAATTCCCAATGAAAAAATCTTGGACTTGTTCGTTTCGGCCTTTATCTGTTCATGGTAGCAGAGTTGCGAAGAACAAATCAACACATAGATCTAATCCCCATTCAAACCCCGCAAGCATAACACCCATCCCGTAAGCGATTGAACCACTAATAAACATGTTCATTGGTTAGTCCTCATTCTTCATTGGATTAAATAAGGATAAAGGGAAAATCATAAATATACTAACACCTTACCTTGAGGTTGGATCTGTCATTGATGAAGAATGGAGGTTTGTGTCATCGTCGATCCTCAATCCACCGACATTTTTCGTCATTTGTCAGCGAGGTTTCTATCTCCTTGCCTTAGAGGAATTTCCAGGGTTATGGAGATAAACCTATATTCCTGACAATAGGTCTTAATTTAAATAAACCAACACAACATCAAATAAAATATTTTTATTAAAATACTTTTAATGATGGTTACATCCAACTTCTAACTTTCACAGTCGACCCACACTGATTGAGGTTAGGGCTTTCCTATGGTAAATTCATTGATATGAGCATAATGGTGCCCTCATATTTTTAATCCAAGAACATATTTATAAGTTATTCCCATTTTAAGCAAAAACCACTTGTTCACTTTATTAAAAACTTAACATTTTTCATCGTATCATTTTGAGAACACTGGTCCTCAGAATCTCACACTATTTTAGCACCAAGTCTTGAAATGTTCCCAATTAATTTATGAAAATAAAACCGAAGAAAATACATGTCCTTAAATTCTCTCCACCTTAGGGATTTACGTCCCCAAAATCCAAAACAAGGGCTACTCAATAAAAAGATGAGGGTACTGAGCATGAATCTGAGCCTCCTACTCCAAAGTGATCTCCTAAAGATTCACGTGCTGCCACTAAACACACACCAGAGGAATCAACCACCCATGAAAGATCTACTCCCATCGACACTCAATCTCCACGAGGTACTCCACAAAAGTTTCCCCATCGTCACTGTTCAGATCACCCAAGTCAATGAAGTGTGATGGATCATGCCCATTGTAACACCCCGAGATTTTATGAAAAATATTTTTTTTCAATTTCATTAATGTCTTGTGTTTTACTCTACACCAAAAAGAGCTTTCACAACACGCATCCTTGACTTTCCTTGTATTATATGCAATCGCGACCTTCCTCGATAGCGTGTGTAGTACGCAATATCGAGTTTCACTAAACAACGATATGCTATTAAAATATTATTAAAACTAGCCATTATAAATAGTAATAACCACTTTTTGAAATTTTATTTTTCAAAATGGACTTCATTTTTGGATTCGGAATATCGAAATTAGCTTAGGGAGAAATTTTGGTACTTTTCAGATAACTTTCATTTTCTTATGAATAATGAAAATTACTAAATTTTAATTAAAAACAACCTTTTTAATCGAAATAATTAATAGTGATAAATTATTAATTTGAGTGGTTTTAAAGTATATTTAGAATATATTTTTACAATTTAATACAATTTTGGTCATTGGATGTAATTTCACATTTAAACCAGACATAAACAAGTGTCAATCTTTTGATAGTTATTATATATTAAGAACACATTATTTGTTTTGACGACGAGAATTAATTTTTAAATTAATTAATACAACTGATATGTTTTGAATTTGGTAAAATAGACATCATTTTTGAGTTTATAATATCAAATATATCTTAGGCCTAATTTTTGGTATTTTTCTGGAAACTTTTATTTTTTGATGAATAGTGAAACCACTAAGTGGTAGTTAAAAAAATGATTTTTTCATAAAACTTAATTTTACCGCTTCTGTGAGTGTAATTTAAAAAATATAAGAGACATGGTTGATGTCAGTAAGTAAAATTTTCTTCAATGAGATGAAAATAATTTTTGGTGAATAATAACTTTTTACTTTTTTTTACCACAGTTAAAAGTAAATAGGGTAATTAAGGGTAAAAATGATATTATTATTACCCTAAAACATGTCCTAATTCTATTGGATAAGTTTAATTCGACCAGAAAAAACCTTAGGAATAAAATATGACCATTTAGTCCCACTTAGATTAGATTAGGACATTTAATAATAATTTATTTAAATAAGGGTTAAAATATTTAAAATCAAAGTTTAATAAGTAAATCATTTTTAATATAGGGTTATACATAAGATAAATTCGACTATAAATATTCATTATAAAGCTAAAAAGTTTTGATACATAATGGTATTTTATTTTTAATTTTTAGACATTAAATAATTTAATTTATTTATGACACAACGATGATGCATTAATTATCTTATTAATGAAATATTGACATAATTGATGTTATAAATACCCAAATAAATGTAATTTGAGACTTTTTATGAATTACAATAATTTTATAGGTTAATATTACATGTTAGTATTTATTAAATTAACTTTGGTCGAACTAATCATTCTGTTATGAGTTTCACAAAAATAAATTACTAAATAGTGTCAAAATTGACATAAAATAGATTTTAAAACAAATATTATATTATTAATTGATATTTTATTCCTAAAAATTTACGGTTCGACCAAATGACTTAGATAAGGTTATATATATTAATAATAAACAACTTGGGGTTCGTTTGGCTTGTTATAGTAAGTTTATTAACCTTATAGTCTAAGAAAACAAGAAGAAAAGGTAAGAGTAATATTATTTAACTTAAAGTTAAATCTAAATGATAAGGTTAAAATAGAAACCTAAACTTGTCTAAATTATATTGGATGAGATTATTTATACCCATACCCACATCATCTTCAAAATAAATCAATTTGGAGCTATTTAAAACCGAATATGACTTTATAATAAAATAATATTTTTAGTTTTTCCAAAGGTGCCCCTCTCCTCCCTTATAAAAGGGAACCTCCTCCCTCTGTTCCTCACACCAATTTGAGCCTTAAAGCTCATCCAAACCCTGAAAATGTATCCTATAAATTCCCTAGATACATCCTAGAGGTCATGGTCTTCTTCAAAGACCAATTTTAGTGCCCTAAGAGGAGGTCTCAAAGAGGCGCTTCAAAGAAGAGGTAATGTCCGTTACCAATTCTTTCAACTTTATTTCTTCTTCCACTTCTTCTTTTTTAGTTGTTTCATTATGAAGTAATAAAATTATTATCAATCATATACTGATATGTTATTTTAAGTATGAAACAACCCTATTTCACCATCTATCCACCCTACAGAAAATGAAATCACCGCGCGTGCGTACGTACGGAATACCATCTCCACACCGTGGTGTAATCTATTTTCCACCACCACCTTACTTGGATGGGTATAATGGTGTAAATAATGACTATATATGATTATTGAAAAGTGATATTTATTATGAAATATTATACATACACTTCAATACAATTCCACGATCATGTTAATGATATCATCGCTCGTGCGTACGTACGGACTACCGTCTCCACGGCGCGATGAGATTCATTCTTAATGATTAACCATTAATGAATGATTATAAAGTATATATAATAAGTAATAATGAAATATATGACATAATAATGATACTGGATTTATGTATATATATATGTATGTCATCTACTTAATTCATTCAACTCAATAAGGAAACGAAAATAGCGTTCATGCGTACGTACGACCTACCATGTCCATGAACGGTGTATTTCTTTCCATTTATCGATCTATTATATATATGTATATTTTGAATATATATTATATATAAATCATGTTTTACAATATGGATTTAAGTAACCATGATCTATGTAATCATATGAATAATTACAAGTTAAAACACGAATGACAAATGAAACGATTTTACCCAAAACGTTACTTTTACATTAATTTACAAAAGAATGGGTAATATAAAGTCATAATTGAACCATATATGATATCATAACAATGAATATGATTATGTAATAAGTCAATGACATTATTTAAATCATTATACAGGAGGTTCGGATATATACGAAGCATATCGGATGTAAGGTAAGGGATAATTCTTCCAATCTCATTCTTTTCCGAGATTGTTTACTCGTAAGTATTTACTGGGGGTTATGTTTATTATCCATGTCCATATGCTCTAAAAATGTTTTCATAAAATGTTTAATTTACTTCCATGTATGTTTAAGACATTTTTACCCTTTTCTTACTTTTACCACATCGTATGGAAGGAATCTTTCTTTTGTTTACCATACAAGGTACTTTTTGACTTTTCCGTCAAAAGTACGAGGAAATTGTTATTTTTTAACTTATACGGCGTGAACGTATTTTTACGGTTTTATAAATAATTATTTTCATGAAGCTTCCTCCAAAATATTTCATGACTATTTTCAACAAAATCTCTTTATTTTAAAATTGCATGACGTTTTGTGAATAGAAATTGATTTTGAAGAAAAAAGGATATTTTCCTCAACAATTCATTTCAAGTGTTTTATCAAAATAATTTTTCCATCTAAGATGACATTATTTTATATGTGTATGCTTCAAGTATAATATCTATATTATTTACATGGTTTCACTTTTCTTATTATGAAATGATATCCATTTATTTTATATGGATTATGTGATGATGGGATGATGTTTTTGAAACCCATTTCATTCGATGGGTTATTATGAATGATGTATGTTTATTTTGTGGAAAAAGTAAGAATGATTTCATTATGAGATGGGTGGGACCTATATCTCCCTCTAATTCATTGGGTAAAGATTTATATCTCATGAGATAGACATGGATGGAATGGTAAGTTAATCCGGTTCAGTGTTACAGGACTGAAACGAGGAGTGAACTTGATTCAGAAAGGGACTTTGTCCACTAAGATGGTCATGGTAGTAATGCCTTGGCTACTATAGAAATAATTACATGTGCTTAATGGATTCCACAATTACATGCTTTATTCATATGCTATTTTATCATGATTGATGATCCATTATGATCTATGCCTTATGTACTGCCATGTTTTATGTCATTGCTCAAGATTTTGATGTTTAAATATTATGTTCATGTTTTTAAGTTCAAATGTATCTATTTTGTTTTATTTTCTCCATGCTTACCCTTACTGAGCATTTGAGCTCACCCTTTTTATGTTTTCTTTTCCCCCAGGATTAAAAGAAAGGTTTTAGGTAAGGAAACAAAAAGGGGAGAATCGTTATGGGAGATGTTGAAGATCTTTCAACATGATTAGAAGTTTATATTACGAGTTTCCAAAGACACTAAACTATTACGGTCCTTGTGTGTGTGTGTTTTTGTTATGTACTAAGTATTCTGCAGAATTAATGTAATGTCCATGTACGTCAAGCTTAGGGTCTCTACAGTTGTTATCAGAGGAAAGGTTTAGTCAACCTTTGGAAACTAGGATGCAAAAACTTTAGTGAGATCCCTAGAGATATTTCTAAGGTATGTCTAGGGATGTCCCTAAGGTTAAGTATACGTATAGGTTATAGTCCTAGAATTGTTCTAAAAATCCTAGAATTAAACCTAAGATGTTAGATATTGAAGGTACTCCCCCTTTATGATGTTGTTTTCCCTAGCATGATTTTTTCCTCTCACACTATTCTTTTTGGGTTTTAGAAAATGGCTGGAAAAAGGAAGATTCATGATAATGGAGGATATGATGGAAAATGGAATGATATTCTTCATGATAAACCAAATGAAATGGTATTTGGAAGTCCAAACATTGTTATTATTCCTAATCAGTAATCTCATAATATGATCAATAATCTCAACTTTAGTAAGTTTCCCGACTCAGATAATAAGAGAAAGATGGAGTTTCATGATGATCATAGAGGAAAGAAAGTTCAATTTCCCTCATGTAAATCATGTGGGAAGAGGCATCAGGGAGATTGTTTCAAAGGAACTGGAAGATTCTTTGGGTGTGGAAAAGAAGGACACAAAGCGAGTAAGTGAAAAGGAAAAGGTTCAGTTAACACCATGTATGAGGATAATGGTATTGCTACGACATCAACAATGGTTAAATATTTTAAATGTGGAATGTACGGGCATTATGCAAACCAATTCCCTAAGGGAAAGTCTCATGAAGAGAATGAGTATGGTCATATGGGTAGTATTTATGTTGATGATGATGAAGAGACTACAAATGATATGTGAGATGAAAGAATTGTTGAAGCTCGGTCAATGGTTTAAGAAGGTAGTGGAATGATTACATGTTTATCAAGTGTAATATTGTATAAGTAATCTCATGGTACTATAGAATAAAGAGACATATATGGATTGTTACACTGTTGTCTTTCCTTATGTTTTGAAAGTGTATGATGAATGGTACCAGTAACCATAAAAGGTTATTCAGATATTTTTGGAAAGTAGATGATATGCGCATAATGAAGGGATAAGAAGATAATGAGAGGTTTGATTTTATTCATGAGCTCATGATTGATATAAGGACTGAGTGATATCATGGTTTGAGTATATATAATTTTTGGATTTTGGCATGTGGAAAG
The DNA here is from genome assembly GCA_963277665.1 of Viscum album. NCBI lineage: Eukaryota > Viridiplantae > Streptophyta > Magnoliopsida > Santalales > Viscaceae > Viscum > Viscum album. The sequence goes on from OY728148.1 coordinate 1,611,878,287, forward strand.
TGTTAAAATTTAACAACATTCATGTTTTCACTAAGATTCAATGGGTATTCATTTTTAAGAGAATACATGATTAATGCCTTCTAATATTTGTAATGTGACCAACAAGACATATCTTATGATATATGGGGATCAACGATGGTATTAACATGCTTGTTATATGAAATATCTGGTAATCGTTTTCACTATATTATGAGAGTGGACTGCAGTATTATGGATAAGCCTAAAGATTGGAATGGATTATGTTGGACATAAGTTATTATTGTTTAAGGATAGATGTTTTTTTTGATATTATTGATGGGATGTTATGGTAATATAGTTTTAGAAAAAGGACAACCTGTAGGACGGGCGACAACCCATCGCGTCGGACAAGGATGTGGGAATCGAACCCACAACTGAAGTGAAACTGGCATTTATCACATACCACTAGCCTACAGGAAGTCCCTGGTTATTAGAAACTAGTTTTATTTTATTAAGCGGCATGATAGATGAAGTATAAGTTCATTTTTGGAATCGTATACGATTGACCTCACTATAGATGGACTTATGTATTTTTTGATAACTTTTTTAACCTTTTTTTGAGACAGATGAAATGGCCCATCATTCTATCACATGATCTGCTAACACATCACAAATGACAAATTCAACTTCATTTCTTTAAGAGATGAAGTGTAAATTTTCCAAAGAACGACCAACGGTGAGACTATACCAAAATCCCGAAAGTATTTCTTCTAATTCCAATTTAATCAACTTTAGAGAAATGATCTTGAAAACCAAAAATGTTGTCCTAGTGATCTTATGTATGATGAATCAGATGGTACCTTAGATCATCACAAATTTATGGCTTTGTGATTGCTGGATTTTCCATAGCCATGTTCTCTACCACTCTCCATCAAAACATGATGGTTAGATTTCTCTTCCAAATCCATATTTTCACCTATGTGTAAACCTAATGATTAGTTTCTTTGGGTAACCGTTACATTTCATACTTTTGTTTTTAAATATTGGTTTTGGTATTCCTTTTTTATGATGTGGGTTTCTATTCCATTTATAACCCCAACGAGTTTCGAGGGTGAAATTCATTTTAAGGGGGGTAGAATGTAACACCCCGAGATTTTATGAAAAATATATATTTTTTTAATTTCATTAATGTCTTGTGTTGTACGCTACACCAAAAAGAGATTGCACAACACACATCCTTTACTTGCCTTGCATTACACGCAATCACGACCTTCCTCGATAGCGTGTGTAGTATGCAATATCGAGTTTCACTAAACAACGATATGCTATTAAAATATTACTAAAACTAGCCATTATGAATAGTAATAACCACTTTTTGAAATTTTATTTTTTAAAATGGGCTTCATTTTTGGATTCAGAATATCGTAATTAGCTTAGGGAGAAATTTTGGTACTTTTCGGATAACTTTCATTTTCTTATGAATAGTGAAAATTACTAAATTTTAATTAAAAACATATTTTTAATCAAAATAATTAATAGTGATAAAATATTAATTTGAGTGGTTTTAAAGTATATTTAGAATATATTTTTACAATTTAATACAATTTTGGTCATTGGATATAATTTCACATTTAAACCAGACATAAACAAGTGTCAATCTTTTGATAGTTATTATCTCTTAAGAACACACTATTTGTTTTGACGACGAGAATTAATTTTTAAATTAATTAATAAAACTGATATGTTTGGAATTTGGTAAAATAGACATCATTTTTGAGTTCATAATATCAAATATAGCTTAGGCCTAATTTTTGGTATTTTTCTGGAAACTTTCATTTTTGATGAATAGTGAAACCACTAAGTGGTAGTTAAAAAAATGAATTTTTCATAAAACTTAATTTTACCACTTCTGTGAGTGGAATTACAAAAATCCTAGAGACACGGTTGATGTCAGTAAGTAAAATGTGGTTCAATGAGATGAAAATAATTTTTGGTAAATAGTAACTTTTTACTTTTTTTTACCACGGTTAAAAGTAAATAGGGTAATTAAGGGTAAAAATGATATTATTATTACCCTAACACATGTCCTAATTCTATTTGATGAGTGTAATTCGACCAAAAACAACCTTAGGAATAAAATATGACCATTTAGGCCTACTTGGATTAGATTAGGACATTTAATAATAATTTATTTAAAGAAGGGTTAAAATAGTTAAAATCAACGTTTAATAAGTAAATAATTTTTAATATAGGGTTATACATAAGATAAATTCGACTATAAATATTCATTAGAAATATAAAAATATTTCCTACATAATTGTATTTTATTTGTAATTTTTAAACATTAAATAATTTAATTTATTTATGACACAACGATGATGCAGTAATTATCTTATTAATGAAATATTGACATAATTGATGTTATAAATACCCAAATAAATGTAATTTGAGACTTTTTATGAATTACACTAATTTTATAGGTTAATATAACATGTTAGTATTGATTTAATTAACTTTGGTTTAACTAATCATTCTTTTATTATTTTCACAAAAATCAATTACTAAATAGTGTCACAATTGACATAAAATAGTTTTTAAAACAAATATTATATTATTAATTGATATTTTATTCCTAAAAATCTAAGGTTTGGAAAAATGACTTATATAAGGTTATATATATTAATAATAAACAACTTGGGGTTCTTTTGTCTTATTATAGTATGTTTATTAACCTTATAGTGTAAGAAAACAAGAAGACAAGGTAAGAGTAATATTATTTAACTTAAAGTTAAATCTAAATGATAAGGTTAAAATGGAAACCTAAACCTGTATAAATTATATTGGATGAGATTATTTCGACCCATCCCCACATTCTCTTCGAAATAAATCATTTTGAAGCTATTTAAAACCTAATATGACTTTATAATAAAATTATATTTTTAGTTTTTCCAAAGGTGCCCCTCTCCTCCCTTATAAAATGGCACCTCCTCCCTCTCTTACTCACACCACTTTGAGCCTTCAAGCTCAGCCAAACCCTATCAATTTATCCTCTCCACTTCCCTAGAGACATACTAGAGGTCCTGGTCTTCTTCAAAGAACAATTTTAGTGCCCTAAGAGGAGGTCTCAAAGAGGTGCTTCAAAGAAGAGGTAATGTCCATTACCAATTCTTTCAACTTTATTTCTTCTTACACTTCTTATTCTTTAGTTGTTTCATTATGAAGTAATAACATCAGTATCAATCATATACTTATATGTTATTATAAGTATGAAACAACCCTATTTCACCATCTATCCACCCTATGGAAAATGAAATCACCGCGCGTGCGTACGTACGGAATACCGTCTCCACGCCGTGGTGTAATCTATTTTCCACCACCACCTTACTTGGATGGGTATAATGGTGTAAATAATGACTATATATGATTATTGAAAAGTGATATTGATTCTGAAATATTATACATACCCTTCAATACAATTCCAAGATCATGTTAATGACATCATCGCTCGTGCGTACGTACGGACTACCGTCTCCAGGACGCGATGAGATTCATTCTCAATGATTAACCATTAATGAATGATTATAAAGTATATATAATAAGTAATCATAAAATATATGACATAATAATGATACTGGATTTATTTATATATATATGTATGTCATCTACTTAATTCATTCAATTCAATAAGAAACGAAAATAGCATTCATGCGTACGTACGACCTACCGTCTCCATGAACGGTGTATTTCTTTCCATTTATCGATCTATTATATATATGTATATTTTGAATATATATTATATATAAATCATGTTTTACATTCTGGATTTAAGTAACCATGATCTAAGTAATCATATGAATAATTACAAGTTAAAACATGAACGACAAATGAAACGATTTTACCCAAAACATTACTTTTACATTAATTTACAAAAGAATGGGTAATATAAAGTCATAATTGAACCATACATGATATCATAACAATGAATATTATTCTGTAATAAGTCAATGAAATTATTTAAATCATTATACAGGAGGTTAGAATATATACGAAGCATATCGGACGTAAGTTAAGGGATAATTATTCCAATCTCATTCTTATCCGAGATTGTTTACTCGTAAGTATTTACTGGGGGTTATGTTTATTATCCATGTCCATATGCTCTCAAAATGTTTTCATAAAATGTTTACTTTACTTACATGTATGTTTAAGACATTTTTACCCTTTTCTTACTTTTACCACATCATATGAAGGAATCTTTCTTTTGTTTACCATACGAGGTACTTTTTGACTTTTCCATCAAAAGTACGAGAAAATTGTTATTTTTTAACTTATACGGCGTGAATGGATTTTTACGATTTTATAAAGAATTATTTTCATGAAGCTTCCTCCAAAATATTTCATGACTATTTTCAACAAAATCTCTTTATTTTAAAATTGCATGATGTTTTGTGAATAGAAATTGATTTTGAAGAAAAAAGGATATTTTCCTCAACAATTCATTTCAAGTGTTTTATAAAAATCATTTTTCCATCTAAGATGACATTATTTTATATGTGTATGTTTCAATTATAATGTCTCTATGATTTACATGGTTTCACTTTTCTTATTATGAAATGATATCCATTTATTTTATATGGATTATGTGATGATGGGATGATGTTTTTTAAACCCATTTCATTTGTTGGGTTATTATGAATGATGTATGTTTATTTTGTGGAACAAGTAAGAATGATTTCATTATGAGATGGGTGGGACCTATATCTCCCTCCAATGCATTGGGTAAAGATTTATATCTCATGAGATAGACATGGATGGAATGGTAAGTTAATCCGGTTCAGTGTTACAAGACTTAAACGAGGAGTGAACTCGATTCAGAAAGGGACTTTGTCCACTAAGATGGTCATGGAAGTAATGCCTTGGCTACTATGGAAATCATTACATGTACTTAATGGATGACACAATTACATGCTTTATTCATATGCTATTTTATCATGATTGATGATCCATTATGATCTATTCCTTATGTACTGATATGTTTTATGTCATTGCTCAAGATTTTGATGTTAAATATTATGTTCATGTTTTTAAGTTCAAATGTATCTAGTTTGTTTTATTTTCTCCATGCTTACCCTTACTGAGCATTTGAGCTCACCCTTTTTATGTTTTCTCTTCCCCTAGGATTAAAATAAAGGTTTTAGGTAAGGAAACAAAAAGGGGAGAATCGTTATGGGATATGTTGAAGATCTTTCAACATGATTAGAAGTTTATATTCCGAGTTTCCAAAGACACTAAACTATTACGGTCCTTGTGTGTGTGTTTTTGTTATGTACTAAGTATTCCGCAAAAGTAATGTAATGTCCATGTACGTCAAGCTTAGGGACTCTACACCCATACCTCCTCAGCTATGACACATGGAAGACATCATGCACCCTGTGTAACTATAGGGGTAGAAATAGGTGGTAAAACATCTTGAAAAATATACTCAGAATTTGAAAAGGGGCTGATGTATCATGGAGATAACTTGCCGCCCTAGACAAATCTCCACAATCCCCATTTATTTGAAACCTAAAGTAACACATGGTCTCCCTACTTGAACTCTAGAGGCCTCTGTATCATATAACCATACAAATTCTTCCAGCTCTGTACAGTCCTCATCCACTCCTGGATGATCTGAACCTTCTCGGAGGTACCTCGCAACAACTCTGGACCAATGAGTGCTGACTATCCTAGGTTAGTCCAGCAAAGTGGTGACCTACATGGCCTCCCGTACAAGGACTCAAATGGTTCCATACCAATGGTGGAGTGATAAATATTGTTGTACACAGACTCCACTAGTGGTAGGTGATCCTCCCAACTATGACCAAAGTCTAGGATGAAAGCATGTAGCATATTCTCAAGAACCTAGACAGTCCTCTCTGTTTGGCCATCCACCTAGGGATGAAACGCCATGCTCAAGAGAAATTGAGTCCTAAATGCCTCCTACAATCCCTTCCAAAACCAGGATGTAAAATGAGCATCACAATATGAAATGATAATCGATGGAACTCCATGAAGCTGAACTATATCCTACACATAGAGGCATCCCAAGATCTCTACTAAAATCTACTCATAGATCGGTAGGAAGTGGGCCGACTTGGAAAGTCAGCCAACGATCACTCAGATGGTATTGTGTCCCTTGACATGCATGGTAAACCCATCATGAAGTCCATCTATATCTCATCCCAATTCCACTCTAGCACCTCAAGTGGTTGGGTCAAGCTTGCTGAAACTTGGTGTTCAACCTTCCCTTACTGTCAAGTAGGGCATCAAGAAATGAACTCTTCCACTTCCTTTTTCATCCCTAGCCACCATAACTGAAATTAGAGGCCCTGAAACATCATTTAAACTTCTAGATGTACCACCAGAGGGGATGTATGAAACTCCCTCAAGAACTCCTCCCACAACGTCACATGTACCACTGTGAGTCCTCTGAAGAGAATGACGTGCTCCCCAAATTTCGAATATCCATTAGGGGCATGCCTTGTGGACATATGAGAATGTAAAGTATCATAGTTGGTGTGTCTAAGGTGAGCCTCCCTGAATCATAATAAGAGTATAGGGGTGAAAACCATAGTCTGGAGGTAACATGCTCCATATCTATCCACAAATGATATCTGCAACACAACCAAATACTTTGATGCCTCTTTTAGAAACTACAAGCTAGATCTCCTTTTGAGAAATTCTTCCACCACATTCCCCTTCCCAGGAGTATAGACAATCTCAAAGTCATAGTCCTATAGTAACTCTATCCATATCCTCTGTATTATGTTCAAATCCTTCTAAGATAAGATATACTTGAGACTCTTGTGGTCATATTAGATGGTAAACTGATCACCCATCAGGTAGTGTCGCCACATCTTCAATGTGAATACTACCACTGTAAGCTCAAGATCACAGGTTGGGTAGTTCTTCTCTTTCTTCCTCAATTGGTGAGAACCATAGGCAATCACTTCTTTCCCCTAAATTAGGAAACAACCAAGCCCGGTATATAATGCATCACAGAACACCACATACTCAACACACTCCTCTGGTAATCTCAAGATACGATCACTCATAAATCTCTTCCTCAACTGCTAAAAAATATCTTGGAAGTTCTCTGTCCACATGAAAGGTTTCACTTTTCACATCAAAGTTGTCAATGATGCTGCTACTATATAAAATTTGTGCATATATCTTTGATAGTAACCAACCAATCCAAAGAAACTCTGCACCTCGGTAACACTCTTGGGTGGCTCCCAAGAAATCACCACCCCAATCTTCACCAGATATATTGCAACTCCATCCTCTAAAATTATGTGTCCTAGAAAGTGGACCTCCTGAATACAGAACTGGAAATTAGAGAGCTTCCAATACAGCTGGTTATTTTAGAGTGCATCTAGGACCATCCTCAAGTGTATCACATGCTCCTCCTCCGATTCTAAGTACACCAAAATGCCATCAATGAAGACCATGATGAACCTGTTTAAGTATAGCTATAAGATTCGGTTCATGAGTCCCATGAACACTACTGGGGTGTTCATCACAGAATACGATATCACCAATCACTTGTAGTGGCCATACCAACATTTGAAGTATGTCTTCAGGATGTCCTCATCCTGTACTCAAATCTAGTGATATCCATACCAGAGGTCTATCTTAGAGAACCACCTCTATCATTTTATATGATCTAAGAGGTCATCAATCCTCAGTAGTGGATACTTATCCTTCATGGTCACCTGGTCTAGGAACCAGAAGTCTACACATAATATCAAGCATCCATCTGTCTTCTTGGAAAACAAACTGGGGCCACCCAGGGTGAAACACTGGGTCCTATGAAGCCCTTCCTCTGCAAGTCCTCTATCTATACCATCAAATCACTAAGTTACATGAGATAAATATGATAATCATGTGTAGATATCAGTACCATCTTGAGATACATATCAAAACAAGAGTCAACCTACCTTTGGGAGGTAATATGGGGACATCCTTAGGAAAGATGACCTCATACTCTGCCACCACTGCATGAAATTGAGGAATCCTATCATCAACTACACCGAGGGTGAGACTAGAAAACTAATGAGTAATTGGTTGCAACCTTCTATGTGTGATTCCATCCTATGATGCATGTGTTTACTTTTCTATGAAAAAATAAAACTTGGTTCCATTACTGTGGACACATTGTACTCTGTGCCTAAAATAATCAACCTGGGCGTGAACTGTGGATAACCATTCCATACCAATAATGACATCAAAAGGACTCGATTACACCACCAAGAGATCCCAACAAAAACTCTAACCCCTAGAGTAAGGGAACACTATCGACACCGGTGTGTGGTCATCAAATATTCCCCTGTAGGAGTTTCTAAGCATAGGGATCGAGTCAACTATTCCACTGGAACTATGAGTCTCGAACAAGGGTCATGGTGAGAAAAGAGTTACTGACACCAATTTCTATCAAAACAATAGATAGGATGGAAAATAAATATATCATACAAATATTTGGATAACTGGGGTCATAAGCCTCCATCATCTAAAGTTGTCCTTGTCCCTATCAACTTGCTCCCTGAGCCCATGGTGAACCACCTAGGGGTGGTGGTGATAGTACCTCAAACCTCAACCAAATTCTGATGGCTAACCTACTCCTATTTCATGCCTAACACCCTGCATACCATCCTTATCCTATCTATGCCTCTATCTCGGTGGTCCCTCGACCATCTTCTGATCGGTCATACGATGGGTTGGGAAATCTCTAGCCAGATACCTCAGAATGATGCATAAGTAACACGACTAGTCCTTTGGCAGACTCGCTCTTCCATGGGAGCCCCGCACCACTGACCCAAGTCTCTGGGGTCATCCACCAGAGTACTTGACCCACTTGGGTACCTGCATCTACTATCAGCTACCCACCACCGAAGAATCAGTTTCCTAGTGACTGCTAGTATCTTCTACTACTGTTGTCTACTCTTCCAGAAATTTCTCCACTAGTAGGGATTGTTCCAGTACCCCAACATATATAGGGATGCTAAGGGATATCATGGATGACATGATATTATGACGTATCCCTTGTTCGAAGGTTCGGGCCCTGAATAATAGGTCTTGAACCATATCGATGGAGTAGTGGGAATGATCTATAAATATTGCAAAGTACTCTGCTACTATCTGACTACCCTACTACAGATGCAGGAGCTGCTATATGTGCACTGAGAGTAACATCACCAGAAAGAACTCCCCACTAAATAGGTGCTCAAATTCTGCCCAAGTGGGAGTCATCTTATCAGGAATCTAGATCACTAAGCTCCGTCATCGCCCCACTGAGCCCTGAAGAAGGCTCACAACTATAACTACCATCTGGTTATAAGTCTTCCTCACAAGGCAGAAGACACATGTAACTTCCTCGAGCCAATCCTTAGCTACCTGGGATTTTGTCTCACCCCCAACCCTGGGAGTTCTATACCTCCATATGTAATGCAATGCACTCAGCTTGTGTTCATCCTCTACTAGTAGCGCTATTTGTAACTACTGATCTTCGCCAGCCACACTGCTGGAGGTCTTCTTTGCACCATTATAAGACACCACCTTTCCTGAATTGTACCACACTTCTGTTGCACCTCTACTATGCCATCGCGAGGTCAAAATTTTGATCTCGGACCGTTGCACCATGGATTGGGGGTGTAAAGGTCAATCATTCACGTAGGAGTTTCAAGGGAAAATAATGTAAGAAGAATGCAATAGATTGAGGGGGGATAGATAATTCACACAAATTCCTAATAAATGGATCTTGGCCTTTTTTGTGCAGGCCTTGATCCATTCATATTAGCTGAGTCATGAAGAACAAATCAACACATATATCTAATCCCCATTCAAACCCAACAAGCATAACACCCATCCCACAAGCGATTGAACCATTGATCAACCTATTCATTGGTTAGTATGTATTAATTGTTGTATTAAATAAGGGGAAAGGGAAAATCCCTAAGAGATTAACATACTACCTCGAGGTTGGATCAGTCATTGATGAAGAACAGAGGTCCGTGTCATCATCGATCCTTGATCCACTGGTGTTCGTCATTGTTTTTCAGAGAGGTTTCCATCACCTTGCCTTAGATTAATTTCTAGGGTTGTGGAGATAACCCTAGATTCTTGAAAATAGGCCTTAATTAAAATAAACTACCATAGAGTCAATTATTATATTTTTATTAAAATATTTTTAATGACAGTTACGCCTAAATTCTAACTTTCACATTCAACCTGCGTCGTTCGATGTTAGGCCCCAGATATGGTAAAGTCACTACTCGAAATGCAACGGTTCCCTCATATTTTTTTTCCGGACACCTATTCAGAAGTTATTCTAATTTTAAGTAAAAACCACCCACAAAATTTATTTAAAACTTAAAATTTTTCATCGTATTGTTCTGGGAACACCAGGCCTCAGAATCTCATGCTATCTTAGTGTCTAGTCTCATAATTTTCCAAATTAATTTATAAAAATAAAACTGAATAAAATCCAAGTCATTACATTATCCCTAGCTTTGGGCTTTACGTCCTCAAAATCCAAAACAAGGGCTACTAAAAAAAATGAGGGTACTGGGAATGAATCTAAGCCTCCTACTCCCAAGTGTTCTCCTAGAGATTCTCATGCTACCACCGAACACTCACCAAAGGAATTGACCACCCCCAAAGGATATTCTTCTGTCGATCCTCGATCTCTACTGGGTACTCCATAAAAGTCACCCCATTATCAATGTATATCTCACCCCATAAGATGACATGAAATGGATAATGCACATACCTCCTTAGTTGTGACACATGGATGACATCATGCACCAAGTGAAACTACGAGGGTAGAGTTAGGTGGTACTCCACCTTACAAAATCTACATAGAATCTGAAAAGCTCCCATGTATCTCATAGATAACTTTCCGCCCTAGCAAAATATCCACAATCCCCATCGAGGTGAGACCCAAATGAACACATGGTCTCCCTCCTAGAACTTCAGAGGCCTCTGTATCCTATAAATTTAAATTTTTTACCGGTTATGTGCAATCCTAATTCTCTTTTGGATGATCTACACTTACTCGGTGGTAGCCTGCACCAACTTTGGACCCATGAGTACTGAATCTCTAGGGCCAGTCTAGTAAAGTGGTGACAGTATGGTCGCCCGTAAAAGGCCTCAAACAGTTCCATACCAATGGTGGAGTGATATCTATTGTTTTATGAAAACTCCACCAGTGGTAAGTGATCCTCCCAAATGCGATCAAAGTATAGGATGTAAGCACATAACATGTGCTCAATAACCTGAATAACACTCTTTATTTGGCCATCTTTCCGGGGATGAAATTCCATTATCAAGTGCTAGTGAGTCCCAAATGCATCCTACAATCCCTTCTATAACTTGAATGTGAAATGAGCGTCATGATCTAAAATGATCATCGATGTCACTCTATGAATCCAAACTATCTCCTACACATAGAGGAATCCCAAGCTCTATGCTGAACTCTTCTCATGGATCGGTAGGAAGTGGGATGACTTGGTGAGTTGTTCAATGATCACCCAGATAATATCGTGTCCCCTATAAATGTGTGGTAAAATCATCATTAAGTCCATCAATATCCCATCCTAGTTCCACTATGGAACCTCAAGTGGTTGGGTCAAGCCCATTGGAACTTGTTTCTCAACCTTCACTTGCTGGAAAGTGTGGCATTGATAAATGAACTATACCACTTACTTCTTCATACCTTTCCACTAGAACTAACTTCAAATTTCCTTATACATATTTTCCCCTCCTGGATGTAACACCAAATGGGATTTATGGAACTCCCTCAAGACCTCCTCCCACAACATCACTGGTACCACTTGACATCCTTTTTGGAGAACGATGTGCTCCCCACCTTTCAAATATCCATAAGGGGCATTCCCTATGGACATTTGACCACATAAAGTCTCACAGTCGGTGTCTATGAGCTATGTCTCCCTAACTCTCTATAAGAGTGGAGGGGTGACAACCATCTACTGGTGGTAAGCTGATCCATATCCATATATAAATAATATCTATAGCGTGACCAACTTCTTCAACAACTATTTTAGCAAATGCAAGCTAGATCTCCTATTGAGAGTGTTTGTCACCACGTTCCCCTATCTAGGAGTATAAAAAATCTAAAAGTCATAGTCCTAGAGGAACTCTAGCCATATCCTATATCTAAATTTCAAATCCTTCTAAGAGAAGGTATTATTGAGACTCTTGTGGTTAGAGTAGATGATAAACCACTCTACCATTTGGCAGTGTCTCTACATTTTCAATGCAAAAACTACTGCTACAAGATCAAGATCATGGGTCGCGTTGTTCTACTCATGCTGCCTCAAATGGTGTGAACCATATGAAATCCCCACTTGAGCCTACATTAGGACACAACCAAGCCTGATCCCTTATGAATCACAGAATGGAACACACTCAACACCCACCTCTAATAATCTCAAGATAGGAGCGCTCATCAATCACTTCATTAACTGCTAAAAACTATCCTAGAACTTCTATGGCCACACAAAATGTTTCACTTTTCACGTAAAAGATATCAAGAATGATGTTACTATGGAAAATTCATGTAAAAACCTTCAATAGTACCCAACCAACCCAAGGAAACTCTACACATCAGTAAAACTCTTGGGTGGATCCCTAGCAAGTAGCGCCTCGATATTCACAAGATCTACTGTAACTCCAAACTTTGAAATGATGTGTCCTAGAAAATAGACCAATCGAATCCAGAACTGAAACTTTAAGAGATTCCCATAAATATGGTGCTCTTGGACTGTGTCTAGGACCATCCTCAAGTATATCGCATGCTCATCCTCAGATCCTGAGTACACCAGGATGTCATCAATGAAGACCATAATGAACCAGTCTAAGTATGGATGTAAGATTTTGTTCATGAGCCCCATGAACAATACCAGGTTATTCATCATGCCAAACAACATCACCATGTACTCACAGTGTCCATACCAAAATATGATATCTGACTATGGGATGTCCAAATCCTATACTCAAAACTGGTGATAGCCAGATCTGAGGTCTATCTTTGAGAACCACCTCATTCCATTTAGCTAATAGAAGAGGCCATTAATCCTCATTAGTGGATACTTATTCTTCATGGTCACCTGGTTTAGGCACCAGAAATATACACATAATCTCAAGATCTCACCTACCTTCTTGCAAAACAAACTGGGGCCACCTAGGGTGAAACACTAGGTCTTACGAAGCCCTTCCTTTGCAATAACTATAGCTGCACCCTCAACTCACGAAGATCCACAAGAGCCATCCGAGAAGAAGGTGTAGATATTAGCATCATCCCAGGGTATGGGTCAACACAAAAATCAACCTCCCTACATAGGGATAATCCAAGGACATCCTTAGGAAATATGTTCTCATACTCTTCCACCATTTTAGAAAACTAAGGACTTATATCATCTACTACACCGAGGGTGAGACTAGACAACTGTTGAGTAATTGGCTGCACCCTCCTTTGCGTGAGTTCGTATTGTGATTCATGTGCTTCCTTTTCACTGAAGAAAGAAAAATAGGTCCCATTACAGTGGGCACACCACACTCTTCACCTAAAATAGTCAATCTGGGCATGAGCTATGGATAGTCACTCCATACTAAGAACGACATTGTAAGTCCTGGACACTACCACAAAGTGATCCGAACTGAAACTCTCACCCCCTATAATATGGTCACACTATCAACACCAGTGTGTGATCGTCGAATCTTCCCTCGTTGGTGTCTCTATGCATAGGGATTGAGTCAATGGTTCCACTGGAATATTTGAGTCTTAAACAAGGGTCGTGGAGAGAAAAGAGTAACTAGAACCCATGTTTATAAAAACTGCAGCTAGGGTGGAAAAGACATAGATCATACCTCTAATCGTCACTGGAGCACTGGGTTCATAATAATCCGTTGACTAAAGCTGACCTCATCCCTATCCACAAGCTCCCTAAGCCCATGGTGGACCACATGGGGGTGGTGGTGGTAGTACCTCGAACCTCCTCCCACATTCTGCTGCCCGACCTACTCCTTTGTCATGCCCACTGCTATGTTGACCACCATGTTCATGTATCCAGCTTTATCTCAGTTATCCCTCAAATGTCTCCTGATAATTCATACAACAGGTCTGGAAATCTCTATCCAGATTCCCCTAATCACAGCATGAGTAACACAACCTATCCTTCAGATTACTCACTCTTCCCTGGGAGCCCTATATTACGGATCCCATGTCTCGGGGGTCATCCAATAGAGTTCTTGACCCACTTGGGCCCCTATATCTACTTTCAGCTAACCAATGCTGAAAACTTAGCTATCTGGTTCCTGTTGGTAGCTCCCACTATTGGCATTTTCTCAACCCAAAATCTCTCCACTAGTAGGGATTTCTCTAGTAACCCAGCATGCTAAGGGATATCATGGATGCCTTGATCTCCCAGATTAGCCCCTATTCGATGGTCAGGGCCCTAATGAACGGGTCCCACACTGTATCCATGGAGTAGTGAGAAAGATCTATAAATCATGCAAAGTACTTCGTTATTGTCTTATTTCCCTACTATAGATACATGAGCTCCTGTATGCATATTGAGTGTAACGTCACTAGAAAGAGATCCTCCATGAAGAGGTACTCGAATTATTACCAAGAGAGAGTCATCTCGACAAGCATCTAGATCACTAAGCTTCAAAATTTTCCCATAGATCATGGAATAAGGCTCATGGTTAGAAATTCCATCCAATCAGAAGACATACTCACAAGGTGTAAGACATATGTAACTACCTCTAGCCAATACTTAGCTACTTAGGGGTCTGGATCACCCCTAAACCTAGGAGGTTTCTTCCTTTGGAACTCATGCAACACACTCATCCTGTGTGCATCCTCTAGAGATAGCGCTGGTAGTAACTATTTCTCTTCGGTGATGGAATCACTAGTACACCACCTAGAGGTGCTATCTCTAGTACTGGTCCCTATACCGATGCCTCATTGCTAGGCAGATCATCCTTGTGATCACACATCAGAATCCTAACTATTTTCTTTTGTGGAGGCACCCTGAAATAGATCAATATGTACCACATTCAATAAAGTATACATAGTGATATGAATCGAGAAGAAGATGAGAACACACTCAAAATACTATATGATGCATATACCATTTATTTTTCTACAACTAGTGTTTTCATGTACTGAGTCAAAAAGAAGAATTCAAGGTCATGGTGTATATATACGTCGGCCGCCACACCAACATTAGAGTCCCTGGTCTGAAAGACAAACTTGAAAAAATTAACACTATTTCCCCAAACCAATCACACAAAATCTTGGTTCTTTAAGTAGAACTAACTTCTTATGATGCCACTATGTCATGACCCATCCCAGAGGGGCCCATGTTGTGACTACCCCAAGCCCACCTCCAATAGGCTAGGGGTTGTCGACTAGTACCGAGTAGGAATATTACAAAAATGGGAGGGATTTCCCTAAGTACCTATACACACACACATCTTTAGCCTGAAGTGATGAAATGTAAAAACACTAAGTAGAAAGAGCATGCATACACTAATATAATAACCACCGAGTACGATGGTAGGAAAAATAAAATGTAAACAGGTCCAGAATACAAGCCCACCCAAAAAAGAGTCTATAATGATGAATACACAAGTTCCTGAAACTCCTCCACAGAAATGCCTACCTAAAGGGTAGGTGTAGGTCAGTTGTCTAAAGATGTAGGAGTACCACATGTTAATATGATCCCTCTAAGCACCACCAAGTCTTGTACACCTATAACTCCATCAAAGTAATGATCATCTGCACAAGACACGACATGTGTAGGAAAAGACCGTGTAGGGGTGAGTAAAATAATACTCATTTGGACAACTCGAAATGAAAAATTAAATACCACTAAGAAATAAATGAAGTATACCACAAAGAAAACACACAAATTACACCACAAATAAAACACATAAATTACACCATGAAGGAAACACGTGAAGTACACCACAAAGGAAAAACAGGAAGTAAACCACAAACAAAACACATGAAGTATAGTTATCTCACAAAGATCTCCCAGTTTTGGTGACACATGGAGTGTCGATGGTTCATGGAGCATCGATGGAACACAAAGCATCGATGGGGAAAAGAGCATCGATGGTGCTCATAGCATTGATGTCACCCTGAGTGTCGATGGCGCTTGGAGCATCGATGGTGCAAAAAGTATCGATAACTCACAGAGTGTCAAAGGTGCATAGAGCATTAATAGGTTATGCAACCCCCAAGTCATGTAGTGTCCATGTCACAACTAGATGTAGGATTTCAATCATAGCACGCTTGTACCAGGTGGACCTAATCCTCAAACTAATAGGTCGTATACCAAATTTTACAAAGACTCACTCAGAGTATCTCAAAATAAATTTCTCATTGCAAGGGTTCCAATTCTGTAAATGACTAGTCAAATAGACACATGGTTTGAAAGATAAGGCCGTTTTTGTAAAATAGACCGACCTGTCGGAGGACCCAACCCGATTTGGCCCGTATCGACCCAGCTTAGCCTATGGGGCTGTTGGAGCAGCTTGACTCATCTAGTCTAACCCACCTTAGGAGGGTCAGATTGAGTTCATTGGATACGAACAACCCTAGCCATATCCCTCCTGTCAAAGTGGAGCCATGAGGCATTTCTTGCGGTTGACCCACCTTCTCTACCTAGTCCCACATCCTCACCTCCACTGGGGACCCCTCCGATATGGCTCCAATCCGTGTATTGTCGCTTCCACCACAACCTCCTACCACAATTCCCTGGTCACCACCCATGGCCTCCACTTTCATTGGATCCAATACGGTTCTCTCCGTACCATGTTCTACCTCCTCCATCGTCCGCCCTATGAGAGGCCTATCTTTATTTGCGCTCTACCTAGCCTATCACCCAACGGGCTACCGCTGCCTCTGCCACTGGTCTCCCTACCGGCAATCTATCGCTACCTTACACTCCCCCCTGGATTAGCCCTACTATCCGCGTCCTACCCTCGCCTTCGGCTGCCCCACTGACAGTCTGCCTTACGCTGTCATAGGCCACCGCCTCACCCAAACCATGCCACTCTTTCGTCGCACCTCTACTATTCCATCGCAGGATTAAACTTTCAATCTCGCACCATTGTTCCATTGATCGAGGGTGCAACAGTCGATCATTCTCATAGTGGTTTCAAGGGAGAAGAACGTATGAAGAACACAATAGATTTGGGGGAGGGAGAGATAAATCACATGAATTCCCAATGAATGGATATTGTCCTTGTTTATATTATCCTTGATCCAGTCATGTTAGTAGAGTCATGAAGAACAATTCAACACATAGATCTAATCCCCATGCAAACCCTGCAAGCATAACACCCATCCTGCAAGTGATCGAACTTTGGATCAAACTATTCTTTGGGTTTTCTATATTAATTATTGGATTAAAGAAGGGGAAAGGGAAAATCAGGAAGATATTAACATCCTACATTGAGGGTGGATCATTCATTGATCCCCAGTCCACCGACGTTCTTCATTGTTTATAGAGGGGTTTCCATCTCCTTGCCTTAGAGGAATTTTTAGGGTTATGGTGATAACCCCACATTCATGAAAATAGGCCTTAAGTAAAAGAAACCAACACAATGACATATAAAATGTTTTTATTAAAATATTTTTAATGGTGGTTACATACAAATTCTAACTTTCTTAGTTGACCCGTGCCAGGCAATGTTATGACCACCTAAGGTAAAGTCATTATTCTAATTGCAATGGTGCCCTGATATTTCTAATCTGGGAACCTATTTAGAATCTATTTCTATTTTAAGGAAATATCACCCACACGGTTTATTAAAAACTTAATATTTTTCATCATATCATTTCGGGGACACCAGACCTCGGAATCTCACGCCGCCTCAGCTCTTGTCTCAAGATTTTCCTAATTAATTTATAAAAAATAAAACTGGAGAAAATATGAGTCATTACACACTAATATATTCTTAAATTATTCAAAGAATTTTTCACATTAATTTTTCCAAATAAACTTAACCCATTTAGGATTAACCTTGGTTAACAGGTTAGCTAATTGGGTAATGTTTTGAAAAAATGCCGATAATAACCTACTAAAGCAATAAAACTATATACCACGGTTATGTTCATTGGTGTAGGCCATTCATCAACTACATTTTTATTCATAGGATCAACTAAGATTCCATCCTTGGAGACAATATGTTTCAGAAAATAAACTGTTTGAAGCCAGAATTTACACTTGCTAAATTTCCCATATAACTTTTTTCTTCCAAGAGTCTACAAAACAAACTGCAAGTGGTTCTCACATTCCTCATATATTTTAGAATATATCAAGATATAATCAATAAATAATACAAAAAAACCATCAATATATTCCTTCAACACTCTATTCATTAGATCTATGAAAAAAGAGGGAGAATTAGTTAGTGAAAATGGAATTACTGTAAAATCACAATGTCCATACCTTATAGAAAATGATGTCTTTGTAATTTCTTCATTCATCACATGCAATTGATGATATCCAGATCAAAGGCCAACCTTTGAAAAATATTAGGCTCTATGAAGTTGATCAAATAAATCATCAATATGTGGAAAGTGATACTTTTTTTTATTGTAATAACATTTATTTCTATATAGTCAATGCATAGCTTCATGGATCCATATTTCTTCTTGATAAAGAGAATATGGGATTCCCATGGAGAAACAACAGGGTGAATAAATACTTTATTACTCAAATTCTATAGTTGTTTCTTTAGATACACTAATTCCATAGTGGAAATTCTATAAGGATTCTTTGATATTTTTCTTGCATCAGGGTTTAAATCGATAGAAATCTCAATTTCCCGCTCTAAAGTATGTACAGGTAAATCATCTAGAAATATATCAATGTTTTATTTTATAATAGGTACATACACAATTTTAAGATTTATTTCCTTATCCATAGATGATGTTTTCTCTTCCTCCCAAATAATTTCATTTAGAATAGATACTGGATGTGGATCTGGATGAGAACCAAATGAAGAATTGTCTACTCTAAAGATAAGGGATTCTACATCTTCCTCAAAAATAGTAACTTCCTTCTTCTTATAATATATTTCCGCATCATATTTTGAAATAAAGTCTATAACAAGGATTATATCAAAATAAAACATAGTTATAATGCTACGTTTTGCAACTAAAGCATATTTATGTGTCATAAAGGGTAATGACTGACACATCTATGTTGAAATGATACTTCCCTTATAATTTTTGACTAACTAATACTTTATTAAATCAAAAGGGAAATGTCCAATTTTCATGGGAAATTGGGAAGATATAAAAGAATTCAATGATCCAGAATCAAATAATGCATTTACTAAGTTTGAGGAAATGATTAAAGTACCTACCACCATATCATTAGTAACTTAAACCTCTATAGTTATCACATAATATTGGCCTTTATCCCTTGCCATTTTCTAGGGAAGGTTTCCTTGATTCTTAGGATAATAATTTTCATAGTGTCACATATACCTAAAATTGTAGCATTGAACATTGGTAGCTTCTTTATTTCCCTTTGGTGGACCCTCTATGATACTGTAGTGGACCCTCCTTGATATTGTAGTTTTCATAACCACAAATAATGTCAATATACAGATTCTACTCTTTCATTCCAGTTTAATATCTTTCACTAAATCAATTATTTCATATAGAAACATATACTTTAATAATTCAATCTCTTATATTCATGAATAAATATGTTTACAAATGTATTTATACATAAAATTTTTCAAAACACTTAGTCTGGCACTGATGGTTATTTTACTCACCTAAGTTCAACAGACCGAAGTTTGACACACCGAAACCAAATTTTGACACACCGAAATCGAAGTTGACTCACCGAAACTGAAGTTGACACACTGAAACTGAAGTCGACACACCAAAAACGAAGTCGACACACCGAAACCGAAGTTTGAATCACCGAAGTCGACAGAACAAAGTTTGACTCACTGAAGTCGACAGACCGAAGTTTTACTCTTTGAAGTTTGACTCACCAAAGTCGACATACCGAAGTTTGACTCACCAAAGTTTGACACACCGAATTCGACACACCAAAGTTCGATAGACCGAAGTTGACACACTGAATATGACACACTGAAGATGACTGACCGATGTTATCAAACCGAAGACAACAGATCGAAGATGACTCACCGATTATTATAAATAACTATTTTGAGTTTCATTAATTCAAATTTATTTCTAACAGTCATATTTAGACAAATTAATGTTTCTGACATTTTTTAATGTTTTTTGTAGGAAAATCTATAGATAGTACAAGGTACATGCACGTGCGAAGATCTTCATGCCTAGAGGATCCTGGAGTATAAAAGGACCTCATATTTTACTTTAAAGAAGAGTAGTACAAAAATTATTACACGCTGAGACATGCTGAGACATAGACTGTGTGAATACAAAAAGAGAGGAACTAAGTGCTTGAGATTACAAGAAGATTATAACAAACAACTTTCTCCAAAAAGCTCAGTGTACATCTGTTGACGCTCCTTTTTCATCACAGAGTCCAAAGGAATGTAAAGGGAAATGACTTAGCACAAATTGATTCATCCTTTGAAGGAAACATCAAAAATCGACAAAGGCATGAACAAAGCTTCAAAAGCATCATTTTCGCGCAAGTTCCCTAATAGTCACGCAAGTATACTTGCGCGCCACTTAATGGTCGTGCAAGTGACTTGCGCGCCCTAAGTAATAACCGCTCGGGGTCTTCTCCTGCCTATAAATAGACCCTGTGGGCCCCCCACTTGGAGGAGGAATTTTTCTAGAAACTCATATTTAAGCTCCCGGTGCCCTAGTCTCTTCTCAAAGCTTCCGAAACACTTATAAGGTAATTTCTTACCTATAACGGAAGATCTAAAGAGGGGTAGGAAGGCCTAAGTGTTGAAACTCATCAACACTTGCGCGCCTGAGTGGCCATCCCTTAAGGGAAATGTCCACACTTGCGCACCGCCTTACTCCTTCAATAGAACTTGCGCGCCCCTCTTCTGGAAGAACCTCAAGAGGATTCAAAAGTCCTTAACCAAAAGTTGCTCAAGTATTACCCTGATGGTTGAACACCGCGCAAGTACCCAACGTGTCGCGCAGGTATAACTGCACCACTAAGACTTGCGCGCCCACGCAGTACCTGCGCGCCTGCCAGGACTTGCGTGCCCCTACCTTTTTGGGTGCCCTTCTTCCCAATTTTACCCCTCTTAAGCCATCCCACCTCTCCTATTCAAGATTTAGTCTTCAAGACACTCTTCAAAGCCATTTATGACATGATATCTTGATTTGAATTCTTTATCTGAAAGTAATTCGGTGGAATATCTCTCAAAAAATAGTGATTTACACATCGTTATGTCAATAAAGATTGATATTTCATTCATTCAACCTCATCCTTTAAGATGAGAGAATCCAAACCTGGGCCGCCTTTTTAGGAATAAGTCCCAGTCTCAAATTTGGGCTTCCTTTTTAGGAATAAGTCCCAGTCATAATTCCTTTAACCTGGGCTTCCTTTTCAGGAATAAGTCCCAATCTCAATTTTGGGCATCCTTTTCAGGAATAAGCCCCAAGTCCCTTAATATTTTCAAGTCTCTTAACCTGGACCTCCTTCTTAGGAGTAAGCCCCAGTCTTAATTTCTCTTATTCAATCCTAATTTACCTTTGATCTGGGATTCCTTCTTAGGAGTAAAACCCAATTATCAATCCTCTCCTAATCTGGGCCTCCTTTTCAGGAGTAATCCCCAAGTTAGAGTATTCAAATCTCCATGAAGCACATATACCTTTATGGACCCTGTTCCTGGATTTCCTCCCAGAAGTTAATCCTAATCTTCATCTATTTTGGGCAGTCATACATACATAAGTACCACATCAGTTCTTATGATTGCATCTTTCATGGCCCAATTGTCTATTTTCTTACCAATACCTCTTATTTATCACACCGAGCATGAATCACATGAGCTTAGAGGGTAAAAGTAATTATGACATCCTTCTTTGAGCCATAAATCATAAAAATCATACTCCCTTACTCGAACTACGTGGGTTCTTATTCCTTTTCTAAACAAAGGATACGTAGGTAGCCCATCTGCAGGTTCGATCCCAACTCTGAAATAATACATGTCCTTCTGAATGATAATAAAATTCAAGTGCCCCACTGAGTGGCTTTAAAACTAGCATGTTCATCATAAATGACCAAGAGACTTCTATATAAATGTGCCGAAGGATACCATTGACCAAGAATCTCTAATAAATACAGATGATTCTCTATCGATGAAGAACCTCGATTACATATAAAAGATTCTATAAATTTCCTATATATTTTATCATTGATTTTCAGATCTAAAGGAAAGCTCATTTTATACTTGGTAATGTAATAAGGATTCATGAACATATCCTAAATCTATAAAGAGAGTCCTGGAGTAGACAATAATTCCCCTCAAAAAGGTGTGATGAGTCCGACCTCCCATCCTCTCGACCAATGCAAATTCCTAAGCCTCATCAGTCCATAAACTAATGAGCGCCTAACTTTGGAAAGTAAGTCTGAATGGATGTGGAATCATTGGATGTTTCCGGTTCTATGAACAAAACCGTTATAAACCGATCAGAATGTTTGAACCTCCCATCAAAGGAGGTCATCCCTGAATTCCGAGGAAAAAAATGGTGAACCCGACATGAATCCTTAACCAAGTTAAAATGATGTTTACCTATTTGTTAGGCCCCTATTTAAAACTCAATAAGAGGGCCAACAAAAAAACAATCATTGACATATGTGCTCATCAAAATGATGTAGTAGCTGAATTTATCTTGATTACGTCTGTTATATCAAACAGACACTCTTTTCCAAGATCTTCTACATTTCCATAATGGCTGCTCTCAAATTCACACCTGTGAATACTTCTGTTGTAAATGCCACTGCTGCTATTCCTACTAGATCATCATCTTCTCTGAGGATGACATCACCTACTCAGCGTCTTCAACACTGGGTATCAAATGCGTTGGTTAAGGAGTATCGTCAATACAGTACCATCCCAACTCTGGAGGCTGCCCGAAAATCTCTCCAAGTGAACAACTCACACTGGTCGTCCGGACAACGACGACCAGTGATCAAGAAGCAGGCGGTGCTGACTACCGTCTCCAACCGTTTCGGGTCGTTATCCCCGGAATGCAATCACCATTCGCTCCCTTATTCCGGGGAGGTGAATGAACAGGTCCCTCAGGGCCTTAATTCAAATAGACAGGGGTCCTTCCCAAGGGCTCCCACCAAAAATCGCCGCCAGACTCGTGCGGCAGTGCACCCTCAACATGATAAGGGTACCGAATCTAGGAATTCGGCTCAGGTTCCTTGAACCCAAGCAAGCAAGACGAACCGCCAGAGGTGGAATCCGGTCAACAGTGAGCAGGTTCTCATCTCTGCCATCTCCAGAGAAGTCCACCAACCTAACTTGGTGGAAAGCAACAAGCGGGCACATACACCTATTCGTTTTAATTCCGCTGTCCAGCAGACTCGTCTGGCAGCATCATGACAATCCCGCCAGGCAATTCCATTGGAGTACTATAGGCAGAAACATACACCTGTTTATACATCATCAGTTTTTCAGCAGGCTCGTCTGACTACATATGATGGAGCTCATCAACCACATTTGGAGAAGTTCAATCAGTAGGCACATACACATGCTAGTATTAATCAATCCTACCAATAGTCTCGCTTGGTAGCACACGGAGAAGTCAGTCGGAAAGCTCCGGCGACAAACAGGAGGCAGACTCAACTCTTTGCCCCCACACTTGAGTACTGTCAGGATTCACTGACAGGAAAAGGAGGACAGGAGTAGGCACATACACCTACTCCAAGCATGGAATGGAAATATATCCCCGTTCCGGCAGCTGAAGTCACCAAGCATATTTTATCAATGGTGAAAGAGCAGAAGCAAATTCCTGCTCATATTCTGGATGTTTTCCAAGATATTATAATAGCTTCAGCAGCATCTCAGGGAATGAAACATAAATCTATCCCTACCAGTGGAGTGACACGTCAACAATTCACTCCGGAACAGACACACACATCTGTTCCTATCACATAAAAGACATATTTTAAAGGTATTTTTCATTTAATTTACATCCTTTCTTTGTTTTGGGGGTTTCCCTAGGTTTTAGGGAGGAATAGATGAGTATTCATGAATTGGGCCAAACTGTGGGCCCAATTCCAGATTAAAAAATACATTTTGTATCTTTTATAACTTTTTCATTTTTCAATATTTTTCATCCATTCAAATTCCTAATTGACCTAACCTAACCTATTAACACCACCAAGGTAATTTGGAGCTTTTATAAATCCATAACCAGGGGTTATTTGGGTTTTTGTCTAAGGGGTTGGGCCTGCCCGAAAGCCCAATTCCTGTTTTAAAAATAAAATTTGATTTTGTTATAACTTATTCAATATTTGGGCTTCTCAGTGATTCCAAGTCTCACTCAAGCCCAAGTAACCCAGCCGTGATTCTGAACTCTCTCCCACCAATTTGGAGCTCTGTAGAATCGCTAATTTGTGCCGATCTGCATAGGGTTCCTCAAATATCCCAGATTTGAAGAGGTAAAGTATTTCTTTCATAACTATCTCAATTCTCAATCTTTTTCCTCCATTCCAGTTCCTAAATGAGATAATACATCTTGTTCGAACGTAACCTAAATTTGGGCTCTTTTAAATTTCAGATACTGGAGTTTTGGAGTGATTACTTCAAGATACTTCAAGTAAATGAGCCCTTTTCTTTCCTCTTTCAAATTACTTTGGGTTTAACTCATTGTTATTAGGGTTTGTTAGGTTATAATTGAGTTTACTAATGTCCAGAAACTAGGATTTCGAACCTAGGGTTTAACTTTGGGATTTATTGGCCAATTTGTGTGGTTTTAGGTTTGATCTAGTTCTCTCTTGGTGCGGCAGGGGTGCGATTTGATTTTCGCACGGAGATTCAAGGGGTTTTGTTAATTTGGTAGGTGATTCCATTGTGTGTGAAATTTTTGTGAATTATCTTGTTGTTTTCATGGTACTATAATGTTTATTTCACTTGAATGTTTCTGTAAAAATTGGTTTTAGTTGCATTTATAATGCAAATGAATTTTAAGTTCCAATTTTTGGTGAAATTGAGGGTTTTCCATTCAAATCTTTTATTGGTTCATTTTGGGATGCCCCATAACTGAATTTTTGGTTTCATTAAAGGGTTTTGAACTGAAATTTTGTTTTAATAACTTACAAGTGTTATAATAGTGTGAAAGGTGGATATCTTAAAGAGCTTTGGGTGAAAAACAATGTGATGTTTTGAGAGGTTGTTTTATTGGAAATAAAATTATTTTATTGTGTGTTTTAAATGGTATAAAATGTGTGTAGCTACTGTACAATTTGTTTGTGACCAGTAGTGATATTTTATATGAAAATGGATGTGTTTTGTTTGCTGAAATTGTTTGAGCACAAAAAGGGGATGCCCGGGTACTTAGGTGGGGCAGATTTGTACTAGTACCACTAGTGGATCAGATGGGTTTTGTCCCTATTCCACTTAGAATCTGGATAACGACAACTCTAACTAAACTATTTGGATGATGATTGGGGACCACTAGGTTATGGGTATGTTCCCTACTAGTGGCTCGTGCACGAGAATGAATTTTTCTATGGTTACTCTACACCGAGGTACGAGGTACATAGGGCCCGAGACAACCTAGTGCTTAGGGGTGTTCCTGATTTTGATGCTCATATAATTTGTGGTATTTAACCTTGTTGTGGGTTGTTTTTGGCAGTAAATTACAGTAGCTCACATGTCTATTTAATGTGCTAACATTCTGAAATTCTCGGATTGAAAACGGTTTTCATTTGAAAGTTGCATTTCTTTGAATTTTAACACTGTTTCACCTTGTGTATTAAAATTGCTTGTTTTGTTCACATTGTATTGCATACTCTTTGGAATCAACTGGTGGTATCCTATTGGGCTTAGGCTCACACCCTACTTACACCCCTTGGGTGTAAGTAGACCTGCTTATGCTTGACTCAGGTAAAGGGAAGGCTAAGGGTGATGGCGGTTCAGGATGTTAGTACCCATCATTGGGGCGGAGTTGCGGGGATGGATTGCGTGTGATGATCCCCTTGTCTTGTGGAGTCCATGGGGATGTCTTTATGTTGTCATTATTTGTTTTTAGACCGCTTGTAGTGTCTTTAAACATATGTATTCAGATCTGGTTTTGTTAAGAATTGTTTAGCATGAAAATTTCAGATTCTAATAATTGATTGTTTTTTTTATGATTTATGCTTTCATACTCGGGTAAATCGTTCCCAAACCAGATTTGTTTGATACCCGGGCACTTGAGCCAGCCCGTGGGGATAGGAAACGCCCTTCGGGCCTTGCCACGGGCCGGGTTTGGTGCCGTTAATGGTGGCGACCAGATCCGGTTCGTGACAAAATGGTATCAGAGGCAGGTTAATGTTTTTGGGTTATATTGTTATTTTGAGATGAGTTGGGATACACAGGAGATAGGACTATCGGGGCTCAGGGTATTGGTTGTGAGTAGGGTGCCTGGCCCGCACCTCTCATGGCAGACCTTGAGTCACCATAGGATGTTGGAATTTACTGATTGACTTCACTTCCAGGTGAGACGTGTGGGCTGCAGACCACATGTGGACATCATGAAGATGTGGAGTAGTTGTTTCTTTTATTACAAGAATGTGTTTAGTTTGTTTGTATTTGATGTATTTGATTACAATTTTCAGAATTGTGGTATTGACCATTGTTTTGTGACTGTTGCATTTTGTAGCAACATGCCTCCCCGGAAAGCTCCCACGCACCCACAGGAGGAAGCTGGAGAGAGTTCTCCCACGCCGATTGATCAGAGGCTAGTCGAGGCCATGGTCCGGGCTGTCCAGGCTCTAGGATATGGACCAGCTCCAGCTCTAGCTTATGTTAGAGAGGATTATACTGGTCCTATAAAGGACAAGGCCCAGGAGTTCCTAAAAAATAAGCCTCCAACCTTCCGAGGCAGCTCAGAACCCCAGGAAGCAGAAGAATGGCTCGAGAAGATCGAGCATATGTTTGAGTTCCTGGAAACACCTGAGGAGCTCAGGGTGAAGTGTGCCTCCTTCCTATTGGAGGGTCCCAGTCGTAAATGGTGGGAGTCAGTGCTTCAGGCTGGGAAGAATGATCAGATGCACTGGGGAGATTTCAAGGCTGTCTTCAATGAACAGTATTGCCCTGAGGTGTTGGCTTATGCCAGGTCTAGAGAGTTCATGGAACTTGTTCAGGGGAATCTATCTGTGATGGAGTATGCCAACCGTTTCGCTGAATTGGTTCGGTATGCTCCAGAAATTGTCTCTAATGAGCAAGCGAAGGCCCAGAGGTTTGAGAAAGGCTTGCGACCAGAGATATACTCCCAGGTGTTCTTGTTTAAGCTGAGGACCTATGCTGAGGTTGTTGATCAGGCGTGCATGGTGGAGATTGATAGGAAAGGCAGAGCTGGTTTCTATGGTTCAGTATCAGCAGTGGGTAGTGGCAGCTCCTCAGGGAAGAAAAGGAAGCGGGAGGATCATGTGAAGAAAGGAGGGGGCAGTTCAGGCCACTCTTCCAGGCAGTTTTCTTCTGCGGCTTCTGATGCGAGATCGGTCGTGTGCCACCAATGTGGGAGGCCTGGGCATATACGACCAGCATGTCCTCTTCCTCCGAAGCCTTGTTACCAGTGTGGAGGTATAGGGCATTTGCAGCGCTTCTGCGGTGTGGCACGTCCACTCCCAAGTGGGGCAGGGTCAGTGGCTTCAAGAGGATTGCCAACACAGTCCGAGCCGTCGAGGACTGGGGGATCTCGATTTGGTGGTCGTGGTGGTAGGGCTGGATCATCTTCTAGGCATATCTAGTTCAGGGCACAACCACAGACTAGCGGTCGTCCTCAGGCAGATACTGGACATCTCCATGCAGTGGATCAGTCACCAGCAGGATCAGAGGCGGGACCGTCGACAGTTCGAGGTACCGTTCTGATCGCATCTTCTATAGCTACTGCTCTTTTTGATACTGGTGCCTCTGTTTCATTCATTTCTGGACATTTTTTGGACATGCTGAATTTGCCAACCGAGTTGATGTCTTTTGCGATGGAGTTGGTGACACCATTGGGAAAGAACAAGGAGCAGGGCCTGAGGTGCCCCTCGTGTGCACTTTCTGTGTCAGGGGTCGAGATGGAGTGGGACCTCTTGGTCTTAGATATGGACCTTTTTGATGTTATACTCGGGATGGATTGGCTAGTAAACATCCAGGCACACATTGATTGCTACAGACGGCGGGTGAGTTTCACATCACCTGATGGGAGTTGTCAGGTTTTTCATGGAGAATGGGATCCATGATCAAGTCGCGCAGGGCCTCCACTCCCAGAGTTGGGAAGTTTTATCTTCCAGTTATCTTCGATTGTGCTAGAGGATGGTCTTTCTACTGAAGGTGCACTACCTCATGTAGTGAATGAGTTTCCCGAGGTATTCTCTGATGATTTTTCTGGTTTGCCCCCGGAGTGGGATGTGGAGTTTTCGATTGATCTGGCGCCGGGAACACAGCCGATATCTCTTCCCTCTTATCGCATGGCCCCCACCGAGTTGAGGGAATTAAAGATACAGCTGGACGACTTAGAATCCAAAGGATTCATTCGCCTGAGCGTCTCTCCTCGGGCTGCTCCTATGTTGTTTGCAAAAAAGGCTGATGGATCCCTCCGGTTGTGCATTGACTACCGGAAGCTGCATAAGGTAACAATTTAAAAAAAATACCCTTTGCCCAGAATAGATGATTTGTTTGATCAGTTGAAGGGGCAATGTGGTTCTCAAAGATAGACCTGCATTCAGGGTATCATCAACTCAAGGTGAAGGAGTAAGATATCCCTAAGACAGCCTTCCGAAGCAGGTACGACCACTTTGAGTATTTGGTCATGCCCTTCGGATTGACCAATGCTACAGTGGTATTTATGTAACTAATGAATAGGGTGTTCCATCAGTATCTCGATTCCTTTGTTGTGGTGTTCTTGGATGACATCCTGGTATACTCTTGCTCTGAGGAGGAACACTAACATCAATTGAGGACCGTTTTGGGTACATTACGAGATCACTGCCTCTATGAAAAGTTGTCAAAGTGCACTTTCTGGATTAGAGAGGTGAGATTTCTGGGGCATGTGATCTCAGAGCATGGAGTTTCAGTGGACCCTGAGAAAATTAGTGCAGTCATGTCATGGGAGAAACCGAAGAATGTGTTCGAGATTAAGAGTTTTCTTGGCTTGGCCGGTTATTACAGGCGATTCGTTCGGGATTTCTCTCAGCTTGCTTCACTGATGAATTCCCTCACCCAGAAAGGGGTGAAGTTTTTATGGGGTCCATAATGTCAGGCATCGTTCGAGGAGCTGAAGAGGTGGCTGACTACCGCCCCCCGTGCTAATTTTTCCAGAGGCTGGAAAGGGATATGTGGTCTATTGTGATGCTTCAGGTATGGGTCTTGGGTGCGTGCTTATGCAAGATGATCATGTGGCCGCGTATGGCTCTCGCCAAATTTGACCACATGAAAAGAACTACCCAACCCATGACTTGGAGTTGGCAGCGGTGATGCATGCTTTTAAGACTTGGCGTCACTACCTCTTTGGGGAGAAGTTTGTGGTATACTCTGATCACAAAAGCTTGGCTTATATCTTCTCGCAGAAGGACCTCAACTTGAGCCAACGTCGCTGGATCGAGTACTTCCAGGGGTTTGACTTTGACATTGTCTATACCCCAGGCAAGGGTAATGTAGTGGCCGACGCTTTGAGCAGAAGAGTTCCAGTGCAGGCTTTGAGGAAGTCTAGTGATGAGTGGGCATTGATGGGTCTCTTTTCTCAGATGCATGTGGAGGCCAGGGAATACAGTGGAGGGGCATTCTTGGCAAGTGTCCAGTTAACTCCTTATCTATTAGAGTTGATTCAACAGGAACATCCCAGTGATGATCTTTGTCAGTGCTCTAAGCAGTTCCTTCATGGTGGGGAGACATCCTCTGATTGGTCGTCGTCTCCCGAGGGCATCTTGTGCTTCAAGGGCCGTTCAGTAGTGCCGTTATCTCTGCGGAAGGTGGTGATGCAAGATAGCCACCAGTCTCAGTGGGCTGTCCATCCGGGTGCCACTAAGATGTATTATGATGTTCGTCGGCAGTTTTAGTGGCCTGGTATGAGACGGGACATAGTAGACTTTGTTTCAAGATGCTATACATGTCAGCAGGTGAAATCAGAGCACCATAGGCCATCCGGTTTGCTCCAACCACTACCCATTCCTACCTGGAAGTGGGAAGAGGTTGCCATGGACTTCATTGTTGGATTACCTCATACACCTCGAGGTAAGAATGCTATTTGGGTGGTGATTGATCGTCTGACCAAATCCGCCCACTTCATTCCGATAAAAGATACAACTAAAGTAGATGAGTTGGGCCACTTGTATCTTTAGGAAGTGGTTAGACTCCATGGTGTACCATCAGCTGTTGTCTCGGATAGAGACCCCCGCTTCACTTCTTGATTTTGGGAAGGCCTTTAGAAGTCCTTGGGGTCTCAGATTAAGATGAGCACGACATACCACCCACAGACGGATGGTCAGACAGAGCGGGCGAATCAGATATTGGAGGACATGCCTCGTGCATGTGTCCTAGACTTTGGAGGTTCTTGGGATATCCATTTGGGATTGGTAGAGTTTGCTTATAATAATAGTTACCAATCCACGATTCGAATGACCCCTTTTGAGGTGCTCTATGGTCGGCCTTGTCGGTCCCCCCTATGTTGGGCTGAGGTAGGAGAGACTTCACTGTTGGGGCCGAGCCTTGTGTAGGAGACTTCTGAGAAGTTCAAGTTGATCAGGCAGTGCTTATTGATAGCTCAGAGTCGTCATAAATCTTATGCTGACCAGAGGTGTCGAGACCTAGAGTTTTCTGTGGGTGACAGGGTATTCTTAAAAGTGGCCCCTCGTCTGGGCCATCGTCGATTGGAGAAGCAAGGTAAGCTAATTCCACGGTATGTCGGAACCTTTGAGATCACCGAGCATATTGGTAAGGTGGAATACAGGTTGGCCTTACCTTCTCAGTTGACATCTATCCATGATGTCTTCCACGTCTCCCAGTTGAATAAAATACAATCCAGATCCATCCCATGTGTTGAGTTGGGAAGAACTAGAGATAGAGCCTGACTTGTCTATCGTTGAGAGGCCGGTGAAAATAGTGGACTCCCAGGAGAAGATACTTTGAGGAAAGTCCATTCCTTTAGTCCGGGTTTTATGGAAGCATGGGAATGATACACACGAGACATGGGAGCGAAAGTCATGGGTCGAGGAAGAGTACCCATTCTTGTTTTCCAACCGAGATTCATGTTGACTTTCTGGGGCGGAAAGTCCTTAATGGTGGGGAGAATTGTCACATAAAAGACATATTTTAAAGGTATTTTTCATTTAATTTACATCCTTTCTTTGTTTTGGGGGTTTCCCTAGGTTTTAGGGAGGAATAGATGAGTATTCATGAATTGGGCCAAACCGTGAGCCCAATTCCAGATTAAAAAAATACATTTTGTATCTTTTATAACTTTTTCATTTTTCAATATTTTTCATCCATTCAAATTCCTAATTGACCTACCCTAACCTAGTAACACCACCAAGGTAATTTGGAGCTTTTATAAATCCATAACCAGGGGTTATTTGGGTTTTTGTCTAATGGGTTGGGCCTGCCCGAAAGCCCAATTCCTGTTTTAAAAATAAAATTTGATTTTGTTATAACTTATTCAATATTGAGGCTTTTTCGGTGATTCCAAGTCTCACTCAAGCCCAAGTAACCCAGCCGTGCATCGGAACTCTCTCCCACCCATTTGGAGCTCTGTAGAATCGCTAATTTGTGCCGATCTTCATATGGTTCCTCAAATCTCCCAGATTTGAAGAGGTAAAGTATTTCTTTCATAACTCTCTCAATTCTCAATCTAAATGAGATAATACATCTTGTTCGAACGTAACCTAAATTTGGGATCTTTTAAATTTCAGATACTGGAGTTTTGGAGTGATTACTTCAAGATACTTCAAGTAAATGAGCCCTTTTCTTTCCTCTTTCAAATTACTTTGGGTTTAACTCATTGTTCTTAGGGTTTCTTCGGTTATAATTGAGTTTACTAATGTCCAGAAACTAGGATTTCGAACCTAGGGTTTAACTTTGGGCTTTCTTGGCCAATTTGTGTGATTTTAGGTTTGATCTAGTTCTCTCTTGATGCGGCGGGGGTTCGATTTGATTTTCGCACGGAGATTCAAGGGGTTTTGTTAATTTGGTAGGTGATTCCATTGTGTGTGAAATTTTTGTGAATTATCTTGTTGTTTTCATGGTACTATAATGTTTATTTCACTTGAATGTTTCTGTAAAAATTGGTTTTAGTTGCATTTATAATGCAAATAAATTTTAAGTTCCAATTTTTGGTGAAATTGAGGGTTTTCCATTCAAATCTTTTATTGGTTCATTTTGGGATGCCCCATAACTGAATTTTTGGTTTCATTAAAGGGTTTTGAACTGAAATTTTGTTTTAATAACTTAAAAGTGTTATCATAGTGTGAAAGGTGGATATCTTAAAGAGCTTTGGGTGAAAAAAAATGTGATGTTTTGAGAGGTTGTTTTATTGGAAATAAAATCATTTTATTGTGTGTTTTAAATGGTATAAAATGTGTGTAGCTACTGTACAATTTGTTTGTGACCAGTAGTGATATTTTATATGAAAATGGATGTTTTTTATTTGCTGAAATTGTTTGAGCACAAAAAGGGGAAGCCCGGGTACTTAGGTGGGGCGGATTTGTACTAGTACGACTAGTGGATCAGATGGGTTTTGTCCCTGTTCCACTTAGAATTTGGATAACGACAACTCTAACTAAACTATTTGGATGATGATTGGGGACCACTAGGTTATGGGTATGTTCCCTACTAGTGGCTCGTGCACGAGAACGGATTTTTCTATGGTTACTCTACACCGAGGTACGAGGTACATAGGGCCCGAGACAACCTAGTGCTTAGGGGTGTTCCTGATTTTGATGCTCATAGAATTTATGGTATTTACCCTTGT
This sequence comes from Viscum album, assembly GCA_963277665.1. Lineage (NCBI taxonomy): Eukaryota > Viridiplantae > Streptophyta > Magnoliopsida > Santalales > Viscaceae > Viscum > Viscum album. Next base: position 1,611,911,414 of record OY728148.1, read on the forward strand.
TGTGGGTTGTTTTTGGCAGTAAATTACAGTAGCTCACATGTTTATTTAATGTGTTAACATTCTGAAATTCTTGGATTGAAAACAGTTTTCATTTGAAAGTTTCATTTCTTTGAATTTTAACACTGTTTCACCTTGTGTATTAAAATTGCTTGTTTTGTTCACATTGTATTGCATACTCTTTGGAATCAACTGGTGGTATCCTATTGGGCTTAGGCTCACACCCTACTTACACCCCTTGGGTGTAAGTAGACCTGCTTATGCTTGACTCAGGTAAAGGGAAGACTAAGGGTGATGGCAGTTCGGGATGTTAGTACCCATCATTGGGGCGGAGTTGCGGGGATGGCTTGCGTGTGATGATCCCCTTGTCTTGTGGAGTCCATGGGTATGTCTTTATGTTGTCATTATTTGTTTTTAGACCGCTTGTAGTGTCTTTAAACATACGTATTCAGATCTGGTTTTGTTAAGAATTGTTTAGCATTAAAATTTCAGATTCTAATAATTGATTGTTTTTTTTTATGATTTATGCTTTCATACTCGGGTAAATCGTTCCCAAACCAGATTTGTTTGATACCCGGGCACTTGTGCCAGCCCGTGGGGATAGGGAACGCCCTTCGGGCCTTGCCACGGGCCGGGTTTGGTGCCGTTAATGGTGGAGACCAGATCCGGTCCGTGACAGTTTCAGTCCAAGAGGGTTGTGGGGAATACTCCCCCATATCACACGGACAACCAAGTCAGGCACATACACCAGATTTGAGTGGAGATCGTCAGCCTAACCTGGCCATCTTTCCTGATCAGGCACATAAACTTGCTCAGAGCAGCCACTTTCTTCAACAAGTGGTTTCAAAGGTGAGTAAGAAGGTGTCTAAGAAAAAGACCCGCCCAGCACAGTCAGGAGATCAAGAGCCAATCTGTAACAAGGCCTTGCTCGATGCTGGAGTTCTTGAAGCCCTCAAACAATTATCTGTTTAAATTAAAGATTCTACTCCCTAATTTCCCAATAGTGGGAACATTAATTCTGAAGGTCTTCAATAGACACTTCCTCATGAAAGCTTGATTCATGACAATTCGGTATATCTTGAAGTTTCATCTTCAGATGAGAGCCACAGGAACCCTCTGTGTGGTCAGAAGACCAAAGATAAACAGATATCATCTTTTTCTGTAACTCATTATGGTGGTCCTCCCCATGATGATGAATTTCACTGCAAAATTCCTCTTCGCAGTAGTGATGCACATTGCCCGGAAAATGCTCCAGTGGATAATGTAGTGCCGAGAAAGCCCTCTTATCTTGAGTCACTTGCAAATGCGAAACCAGTCATGTCTGAAGCTTCATCGCTAGAAGGTGAAATACTTTCTCAATCAGAATATAGCTTAGGGTGTAGGTCATTCTCCGAACCACCCCTAAGTCATGAATCTTCTAGTTTGATCAATTAATTCTCTACCAATCTTGTTGAATCCGATGAAGCAACAAGGAAAAACCAACTCTGGTCAAAACAGGTAGAAGAATCTTCATTTAATGATAAAGAGGAAATGCTGAACATGAGAAAACAACTAGCAAAAGGTGAAGTACCAGTTATGTTTTGGCCTCTGGATGACTCTCAGTATGACATTCCAAAGATGTTGACGGAAGATGGAATCCATGATATTCGTCTCAACACATGGAAAACTCTTTGTCAATTGAAGAAGAAGGTATTATCTTATGATGAATATGAAAATCATCTTAAGATAATAGAAGAGTTACAACGTCAGATTTATTTGGCATCTCTATCAGTCTCTCGATATCTGAAGGCTGAAAAGCAGTAGAGAGCCCTTCAACGTTCATGCCTTGGCGCACTAAGAAGATTGCGTCAGTTAATTGCCAATGCCCCATCTGGTATTCATGTCAGAGGGTGGGGTGTTCATGGAGCACTACATTTCACAGTGCTCTCCAGTGAGCAAAGCCCGCCGAAAATGGTCTCATGCAATGTTATTGCCTATGGCCAGCCACAATCAATGGGCTTTTTTTGTAATCAAAAGATTTCTCAAGAACGGACTTCAACTAGTTCTTCTCAAAATCAAGCATACAAAGAACAAGTTTTTGAATTACTCCTACATCAAGAAAAAGAGAATATTGAACATGCCTCTCGTATGGAGCAAGCGCATCATCAAGTGACAGAAGTGTCAGAAATCATCCAACAGTATTTTGAACCAGGTGATAAAAGTGGATACATGTTAATGCATCCAGCTAATTTCCGGACTAAGGTTCACAAGATCAAGAGAGCTTTTAAGAAAGTCTCAGACATAGCATGTCAAGAGCCACCCCAGCTTGCCAGACTGAGGACTCTTTTAAACCAACCCTCGGAATCAACAAATAGGATTTGAAGAGTTGAGCGAGAACATCAGGAATAGCCCCAGTCCACCGGACTGAGGACTTTTTCAAATCATCAATACCCTCATCAGAGAACATCGGTCTTTTGTTGATTGGGGAAGAATCCTCAAGAGGAATGAAGAGCCAAATTATCAGGAGATTCCCTCCAAATTATGGTTTGTCAAGAAGTTCCTGAGAGATTGAATCAACAAAAGGAAATGTCTCATCAAAGACATGGAAGAAGACAATATCACAGAAATGCTGATATAAGGGATGCAATGCATTATGCATCAATCAATGTCATCAATGTCGTTGTTGCTGATCCACCAGATGAGGCTCACTCAGGGGACTCAGATGAAGAGGTTCCTGCTCAAGAAGATGTACGAACTGATACAAATGAAGAAGGTGTGCGTACACGAAATCAAAGGATTACTCAGAACCTAGGTAATCCTTTGAGTAACCCACTTCACCCTCTCCAAAAAGGGTCCAACAAAGGGAGGGGAAAGAATCAGGTTATATATCCTTCCTCTGGAGAAGGCCAATCACTCTCATTAAAGCAAAGGTTTTCACAACAGGAGGAAGAGATGAAGGAATTAAGGAGGTTGAATACAAAACTACTTCAGAGTAGTCTTCTTCTTAAGCGTGATGGAGTCAGTCAGCCAAAGGAATTTGTTGTAGCTACTAAGATGGATCAGAAATATCCTCCTTTATCAGTACACCCTCACAGGTCTAATCCTATGGGTCAAGTGCAACAAAAATTGACAGTGCTACCATCAGTTGCAACACCAACCACCAAATCTGTCCAAGATCTAGTCATTGAACCTACCCAAGAACAAGTTCAACCGGATGTTTCTCAAAAGTTAATAACTACCATTGAGTCATTAACAGCTCGATTAGAAACTATGGAAGGGAAACGTGCGCAGATTCAACCAGAAAAGAAAGTTTACCCTGAATGGGTAGATTCAATCTCTCCTCCATCCAGTTTTTGAAACCCTGTATTCCCTACTTTCAATGGATCAGGCGACCCTGAACAAAATTTGACACATTACGTGTGTTGTTGTGATCCTATGATGGGAACTCCGGAGCAGCAAGAAGCACTAAAACTCAGATACTTTGTACGGACCTTGCAAGGACCAGCCTTTGTCTGGTATACAAGCTTGCAATCCCGGTCAATTACCGGATGGGAGGATATTCGAAAAAAATTCCTTCTTCAGTTCAGCTCAACTTTGCCAAAGACGACATTTTTCGATCTTACAAACTGTAAGAAAAGGGAGAATGAAAGAGTCTCTGATTTCATTGCTCGCTGGAAGGGATTAACATATTCCCTGAGCTTAACACTCCCTCAAGAGGAACTATTGCCAATCTGTGTGGCAAATCTGCGTGATGAATTACGCACGCCGTTAATCCCTGTGAAATACACAGGAGGGTTTTGCGACCTTACTTCAATCGCTCAGGAGATTGAAGATTCCCTTATACAGGCTAAGGCTAAATCTCGTGTAATTCCATCAGCTCCAGGAAGGATAATGGGTAAAGCATAAACTGCTATAGTTATGCTTAAAAAAGTGCATGTACCTATTTATACTTCAAAACCTTCATCTTCTCGAAGGGATCCACCTCCTAAGCACCAACAACAAAGGCTGTTTCGTTGATATGATCAAAGAGATCAAAGACGAAAACAATTTGAGGATTTGAAGAGAAAAACATACTCTTTCCAAAATGAACAAGTTCCTGGTTACTTCATTTCGGCTCTGGAAAATAATCTGGTACAATTGCCAAGGCCCAAAAGTCCAAACAAGGAAGTAGATAAAGACCGTCCAAATTATTTCCCCTTTCATAAAATGTTGGGTCATCCCATCCAGGAATGTTTTTTTCTTCAAAGACCTCATGCAAAAGATGGTCGACTAAGGACAAGTCAAATTGAAAGGTTCTTCAGATCAGGTAGCATGTGTTACTGCTACAGTTCCAGAGGAGGAAGACCAATGGCAAGAAGTCAAAAGCAAAAATGCTCAGAAGTATAATGATTGGATGGTCAGAAAGACAATTAACCAAACTCATGATATTTTGCGAACATAATTAAATGAACCGATTGTGTCTTCTTCCATGAATATTACGACAAAACCCTCTTCATCAGAGGGAAAGTCCTCAAATAAACGACATGATTCAAAAAAAGAAAAAGAATCATCAGAAGATGAGTATGTGTCAAAGCCTAAGTTGTCTTTGGCTTTGGCAGACTTCATGCCATCTACTTCAAATCCACAGGCACCGCCCCACCAAATGGCACAGCCTAAACAGGCTAATCAGGCAGAGTATTCATCAAACAAAGAGTTAATCTTTGGTTATGTTTAATCTCAATGGATGGAGAACTCATTAATACTCCAACTAATGCCAGATTTTTGAAGAAGTATTTTGTATAAACACAAAATAAGCACCATGGTTCAGTATGACCTTAAACTGCACCATGGTCCAGTATGACCTTAAACTGCACCATGGTCCAGTATGACCTTAAACTGAACCATGGCCCAGTATGACCTTAAAATGCCCCATGGTCCAGTATGACCTTAAACTGCACCACCGTCTAGCAAGATGTTAAAATGCATCATTAATGGTCCGGTATGACCTTAAACTACACCACCATCTAGAAAGACGTTAAAATGCATCATCCATGGTCTGGTATGACCTTAAACTGCACCACCATCTATCAAGATGTTAAAATGCATCATCAATGGTCCATACATATGACCTTAAACTATTTTTACTTTCGTCCCACACGATGTTAAACTGTGAAAAAGTTCCTTAAATGGTCCAGTATGACCTTAAACTGCACCATGGTCCAGTATGACCTTAAAATGCACCACCGTCTAGCAAGATGTTAAACTGCATCATCCATGGTCCGGTATGACCTTAAACTGCACCACCGTCTAGCAAGACGTTAAACTGCATCATCAATGGTCCATACATATGAACTCAAAATATTTATACTTTCATTCCACACGATGTTAAACTGTGAAAAAGTTCCTTAAATGGTCCAGTATGACCTTAAACTGCACCATGGTCCAGTATGACCTTAAACTACACCATGGTCCAGTATGATGTTAAACTTCACCATCAATGGTCCATGCATATGACCCTAAACTATTCGCGCTTTCGTCCAACATGACGTTAAACTGTGGAAAAAAGTCCATAATCTGTCCTCACTACATGACATTAAACTGCACAGTCCGCCTTCCGTCCAGCATGACGTTAAACTGTGAAAAGTTCATAATCCATCCAACAAGACATTAAACTGTGTCACCTTTATTGTCCTTGCTATATGACGTTAAACTGTACAGCAACGGTCCATACATATGACCTTAAACTATTTTTATTCCTTTCGTCTCACATGACGTTAAACTATAACGTCCTAACTACATGACGCTAAACTGTACAGAAGTCCCTTATGTCCAGCATGACAATAAACTGCACCATTCACGGTCCATGTATATGACCCTAAACTATTCACACTTCCATACAACATGACGTTAAACTATATTGTCCCCATCGTCCTAACTACATGACGCTAAACTGTACAGAAAGTCCTTGATACGTCTTACATGACATTAAACTATACCTTTTCCCTGCTACATGACATTAAACTGTGCAGCACCAATAGTCCTAATTGTAAGACTTTAAACTGCATAGTCCCTTTATACGTCCTACGTGATGTTAAACTGTGTATCATTAGGGTTTTGGCTACCTCTTGTTTCTCACAATGAGTATAACTCACGTGATCTTAGAGAAAACCTCAACCATAACACTCTCTCTGGGCTACTAACCATGTGTAAGTCCTGAAAACATCATTTTTAGGTCATTGTCCCCAAGAACAACTTGTTCATTAATTCATTATTTAATTGAACTATGCAGACTTTGATCCTTGCCTTCCAGGCTGGGTACGTAGGAATCCTCCCAAGGTTCAAGCCCAAAATCAATCTTTTCACATCGGTTCACCTCCATCTCATACGATGTTGATTCGTGAAACCACCCCTAGAATCAATATCTTTACATTGGTTCACTTTCATACTTGTTATACGACGTTAAACTATATAACACTTTTGTCCAGTATGATAATAAACTAAAATATTCTTTGATATCCTCACTTGAGAGGGAACCATTATTTACATTGATTTTTCAATCATGTTTCATTTCAAAAGACTATGTGCATACGTGGCAATGCCTAAACCTTTTATCTTGGGTTAAACCATCATTGTACTAAAGTCCCCTTTCACCCTTCACATGTACGAACCAAATTTGTACAAAGGGTATTTCTAGAACTATGTGGGATTGATTCCCATGCTTATGGGATATGTAGGAACGTTCGAGTATCCCTCGAATCAAGCCCCAAGTCTTTGGTCCTAACCCCAAATTCCACTTTCAGTCCCTTGGCTGAAAAGTCCCCATGAAAACACACACTATGTATTCATTATTATGGTCCGAGCTCTATGAACCTAAACTAAGATCTCTCATAATTTCATCCTGCACGATGTTAAACTATATTTCAAGAACTATGTACGGCTTGATTCCTATCTTTATGGGATACGTAGTGAAGTCCAAAATTTCAATTCAGGACCCAGCCACAACATGATTATGGTTAGTATTGATCTGTGTATCTTTATATACATTAGAAAATACCCATCTTTATGTGTCATAATCCTTACCTTAAATATTTTCAGATCTTCATAACCCTTTACTTGACTTTTAATCACAAAAATGTCAAATTTCTGAGAGTTCTTTTACCAGACTATGCAGCACGTGCCCACAGGCGGCCTTGCATAAATATTCTACATAACAGACTTTTCAACCAAAATATACTATTATTTGACTATGCATCCAATTCCCTTAGGTGGCCCTGCATAATTCAACCCCCTAAAGGGTTTATCAGATAGTGGTAACTTCATTCTTGGGAAGAATACCTCTTTTGTCCTTATTTGTCTTAAATGACAGTATGTAGGGATCTGAAAAAATAGCCATCCTTAACATATTTGTCCCATGTCCTTTTTCATGATCTGAAAGTATTCAAGTCTATGGTTTATATTCTCCTTCCCTACGTTTGGGTCAGACCTTCGTAGGAGTGATATCTATTCAGTTCTTCGATAATCTTGTTTGGAAATATCTTCTCCATATTCAAGTACCTCTTTCCATACAACAAACTCTATACTTTGAAAAATTTGAATCTCCATAAACTTTCACTTGCTTTTAGCACTAGGAAAGTAAATTTCTGAGAGTTCTTTTGCCTGACTATGCTGCACGTGCCCATTGGCTGCCTTGCATAAACAGTCTACATAACAGACTTGTTAGCCAAAAGATACTATTTTATTTAACTATGAAGCCAATGCCCTTAGGTGGCCCTGCATAATTCAACCCCCTAACGGGTTTGTTAAATAATGGTAACTTCATTCTTGGGAACTACTTTTTCTAATGCATTTTAGCTATTTTTCATATCATTCCTCAGATTCAAATATTCTTAAGTCATAGTTTACATATTTTTCTCTCATACTTGAGTATAGTAATATGTTTTCAGATAAATTTTCAAGGAATTGAGTCAATTTTAATCCATTTTGGTCAAAGCTATTTTGACCTTAAACATTAGCCTTTTTATGTCTGACGTGCATGAATTTAAACTACTCACAAAAGACAAAGGAACTCTGAATACAAGTCAAGTTCCAGCTCACTAAACATACATTTTTATGATTTAGGTAATATTTAGCAATTAAAATATTCAAAGTTTGTAGGGTTATTTATATTAATCCTAGTAAAAATCAAACTATGATTACTAGGCCCATTGGCTTAAGTAAATTTAAAGCAAGTAGCAAGAGAATGCGGGTACAAATGAGTGAAGGTGAAAGTGTTTTTCATTGATGCACAAGAGTTAGAAGGACATCCACAGACTGGAGTCTCTTCTCTTTTTCAAGAATTACAAGAGGCCTTCAACATAACTCTTCATTTGATTTACGGCATCCCGAGCTTCATCAGCAACCACCTGGAATTCATTCATTAAATTGGATACAATAAGAGATGCAGTGATACCGACTCTTCTTGGAACAGTTGTAAAAGGATGTTCTTGAGTGCGGTTTGAGGAAAATTTTCTGCTGATTAAACCGTGACTCTGTTTCTGTCCAAGATACTTGGAAGATGGATACATGGATTTGATAATGAATCATTGGAAGTAAAAGATCCATTTTAAGAGAGTACTCTTTCCAGATATTGGTCTAATGCCATGTTTTTCTTCTCTCCACGAACCAACAGCGGAAAACGTTTCAGCCCATGGGTTTTCCATTTTCATATCTGCAAGAAAATGACATGGAGGAATAATTTGAAAGCTCACACCATTTTTATTTCTCTTAATGCACAACATAAATGAAATAAAGGAGTAGTAGTGCAGCTGCATTTCAGGTGTATAGTTCTTTGCATCTGGAACATTGATTCCTTGCAGATGACCATGACCACACAGAGGAACATAGATGCTCTGTGGGAAATTAAGATGATATTTCTTCAAGTAGTTAGCCAAATATGGGAGAGTGTTGTCGCGGATATCATAGTAATCATGGCCAATGATGTTCATCATATCATCTATCTGCTTGCTAGACAGTTCATCAACTATTCCTGGTCTAAGAACCATTGATTCTGCACAAGAGTTGAATAAATTAATTCTTAAATGGATTGATTTTTTCATAAACTTTGTGAAGAAATTTGAAAAAATGGCAATGGAATTTAGGCGCGCAACTCTAAATTTGTCGTGCAAGTGTTCGTGTGCCGCGCTAGTTTTTAACGAGCAAGTATAAACCGCGCAAGTACAAATACCTTGACAGCAGCGCGACGGCGAGGAAACAGCGGAAAGAAGAGACTTGCACGGCGAAGATGACTTGCACGACGAGAGCTTGAGAATTCAGAATCAGATGATATACGTGGCCAATGACCGTGTTTTTATAGGCTAGGAGGTCTATCTGTGCGCCTACATCCAGTGCACTCCAGCCCTGCGTGACTCAAACCTGCGCGCCAAGTGTTGCGCAATGAACACTTGCGCGCCACCTTTCCTTTGGATGTCTTCTTTTTTCCTCAGAGTCACATCCTTATTTCTTTTGGATCCAGCTCTGAGGGGGGACTTTTGTTGATGCTCCTTTTTCGTTACAGATTCCAAAGGAATGTAAAGGGAAATGACTTAGCACAAATTGATTCATTCTTTGAAGGAAACATCAAAAATCAACAAAGGCATGAACAAAGCTTCAAAAGCATCATTGTCACGCAAGTTCCCTAATAGTCACGCAAGTATACTTGTGCTCCACTTAATGGTTGCGCAAGTGACTTGTGCGCCCTAAGTAATAACCACTCGGGGTCTTCTCCTATCTATAAATAGACCCTATGGGCCCCCCATTTGGAGGAGGAATTTTTCTAGAAACTCAGATTTAAGCTCTCAGTGCCCTAGTCTCTTCTCAAAGCTTCCGAAACACTTCTAAGGTAATTTCTTACCTAGAATGGAAGATCTAAAGAGGGGAAGGAAGGCCTAAGTGTTGAAACTCATCAAAAATTGCACGCTTGAGTGGACAACCCTTAAGGGAAATACCCACGCTTACGCGCCGCCTTACTCCTTCAATAGAACTTGCACACCCCTCTTCTGGAAGAACCTCAAGAGGATTCTAAAGGCCTTAACCAAAAGTCGCTAAGTATTACCCTGCTGGTTGAACACCACACAAGTACCCAACGTGTCACACATGTATACCTGCATGCCCACGCAGTACCTACGCGCCTGCCAGGATTTGCATGCCCCTGCCTTTTTGGGTGCCCTTCTTGCCCATTTAACCCCTCTAAAGCCATCCCACCTCTCCTATTCAAGATTTAGTCTTCAAGACACTCTTCAAAAGCATTTATGGCATGATTTCTTGATTTGACTTCTTTATATGGAAGGAATTCTGTGGAATATCTCTCAAAACATAGTGATTTACACATCTTTATGTCACTAAAGATTGAGATTTCATTCATTCAACCTCATCCTTTAAGATGAGAGAATCCAAACCTGGGCCTCCTTTTTAGGAATAAGTCTCAGTCTCAAATTTGGGCTTCCTTTTTAGGAATAAGTCCCAGTCATAATTCCTTTAACCTGGGCTTCCCACTACTGGAAAACTAACCTATACCAACGGTTTGGAACCGTTGGTATAGGCCTCCAAACCATTGTTATAGCCTATACCAACGGTTTGGAGAACCGTAGGAAAGTAATCCGTTGGGATTGGTCTATAACAACAGTTTTGAAAAACGTTGGCATAAGTAATATAAAAATTTATGCCAACGGTTCCATAAAACTGTTGGTATATGTATTTCCAAAAAAACATTCGTTGGGATTTGATCCCAGGACCTCCTGTTTATCATTGAACGACCTAACCACTAACCTAACATGACTTTTGTGAACATAATTTCATAAATATATATATGTATTATCATAATTATTTTAAATTTTGATTTATAGAATGATCTGGTTAAGATGATCTGATAAAAAATCAAAGGACCTATACCAACGGTTTTGACAACCATTGGTATAGGTTCCTGGATTCTTGGGAGAGGTGTTGATATTCTGGATACTTTTCCCAACGGTTTGGCCAAACTGTTGGGAAAAGTGGGTATATAAGTGTTGGGAAATGTCACATTTACAGTAGTGTCCTTTTCAGGAATAAGTCCCAATCTCAAATTTGGGCATCCTTTTCATGAATAATCCCCAAGTCCCTTAATTTTTTCAAGTATCTTAACCTGGGCCTCCTTCTTAAGAGTAAGCCCCAGTCTTAATTTCTCTTAATCAATCCTAATTTACCTTTGATCTGGGATTCCTTCTTAGGAGTAAAACCCAATTATCAATCCACTCCTAATTTGGGCCTCCTTTTCAGGAGTAAGCCCTAAGTTAGAGTATTCAAATCTCCATGAAGCACATATACCTTTATGGACCCTGTTCCTAGATTTCTTCCCTGAAATTAATCATATTCTTTATCTATTTTGGGCAGTCATACATACATAAGTCCCACATAAGTTCTTATGATTGCATCTTTCATAGACCAATTGTCTATTTTCTTACCAATACCTCTTGTTTCTCACACCGAGCATGACTCACATGAGCTAAGAGGGTAAAAGTAATTATGACATCCTTCTTTGAGCCATCAATCATAAACATCATACTCCCTTACTCGAACTACGTGGGTTCTGATTCCTTTTCTAAACAAAGGATACGTAGGTAGCCCATCTGCGGGTTCGATCCCAAATCTGAAATAATCCATGTCCTTATGAATGATAATAAACTTCAAGTGCCCCACTGAGTGTCTTTAAAACCAGGATAGTCATCATAAAGGACCAAGAGACTTCTATATAAATGTGCTGAAGGATACCATTGACCAAGAATCTCTAATAAATACAGATGATTCTCCATCTATGAAGAACCTCGAATACATATAAAAGATTCTCTAAATTTCCTACATATTTTATCATTGATTTTCAGATCTAAAGGGAAGATCATTTTATACTTGGTAATGTAATAAGGATTCATGAACATATCTTAAATCTATAAAGAGAGTCCCAGAGTAGACAATAATTCCCCTCAAAAAGGTGTGATGAGTCCGACCACCCATCCTCTCGACCAATGCAAATTCCTAAGCCTCATCAGTCCATAAACTAATGAGCGCCTACCTTTGGAAAGTAGGTCTGAATGGATGTGGAATCATTAGATGTTTTCGGTTCTACGAACAAACCCGTTAGAAACTGATCAGAATGTTTGAACCTCCCATCAAAGGAGGTCATCCCCGAATTCCGAGGGAAACAACATCGAGACCTTGAAGAGCTGAACCTTTTCACTCCCCGAAGCTAGATTACAGAAACTATGATACTATGTTCTGAAGACAACTTGTAGAATATGACTCAAATACCATTTTCACAACATCCATTGAGTCCAGAGTATTACTTCACAACACACATATAATTCTTAACTCTATTCTCTTTCTTAACTCTATTGCGTTTTATCTTCAATAATTGAGTAGTGTGTATATTTTTTTGTATCACACACACTATCTCTTGAGCATAATTGGAGGATATAAAACTATCCTCATACTCAATCACTTCTTACACTTTTATCCCATGTAGAACTTTGGAAGAGATCCTGTGTGATCTATTTATCTTTCTTTCCCAAGAATAACTGTGGTAGAGGTCAAGTGTGTCCTGGACAGCTGGGTGTGCTGTTTTGAACCCCGATCCAGGGTGTGGATCAAAAGTTTATTAATATAAATAGCTTGGTGGTAGGTGATCACCAAGTGGAGAGGACTAAGTCGCGGCTTGATACTGAACCTCTTGTTTTATCCACTGGGTTGATTATCTTATATTTCTTATGTGATATGTATTTCTTTCATTAAGATAACCTGATATTTTATAGTTAGTTTAGAAAGTGTTTGCATCTATTTTGAATCAGTTTGTTTTCTTTGAAAGTTTTGTTAATTGATTGGTTAGTAAAATTGAGAACTAACCAATCTTTTGAGAATCAAATTGAACCTTCAAGACTTTTATAAATTCACTTCAAAACTGACTTTGTGTTTAATTTTATAGGGGGATATTATTTTTTAAATAACCTATTTAATAGAAATTTTTATAGATACTCAATTCACCCCCCTCTTGGGTCATCTACTCCAACCAACATTTGGTATGAGAGGAATTTTTAAAGTTACTGTTAGTTTTTGAAATCGTGTCAATTGTGATTATAGTTGTGTTTCAAAGATCTTCAAATTTCTGTTATTTCTAATTTTTTATCTCTTTGAAATTATTTTACAACCTTTATCATGGAAAATAGACTAGAAGGGGCTACTACTAATAGACCACCTTTCTTTAATGGAACTAACTATGATCACTGGGAACTTAAAATGAAGATGCATTTGGAAAGTATGTGATTTGAAATCTGGACTGCTATTGAAAGTAAATATACAATACCTGAAACTTCTAGAAGCACATGGAATGAACCTAACAAATCTTCCTATAACAATAATTATAAAGCAATGAATGATCTATACTGTTCCCTAGGGGATGAATAATTTAACCGTATTTCTGCTTGTAAAACTGTATATGAAATTTGGGATACTTTAGCTATCTCTCATGAAGGAACAACTAATGTTAAAGAAATGAGATTAAATATATATACTATTGAATATGATAATTTTAAAATGAATCCTAATGAACCTATATCTAAAATTTATCTCAGTTTCAATGAATTAGTGAACACCATTAGTCTGCTTGGGAAATCAGTGGACAGTAAGGACCAAATCATGAGACCGCTTCGATGTCTACCTGACAGATGGAGAGGAACTTTTATTTCTATCTGAGAATCTTGTGACATAGGAAAACTTCTAGTGAAGGAACTAATTGAAAATATTATGATGTATGAAGAATAACTTAAAGTAAATAAATAAGTAGATGAGGAACCAAGGAAGAAGTCATTAGCATTTAAGACTTCAACTTCAATGAGAAAAAATAAATAAAAGATTCATGTTCCTATAGACAGTTCCACTAGTTAAGAGTCAGATTCAGACAGTGATGAGGAAATGGATCATCTTGATAGAAGGTTCAAAAATTTCTACCAAAAGAAGAAATTCTTTAGGAATTCAAACTACAAGGGAAAGTATGATAGTAAAGGAAAATGGAAGAAAGACAGAAAATGGAATGACAACTCAAATGAAATAATTTGCTATGAGTGAAAACGAAAAGGTCAAATAGAGGAAGACTTCCCTAAGATGAAATTTAAGAAGAAATATGAAGATAAGGGAAAGGGTTATAAAAAGGATATGAAAGCTACTTGGAGTGCTTCATAAGATAGCTCCAGTGGATCTGATGATTTTGATAGTGAACAGAACAATCATGCCAACTTGTGTTTCATGACAAAAACATCCAAGGTAACACTTAATTCTCCTGTAAATAATGTTTATTATTCTGAGAATGAAAATGAATCAAACAATTATGAAAATATGACTAAAGATGAATTATTTGAATATCGTGGAATGCTTGAGGATACCTTTAATGATCTCAAGGATAAATATAAATTATTAAAAATACAGAATGCTTTAAATGCTAATTGTAAATCTTATCTGGATATTGAGAAAGAAAAATGTGCCCAATTGTTAAAAGAAAATACTGTACTCAAATTATCAAATGAGAAATTAAAGAGAGATCTTGAGAAGTTTACTGCCGGTAGAGATACCTAGACTCATTTTTTAGGACAACAGATTGCCCCAAAATATACTTCTAGGATATGATATTAACTAGGTCAAATGAATTTATCTAAATCACATTTTGTATCCAAATCTAGAAAATTTTCCACTATTTTCAAAAAATAGAATTGTACGGCAAGTTCTAGCCCCTAAAATTCTTATACTACATCCAATTACACATGACCAAATAAAGTGTATTTTTCAAATACTATATATTATGCATATAGGAAGCCCATAATACAGTTGTGGGTTCCTAAAGCTTATATTACTAATGTTTGTAGACTCAGAAAAATATGGGTACCAAAGTCGTTTCTTGGTTAAACTGTTTTGTAGGTGAATTGCCTAAAGAGTTCCAATAAAAAGATGCGGTACTTGGACAGTGGGTGTTCAAGGCATATGAAAATGGGATTTTTCAAGATTTAAAAGTCTTATCAAGATCGATGGAGGACATGTCACATTTGGTGACAATAGTAAAGAAAAAATCATCAGCCTAGGCCAGATTAGTAACCCTAACTCTATTTCAATTTCTAAAGTATTATATGTTGATGGACTGAAGTATAACTTGCTCAATATATCCCAATTGAGTGATTATGGATTTAATGTTAAATTTAAAAATGATTCATGCTGTGTTTTTGATTCCAAAAATAATTTGGTATTTCCTACTTTTATAAATGATAATGTATATGCTATAAATCTAGACACTCTAGCCTCACAAAATGTCTCTTGTCAAAATTCCTTTCACAAATAGTCTTGGATCTGGAATAGAAGACTAGGAAATTGTAATATACACTCTCTTAGGAAGTTAACTAGAAAAGATTTAGTTAGAGACTTACCCAAATTAGAGTTTCTAGACAATAAATTATTTAATCCTTGTCAAAAAGGAAGGCAACATAAAATCTCTTTCAAACCAAATAAAGAAGTAACTACTTCTCAAAATCTTGAGTTGGTTCACATGGACTTGTTTGGAACATCTAGAGTTTCGAGTCTCAATGGGAAGCACCATGTTTATGTTATTATAGATGATTTCTCTAGGTATACCTAGACCTTTTTCCTGGCTCATAAAAGTGAAGCCTGTTCACACTTTACCAAGTATGCTAGGACTGTAGAAAATCTCAGTGGACTTAAGATTAAATCCTTAAGAAGTGATCATGGCCCTGAGTTTGAGAATCATGATTTTTTAAGCATTCTGCTCAGAAAATGGCTATAATCATAACTTCTCTACACCTAGAACACCTCAATAGAATGGTGTGGTAGAAATAAGGAATAAAACCTTACAAGAAATTGCACGAACTATACTCAATGAATATGATCTGCCCATTTATTTATAAGCTGAATCTGTTAATAAAACTTGCTACATAATTAACAGAGTCTTAATTAGACCCATTCTTAAGAAAACTCCTTAAGAGTTGTGGAATAATAGGAATCCCAAAGTAGGTTATTTTAAAGTGTTTGGATGTAAAGTATATATCCTAAATACTAAGGATAATTTAGATAAATTTTCCTCAAAATGTGATGAAGGAATATTTCTTGGATATTCTACATCAAGTAAAGCCTACAGAGTCTTTAACAAGAAGACCACATGTGTGGAGGAATCCGTACACATCATGTTTGATGAAGTAGATCCACATGAGCCCAAGAACTCACCAAAAAATATTGAAGAGGATATGTCCAATCTGTACATAAATGATAAAATCACAAATCATCATGAGAAGGAATCTGTGAAAACATCCAGTTCTAAAATTTATCCTCACCTTAACTGTATTGAACCAGATCAACCAACTAGAACCCTTAAAAATCATCCCTTAGATGCTATTGTTAGAGATTTAGATAGAGGAACACAAATCAGAGCTTCCTTAAGAAACCTAGTTGAACATCAGGCCTTCTTGTCACATCTTGAACCTAAAAATATCAATGATGCTATCAATGATGAATTTTGGGTAATAGCCATACAAGAAGAACTTAATCAGTTTAAAAGAAATAAAGTTTGGAAACCTATAGACAGACCTAAGGATACTTTTACCATAGGAACCAAATGGGTGTTTAGAAATAAGGTAGATAAAAGTGGAAATATAGTTAGAAATAAAGCTAGAGTAGTTGCACAAGGATATAATCAAGAAGAAGGAATCGATTATGAAGAGACTTTTGATCCTGTAACTAGACTTGAGGCAATTAGGATCTTACTTGCCTATGCAACGCACTTGGATTTTAAACTTTATCAAATGGATGTCAAAAGCACATTCCAAAATGGTTATATAATTAATGATGTTTTTGTTGAACAACCCCTAGGGTTTAAAAATCCACATTTTTTAAATCATGTGTTCAAATTATCAAAAGCTTTATATGGTTTGAAACAAGCCCCAAGAGATTGGTATGAAAGGTTAAGTAATTTTCTTATTTCTAAAGGTTTTACAAAAGGACTTAAAGATCCTAATTTATTTATAAAAAGAATTTCAAAAGAAGTTTTAATAGCCAAAATATATGTAGGTGATATTTTTTTGGATCTTCTAAAAATTCTTTATGTAATGACTTTTCAAACATAATGCAAAGTGAGTTTGAAATGAGTTTAATGGGTGAACTTAAATATTTTCTTGGATTTCAAATATTTCAAAATAAAGAAGGTATTATCATAAATCAAAGTAATTATACAAAAGATATTTTGAAAAGATATGGATTTGATATCATTAAGAGTAGTGAAACTCTTATGAGTTCAACATGTATGTTATATCTTGATGAAAATGGAAAAATAGTTGATCAAACTGCTTACAGAGGAATGATTGGGAGTTTTCTATACTTAACTACTATTAGGCTAGATATTATGTTAAGTGTGTGTATGTGTGAGATATTTCAAGCAAACCCAAAGGAGTCACAACTAAATAGTGTTAAAAGAATTTTCAAATACCTCAAGTATACAACTAATTTAGAATTGTACTATCCTAAAGGACAAGCTTTTGATTTAGTTAGCTATTCATATGCTGACTTTGGTTGATGTAAGTTAGATAGAAAGAGTACCTCTAGAACAAGCCACTTTTTGGGAAAGTCATTAATATCATGGTTTAGTAAAAAGAAAAATTCAGTTGCATTATCAACTGCTGAAGCAGAATACATTACTGCTGGTAGTTTTTGTGCACAAATTTTGTGGATGAAACAAAACTTATTAGACTATGAATTTCAATTCAGACATATCCCCATAAATTGTGAAAATACAAGTGCTATTAATATTTCTAAGAATCCAATTTCTCATTCTAGAACAAAATATATTGATGTAAGACATCACTTTTTGAGAGATCATTATCAAAAAGGTGATATAACTCTTGAGTTTATTGGGACTGAACATCATCTTGCTGATATATTCACTAAATATTTAAATTATGAGAGAATGAATTACATCAAACATGAACTAGGAATGATAAATCAGTAGGTGATCCTTAAAACCGATCATTCTAAAATCGATCTTTCTAAAAACGATCTTTTTAAAACCGATCTTTCTAAAACCGATCTCTCTAAAACAGATCTTTTTTAAACTGATATTTTTAAAACCAATCATTCTATAACTGATATTTCTAAAACCAATCTTTCTAAAACTGATTTTTCTAAAACCGATCTTTCTAAAACTGATCTTTCTAAAACTGATCTTTCTAAAACCGATCTTTCTAAAACCAATCTTTCTAAAACCGATCTTTCTAAAACTGATCTTTCTAAAACCGATATTTCTAAAACCAATCTTTATAAAACTGATATTTCTAAAACTGATCTTTCTAAAACCGATCTTTCTAAAACTGATCTTTCTAAAACCAATCTTTCTAAAACTGATCTTTCTAAAACCGATTCTCGAAACCGATCTCCTGTGAAACCGATATTCTTGAAACTGATTCTTTAACACCGATATATTTAAGGGATGTTTTGTAAATTCTATCTGCTATAAATGAAACAATGATATTTTATCTCTTTTAACTTGATACATTTAAATTTTGTGTTTTACAATTTACAATACCTAAATGATATATTTAGTACAATCCATACCTACCTTTCACCTTCTCCTCTGTTGTAAAGCCTTCTACCTTTTGTCACACTCTCTCTCAACTCACAACCTCTTAACACAATTGGAATCAGAAGCTTCATCATGGATAGGACTAAGAGCGCAATGGAAGAACCTAGAGAATCTCCTACTACTAAGTGCCAGAAAGGTGAGACCAGTGGGACTGGGAAACCAAGATTAGAAAGCTGAGTAGTTATAGCTAAAAAGGAGGTGTCTGCTGAGTGGCTTATGTCAAGAAAATCATTTTTATTAATGGTACTGAAATCTTAAGGGTGGCTCAGTTGGTTCAACAACAATGAAAGACCCTATTATCCCCAGCTTATGCATTAATTCTATCAACATTTGAGTATATCATTGGATGAATCTAAGGTAGAAAAGATGAAATCTATGGTAAAGGGAAATGAAGTGGTTTTCTCGTCTAAGGAATGGGATGACTTCTTAGAAGTTCCCCATGAAGGTTTCTATGCTGACTATCCTAGTAATATTCCACCTTCTTCAAATTTGTTTTCCTATGAAGATGCTCTGAAGGAGCTGACTGGAAATGAAGAATCCATGAGGTCTATTGAAAATGAATTTGAAGGAGAAGTAAGAATTATTTTTAAGTTCATACAATATCAAATCTTCCCAAGGAAGGGACATTTCTTTGCTGTAAAATATTAGATGTCTTTTTGATCTTTTTTTTGAAACATGGAATAAAAGTGAATCTGTGAAGATATCTTATGGTGAATATCTCTGATTTGATTAAGCCATACAAGAAGGAAACCTATTTATATTATCCGAGGATGATTTCTGCCATGTTGAAAAAATTATATTGTGTAGAAGATGGAGATGAAGTGATAAGTGCTTGCAGTGAAATTTGTATTCAGAAAGACATTTCTAAAAGGATGAAAATCTTATGGAACCCATGGAAGAGATTTTGGGTAGGAGATGCAAAAAGGATGTATGAAAATTTCAATCCAATTGACCATCCTTCTAGACCAAAGGACCAAGTTGATCTAGGTCTCAAACCAGGAGAAGTTTCAGCTTATTCTGATGAGGAAGCTGAGGCTGAAGTGCCTAGGGAATAGAGATATCATTTTGAAGATAGGAGTGATCCTGATATTGTTGAAAGTCCCGAGGATATGAATTATGGACCTGCTAGTCCACCTATGGAATTTCCCTTAAGATAATCTTTACTAAGTGATGAAGATGAGGAAGAAACTGAAGTTACTTGAATTGAAGGTTATATTAGAAAATCAGATGATGTTGATGATGATGATGGTGATGATGGTGATGATGGAGGAAATGATGAGCATGTGAGTGAATCTCTAAAAGTGGGAAAACAGGTGGTTGACAGGTCTAGTGAGGAATCTGTACATGGGGCTAGTGATGGTGTTGAGCATGTTGATCAATAGGCTGATAGTTATAGAGATTCTAAACATGAGGACATACCAATCCATCCTATTATTGAAAACCAAGAGCTCATTCAGGAATTGAATGATCTTATGGCTGCTATCCAAGATGAAGAAGATGTAGTTCCATTGCCTCAAATTGAGGATGTACCTGGTTAAGCTGAAGTATCTGGAGCTCAGGTAGAACCTAAATTTTGGTTGGTTACTATTCCCAGAAAAGTTGTTATGGACAGAGACCAGGATGAAATAGTTGATGATATTGATGTTATTCCTGAGACTCAGGGAAGAAGGGTAAGAATTCATACTATTGAGCCAAGAGACTGGACCTGTACTAGAGAGTGGAATAGTGATCCAGGATACATTATTTTCAGTTTAGAATATTAATTAGATGAAGAAAGGATGTCTTCTCCTCCTGCTCCACAAGTCCGAACTGACCCAGAACCTACTAAACCTATTCCATCAGTTGCATCTCCAGCAGTAGACCCAGTAGCTCAGGTAGTGCCCAATGACTATGTCACTAAGGATGATTTGGAAATGTTTAAGAATGAGCTATGTGAGTATGTGTTAGCTTCAGTGGGATTTAGAAATAAAGTCTCCACCTTCATAAGTAAATCAGATGCTAATGCACCAGAGATTGTAAGAATAACGATTTAGGAGATTCATCTGAATCTCATTACTACAGCAGAAACCATTATTAGAAAAAACACATTGCTGAGAGAAGAAGTAATAAAAATGAAATGAGTTGAATTACTTAACCTATAACTTCAAAACCTCCTTTAGTGATGTTTTGGAAGTTTTTAGGAACTTGGTTACTCATCTACTCAACGTTGATCTAAAGAAGTTGAAAGAAGAGCTTGGAAAAATGTTGATTGGCTCATCGAGTTCTAGGAGTGGGACAAGTTTTGTTGCTAATTTGGAGTCTCTCAAGGTTTTGATGAGAGAGGAAATTAAAAAACATTAGAGTAATTTAGACAATGAAACTCTTGAAAAAGTTCATCGAAATACCGATCTTGTATACAATATGGTCAGATAGTGCACAAATGAAGCCTCTGCAGCTTAGAAAGAGATTCGAGAAAAAGTGGATAAATATTTCACTAAGATATACACCAAGCACGATCTCGTCAATAGTTTCAAGTTTCTCGCAGTAAATCTTAGAATTCCTATAGTCACAGAAGCATTCAAAAAACAAGTTCTCCAGTTGAAAGAATTTACCCCTTTGTTGAGTAAATTTAATGAAAATAAGGATGACTTTGAGAAAGCCATGCAGTATGGTGGTGAAATCATTAATGACTTCAACAACCTACTCAAACCTTATCTGCATGTTTAGGCCGAGGCTATTGTGGTCCCTCCAGCTACTTCAATTGGTGCTGCCTCTCGGTTTCCTGCTCAAATGACTGTCTCTCAAGCTCTTACTCAGATTAGATCAATCATTACTGAGTAGTCTCCAAGTCGGGTTTTGTTAGAGAGAAGGCCTAGCCTTGCAGCTACTGTCCCTACTGGTGTTTCCCTACCTGGTGTTATCTTCGAACCTCCTCTACCCTCTGCCACTCCCAAACCCTCTCCTTCTCTATTGGATCCTTCAGACAAAGGAAGAGCTCCTCTACAACCAAAACCTTAATGTTGGATTGTATCTTTTGATAAGGATTTGATATTTTTGTTTTCATTGTACTCTTATGCCTTTTAATGAAAATTATTATTGTGTCTTTATTTTATATTATTTTTCCTTACTGATTTTCTCATTTTGTTAATCCCAAAAGGGGGAGAAAATAAGGATGGAATATACTCTTCTTAGTCCATTTATTTAGGGGGATATTTGTTTTAACTAAATTCTAGCAATAAAAAACTTTAGTTATATTGGACAATTACATTCACCTATGTCAAAGATATCTTTACTCTATATATTTTTATGAATTCCATAATTTGTGATTATCCAAAAGGGGGAGATTTTTGGACCCTCCATGATATTGTAGTGGACCCTCCATGATATTGTAGTTTTCATAATCACAAATAATGTCAATATACAGACTCTACTCTTTCATGCCAGTTTAATATAATTCACTAAATCAATTATGTCATATAGAAACATATAATTTAATAAGTCAATCGCTTATATTCATGAATAAATATGTTTAAAAATGTATTTATACATAAAATTTTGCATAACACTTAGTCTAGAACTGATGGTTAGTTTGACTCATTGAAGTTCAACAGACCAAAGTTTGACACACCGAAACTGAAGTTTGACACACCGAAACCGAAGTTGACACACTGAAACCAAAGTTGACACACCAAAACCGAATTCAACACACCGAAACCAAATTCGACACACCAAAACCGAAGTTTGACTCACTGAAGTTGATAGACCGAAGTTTGAATCACCAAATCTTGACACACTGAAGTCGACAGACCGAAGTTTTACTCACCGAAGTTTGACACAATGAAGTCAAAAGACCGAAGTTTGACTCAATAAAGTTTGACACACCGAAGACAACACAACGAAGTTCGACAGACTGAAGTCGACACACTAAAGATGACAGACCAATGTTATCAAACCGAAGACAACAGACCGAATATGACTCCCCGATTGTTATAAATAACTGTTTCAAGTTTCATTAATTCAAATTTATTTCTAATGGTCATATTTAGACAAATTAATGTTTCTAACATTTTTTAATGTTGTATGTTGTACAATCTATAGACATTACGAGGTACATGCACGTGCGAAGATCTTCATGACTAGAGGATCTTGGAGTATAAAAGGACCTCATCTTTCACTTTAAAGAAGAGCAGTACAAAAAGTATTGCACACTGAGACATATACTATGAGAATACGAAAAGAAAGGATCTAAGTTCTTGAGATTACAAAAATATTGTAACAAGTAACTTTCTCCAAAAAGCTCAGTGTACATCGAGACGTTGAAGAGCATAACCTTTTCACTCCTCGAAGTTGGATTACAGAAACTTCAGTACTCTATTCTAAAGAAAACATCTAGAAGAGGACTCAAATACCATTTTCGCAACATCCATTGAGTCCAGAGCATTACTTAATAACACACAGTGAATTATTAACTCTATTCTCTTTCTTAACTCTGTTGTGTTTTATATTCACTAATTGAGTAGTGTGTATATTTTTTTGTATCACACACACTGTCTCTTGAGCATAACTGGAGGATATCAAACTATCCTCATACTCAATCACTAATTACACTTGTATCCCATATATAACTATGGAAGAGATCATGTGTGATCTGTTTATCTTTATTTCCCATGAATAACTGTTGTAGAGGTCAAGTGTAACCTGGACAACCAGGTGTGTTGTTGTGAACCCCGATCCGGGGTGTGGGTCAAAAGTTTATTAATATAAACATCTTGGTGGTAGGTGATCACCAAATGGAGAGGACTAAGTTTCAACTTGAGATTGAACCTCTTGTTTTATCGGCTGTGTTTATTATCTTACATTTCTTATGTGATATGTATTTCCTACATTAAGATAACTTAACTTTGATAGTTAGTTTAGCAAGTGTTTACATATGTTTTGAATCAATAGGTTTGATTTTAAAGTTTTGTTAATCGATAGGTTAGTAAAACTAAGAACTAATCAATATTCTGAGAATCAAATTGAACCTTCATTACTTTTATAAATTCACTAAAAACTGACTTTGTTTTTAATTTTATAGGGGGATATTATTTTTTAAATAATATCTTAAACAATTTTTTTTATAGATAGTCAATTCACCCCCTCTTGAGTCATTTTCTCCGACCAACACCCTTGTAATCATGAGCTTGGTAAATGTTTTCTCCAAATTTGTAACAAACTCATTTTCCTTTTAAGTAGGCACAAGGGTGTTCCTTCCATAAGTATCACATGTTGAAAAATTACATTTTTTATTATTCTCTTTATCTATTGTTTCCTCTTCCACCCTCTTCTTCTCTTGTTTTCCCTTAAAGTCATAAAACTTAGAGAATTCTTTCTCTATCTTGATAACACATGAGACTATATCTTCATATGATGATAAATTTTGGGAGACCAGTACCCTTTAGAGGAATGGTTTTAAACCATCAAAGAATCAATAAATATTTATCCTTAGATTATGTATGTAGCCCATGACATGACTTTATAACCCTGTGATATTGGATTTATATTTCATAATGTTTTCATCCTCTTTCTATTTTAGACTCAATAATTGCCTTTCCATATCTGCTCGCTGTTTTTGAGGAAAATAATTTTCTAGGAAAATTTACTTAAAATATTTTCATTCTATATTTTCAATTTATTCCATCTCTTTTATATTTTGAATAAGTAACCACTATTGATTAGAATCTCTTGATATATGATAAAATCCCATGATAACCTTCTCCCTTTCATTACTTCCCAAAGCAAGAAATATATTCTATAAGGAACTTATCGACTACTCTGCTAAAAATGGGTTTTTAGTCCCATTGAATGATGGAGGTTGTTATCATATAAAGTGTTCTAACATTGCTAATACACATTATGGATTAGGATGCTCTATATGGGTAAGTTTATTGATCATAACCTTAGTCAGCTTTCCCAATATAGTTATAAGTTGCTCATCACTAGTCACAGTTCCAGTAGAAAAATCATTATCTTACATAAGAGTTCAATACCTACATGGTATAATTGTATTGATATGGTTTCCATTAGTTCCAATAGTTTCAATTTATAAATAATGGAATACACTAAATTAAGTTATGAATCATAATACATAGTCTCAAGCTAGTAGAACACTTAACATAAATTAAAACTTTATGCATAGATAATATCATATCATAAACATGGGTTCTTTGGGGACATATTTACTTTTAAATATTTCATGATAGTTTGTAAGGAAAATGTGAATTATCCTAATAATATACCCCGAGAGTGTCAAAACAGGTGCGCAGTAAGGCCCATTTTCATGTACCAAGTTACCCTGAGTTAGGCATGGGACACCTTGTTAGGGTCGTTACCCCTAGGTACATATGTGCTAGAACCACCTCCACTTATTGTATCTAGACAAGGATGTATTCCTAGGAAAACCCACAAAATATATAACTTACAAAAAGTCTATGATGTTATTATATATTTATCCCCAAAGTTTATCTTAGGGTTTTCTTCCATAATCAATGTTTTCTAAATTCACTTTCCAAGGTTTCTACTAAACTTCCTTTGATACCAACTATAAAGACCCTAAACCCATTTTCTTGAATTTGATGCCTTATTTTATTACATTTGTATAATAAATAAGGAAGTCACATGTAGAAGGACTAAATAGTTTAGAAGTTTTTGAAAACCAGATAAAAACATAAGTTTTACATTACAACTTTGAAAGAAAAACAACATCGTAACTCCACTGGAAACATCCATAACTCCTAGATTATACCTGAAAGTCATTCATAGCATACATATTCACATCCAGGGGAAAAATAAAACACAAGAAAGGGGTGAGCTCAGATACTTAGTAAGGGTAAGTAATGTAGTAGAATATAATATAAAAATAATTCATGGTGAATGACTAATAACACTTGCCATTAGAACATAAAATTGATCATAATATGGAAAGAATAAAAACTGAGTAAATAATGATATAAAAATGATCACATAAGAATGAATATTAACCATGGATATTATACTAATTGAATATTCACATTGATAGTCAATTATTATTCATAATTATGGAATGAATATTCTGGAAATCATAAACATACCATTGAGCCCTCAACCAAGACACTTGAAAATAAATGGTTAAAGCCTCATCAAAAATCCATTTATGTTTTGTCTCATGAGACCTACCGATTAATTAATGGGATATAATGGGAACCAAACCTCACTTACTAAGTCTAATTAATTACTCATATGAGCAGGTTTAAACATAAAAAACATATACATATGAAATGCAAGTAAATTTACTCAATCTATAAACATAATCAATAAACATTCTGAGTAATATGGTGAATGGTATCAAGATAACACATCCATAGTCAAATAGATCATAAACCATTTAATAAAATATGGTAGATGATAATCATATTATATTATTCCCAATTAAGAATAATATCCAACAAATGGTTTTGAAATAGATGAAAATACTCCAATAAAATCATTGAGGAATTTTTGAGAGAAATACCCATTTTTACTTTGAAAAGAAGAGTTCTTTTGGAAAAATAATTTTTATTTATTATAATTGTTTATATAAAATAAATAATGAAAAAATATTATTTTTCATTAAAAAATTAAGGATTTTATAAAAATAATGGTGTATCAAAATAGATTATGGATGGTACTTGAAAATGGGTATGAAATAAAGAAGTCCCCTTTAATTAGGTTTGTTTATCAGAAAGAATTGAGAAGAGAATCTTGTAAAAAATGTATTTACCCTTAAAAGAAAGATAAAATGATTTGAATATATGAGTTTGGAAACAATAAATAGAATTTAAAATAAGTATATAAAAATAATGAAGAATTAAATTAGGGTAAATATAGAGAAAGCGTAACCTGACACTAATAGAAAATTGGTCTATAGACATAGATTTATAGCCACAGTTAATAAAATATGTGGCTATATCCATCCTAAAATCCATAGGTAGAAGGAAAATTATGGTCCAACCCCACTCCCACATGGTTACTCCTACCCTCCCTCATAATTCCTCCATCCCTCACGATTCTTCCCCATACCACCACTGCGATTCCCCCTCCCCCTCCTCCCGTTCCTCCTCCCCTAAGACGTGGCTCCATCACAGCTCTAGTGCATCCAACCCAGTGCACCCAGCCCACCTCCCCTCCTTCGTGGCTTTGACTCACCCAACGCACCTCCCCTCCATCACAGCTCCTGCGCACCCATCTAACCTCCCTGCCGTCGTGACTCCAGTGCACCCATCCCATCTAATTCTGATTACCGCGCGAAACCCTCCACCAATCCAATAACCCACAAACCCTAAAACAACCAACTGAAATCAATCATTGGATTTCCTTTTCTCTATTCACGTCCACCATTTCAAACCAATGACTTTGTTTCCACACCATTCACTACTTCCCAAGTTTGGTTTCTTCAACTCGCCTACTCACTATCAGTGCTCTACTTGACATGCTATTTTATATTTTATCATCCCACAGGGTTGGTTCTGATTTTAAATCAAGTTGCTTTATAATTGGTGTTAGTAAACTATTTTTAGAATTTGAAATTGTATATGGAATATGAATCAATGCTAGATTGGTTAACTCTCTTATTGACGATTCAAATGTCTATGACTTTTTTTTTGATTGGTTTTGATTACGTGGCAGGTGAGTTATTGATTTTATTCTTTTTCCATGTATTTTAATTTGACCACATATACAGATCTTTATGTGATTTATGTTTCCAGTTGATCTTATTAGGAATCATAACTTTCTTGGGGAATTAGTAATATTTATTCAGTGGTTCTGAGTATTTATTATGATTTATAGTTTTCTTTTTGTAATGCATGGTTTATGCCGAGTACAAATTCATGATAGTTTTTCTTTTACTTTGAAGTAAGTTTATCTTTTAAACAATAATAGATTAAAATCATTGGTTCCCTTTAAATTTTTTATTCTTCTATATCCATGTGTTTCTTTCAGAAATTACTGAATTATTGCAAGTGTTGCTTTCAAAAGTTACTGAATGCTTTCAAGCGTTGATCTGTAGCATCTATGGTGTAAGAAACCGGATCTTCGTTCAGGTATGTTTTTCCTTTTTCCTAGAGTTTTTAAGGAAAATGTTTTTTCTGGAAATTTTCAAAGTACACGCCATGTACTTTCTGAGTACACGCCGTGTAATTTGCTCCGGCTTGAAGCTGTGTGCTGGCCGTGTCCGGGCCACACACATGGTGTGTAAGGCTGAGGTGGAGGCTGGTTTTTTGGAGTACGGAAAAAATTGAAGTACACGCCGTGTACTCTATAAGTACACACCGTGTACTTTTTTTTCATTAAACGGACCGGGGTCATGCCTAACCCCCATACTCATCTTCTTCGTCAGTTTTCAACCATCCGAGAGCGTCCGTACGACTGGATCTTCGATGGAGTCCTGACTCGCCGTCCATTCTCCGATTCAAGCATGGTTGATTGTGTTGGAATCATAGAGATGAGTTCTTCATTCTTCTTGAGCGTTGCTTCTTGATTCCTTCTTGTTTTCAAGTTATCATGGGATGAACATTTTGTGTGTTTTCTCAGATCTACATCGTTCTAAGGGGAATCAGTAGTCGAGGTTCACGTATATCGATCTCCTAGGATCGAGGTAGGTGGTTTGTGCCTTTCTGTAGAAAGTTGATGAATATTATGTGCAATTTATACCAATACCCATGAACGGGGTATTGCGTGTTTCCTTTTTTTCCCTTCTTACTTGCCTGCTTCACTTGATTGCTTTAGTAGAGGTTATTGCATGTGATTAGAGTAATTTGTTTGTGCTCAGATTGTTTTTCCATGCTTGTTCTGCCTGTTTGGTGTTTAGCCAGTTTCCATGCCTAGTTGTAGGATTGTGGAATGTTGTTTTATTATTACTGTTGAGCCTTAGTTGATATCCAAGTAGTTCTTGAGGTTTACTTGGACGATACACACGCGTTGATCATGTTTAGTTATACTCAGGACTGTGAGAACCTAGAGTAGCAAACCAAAGGGAGAATTGACGGAAGGGCTTCTTCAGAGTGTCTTTTAATTATGATGCGAGACTATAGGGGGAATTGACGTTGAGTGCTTCCCCAGAGAGTCTATAGATCCACGACATGGGCCAAAAGGGAAACTGATGTTGAGTACTTCCCCAGATAGCCTTTAGCACGATACGAGACTATAGGGGGAATTGACGGTGAGTGCTTCCTTAGAGAGTCTGCTTAATTACGTAGCTGAACCAGAGGGGTGAGACTGTGTGTGCCTCCCAGAGGGTTGCTAGTACTTAGAGGTTGAACTATAGGGGTTAGACTGTGAGAGATACCCAGAGGGTTACCTTTTTTTCTTCTTGTTGCTGGATGCTTACTTGTGTGCTATACTTGTTAGAACTGTGGTTGTAGCTGTTTGTGCTTTCTGTTTACTGCTTCTTGCTTTAGTACTGCCATGTATTCATTGACTGTTAGGCACAAATATTTGGTTGATTTCCTACTGGGATTTTATCTCACACCCTATTTGGGCCATGCTTTTGGGCCCAAGCAGACTATGTTGTTGCAGGTATAGATAATGGCAATCTCCCTTCTACTTCGGGATCTTGCCTACATTAGGAGCTGGGGAGCATGGGACCGAGCCGTGGCTCGCGATGCTGAGGAGCTTACCTTGTTTTTCTTTTTCACTTGGTTTCAGTTGTATTTCAGCATGTTGTTGTGTTTGCTGTTTTCCTTAGATACTTGTACCTGCTGCATCATTGTTATCATAGTTATATATCTACATTGCTTCCGCTATTCGGTTTCTGTTGTTATGCATGTTGGTTGCTGCTTCTGCTGTTTATTGTGGTTTTATTACCTCGTATACCTTACCGAATGATGGCATAGTTTCCCCACTGACTCACCAAGTCCCTCACTACTAGTCGGCAACCTCTAGAGTTTAGGGATACGCGCTTGAGGTCATGTGGCGAACCGGGTACGGGGCACCAGTGGAGGGGCACCGGACTCAGGATGTTACAAAGTGGTATTAGAGGGAGGTTTTGATCCTCCGACCTGTGGGTTATGGGCCCACATGGATCAGAATTTGGCACCTTTTCCCTTGTTTTAGTGTTTCTGGAATTCTGCGCAGTTTCTGAGCTACTGCCCAGAAAAACCCAGAATACACGGCGTGTACTTTTTAGATACACTCCATGTAGTTTTTAGGCCATTTCACTGACCGTGTGGGCAGAACACAGTGTCGTGGGAGTAACTTTGGGAACACACCATGTACCAGTAGTACATGCCATGTGAGTTTGGGGCCGTGTACCCAACCATGTCACTAACAACACGGGCCGGGGAATCTCGGATAGAATACGCCGTTTTCATAGAGAGCATTCCGTGTAGCCTTTTCTAGGTACCCATCCATGTCACGAACAACACCGGCCGGCGTTACCTTCCTTTCCACACGACGTGTTTATTCGGAACACGCCGTGTAGTCTTTCCCAGTACCAGGCCGTGTCACGAACAACACGGGACGGTGTCGCCTTCGCCTATGCACACCGTGCTTGCTCGGAGCACGCCGTGTAAGGTCCAACCGTGTAGACGGCCGTGTACTCAACAACACGGACCACCGAAGCCTTGTCTAGTGCACGCCGTGTTTGTTTCGAACACGCTGTGTAGTCTCGGGTTGGGTCGGACCGTGTGGGTTAGCCGTGTAAGGAGACTCGGGCAGGGGAATAGTTTTCAAGTACACGCCGTGTGTGGGGGTCAACACGCTGTGTAGTTTGTAGAGTACATGACTTGTAGGTCAGGGGTACACGCCCATGTCAGTGGTTTAAGAAGACACACCGTGTAGTTTTATACACGCCGTGTAGTCGTGTTTTGCAATATTGTGTGTTTTTCTTGCCCTATTCCCGTTTTGTACTCTGGTGTTTCATGTCCTTGTTTTCCTGATCTAAGGTGTGTTTTTGATCTTTCAGATCTATTCCTCTGATACGTCCTCTGGTCGTACGTCTGTCATTAGGCAGTGATCAGATGCCAGACAGGGCTAATCAGGGACTTCCTGTCGATCCGCCAGCCGAGCCAGCCTTGGCACCGGTTGTTGTACCAGTTGCGGGCGTCGATGCATAGTTCAGGGAAGGTTTCATGAGGATAATGCAGGACTTCCAGGGAGCACCACCTCCTGCCTCGTCTATGGAAGACTTGACGTGATTCTTTCAGCAGCAGCATCCTCCCACATTCTCGGGGGAGGGAGGACCTCAGACTTCAGAGTCATGGATGGAAGACATGATTAATATATTCGAGCATCTAGAGTCGCCTCCAGAGAGGCGAGTCAAACTCACCACCTACATTCTCCGAGACTCCGCCAAGAGGTGGTGGGACGTGATCTCACAGGCGGGTCAG
The DNA here is from genome assembly GCA_963277665.1 of Viscum album. NCBI lineage: Eukaryota > Viridiplantae > Streptophyta > Magnoliopsida > Santalales > Viscaceae > Viscum > Viscum album. Next base: position 1,611,942,416 of record OY728148.1, read on the forward strand.
CAGCATGCTATGACTTGGGAGGAGTTACAGTGCGTGTTCTATGACTACTTTTACCCAGAGACCCTGAGGGCCGATCGAGCTCGGGAGTTCATGAGCTTAGAGTAGGGTACTCTATCTGTCATGGAGTATTCCTCTCGTTTCACTGAGCTGCAGTGTTTTACACCCCTTTGGGATGAGAGTGGGGTGTATTTGGTGAGGAAGTTTGAGGATGCACTGAGGTGGGAGATTTGATCACAGGTGAACATCTTCTAGCTGACTTCCACTACTTCCATCATCAACCAGACACTGATTGTGGAGCGCAATCTAAGAGACTCTGGAGCTGTGAGTTAGGGCGGTTCTGCTTCCAGAGCTAGCTTTCCTTCATATGACAGTAAGAAGCGCCGTAGGGAGCCTACACGTGGTGATTCGAGGAAGTGAGATGCATCATTAGGCATCTAGGTGACATGATACCAGTGTGGCTAGACAGGGCACACGAGGCCGCAGTGCCAGAGAGACCCCGTGGAGTGCCGATATTGCAACATGATGGGTCACCTTCAGCGTTTCTGCCAGTTTTTCTCACCAGCAGCAGGTGACTGAGGTTCTTCCATGACTCCTCATTCAAGAGCAGCCCCACCAGTCTCTCACCAGTCAGGGAACTGGAGTTCTTCCGACCATTCGGGCTGAGGTGGAGGTTGAGGCCGTGGCGGTCAGCCACCAGCTCCTCAGCACCAGCAGGGAGGTTCAGCTCAGAGTGGTTAGTTAGGGGCACAGGGCCGTGGTGCAGGCCAGTCTTTCTCCATGGAGTAGACTTATCATGAGTAGGATCCCGACCCTTCTACTGTTCAAGGTACGATTTTAGTAGCCTCAGTTTTATCTTCAGTCCTTTTCGATACTGGTGCTACGCATAGATTTATCTCTATTTCCGTTGTGGAGAACCTTGGACTCTACATATTTTCTTTTGCCGACTCATTGATACTAGACACACCTTTGGGAATGAGGACATCTAGTGTACGCCAGTGTATAGAGTGCCCTCTCGAGGTCGCAGGGTATCGATTCTTATGGGATATCTATGTCCTAGAGATGACAAGCTATGATGTCATCCTTGGAATGGATTGGTTGATTCCCTTTCAAGCAGTTGTCGACTTTTATCGCCGCAGAGTCAGTTTCATTTCTCCAGAGGGTGAATCTTTCCTTCATAGAGGTGAATGGGACATTCGGGCAATTCGGGCAGGACTCGAGCATCTTGGGCTAGGAGGAGTGACAACCCAGATTGCTAGTCTTTGTCTGGATGATCAGGGGACTCCACAGTTGGACTTTCCTCCAGTGGTGGATTGCTTTCGGGATGTCTTTACAGAGGACTTTTCAGGTTTTCCTCCAGAGCGTGAGGTATACTTTTCTATTGAGCTCGTGCCAAGAGTGGCACCGATGTCCATTCCTCCCTATAGGATGGCCACACCTGAGTTGCAGGAGCTCAAGAAGCAGTTGGAGAAGCTACAGGCTAAGGGTTTCATCTGACCCAGTACTTCTCCTTGGGGTTCGACTATCCTGTTTGCAAAGAAGGCAGACAGTACCCTTCGGCTTTGTGTGGATTATCGAAATATGAACCCGTTGATGGTAAAAGAACTGATATCCATTGCCGCGGATTGATGACCTTTTCGATCAACTTCAAAGAGCCCAGGTGTTCTCGAAGATTGACTTGAGGTCTGGTTATAATCAGTTGTGCGTTAGACCATTAGATATACCTCTGATAGCCTTCAAGAGCAGGTACAGTCTTTACGAGTATACAGTCATGCCCTTCGGACTCACGAACACACCTGCAGTTTTTATGGAATTGATGAACCGAGTGTTCCATCCTTACTTGGATTCCTTCGTTGTGGTCTTCGTGGATGATATCTTAGTGTACTCTCACACTCGAAATGACCATGCCACCCATCTTGAGATCGTTCTAAGTACACTGATAGAGCATCGGCTTTATGCTAAACTCTCGAAGTGCCACTTCTATATGGATCAGATTCACTTCTTGGGACACGTCTTCTTAGAGGCAGGAGTATCTGTGGACCCAAAAAAAGTGAGAGCTGTAGTTTCTTGGGAGAAACAGAAGAACATTTTTGAGGTACGAAGCTTCCTAGGGCTAGCTGGATACTACAGACACATCATTTAGGACTTTTCCTGTTTAGCAGCACCCTTGACAGGTCTGACCAAGAATAGGGCGAAGTTCTTATGGTCAGTTTCTTGTGAGTCATCATTTTAGGAGCTGAAAGGGAGGTTGACGTCAGCACCGATACTAGTCTTTCCAGATCCAGGCAAGAGCTACACTGTTTACTGTGATGCTTTAGGTATTGGGCCTGGAGCTGTGCTTATGCAGGGAGATGGAGTCGTTGCATATGGGTCTCGACAGTTGAGGCCATAGGAGAGGAACTAACCTACGCATGATCTGGAGTTGGCAGCTGTTGTTCATGCCTTACGCTGTTGGAGACACTATCTTCTAGGAGAGCACTTTGTGGTCTTCACTGACCACAAGAGTCTTAATTATATCTTCACTCAGCGTGATCTGAATCTGAGGCAGCGCATGTGGCTTGAGTATCTACAGTCTTTTGACTTCGAGCTTGCCTATATGCCGAGAAAGGGCAACGCCGTGGCAGATGCGTTGAAGAGGAGAACTCCTATTCAGGCAGTTCAAGAGGCTAGTAGTGAGTGGAAACTGATGGCTCTGTTCTCTGAGATGCATCTAGAGTTGCACGATAGACGGGGATAGACTTTTCTATCTTCTGTAGTTTTTACCTCCATACTACTTGATTGGGTACGGATGAGGTAGCTATCAGACTCGGAAGGCTTAGTCCTGTGAGAGAGTGTGTCAGGAGAGGACCCTCTTCCTAGATGGACAGTGGGCAAGGATGAGATCTTGCGTTTCCAAGGACGCGTGTGGGTGCCAGCAGACATACGTGGGGAGCTGATGCGAGATTTCCATTCCTCTGTTTTGGCAGTTCATCCTGGCGTCACCAAGATGTATCAGAATCTTCATCGCCAGTACTAGTGGCCAGGTATGAAGAAGGATATTGTTGGTTTTTTCATGAGATGTTCTACTTGTCAGTAGGTGAAATCAGTGCATCAACAACCAGCAGGCCTTTTACAGCAGTTACCCATTCTGGAGTGGAAGTGGAACGATGTTGCGATGGACTTCGTGACTGGGTTTCCGAGATCACCTCGAGGGAATGATGCTGTTTGGGTTGTCGTCGACAGACTTACGAAGGTTTCTCACTTCTTGACGATCAAGGAGACCTTCAGTGTTGATGATCTGGGACAACTTTACATTAGAGAAATTGGGCATCTGCATGGAGTTCCGCACTCTATTGTTTCAGACAGAGATGCGCGCTTTACCTCTCGGTTCTGGAAGGGACTTCATAAGGCCTTGGGTACACATGTACTTTTGAGTACAACATACCATCCCCAGACTAATGGCCAGTCCGAGCGCATGATCCAAGTGCTTGAGGATATGCTCCGAGCTTGCATCCATGACTTTGGCGGTTCTTGGGAGAAGCATATCCCTCTGGTGGAGTTCTCCTACAACAACAGTTTCTTAGAGACTATTCAGATGGTTCCATACGAGGCTTTGTACGGTAGGCCATGCCGATCACCCTTATGCTGGATGGAGGCAGGAGAGGCAGCTTTGCTGGGAGCTCATCTTGTTCAGGAGACTTTAGAGCAGATAGAGCTGATTCGAAAGAGGATGGATACAGCACAGTCTCAGAAGAAGTCTTATGCTGATCAGCGGAGATGACCTCTGGAGTTCGAGGCCGGTGATCAGGTTTTCCTACGTGTCGCACCGAGGTTGGGACACAAAAGGATTCGGAGATAGGGTAAGCTTTCTCCACGGTACGTCGGGCTGTTTGAGGTTTTGGAGAGAGTGGAGCCATTCACCTATCGGTTGCAACTACCTCAGAGGTATCGGGCCATGCATGACGTCTTCCACATCTCTCAGCTCCGACATTACTTTTCAGACCCGTCTCACATCTTTCAGCCTGAGGAAGTAGATCTTGAAGAAGATGCGTCATTCTAGAAGCATCCTATCTGGATTGTCGATCGTAGTATGAAGGTTCTCTCCGGGCGGTCTGTTCCTCTGGTACGGGTGCTATGGCAGCACAGGAGAGTACAATACGAGACCTAGGAGACAGAGGATGATGTACGATCACAGTGGCCGGAGCTGTTCGGGGATTCTTCTTCTCCACCCCGTTAGGGAAATTTGGGGATGAATTTCTTTAAGGGGGGAATTTTGTAAGAACCCAGATCTTCGTTCAAGTATGTTTTTCCTTTTTCCTAGAGTTTTTAAAAAAATGGTTTTTCTGGAAATTTTCAAAGTACATGCCGTGTACTTTCTGAGTACACGCCGTGTACTCTATTCCGGCTCGAAGCCATGTGATGGCCATGTCCAGGCCACACACACGGTGTGTAAGGCTGAGGTGGAGGCCGGTTTTTCAGAGTACGGAATAAATTGAAGTACACGCCGTGTACTCTAAAAGTACACGCTATGTACTTTTTTTTCATTAAATGGACTGGGGTCGCACCTAACCCCCATATTTGTCTTCTTCGTCTGTTTTCAACCGTCCGAGAGCGTCCGTATGGCCAGATCTTTGACAGAGTCCTGCCTCACCGTCCGTTATCTAATTTGAGCATGATTGATTGCGTTGGAATCACAACGGTGAGTTATTACTTCTGCTTGAGCCTTGGTTCTTGATTCCTCCTTGTTTTCAAGTTATCGTGGGATGAACGTTTTGTGCATTTTCTCAGATCTACGTCATTCTAAGGGGAATCTATAGTCGAGGTTCACATATATCAATCTCCTAGGATTGAGGTAGGTGATTTGTGCCTTTCTGTAGAAAGTTGATGAATATTATGTGCAATTTATACCAATACCCATGAATGGGGTATTGTGTGTTTCTTGTTTTTCCCTTGTTACTTTCCTACTTTGCTTGATTGCTTTAGTTAAGGTTATTTCTTTTGATTAGAGTAATTTGTTTGTGCTCAGATTGCTTTGCCATGATTGTTCTTCGTATTTGGCATTTAGCCAGTTTCCATGCCTAGTTGTAGGATTGTGGACTGTTGTTTTATTATTTCTCTTGAGCCTTAGTTGATAGCCAAGTAGTTCTTGAGGTTTACTTGGACGATACACACGCATTGAGCATGTTTATTTATACTCAGGACTGTGAGAACCTAGAGTAGCAGACCAAAGGGAGAATTGACGGAAGGGCTTCTCCAGAGTGTCTTTTAATTATGATGCAAGACTATAGGAGGAATTGATGTTGAGTGCTTCCCCAGAGAGTCTGTAGATCCACGATGTGGGCCACAGGGGGAATTGATGTTGAGTGCTTCCCCAGAGAGCCTTTAGCATAATATGAGACTATAGGGGGAATTGACGGTGATTGATTCCCCAGAGAGTCTGCTTAATTACGTAGCTGAACTAGATGGGTGAGACTGTGTGTGACTCCCATAGGGTTTCTAGTACTTAGAGGTTGAACCATAGGGGTTAGACTGTGAGAGCTACCCAGAGGGTTACCTATTTTTCTTCTTGTTGCTGGCTGCTTACTTGTGTGCTATACTTGTTAGAACTGTGGTTGTAGCTGTTTGTACTTTCTGTTTACTGCTTCTCGCTTTAGTACTGCCATATATTCATTGACTATTAGGCACAAATATTTGGGTGACTGCCTACTGGGATTGTATCTCACACCCTGTTTGGGACATGCTTTTGGGCCCAAGCAGACTATGTTGCTGCAGGTATATATAAGGGCAAGAACCCTTCTACTTCAAGATCTTGACTGCATTAGGAGCTGGGGAGCATGGGAACGAGCCGTGGCTCGCGATGTAGAGGAGCTTACCTTGTTTTTCTTTTGCACTTGGTTTCAGTTGTATTTCAGCACGTTGTTGTTTTTGCTATTTTCCTAAGATACTTATACCTGCTACATCATTGTCATCATAGTTATATATCTACATTGCTTCCGCTGTTCGGTTTCTATTGTTATGCATGTTGGTTGTTGCTTCTGCTATTTATTGTGGTTTTCTTACCTTGTATACCTTACCGAATGAGGGCATAGTTTCCCCACTGACTCACCAAGGCCCTCGCTGCTAGTTGGTGGCCTCTGGAATTCAGGGAAACGCACTTGAGGACATGTGGCAAACCGGGTATGGGGCACCAGTGGAGGGGCACCAGACTCGGGACGTTACATATGGATCTAAGAGACCATGAAAAACATCAATGGTTTGCACTAACGATTATCTTTTAGTGTATAAGGATTTTATAAAGGCTATTATAATTAAAGGATGAGGTATGAAACTTTGTATATTAGAAGAAATTTTAGTGATATTTTTTAATTTCATAATAACAGTATGTTTTGTTGCATTTTATATGTGTAATGTCAAATACTTCATTAATCGTCTTCAATTTATTTTATGATATTATTTCATAACAAGATATTTCATGAAATTTAGTTAAATTAGCCATTTAATGAATATTTTATGATATTATTTCCTAACATGCTTTGTCTTACATTTTATATGTTTCCATAAGTGTCCTTCCATTTACTTAAATGCAGTTTAAACAAAAAACGTAACTATGGATAAACCATAATATTTCAAAATTTAAATTAGTTGGAATGATTCAATGGAAATATTATTTTTCTATTTCCTTTATTTTTATCTAAATTTTTTTCATAGTCTATTCACTATTTTCAAATATTCTATTTCTAATCTATAGTTCAATATTCTAATATTATAAGAATATCAACTATTGAATTCTTTAGACACTAGAAATATTAGACAATAATTATAAGCCAGTATTATGTTTCATACATATTTACCACAAATAACCATTTGATTAGTACATACCCTTGATTTTTACCCATGAATGAGACATAATGCATTTCTTCTTATTAATAAATGAATCTCCATGTTCAATTACTTTTATATGTTGGTGTCTATTTTCAAGATTTGTTTTTCTTTTTTATTTATCTTCCTCCTATGAATCAATATTTTTTATGTTTCATCATAACAATGAAAAATCATTATAGTTTGATCTTTTAAAAATTAAAACCACCATATTAAGTTCACTATCTACACACATAGAAGATGTTTTCCTATTATTGAGTTATAATTCAATTTACTTGATTAATTTGGTGGTCTTGTGTTTGAACTCATTTACTAATTTTTTTTTAGATTGTCCACTTTGAATAGCCTTGAGAAACTCAAGGTATAACTGATATGTTATGCCTATTTAAACCCCTATATATACATTATAACCACCCCAACATTATAGAATCTTCCATGTATCATCTACTGTTTTATATGATTTAATGCTCATATATGTCCTGCAGTATGTGTATAGGTTTATGCAGCATCTATTGTATGTGTATAATAGAAAATCATTTTTTTCCATTTCAAAAGCCGGGTCTATTGCATGTGTATAGGTTTATGAAGCATCTACTATTTTTTTATAGGTTTATGACCCATCTATTATATTTAATGATCACATATGTTCTACTATGACCCATCTATTGTATGTGTACAAGTTTATGCAACATACACACAAAATGTATTTTTTTAAATTAGATACACATGAATGCATAATATACAAATACATTATTTGAAGGTACAAACACTAATACAGATATAGTAAACTATATTTATTACTCAATTTCAATCTCCCACACATCCCATGCCTATTCCAAATTAATAAATTGCATGTGGTATGCATACATCGTTTGAATTTACCTACACATGTACACATACATGCACATTATTTAAAAAAAATCTATATGCATAATTGCATTTTCTCACTTATTGAACCATCCTGTTACATTGAACACAATTTATTATGTATTAAATTATAAATATTTACACTAGCATTTGTTTCTATTTTCATATTGTATCTGTTTAATATTTTTAATAAACAAAAGTTATTTTTATTTTTATTTGTTTAAAAATCTATTATGTCTCTTGAAAATAATGTGAAATTAACAACAAACTTTCCTCAATGTGCAAGCAAGTATATAAAATTATATAAACATTAATTGGATATTATAAAGTTTTTAACATGCATGGTATGTTATTAAATTTTTTTTAATTTTAACAACAAAGACTAACAATATGTCATGTCACATTGTAAAATATTTTTAACAAAGTTAATTGTATTTTCTTTTAAGCAACCTTTCTTGTGGTGCATTATTTTGGTTGATATACAATTTTTTTAATTTAAAGACATTTTATGGATTAATTATTTATTTGGAAGTGTTTTTTTATCATTTCTTAGGTTTTCCTTTGTTGAATCCCTCTCGTGGGATAGAGGCTGAAAAACCACGTAGTACAATGTTCTTTTTCTTATCTCTTATAGCATGGGGCACCGAGTGAATGACTTTGGTTGAGTTTTTATGGATATTTTGATGAATAATTTTTTATAGGGAAGGATGAAAAAAATAAAAATAAAAAATGAGTAGATTTTGAAGATGTGGGTTAGGGATAATTTCTAGAAGGCGTGATTTTCTAGGATGAGACCTCAGAGTTTTGTAGTTACTAGTTCTCAAACTTTCCATTGAAGTTATCTTTTTTCCAAATATTTTTTAAGTATTACTTTTATGATATAATATAGAATGTTTATTATTATTTTTATGATCAAATATAGAATGTTTTAGATTTTAGTTTCCTTTATTATTTGAAATGTTTTACTTATACTTCTTGAAATTATATTTTATATAAAATATATTTATCCCACTTCCATAGTTTCATTTTTTAGTTTTTTTTATTTGTGTCATTTATTAAGAACATGATTTCAAATAAAACCAAGTAAAGTTAAATGAAAATACAAAATATTTCTCAATCTTTCAAGTGTTTCTAGAAATCAAATAGCCTACTATAAGTGTATAGGGTGTTGTAAAATATTATATGGGAGTTACCTATGTTATCACTACTACAAATATGCCCTTTATCAGCGCTAAAAATGGCCTTTAACAGCGCTAGAAAAGTGCTGTTAAAGCCGGCGAAGATAGGGGGGGGTCCCCTTTATCAGCGCTTCCTTTATCAACGGTTTCGTTTTAGCGCTAATAAAGGACCCTTTTATCAGCACTTTTAAAAAAGCGCTGATAAAAGTTAACAGAAATTAAAAAAAAAAAAATTAAAAAAATTAAAAAAATTAAAAAAAATTAAAAAAATTAAAAAAATCCTACCAATCCGGAGGGGTTTTTATAGCGCTTGATCCCCCTTTTAACAACTCTTTCCACCCCTCCAACGCTCCGCACACACCCCTCCACCCTTTATCAGTGAAGCCCACATCCACCCCCATGTGTGCGCCTCTGCCTCCACCAGGTTTTGAACTCAAGACCTCCCCCCTGCGCGCCTAAGCCCTTACCACTACTCTATTTTGATTGTTTTGATATTTCATGATATCTATATATATATATATATAGTTATATTTATTCTTATTGTAATATATATTTATATTAATATATATATATATGGTTATATTATAATATATATATATATATTAATATATATATATATTAATATATATATATATATATTAATATATATATATATTAATATATATATAGTTATATTAATATATATATATATTTATATTAATATATATATAGTTATATTAATATATATAGTTATATTAATATATATATAGCTATATTAATATATATCTCTATTTATATATATATATAGTTATATTTATTCATATAGTAATTTATATTTATATTAATATATATATAGTTATATTAATATATATATATAGTTATATTAATATATATCTCTATTTATTTATATATATTTAGTTATATTTATTCATATAGTAATATATATATATATTAATATAAATATATATATATAGTTATATGAATATATATATTTATAGTGATATTAATATATATATTTATAGTGATATTACTATATATATATATAGTAATATTAATATATATGTAGTTATATTAATATATATATAGCTAGATTAATATATATATATATATATATATATATAGTTATATTGATATATAGTAGTTATATAAATATTCATATATTGGTATTTTAAATAAAATGGATATTAGTTATTATTTAGATAAAGCTAATATATTTTATATGTAAATATGTTTTATTATTTATTTTAAAAATTTAATTTTTTGGTGTGAATATATAAAAAACATGTACATATAGTGATATATTTGATTATAAATAGCAGTGCATTATACAAAACGATAAAATTTCAAAGACATAATATCAATATGAATGTAATACCTTGGAATAAATTCAGTCCCCACCAAAAAAATCCAATAATAACCCCTTAAACGAGGCTGAAATTCCACAAAATGTTAAAAAATCGGGGTACCCCGACTAAAAACTCAGTTTTGGAGGTCTTCTAGGCCTTTTTTGGACTCAAAAATCCCTTCATTAGGGTTTCTCCTAGACAAAATGATGTATATCTCATCGTAGGCTTCGATTTGATATGTGGTAGAGCTCAAACGGACACCCGGATCAAAAGTTATGGCCGTTTGAAGTTTGAGTTGCGTTTTCAACATCTTTTGGATCTTTTTTTAATTTTTTTAATTTTTTAGTCTTTAAATTTTTATTAAATTACTATTACTCCACAATAATTAGTAAATTATTAATTAAAAATATTTTTTTTAATTTTTTAAGAAGCGATTTTTACTAAATATCTTATATATTAAGTGTAAATGTACATTTATACTTATCTAAAATATATTTAAATATTATATATTATATTTATATTAATATAACTATATTTATAAATTAATATATTAATATATTTTTTTATTTTTTTGAATTTTACCCTTTATCAGCACTTTTAAAAAAAGCGCTGATAAAGGCCCCCCCCTTTACCAGCGCTACTAAACAAGAGATGATAAAGGGGGTCCCTTTATCAATGCTAAAAAAAGTGCTGATAAGGGGGGGGGGGGCTTTATCAGTGCTGATAAAGGGGTACTTTTATCTGCGCTTTTTTAGTGCTGATAAATGCACCCCCCTTTATCAGCGCTTTTTCATTAGCGCTGATAAGGGGGGGGGGGGGGCGCTGGGAAAAACTGTTTTTGTGGTAGTGTATATATTTAGTTAAATTCTTATTTATTTTCAAAATTTTAATTTAGTTATGATCGAAGAATGAAAATAATGGTGTGTGACTATTGTTAATGTGTTAGGACTAAATTAAATAACACAATAAAGACTAGTGTGTGATTTATTGTGGAACTAAGTTATAGTGAAGTAAACTATAAGAAACCATATAGATGGTTAGATAAATAATTTATAAGGATTATGTGTTCTTGTTTTGAGATAGTGAGAGTGTTCAAATAAGTTTAACTATTTTATACAATTTACACATAAATTTATCGATTTTATGCTAGAATGATTACTATATCCTTCTCCTGTCCTCTTGACACACTCCCCAAAACCATAAATATAATCCTAGGTCCTCGTAAGTTTTTTTATGCTACCAAATATAAGGAAGATTTTCATTATTCAGAGTGAAATTTCCTCTCTCTAGTGCATAAGATGGAGTTCAAATTTTGTTACATCACTTAGTTATGAATTGAGGACTATGAAAATATTAACAAGATATAAATACATTCAAGATTTCATAGTAATCAATTACACCACATTACTTGAACCCCAATATACAATTAGATAATCATGATCATTAAAAAAATAGAATTAAAATGAGAAAATGAATTATTCCCATTGATGCTCCTTAGTTTAATCTTCTCTTAAAATGGTTGGTCTTCCCATTGATTCTCCATGATTTAAATGATATGTGTCTATAGGGTGATATATAGGCACAATAAAAAGGATGGGTGTGGCAACATGTACTTGAAGGTTTATCTCCTATCAGGACTTTCCTCCCCTACCCGAAAACCCTCTCCCTATCACAACTCTCTCCCTTGGTGATTAATCTATCACAATTCCTCCTCCTCCCTCACCATTCCTTCTCCAACTCCAGCTTTGATGTAGCAAGCACACCTCCCCACCGACGCGTCTCTGACGCCTCCCTGCCGATGTGGCTACGATGCTGCCATCCCACCTCCCCGCCGAAACGACCTCCCCACCTCCCTGATGACACAACTATGACACTGCCACCTCACGACAACCCTACTCCTATTATGTAGATCACCACTCTTCTAAAATGGCCACACCACATACTGTGGTCCTCCTTCGATGTGGCTACCCCACCACCACGAGGTCCTTCTCTAATGTGGTCACCCCACCTCCTTGATTTCTCCCCGAACCCAGCCCTACCCTCATGACCCACTTCCTCATGTGATTTCTCACTAACCCCATTCATAGACACCAGGTAAATCCCCCTTAAGTTATTTTTCATGCAATATCCCTACCTCATACCCATTTATTAAATTTCATCTGCAAAACCGGCTAGGGTTCCCATCACAGTCTATTTTTATGAGATTATAGTTAACATGCTGGTTATTTTTGATTTGATCCCCAAATATACCACTAAAAATGAATTATATTTGTTAATTTCTCTTTCCCCAATATCATATAGCATTGAAAATGAATTATATTTACACTATTTCTACATTATTAGACAATGTCATAGGTATTGCTTGGTTATATTTGATTTTGATTATTGTTTGTTCTAAATTTATAATTATTTCAATATTTTTTTGACTTGTCTAAATAGTTTAGTTAATTTTTTTCATATGTTAATAGTTGAAAGGGGGGTCTATCTAGGAAATAGGGTGGGGTGGAGAGGGGGGGAGGGTGCAAGGGGGGTTTGCAGTGGGGTGGAAGGGGGTCTGCAGGTGGGGAGGGGGTGTGCAAGGGGGGTCTATAGGAGGGGAGGGGTGTGTGTGTGGGGGGGGGGGGGGTCTGTCCAGGGAGGGGGTGGGGTCAGTCCAGGGAGGGTGGGGGGGGGGGGGGGTCCAAGAGGGGGTGTATAGGAGGGGGTGTGCATGGCGGTTTGTCTAGGGAGGAGGGATCTGTCCAGGAAGGAGGGGGGGGGGTGTCTTCTTGAATATGTATTTTGAAACTCAGTAATTTACAATGTTGTTTCTAATTATTTAATGTTTTCTAATGAGGAATAGAGTTATGGGAATCTTTTCAAACCCCTCAAAACACCCTACAATATGTTTCTCCTTTAATAAAATGTGAAATTCATCAATTCTGGAAAAAATTATGAAGTGGATAACATGCTATCTAGCTCTATCAAGGGGTGTTTTTAGGGGTATTTTTCATTTAATAAAGGATTGGGTAATTTTACTAGATTTTTATAATCCCATATAATTTATTTTCATTCAAAAACATTTAGGATGTCAGCATGAGGTGGTTACTACTTAGGAAACCACACTTTCCTAGTGACCATGGGTTGATTTTTTTAGAGAGTAGGAAATGAAATCCAACTTTCCCATAATGTACTACAATAAAAACCTTTTGAATTGGAGCATCATGGCCAATCCACTCTCACCATAGATGTTGTTTTATTTTTGTTGAACTTAAATGATCGAATATGATGTTTATTTTGTTTCTTTGTAGGTAATTCATTGATAATATCCATGTTGAGTGAAAAATATAAGAGGATGGTTGGCTCATTAAAAAGAAGAAAATTGCAACATATCATTACAAGGGAGTACTTAATTTGGTTTTTAATGGTTTATAACAATTCATTCATGCTTCCACTTATTGGAACTATTTTGAAATTATTGATTTTAAGATGTTATGATTGTTGAGTGTTTGTGATTAAACTGTTGAATACTTTTCATGCTGATGTTAGAGTGGTAATATAAAAACTGTTTTCATGGTGATTTTAATGTTAAATGTTCATTGAATTTGTCTCTTATCCTGATGAAAAGAGTTTCTTTAGATGCTGTTTTGCGTGTTTGACTGGAAATCATTTTGAGTTTTCATTGAATTAATGCACGTGCACAATAAATTTTCTTTCAAAAGGGTTCAATAATGTTACTTTTTAGAGGAATGATACTATTTTCAACGTTCTTTTTACCTTAATGTTTTGTTGCCACTTTTTCATTATATTCTAGTTTGTGGGATGTTTTGTGATTTAGGGGGGGGGGGGGAGTGTCCAGAAGTGGGGGGGGGGGGGAGTCCAGGGGGGTGAAAGGGGGTCTGTAGGGGAGGGGGGTTGTGTTGGGGGGAGGGGTAGGGGGGTCTGTCCAGGAGGGATGGGGGGCTATCCAAGGGGGTGTATTGGGGGGTTTTCAGGGGGAGGGGGTTGTGTAGTGGGGATCTATTTGAGGGGGGGGGGGGGGGTTGTCCAAGGGGGATGCCCATGAAGTGGGGGGGGGGGGAGGGAGGGTGAAAGTGGGTCTTCAGGGGGGGGGGGGGGTGCAAGGGGGTCTTCAGGGGGGGGGGGTGCAAGGGGGTCTTCAAGGGGGGTTGTGTAGGGGGGGTTCGAGGGGGTCCTTAGGGGGGGGGGTGCAAGGGGGTCTTCATGGGGGGTTGTGTAGGGGGGGGGGGGTGGTAGGGGGTGTCCAGGAGGGATGGAGGGATGTCCATGTGGGGTAAAAGGGGGTCTGCTGGGGGAAGGGGTTGTAAAGGGGGGATTTGTGCAGGGAGGGGGGGGGGGGGTTGTCCAAGAGGGGGGGGGGGTGTAAGGGGGCCTGTAAGGGTGGGTGAAAGGGGGTTTGTAGGGGAAGGGGGTATAAAGGGGGGATTGTCCAAGGAGAGGGGGTAGGGGGTGCAAGGTGGTTTGCAGGGGAGGGGGGGTGCAAGGGGGATATGTAGGGGGGTCTGCAAGGGGGTTTGCAGTGGGGAGGGGGGGGGGGGGGGGTCTACAGGGGGGTTTGTATAGGGTGGGGGGGTGCAAGGGGGTCTGCAAGGGGTGTAAGGGGGTCTGCAGGGGGGCTTCCTAGGGGGTGTCCAAAAGGGAGGGGGTGCAAGGGGGTCTGCTTGGGGGCTGTCTAGGGGGTGTCCAGGGGGGGTACAAGGGGGGTCTATAGGGGGTGTCCAGGAGGGAAGGGGATGTCCAGAGGGGTGTCCTGGAGGGGGGGCGGGTGTCCCAGGGGTGTGAATGTGGTGTTCAAGGGGGGTCTGCAGGGGGGGTGGGGGGGGGGGGGGTCTGTCCAGGGGTGTTATGGAGGGATGTGGGGTTGTCCATGGGGGAGGGGGTTGTGAAGGGGGGAGGGGTGGGGGTCGGTTCGTGGAGGGGGTGTCCAGGAAGGGGGGCATGGGGGAATGTAGGGGGAGGGGGGTATGCATGGGGTCTTTCCAGGGAGGGGGGGTGCAAGGGTTTCTGCAGGGGGCTGTCCAGGGGTGTGTCTAGGAGGGAGGGAGTGTCCAAGATGGGGTGGGGGTGTCTAGGAGGAATGGGGGCTGTCCATGGGGGTGTGGGGGGTGTAAGGGGTTTTTGTAGGGGGGAGGGGGTTGGGCAGGGGGGTCTGTCCAGGGGGTGTCCAAGAGGGGGGGGGGGGGGTGCAAGAGGGTCTGCAGGGGGGTATGTCCAGGGAGGGGGTGGGGGGTGTAAGGGGGTCTGTAGGGGGTATGTCCAGGGCGGGGGGGGGGGGGGGGGTGGGGGGTGGGGTCTATATGTGTTTTTTTATGAAATGGGTAGGGATATAGCCACAGTTTCAAGTCGTGGCTATATCCTCTATGTGGCTAAAGCTTCTGCCATGGTTTGGAACCATGGCTATAAATCTTTAGCCTCAATTTGAACCGTGGCTATAGATATTTAACCACGGTTTCAAACTATGGATAAAGGTATTTCCCTATAACCATGCCAATATGAGTCACAGTTCATTAAACCGTGGCTATAACCTATAGCCACGGTTTTTGGGCTTATAGCCATGTTTTGGAACTATGGATATAGCCTAAAATTCAAGTAGTGCAAATGGTAAATGGAGATTCGAGAAGAAACCCTTACCTTATGTCCAAAAGTGTTATATACTTGACCTTAATGTCCTGAAAAATGAAATTAAATTCAAATTTTTTTTCTACATTTTTTTTGATTTAGTATAATTTTATTAAGTTTATTTATAGTCTTTTTGATGAGTTATAAGATATGGTTTTATCATTCGGGAGCATTCATTTTCTTGGTTTTCATGATCAGTTTACTTGTATATGAGCATGGAAGTTCTTGTAAAATTGGAATAGATACCCAAAAATTAAGTTATATGTTATTAATGAACATAAATAATATTAAATTTTTATATAATTAATTTTTATTTTGGGGGTGAGGATGAATCATTAGATAAGACATTAATGATAACCTTGTAGATTATTTTGGCAGTTTTTCGATCATCACAAACTAGTTTTGTTTTATTAATTAACATCATGTGTATATAATAGTTATAGAAAATTAAATTTTCTATAATACATATATTATAATTTTTTTAACTGTAATTTTTTTATTACCATTCTTGAAGGCTTTAATTGAAAATGAAAATGCATCTTCCATGATGTCGGTAAATTGACACATCACATGTGATGTTTTCATTTATAGAATAAGAGAGAGAGAGAGAGAGAAAGGATTTTGATGATGAATCACCCATTAACATGATATAATTCTTGTATATAAATTATAATAGAGTTATCATTACACTTTTTATAGGGGATGTGAGGGAAGTATAATAAAATAAAATAAATTGAAAGGAAAATAAAATAAAAGAAAGGATTTTTACCTCTTGAATTCTCCTCTTTGAGAACCTCCTTAAGGGAATTGGTTTTGGTATTTTTTTGAGACCAAAGGCTCATGAACATGGTTAAGGTGATTGGGAATGTTATTGGATATAAATTTTACAAGGCCTAAATCCTGAAAGGTGTGAGGAGAAGGGGTGGTGAGGGGTGATATTTATAGTGGAGGAGAGGAGTGTTTTTTGAATATTTTATTTATGTTTATTATTTTACTCAAGGCAAGAAATAATGCAGATTATTATGACCAAATAAAGTAATTAGTTCATTTGTGTTCTAACCAATAGTAACTTACATAATCCATGACTCAAGCATGACTCAAAAATTCATTTATTTACTTATCCTATAAATTACTGTATTTTACTATTCACCAAAAAATTCAAAGTATTTTAGAAAAATCAAAAAAATTTCCCATAACAATTTTTCAATGTGTTGAATTAAAAAATAAACACTATTTTATGAAAATAATTTTCTAAATATGAGAAATTTAATTTTTAATTAAAATCATCATTTACATAAAAAATACATATTTTAAAATTAAAACTGATTTTATAACACTATGAAAAATTAACTAAGGTCTCATAAAATCATCTTAAAATCATAAGAAAAAAATATTAATTTATGAATACATTTTATTTAAATAAAATTTCTCTTAAATAATTTTATTAATTATAAAATTTTAATTTAATATTTATGAATTACAAAAATACCAACTCTTAATCAATAATTCTTAAAATATTTATTTAATTATACTATGATATAATTATATCATAATTTCATTTATAATATTTCTAAATTGTATTTATAATTTCATGGGTGAGGTTACTATTCATTTGGCTAGTTTACTATTCATAAGGTTCATATTACTATTTCTAAGGTAATGTTACTATTTCATCGGTATAGGTTCATTAACTTCTATAAATACCTCTTAATTCATTCATTCTTCATTTATATATTTTTTATTGTGATAAATGAGTGATTTTATTTGATTTATACTATATTAAATAATTATAAGAAGAAAAATTTAGTTGATAGAATTCTTTTTTTTTTAAAAATAATTCATGATCAATGGGAGATTTTTTGTATGGTTTCTAGAGGATGCCTAAAAGTTACTTCTGCATGATGTATATCATGGTTTCAGTTAAGGTAAGTAGATGATGTAATTTTTTAGTGATTCTGATGTATTTGGATGAAATTAAAAATTTCAAGGGTGTTGGTGGTTAAGGATTTCACTTAGGAAAATTTTGAGGGTATGTTATGGACCTTCTAGGAACGGTTAATAGAGGTTTTGAGCAGTTTTGATGCAAAAATGGTGCTTGGTGAGTTGTTCATACATTAAAAATATTTGGATTAAATTTGGTAATTAATTATAATTGTTTATAATTAATGTTTTTTTCATATGTCATGATATATGATCTCAGATGGTGGTGCGAGCTTGGTTGAGGCATGAATGGGTTTATATGAGGTTTGACAGATCTTAGTGAGGGATTAACTCCATTCTAGAGGTAGATTTACCCTATGATGGAATATCATATGCATGTTTATTTATGAGCATGCATAACTTCATAATTTTATGAATTTATGTATGGGGTATAAGGACTGATAGAGTCCTTAGATGAGACAATCAGGTGATATTGAACCCCTATACTGAAAAAATGCACTCTTCAGTGCTTTGGTAAATTGGGATCACTTAGGGTCTAAGTGTCCAAAGAAAAAGGAGTCAGTCAGGTTGAAATGGGGCCTTAAGAAGGTAATGAGGTATGATTTAGAACTCATAGTATCCTAGTTTGGGTTCCAAGGTCTAGAAGAAACCCATGAGATTATTAGAGTCAAGTGTGATGGGTGAGGAAGCCGTACGTCTCACGAGTGATTCAGAAATTAAACTTGAGGTTAGAGGAGAGTATTGATGATAAAGGTAAGTAAGATGAGTACTTTGAGACTTTAAGTGTGTAGTGGATAGGGGATTCCTCTTGGTGATGGGTTGAGGGATCTCCCTTAGGATATGTGATACTGGACACAATTATAGGTTGTGAGAAATATCCAAGAGTAATAACAAGGTTGATAAGGGGATTAAGGTAAAATGTATTGGGATGATCCCTGGGTATATGATTCCCTATGAGTCATAGTAACACCTTATTTTAGCGTTGTTTTTTCTATTTTTTATGTTTGATAATACTCAGGGGGTCAGATGTTGAAAATAAGGGGTTTTGGAGAAAATTGGCAAGGTGCACGGTTATGGGGCACAATTAGTTTAATTGTGTGGTAACCATATAGTATGCCTCTATTAGGTTTCCATTTAATCTTTCATAGTTTGAGAATGGTTATTACAACCATGTGACATGCACATGGAACTATTTTGGGGTCTGGTGGGTTTTCAAGGGCATCACATGGTTTGAGCACTATTTTCCCAAACTGTGTAGATATTAGTGAAAATCATGTAACCTTTTTATAGAGTGGGTTGCATGGTTAGTGAAATATTAAAATAAAAATGTGTAAAAACTATTACCCTACCTTTAATGGATAGTAGGAGCACACAATTAAGGTGAACAGTTTGTTTAACCAAGCTATCTTCCCCAAGAAACCATGCAACCCCTTTCCAAACTGTTAAAAAATGGGATTTACCATTTCTCCCTTGGTCATTTTAAATCCTAATCACCACTAATCTCATTTTGGATCGTCCGAATACTTCCTTATTCCTTTGGAGGTCTCTACCTATGGATTCTAGGTAGAAATCCTTAATTTTGGATGGATCACATCGATCTATGTTTAAATTTTTATACAATTTTATATTTTACTATTATAAATATGATATATCTCTTCTACTATCATATTTTGGGACCCAAAGGGGTTATTAATACTAGATATAAGGGTTTTGATAGAGGATTGATGTTTTTCTTATGGATATAGGATCATGAGGACCCAATCTTCTCTTCCTTGGTCACCATAGTAGAAGGTGAATTGTTCTACCAATATTATGAGGTATGTGTTTCTATATAATTGGTTAATTCTATGAATTCCTTATAATTATTGTAAAATAAATTTAGGTAATTCATTTAATTGAATTTATTTTTGGTTTTAAGGTATTTCCTATAGATATTCATGTTTTAAAGGGGGTTTTATTAAAAAATGGGTTCTCTTGCACACCAAGTGTTTGAATAAATGCTTGAATGGTGGTTTTGATTTGGAAATGGGTTTTCAAACTCTAAATAAGATTTTATTGGATTTGAGAATGTTTTATAAAACTTCAATCATGGTTTTTAAATGGTTTTTGAAAAAGGTAATTTGGGAACCTTGGGTGCATCGGGAAAGGGACATAGGTGACCCTAGTGTATGTGGCACCACTAGGGGTTACTTTGGGATATTGATGGAATATGGATATAATTGATATTGGTTAATACCAATTTATGTTTTTTTAGGATATTTTATGTTAAGTATATATTCCTATTTTCTAGGGACCAATAAAAAGTGCCTTTTTAATTTATGGTATATTTATTGCATGATTTTTTTTCATGGATAGTTTCTCACATTCTAGTTTATCATGGGGTTGTATCACATGGTTTCACATAATTAATTATGTCATGGATAAGTGTTTAATTTCTTACCTTATGGTTAAGGTATATGATTACCTGTTTTATCACTTATACTTTTCATATTCCTAGTTTTATGGATATGGAAGGATTTATGATATACCAAAGAAAAATGATTTACAAATGGGTTTGGATTTATGAAAATGATATGTTAAAGTATTTTTGTATTAAAAGATATAACTATTTCATTCTTGATATTAGACCTTATATATACACTATGGTGGTATCCTAATAGGCTTTCTACTCACACCCTACTTTTTCTTTGTGGCGGTTGTATATATTTTATTGAAGGATCTAGGTAAAGGGAAGTGTATCTTATAATATTATGGTTTATCTTTTTGTAACATACTTTGTTTTGGGATAGTTGGGAGGTGAATATTAGTCACATGGATACTTTTTTGTCTTTCCTGATTCATATATTTCTTGTTTAGCCTATTTTTTTGGTTTTTATAGATATTGTATGTATCTTTTTCTTCTGTATTAGTATTTTTTTTCTGTATTTAAGACTTGTTATCCGTAATCCTTGTTATAACTCACCATGTGATTGGTAATCTTGGGTGGCTTTTCTAGTTTACTTGGGTTGGTCTGTTATAATTTGGAATCAAAGGGACACTCAGCCTGAAGTCTATCAACACCACTTGAGTATGGTTCTGTGTCATGGGAAGATAGGAGTTAGGGACTTAAAAATTATAGTAGTAAGTGTGGGAGGGCTCCTATAATTCCCCAAACCCAGTAGCCTATAGATGGTGCATTAATATATTATATTGGTATATATACAAGCTTCAAATCCCACGAGACCAAACAGTTTAGAATTTTTGGAAAACCAGATTATATATATGATACCCATTTTACATTGGGAAATAGAAAATAAAACATAATACATAACAAAGAATAATATGCCACAAACTTGAAACTCATTCCAAGAATTCTTCTTCATATCCAGGGGAAAAGAAATAAAATAAGGGTGATCTAAAATACTTAGTAAGGGTATGTATAGGGGAAGAAATAATGGATCAATAAGAATAACTCAACATGGTAAGGTAAATAGCTGAGAACACATGCCATTCAAATAACTGGACAAGGAATAATCAATAGGTCAAGATAAGAAAATTAAAACACATCCCATTAAATCAATAATCCAAGAATGAAATACATCCATAGATTTTATTATATTAAAATATCATGGATAATAACAATAATAAATGAAATATATATGAAGGAAATGATTAATTATTGGATATAATGTATGAGGCACATGAAAACCAATACCATCGAGACCTTTCACAAGATAGTTTAAAACTAAAGGTAAAAACCCATTTAATTTGGACAAATTATTTTTATAATGAGAACTTATCAATGCATCGAGAGGATATATAAATTTCGAGCCCCACCCATCATTGCTTATCCAAATAATTCCTCATATAGATTAATCAATTTAATTAATAAACAATATGCCTTATAAAATATTTGTATTAAATAAAAGATATAGATTTATCAATAGTTACTTAGTGGAGGATGATTATAAACATGTTTCATTGATGTTTATTAATGTAAATACCATTGAAATACCATTAAAACATTCTTGAGTAAAATAACATTTAAACACTCCAAAGTGTCCCATACCACTTTAAAGCATTTGAATCAGAATCCTAACAAAGTAATAACATTAAATGAAACTTATAATATCATTATAATAATTATATTCATGATATAACATGTCAAACTGAATTATATACACCATATAAAATTGAATTGGTGCATAATAACAAAAATTCTCAATGGAATATAAATTGAGATGAAATCCCTTACGTTGAGTTTGACTTGTCATATGGGTCTTTATATTCTTGAATCATAAACTTATGTTATTTATTTATTTTAATTCATAACCATTTTAACATTTAATATTAATTTCACTTTACTTATTACAATATTGTATAAATCTACTAAAACATTTAAGTTTACATCAGGTGTTTTTGACCAAATCCGGTTCATGTGTCAAAAAAGACTTTGGTCGGTCGACTATGGTCAATTGGGTCATTATATAAACATATCTAGAATAATAATAATAATATAATTATAATAATTATACATAAATTATACTTTTAAAACCAATCATGAAATATGGTTATGAAAAATGTACCAACATTACAGTCATGGAGACGGTAGACCACACGTACTCTTGAGCAACATTCCAGTTTTTTAGTGATCATTATGAAAAGAAGGTAAGTAATATTATATATTTATAGAATGATAATTATATCATAAATAAAATATTATTTAATCATATATAATTATATATATAATTATTTTTTATGTAAAAGGAATCACATCATATCGAGGAGGTGGTAGTCCACACATCCACGACCGACGTTATCACTTTTTAGTGTGTGAAAAGGGTAATAAATAAAATGATATAGTATATTTAAAGAAATTTAATTATTTAATGAATATAATATATATTTAATTTATGTCACATATTTTTAACTAAAACCATCCTTTATATGTTTCATGTAATGTGTGAATGAATCACATCGCTTTGAGGTGGTGACAGTCCACACATCCACAAACGATGTTATCGTATTTAAAAAAATAGAAATCATAAGGGTACATGTTATATAAAAAATAAAGAAGAATAAATAAATTATAAATATCATATATATAATATATAAATAGTTTTCCCATCATAATTCCCACCATGAGAGGTGGTAAAGGATGAACAAATAATCATCATTTCACGAGGCGACAATCCACCGTACACAGGAACAATAAGTTCGTTGCCCATTAGTTGAAAGTGTTTGTAACTGTAGGTAAAAAACATAATATTAAAAAAACAAATATATTTAGGATACTTAGGTTATTATGTAAGCATGGAATAAAAATATTTTCGGGGGTGTAGAATAAAAATAATACAAAAGAGCTTGAGGAATGTTACCTCTTCTTTGGGTAAGTCCTTTTGGTTTGCACCAAAGGAATTTCTTGGATGGATTTATTCCCAAAGGGTGTATTATATTATTAGGGTAGGTATATTGGGAGACTATTTTATTAGATTTTGTATGATACAAAGTGTATTGAGAGGTGTGTGTAAGGGGAAGAGTGAATGCATTTTTATAGTGGAAGAGCAGTGACATTCTTGTAAATACCAAAAGGTATACACTACCAGGAGGTCTCCCTTACCTCACATGCTTCCAAAATGGAAAAATAATGGATTAATGGGTAATTATGGTATAGAAAAACCTCCAACACACAAAAATAAGTCTATTTTTATAATTATTTTTTCGATTCTAAGATTCCCCCAATTTTATCATTTTGGTTTTCATTAAAGTAACTAGTTTTCTAACATAATCAATTTAACCATTTAGACTAAATTGAGGTGATATTTATTATAAAATATAGATATACTTAATTATGAATAATTTATCTAATTTAAATAATAAAAATTCAATGTGATTTGGAAATTAATTTTAAACCAAGCGTATGTAACGTGAAAAAACACCACTTTAACCCAACCATGATAATAATGATTTTACTTTAAATGGGTAAATATGTTAATTATAAAAGATAAATTAGTCCATTAATGGGAAATATTTTGGATTTGTTAACACTTAAAAATCACATGGAATAATATAGGATATTTATTAATTTTAAATCATTTTATAAATTATCAATTATTGTAAAATAAAAATAATTTTAATTTTGACATTATTTATTCATTTAAAAAATATCCAAATAGTATTGGAATTAAAATATATTAATTTAAAAGCTATTTAACATGTTATATTCATATAAAAATAATACAACATAATAATTCATTAATTTTTCTTTACTTTTAATGTTTTTAGCATCATTTATCTTATTTAATTATTAACTAAATAATCTATCCATTAGCATTTGCTAAGAATTTAATGTAATTATATAATCTCTAAAAATTAAATTTAAATTACCATGATAAAAAAATTATTTTTACTTTAAAAATAATGTCTAAAACTATGTATCTTCCTCCGTACTCTATAGCTTTATAAATCATAAAGGTAAGGAATGTTCCATTATTGTCTTTTTTCATTACATAACTTATTATATGGGTCACTATCATGAAATAGTATCCCAATAACTAATAAAATTCAAATAAATAGGGGATATGGTATATATATTGGAATTAAATGGATTTTGGACAATTTTCTAGGCCATTTTGGCCCTTAAAATTAAGCTTTAGTCCATTTTTAAGCTTAATTTTTCCTTAATCACTGTAATAAATTTTAATCACTTTCTCTAATATTTTTTTTCAGAAATTAAGTTGAAATTATTAGAATATAAATATAATACTGATTAAAACCATTTATTTTAGTTTTTAAAAATTTAATTTACCTATGTAAAAAAATTAAGTTTAAATCTAATCCCGTATACATGGTGAGAAAGAGGGTTTTAAAAGTGAAAAATTTCAAAAAATCATTGAGTATTTATGTCTAAATTAAATATAAAAATGATTCTAATAACCTACATTGGATTAATAGATATATATTTTTTATATTGTGAATTCAAAAAAATACAATTTAATATTAATAATTATTTAGACGAAAAGGCATATTTGAACTAAATTGAAGTATTTTTCACTGTTCATAAAAAAAATGAAACTTCTGAGAAAAATAAAAAAACTTAACCCTAAGATAATTTGGACATTATGAATTCCAAAATGATGTTTATTTTGAAAAATACAATTTCTTAAATTTTAAAAATTTAGTTTTAAAATAGGTGTTCCATTAAAAGGTGGTAAAATTAGATCTTTCTTATAACACAAGCTAAATTAGTGTTGTGTATAGCGTAAGATTAACATAGTGTTTCATATAAATAATTCAAGAAAAAAACTAAAGTTAATTATAAAATGAAAATATTTTTATGTATTGGTGTTTTAAATTATACCCACCTTAATTAAATTTTATCCCTACAATTTTAACTTGATCTTGGTAATCGAGGGTTTGATATTTGAAGATAATATTGTTTGAAAAAACCCATAATACTTAGGGTTAATAAAACATATTATTAATAAAAAGTATAAGGTAATTTTATGATCTCAACAAAAATAGGATTTTGAATAGGAGACCATTAGTGAAAAAATGGATATGGAAGAACAATATTACTAAAAAATATAATAGACACAAGTCCATAAAACACATAAGTGTAAAATAAAGGTCATAGATATCATCAAATATAATGATAATGGGACAAATTTTTTTATTTCAATACCCTTTTCTTATATTTGATAATTTATTTTACTCTCTATGAATATAAGTAAATATAAATTTCTATAAACATAATATTTTACTTTGATTGCACCTTGAACTATTTTTACTTCACTTCTTTGAAAAATATTCATCAAATAGTAAAGTAATATATTGACCTATAAAACCCTACATCAATATAAATTTAAATCATTTCATAAATGGTTAAACATTCCAAAATATTATTATCCAACACTTTAGAATCATTTCAAAGGTAGTTAACAGTGCCCAATTTACTTTATCTATCTGAATAATCTCTTTTTTCAAATGTCATAACATCAACAACAGAAACATATTAAGTCTTATCTTTCCCTCAACCATGTGTTTTTAAAAAAATTCAACTTGCTACTAAATCACATTTCTTGGTTATCAGTACTAATCAATACAAACATTTAAATCCTTGATGAAAAAGCACTAAATTACAATCCTTATATATTCCATAATTCTTATAACCATTAAATCATTGATAAAATAATCAAATGAAATAATTATTAAATCCAAAAATAATCACATTAATCATTACTCTTATTATGTGGTAATAGTATAATCTTGACCATGATCCATTATCCTCTTTTGGGGTATATTCCTTTGACACTTGATACATTTATTTACATAGTTTACCACCTCCTTGTAGTTGAAACATTGTACAATGGGAACCTTTTTATTTTCCATGAAATCACAAAAATGATGGTATTTATTTTGACACTTCTATAAAACTTACATTCCTCTTAATCTAGTACCTGGGTGATTATTTCCACAATAATTACATGTGGGAACTTCTTTCACATCTTCCCTTTATCCATATTATTCCTATATGTCCTATTGTTCTCATTCTTCCCTCTAAATATATAACAATTAGAGAATTATTTCTATGTCTATTCATTACATATTACTATATCATAATATGATTATAATTATTGGGAGACCAGTTACCTTCAAAATATTTTATTAAAAACATAACAAAGGATCATTTTTACTCTTTGGGTCATGTGCATTGGTGAGGTTCACATTCCTTCGGATGGGTACCGTTTCAAAATGGAAACATATAATCAATTATATCTTATCATATATAATTCCAAATTTATTGAAATAAATAACATAAATTGAAAAATTTATTCAGAGCTAATATCATAATCATAAACATGGTTTCTTTGGGATGTTCATCTATACTTATCCTCAAATTCTATCTTAGGGTTATGTTCCTTAATATATGTTTTCGTAAATCTAGTTTTCAAGGTTTTTAATAAACTAGCTATGACACCAACTGTAACTCCCCAACCCTAGAACCACAGATTCTGTGCATTAATTTATTACATTTTCATAGATAAAGGCTTCAAATCCCAAGCTAATGAACAATTTAGAAGTTTTGGAAAACTAGATTAAATATATGATACCCATATTAAATTATTAAATATAAAATAAGACATAATGACTTACAAGTACTAATAAGATTCATCCTTAAAACCCATTCCTAGAATTTATCTTTATATCATATGAAAAAAAAATTAAATAATGGTGAGCTCAAATTCTTAGTAAGGGTAAGCATAGAAAAAGTAAAAATGAATCAATAATAATAATCAACATGGTAAGGTAAATAACTAAGAACACATTCCATTCAAATAAGAGGATAAAGAATAATCAATATGGAAAGGTAAGAAACTAAAAACACATGACATTAAATAAATAAACTAAGAATGAAATACATCCATAGATTTTATGATATGAAAATATCACAGATAATAACAATAATAACTAAAATATCTATGAAGAAAATTCTTAATTATTAGGTGTCATGTCTAAGGTACAAGAAAACCTATACTTTCATGACCTTTCAAAATACAGTTTAAAAATATAGGTAGAAACCCATTTAATTTGTGAACCTTATTTGTCTCATGAGAACTTGTTTATACATCAAGGGGCTATGTAAAGTCTAGGCCCTACCTATCATTGCATGTCCAATGCATTCCTCATATCGAGTAATATATTTAATTATTAAACAACATGTCTTATAAAATATCTAAATTTAATAAAATATATGGATTTATAAATAATTCATCAGTGGAGGATGAGTGATAATAAGGGTTGATGATGTTGATGAATGGAAATAGCATTGAAATATCATTAAAACATTTTTGAGGAAAACAATCTTTAAAAAATCCAAAGTGTCCCATACCACTTTGAATCTTTTGAATCATAATCCGTATGAAGGAATAACATTAAATGAAACTTATAATATAATTATAATAATGATATTCAGGATATAACATGTTAATGGGTAGTATATGCACCATATTAAAGTTAACTGGTTCATAACAACAAATAAGTTTCAATGGATTGAAAATTGAGATGAATGACTTAACTTTAGTTCGAATCGTCACATGTGTAATTATATTACTAAATAATAAACTTATGATAATTATTTAATTTCTTCATAAAATTTTTCAAGTTTATTATTACTTTTAATTAACTTATTAAAATGTTGTATACAACTTCTAAAATAATTAATTTTTCATTGGTTGTTTTTGACCAAATTTGGTTTGTGTGTCAAAAACCACTTTGGTAGGTCATATATGGTCAAAGGGGTCATTATATAAAAATATACAAAATAATAATCATGAAATAGTTATATTATTTATATATAAATAAATACTTTTAAAACCAATCTTGAAAGATGGTTATGAAAAATAAACAAACGTTACAATCATAGAGACGGTAGGCCAGACGTACTCATGAGTAACGTTCCCATTTTTCAATGATTGTTATGGAAAGAAGGTAAGTAAAATTATATATTTAAATAATGAACATTATATCATAAATACAATTTTATTTATTTAAGAGTTTTTGTCCTAGAACCAACTGGTTATACTATTATTACATGGATATTTAATGTATTATTACATATTTTTCATTGCTCTGCATGACTATGATGTAATAATGTTCTAGAGTATTTATTACATTGATAAGGTCATGACAGTTCCCCGCTATGATGAGAACCTTGAAATCATATAAAAATATTCTTAAATTCCATGGCCATGGTGTAACAGTGAGTTTATTTCAGGTAGTCAAAGAAGGACGTATCAAGCATAAAAGTTGATGACACTATCATGAAACCTTCTTGATGATATATTGTGATAAGGGATTATATTACACAACAATCATTCTTATGTGGATGTTATTGTTGTGACTTTATGTTCTTTATCTTGGGTGACTTGACCTGTTTCTAGACAGTACTCTTGGACTTTAGGAAAGCCTGCCTAATTCCAATGAGAAATAATCCTAGAGGGTCACACACTTAGTGTTTTGGTGGTCTTGGTTAAGTTCTATTTGAATTTAATAACGAAATAAATATTTTTCTCAAAACTGTGGAATAATTTTATTAAAGTTAAAATGATAGCATAAATTAAATAAAAATATATTTATTTATTTTATTGAAAATTTAATAAATATTTATTTACTAGTTTGTAAATAAAAAATTTATTTAAGAGAATAAATTATTTATTTATTTATTTGGGTGTTCAATAAATGGAAGTGGAGTTTGAGAAGACCAAGGTCAGTCCGATAGTAAAATAATTATTTGTAGGATGGTAAATAATTATTTAAATAGTTTGAAAAAGTTAAAATAATAATGACACTACTATTGTTTTGTTACGTATAATCTTATTTTATAATTACTTTTTGTGCAAGTTGGTGCACCATGAATAATGATGGGGTATTATTATTATGAGAATGAGTTTTCTCTATGTTCATGAATTTATTTAATTCTTGGCATGAAATTAAATATTGTAACTGAAATTCCATGTATATAAATAGACAAGTAGTCCCATTGTGATATAAAACACACCACACGCCTTGTGAATTGATAATTGTTGTGCCAAACAATTTCTCTCTCGAATCATCTTCTCTCTTGTCTCAAGAATGAGAGACGTTATTCAAGGTCGAAGAACAAGAAATCAAGATTGAACGACACAAGACACTCACTTCGCCATGGTAGCACCCAGAGAATGAGCGGTGTCGATTGGAGTCCATCAGAGCACATGTGAATCACCTCTAGGGGGATTCTAGTTTGGATCCTTACATGCGCAATGAGAAAATTTGGAATGGTCATTCCGGTTGAAGAACATCACCAATGAAGAAAAATACCAAATATTGAGGTATTATTTTTATTTATGAAATTAATTAAATTAATTATAAACATGATGTGCAAGATCCTGTCTAAAGGAGTCATGCCTCTTTATTTGTTATCTAAATCTTTGATTATATTCCATTGAGTCTGGCGTTCATCGTCGTATTGATCTCGAAATAATCATTGACCATGGTAAATATCAAAATTGGCTACCATCCCAACTACACTTCCACTGTGCCCATAACCTTCAATTTAATCATATTTACTTTTATATAGAATTATTTTTATGTAAAATTAATCACATCATGCCGAGGAGGCGATGGTCCACACATCAACAACAGATGTTATCACTTTTTAGTGTGTGAAAAGGGTAAAAAATAAAATGATATATTATATTTACCAAAATTTAAATATATCATTAATATCATATATATTTCATTTATGTCACAAGTATTTAATTAAAACCATTCTTTATACATTCCATGTATAGTGTGAAGGAATCACATCGCTTTGAAGCGGCGGTAGTCCACACATCCACAAATGATGTTATCTTATTTACAAAAATGTAAAGAATAGGGTATGAATTATATAAAACATAAATAAGAATAAATACATTATAAATATAATATATATCATATATAAATAGCATTTCCTTTATAATTCACACCATGAGAGGTGGTAAAGGAAGAACGAATAATAATCATTTTGTGAGGTTATAGTCCGCCATACACACGAACAGTAAATTAATTACCCATTACATGAAAGTATGTATAAGTGTAAAAACCATTAATATATAAAAATATAAGTAAATTGTGTATACTGATGTTTTTATGTAATAATGGTATAATAATATTTGAGGGGGAGGAGAATGAAAATAAAACAAAAGATCTTGAGGAAGGATGTTACCTCTTATTTGGGAAACTCCTTTTGGTTTGCACCAAATGGTTTCTCTAGATTTATTTATACCCAAATGGAGGATTACAGGATTGGGGTAGGTATTTTGGGATACTATAAGATCATATTTTGTATGATCAAAAGTGTTTTGAGAGGTGTGAGGAAGGGGAAAAGTGAATTTCTTTTTATAGTGGTGAAGGTGTGACATTCTTGTAAAGACCAAATGGTTTATACTATTGAGAGGTCTCCCTTACCTAATGTGGTTACAAAATGAAAAAATAATGGATTAATGTGGAATTATGGCTGATAAAAACCTACCACAAACAAAAATAAGTGATTTTTTATAATTTTGTTCCTTAACTTCTATGTTTCCCCAATTTTACCATTTTGGTTTTTATTAAAGTAACTAGTTTTATATCCTAAGTAATTTTACCATTAATAATAAATTAATGTGTGATTTTTTAGAAAATATATAAAAAATTAATTATTAATATGGTATAAAATTTAAAAAATAAAAATTCCATGTGGTTTGGAAATTAATTTTAAACCAAGCACATGTAACGCATAAAAACACTACTTTAACCCAGACCATACTAACAATGTTTTTACTATCTACGGGTAAATAGACTAATTATAAAAGATAAATTGGTTTATTAATTGACCATATTTGGTATTTATTAACACTTAAAAACCAATTTTCATAAGATAAAATTTTTATTAATTTTAAATCATTTAATAAATTATCATTTATTATAAAATAACATTAATGTCAATTTTGAAATTATTTATTTACTTTTAAATTAAAAAATATCAAAAAAATATTGGAATTCAAATATATTAAATTCATAGCTGTGTAACATAATATATTCACTTAAAAAAATAATGGAACCCAATAATTCATTAATTTTACTTTCCTTTTAATGTTTTTAAAAATAACTATCTTATTTAATTATTAACTAAATAATCCACGCATTAGCATTTGTTAATAATTTAATGTAATTATAACATCTATAAAAATTAAAGTTAAATTTACATTATAAAAACAACTTATTTACCTTTTAAAATTATGTTTATAACTGAAACTATGTATCTTCATGCATACTCTAAAGCTTTATAAATGTTAAAGGTAAGAAAGGTTCCTTTTTTGTCATTTTCCATACTTAACTTATTATAGTATCCCAATAAATCATAAAATTATAAAAAAGTTTGGATATGTTTGAAATATTTGAATGAAATGTATTTTGGAAAAGTGTATAGGTAATTTTGGCCCTTAAGATTAAGGTTTAGTCACTTATTAAGTTTAATTTTACTTTAATCGCTGTAATTAATTTTAATCACTTTCACTAATATTTTTGTTTAAAAATTTTGTTGATCTTATTAGACTATAAATATCATACTTATTACAACCATGTATATAAAATTTTCCAAACTCAATTCATAGAAGTGGGTAAAATTAAGATTAAAGTTAATCCTGTAGACGTAGCAGGGAAGCGAGGTTTTAAAATGAAAATGTTCAAAAGTTAATTAAGTATTTATATCTATATTAAATATAAAAATGATTCCAATAACATAAATTGGATTAATATATATATATATAAGTGATCTATTGTTAATTTAAAACAAATTTAAAATATAATTTAACTTTAATATTTATGTAGACAAAAAGCCAGTTTTCAAATAAATTGGAGTATTTTTCACTATTCATAAAAAATGAGACTTCCTAGAAAAATAAAAATAATTCCCCCTAAGATAATTTTGGAATTAATAATTTTAAAAAAATGTTTATTTTTACATATAAAATTTAAAAAAGTGTCAAAATTTAGTTTCAAAATTGGTGCGCCATTAAAAGGTGGTAAAACTCGATCTTGCATGTAATGCAAGCTAACTTAGTGTTTTGTGTAGCTTAATATTAACATAGTATTGAATATAAATAAATCAAGAAAGAAACTAAGATTTATTATAAAATTAAAATATTATAAAGTCTTAGGGTGTTACAGTTCCTGGCCATCTTACTTTTTTTTCTAAACTCGAGTTACCATGGGTGGTCGTAATATTTTTACCAAGTTCGAGACTTGGATTTTGAGGTCATTTGGATGAACTATATGGTCAATTTATTTAAATGGATATATTCCTTATTAAATAATTGTTTTTCATTCATGGAATCTATAACTGATTTAAATGTAATATGTTTTAAATCATGGATGTGAATTATTGGAGTTGGTCCTAAGATTTTGTAATATACTCGAATGTTGGTTGGTTATTGTCTTCTGGTTAACATACAATGCCATTGAGAGTTGATCTTTCAAATTATATAGAGGAATATATGAGATAGGATCTGAAGGTTAATCCTATAATAGACCTTTTTTGGTTGAATCTATAATCCATATCATTCAAACTCTGGGTAAAGTTGGTGTCGGGAACCCGAGGTGAGTAGTAGATCATGGATCCGAATTTACTAAGAAACATCCACCCATATTCCACTGGGGAAAAGGGAATCCAAGAATTCAAGGAGTTAATAGAGAATATTGAGAGGATATTCAACTTCTTAGATACTCCTAATGACTCTATGGTGGGTTTTTCCACATACATGATCAAGGGACCTAGAATGATATGGTGGGACTCTATTTTGTAAGTTAAGTTGCATGAGGATTTTACCTTGAATTCGTTAAATAAAATCCTTAATCAATAGTTTTACCATGAGAAGTTTTTTTGAAGTGAAGAACTAAGAGTTTTTGAATTTATAGAAAGGTTATAATACCATTCTAGATTATTCCACCTATTTTTCTGAGCTGGTGCATCCAGAATGAGAGATTGTCACTAAAGAGTACCCGAAGGCTCGAAGGTTTGAGTTGGGTTGAGAATGGATATTCAATCGATGTTGATTCTCATGTGTCTTCCGACCATCATGGAATTGATTGAAAAAGAATATTTGGATAAGGAAGAAATATCTAGAGATATAGGATTGAGTGAAGCTTTAGTTGTTGGAGTTGTTAGATAGGATATGTCTTCTGAAAAGAAAAGGAAGTGCAAGGGTTGTCAATTTTTTTAGGACTAGTTTTAGGGGATTCAAGAGGACATAAAAAGTTTGTTTTCTATTAGTGTGGAAGGAATGGTCATATAAATAATAACTATATGGAGGATTCTAATACTTTTCATCATTGAGTATTTTTAGGCTATGTGAAGGGTTTTTTTGAAAGGATATCCTAGGGATGTAAGGCATGATCCACTCTCACCAAGGGTTTGCAGGTTTGAACTGAAACTTACAAGGGTTTTGGGTCTACTACTTAAGGCAATGGGTATGTTCATGTGGATAATAATGGATGAATTTATGTGGTAGATAATTAATCATAGTAATTAGAATAAAGTCCATATACTATTATAGGTGCGATGTTTCTTTCACGTTCTATGGTTCAAGATTTGTTTGATATCTGTGATACTCATTCTTTATATCATCAAAGTTAGTTGAAATATTTGGAATATATTCATAAATGATTCTTTACTTGTAGGATATTTCCAAAAATTTGGGAAATAGGTCCAAACAAGGTTTTAAGTTTCCTTCATAATGGGTTATGATATTCGACTATGGTGCAATATGGTACTTATTAGTACTTGATCTTGACTTTTTTGACATGATAAATGTAATGTATTGGATTATTAATGTTAAGTACTAGATAAAATGTTATAATCTATAGGTTTGGTTTTTATTTTCTAATAGGGTCACTCATGTTTTTTTGGTTTAATAGGACTCTAGATTGGGAATGGCGGGGCTGGTTGTTCTTTATGATGCGGTAATATCATGCTAGTTGTCAGAGATTTTTCTTGATTATACTAACCCCTATTTTTGGTAATCCACTTCTTGTGTTGGTGTGTTCATACCTTGAGGTCTTTCTAAATTATTGTTTCGGTTACCTCTATAGGTAGAGGTCGAGTTTACTATTGACCTACTCCCTGGTATGATGCACATTTCTATGCCATCTTATCAAATGGAACCTACTGAGTTCATGGAACATAAATTCTAGATTTATTATTTAGATTATAAGGTATTTATTTTTCCTATCATGACACTATGGTATTTTCCTGTTCTATTTTCTAAGAAGATAGATGTAATTATGATACTTTTCATGGATTATTGAAATTTAAATCAGATGAATACTAAGAAAAAATATCACTTTCCTAGGATTGATGATCATTTTTAATAGCTTATAGTTTCATGTTGGTTTTCAAAGATTTACCTTTGGTTAGGGTAATGCTAGTTGATAGTTTGAGAAGAAGATATACCTAATACAACATTTAGGATCTGGTAAGAAAATTTTGAGTTTCTAGTTATTCCACCCAGTCTCACAAATGATCCTATGATATTTATGTATTTATTAAACCATATATTTCATTTCTTCTTGGTCCGTTTTATTGTTTTGTTCTTAGATGATATTTTGGTTTACTCTAAGGTAGAGGGGGAGCTTGTGGAGCATTTATATATCATTCTTTGAACCTTTAAAGAACATGGTCTATATAGTAATCTTTCTAAATGGATGTTTTGTATCCAAGAAGTTATATTTATAGGGCATGTGATATATGAGAGGGGAATATTATTGGACCCTAAAAATATATAGGATATTATTCCCTAGGAGAACCCCAGAATGTTTTTTGAGATTTGAAGATTTTAGGGTTTGGCAAGTTACCATAGAATAATTATTCAGAATTTCTGCTAGCTCACATCTTCAATGATAGTAAAAACCCATAAGGGTTTAATGTTTGAATGGAATAAAAAAATTTAGAGATATTTTGAGGGAGTAAAGGTGAGGTTTGATTGAAAAATAGTTTTGATTCTTTCAGAATCAGGTTCGGGTTATGACATTTTCTATGATTCTTTTGGTATAGGTGTGGGGTGTGCCTTAATGTAGGAGAAAAAGGTGATAGCCTATGGATCTTTCTGGTTATTCCCTCAGGATAATAACTACCCTAACCATGATCTTGAGTTTGTAGAAGTTATACGTGCACCCAAAACATGGGGACACTATCTCTTTGGGTAGAGGTTTATAGTGTATTCTGATCATAATAGACTAAAATATATTTTTACTTAGGTGGATATGAATTTGTTATAGAGATGATGGGTGGAGTATCTCCAGAATTTTAATTTTTATATTCCTTATATTACCAGGAAAGGGAATCTGGTTGTTGATACATTGAGAAAAATATTACTGAAACATGCCACGAGGGAATTGGTTGAGGAATGGTCTCTGATGAGTTTGTTTACTGAGATGATATTAGGAGTTGACAAGGTTGGTGGACTGGTGTTATAGAATTTAATGAATGTGGAATCATATTTTAATCAGCGAGTTTATCTCAAGTAGGTGAGAGACAATGAGTTCCAATTCTTAGGTAAAATACTTTTATGGTGGGGAGTCCTTGGGTGAGTGGTGTCGATCTCTCAATGGATCTTTATGCTTCCTTAGTAAGTGGGTAGTTATGACTTCCCTAAGGTAGGAGTTTATGGAAAGTGGACAAAAATAATGTTGGTCTATACACCCTAGGGATAATAAGATCTATCATGACTTGAGATGTCAGTATTGGTGGCCAAGGATGAGGCGGTTGATTGTAGATTTTATTTCATGGTGTCTCACTTGTCCGAAAATTAATGTAGAAAAACAAAGACCAGTTGGATTATTGAAACCTTTACCCATTCCTATATGGTTGTGGGATGATATTTACATATACTTCATCATTGTTTTACCATGTAATCCTAGTGGGATGGATTTTATTTGGGTAACAATTTATTGAATTTAGAATTGGATCATTTCTTACATATCAAGGAGATAATGAAAGCGGAATAGATTGGGGATTTCTATGTCTAAGAGATTTTGAGACTTAATGGGGTTCCCTCTACGGTTGTATCTGATTGTGAACCTAGGTTTACATATAGATTTTGGAATGTTTTTAGGAGGTGATGAGTTCCTAATTGAAATTTAGAACAACTTATCATCCACAGATAGATGGACAGATAAAGAGAGCTATCTAGGTTCTTGAGGATATGCTTCGGGCTTTTGTGCTTTATTTTTGTGGATCTTGGAAAAATAATTTACCGTTGGTATAATTTTAATATGACAATAGTTATCAGTATTTTATAAATACAATGACCTTTAAAGTGTTATATGGGAAGCCATGTAGATATCCCTTGTTCTGGTTATAGTTTGGAGAGTGGTCCTTTTTAGGGCCACATCTCATTCAGGAGATGATAGAAAAGGTGAAGTTGATCCAAAAGAGGTTTATCATAGTACATAGCTATCAAAATTATTATGTGTACTATCATCATCAACCAATAGAGTTTGTGGTTAGTGATTAGGGTTTTGTGATAGTTTCAACTATCTTGGGACATCATTGGCTGGGTAAGTTGGGTAAGTTGGCACCTAGTATTGTGGGCTCCTTTGAGATCAAGGGTTGACTAGGATATTTGGAATATCAGTTGGAATTACTATCTCATTTGACTTAGATCCACTATGTGTTTCATGTTTCCCAGTTTTAGAGGTATCAACTAGATAATTCCCATGTGATTAAATGAGAGGATGTTGATCTTGAGCCTGATACCACTATTTTAGAGATACCAGTTCAGATTATGGATCTCTAAGATAAGTTACTATGTGAAAAAATGATTTCTATGGTTTGAGTACTATAGTTGTGAAGATGGGATAACCACAAGTATTGGGAGCATGAATCATTGATGAGGGAATAATGACTTTATCTCTTTGTGGGTCCAAGATGTTGATGAATTTTTTGGGGAAAAAGTCATTATAATGGGGATAATTGTGATGACCTCATGGTCACAAGTACGAATAGTTTATCCTTGGGTTTTCTATTTTAAGGTCTGAGATGATTCGGGGAATCAGATTTTTAAAACAAGGGTTTTTGGAGAAAACTAGCAAGGTGCATGGTTTTGGCACTCATTTAGCTTAACCATATAGTAACCATGTGGTAAGACTCTATGAGGTTCCAGTGGAACTTTTAATGGTTTTATAATATTTATTCAAACCATATGACATTTCTAGGGAATTGTGAGGGTGTCTGGTGGTTTTCCACGGGCGTCACACTGTTTGAGCACGATTTTACCAAATCGTGTGGCCCCAAGTGAAAATCGTGAACCCTTTTAGAAGAGGGGGTTGCACAGTTGGTTCATAGTTAAACTAACTATGTGGAAAAAAACATACCCCCACCCAGAATGGATAGTAGGGGAGCATGGTTAAGGAACACCATTAGTTTAACCATGTGGCCTACCCTAGGAAATTGTGCGACACCCTTTTGAATTGTTAAAAAATGGGATTTTACCCGTTTCCCCTTGGACATTTTATAAAATAATCACCCCTAATATCATTTTAGATCATATAAATCCTTCCATAGTGAATTGGTGGTCTCTAACCTTGGATTATAGGTGGAAATAATTAATTCATTATGGATCAGATTGAGGTATATTTCTTTTTTGATCTTGTTTCCTCTCTTCCTTGTAGATCTATGATAGATCTCTTCTCCTCTTGTCTTGTGGAACACAAAGGTGCTGTGTATGATAGATCTAAAGGGTTTTATATAGGATTTATGTGTTTACCATAGATATAGGATCATAAGGGCCTGATGTACTCTTCCACGGTCACCATTGATTAAGGTGAATTGTTATACCTCTGTTTTGATGTAGGTGTTTCTATATAATGGGCTAATTTTATGAATTGAGCATAATTGTTGTAAAATTCCATTAAATTATTCATTGAATTTGAGTTATTTGTGGTTTAAAGTTATTTATTGGAAATTTTTATTTTTTTAATAGGGGTTTTCTTTAAAAATGGGTTTTTTCACACCATGTGTTTGGTTAAATGATTGAATGGTGTTTTTAATTTTGAAATTATTTTTCAGTATCCAATGTGGATTAGATTGAATTCGAAAATGTTTTATAAAATTGTGATCATAGTTTTGAAATGGGTTTTTACAATTTAACACTAGTAAACTTGGTTGTGTTGGTATAGGGACATAGGTGACCCTAGTTTGTGTGACACTAGTAGGGGTTACTTTGGAATATCCATGGACTATGGCAGGACTCGATGTTAGTTGGTACTAACATATTCCTAGTTTAGGATATTTTGTTTCTAGTATGTATTTACATAGTATAGGGAATAATATAAAGTGATTTATCATTTATCACATGGTTGTTTTTTTAATGGAAAGTTGCTCACTTTTTAGTTTCTCATGGGGTTGTATCACATGGTATCACACGATGGATTATGTCATGGTTTTGTGTTTACTTACTTACATTGTCATGTATAGAATTGATTCCCTGTTTTATCACTTATAATTATTATATTAATGTATTTATTGATAT
Organism: Viscum album; assembly: GCA_963277665.1. Classification (NCBI taxonomy): domain Eukaryota; kingdom Viridiplantae; phylum Streptophyta; class Magnoliopsida; order Santalales; family Viscaceae; genus Viscum; species Viscum album. The sequence continues at coordinate 1,611,981,272 of OY728148.1, forward strand.
GAAAGGATTTTATGAAAAAATAAATGAAAATTATTGAAAAATGGGTTTGGATTTATGAAAAATATTTGTAAAACTATTTTTATTTTAAAAGATTGAACTGTTTCATTGTTAATATTAGAACTTATATAGACTCTGTCGTCGTATCATACTGGGATTTTTTCTCACAACCTACTCTTTCCTTTGGGTGATTTTAGATGTTTTATTACTGGAACTTGGTAAAGGTAAATGAATCTTATAGAATTATGGATTCTCTTATTGTCACAACCTCCAGTTTGGGATGGTTTGGAGGTGACTATTAGTCAATGGAAATGTGTTCATCTTGTCCGATTCATACTTTTTTGGTTTATCCTATTTGGTTTGTTTTGTATGAATATTGGATGCATCTTTTTATATTCTGTTTTACTCTAGGTGTTTTTCATGTTTTTGTTATATTCAAGACTCATTATCTATAATATTTTTTATAAATCACCATGTGATAAGAGAGATTGGGTGGATTGTCTTGTTGACTCAGCTTGGTCTATAATAGGATAGTGATACTATAAGTGTTGAGTGAATTTGGTGATGTTTTATTATACTTTGGGGTCTAGGTTAGAGGATACTAAAATATGTTTTTTTACCATGGGTTGATGGGATTGACATGGTATTGATAATCAAAGATCATGAAAGGTCTAGAGGACCCTATTGGATTCCCCTATGGGTGAGATGAGATGTGTTGTGACATGAGTGGTTTACAAAGGGATGTGATGGGAAATGATGAGTTAAATATACTGTGTGGTTGGATGATTACCTTATGTGTTATTTAATGCATGTGCTAGTTTGTGTGCTCGTGCTAGATGAAAAATTTTGGTGTGAGTGATCGTTCTTGAAGCCTTGGTATGCTATGAGTGAGATAGAATTGGTTGGACTACCATGATTTAGATGGATTCCTTAGGTGAATAATAACACTACTATCACAAACTCTTTAAGGACCACATGAAAGGTAAGAGGAAATTACTAATAATGGGAGTGAAGTCAAAAATACAAGCTGGAGCGAAGAATAAAAAATACAAAGAGAAGGGGATTCTTCCGTGAGGGGTCTTGGGTTGTGGCCGTCAAGTAATGTAATGGAATTACTGAACTGGGACAATAGGGTATATAATGTACTTTTTCCACTAATATTTTTATCTATTTAAGGGTTCCCTCTCAACCCAGTTAGAAAGATTATTATCCTGAAAAAAATAAAAAATCTAAGGCCATTGGGGAATTAGCATCAATATGAATTCTAGTCCATCAGTGAGTGAGATAGTGTGGATTCAGGACTTTAGGAATATCTATGATTAAGACAGGATGATCAATCCCTAACTTGAGTGAGATATTATTAGTTGGACCTCTATGTGTGATATTGGGTCTAGGGTGTGATGTGATAGGATTAAAGGGAAAACCTCCATGAGTGAGAAGAGGTCTTGGTTGGATTTTTTTTAGGATATGGATGGAAACTTCCTTCAGTGAGAAGGTAGTGGTTGAACCTTGGGTGTGTGAAATTACCCATGATAGTTTTGATCTGTGTTTTTGGTATGAGACCCTATTACGATGGACTACAATTTGGAACATTGGAGATGACCTACCCTTATTGGGTGTACATATGTTGATCGAAAAAATTTAGTAATTTCTCATTGTTTTTTATGCTTTCAAACACCCTCATTTATTTTACTAATTAAGTATCTTTAAGTGGATTCTATAATTATATTATAATATTTATTTATTTTTCCCTAGAAGTATCAAGGTTCTTTAATTATAATTTAGATGAAGTTATTTTCTTAAAAGTATTCTTGTATTTAGAAAGTAGTCTAGAATCACCATTCAAAAATTAGTGATGTAACCAAATATTGTAATCCCACCCTATGTTTTAGCTAAACATTAGGTTTGGGAACCTAAATTTTGATAATAAACTCTACTTTAAGAACCTTATGTTTGAAGTGAACATTAGATATGAGAACTTAACTTTCATAAAGGACTCAATGTTTTAGTATCCAATGGTTAGAATGTTAACCTAATCTTTGGAATCAGCCATATGTTGTAAACCATACTTTTAGAGTTATAGTTACATAGAGAAACATGACATCGATTCAGTTGTATGTGGTATTTGAATTTTGGATATTTCTGATAGTTCTTCTATGATTTCATCAGAGTAAGATATATCATTAAATATATTAAAAGAAAATTTCAAAGGCTCTTCAATAATGGATCAAATAATTACTATTTATATGGGAAATTACATTTTTCTATGGTTGTTTATTTAAAATTTCAATTGCACTGAGAGTTTTGAAATACATGATTTATCTAATGATATTTTTAGTTCTGCTTGACCATGTTTAAATGGAGCTTCTTATTTATTCTTAATGAATTTTATCTGGTAAAAAATGACAAATCATCGATTCGAATATTTTTTAACAACTCTTTGATTATAAAAATATTTTTAGGCTGAATCTTTTTAATATTATGTTTGGAAATTTCTGAGAATACTACTAATACTATTTCTAACTACTAGTCATCTGTTGCAGTTCACTGAATCTCTTTTAGGAGTAAACGCTGGTTACTGCTAAGACCAAAGTGAGTTTGGTTTCATTTTTTGTCAATATATCAATATTTGTATAAATAGAATGTTTCTTAAGGATTTACTTTAAGGAAATTTCTTAAGGAAATTATGTAAGGAATTTGTAGGAACTTTTTTAAGGATGAATATAAGAAAATCCACTCTCTAAATCATAATATTCTATGCCATTCACCATAGTTCTTAAACATCATGAAGAAGTCAAGATCCAAGAAAAGTATGTGCTAGGGAAGAGAAGTGAAACTACAAAAAAAATATTAGAAAGAACATTATAAATAAATTTCTACAAGGACATTATAAAAACAAAGGATGAAGAGTCTTGATGAACTTTCAATAATAATGTTTTTTTACATTTCGATCATACAAACAAAAAATAGTACAAAAAAATTAACATAGTTGGAAATACATTTGTAATAAGTGTTTTTTGGTGAGTTTTTATGCTTATGTAAAATGTGATTAAATTACTAGGGGTGAATTTTTGTAATATAAACAACCATACAAAGTGATAACTAAAGATTGAATTGTAAAGTGGATAAGTTCTTATTGGATAAAGATTTGAGTTATAAATTTCATACATGTTCCCAAAAAATATTGGATGGAATAAACCAATAATTATATGCTATGAATTCTCTATAAATGCATGTATAAAAAGTTGAAAATATAAAAATCTAATTAAATACGTATGAAGGGTTAGATGTTCAAGAAATGAGAAGTTATGATGTGTGATTATGAATGAAGGCTGATGGATCAATTACTATCAGAAAAAGATCAATTATATAATTTTTTTGATAAATTATATTAGTAAATCTTTCATCTAATGAAAAAATATCAGACAAAAAATCAAAATATCCAATTAATAGAGATTGGAAATATTATTAGACAATGTTTTTTTGGGACTAAAAAAATAAGGTATCCTAAAAAAGTAAAACCATACAAAGTTCCACGAGATAAAGAAAGTTTCGAAATCCATTGGATGAGGGAAGTTGGAGATGTTCCAATAGATAAATTATTTCTAAGGAGATTTACAAACACTTTGTAAATTATTTAAAAATACATTGATACTAAATCTGATCATTTAAATTTTACAATCTCTCTAAGGTTAAGAGAGTTTTATGAATTTCATTAACACCGATCTTAAGGATTTTTGAAGAAAGGGGGATATTTCAAGAAGCTTCTGGAGTATTTGTAAATTTTTCAGAAGAATTTAGAAGTTCCCAGTGATTTTTTTTTGATTCGGAAATTTAAATTGAGTTCCTTCTAAATTTATTTATGGAGATCTTATATGAAGTGGTTGAAAAATTAAAAACACACTTAACCCTATTCACTAAAAAATGATAACCTGGTGAAGATTTTATATAAAAGTGAATTTTATCAGACAGAAAAACCCATCAGATAGAGAAGAAGAAAAGTGATATTTGGTGATTAAGTTTTCTACTCAGTCTAAGTAGGAAATTTATCTGGCCAAACTTGTTTCATCAGACACATATAATCATATAGATCCATTAGAAAGATTACATTTTGAAAAATTCATCAGATGGATATGCTCTGAACATAACATGGATAACTGAATCATTGTAAGAAGCACTATACGGAGACCATTAGATGAAGGACATTAGACAGAGGTAACCTGTTGAAGTCAATGGATGAAATTTTTCTAAGGAAGTTTTTTGGTAAAGTTATAAAAAACTCATATTGAGTATATCTAGGTCTACAAAAAATGAATAGGAATTTTTTAGGATAAAAAAATCTTGAGAGGAGTGATGAATATCTTGAAAATTGTACACATGTAATGTTAATCCATCTTTCTTGTGGAATAAGTGAAAAAATTATTCATTAGATTAAAAAATAAGAATGAATGATCTTGGGGATATGAAGTATAATAAATTATTGAAAAGTCTTATTGGGTGGGGGGTATAACTTTCAATGACATTAGTTAGTACACAAAGGGGTAGTGGGGGGGGGGGTATAACTAACTATGAAAGAAGAGTTGAATGTAGGGGTAAAACTAGTGGATTCTTGTCTGTTTTTCCTATATAAAGAAGTTATTAAAATAATCCATTTTTGGTAGAATAACCAATATGTAAAAGAGTAGTTATTTGTACCGAACCCTGTAAATATCGTGTGATTATATATCTATTTATATTTGTTTCATACGAATGGTAAGGTTGAGATTTATATTATAGTGCATCGTCACTCTGATAGGTTTTTAGAGGTTAAGAATGTTTCTATAAAGACCCAGACTCCGGCCTCCTAGAGTTGGTACCTAAATTTATTACATTGAAATAGATAACATATTTGGATCCTAAAGGACTGATCATTTGAGAACTTTTGAAATCCATATTATATATATGAACATTACAGTACAATTTGAAACATAAAATAAAACTTATAAAATCCTTTAAAATTCCATTATTCTCCTAGATTAACCCTAGATATGATTCATAATACACATTGTGGAATCATGAGAAAAATAAAATATAATATAGGTGTGATTTCATATGATCAGTAAGGGTAATAATACCAATGAAGATATTATGAATAAATAAGTATAAACCTTAATGTGATGTGTATTACTAAAACACAATCCATTTAAATATCATATTGAGCATAATATGGAAATAATAAATGAAAATAAAATAATTCCATATAAATAATCACATATATATTATAATAATTAAAAAATCACATGGAATATAAATAACTAATCTCATAATGAGGGAATTAATAATTCTAGACATCATAAACATATCGTCAAGGCTTTGGCCAAGACACCATACATAAATGGGTAATACCTAATCCAATAAACAAACTAGTTTTTTCATGAGACCTATCGATGAATAAAAGGGATATAAAGGGCCCCACCCATCAATTTCTAAGTCCAATTAATTCTTCATATGAAAATATAAACAACATAAAAATTCATATTTAAAACTAGCATAAAAAATTTGAATTCATAAACCATAAACTATTAATTGAATCAAAACAACACATCCATAGTCAAAATGATCACAAAACCATAAATTAAATATAGTAGATGGTATCATAAAATATCAACCTCAGTAAATAATAATATCCAATAAAGTACGTTTAAATAAATGAAAATACTCTAATAAATTCATTAAAAATTTCTTTAGAGAAATACCCCTTTTTTACTTTGAAATCATTTATTTAAAAGGACATGAAATTTTAAAAGAAAATATTTTAATTGAAAAGAATCTTGTAAAATTGTAAAGTAATCTTTAATACATTAAGTTTTCCTGAAGACATAAAAATCAGCTCTTGCTCTATAAGTTAAAAAAACATTCCTTTCGTATTTTTATCGAAAAATCCATAAAGTACCTCATTTAGAAAATAAAAAAAATATTTCTTTCAAATTGTTTTATAAAAATATGAACATGGGTAAAAATACTTTAAACATTTGTAGGATAATAGTAAAAATATTTTTGAATTTTTTTAAGAAACATGGACATGGATGATAAATATTCCCAAGTAGATACTTATATATAAACAATCCTGAATAATAATGAGATTATGAAATTAACCCTTACCTTGTAATTTCTTTTAGTAGAGTGTGATTTAAAATCCTATATAATGGTTTAATTTTTTTACTAATTAATAAAAGAACTATATCTATATTTATGGAATCATATATGACCATCTTATATCATTTTATTAATAATATATCATTATTACCCTTATTTCGGGTGTTAACTGCTTCATTTTTCTATGCTTACTTTTTCAAGTCATGTTTATTTTTCATAGGATATATTTATTTCACATTAAAAATGATATTAAGTTCATATATATTATATTTACTCATTATATACATTTTTATAATCATTCTTTAATGGTTAACATGGAAAATGGATCACATCGCTTCGTAGAGACAGTAGGCTGTACGTATGCACGAGCGGAAATATCATTACATTAATGGTGAAAGGGTAAGGAATTGGATGGTATATTAATTAAAAATAATAAATATCATTTCATATTTATTATTTATATCCATTATATCCATCATTAAACCCATCCAAATAAAGTGGTGATGAAAAAAAAGTTACACCACAATGTGTAGACCGTAGCTAGTATGTACACATGTGTAGTTATTTCATTTTTCATAGGATGGATAAATCATGGAATATGGTTGTCCCATAATCATAATAAAATACTATAATATAAATGACACTATATTTATTAATTTATTAGGGAAACAACTCATTAGAGGAAGTGGAAGAAGAAATAAACTTGGACAAGGTTGTAAAAACACTTACCTCTTATTTGGCGGACCCCATTTAGATATATTCTCAAGGGATATAAGGTTGATATATTTATAAGAATAAGACTTACAAAACTTGTTTAAGGATTTTTGGAAAAGAAATGGTCATGTGTTAGTCGATCTAGAAGGCTAAAAGTGGTGTGAAGAAGTGGGGGATAAGGTTCCATTTTATAGTTGAGGCGAGGGGCACTTTAGGAAACTCTCAAAATATTATAAATTTATTTTAAATTGTAAATATATTTAAAGTGAGTTATTTTAATGAATTGTTTGATTGATTATTAATTTTTTACATTTGACCTGGAATAAGGTGATGTAGTGGCTAACAATTAGTTATGGTGTTTTTTTAATTTCAAATCTATTTTACATTTCTGCGTAATGATGGTCTTGATTTTTTTGGTATTTTCAGTTTGAATTTTTCCTACTTGGAATTTTGTTAAGGTTCACACTTATTCCTAAATTTGTTTTTTAGAAAATGAAAAAATGGATTTGGAGGAGGATACTATTTATTGCTTTGACTTTTAAAAAATTCAATAAAACAAGATATCTTCAAACGAACACTTATAAAATATTAATAACAAGTAAAAGTAATATATAAAATTCATGCATGACATTAATTATTTCAAATTACATTTATTTTTATATTTTTGATATCATTTATTTATATTTACATCAATTAAATAATTAATGTATCATTATTATATGAGCCTTTTAGGTAATGATTTTTTTCCTGAAAATTTAAAATAAATTATCATGATGAAGTTAAACATTTTAGATTTCAATTCACTATTTATATTAAAATTTATCTTTTATATAAACTTATATTTAAAATGATATAGTTATTAGATATATTAGTATAACACTTTTAATTTCTCTTTAGAGTAAATAAAATATATGTCACACTCCCATCCAAGTGATTTAAAAAGGTTATAATTTCGACCCAAGGATGATTTTTGTCGATTCACACTCATATAATGAAATTTGGATAAGTGTTAGATAAAGTTTCTATTATTTATAATATTATTTTTACCCTAAATTACTGTATTTACCTTTAACAATGTTAATAATAAATTATGAAATTTACGATTCATAATTCCCCAAAATAAAATAAGAATCTTTACATAATTTGGACTCACTGATTTCAAATATGGAATCCATTTTTCAAAATTTAAATCATATAATTTTCAGTAATTAATTTAAAATTAATCTCATTGTTAGAATGAGGGAAAAAACTTTTTAAAGTAAAAAAGTTTAAAATATTGAAATGATTTTATATCCAAATTCAATGTGAAATTTATTCCAATGAACCAAATTAGATTAAATGATAAAAAATTAATCTAATTATACTTTAAAACTACTTAAAAATATTATTTAACACTATAAATTATTTAGATGAAATTTTTATATTTAATTAAAATGAAATATTTTATCACTATTCATCAAAAACATGAAACTTATCAAAAAAATAATAAAAAATGAACAAAAGTAAATTGTGATATTAATAGTTCAAATAATACATTTATTTTTTTAAATATAATTTATAAATATGTGAAAATATAGATTTAAAATAAGTGTTCTATTAAAAGGTAGTAAAACTTCCTTTATAAAAATATATCCTTTTAATGCATAAAATTGTATTAATTCTTATTTCATGCTAATAAAATATTTTTGTTGAATGTAACCAAATTAAATATAAAAATTTCATAATGTGGATAATACTATTAGTTTCCTCTATTTTAATAGTTAGGTTATAATAGTCTTTTATTAATAAATTGTGGTGTGTTGGAATTTAGTAATGTGTGAAACACAAGCTATTAAATTTATTTAAAAAGAAAACATACCATAAAATTTTGGGGTGTTACATTCTTACCTCCTTCAAAAAAATTTATCCTTGAAATTTTCAAAATATCACCTCATAAAAATATTTAGGTAGTTCTTTATTATAATTTCCCTAGGTTCCCACATCACCTCTTCAATTTTATGATTTTTCCATAGTATCTTTACCATCAAAGTTGTACAATTTCTCAAAACTTATTCTCTAGTATCTAGAATCTAGATAGGCTCTTCGTAGTAAGATTAATCATGTTCAAATTCTATTTATTCATAAGTGAGAAAATTCATTGGGTATAACATGTACTTCCTTAATAATGATATGTGGAACACATCATGAAATTTGGAGAAAATTCATGTCATTGCTAAATGATAATATATAGTTCCAATTTCAAAATGTCCAATGTACTTGGGGATTAATTTCCTTTTCTTATCGAATCTTATTATACCCTTCCATAGAGATAACTTTAATAAAACATGATCCCCCACTTGATATTACAAATCATTCCTTCGATTATTGGTATAGATATTTGTCCTATTTTGAGATTCTTTTATATAGGTTTGAATATTATTTTCATTTTTAGTTGTTTACTCTACAAGGTCTGGGCCTACAAGATTCGTTTCACCAACTTCATCCCAACAAGTTGGTGTGCGAAATCTCTTTTCAAATAACGCTTCATATGTTTCCATTTGAATACTTTAATGGAAGCTATTGTTATAGGAAAATTATACCAAAGGTAAATACTGATCCAACATACCTTGTAAGTAAAGTGAGAATGATCTCAAAATTCCCTATAAGGCTTGAATAGTCCCATAAAACTATCCATCAGTTTGAGGGTGGTAGGTGGTACTTAAATGAATATCAGTATCTAAAGACTTTTAAAGAATTTTCTAAACTCTTTACGTAAAATACAGATCTTAATCAGACACAATCGATAGAGGTGAACCATGAAGTCTTAAAACCTCATTAATATAAAGTATTTCTATGAATTCAAGAGGAAAATCTTCTCTTATAGAAAGATAATGTACTGATTTGGTAAGATGATCAACAATAACCTATACCACATCATTCTATCTAGGAGTCCTTGGTAGTCTTGTGAAATATTAAATCATAATATCATCCTATTTCAAAATAGAAATTGGAAGAGGTTTTAGGAATACTTTAGGATACTGCCTCAAAACTTTCACTTGTTGAAAAACCAAACATCTGGACACATAATCAGCAATTTCCCGCTTCATGTTGTCCCACAAAAAATGTTCCTCCAAGTCCCTATACAACTTTTTTCTACCAGAGTGTATAGATTAATTTGGGATATGATCATAATCTAATAATTACCTTTTAGATTTGGTATAGATGAAACACATAACACCCTTCAAAAATTTAGAACACCACAATTCACAAACAAATTATTCTGATTTTCCACTATTTATACTTTTGGCCTTCTTCTAAAAGTTTTCATCATTAGATTGAAAACTCTTTATATTCTCTAATAAAAATTGTTTTGAAATCATTTGAAAAATTATTTATGTATCCCATTCCATATAAATTCCCATATCCATATTCACTAGATCCATGAACACATGATCCCTTTCAATTGTCATTTTGTTCAAAACTCTATGATCCTTCATGCTCAATGCATCTACTACCTTATTTCTCTTCCCTGGGTGGTAGTGTATTGAGAAATAATAAACCTTAATTAGATTGAGGCATCTTATGTTCCTCATATTGAGTTATTTCTATGAGAAAATAAACTTTGAACTCTTTTGATTTGTATATATCTCACATATTTCCCTATAGAGATAATGGATCTATATCTTTAGAGAATATATTACATCCGGTAACTCAAGATAACGATTTGGATAGTTTTGTTCCTAAGTTTTTAACTATATTGATACAGATATAATAACTCTATCATTATTCATAATGACACAACCATGTACATTCTTTAAGGCATCACTATAAATCACAAATCCACCATTTCATGATGGTAAAGTTAAGATCAGAGCATTGACCAATCTTCTCTTTAGTTCTTTAAAACAATCTTCACATTCTTTTTTCCATATGAACCTAACCCCTTTATGTGTGATATTAGTTAATGGGTTAGATAATAAAGAAATATTCTGAATTAAATACTGATAGTAACCTACTAAACCAATGAAAATACGTACCTCAGTTATGCTCATTGGTGCATGCCATTCTTAGATTTAATTTTTATTTACAGGATCAAATGAGATTCCATATTTGGAGAGAATATAACTAAGAAAAGAAATTTATTGAATCCATAATTCAAACTTTATAAATTTACAATATAAATACCCTCTTTAGAGTGTCTCAAGAATAATCTGTAAGTGATTCTCATGGATTTCATATCCTTTATAATACACCTGAATGTCATCAATGAATACCAAAACAAAATCATCAAGATATTAATTGAATACTCTATTAATTATATCCATAAAATTTGAGGGTGAATTAGTCAATCCAAAATTGCATTACTATAAACTCATAATTTCCATACCTCATCCGAAAGGATGTCTTTAAAATATCTTCATTTTTTACTCACAGTTGATGATATCTAGAAAAAAGTTCAATCATTGAAAAAAATATAACTATGTGAAGTTGATCAAACAAATCATCAATGTGAGATAGATGATACTTATTCTTTATTTAAATAGTATTGATTTCCCTATAATCAATATAGAACATTATGGATTCATCTTTTATCTTAACAAAGAGAACATGGGCTCCCCATGGAGAAACACTAGGGTGATGAATCCCTTTATAACCATATCATAAAGTTGTTTCTTAAGAAACAATAATTCCACTATGGATATTATATAGCGAGTCTTTGATATTGGTCTTGAATCAAGGATTAAATCAATAGAAAAATTAAATTCAAACTCTAGGGGGGGGGGGTTTCCAAGTAATTTCTTCTAAAATACATCAATAAATTCCATTACAACAGGAACACACTCAATTTGAATATTACCTTATCCATACCTAGATGTTTTTTTTATATTCCTCCCCAAGAATTTCATCTATCAGATCTACTAGGGATGGATCTAGATAAGAATCAGATGATGAATTTTCTACTTTAAAGATAATGAATTCTTCTTATTCCCCACAGATTGTAATTTCCATATTTTTGTAATAAATTTTAACAACATATTTCGAAATCCAATCCATACCGAGGATTATATCAAAGTAAAACATAGGTATGATCACAATGTTACAAAGTAAATAACGTTTATGTGTCATAAAGGGGACTTCCCAACTCATATTTTTTTACAATGAGACTTCCCTTAAGAGTTTTTATTAACAACTACTTTATTAAATAAAAAGGGAAATGTCTAATTTTCTTGGAAAACTAAGAAGATATAAAAGGATGAGATGATCCAAAATCAAATAAAGAGTTTACTAAATTTGAGGATATTATTAGAGTACCTTACACCACCTCATTATGAACTTCAACCTCAATAGTTGTTATCACATAAGCTTAGCCTTTATCCCTTGGCCTTTTCTGGGGAAAGTTTCCTTGATGCTTAGGATAATCATTTGAATAATGTTACATCTCTTTAAAATTGTAGAATTGAACATTGATAGATTATTTATTTACCGTTAAATTACAGGTGTCCCTTTCTTAAACACTTTTAAAAAACTCCCATCCCTAATAGGCATGCTCCATGATGTTTATTTCAACATTTATTACAGGATTTAAAGTTAACTATTCCCTTCTTTATATTTTAATTATTTCCTTTTCTAGAGTGTTCAACAACCCTCTTCTTCTATAAATTTCCCTTAAAGTTATAAGACTTAGATAATTATTTTTCTCTTTTAATATCTCATGATACTATATATTCATATGATGAGAAATTTTAGGAGACCGGTTCCCTTTAGTGGAATGGTTTTAACCCATCAAAAAATCAACCAATATTTCTCTTTGAACTATGTATTTTATCTATAACATGGATTGATATCCTTGAAAAGTTGGATTCATATTTAGATACATTTTCATCTTCCTGTTTCCTCAGATTCAATAATTATCTCTCTATATCTAATCACTGTTCATAGGGGAAATATTTTTCCAAGAAATGTTCCTTAAAATATTTACATTCCATGTTTTATATTTCTTCTGAATTTGTGTTTTGAATCTGTGACCACCATTGATATGTATCCCCCAAGAGATGATAAACTGGCATGAAAACCTCATCCCTTTAATTGGTTCCCAATGAATGAAATATCTTCTCTAAAGAACTTATCCATTGTTTAGCTATAAATGGATTTTTAGTCCCATTAAATATTGGAGGTTGTTTTCTCATGAAGCAGTCTAACATTGTTCCTCCATGTTGTGGATCAGGATGCTCTATATGGGTATGATTATTATTCATAACCCAATTTGGATATCCCAATATAGTTATAAGGATCTCATCACCAGTTTCAGCTCTAGCTCCAACATATTAGAGGAAAATACTTACATTGATTACATGAGTTGATATAATTTCCATTGATTCCACTAGGTTCCATTTCAAAAAAATGGCATATATTAGATTTGGTTATGAATCATAATGCATAATTTTGAACTAGTAACACTTAACCTAAATTAAAAACATTTATGCATAGCTAATCTCATAATCATAAACATGGTTGTTTTTTAGGACATATTTAATTTTAAATCCTTCATAATGGTTTGTAAAAAAATTTGAATTATCCTAATCATATCCCCAAGTAGTGTCAAACTAGTTGTGCAATAAGACCCATTGTCATGTACTTGGTTACAATGAGTCAGGCCCGATGCACCTTGTCAGATTTTTTATCCCAAGGTACATCAGTGCCATAACCATGCCCACTTGTAGTATCTAGGAAGGGATGTATTATTAGTAAGACCCAAATAATCTATATCTTACCAAAATTCTTGGATATTCTTATATTATTATCCTCAAAGTATATTTTAGAGTTATGTTCATTAATCTTTGTTTTCTAAATATAGTTTCCAAGGTTTCTACTAAAATTTCTCTAATACCAACTGCAAAGACCCCAAACCTAGTAGCCAAGAGCCAATGACCAAATTTATTATATTTTCATAGATACCAGATTAGAATGCAAAAGTATTTATCCATTTAATAGTTTTGGAATCCAGATTATATATAAAAACCTTACATTAATATTTAAAAAATAAAATACAACATAGAAAATACTTTGAAAATGACATTATTCTCCCAGTTTAACCCAACATATCAGTCATAATACACATATTTGTATCTAGGAAAAAATAAAACATAAGAAAGGGGTGATTTTAGATACTTAGTAAGGGTAAGTGTACAATGAAATCTATTGTGAATAAATAATCATAAACCTTAAGATAAGGTGTATAACTAAAACACAATCCTTTTTAACATAATATTAATGATAATATGCAAGGAATAAGTATAAATCAAATAGTTATGTATAAATAATCACATAGATATTTTATGAAAGGAATAATCACATGTAATATCAATAACTAATCTCATAATGAAGGAATTCATAAATTTGGACATCATAAAAATACCTTCAAGGCTTCAGCCAAGACACGATACATAAATGGGTAAGGCATCAACCAATACATAAACTAGTTTGTCTCATGAAACCTACTAATGCATATATGGGATATAGTGGGCCTCACCAGTTAATTACTAAGTCTAATTAATTCCTCATATAAAAAAATAATAAAAATAAATATTTATATTGAAAAACTAGTATTTGAAATTTGAATACTTAAACCATAAACAAGGAATGGTATCAAAATAGAACATACACAGTCGAAATGATCATAAAAACTTCGATGAATTATGGTATATAGTATCATAATATATTAACCTCAATAAATAATAATATCCAACAAATATTGTTTACATAGAAGAAAATACTCTAATAAAATCATTAAAAAATTATTTATAAAAATTCCCCTTTTTAACTTTGAAATAATACATTTAAAAGGAAACTCAATTTTAAAAGAAAAATTTTCATTGAAAAGAATATTTTAAACTTTTAATGTAAGATTCCTGAAATTAAGGTGTCATGATAGAAAAAAATCCACTCATTTTGTATAAGTCAAAAGAACATTCCATCCACATATTTTTCAAAAAATTAATAAAGTACCTCACTTGGAAAACAAAAAAATATTCTTTCCAAATTGTTTTATAAAAATTAAAACATGGGTAAAAGGAATTTAAACATTTATAGGATAATATTAAAAATATTTTAGATTTTTTTTATGAAATATGGACATGGATGAAAAAAAATCCCCAATAGATACTTACATATAAAGAATCCCTAATAATAATGAGATTGTGAAAATAAACCTTACCTTGTACATTACTTTAGTTTAATGTGATTTAACCTCTTGTATGATGGTTTATTTTTTATTAATTTATACTAGAACCATATACATATTTATGATAACATATATGATCTTCTTATATATTTTTTCTAATAAAATTTCATTATTATCCTTGTTTTGGGAATTAACTACTTCATTTTTTTATGCATGCTTTGTCATGTAAGTACCACTTCTTATGTATATGATATATTTATTTGATATCCAGAATGTTATTAATTTCATAGATATTATATTTACTCATTATATACATTTATATAATCATTCTTGAATGTTTACCTAGGAAAATGAATAACATCACTTCCTGGAGATGGTAGACCGTACGTACACACGAGCGACAATATCATTCCCCTAATGGTGAAAGGGTGAAAAATTGGATGGTATATTAATTATGAATAATAAATATCCTTTAATATTTATTATTTATATCCATTAAATACATCATTATTCCCATCAAAATAATGTGGTGATGAAAAACAAGTTACACCATAATGTGGAGGTGGTGAGCCGTATGTACGCACACGTGATGCTTTTGTTTTTCATAGGATGAATAAATTTTAAAATATGGTTGTACTATAATAATAATAACATTTAAGAATATATATGATATTTTATTTATTAATTTATCATGTAAACAACCCATGAAGATGAAGTAGAAGAAGAAATGAACTTGGATGAGGTGGTAAAAACGCGTACCTCTTCTTTGGAGGACTCAATTTAGATCTCTTATCAAGGGATCTAGGGTTGGTATTTTTAGAATAATAATACCAACACAGATTGTATAAGGATGTTAGGAAGATAAATGGTTAGGGATTATTCAATATAGAAGGCACAATGTGGTGTGAGGAATTGAGGGAGGAGGTGCCCTTTAATAATTGAGGTTAAGGGAACTTTAGGAAACTCTCAAAATATTATAAATTAATTTTAAATTTAAAATTGTTCCAAAGTGAGTTATTTCAAAGATTATATAAGTATGGGTATAAATAATCTCAACCACAAATTTTTTAAAAAATTTATGTTATATTATTACCCTTATATTTTTTCTTTAACCATTATTTAAACTCTTTAACTCTTACCATGACAACATGTGTTTTTATTAATTAAGAGTTAATATAGTTACTATAAAATGATGAAAGAACCATAAATAGTTAATTTATTACATATTAACATTTATCCCAACAAGTTGGCTGAATTTTACATTTTCACGAATTTTATATCATTTAATAATTTTTTTTAATATAACATTAATGGAAATTTTGATACTATTCATTACTTTGAGTTTTAAAAAAATCATTAAAATAAGTTAACTTCCAAAATTTTTTTTAACATATTAATGAAATGTCAAATTATACTATAAAATTCATGGATGACATTAACTATCTCAAATTATATTTATTTTAATATTTTTAATATCATTTCTTTGATATTTCCATTAATTAAATAAATACTACATTATCATTGTATAATACTTTAAAGTAATTATTTATTTCTTAAAAATTTAAAATAAATTATCACGACAAATCTAAAAATTTTAGATTTAAATTGAATATTTATAGTTGAATTTATCTTCTGTATAACCCTATATTAAAAAAAATATATTTTTTTAGAAATATATGTATAACATCGAAGTTGATTGAAAAGGATATAATCTAAAATAAAGGATTATTTTGGTCAACACCCACTCATCCAATTATATTTGAAAAATTTTTATAGTAATTTTCTAATATTTATAATATTATTTTTACCCTTAATTACTTGACTTACCTTTAACTGTGTTAATAAGAAATTATTAAAGTTACTATTCACAATGACAAAAAATAAAAGAAACCTATTTACATAATTTTTTACCATTGATTACAAATATGGAATCCATTGTTCAGAATTCAAAACACATAACTTATAATAATTAATTTAAAATTAATCCCATTTTTAGAATAAGAAAACGGACTTTTAAAGTAAAAACGTTCAAAAGATTGATTTTTTTATATCTTAATTCAATTTAAAATTGATTAAAATAAACTAAATTGGATTAAATGATAATTTTTTTTCTTATTATATTTTTAAACAAATTTAAAATATAATTTAACATTATAAATTATTTTAATGAAAAATAAGTTTTTAATTAAAATGTAATATTTTATCACTTTTCATCAAAACATTAAACTTATCATAAAAATACCAAAAATTGAAGAAAAGTATTTTTTTATATTATGATTTCAAATAATAGGTTTATTTTTTTAAAATATAATTTATAAATATATAAAAAAACTATATTTAAAACACCTGCACCATCAATATGCAGTAAAACTACCTTTAAAAAAATATAGTATTTTAATTCATACAATTGGGTTCATTATTTTTTTATGCCAAAAAGAATATTTTGGTTGAATTTTAAAACACTAAATATATAAATTTCATAATGTGGTTAATGATATTTATTCATGCTATTTTAACTGTAGGTTATAACATTATCTTATTAATAGGTTGTGGGCATTTGAACTCTGTGATGCGTGAAACACAAGCAATTAAATTTATTTAAAAGGAAAACTCTCTATAAAATCTAGGGGTGTTACAATTTCCTTATGAATTGGAGAAAATTATCATAAAAGAAAATGTTATCATTTATTCACCCCCACTCTGTGATCCTACATTGATCTAAGAGAACTATAATTAGTATCAGAGGGTAGGCCTCCTATGAAAGATCCAACTTTGAGAATGGAGAATTTAATGTTAGTGAACAATAGGGGTGTTCCAATTTTTAAGGAAAACAATCACAATCTATAGAAGAATAAGATATTAATATATCTTATATCTCTTGAAATAAAAGTTATATATGCCATAACTATTGTATTTTCTCCCATTAATGAAAATTCTATGACAGCTGTTGATAAATGAAATTTGGAAGTTGATGGAAAAGATTAGAATTCCATGTTAATGGATCTTACAGAAAATGTTTATACATAAATTATGGGTTTTACAATTGATAAATTAAGGTAGGATAAATTGAGATGCTACTTTGAATTAAATGATAAATTTAAGAAATCTAAGTTATAAATCCTGAGAAGTATATTTGAATAAGTTAATATGGAAAATTAAGAAATTATTAATGAATTCTTTACAAGATTTAATCAAATTGTCAAAAACCATAGAGGTTTTTGTAAGAATATTGAATATTTTACAATCATTAAGAAACTAATTAGAATATTTATAGGTAGATTTTACTCCAATGTATCAAATTTAGAAGATCTATAAGATTTATCTCTGGATGAACTTTGAAATATTCTCGTGGAATATGAGATGAGGAAAAACAGTTTTTTTGAAAAGGATATAGAAAAAATTTAATTAGAATATTTATTAAAAGGGAATATTAGAGATAAATAATCTAAAAAAAATAAATTGATTCATAGGTATAGTAAGAAGAAGAATATTTCAACACAATCATTTATATTCTTTTATAAATATTTAATAAGGGAAACTGGAAAGGCAAGGGTAAAATTTAACTCAATTTTTTGGTGTACAAAAATAAAATTAATTTTGAATAAAATTTTCCTAAGATTATTTTCAACAAATCTGAGTTAAAATAAGAGTATACGATGTCTTCAAAATAGAAGCGGAAGAAAAATATGAAATATAATTCTTATAATAAAAAGAAAATTTACTTGAGGATAGTAAAACCTAATGAATCTTCATCCAGAAATGAATATAATAATCAAGTCAATTTATTTGATCAAGTTAGAAATGGAAGTGCTTCATCATACAATGATGATGATTATAAATAAATAATATAAATTTAATATATTCTAAAATAAAATTTGGAAATAGAACTGGGGTAAAATACACAACCTAATAAGGAAAGAAAGAATTTTATTAAATAAGTTAAAGAAACAACCTTTGAGAATAGAGAGTGAATAAAAAATGAGGAGATAAACCAAATGTGATTAGAGATTAGAAGATGAAAGTTGGTGAGTTGGAATAGAAGTTTAAATCTTATGAAGAGAAGTCACATAGAGATGAAAATTTCAACATGGTGGAAACTACACTTGTAGTAGAAATTAAGTTGAATAGGTTGAAGTTGGAAGAATTTTAAAAAAAGGAAATGTTAATAAATAAATTTTGGTTTAAAAAGAGTAAGAGTTTTTATAGATAAAATCAATGTTTATTATAAAAAAAAGTGAGTTAATAAGGATGAGAGAATAATTCACAAAAGAAGTTGAGTTTAAATAAAAAACGTTTAAAGATATTGAAAAGAAGGGTTCATAGAAGTAGGTTGTTTCTATTCCTCGATAATCACAATGTACGTCTTCTTCTACTGAAACTGTAGGAAAAAATGTCATGATTTGTAAAAAATATTCCCTCATAAAGAATAAGGGGAATTATTCATAGAAGAAACTCCCTAAACAAATCTGTACGCAATTTGTAAGAATAAAACAATAAAAAACTTCAGAGGAGTTCTATTATTAGTTTGAAAGATAACATTTTATAAGTCGTTATTGCTGTTACGTAGTTTATAGTTATAGAGAATATTCATGTTAGTACAACATGTTACTACTAGAAAACGAGTATAAATAAATGGGGATATACATTGATCAGAGAAGAACTTACTTTCTAAAAATTCATATTGATAAAGATAAGGAAGTTCCAAAAGTTAAGAATGATAAAACCTCAACATTTAAAAATGATATGTTTAATAAAGTTGAGAAAGGGAATAAATTTAAAAAAAATGAAAAAAGAAATAAATAGTTCTTAGTTATTTTTTCAGAGAAGATGAACATGGCTAGAAATTTGGAAGAATCCCAAAAGTCAGCTAAAGAAAAGGGGAAGAAACAAGTTTCTAAAGATGAGAGAAAAGGTGATGAAAAATAATCAACAGAAAGAAAAATAAATGGATAGATGAAATGTGAGAGGTGTGAACAATATAGTTATGTTAAAAATTACTATGTTAGTATCTTACTAACCTAAGAAAACATCATGAAGAGAATATTACAAACTCAAGGTAAAAAAGATTTTACTAAAGCTGAAGAAAATCTGAAATCTTTATATGAATATTCTAAATATGAGAAGAAATTCATATCTAAACCTGATAAGGGAAATCAATATAAAGAAACTACATCAAATTACAAATCCAAGAATAATAATAAATTAAGGCTGAGAGAAGATTCTAAGTCTGAATGTTTCTTATAATGAACTATTAAGGTTCCTCCTTATTCTCAATGTACTTTCTTGTTTTTTACTAACTTGTAGGGAATTTATGGAAAAGAAGTAAGATAAGTTTTTTAGATGTTTTAAAGAAAGAAAAATATACATCATGTAACTTTTCCAACCATGATGAAAAATAGTGTACTACCATTGATGGGGAGAAAAACTGAACCTAAGGTATGTGCATTACACGTTTCTTAAAAAAAGTAGAAATGACAAAAATAAAAGATAATGGGGAATATTTGTTTATAAAATTTAACTATTTTGATATTTTTTTGAGATGGGTGAAATATATCTCTTAATAAAATTCCTCAATTTTCCCTAGATACAAAATTATTAGAAAAAACTTAAGGATGGTATTTTATAAAATATGTGACATTAACAACATTGACCTCCTTGATTATTCTCTCTTGTTTTCTATACTGATTTCTCCCACACATACTTATATATTTTTATTTAAAGGAACCATATTAATGAAATCATGTGATACTAATTTTATCTAAAATAAATTTCTAAAGATTCTAAGATAAAGGAAAAAAATTGATATTTCCCCTTTTAATTTGATTATCAATAAGGGGTATAAGTTAATTAGTAGGAGAAGAAAATTGAAACAACATATATATATAAACAATTTAACACACATATTAACTTCAATAGTGTTTAGAGTTTTATGCTTATATTGAAGAAAAAACAAGGGGGATATTTTTCTGTCCAAAGTGAGTATAGTTTTATTTATTTTTCAATATATCAATATGTGCTTGAAGAGTAGGTTTCTTGAGAATTTTCCTTAAGGATGTTACATAAGAAAGTTATAGGAACCTTTATTATGGATTAATATAAGAAAGTTCCTTAACTAAATAAGATTATTTTATGTCATTCATCAAAAATTTTAAACATCATAAAGAATTCATGATCCAATAAAAGTATGAACAATGTAAGAGAAGTGAAACTAAGATTCCAAATGAACTTGACCAGAAAAACATAATAGAAAAATATTTGTGAATAATTTTTCCTAAGGAAATCATATGAACAAGGTCTAAATATATTGAGTGAAGTTTCTATAAGAAAGTTTGTATATTTCAATCAGATGTATAAAATGCAAAAAATCAGATGAACCTGGTCAGACAAACATTTATTAGAAGAGTAAGTTTTGGAGTTTTTAAATTTATTTCAAATCTGAGAAAAGTACCAAGGGTAAAAATTTGAAATTCTAAACGCCATAAAAAGTGCCAACTAAAGATTTATTTATAAAGGGGATAAGTTCTTATCAGATAGAGATCCAAGTTATGAAGTTCATAGATTCTTCTAAACATGATCATATGGATAAAAACTATCAAGTATATACTGGAGAGTCTCTGTACAAGAATATAAAAAAGGGGGAAAGTTAGAACTATTATTAAAGAAGTAAAACGAGAGAGAATTCCAAGAAATGAGAAGTTATGAAGTGTGTTGTTGAATGAAGACTAATTGATCTAGTTACATTAGGAGAATATCCATCAGACGAATTTTTATGAAGAATTACAA
The DNA here is from genome assembly GCA_963277665.1 of Viscum album. Taxonomy (NCBI): domain Eukaryota; kingdom Viridiplantae; phylum Streptophyta; class Magnoliopsida; order Santalales; family Viscaceae; genus Viscum; species Viscum album. The sequence goes on from OY728148.1 coordinate 1,612,003,062, forward strand.
TAGCTAAATGTTCATAAAATGGAAAACTACTAAATATACACTCAAAAGATTGAAAAAATAGATATTGTAAATTTCATCAAACAATTTGTTTTGATATTACCAAAATGGGGATTTCTAAAAAATGAAAATAAAATGAAGGTACTTTAGATGAATAAAGATTCTCTTTCCATCGGATAAAGAAATTTAGAGATGTTTTAATTGATCTAGGAGTTTTAATAACCTTTGAAAACACATTGTAAATTCCATGAAAATGAGTTTATGATAAAGCTTATCTTTTAACCTTTACAATATTGCTGAGTTTCAATAAGTTTTCCAAAGTTTCTTAACACTGAACAAAATAATGTTCAAAGAAAGTAGCGATTTCATGAATATTAAATAGTATTAGAGAATTTTCTAGAAGTGTTTAGAAGTTCAAATTGAGATTTATTTTATGGGTAAAATGAAATTGATTTCCCAAAAAATCTATTTTTGGAGAACCTATATAAAGGGGGTGAAAAACTATAAGAGCAGTTAACACTATTCACTAAAAAATATAAAGTGATGAATACTTTTTGTTAGGACAAAGTTAATCTACTGGAAGAAACCATTTAATGGAAAATAAGAAAATTGAGAGTTGCTGATTGAGTTTCTCCTTAGTCAATGAAGGAAATATTCCAGGATAGATTTACTTCATCAGACAAAGAGAATCATATGAAGACATAATAAATAGAGCCATCAAATAGAGGAAAATTATACAAAGACATCATATAGAGGTATATTAAACATAGAAGGAACAATTGAATCATAGTAAAGAGAATCATATGAAGGACATCATATGGATGTTACCAGATTGATTCAATGATTTTGTTTTCTAAGGAAGTTTTTAAGTAAAGTCATGAAACATGCAGATTGAGCATATATGGCTCTACCAAGGACCAAGAGGAAGTTTCAAGGCAAAAAGACTCTTGAGAGGATTGTTGAAGATATTGAAGGTTGTACATAGGTAAAGTTGATCCAATATGCTTCTAGAGTATGTGGAGAACTTTCTTTAATGGATCAGAAAAGAAAAAGAAATAGAATAATTTTGGAGGGTATAACCAGTTTCTGAAAAGGATTATTGGATAGGGGTATAAATATATGTGACTTTAATAGATATGAAAAGGGACTGTTGGGGGTTATAACTAACTATGGAAGAAGATATGATTATTGGGGTGTAAAATAGGGTTGGTTAGAGGATAAATACTCGAGGTTATAACAAGTTGCTACTTGTGGAATTGTATTTATAAATGAAGTTAGTAAAATAATCTATGTTGGGGGTATTAACCAACCTAGAATAGAGTAGGTTTTTGTGCCAAACCTTGTGATTATCATTTTCTTCTCAATCTATTTATATTTTTTTCATATGAAAGGTAAGGTTGATATTTATATTTGAGTGGATCATAAATCTAATAGTTTTTCAAAGTATAAAAAAGTTTCCTTATAAGTTGAGAATCTTTCATATTATCAAACAAGTGATCATTTATTTAACCCCACTTAGTGATCCTATATCTATCCAAGGTAACTATAGAGACATACCTGTTATAATTTGTTTTTTATACAACCTACTATAAATAAATTGTTTCACTCCTTCTATGTCATCTAGAAATTTTCTATAAAAAACCCATAGAATAGTCATAAGAAATGTTATGAGAATTCATTTTTATTTTCTTCTACACATGTCATATTTTATTAGTTGAAATATCTACTTTTTAATGCTTTTAATAATTATTTCTTAAATCGATTATTTTTCAAGTTGTTTCTAAACAATCAAATGTGGAGTGTTTTGAGGACCACTATTTTTCATGTTTGAAGCCTTGAAAAATATTTTTTAAGGTGTAAAATGCCTCCACTTAGTTGTCAATGTCCCTGGATAAAATAACCTACCTAGTGAAAATCACTAAGTACTCATAGAGAGCATTGGTGGAGTGGAATAGGGGATCTTTTTTACACCAAAATACTGTAAAAACTGTTGTATTATTTTTGTTATTATACCACTGTAGAATTTTTAAACAAAATAAAATAGTATCACTTACCAAACCACATAGGGGGATCATTATTAATTTTAAAAGTGTTTTTAAAAGGACACATTTAACCCCCTAATATGCGTTTAAATTTATTTAAACATAACAACTATTATAAAACAATTCCTCTTTAATAATCCTATTAAGTTGTAGAAATATTGAGTAAAAAGATACAGTCAAAGAAGGATTTCAATTTCTAAATTTAATGAAGTATTGTGAATAATTATATATCCATATTTAAATGGGGGAAAATTATGGATTCTAAAAATCCAAGATGATTCCTCAAATGATTTAAGTTTTTTAAGATCTAGATAAAAACTATCTCACTTATCCATAATATTCAATAAATTATTTTAATGTATGAAAGTCTCTAGGAATTCATTTAATGATTTCAAGAATAATTGTCATAGTCTAAAAGAAATTATATGCTTTGAATAAAAATATATGGGGCATATCAAGCTTGATTACCTATATCTGAAGGAGAATAAAAAATTTGAGAATAAATATAAGAAGATCCAAATGAAGGCAGATTATGAACTCAAAGGAAAGACACACATAGAAGCTACAGGGACTGTTTATAAATACTCAAGTATTAATTCATGTTTTGAATCAAAATAAGATAAATAAAATTAGAAATCAAACTTGTGATTTATGGTCAATAAGATGATGTATAATTTTCCATTCTCCTACTTATAGTTTTGAAAGATGATCAAATGATAAACTAGTGGAATATTATTCTTTCTTAGAATAAGAATAAGAATCTATAAAGAAAAATTATAAATAACCAAATAATATTTACAAATACATATATAGTGAAAAAGATTCCATACTAAAAAAAACTTAGAATTAAAAATGAAATTGGCCAAATCTGTTTCAATATATAATGTTCATGAAAATAAAATTAAAGAGTTGCAGACTAAAAAAGAGTCTTTTAAAATTCTATTAGTGTGTTTTCTAAGGGTGAAGAGTCTTTAAACAATATTTTTGGAAAAAATGTTGTTATAAAAGAAAGGTATGGTATTGACTATAATGGTGAGAAAACCATGTTGTATAAAAATTAATTTCATCATAGTAAAAAGAACTACAACATGTCAAGAGTTACCCACTTTTATTATGGAACTAAAAGAAATTATTATAATAACCATTTATTGAAAAATCCTCATACTAAAAGTGTTAAGAGAGATCATGTTTCACGATATCTATCTAATGTAATTTATTAAAAGGTTAAATATATATGGTTTCCCAGATCATTTTTTACTGACACTGTTATTACCAAGAGCATTTACGTACCAAAACAAGTTTTTGTTTGAATATTTCAATAGTGAAATACCATAGATATAGAAATGAAATATGGTATATATACTGTGTCTATTTAAGGAATTTGAGTGGAAACATTTCCAGCTTCCAAGCACTATAAAAAATAGATGTAGTTTTAGTTACCTTTAATGACAACCCTAAAGGAAGAATTATTGGATTTGGATCAGTTGGAGATCCAAAATCAACTCTCATCAACAAATTTTTATACCTTTAATGGATAAATAAAAATATGATACGTATCTATCAAATTTTTGATAATATATTTTTTATTAATTTTTCTAATTTTTTTATATAAACTACTTAAGTTTAGAGCACCTATAACTAAAAATGTTTATACATTGGACAATAGTTGCTTGTGTGAATAGAAAGTGATCTATTTATGTGATAAAATAAATGAATCCTAGATATAATATAAGAGGCTAGTTCATTGTAATATATATTTACTATCTAAGTTATCTAAGAATAATTTAGTTTCTGATCTATCCAGTATTAAGTTTGATGAAAATAGACTTTGTGATGCATGCCAAATAGGAAAGAAGTAAATGTGATATTTTAAATTGATTAGAAGATTTGCTACATCTAAACCTTTAAAAATTATCCACATTTATTTTTTTGGACCCACTAGAGTAGAAAGATTGTTTGGTATATTCTTTGGATTTTTGTAGTTGATGATTTATCCAGGTTTACTTTTTTAAATAGTAAAAGTAAAGATTTTTCAGTTTTTATTATTTTTAGTAAGATTATTAAAAATAAAATATATTTAAAAATAATTTCTTTGAGAAGTTATCTTGGAGGAGAGATTTAAAATCATGAATTTAATTCTTTTTTCTCAAAACTAAGTATTAAACATAAATTCTCTACTTGAATAACGCCCCAATAGAATGAAATTATAGAAATAAGAAATAATACTATTAAAAAAATAGAAAGAACTAAATTGAATGAATATAGTTTCCAACATATTTTTTTAGAAAAATATGTTTATAAATATTTCCATATCATGAATAGAGTTTTAATTAGGACTTTTATTAAAAATAAAGATTATGAGTCAAGGAATAAAATAAAAACTAATGTTGCATAATTTAAAGTTTTTGGTTAAAAGTTATATATATTTAATACTAAGTATTACCTTGTTAATTTTAATCCAAAGAATGATGAAGGAACATTTCTTGGATATTCTGATACTTTTAAATATTATAGAGTGTTTAATAAAAAATCAGGGATAATTGATGATTTTTTTTAAGTGATGTTTGATGAAAAAAATCCATGTGATAAAACAACATTCAAATAGATGAAGTTACTAATTATTTGAATAATTTTATACTTGAATATTTTAATGACAAGATTCAAATTAAATTATAATATGATCAGGTTTAATCTAGTTTTTAAGAACATGAAATTGTGGAACCTGAAAGTTTTTTACCTAGACAGCCTAGATCCATGAAGAACCAACCATTAAAAATTATTTTAGTATACATATATGAAAGAGTTAGGACCATAAGAAATATTATGAACCTAGATAAGTTCACTACCTTTATAACCTAGTTTGAACCTAAGAATATAGAGGAATCCTTATATGATGTGAGTTGTATGTTAACAATGCATGAAGAGTTAAAATAGTTCAAGAGGAATGATGTTCGGTAATTATTTTATAAGTCCTCAAACCATCCAGTAATACTATCTAAATGAGTCTTTATTAATAACCATGATAATAACAATATAATTACTAGGAATAAATCTAGGATAGTTTCTAAGGGTTATAACCATGAGGAAGGAATAGAAAGTGAGGAAACCTTTTCGCTAGTTTATAAGATTGAAGCTATTAGGATCTTTTTGACCTGTGAATCTCACATGAATTTTAAATTATACTATAGGGATGTAAAATATGATTTTTAAATGGTTATTTAGTGGAGTAAGTTTATATTTAACAAACAATAAGTTTTAAAAATCCCCTTATACTAAATTCTATTTTTAAACTTAATAAATCTCTTTATGGACTTAAACAATCCCCAAGGACCTGGTATTAAAGACTGAGTTCCTTTATTTTAGAAAATAGGTTTTTAGTAGTCTTAGTTGATCCAAATATTTTTATGTAAAACTCTCATTCAGATATCTTACAAGTAAAAATTTATGTATATTATTTTTTTTTATTTCAACTAATCAAAATAATTTTAATGGTTTCTAAAAAATTGAAAAAAATAATTTAAAATGAGTAAGATGGGGGAATAATTTTTTTTTTGGATTTAAAATTTATCAAAATTATATTTGGAAACTTTTAAAATCAAGTTAACTATATGATTGATTTATCTAGTAAGTTTGAACATGAAAACAATAATTAATATACAACTCCCATGTGTAATATGTAAAACTAGATCTGAATGAAGCTAAAAAACCCATTGTAATCAAGTTATAAAGAGATATGATTGGTAGTTTTAAGTATCTTACTACTAATAGACCAAACATTATGTTTTCTATTTTTCATTTGTGCATTATTTCTACCAAATATTAATGAGTCCCATATAACAGATGTTAATTATTTTAGATATTTAATAGAAATAGTTTTTCTAACAATAATTTATCATAAACTTATGGTTTTGATTTAATTTCATATTATGATGATGATTTTGGAGTGTGTGGATTATATAGAAAAATAACATCAAGAACCTATCATGTTTTAGGAAATTTCCTAGTTTCATGTTCTAGTAAAAATTATAATTCAATTTTACTGTCAACTATTGAAGAAGAATACATATCAGCGGGTACATGAAGTACACAAGTGTTGTATATGAAATACACACTTATGAGGTTTAAACTTAGTTTTGATCATATTAATATATTGTGTGATAATACCAACATTATTAATATTTCATAAAATCTAGTGATCCATTATAGGACTAAGAATATTGATATAAGACATAATTTTCTAAGGTTTATGTCTAAAAAGGGGATATATCTCCAGAATTTGTTAATATAGAGTATCATCATGATGATATTTTCACTAAACTAATTACCACTAGAAGTTTTGTTTTTATTAAGGTAGATTTCAGTTTATTTAATTTTATGTAAGTCTTTTATATTATTGTCAAAACATGATTAGTTTCATAATTTGTGTTATTCTATTTTTTTATTTTTTTAATGTTTTAGTTTCTATTTTTGATTCAGTTATTTCATTTTGGATTTTTTAGATTAAAATTTAATTTTTGTTTTTTATTTTATGAATTTTTATTTTCATTTTAGAAAAACTAATTGATTAAATAGAATTTTTTCTTGAGAAAATGAACCATCACCTAAATCCATCAGAGTTAACCCTTATATCTATCTTACCTTTGAACCTATGCTATTTTGATCTCCAAAGAATTCAATCTATCAAAACCTAGATTTTCCAAACTTAAAACCGTCTAATTATTTTGAAAACCAAGACTAAGTGAACAGATGAGGCTATTTCTAGTGGCATGAAGATCTAGAGGCCCTCCAGTTTTGAGTGGAAAGTGCTATGAGGAAAATTCATGACCTTTGAGTGGATTCTTCATATTTTTTTTACTGAAATAGGAATTTCGTTTTGAAGGATTGAAATAAATGTTTTACCATAAAAATTATGAGTACATATTTGAATGATAAGGGAATGAATATTATGAGAATGCTTAGTTCAGTATTGGTGGTAGTGAATATGTTATTTTATTAAAGTTTAATGTTAAATAATTTTCTATTTCAACTATAAATATAGATTAGATCTTTAAGTGTTCTCATGAAGGAATGTTTTATTTTAGTTTTAGCTCAATCATAAATGCTGATCATAAGTCTGAGGAAATAATTTATTTTTTCTTCAGGACCTCTCAATTTAAAAAGATGATAGTGAAATATCTAGAGGATAGTCAACATGTTTTGGTCAAATTTTTGTAGACTACAATAATGAGAATTTCCAAGCTTGAAAATCCTCTTTCCAGATATGTATGTCATGTTTCCGATGATGAGTGACATAAAGTTTAATGTCAGTAAGAACATGTTGATGTATATGAACCATTATTGTCAAAATGATTCCAAACAATGTATTTATATATTTATGGAGTGCTATTAGATCATTTTCTTTACAAGATACGTCTGATTAGTGACATCTAGATAGGAAGGAGATATCATTAAAACAATGTGATATCAACTGGAATTATAAATTTGTTTATTTTCTTTTGGAGTGTTACACGGGTTAATTTAATCCCATTTGGAACTGATATAGAAAAGAAATCATATTACTATGCTAAGGGGGAGCACGAGAGCTTGAAATTAGGTTTCTATACAAGGACTCATGCATAAGATATTGGTGAATCCATATTTAATAGAGCTCCAGGCATACCTCAAATGGATATTGTCTTGAAAGAATCTTCTTTTAGTCATGTAAACATTATTACAAGCATTGGAATAAAGAAAATATTAGATGAGGACATCCCTACTAGGATTGAGGGAGTTATTTAATTTCTCAGATATTTTCAAGAACCGTATATTGAAAATAATAGTGGTGCTATTTTTGTTCAATGTTGAAGAAGAAGAGATGATTTTTTACTTGTTGAATAAGTTGGTGAAGTTAATAAAACAATTTCTATTATTGAAGAAAGTATTAAAGAAGTTATAGAGGAAGTTATTAGGTAAGGAGATGGGAAAGTTTCTGAAGTTTAGGAATAAATATTTGAGTAATATGTTCATTATATTATTTTCGAAAGAGTTTATGAACCTCACTCTGGTGATCATGTATGTACCCAAGTAGCTACAACAACTAAATTGATTGAGGATCAACCAATTTATTTTGTCGAAAAGTCCATGGAAAAGACTTTGGAAGTTAGTGTTGTGACCATATCATTGTTTTTATAATTGTATTCTCCTTCTAGTGAAGGTGTAAAAGTTAAACCACATCACTTAGTTGAGGTTGGATAACTTTATACAAGTATAAAACAATTGATCTTGTAATCTAAGGATGATTCTAGTTTTGATTCTAAAGTTCATATTTTTTATAAAATATTCTTATCAATGATTAATATTTTAAAATATAAATTTTTTAAACTTCAATCAAAACAAAAGAGTTCTCAAAAGGCCATTGAGGAGTTGAAAATTTCATTTATTTTAAGAGTAGAGTTTTCATCTCTTCAGACTCAATATAAATTTTTGAAGTAATATTCAATTGCTAAGTTAGATTTTTGATTCTTTTAAGAGATATGTAGTTAACTAGGTTAGTAAGGTTCAAATATAAATTATTTCAAAATATAATTTTGGTTATCTGAAAAAGTAATTTTCAAGTCAATATGAATATTTTAGTGACAATTTTAGTAAGGGAAAGAGTTATAAATATAGTGGAATAGGTTCTATTGATATGCTAAGAAGGATTGAGTTTCTTTCAGATGATCTATCTACTATGGATGAAATAATTAAATGTTTAAAGTGTGATTATGTGACATTGCACAATTTTCTAGAGAATAATAAATATTTAGTTGAAAGGATAACGTTTTTTGATCCAGGAGTTAGGTTTTTAGTCAACTAGTTGGGAGTAATGATGGATAGATATGTTCAATCTACTAAGAGAGTTCATAAATTTCTGAATGTGAATATAGTTGAAGTGATGAAGATGTTCTAGGAGTGGTGGTATACAATGAATGAATGGGAGGTCCAATGAAGAATAATTTCAAGTAGTTGATGGTGGAGCTAAAGGATTGGAATCATACTATTAAATATTCCTTGACCATGAAATCCTCTTCCTCTTATGAGATTAAACATTAACCATCCTATCATTTTAATCTTTTCAATCCTAAATAATATAATTTGTTTTGTTATTTGGGATAATTTATACAAGAATTTATTTTATTATTTTCTATTATTTTTATTTTCTAGTTATTTATTTTATATATTTATGACTATTCATTTTCAAGATATGATTATTTTGGCTAAAATAACATTCACTTATAGTTATATGCTACATTGAATGTGTTTTAATCTATCTATATACTTTATTATTGATTTAAAAAGGGATTAAACATCCCAATAAACAAAAAATTATGATATTTAATTATTAATTAATCTATTTTTGATTGATTAATAACTAAAACCAAAGTCTTTTTATGCTTATATTTATAAGGGTTTTTTGATCATAAAAAAGGAGGAGATTATTTTTCATATATATTATGTTCTAATTCTTTTTCTTAAATTATCATTGATTTTTATGCTAAAAAACACACTTATTTTTTTAATAATAAAGTTTATCTAAGTGTTTTTCAATATTATATTATAATATATATTTATTTTTTCCTGTAATTTTGAAATTTATTTGTGTATAATTAGGATGATGTTCTTTTCTTCAAAGTATTCTAGAAGTTCAAAAGTAAAATGGAATAACTATTTAAAAAGTATTGATGCAACCAAATGTTGGTATCAAACCATATATTTAATCTAAATTTTTGGTTTGAGAACCTAAATTTTGATAAAATACACTACTTTAAGAACATTACATTTGAAGTAAATGTTATGTTTGGGCACCTAACTTTTATAAAGATCCTACAATTGAGTATCTAATGTTTGGTATGTTATCCAAATATTTGGAATCAACTATATGGTGTGAATCATAGTTTTGGAGTTATCCTTATAGATAACAACCATATATTTAATAAGTCATATATTAGATTTGAATTTATGGATATTTATGATATTTTTGAATTTATTTCATTAGAGAAAAAAATCTCATTTAAAAACATTCAAAGACCATTTCAAAGGCTCTTCAATAATGGATTAAATTGTTCCTATTTACAAGGAAAGTTATAAATTTCTATGGATGTTTATTTAAAATTTCAAATGTGATGAGTGTTTTGAAATCCATGATTCATCTAGTGACAATTTTTAGATATGGATGACCAGGTTTAAAATGATATTATTATTTATTTTTAAATGATTTTATCTGAGAAAAGATGAATCATAGAGTTGAATCTTTTTGAACATCTCTTTTTTTATTTGAAGTTTCATAAAATAAATCCTTTTAAACTTACATTAAGAAATTTCTAAGAATATTATTACTTTTTGTAGATATATCTACTTATTAATCATATGCTATAGTTCCTTAAAGCTATTTTAGAACTACACATTGGAGATATATATGTTATAATATTTTGTTGTGTGTATATACTACTGTTAAGATGTGGGTTTTCTACTACTTTTTCATTTGGTAATTTTCTATAGAAAACCCAAATAATATTCAGAGAGACTATTCTGATAATTCTTTCTTGTTTTATTATTAAGATCTTATCTTTTGTTAGCTATAACATCTACATTTTAGTACTTCCAACATTTCTTTTTTAAATAAACTACTTTTCATGTTTTTTGTCAATATTTAGGCATGGAGTGTTCTGAGGGATATTGTTTTTCCTTTTTTAATCCATTTAAAATATTTAGTATGGTGTTAACTACCTACACTCAGTTATCGAGGTTCCTGGATAAAAGGACTCACTTAGAGAAAATCCCCAAGATCGTAGAGAGAGCATTGGTGGAGTAGACTGTGGGATATTTTTTCCCTGAATCACTATAAAAATTTACGTGTTATTTTATCTATTTTTCAACTTCATAATATATTTAAATAAAATATAATTTTATCACTTTTCAAACCACAAATGAGGACCATTTTTAATTTTCCATGTTTTTTTAAGAGGACACGATTCACCACCATCTTGTGTGTTTCACTTTATTCTGACATAACAACCTATAGTCTTTAGGTATGCATTGATGAGTGTGGCATGAAATGATGGTGGAATTTCTAGAGGTAACCAAAGTAGGTATGGTCAAACATCATGTTGGCATGATGAGAACACAATGACCCAATGAGATTCTGTTCCTCATCATGTGTCATGGTGACATGCTTGGAATATAACATCCCAAAGAGCATGTTTATATATTTTATTTAATTTACATGTGTATACAAAATAATATTAAAATTTATATTAGAAGTGATTCTCAAGACTCTAATATGTTATATTCTCACACCATGCAAGGGAACTCTAGTGCACGTGCAGACCTTAGGTTTTATTTAAGACCAGAGCACAAATTATGCAATGGATTGGGATAGAGAAGCTCGTCAGGTTTCAAAGATTGGGATTAGGCTTAAAGATTGATATAGGGAAAGTGTGTATATTTTTTTATTTTATTTTTTATTTTGGATTGACATATTGGGTGATCAATATTTTTTTATATGGCTGCATCATATATATTATTGGATCTGTTTATTTATTCTGTGTACTCTGATGTAGATGTTGTTTGTCTATTTATCATTATAGATTGCTATGATATCAAGGAAATACTCTACCCAATACATGATTTAGGATCTCACTACTATATAGAATCCTCTATCATATGGGGAGTCATGCTTGAGGCAATATGGAACTCTATCTTGGATGATGGTTATATGAAATAAAATTACAATTGTAGAATCTAGTGACTTAGTATCTATGAATACAATTATTGAATCAAGTGGAATATGGATCAAATAAAAGAGTATCCCAAGAAGGTATGGTTAAAGAGTTTCATAAAATTAAAAGAAATTATATTCCCAAGGAATATGAATCCAATTTCTATTTATTCTTTTTGAATGGAATCAATGATAGTATTGTTAAAAAAATATGTTTTTTATAATATAATACACAATCCAATTTTTTTAAATAAGCTATGTATTACTTTGATACATATATTTCAAAATAAGATATTAATGATGAAATTGATTCTGTATTTGGGAATAATACTTATATATTAGTTGATCTTCATGATAGTTCACAACTAATAGGTTGTAATCAGGTATTTAGAAGAAAATATAAAGTCAATGGTACAATTTAAAAATATAAATCCAAATTGGTAGCCAAGGGGTTTAATCAAAAGGATGTATTTAATTATTCTGATAATTATACTCTCATTTATTGGACTACATGTATTTTAATTCTTCTTAATTTATCTTCCACATATAATTTTTAAATTTTGGAAATAGATGTTAAAACAATATTCTCAAATGGCGAGTTAGATGAAGAAATATATATAGCACAACCAAAAAAATTACTAGAACCTAGAAAATAAAAAAATATTTTTAAATTGGTATGGTATCTATATGGTTTAAAATAATCACCAAAATTATGGATTGATAAATTAGATAAAGTAATTTAATCAAATGGTTCAACATTTAACCAAGTAGATAATTTTTTTATTATAGGTTCTATAATAACCATCATCTGGTTATTTGTTTATATATTGATGCAATGATAATATTTGGAAATAATATGAATCAAGTAAATTAAGATTTATTTATATAGAAACATTGATATTAAAGACTTATTATAAAGAAAATGTTATTTTTGGAATCAAAATTATTAATAATAGGAATTTTATCATTTTTCTCAATCTACATACCAAGACCAAAGGCCGTATATATATATATATATATATATATATATATATATATATATATATATATATATTTGGATAATACCTCATTTTGAGGTTGATAGAGAACCGTTAACATGACCTGTAGTCCCAAAGGAAGAAATCCTTAGTAAATGACATGAGGCCCAATGGTGAGATATAAAAAGAAAACCCTCACTATATCCTGATTAAATTTATGATCCTAAGCCTCCACCCCACATAGTAAAATGAAAAACAATTCCCCATGAAAACGTTCATTTTGCATGGTAAAAATGGAAAAGACATATCCTCTAATAATTTAAATTTTAGTAGCACTAATGGTGGTTTCCTCATGATCTTTAATTAATATGTGCCAACACCTTTGTCCCACTTGCCTCCATACCTTAGATTAGCTTGAGACTAATGCTGAGCCTGAACTGCTACCAAGTTCTCTCCTCCATCAAGACTCTATGTGCTGATGATGTCTTTGTGTTCGATGCGATTATACCTCACCACCATTGTGAGGTCTCCATAACCATGCTGAATGATGTTGATACTTTTTACATCTATCATACTGATCCATCAACCGTCATCAACCAATACTACCTTCTGCATCTTGGCCCATCAACTGGTGAGTTTCATTTTCCTCAAACATAAATATTATAAGGATATAATGGACCCAAAACCATATAATGTTCCACAGTCATCGATCTATACTAATGAGTCCTCTACCTCCCGATGCCGTTGACCTTTTAGGACTACCGTAACACCCTGATGTGCCCCCCAAATAACATGGCTACCAAGATTTGATCCCAGTCTTATATGATGCCAGAATATAGGGTTTCTCTACCACTAGTCTAAAAGATCAACTTCTTTTTTTCCACTGGTTTATACCCCAAAATCTTCTGGTATTAAGATAATACTAAATCTTTTTAGGGTAGTTTCTAAACTAGAATATGAAAGGGTTATCATGTGGGTCATGTATGCCACAATGAGAACAAGACCCAATATTATATATGTTTTTGGAAAGTTGTGTAGGTATAAAAGTAATTCTTGTTATAAATAATGAGATATAATCAAAAGAGTACTTAAATATATTAATGGTACTAATGATTACTATATATGTTATAAATTAAATCCAAAACTATTGGACATATTTTCCAATTTAAGATGAACTAATAATATGGAGGATCACTCTAATGAGTAATTGGAGTTTTAAATATAGAGGTAGGTAAATATATTTGGGACCAAAGAAAAAACATATATAAATTAATCTACAATTGATTCTATGTTTTTTTCTTTAAAAACTTATTTAAAAGAAGAAAAATGGTTTATATCTCATTTATTTGATCTACTATTGTGATCTATGATGATGTATATGGTTTCTACACAATACAATTGTCAAGAAATGATGAGTGGGAAATACAAAAATACTTATAATATAAAATAAAGACACATTTTTCACAAAAATATAATAAGGTATCATAATTAAATACTTTTATAGATCAGGAAAGAATTTGGTAGATCCACTAACAAATGGAATTTTAAGTAATTTGGTTTAAAAAATTCCTTAGGGATGGGTTTAAATTCTTTTTAAAAAATTCACCATGATGGACCTGAAATGAACATGTGATAACTTCACATGTATATGTTCAATGTCAGAAATTCCATCATATGTGTGGAAAAAAACTAATGGTATATTACAACCCAAGAAAATGGTGTTTGGTGACCATGGAAAAATTAGGATTAGTTTAAACACTTAATGAACTAGGGAAATAAAAAAATTACTAAAACATGGGAACAATTTTAGGTTTACCTATGTGAATGTAGGAGTGGGGATACTCCAAAGATCTTATGAATTTATCTCTCAAACACTTATTAAAGGATAAGTGAAACATGGAAATAATGTTGTATAAGAGTATGTGATGTACTAGGGAATTTTAATATAATTATTTAGGAAGAATACAACGGGTTATGTCCTCATATTTATCTATTCAACTTTGATTTTTCTCTACTATATAATGGTTCAAATTGAGAGATACCTTTATTTATGAAAGTTCTTTTGAAGACTGTATGATGATTGATTTTAAAAAAGTTGTTTTTAAATATTTTAAAATTGTTTGAGATTGTTTTATTTTTTTATGGTTTAAAAATATTTATAAATGGTTTGTATTTTGGTTTAAAATAATGGAGTATTTTGGAATCCCACATTGGAAAGTGGGATGGAGTCAGGGTATCCTTTATAAAGGAGAACTATTTTATCATTATTTAAAATAATAAAGTGTGGATGAAAAATCCTATGGGGTTGGTGCACCACATGGTCCATGACTTCCCTCTTAATCATAAAATGTGTAACTTTAATGGAACACTTACAATTTACACACCATGTCATCACAAAGTGCTTGGATGTCACTTTATTTTTTAGATGGATTAGTTGGTCACTCCGATTTAGACCCATTACCAAATGGGTATGCTAAGTTGATCAACCCATTTCAATAAATGGGTTTAATCAAGAATATTGATCAGATTAGACATGATATAATAGATGAGTCTATTCACTAGTGGGTGCGATCTAGTACACTTATTCAAT
Source organism: Viscum album (assembly GCA_963277665.1). Classification (NCBI taxonomy): domain Eukaryota; kingdom Viridiplantae; phylum Streptophyta; class Magnoliopsida; order Santalales; family Viscaceae; genus Viscum; species Viscum album. Next base: position 1,612,018,404 of record OY728148.1, read on the forward strand.
CATATGTGATCTGATAGACCAGTTTAATTTAGATAATACATGCCTTTCTAGAATAAGTGTCTAACTAATTTCAAGGGGTTGGATACCTTTTCCTTAGGGGTAATCAATTTCTTATTAAATATATTTTTTATTATATGTAACTATCATATCCAATTCATTCCATTCCTAATAACTCCAATATCACTCAAATATTGGGATTCCTCTAAAGTATTCTGTAAGCATCAAATGATCTTTATTAGTGTGAAAAAAATAAATACCTTTAATCACTCTATTGAATCCAAATACTCATAAATGGATACTCTCTACTAAGTATAAATATAGAGTATCAAGCTAATGCAGTGCCCTCAAAAGAATTTTTCTGTAAACCATTTAACACCAAGTTAGTTGGGGTGAATTTGATCTTAATTAGAGATACATAGTAATGTGCCTTGGTTGGATCCATCTACTAAAATCCATGAAAATACCATATCACTATCCACCATTATCCCCAATAACTTTAATTGAATTTAGCCCATTACTCTATGAATCAAAATGAAAGAAAATGTTCCCCAATTCCCTATGTTATAATTATTAAATATATCTTATTATTCTTATTATTTTTGTGTTCTTCTCTCTATGATTCTTTATCATGGTCTATAAGTCCCTATTTTTAGGGATATAAAAGAGGATTGGGTGTGTTAGATCCAGAGATAAAGTATGTTTAAAAGTGTAGTGAGCAATGCATATTTATAGTGGTGAGTGAGGCATGTTATAACAAAGAGATCTAAATGTTTTTAATAAAAAATCCAAGCCATTTTGTTCACATTTTCTTCTTTTCAAGTTCCACAACTCATCATTTTATCCATTATCATGAAATATAATTCTAATTATCATTATGGATATATAGTATATGAATCAATAAAGATATGATGTGACACGCTATGTATATTATTTAAAATAAAAAACACTTCAATATGTGAATAGTTAAAGAGAGATAAATGTTGTGTTTTCTCTCAAGGATATAGGATTTGGATCTCATTTTAAATTAAATGAAATTGAAAACTCCTCATAATAAAACATTTTTTAATTATTTTTTTTCTCAAAATGTTCATTTCAGAAATTTATTCTTAATTTATTTTGGGAAAAAAATTATTCTTTGATCATGTTAGAGAAAATTTATCATGAGAGAGATTAATTTTCAATCATAAAACATAATGGAATAAAATTAAATATTTTATTCTTAATGTAATTTTATAATGATAGGAAATTAATTTATAATAAAATAAAAGGGTTGATTTAACTTTTTTCTAAATGTTTTAAAACCCTCTTTGTTTTTATATGTAATTATTTTATTTTCTTGTTAAAATATTGTGATAGTAATTAATTTATTAATTCATTACATAATTGATCATTTGATTTTAAGGGCCACTAAAAATTTTCATTTTAGAATCAAGAATTATTTGAAATGTCATCATTTTACCATTTCATCTCCTAATAAAACATTTCTCAAACAATGAACATGTATCATAATTAATCTCATTTAATTTCATGGATGTATAAATATGACTCTTAGAAATACTATTTTATTATATATTATATGATAAAATTATTTTATGATAAAAATGGAAATAGAATAGGAGACAAGATGAGAAAATGGAAGTTGATTCGGTGATTTTTTTGGTGTATAAGAAAATGAGTATTTAATCATGTTAAAAATAAAAATATATAATAAAAAACTATAAAATAAACTTCCCCAATGTTTTGAAGATATTTTTTCCAATAATGAAAAAAATTATAGTCAAATTTTTCCATAAAATATATTTTACGGTGAAGAAACATTCCATCATGATTGGAATAAACTCATATTTCCTTAAATGATGAAATTGACACATATTTTTACATATCCTACTGAACATGATTTATAAGTACTTATTTAGGAATTAGTTTTGTTCAAGTTACTTTTAATTTGTGTAAAGTGAAATATAAATTTTATACCAATGTTATATTGAAAATTTTTATTTAGAAATTATCTGAGGATTAACTCATTAAATTTATTATAATGGAGGACATAAATGTTATTTTACAGGATCTATTTACAACTGTCTAGGTCATTCATTGGAATAGATTTGATAAATTGATTCTTAAATATAATTTCACCTTTTTTATATATTTCATTTTTGACATAATAGGTTAAGGATAAATATGAGATCCAAAATCTATTATGATATCTGGAGTTATAATTCTCCATGAAAAGGTATAATATAATGTATTTATATTGAGAAAAACAAATCTCAATCCTTACTGCTCTGGTCCAAACCATGGGGGAACTACCCCACACCATTGATTGGTATCATTGATGATTTTCAGTCTTAGGACTTTGACCCGATCTCTCAACTTCTATCACAAATCCCCATAAAATTTCATGAGTTACACCATGAATGTTTTAAGTTAGGTCAAATATAATTCAAGTCATGATGCCAACATGATAAGGAATTATAGAGACGCTAAATTTAATATTGTAAATAGGTTTTTAAAATGAACATTTTATTTAAAATAAAATGAAATCTAGTTTATATCCAAGAAGAATGATTATTATATTTTTTATAATTTAAAATATAAAAAAGTAAACATAAAAAATACTGAAGAAACACTAGAAAGTGATTCCAGAGTGTCATAATCTCATTTCACTTCCCCATCCTCATGTTATATATGAATTTATTTTTATTGATATATTGAAAATTTTATATAAATAAATAGTAGATAAATCTCACTCTATCAAAGATATTTAATAATTATGTTCAATGTGATATATACATTTCAAATATAGATAAGTAAAATAGTAGGTATGAATCTTAATTGATATTTATTATTGATATTATGATGTTTATTATTAAAATGATTTTATGAATATGATAAAGTTTCTTATACAGTAACGAAAAAACCATTTTAATAATAAAAATCTTAGCTTATATTTCATACATTGGGAGATTTGATGAAATTCACTACAACCCTAAAAATATATTTGTTTAATTTCTCATAAATATATAAGAAAATATAGAAAAAGTAAGTATATGTTAAGTGAAAATTAAATTTCGTAAATCTATAATTCAATATCTTTTATCATGTTATTTATTGTTATTTCTGTTATTTATTGTTATTTCTCTACTAAATTAATTCATCCCATTTTTCATTGGAGTCCTAATAACCTTGTAATTCATTCATTTTAGTAAAATAAATATGAAACATGTAAAAATGACTAGGTGACATGTTTATTTTATGAAAAAAATTTAAATGTGGTTTACATTAATTACGATTTAATATTTCATTTTGGAAAATGTGACACGAGGGTGTTCTAAAGTGAAATAGGTGTCATGTCATACATTATCTATTTTACTCCTCTGTTAGTATGAAATGGGGGTGTATCAATTTTACATGATAATGTGTCATTTTATAAAATTACTTCATATTTTATAATATCCCTTCAAAACCCCTATGATAAATTCATATCAAAACACATTAAAATAATAAAATTTATGTCCAAAACTAATAAAATATATTATAAAATAAATCATAAAATTATATATAATATTATTTTTAACTCCATATTTAGTATAAAAAATCATGTTTGGAAAAGATGATAAATTCAAAAGTAATTTGAATTTTCATTTTAATGGAAGGAACATTTTGAGAATAGGAGGAAAAAATTATATGTCATGTTATTTAGGAATTTTTAGGTGAACCACAGGTAGGACCAACCCATTATTGAAGCTGTTTTTTCCTAGATCCCATCTATGTTGAACATGGATATCAAAAAATATTGGATGGGAATGGCATGAGCATAATGAAAAAGGATTCTTCCCATAAACCATGACCAAGATAGAATCATCACACTATAGAGAATGGAATGGTGGGTCTCAAATGGACATTTTCCCTATATTGTGTTGATTCACTATGACCAGCCTTCTATGCATGGTGCTGCCATGAAAACCACATTCGTGATGGATATTACCATGATGTGGTGACAAATGTTTGAATTTTTTAAATGACCGAATATCCTACCTAGTATTATGGAGGAAGTTACTCCATTTTATAGGGGAATGAATGACCGTTTAAGGATATTTTTTAATACATATTTAGATCCTTTAATATTTTAAAAGACCCTTGGTTTCCCTCCTTTATTGTATCTTTAGATTTATCTGAATTATAGGGCGTGTTTTGAATGACCTCTGCTTCATTGTACCTTTTTCTCAGACAATTTCATCCTTATTTAATTTTATTCCATTGGAGTTATTTCTATATGATCAATATAGATGCATGTGGTTATTATTTACCTCTATTAATATAGATATATTATGGATCCAAATAATTTATAGGGTGAGATTTGGTCAACCATTCTTTCTTTTATATTGTTTCCTAGGGAGATTTCATTATTCTCATCCATAGACATATTCAACCATGATATAAGATCAGTCATTAGAAGATAGAGACTAGTTACTCAATGACTATTCTTCATTTCATCAAGAATGAATTTGGATATTATCTATCCATTGCACATCCCTCTTTCTCTTCATCATTTAGATCCCCTTCAATTGTTGGAAATTTCACATAATTGATGTAGGTTGTCCTTAAGCTTCGACCTATGGTTTATGAATTTCATTTATGCTGTTGATATGACATATGATAGATGGTCTCACAAATATAGGAAATGAACCCTTGAATTAATAAATTTATTTACTAATAATGATTTTTCTTAAATTAAATATAATTAACATACTATAGAATGAAAAAAGCATTACATTCCATAAAGGACCTTTATGCACTAGCGGGAGTTCCCGACCACTGATGTCCAAGAGCATAACTGTAACTGTGTACCTCATGGTATGTGAACCCATGAGAAGAACTAAGTAAATAATTTAATGCATGGAGATGACTTAAATAGGTGACTTAGTATTTTCCTTCTTCCCTAGGGTTTAGAGTGGTGAAGAAATAGTTAGGGTCAGTGATGAGTGTTGCCTTAGATCAAAGGCTAGAACGGGTGAGCTTGAGAACTAGAACAACCACTTTATATTCGATTTGAGATCAAGGGAATTGTTATACCTGAGAAAAGGGAGTTTCCTATGGAAAAGTATTGATTAATGATTAAATTACTTTCTTGAGGATACTTATGATATACCCTAAGATCTGATTCATGTGATAAATTTGGAACTCAGTTAATGAATTTTATTAAATGGTGTATTGATGAAATATATTGTTTAAATGGTTCCATGATAAAATATATTTATTAAATGGTTTATTGATCTAAAATATTGATATAATTTTGATTATTATTAGTATATACTAATGGTGGACCTTGATTTGATTCCCAGGATTTGGTGTAACCGTTATTATTATATTTTTTTGGGGGACCTTGAGGTGTTTCCAAGGATCTAGTGTGCCCATTATTATTTTCATTATATACCTTTGGGGGTCTTTGAGGTGTTTCCATGTATTTGATGTACCCATTATTATTATTTTATACTATTATGGCACCTTGATGTGATTCCAAGAATCTGGTGTGCCCATTATTATTATATACTATTGGGGGACCTTGATGTGATTCCAAGGATTTGGTGTGCGCTTTACTATTATATACTACTAGGGGACCTTGAGGTGTTTCCAAGGGTATAGTGTTCCCATTATATTTATTAATATTATTATATTTTTGGGGGGCCTTTCACTCAGTCCCTCAATATGGTGTGCCCATATATTTATATACACGAATATAATGGTATGAAAATAGATACATAACACTGGATGAAGGAGGTACAATCGATCTTGGGTGTCATGTTAGACTCTAAGAATCAATGGTTGTATTTATTTATATTACTATAGATTTTTATTTATTCTACTGAGTATACCACCTATACATATCATTGTATTTAATGAATATGTATGGGATAATGTTGGCGGTGTCCTACTAAATTATGTACTCACACCCTTATCGGGTGGCTGTTGAACTAGGGTACCTAAGAAGCTTTCACTATTTTCATGTTCAATATGGGCAGAGGATTGATATAGACTTATTGAGGAAGATAGATTTTATGGGACTATAAACTATCATGAGTTTAGGCTTAGTGATGTAATTGTGACTCATATTATTTATTTTATTTTATTTATTTATATATGTGACCAATCTAGTGATAGATCAGGGTGTAGTATGGTTGTATGCATATTTTCATTACTTATTATTGATGGTTTACATTTATTATTTCTTTTAAACACTCAATTGTTTTTTATTATTATGGATTATATTTAGTAATTTCCACTATTTTTACTACTATGATATGAGAAGATAGTCTCCCCACTATCACCTATTAGATACTCAATACTAGTAAGAATCCTATAGAGTATGGGGAGGTATGTATAAGGTCATGTAATAACCTGGTCCATCTACTTATTATAGTGAACCAGGGTCAAGCTGTTTCATAGTGGTATTAGAGGGTGGTTTCAATCCACTAGATAGTGGGTTATCATAGGTATGTTTCAATCATCTAGTAATGGAATCTTAAATAACCAACCCATGTAACTATAGGAATGTGGTTAATCAACATGGATCATATAGAAAAATGATGCTATTTATATATGCTGGATGATGCGATTTTGGTCTCTTAAGGGGCAATCTCATATGTGGATGGATAGTTAGAATTAGAATTATGAGTATGTTGATGACTTGGAATGTGATGCTTGATATTTTTATGATACAATAATCCCTAGAGTGGGTAGTTTGACTATGAGTTGTCATATGATATTAAAGGTTGGAACATAAAGGAGTTAATCATGAGATATGACCTATATGAGATGTGATCAATGATTTAGGTGAGAGATACTAGTTTCTAGAGATTTTCTTAGGACCTTGGTGAGGTGAGAGTTATTATTGGGAAGTAAGATATTCATTCCTTCTATTATTGATATGTGATAAGAAATAGAACCCTGAGAGAAGGTTTGGAAAGTTAATGTGAATTTTTTATAGTGAGGATCTTGTAGAGGTGCTTTAGGTTACAAGAATAGTGCATGTAGAGTGTGTCCAATTATATAGTATATAAATGTGGTGATTATGAATTTTGTAATGATGAGATCCAGATCACAAGTTATTTTCATATCAAAGTTAGAATTATAGAGTAGGATCAGTAGGGTATTTGACCTTGTGTACTGTATATGTGGATTTATGAGCATAATATAAGTATAGAAATATTCTTTAAATTTATTAAATGATGCCTAGATTTAATGATTATTGAGTGATAATATTGGAATAGTTTAAATACATAGTTTTTAATGGGAGTTCCCTGAGTGATTATAACTAGATAAGATTAACATTACATGGGGAATTTTCAATGAACTAAGTTTTTGATCCAGGGTTTATTAACATGAGACTCATGTTAGAGTAAGTTAGTAGTTGTAAAATTGTGGCAATACAGTAGTCACTCATTAGGTTTGTATAAGATTGATATAGAATACACTGTTTATATGTAACACTGATTAAGTTGTGAACTGATGAGAGGTCTTGTATAGGTCGATGATTGGTGTAAATATAAAGATTCTTGGGGGATTGATTTCCCAAGGGCTCATTGATTTAAATGAAAAGTTATCTAGAGAAAGGGATGTATTTGAAAATGTATTTAGGCTTTTATGAAAATATTATCATCACCTATGTGATTATGATGATGACATTATTGATGATTTGGTCTCAGAAGCTTATAATTAACATGAATGGATTGAGAGGAGAGACATGCATGTATCAATTTAAGATAATTATTTTTTTATTAATGTTGTAGTATAAGAAAAACTATGTTGTCAGGATTGCAACATTGGACACTTGAGGGAATGACCCTCATTGTAGATAAATTTTCGAAGGATGATGATGATAATGTTCTATGAGATTGAAATGAAGAGTAATTGATTTTTTTGTGTTGTAACTCAAGTATGATATGGACAACAATGTCCAGTTCGTATGCTTGGTAACATTTGTATAATGATCCATGGTGATTGGAAATTTGGTTTATGGAGCGACATTGAGTATACTCTCAGGGTGGGAAGTGTTATATCGATCACGGGATGATAAAACTCATTCCAGACATGTATCTAATGTAAAGAGATTGGTTATTTGAATTTTTTTATAGATTTTTTATGATAGTATTCAGGTGAAACTGAAAAATCATATTCTATATAAATACTAAATTTTAGTTTTGGTTGCATTGATGGATGAAGTTTGAGCATTGGATATGGGATCAAGATAAAATGAGTTTATTTGAGTGTGTGTTGGATTGATATTGTTCCAGTGCTCAAAATGAGATAATGGAAGCCATCTGACAAGGTATAGAATACACTATAGAAATTTAATATATTTTGTGTTTAGACTTCAGTGTGAGAATTTAATGACCTCACAGTGCCTCATGGTTCAAGAAATCCTAATGGATCCAAATGGTTTCATGAAAGAAGTAGAAACCAAGCGTTTTGAGAGAGTATATTTGGAGGTGATCCAATTGATTCTTATGTATATAATTACATGTATTGAGTTAGAAACTATGACTAGTACATCAAATTGAATATTAAGAATTTGTTCTGGGGATTGTTCTATAATTTTCAAGGTAAATACAATAAATTGAGACTTGCTATTTTAAGGTTTTGGATCATCCAATTTGGTTGTAATCAATATGAAGATCATTACTATATTTTGAATACTCTTTCTATGTGTGGTTGAAGTGTGGGGATGTAGAGACCATAATGAGTTGGTTTTTGGACCAAGGAAATGAATTTTATAGGTGGTTCGGATAGTGAGGAATGTCATGGATCAAAATTGGACATATGGGAGAAGGTATATGTTGGTGAGAGTTAATGGTATATTGATGAATTGATTGAAGAAACCATGGTGTCTCAGAATTGATGGGAATGAATAAATGTTGTCTTAGTGCTTCATTTATAGTAAAGTGAAGTTTATTGGGTTTTGGTGATTAAATTATATAGGTTCAAAATATCACAATGGAATTGTGTTTTGAATTTAGAGATAGAACCCTACGTAATGGAACTAAATTAATTACCTAGATGGGTGGGGAATTATAGTTTAATGAACAATGATACTACTTAGGGATTAGAAGTGTTATAGTGGAGAGATTTTGGTAGCCTATGTATAGACATGTTGGGAAAATTATTAAGGAATTCAAATTTTTATTTTAGTGGAAGGTTCATTTTGAGAACTTGAGATTAGAATGATATTCCAAGATGTTTGGGAATTTTTAGGTGCACCATGAGTAGGATCATACTATGGTAGAAGCCATGTTGTTCTAGGAGTCCCTTATGTGAAATAGGGAGATCAACATGCCCGGGATGGGCATAGTCATGGGTATGGAGTGTATGGAGTCATCCTGTAGACCAAAAACAATATATCCTCACGACCCCATGGTTTAAGGGTGGTGAGTCTAAGACTATGATGTTTTCCACTATAAAATGTTGATTTCTCATAGTAAGACTCTTGAGACTGGTGTTGTCAATACTAGAATGAACGTGGTGGACATCACTACACTGTGGTGATGGATGTTCAAATTTTTGAAATGGATGAATCAGATACCTATTCATCTGGAGGAAGTTACACCCTTTGATGGGGGGAATGTATGATCAATTAACGATGTGTTTTAATGAATATTTGACCTGTTTAATCTTCTAAAAATCCATATCATTTCCTCAGTTATTGGATATTTTGATTTAAAAAAAATATATGGTATGTTATTGAGGACCTATGATTCATTTATATTTTTCCTTAGATGGCCTCATCCTTCCTTGATTTTCATCTATTTGAGTTCATCCACTGAGATCAATCTAGAGGTTTATAGTTATTATTTCTATCCCTTAATCTAGAGAACTTATGGTTCTAGATGGTTTCTAGGGTGAGTTTGGTCAACCCTTATTGCATATAAGTTTCTACCTAGTGTGATATTATTCTTTTAATCTGTGTCCTTGTTCTACCTTCTTAAAAGATTAGTTATTGGGAGATAGAGATTAGTTCTTCTTTGGAAACTAATTATTTCATCAATAATATATATTTATCATGTTTCATTATTTTTGAGTCCTCTTTCTCTTTAACTTATAGATCCTATTCATTTGTTTTAAATTCCATTTGGTTGAGTTAGGTGGCCCATAAAGTCTCCCCCATGGTTTATGCAGTTTATTTTTGATTTTTATAGGACATGTGATATATGGTTCCACCACTATGGGTGATTGAACCTTGAATTAATATTTTTTTACTAAGAATGATTTGTATTAAATTAAACAGAATTATCATACTAGGGAATGAATAAAGTTTCAAGGGCCATGAAGGACCCTTGTGCACCAGATGGTCTTTCTATGTATATCAAGATATACTTTTCAGGCATAAATATTACTTATTTTTAGATGAATATTCAATATATTTCACAAATACATGATCTACGACTATAAAGGTTTAGTTTATTTATAGACTATATAAAAAATATTATTATTTCATGAATTATCTTTAGAATATTTCATAATGATCTTCCCAAATAGTATTATTCTTATACATACCCTACTTAAATATCTCTTCATAACCCAAGGAAAGGAAAGATAGGAAAGCATGAGATTAGATGATCAATAAGGGTAAACATGGGAGTTTATAATAAATGATCATATGAAATAATTTGTTAAGAATACGTGTATAAGATCATGAAAATATCTTAAAATATTCATACCTAATCTATCATGGATCATAAATATGATTCACAGTATAAAAACTCATCATTATAAAAGAAATGTATCATAAGATAAAGAAATCATCATAAATCAATCATGAATAATAAGTTCACAGGATAAAAGTGTGAAACCATCATAAAAATATAGAAACTATTTCATATGTAAATGATAAATACTATGTCATGAATTATCCCAATGGGGCCCCTATCATGAATATACCAAGCCCACCTCAAATAGTTATGAGATGGTGATTAGAACTAAGTAGGCATATCACAAATAAGGGAGGCCTTAAATTAATTCACCTGTACACAAAGACACATCTCCAATCCAATAAAATTCTAAAATGTAAAACAACTTATAATCATGCATGCATACATCTAAAATCTCACCATTAGAGTATGACAATAAGTACTGAAAAAAGGTCCAAATATGATCCCACCCAAAAGAAACTAAGAAGAATTCAATCTCAAGATAATAAAATAGAACTAATATCAATGTAACCATAGGAACACACCTCAGTATTCCCATATCACTGAGCCTTTCCTCGTCCTTCTAGGACTCTATAAAATTTTTTGTCATCTACATAAGACAAGAAACATGTCGCAAAATCCCATGCATGGGTGAGTATAACAATAACCAGTAGGATACCCCAAAATTAGTAAGCATATAGAATCAACAATAATATCTATCTCATCATATGTATATATCAAAAGAATATATAAAAATAACATCCATATATACACATAATATACACAAAATCTCAAGAAATATCAAAACCATATTGCTAGACTTGGATTCCTACTCGAAGGTTCCATATAACACTATTCTAGGAGAACACACTATATTAGTTATATAACACTAATTATGTTATTTCAATAGGTCTTGACCTTCTTGTCTTGCCATAAGAATTACACAATAGAAGTATAAAGAGATCAATACATATATGGGGATCACACCCAAGTCTATAGGGTATACCAACAACCCAATTTGGACTAACCCACTAAGTATGGGATTTATTCTCATGTAGTTTTGGTCACGAAAATACCAATAAACCCACCAAAAGAAATTATGTTGAAAAAGAATATCACTTTGGACTTGATAGAAGGATTCAAATAACTCCATCTGAGATTGAAGTTCCTCAGAGGGGATCACCATCCTATACAAAATACATGACTCTATACTAAACCATTAGGGAATGGATTAAGGGAATATACCATAACAAAAATTTTCTAAACTAAATAAAACAAGGGATTCAATCCATCTTTTAAGAAGTACATGATGTGTCCCTTTGACACTGAGTTTTACCCATGTATCATATCTCGTGCCCATGTCTGTGTCTGAGTACAAGGTTTGTTTGAGCCCATATACTCTTACCCATCTCCACGTACCTATATGTGAACACACTGAGATTCTAGGTAAGGTTTACATTCCATGTTACAACTATCACACATCATGTTATATTTTTCTTCTCAGGCTCAAGATTTTCCAAAATCTTAGTTTCATCCTTCGTGTATGCCCATTCCACCATCACCTCTAGTTCCACTATCATTCTCACCTAGAGATCATGTATCTGGTCCTACTATGACTCACTATCACCTGATCATTGGATATCATACATAAATATACATATAAATCCCCCTTCTATACAAACTTGGATCTATGGTATCAATCCGTCTCTCCCATAAATGGGTGCGCAATGATTGATTTCTAGGTATTCATCAAACCACGGCCCAAAGAAACTACTCGTGATGAATAAGGAAGTGAGGGGGGAGAGAGAGAAATGCATAACACATTAATGTGAGGAAAAAACGTCCTACAATGTTCATGTTTGGATAGATTCATTTCCATTAGAATGATGAATGGAGAGATGATAAAATAATCAACAAAGAAATCCACAATCCCAAATAATATCTATCCCATACCCACAATACACATGAACCATGAATTAATTCATTAGTTAATTAATTCATGTTCATTATAGAAATAATTAAATGGGGATAAATCCTCATAAAAAAATGGCCTACCTTGAGATGGATTGATCACTGAAAAATAACAAATATGCATCGTTGTCTTTGGTGAGATCCTCAAATTATGATTCTACAATGATCCTCGATCCCAATTTGATCTCATGTCGTCCGCCAAGAATGTTCTCCTCCAACATGCTCTCTCAATTTTCATGGTTATGTAGATAACCATAAAAATTATTTATAAAAACTTATTAATATACAATTATAGTCCATGAAAAAGTAATGAAATAAAATTAATAATTTATTTTATGTATTTAATAATCCCCATGAAAGTTTTCTCAACCAGAATGTCCTACACACTATAAGGTAAAGTCATTCCTAGGGTAAAACCAATGGTATAAACTCAATTGTGGCCCCATATTTCTAATCAAATCCAATGTTTAATAGTTATTCTACATTTTTAGGAAAACTATGCACATGTGATATTTAATATATTTCTAATAAATAATTCTGGGACCTCCGAGCCTCAGAATCTCATGCCATACCAGCACTGAGCTATGAAAATAATCCATAAAATATTCAAGATAAATATATGAAAAAATTGGTGTCACTACATTATCCTCACTTTGGAGATTTACATCCAAGAAATCCAAAATAAATGGATACACAAGGATATTTGGGTTATGAGCATGAATCTGGATCTCACCCTCCTAGACACTCTCCTGAAGATTTGCATGACGCCACCAGACACACACTAATGTAATATCTATCCCATGTAGGATCCTCTCCGACCAATCCTCAATATCTACTGGGTAATTAGAAATGTCTGCTTTATCCTCAATGTCTAGCTTACCCCAACCCATAACATGCAAGAAGTCATGAATGTACCTCCTCAGCTATGACATGTGGAAGATGTCATGTACCAGGTCTAACTCGGATGGTAGAGCTTTGAGGTATGAAACCTCTCCAACTCTATGAAATATCAAGAATGGGAAAGTGAATTGCATAGATATATTTCTACTATGACCATATATCTATAATCCATTTTGATTTGAGACCCTCAAGAACACATGGTCTCCTTCCTCAAACTCCATTGGCCTCAATTTTCAGTCCACATAGGAATTTTTATGGATCTGTGTAGTCCTCATCCACTCCTAGATTATTTTCACCTTCCCTGTAGTTTCTTACCCAATCTTTGAGCTCATGAGAACTGAATCTCCTGGGCTAGTCCATCATATTGGTGACCTATAGGGTTTCCTATACAAGGCCTCGAATGGTGCCCTACTGATGGCATAATGGTAGTAGTTGTTGTATAAAAAATTCACCAATGATAATTGATCCTCCCAACTATTAACAAAGTATAATATGAAAGACCACTACATTTTCTCCCAAACCCTAATAGTCATCTTAGTTTTGTTGTCAGTTTAGGGGTGAAACTCCACACTCAAACATAATTAAGTCCCAAAGGCTTCCTATAATCCATTCCATAACAAAGATGTGAAGTGAGTATCATAGTCATAAATTATCATTAAGGGAACTCCATGGAGTCAGAATAGATCTTGTATATATAGGCATCCCAATATCTCTAGTAAACTCTGTTCTCGAATATTTAAGAAGTGTTCCTACATATTGATTCATTCTATGATCACCTAGATGTAATTTTTCCACCTAGAAGTACGTGGTAACCCCATCATTAAGTCTATAGATATACCATCCCATTTCCACTCTAGAACCTCAAGGGGTTGATCTAAAATCATTGGAACCTAGTGATCATCCTTCACTTTCTGACAAGTAAGGCATTGAGAGACATACTCTACAACTCTATTCTTCATCCCTAACCACCAAAACTAATGTTAGAGGTCCTGGTACATCTTCTCCATACTTGGATGTACCGTCAATTAATATGTATGAAAAAACCTTAGAACCTCCTCCCAAAACATCACTTCTACCATCCTCCATCCTCTAAAAATAATGACATGCTTCCCACCTTTATAAAATCCACAAGGATCATGTCTAGTGGATATATGAGCATGTGGGGTATAATAAATTGTATCCTCAAGACACACCTCCCTAATTCTATATAAAATAATAAGGGTAGAAACTATCAAATGGATGTAAGATTTTCTATCCCCATACACATAGGATAACTTTAACCTGGCCACTAATCCAATGCCTTTCTTAGTAGCTATGGTCAAGATCTCATACTGAGATAATATGCTACCACATTCCCCTTACTATAAGTATAGGAAATATTGAAGCCATAATCCATGAGGAACACTAGCCATCACCTCAGTCTAAAATTAGGGTCCTTCTAAGAGAATATATACTTGATACCCTTGTGATCAGAATAGAAAATTAATCACTCACCCAAAAGGTAGTGTCACCACATATTCAGTGTGAAGACTACTGCTGCTAGCTTAAGATCATGGATCACATATTTTAACTCAAGTGGTATGAATTTATTTGAACTATAGGTAATCACCACCCACCTATATATTAGAAAACAACTAATACCATCACTTGATGCATAATAGAACACTATGTACTCAACACCCTCCTCAAGAAATATTATGATGTGAGTGCTCATTAATCTCTACCTCAACTCTTGGAAAGCCTGCTAGTGTAATGTTTTTAACACCCTATTACCTCAAAGAGTCTAAAAATATGACAAAGGGAATGCATTAGAAATTAAAAGAGGGAAGATACATGAAGAAAAATCAAGATTTTCAAAGGCATGAGTTTTTGGTCACCTTAGTCTGGCCAAAACTCTATCGGCACGTAGTATACTTTCATGACCCCAATATGTCATTCCACCCACTTACACACCCCCATATGTCACGCAACCAACTTGAACACCCATTATCTTTTTGCCCAGGGTCTAATATTTACCTATAAATAGACCCTTGGGGCCCTCATTTGTAGGGATTAATTTCCTTGAAGACCAATTGCTACTCTGGTCACCCTAGTACTTCTCCCAAGTCTTCTGAAACATTTAAGGTAGTTCTTCAACACCTTGAGTAGAGGATTTAAGGGAGGATCATTGTACTTAAGTCCTTTTAGTGTTTGAAAACCATAATACTTGTGTGCCTAAAGCGCCCAACCTCCCTATGTTAGAAATACTTGTGTGCCGCCCATTCCTCTCATAGGAACTTGAGAGACCCATTTTTGGGATCACCTATGAATACTCTTGAAAGCATGATCAAGGTATCACCCATGTATTAACATATAGGTTGTTCATTTCTTAAGTGAACAATGAGGTCGCCCAATTGTACTTTCACACCCATACTTGCTCACCCATACCTACTTGGGTGAACCTCTTTGATTCACTTACTCTCTTCAGTATATAAGCCATCAAGCCTTCCTAAAATCCATTAATGGCAAGGATTCTTCTTCCCTGGCTCCCTTTTCTAAAAGGGATTCGGTTGAGATATCCACCAAATCCTCCTGACTTATACAAACTTTGGGAAAGGAACATCAACATGTCTCTTATTTGGATTTGTATTTCCACAGTCAGAGGTTTTCCACATTTGTTTCACAATGGGTTTAGGGTTCATAGAGAGTCTATAGGTTTGTATATCCACAGTTACATGGACCTTTCTCCTAGAAATATTGTTGGGAAGTTCCCAGTTTGGAGGAGGGTTGGGTCATACCCTCTCCCTTATCGAAGAGATAACCTAGAACCTCAGGTCTCTTGTAGGGAAGGTAAAGTTCACACTTGATTCTCTACCTTTTGAAAAAAAGGAGAAGTCTCCCTTCTTTACTAGGATCAATTTTAGGGAAACCATCCTGGAATAAGCCCCTAGATTTTCTTGTAGGAGGTAGAATCATTTATCCTCCTCTCTTCTTTGGTGCCAAAGACCATAAGAGAGATGGGCATAGGGACTTTTGTTACCCTTTCCCTCTCACGTTGGGATTTTTCACCATGGGCAGCCATCCTGGTGTAATCCCCTAACCTCCATAACTTGTTCATTCCATTGGAACCTTGTATAATGTGAATAGAACAGAGGGAAGGATTTTTGCCTCACCCTCTTCTTGGGTCACCTTACCCTCATCCACCGTCACCACCATAGGCTCGCCCTCTTCCACCAGCGGAGGAGGAAAAATTTGAAAGTTTGAATGACTTTGTGGAATCAGTTATATCCTCTTGTTTCTCACACTAAGAATGAATCACATGGGCTTAGAGATTTTTCATGGTCATAACATTTTCACAATCAAAGGAACTATGGGAAATCTGATTCCTGTTCAAACCAGGATACGTAGGAAGCCCTTTTAGGGCCCGAGCTTATTGGACATCCTCTTCAAGAATCCAACCCTAATTACCTCAATCTGGGAATCCTCCTTAGGGATAATCCCCAAATTAAACCCTTAAGTCCCCAAGCCATCCTTTTCAAGAAGTAAGACCAAACTCATTTCTCTCAAAATACTATACTCTCTTATGAGACTAATCGGACTTTGTGGGATTTGATTCTCATCCACATGGGATACGTAGGAAGCCTCCTTGAAGTTCAAACCCAATACCCTAAATCAACCATATTCTCCTTGGGACATATTCCCAACAAGTTCTGATCCTACCTTGAAACCTATATTCTTTCCAAGTTCATTAGGATGCTTCAGTATAAACCCCACACTATGTTTGGACTAAGAACATTCCACTTAGATATCCATACCACATGACATTAAATTGTACGGCTAGGTCCTTATTACATGACCTTAAAAGGTATGATGTGTCCCATTCATTGGCACTAAACTACAAGGGTTCTGATTCCTTTTATAAGGATACATATATAGCTCATTTTATGGGCATGATCCCATAATCAAACCAAACCTTCATCTTTCTGGATGAAAATAAATTCCAGAGTGCCCCACTGAGTAGATTAAAAACCAGTATCATCATAACAATGATTAAATAATCTTGAAATAATATATTAGAAGAAACAATTGATGGAGAATCTTGAATACATTCAGATATCTCCATTAATGAAGAACCTTGAATGCATACTGATGATTCTAAATTTTACACATGTTAATAAGTGATTGTAAATTACAAGGGAAACTTATGTTATGCTTGGTAAATTAATAAGGATTCTTGAAAATATCTTAAATTTACAAAGAGAGTCCCAGAGTAGACAATAATTCCCCCCAAAAGGGTGTGATGAGTCCGACCTCCCTTCCTCTCGACCAATGCACATTCTCAAGTATCATAAAGTTCAAAATTAATGAACACATACCTTTGGAAAGTAGGTCCCCTTTTGGATAAAGAACCATTAGAAGTTTTCAGTTCCATACATAAATCCAATGAAAACTGCCTAGAAGCATTGATTCTTAAAACTAGAACACATGTTTCAAGGAACTATGAAACAAAAATGGTGAACCTAACATGAATCCTAAACCAAGATAATATTGTTACCCACATGTTAGGCCCCTATCAATTGATAAAGGAAGGCTAGACAAAGGAATAAATCACACATGTATCCATCTAAAAAGATGTTTCTTTAATGGTGTTTTTTGTTGTTTCAAGTGTTTCTCAGAATTCCATTCACCCCAAGATGGATTTCTTCAAAACATTTGCGAACTTCCTGACCGCTGCTAAAGTTAGATCCCCGTCCATATGAAAGATGTCATCACCAACCCAGTGTCTTCAACGCTGGGTCTCTAATGTGATGGTGAAGTAGTATCATCGACATGGTACAATCCTGACTTTGGAGGCTACCCGTCAGGCCCTCCAGGTCAATAAAAATCCTCGATCATCTAGTCAACGACGACCAATGATCAAGAAACAGACGATGCTAATCACCGCCTTCAACCATTTCGGGTTTTTAACCCCAAAACGCAACAATCAATCCCTCCCATACTACAGCGAGGTAGATCAAGAGGTCACTTTGGGCCTCAATTCATGAATATAGGAGTCCTTCCTAAGGACTCCCATCAGCAATCGCCACCAGCAGAATCACGCTTTAGTGAACCCCCAACTTGATGGGGGTGTTGCCTTTGGAGGTTCAGCCCATGTATTTCAGACCCGGGCATGCAAGAAGAACTGTTGAGGATAATGTATGGTCAACGGGGATCATGTTATTATTTCTACCCCTTCTAGAGAAGTACATCAACTTAACTTGATGGAAAATGATGAGCGGGTACATACACCCCTCTGTCCTAATTTTGCTACTCAACATACTTTTCTGGCAGAAACCCACCAATCCCACCAAGTAAATTTGGTGGAGTACTATGAATAGGCACATACACTGGCTTACAAGTTATCAACCAGTCAGCAGGCTTGTCTGACTACATTTAAAGAAGACCGACAATCTAATGTGGTGGAAACTGGTAAACAAGAACATACACCTATTTACAATCACCAATTCTGTCAGCAGTCTCGTTTTCTAGTATTGAAGGAAGTATGTCAACCATACTTGACGGGAAATACCCAGAAGGCACATACACCTACTAATGTTCATCAAGTCTGCCAACAGTATCATTTGGCAGTACCTAGAGAAGTCAGTTGGAAAGCTCTGACGAAAAATCTGGGGCAGACCCAACTCTCTGCCCCCAATAATGAGTATTATCAATACCCATATACAGGAAAAGGTGGGAAGGAGTAGGCACATACACCTACTCCAGATTCTGAATGGACTTATATTCCCATTCCATTTTCTGAAGTCACCAAACATATCTTATCAATGGTGAAAGGGAAGATGCAAATCCCTACCCATATTCTGGAAGCATGCAAGGATATTATAACAACCACTTCAGCAGTACTGGGGAAACATAAACATAAATCTGTCCCCACATGTGGGATGACACATCGACATGCCATCCTGGAGCAGATATATAGCTCTGTTCCTGTCCAGGAGGGTAATGTGGCATACTCCCTCATATCATATGGACAACATAATTGGGAACATACACCCTTTCTAATTGGATATAACCGGTCCATTCTAGTAACCACTCCTAGGAAGGCACATACACCTACCCATGATAACCACTTTTCCCACCTAGTGGCCCCAATTAAGTATAAGAGAACATCTAAGAATAAGTCTCTCCAAGAATTGTTGGAAAATCAAGAGTCAAGCCATGATTTGGATCCTCTTAATGCTGGAGTTCTTGAAGCCCTCAGACATTTATTTGTTGCATCTCAAGATCCTATCCTCTCATTACCAAATTATTGTAGTGGTAGTAGTAATTATGAAGTTCCTCATCAGACACTTCATCATGATGGCTTGCTTCATGAAAATTCGGTCAATCGAGAGTGTCTATCTTTAAATGAGAGCCACGACAACCCTCTGTGTGGCCAGAAGACCAAAGAGGAAGAAGATTTATCCTTTAATGTAATCCATCATGGTGATCCTCCCCATGATGTCATTCATTGCAAAAGTCCTCTTCGCAGTAGTATTTCAAATTTTCAAAATAATTCTATAATTGAAAATGTAGTGACAAGAAATCCCTACTATATCAAGGAACTTGAAAACATAAGTCCAATCATGTCTGATTCTTTGTCATTGATTGGTGAAACACGTTCAAAACCAAAATACATCTTAAGGGAACAGTCATTATCCGAACCTCCCTTGGTTCATTTTTCTTCTAATACAGAGCATCCACCTTGGTCATACCAAATGGAAAAACCTCTAGTGAAAGATGATGAAGATATTTTAAACATGAGGAAACCATTAGCTAAGGGAGAAGAGACAATCATGCTCTGGACATTGGTAAATTCTCATTATAACATTCAATAATTGATTACAGAAGATTGCATTCATGATATACGCCTCAATTTATGGAAGTCACTTCATCATTTGAAAACTAAAATATTAGCATATGATGAATATCAAAATCATGTAAAGGTAATAGAATGGTTGCAATGCCAAATTTATTTGGTGTCTCTCCCATTTTCCCAACATCCGAAGGCTAAAAATATGCAGAGAACCCTTCAGTGTGCATGCCTCAACGCTCTAAAGAGGCTACACAAGTTAATTTCGAATTCCCCATCTAGTGTTCGTATCAGAGGATGGGGTGCACATGGAGCCTTTCATTTCACTACACTCCAAAATTATTAAAGTCTATCAAAAGTTGTATCATGAAATGTTATTTCCCATGGTCAGCCACAATCAATAGGTTTTGTATGTAATCAAATGTATGCTCAAGAACATGCCTCAACCAACTCTCATTAGAGTCAGTCTCAAAGAAAACAACTTGTTGAGTTACTTTTACATCAAGAATATGACAATCTTGAGCAGGCATCCCACTTAGAAGATTTAAGGAATCAGAGAATTCAAATGTCTGAAATAGAAAAATGATCTTCTAAAATAGGTGATTTGAGTGGTTGTCGGATAATGCACCCAACTAATGTCCAAACCAAAATTCGCAAAATCAGATGAGTAGTTGCACAAATTTCATCCATAGCAATTCAAGAATCACCCCAGCTTGTGAGGATGGGGCTCATTTAATTCTACTTTCAAATTCATTAAATAACGTTCAATGATTTGAAGAAGAAGAAGAAAAACATCCCCAGTCTGCAGAACTGGGGGATTTTTCACATCTACAATCCCCTCTTCAATGGAAGTCATTTTCTCTCAATTTGGGAAGAAGCCACATGGAAAGCATACAACTGAATTATCCAAAGATTCCCTTCGAGTTAATCTCTACCAAATAGTTCCCAGGAATTTATTATATAGGAGAACATAGTCTCATGGAAGATACAGAGGGAGACGATCTTACAAAAAATACTGACAGAATTCCATTGATGCATTATGCATCAGTGAATGTCATTAAAACCACTATAAAAGATTTTCTAGAAAATGAGTCTAGTTCTGGGGAATCAGAAGATGAAGTTCTTATCCGTAATACGGTACACACTAAGGAAAATGAAGAAGGTGTGTGTACCCGAAATCAGAGGCTTACCTAGAATCTAGGTATGCTTTCAAATAACCAACTCCCACCCCTCCGAAAGGCATCTAAAAAGGGGAAAGGAAGAAGTTAGATTTCATATCACTTTTCCACTGGGGAAGGTCAATCTATTTTTCTTGAAGAGATATTTTCAAAACAAGAAGATGAAATGAAGAAGTTGAAAAGAATCAAAACAAAATTACTTCGAAGCAGCATCTCTGATAGACGTACTCCCCAGGTAGGTCCTCAACTTGAAAATCCTGTAGGATATCCTCAGCAAAGAGTATTTGTAGTAACCATAGAAGCAGATAATTAATTCCCTCCAATAAGTACACAATCATGTTAGGATCAAATACATCTTGATAGGCATGTTCCTATGGGTTATCCAAGGAAAATATCAGCATCACTATCAGTGGTTTTGCCGATAATTGCACCAGCTCAAGCTCCAATTTCTATACCTGCGCATGTTACAGCACATCTAGATGTTCCCAAAATGCTTATGAAAACAATTGAGGAATTAACGACTTGATTTGAAGATATGGATGAACAATGTGCACCAGTTCTACTGGAAAAAAGAGCTTACCCTGAATGGGTGGATGCAATTCCTCCCCCACCAAATTTTTTGAATACCACATTCCTAATATTTAATGGTTTGGGAGATCCAGAACAACACTTAACACATTTTTTTCTCTTTGTGATCCCATGATGGGAATATCTCAACAACAAGAAGTAATAAATCTTAGGTGTTTTGTGAAGTCATTATAGGGACCAGATTTTGTCTGGTATAAAAGTTTACAATCTCAATCAATTAATTGTTGGGAAGATCTCCATCATAAATTCCTTCTTCAATTTAGCTCAATGCTACCAAAGATGACAATTTTTGATCTTACCAATTCTAAACAAAGGGATAATGAAAGAGTTTAATATTTTATTGTTTGATGGAAAGGATTAACATATTCTTTAAGTCTAGAACTCCCTCAAGAAGAGTTGCTGCCAATCTATGTGGAAAATCTGTGTGGTGAGTTACGCACACCATTGATCCCTATGAAATACACAAGAGGGTTTCAAGACCTTACTTTCATTTCTAAAAAATAGAAGATTCTATTATAGAAACTAAGGCTAAAACTCGTGTAATTCCATCAGATCCAAGGAGGAGGATTGGAAAGGCAGAAGCTACTACAGTTACACTCAAGTAGGCACCTGTACTAGCTTCTACTTCAAGACCTTCATCACACCGAAGGGCTTCACCTCATGAGCACCAGCGGCAATGACCTCCGCGTCAAGATGATCAAAGAGATCTTAGGCAAATAAGTTTTAGGAATTAAAGGAAAAAAATTATTCTTTCCGAAATGAACAAGTTACTGGGTACTTCATCTCAACTCTGGAAGACAATTTGGTTCAGTTGACAAATCCTAAGAAACCAAATAAAAAAGGAGGTGAAGATATTTCAAAATATTTTCCCTTTCACCAGATTTTAGGGCATCTAATCTAGGAGTGTTTTGTTTTCAAGGACCTCCTACAAAATATGGTAGACTCTGGACAAGTGAAATTGAAAAATTCATCAGCTCAAGTAGCATGTGTTACCGCTACTGATCCAGATGGAAAAAGCCAATTGAAAGTATTCAAAAGTAAAAATGTGTAGAAATATTATGATTTTATGATCAAGAAAATGATCAACTAAACTCATGCCATCTTACAAACACAGTTGAAACAACCAATTATGTCTTACACCACTTCTTCCACAGTAAAACCACCTTCATCAAAAAGTCATTATTCAAAGAAGTGAAGTGATCATAAGGATAAAGAGAAGTCAGAAGAAGATGAGATCACGTTAAGGACAATGTTTTCCTTGGCCCTGGTAGATTTCATGCCATCTGTTTCAAAAACACGGGCACCACCTCACTAAACGGCACAACTAGAATTAACTAGTCAAGAAGAATATTCATTAGATGAAGAATTGATCTTTGGTTATGTTAATGTTATCCATTTAACAAATCCTTATGCCAATAGTGATTCTGATTATAATGATCCAGAATTCCTTGTACCTAATTGGGGAACTAGAGGAAGAGTCCAAGGTTGAGGATACAGGGGAATACATGAGAATTCTAAAAATCACGATTTTTAACTCTACCCCTACTCGAACCATATATGCGACAGAAACTTGTGGAAGAGCCCTTCTACGGGCTCAACAAGAACAAGAAGTTTCTTCCAGGCAAGACAAGTTCCATTCTAACACAATTATTTTAGAAGACTGATTAGAAGATACACCGTATTTTTCTCAGCAAGTTAATAGACCCAGTTAGTCTAATCTACCAAATCCAGGAGTATTTCTAGCTTCTGCTCTGAAACAAAATATGTCTACATCAGAATCATCAATTTACAAATCACCAACTAAATCGCTTCTCCATAATGGGAAACACAGACCTTTGGACCAAAAGTATGATTTCTTGAAACAATTGGTCCAAGTACCAGCCAAGTTATCAATTTTGGATGCTTTGAATTTTTCAAAAGATCTTCGAGAGGAACTCATTTAGGATTTGTCAAGTCCTCAAGAGTTTGAAACCGAAGTTTTTATTGCTGAGGTTTGTTGTATGAAGAATGATCCTACAAAATGTCATGCAATCATATCTTTTATAGATGAAGATGAAGATGATTTTGGATATTGATATATCCAACCCTTGTATTTTTCTGGAAAGATCAATTACATAAACATTCGACAAACTTTCATTGATAATGGCTCCATATTTAACCTCATTCATGTTCATAAACTTCGTCAATTAGGCCTGAATGAATCCGATTTATCTCCTTCCACTTTAATTTTAAAAGGATATGAAAAGAATGAGCAAGAACCTCTGGGTGAGATTACGCTCAGAACTCAGTTTGGAAATCTTCTGTCTAATTCAGATTTCATGGTTGTTCGTCAAGACACAGCCTTCAACATTATTCTTGGAAGACCTTGGCTGCATCAACATGAGTACATAACTTCATCATACCACCAATGTATTAAGTACTATTTCAATGGTCAAGGTGGTACGTTGTATGGTGACAAGGCTCCGTTCAAAACAAGTGAATCTCAATACATTGAGGAAGAGTTTTATCACACAAAAGGAACGAAGTCTATGATAAAGGAAATAACCAGATTTAATGCTCTGAATGGATTAGAAAAGATCCTAGTAAATCCATTCATACATTTTTGTAAAGAATATGTTCTACCCATCAATCAAATATTAAGGGGAAAACTAAATCCAAGCATTTTTCCAACAACTGCCATAATGTCAATTGTGGTAAATGAGTCTGATAGCATGGGAGAAACTATTCATCCACTAAGAAATGATGGAAGCTTAAATAGAGATGTCTTCCTTTCATCCATTGAACTGCAGCAAGCCTCTACTTCATCAATCAAAGTAGAAGAAATTTTGGAAATGGTATAGAAAGACAAATATGTTGATTCTCAATCCATCATCTCCACTTTATTACCCCTGGAAGACCCGTCATCATTAGTAGGGTCAGATTTGGTGGCCTCTTATTCAAGATTTTCAAATAATAACTCCTCCTCTAACTCTGGGATTTTTTCTTTTTCATCTACTATGCAAGTGGAAATAGAAGAGGTAATGCATAATGAAGAATAAGAGGAAGATATCAGAGATTCTTCTCTGGCATTTGAGGAATTTGTCTCTACCACTGTAGATGAGCTCAGAGAAATAAATCTGGGAACAGAAGAAGATCCATTCCCCACTCTAATTAGTGCGGCCATTACTTCTAAAGATCAAGAGGTGTATACTTAATTTCCAAAGCTACATTGAGATATATTTTCTTGGAATTATACAGAAATGCCAGGTCTTAATCCTAATGTATCCACCCATCATTTGGGTTTTCAAAAAGAACATTGTGGATTCAAGCAGGTAGCAAGAAGAACACACCCAACTCATGCCTCTAAAATTGAAGCTGAAGTTGACAAGCTTATAAAGTCTAACTTTGTTAGGGAAGTTTAGTATCCCAAGTGGCTGGACAACATTGTACCAGTGAAAAAGAAGAATGGGAAAAATAGAGTTTTGATTGATTTTAGAGATCTTAACTGGAATTGTCCTAAAGATGATTTTACAGTTCCAATTACAGAGTTTTTAATTGATGTAATGACTCACTATGATGATATTTCATTCATTGATGGATACTCTGGGTATAATCAAATCTATATGGCCCCAAAGGATGAAGAATCTACAACCTTCAGATCCCCTCAAGGTGTCTTTTTCTATCGAGTAATTCCCTTTGGTTTAAATAATGCAGATGCAACATATCAGTGTGCCATGCATCATATCTTCAAACCTTTCTTAGGGAAGTTTGTTGAATGTTATGTGGATGATTTGGTGGTCAAATCTAGACAACATTCCAATAACATGGATGATATGGAGACTATATTCCATGAACTTTGTCAACATAGTTTGAATATGTACCCCTTGAAATGTGCTTTTGGGGTAACCTCAAGAAAGTTACATGGCTTTTTTGTATGCCATAGTTGTATCGAAGTTGATCCTGTGAAAAAAAATAAATCCTTAGTATGTTACCTCCTCAAAATTTGAATGAATTAAGAGGAATACAAGGACACTTGGCCAGTATTTGACTATTTATTCCCAATTTGGAAGGAAAATGTTTTCCCTCCACCAAAATAATTAAGAAGGGAGTCACCTACCAATGGAATAAATACTGTCAAGAAGAATTTTATACCCTCAATAAATAACTCTTGATTCTACTGGTATTAATTCCGCCTATTGAAGTATGACCACTTATTCTCTATGTGACAACTTTAGAGCGATCATTAGGTGCCTTCCTTTCCCAAAAGAACAATGTTAGGAACAAAAATAGTCTTTACTATCTCAGTCAAACTATGATTGATGAAGAAACTGGATACTCAAGTATTGAAAAGGGTTGCCTAGCATTAATATTTTCAGTTTAGAAATTGAGGCATTACCTGCAAAATCATGTGGTTCAATTGATATCTCACAATAACCCACTCAAATTTATCCTTAGTCGTCCTATGATTAATGGGTGTCTGGAACAATGGGCGGTTATTTTTCAATAATTTGATATCCAGTTTGTGCCTCAAAAGGCAATAAAAGGTTACGATTTAGTTGACTTCCTTACTGATCATCCATCTGTAGAAGATACATAATTAAATACTAAGCTTCCTGATGAATAAGTCTTCTATATTTATAATAATTCCCAAATATGGAAAATGTAATTTGATGGTGATTCCAGATTTCCAACAGGGAAGAGAATGGAAAAACATAAACTCAAAAAAGTTGGGTTAGGAATTGTCCTTATTTTACCAGAAAAGGAAGTGTTTCCTTATTCCTTCCAGTTGTCAGAAGGTGGTACAAACAATGAGGCAGAATATCAAGCTCTCATCGTAGGTTTGGAATTGGCCCTTCAGGTTTATCACTTAAATGTAAAAGGTAATTCAGAATTAGTAATCAAGCAAATCAATGGGGAATATTCTATCAGAAAAGAAGTGTTAATCCCATTGTGTGATTACATCAGAGGGTTAATGGATGGATTTACCTCAGAGATAACATTTTCTTAGGTCCTATGATTAAAAAATTCCCAGGAAGAAGCACTAGGTAATGCAGCTATAGCATTGACAAATCCAAATCGGGATGATAAAATCATTATCATAGCCCATCACCATGTGGTATCACCTTTTGTTCAAACCAGAATAGAGTAAATTAATTAAATTATCCCTATTTCTGAACATTATGGACATACCATAGGATGGAGAACATCCAATATGAAATATATTTAAAATGGTGTACTTCCACCAAATAGGGCTGAAAAAGAACTCGTACGGCGACGAGCAGCCAATTTTATTCTTTATGATAGTCCAAACCACCAAAAGATCCTCTACAAGTGAGGTTTTGGTGGAATCCTCTTCAGATGTATTAATAGAAAAAAGACTGTAGCTGTCACGAAAGAAGTACATTTAGGAGCATGTGGTGCTCACTAGTCTGGGTACATACTCTCTGACTGTATCTAAAGGCTTGGATTCTTTTGGCCTTCAATGATGCATGATTGTACAGATTTCACTAAAAAATTTCATCCCTGCCAAGTGCATTCCAACTTCATTCATCAACCCCTGAGGTTTCTACATACAACTAAATATTCCTGGACATTTTCCACATGGGGAATGGATGTAGTACGACCTTATCCTCCGGCCACAGCTAAACATTTCCAATATATCCTTACTACTACTGACTTGTTTTCTAAATGGAATGAAGCAATACCTCTTAAAGAAGTTGGAGCCAAAATCATTGTTAGTTTTATCAAAACAAATATCATCACCAGATTTGGTGTCCCTCATACTATTTTGATGGACAATGGCACTAATATTTGTTAGAATGAGGTAATGAAGTTATATCATGAGAATAATATCAAATCCAACCATTCGTCTCGCTATCATGCAGCAACCAATGGACAGATAGAGGCCTTCAACAAGACCCTATCAAATATACTCCATAAAATGGTGGATAAAGATAATAAATCATGGCCTGATAAACTTTTGAATGCTTTATGGGCTTATCAGACCACTACCAGTACTGCCACCCAAACAACTCCTTATTCATTGGTATATTGAACCAACATAGTTTTTCCAATTGAAATTCAATTTCCATCACTCAGAGTTGCAATCAGTGATCAGTTATCTACAGATGAGAGGTCTCAAAAATGGTTCAATGAACTGGAATGATTAGACGATAAATGATTGCATAATTTTCATCATTTAGATGTCTATCATAACAAAATAGCATGAGATTTTAGCAAAATTTTTTGCCTCCATTCATTTCTTCAAGGTGAATTGGTGTTGGTATGTAGGAATCCAATGATACTAGGGAAGAGACCTCCAAATCTTGAGCCAAAGTGGGAAGGAACTTATTTCATACATAAGGTATATTCAAATGGAGCTTATGACTTAATCTCAATGGATGGATATCTTATTAAAACTCCAACCAATGCAAGATTATTAAATAAATAATTTTTGTAGTTATACATATCGTCCTCACTGCAAGACGTAAAATTGCACAGTGCAAATGTCCTTGCTGTAAGATTAAAAACTACAGAGCCTCCATGTTCTTGCTGCAAGACTAAAAACTACACAACCTCCATGTCCTTTCTACAAGACTAAAAAATTCACAATACAAAGTCTTATTTGAAAGAAATTAAACTGCATAACAACCATTTGCGTCCATTCTACATGACGTTAAAATGCGTAACATATTTTTCCTTATCACACGACGTTATACTGCATGACACCATTTGTCCTTGTTACATGAAATTAAACTGTACAATTAACGTCTTCTATAATGGATGTTAGAAGCTATAAGAAAACATCATTGACATCGTTTCTACTCCTTAGTGGTACATGAGTCCCTCTCTTCCTTATGCTTGAGTCATATTTGCATAAGAAAATTATTTCAAGAACTATGTATGGCTTGATTCTCCTTTTTCAAAGAGATACGTAGAGACGCCCAAATATCCAATTTTGGGCCCAGATGTAGTCACAAAATATTAATATTTTATTTTATTCTCCTGTTTATGAATTAGATCTATACATAGTGTTTCCTTAAGATATATTATTTTTTCCTTATACCATTTTATGTCTTAAGATTTACCATTCTCTCAGAAAGTTTAAAAAGTCCCCATTCTTCATGTAAAACTAGATTGTCATGAGGGATGATTGTTTCAAGAACTACGTATGGATTGATTCTAATTTTTTTAATGATATAAATAGAGATGCCTAGATATCCAATCGTAGGCCCAACTGTGATAAAAAAATCTTTATTCCTTGTATAAGAATCAAACCTGTAGAGGGAATGTTGTAAGAGCTACGTATGGATTGATTATTACTCTTAGTAAGACACATAGTGACACTTGAGTTTTATCCCTTAATCCAGTTACAATATGTATTTATTTTCACATAGGTTCATACCATCCTTACCACATGACATTATACTACATGGAAATCTAACACCCCATTCTTCACCTGTGGCACCTTTGTATTATAGAAGAAACCTTTATTACTCCTTGTTTATCACACCGAGCATAGATCAAGTGGGATTAGGAATTGGGTAAAAGGATTCTTTATATAAATTATGTGTTTCAATTCTTTATGGGGTTGAAAATTTCCTCATTTCATGACTTAAAATTTCACATCTTAATATTAATTCTGAGGAAACAAAGAAAGTATCCATTTTACATATGAGTCAGATCTATGTAAAAGGATATTAAACTCATGAAAAATGTTGGTTCAAATATTTCTCATATGCATTGACCATAAACCCCTTCCATATTTCACACTCTTAATCTTGAATGTTTTTAGATCTTCATAATATTTCTTACGGTTTCTGGTGACAGAGTTTCTAATACCTGAGAACTCTTTTGCCTGACTATACAACATGTGCCCTTCGGTGGCCTTGCATAAGTTGCCTACATAACGGGCCTGTCAATAAAAAGATGCAACTATTTAGCTATACAGCATATGAACTAGTTGTCTTTTCATAACACAACCCTCATAACAGGTTTTCCAAAAAAATGGTAAATTCATTCTTGGTTATAGTATCTTTTTCCCATTCAAACATTGATGACAATATACAAGAATCTATATTTTAAAACAACCATTCATGTACACTTGTCCCCTTATCTTTCTCCCAATCAAAAAGTCTTCAAGACCATATTTTACACATTTCCCTTACCACATGTTCAATACAATATGAAATAACCTTGGAACCACTTGGCCACATATCACATACTATTTCCTTTTCTGGTCTTAGTCGTATGACCTAAAACTACAGATACCATACCTCTTAAATTTGGGTCAGACCTTCGTAAAAGTCCTATTCCTCTGATTATTTGGATATTTTGGATGGAAATACCCTTCCCATATTTAGGTACCTTTCTCCATAAACCAAACTATGTGCTTCAGAAAATCTGAATCTCCATAAACATTCTTCAGATTTTAACAGTAGAATGTCATATTTTTTATATTTCTTTTTTCTGACCATGCAGCACATACCCTTAGGCGGCCTTGCAAAAATTACCTATGTAATAGGTCTATCAGTAAAAAGATACTACTATTTGTCTATGAATAAAATTCCCCAGTTGGCCCTGCATAACACAACCCCCATAACGGGTTTTCTAAATAATGGTAACTTCATTCTTGAAAAAAAGACTCCCTCTAATTCCTTTACTTTCTTTTCCATATAATTCTTCAGATTTAGAAATTACCAAATCATAGTTTACCATTTTTTCCTTCCATACCTGAATATGATAGTACATTTCCAAAAACAATATCAAGAAATTCGAAGAGTTTCATACCTTTGGTCAGAGCTAAATACATTAAATTAAAGCCACACAATGTCCTCACTGCATGACATAAAACTGTACAATACAATGTCCTCACTGCATGACATAAAATTGCACAATACAATGTTCTCACTGCATGATTTAAAGCTACATAGTATGCTATCATAAATTCCTCCTTTATAATAAATTTTAACCATTACTCATAGACCAAATTTGTATAGAAATGGTTTTCATATTCATGACTTATGTCAGTATAAAATAGCCCTTTTTTATTCATAAAATTCATTTTATTGGGAAAACCAACCTCTGTTGTCTTGAGTCACCCAAATCATTTTTTCCATATCTATCAGTAGTAAAATGTTAAATTCCTAAAGAACTCTTTTTCTTGACTATGCAGTATTTTCCCTTAGGTGGCCTTTCATAAGTTGCCTACATAACAGGTTTGTTAGCCAAAAGATGTCACTATTTGACTATACAGCATATGCCCCAGTTGGCCTTTCATAATACAAACCCCATTATGAGTTTTTAAAAATAATGATAACTTCGTTCTTGGAAGAAACTCCCCTTATGTTTATATAGGTTTTAAATTTGGTGACCATAAAAAGCATGGCTCAAGATTCCCCTTGGAAATATTTAAAGAATAATTAAAGCAATTCTTAGCCACAGAGTCCTGTTTGGGATCTAATTTCAAAATTTATGGTCAAAGCTATTAGATCCTAAATACTAGACCTTTATAGTCTAGCATTCATGAATCTAAACTGCTAAGAGATGTGGTACTCACTAGATTGAGAACCCGCGAAGGGCACTCTAAACAAAAGTCAAGTCACAGCTCACTAAACGTACTTTTTTGTATGATTTAGGTAATATTGAGGAATAATAATTCAAGATATATAATGTTTGTGGTGGGGGGGGGGGGGTGTTCCATATAACCCTAGAAAAAATAAAACTATGCTTAATAGGCCCAATGGATTAAGTAAAACAAAAGAAGTTAGTGAAAGTAAAAAAAAACAAACATATTCTTAAAGACAAAATAATTTTTATTTATGAAATTTTTTATAGAGGAGAATCCAAAAAATTGGAGTCTCTCTCTTATAAAAAAATTCTTAAATTAAAAAAGGATTTCTAACTAATTTTTTATTTGTTTGAAATCTTCTTGAGCCCCTATCAGCCTTCTATTGAAGCTCTTTTATTTGACCAACCTTGCTCTCTTCAGTATGTTGAAGTGATTCTCTAGAATCTACAAGTGATTTTTTACTATCCTTATGGAAATCTCTTAATGAGCTAAGAAGCTGGTAAAGCTCACCTGTAATGATATTGAAGTCCTTTTATAGTCATAGCTGCTGAACAGTCTTTTCTTTAATTGTCTGCTTTAGTTTATTCAACTTTGTAGTATGATTAGCTTTATCCTGGGACATTGTTGCATGGGACTCTTCAATATTTATTGATAGTTTGGATTTTATCAAGTCTTGTTGAATATTTTACACTTTCTCCCTCCACTGAATAATATCTTTCACCATAGTATGAATTTCATGGTTTTCAAAACCTAAAAATCCTAGCGTGATAAACAAAGATGAAAGTCGTGGAATTATTTAAGGAAGTTCCTCAAGGGGCATCTAAGATATTATCTTCCAGATGTTTTTCCATGCTTTGCAATGAGCAAGACGAAGATCCTTCTATAGTTCTAGGCCTGATTATAAATAACTTTCATAAGGAGGGATATATTTTTTGATTAATTCACTTAAAGAAGTGCCCTGTTTTGTTCCTTTTTTGAATAATGGTTTCTCCACCTTGTAATGCATTTTGGGCTGATGTAGAGGCTTTACCTCCAGAAATATCCATTGAAGTTGATATCCCTATATGGTAAATCGAGAATTATGGTTATGATTAGATTCAAGAGATAAAAAAGCTAATGAAATCACAATATCAGTATCTCTTACCTAACAGTAGGTTAAAAGCTTGAGAAAAATCCTCCCTAATGTTCTCAGTTTCTGCAATTTTGTTTGATGTCTTTGGATGAGGAGTGATATATTTAATATGCTTTAGATTTTTAGAGTGAATCTTAGGAATACCTACTATCTCAAGATCCACTTGAGCTAATGTATCTACAATGGTGGGGTTGGCGTTAATATCAACACTTCATTCAAGTACCATTGCAAAAACAGTTTCTTTAGATGGAACTGCATATTTCAATCAACCATGGTTAGCAGGTTAATCATAAGAAGATTAACTGGATGAATAATGAGAACTCACATCTAGTTGATTCTATACAAGGAACTCCAAAATATTCTAAAGTATTCGATATATTAATATGTTCTAACAGTTCTTCAAAAGAAATTCCAAGGTTTGTCATTTCATTTAGTGATATCTCAGATCCTAGGTTAGTATCACCCGTGGGAGCACTTGGCATGTTTAATTTTCAACCTTCCTTCGGCAACCTTTGACCCTTAGTAGCTTCTTCAGCAACAATTGTGGGGTCAATGCCAGTTATTTACAGATGTTCTGTTTCATGTGATGAACCTAAAAGTATCACAGGTTGGAAGTTAACTATCAGTACATTTGATTCCTTATGAAGTATTATTGATTTACTAGATGTTTCCTCTCCTATGATAGCAGGAATAAAATTAGTTCTGGGAACAGATGTTGGTTCCTTTGGCTTCAATGACTCTTCAGAAACCAGTAGATTTGCAGGAATTTTTGTCTGCTCCGCAGCACCTTCTATGGTTCCTTGAATCTTATTAGTAGTTTCTTTCAAAGAAGAAACAAAATAATCCCCTATAATCTTAAAAATTTTAAACACTTATTCATGAATAAATACTAAAATTCATGATTATCAGGGAGACTTACCACTGATAAGAAAGAGATTAACCATGGTCTTCTTATTTGGTGCTTTTTATTCTTTACCTTTCTAGGAGGGCTTGCATCATCATCTATAAAGTCAGGTATCAGAGATTCCGGAACTCTCCCTATTTCCTCCTCCATGGACTGTTGGCCTAGATATATTTCTTATGATTCAAGGAATGATTGTGTAGCTCCAAGAATAGTGCCTCTAGGGCTATACTGCGGTGAAGGAACTTCAGTTGTTTTTCCTTTACCCAATGATGAGTTAAGATGATATTTTTATTATGTAACAATGATTTGACTAAATTTCAATTTGAAAAATGGATGATAATGCGAGAGAAAGGAAACATACATCCTCAGGATCTACAAATTCTTGCCACTCTTTGTCTAATGATGGATTAATCTCTTTGGTGGTACCATGATATATCATTTACTTTACCAAATTCGTGGTAGGAACTGATTCATTAGTGGCATATATGAGCATTTCCAGCTCTCAGATGTAGGTCCTCACCTCATTGGGATTATCCTTAAAAAGAATGTTAAAAGAAGCCTACAAATCCCCTACTTCTAGAAAATGAAATCCTTCACATAGATCCATCCACATGGTTTCATCATCATAGTATAGATTATACCATGTTCAAACGACTCCGGTCACATATATTCATAATGTGTGTCCGATGGTTGTGAGGAGAGTCCTACAACCTTGGACTCGAGTTTCTTCCCAGCACCCACAGTCACAGATGAAGGATTAGAAAATGGAACTCGTCTCTCTTCAAAATGATGGTGACCGGATTTCCTTGATATGACTTTGGTAGGGATTGATGGAGAGGTGGTCTTAATTCTGATAAGAGGGTTATATCTGGAACAAGGTCTCTTCGGTGAATTTGGAGCATCATCACCTCCACCCTCTGATTCTTGCAAGTAGGCCCCTGATGATAAAGAATTGTCTTCCAAATGATGAGGTTCCTTCCTGCTACTTATCTTTACCCCCACTCAAGGGACAACATGATTTAATACCCCTTTAGGGAAAGATGAAGCCTAATTTTTAGCATACCAGATAGTTAATCTGCTTACTGCATCAGTGATGGGTAATTTAAATACTACCCTAGTCTTATATGTAGATGTCAAAAACCATAGTTGTCGAGAAACCATTGGGTGTTGCTCTAATATGACATGCTTAGGGGGGTGTACAATATTCTTTTGTAGACATTTCAATTGATTCCAAATATATATGGAGCATGGGCCTCACGTATGATTTCTTTTTCAATTCTGGGGGCCAACACGCCATCTCTACAAGCTAGAATCTATGCCCTCAGTTCTAAACTGGTCATCCCATCATCAATAAATCACCCCTATGTGGATTCCCATAATTGAAAAAATATAATTCCTTATGCATTCTCATTCTAGACTTGATGTCATAAACATTCAAGGATAAGGGTGAAATACCAGCAAAAGCTTGAATATATGGTCGGAAAGAACTTCCAGAAACCTATACACCACTTTGTACAACATAAGTTCTAATATGAGTAGAAATCCATTCCCACAACACTTGGAATGGTCCTACGATTCTAAAGGGATACATACCTTTGTAAATATGCAGCAAAATCCTATGAGTCTTTGCAAAAATAGGAGTATCAAACCCTAAAATTATTTTCTCCACTAGCTTAGCTATAATAACAAAGGTTCCCAGCCTCACGCCTCCTTTGAAGTCTCAGACTACTAATAAATACATGCTGAGACACATGGCCAAGAAACCTACTAGACATATATTTGCAGAAATTTTTGGATTGATTTCACATCCCCATTTATTGAATTCTCCTTTCTCTAATGTTGGCCAAAAAGTGTCAGGAGTGCCTCTCTTGTCTTCCCTTAGACAGCTAGCCGGACAGGTGTAAGTGGGACACTTTCCTTCATCTTTATTAAAAATATTTCCATCCATTCCTCCATATGAATATCCCTCCTAGTGCGAGTTTTCATGGTGATTTAATTTTTGAGTTTGTTAAATATTTTCATCAAATCACGAACCAGATATGGTGTCTTCTCCAATTCATTACATGTCACATTGAAAGTAATTAACTCATCATAAATGTTTCCAAGGATTGGAGCTCTAGAAATATTGTAAATGTACCACAAGATGATGCCTACCTCTCCATGTGTTAAATGGACGGAATTAGTCTCTGGGCTCTATCGACTTAATAATTCAAGCATGAAATCATTATATCTATACACATAGGTTTACCCAACCCAGACAGTATCATAAATCTCAACGACTCTCAAATCATCTACAAATTCTATTTATGTCTTTCGCACCAAGCATACCCACATCCATGCGGCTTTTACACCTCTTCCTGGGAGAAAGTCTGAACTTTTCTTCCAACCCTTGGATTGATATGTCTGAGAATCTCGAAAGATGGTTAAATAGCAGTGTGGTAGCCGCTCGAGTGTGTGTGCCTTCAAATCTGGAGTAAACGGGCTATGATGCATAATACGAGCTTTCTCTACTATCCCATAATTAGTGAATGAGCCCCCAATAGAAACACTAGATGATGAGAAGTTGGTATACTCTTGAAACCAAGAATATGGGACATAGTACTTTGGATCTGGAATATTAGCATCATGTAAATGGCTATAGTTATAAAAAGGCAGATAGGTGCTTCGAGGAAAAATAAAATGATACTTTTCAAATATTTTGCTAAGTCTAGAAGGGTGGTTTCTCAAATGGCCAAGTAATGATGACCAATTAAATTCATCATGTAACCAATCCTCTTGATAGCGATCTCATCAGTAGTTCCAATTCTTTTAGGATCTATTGAACCTGAAAAAAGAAATCATCTATTTAAATTAAGTTCATTTTTTGGTGTTTTACAGAAAAATGGGAAAGGCATTAAGGAAAAAAAGTTTAAACTTTGAGCACAAGTATAAGTTGGCACCCAAGTATGGTGCCCCACTTATAGCGCACAACTAAAAAACATACAGAAGAAGCGCAACAAAATAGAAGTGGCTGAATAGAAAACAACTTGCGCACTGAGAGCAGAAAATTCAGAAGTTGCAAGAATTTTCACGGAAGTAAGGTCATTATATATAAGAGACACATGTCACCCTGTACTCTAGAAGTCTTATGCCTAGAAAACTTTCATGACCAAGTCTACTTGATCACCAAAACATGTGTGCCCTAGTGCTTTTTTCTTTTTCCTTCATTACTTTACCTCAGTATAGGATCCACTTTTCATTTCAGATCCAATTCTGTGGGGGGATTTTGTTGACAACCCATTTCATAAAAGAGTATAAAAATATGAAAAAGGGAATCCATTAGAAATAAAAAGGGGGAAAATACATAATGAAAAATCAAGATTTCCAAAGGCATGAGTTTTTGGTCACCTTAGTCTAGACAAAAATCTGTCGGCGCACAGCCTACTTGTGCGCCCCCAATATGTCATGCAGCCCACTTATGTGGCTCCATGTGTCACACAGAAAACTTGTGTGCCCATTTAATTTTCCCCCAGGGTCCAATATTTTCTAATAAATAGACCCTTGGGGCCCTCATTTGTACAGATGAATTTCCTTGAAGCCCAATTGCTTCTCTGGTCACCCTAGTACTTCACCCCAGTCTTCCAAAACTTTCAATATAGTTCTTCAACACATTGAGTAGAGGATTTAAGGTAGTATGATTATCCATAAGTCCTTTTAGTGTTTTAAAACCATAAAACTTGCGTTCCTAAAGTGTCCAAACTCCTCAAGTCAGAAATACTTGTGCGCCCCCCATTCCTCTCACAGGAACGTGAGCACTGCACTTCTGGGATCACCTGTGAATACTCTTGAAGGCTTGATAAAGTTCTCTCCCAATTATTATAATATAGTTTGTTCACCTATTAAGTGAACAATCAGGTCACCCAAGTGTACTTGTGTGCCCACACTTGTGTGCCCTTGCCTACTTGGGTACCCCTCTTTGATTCACTTACTCTCTTCAGTCTATAAGCCATCAAGCCTTCCTCAAATCCATTACTGGAAATGCTTCTTCTTCCTTGGGTCCCTTGTCTGAAAGGGATTCTGTTGAGACATACACAAAAACCTCTTGACTTATCAAACCACTTGGAAAGTCATATTAATGTGTCTCCTATTTGGGTTTGTATTTCTAAATTCATAGGTTTCCCACATTGGTTTTACAATGGGGTTGGGGTTCATGGAGTGTCTGTGGGTTTGTATACCCACAGTCACATGGACCTTTCTCCCAGAAAAAGTGTTGGGAAATTCTCAGTTTGAAGGAGGGTTGGGTCCTGGCCTCTCTCTTCTTGAAGAGATGTCAGGGAACATCAGGTCTCTGGTAGGTTTGGTAAAGTTCACAATTACTTTTCTCCCTTTTGAAAAAAGAGAATTCTCCCTTCCTTACCAAGATCAATTTTAGGGAAACCATCTTAGCGTAAGCCCCTAGATTTTCTTGTAGGAGGTAGTATCATTTCTCCTCCTCTCTTCTTCGGTTCCAAAGACAGAGGAGAGAAGGGAACATGGACTTTTGTTACCCTTTCCCTCTCCTGTTGGGCTTTTTCACCATGGGCAGCCATTCTAGTGTAAGACCCTATCCTCCATTACTTCTTCCTTCTATTGGAACCTTGTCCAATGTGAAGAGAATAGAGGGAAGTATTTTCACCTCACCCTCTTCTTGGGTTTCCTTGCCCTCATCCACCATCACCACCATAGGCTCGCCCTCTTCCACCAGCAAAGGAGAAAAAATTTGAAAGTGTGAATGCCTTTGTTGAATCTTTTACATCCTCTTGTTTCTTACACCAAGCATGACTCACATGGGCTTATTGATTTCTCACGGTCACAAAATTTTCATAATCAAAGAGACTATGAGAACTCTGATTCCTATTCAAACTAGGATGCAGAGGAAGACCTTTCAGGGACCGAGATCCCTGAACATCCTCTTCAGAAATCCAACCCTAATTCCCTTAATCTGGGCATCCTCTTTAGGGTTAAGCCCCAAATTAAACCCTTAAGTCACCAAGTCATCCTTTTTAGGATGTAATCCCAAACTCCTTTCTCTCAAAGGACTATACTCTCCTATAAGACTAATTGAACTACAAGGGATTTGATTCTCATCCACATGGAATACATAGGAAGCCTCCTTGAGGTTCAAACCCAATACCCTAAATCAATCCTTTTCTCATTAGGCCATATTCCCAATAGGTTCTCATCCTACTTGGAAACCCATATTCTTTCTAAGTTCATTGGGATGATTTAATATAAGTCCCATGCTATGTTTTGACTAAGCACCTTCCACATAGATGTACATACCATATGAAATTAAACTGTATGACTAGGTTCTTATCACATGAACTTAAAAGGTATGATGTGTCCCATTCAGTGGCACTGAACTACAGGGGTTCTGATTCCTTTTACAAGGATACGTAGGTAGACCATTTTATGGGAACGATCCCAAAATCAAACCAAACCATCATCTCCCTAGATGACAATAAATTTCAGAGTTCCCCACTGAGTGGCTTAAAAAGTCGTATCATCATTATGATGATTAAAAGAGTCTTGAAATAGTGTATTAGAGAATACAATTGATGGAGAATCTTGAATACATAAATATATCTCCATTAATGAATATCTTTGAATGCATACCGATGATTCTAAATTTTACACATGTTAAAAAGTGATTGTAAATTCTAAGGGAAACTTATGTTATACTTGGTGAATTAATAAGGATTCATGAAAATATCATAAATTTTCAAATAGAGTCCTAGATTAGACAATAATTCCCCCCAAAAGGGTGTGATGAGTCTGAAATCCCATAATCTTGACCAATGCACATTCTCAAGTATCATAAAGTTAAGACTTAATGAATACCCACCTTTGGAAAGTAGGTTCCCTTTTGGATAAAGAACCATTGGAAGTTTCTGGTTCCATAAACAAATCCAATGGAAACTTCCTGGAAGCAGTGATTCTTAAAACTAGAACACACGATTCAAGGAACTACGAAACAAATGTCTTAACATAGAATTCACTAAACAATGCCCTGATACGTTGGGTTATATGGCCTCACGAACATCTCCCTAAACACCAAATGATTTCGACTAGCATCGAGGGCCTAGATTATATCCATGGGGAGATAATTTCCTCTGGTCAGAGTGAAACACAGTTGAATAATAATAATAACTAACAGCGGAAGAAAATAATTCAACCTGAAAGAAGATAATTTTTCAAAATTATAATTAATATGAAATTCCAAAAAAATATAATATACAAGATGATATGAAATTTCATGTCACTAAATATATGGAAAATAGGTATACACGAATCTAGTAAAATAAAAATATAAAAATTCCAAAAAGGCCAAATAGAAACCATCCTAGGTAGATTTATAAGCCTTAGCTCAGTACAGTTCTCCCCAACTCCTAAGAATGGAATAAATTCAAGCATTGAACTATGGGTGCTTACCCCGATCCCTACCTGCATCCATATAGTCTCTTAGGATACCCAATGACATACTAAACAGGGTGCGAGATAAAATCCTTGTAGGCCACCACCAATGGTGTCTATAAAAAATTAAGGTTGTGCAATAAAAAATAAGATTTGTATAGTATATACAGATATGATAGTAAATACAAGTGAAAAGACCATAGAAAAAGAAATAATGTATAGTGGTACTATCTGGCCTAACAAGAATCCCTACAAAACAAGGGTTAAGATCCCATAATAAGGGCAGTGGCATAACATGAAAAAACCACCAAGACCACAACATATAACCAAAAGTAAACCACTACCATGAAAATGCCATATAACCCTATATATAAATTTCTCCATGGACATTCCATATAAAATAGTCACCCACAATGACCATGTCGTGTAATTAGATGTTTTAGACCCCACAGAGTTGGATCCAAGGTATATAAGGCCAATGTATCCTCATTGAGTCCCAAGAGCATCTTACTATAAAATCAACTAGACTTAGGTGGGGTTCAAGGAACATCTAAATATACCATATCTAATGTGAGTCCAAACAAGCTAGACCTAAGGGGTAGTGATTCCCAAGGTATCCTACGGAATCAGTACCTAAGGAGAAATCTCATCCATGGAATCCACTGCTACTATAAAGATCCATGGAAGTAACTTCCATGACATCTGAAGGAATTAGAATCCAAGGTATAAAAACCAAGACATCCACTACCATTTCAAGTCATCACATCATTCATCAATTCATATTTCACAACATTCAATGAGTTCATTCAACTCATATAATAGTTCATACATAAATAGTTAAACAATTCACATCATGTATAACATTAAAAAAGGTGGAAAAAAAATCCTAATCAACTCAATTAATTCAATTCAATTCATTAATGGCTTACTCTACCTAGGCGAGCACAAATGCACCCCATGGGTGGTATACAAAAATTTAAAGTATAAAGGTGCACCCTATGGGTCCCCTAGGTTAGGGGAAAACTTCCAACAGTCTCAAAAGAACAAGTGATCATCCCTAATAGGTTCTAATACATTAAATTCAACCATTCAATTAATTAAAGGGGTGCCTCCAGAATGTTCGGAATGCAACACAACTTCAAATTGGAATATAAAATACAAAACCCCAAGGGAAAGGTATAAACCACATACCATAGGTCTATAGCAGAGTTCTCATACATCATCCAATTGTTATTTGATCCATGTCATAATAAAAATAAAGAACAAATGAAGAACCTAGAAACTTGGAATTTTATCTTATGCCTAAATAATGCATCCGATACCAAGGAAGAAAAATAATGACATAAGATGATTGAAGAAATTACCAACATGGATCAAATGAGATGATAAATAATTAATTCTGAGTTTGGATAGGGGAAAAAATTAAATCCTACAAATTGGCTTTCAAAGGATCTATTCTACATGTGTTCTTTCTACTAGAGTAGAAATGAAAAAGGGGTTTAAAGATAGAAAAGTTTTTAAAGTAAAAAGGGTAAATTATCACATTTTTTTAGGGAACACGGTTTGGCTACATGGATGACCAAACCGTTCAAGAAATGTACATACTTTACTTATTAAGGGGTAACCTCACATGGTTCATGTGCACAGTTTGGATAACCATGAGAAAATCATGTCTTAGGATAAGTTAAAAACTATAGAGTCTCTCACACGAGTGTGCTCCCTAGTCGGCATGGTTTCCTCAAACTTCACGGGATCTTTCATCCCTTTTCCTCAGACCTCTCACGGTTTAAGAAACTATGTGGTATGCCCAACACGGTTTCACCTAACCGTGGAACTTACCTTTTTTTCCAAAAAGCGGGATCTGGGCTTAAAAAAACCCCCAAACACCCCCAATACACCCATGATCACATTGGATACTCAAATTAGTCCATAAAAAAGAATTTATACCAAAAAAATATTTTTACCTCATACAAAAAACATAGGATCTTACAATCTCCCCCTAAAATCAATTCATCCCTAAATTTCCCTCTCATGGGTGGTCAAGAATTGCCTAAGAATAACTTCTATCACTAATCTCATATGTCATCCTCCTACTCCCAAGTCTCATCTTGTAAACATACATGTTACCATAACACCCATACTAGAGGAAATGACTAGACTCAGAGAACCTTCATGCTCCTATGAATGATACGAATAAGATGCTTCTTAAAGGAAACATCTACCTACAACTCCACCTCATTCAGATACAAAGTGTGAGATGGGTCTAATTGATTAGGGGATAACTGAGATATATAGAAGACTTCGTGCATGGACTGATACCTCTGAGGTAATTGAAACTGATTAGTTACCATCCCAGCTCTCTACAGAATATCAAATGGAACAAAAAATCGTAGAGAAATATTACCCTATATCCTAGTCCATATTTGTCCCAAACATTGTTCATGACCTAATACCTCTGTCAAGACTGTGTAGTGGCCACCTATTTCCTATTCAACTATAAATACTCAAAATTATCCTATATGATATGTGGTGATAGTAAAGATTTCTGACCCTCCTTTAACAAGAATAAGGGCGATCAACATGGCCTAATGTACAAAGCCTAATAAGTTTATAAATGTATAGTATCCTGATAGCTATTTTTGTAGGAGAACTCAAAATGGGGAATATGCCTCTCCTAAGAGCCCTAGAAATCTAGGATGCATGATCATAGCATGTACTCTAGAACCTGTATCATATTCTCTGACTGACCATCAGTTTGAGGGTGGTATTATATGATTAGACAAACCTGTATACCTAAATCCCTCAATAAACTCTAATAGAAATGAGATGTAAAATTTGGATCCCTATTTGATACCACGGTCTACAGAACACCAAGAAGTCATACTATATCAAAAACATACATCCTCCCAATATCATCCACTAAGAATGTTTCCTTGATTGGTAGGAAATGAGAAACTCTCATGATTCTTTAAAAAACAATCAAAACTATGTTACTGCCTCGTGGAAAACTTGAAAAAATGGTTATTAAATCCAATAGGGTATCATCCAATTTCCACTCTGAAATAGGTAACTAATATAAATTTATTAATGGTCATTGATGTTCCAATTTCACTTGCTGATAGGTGGAACACATTGTGATTGATGAAACTAAATCACATTTCATACTCAGCTGCCAGTACTTATAGGATATGTCATGATACATCTTGGTAGCACTGAGATGTACCACCCAAATTGAAGCTTGAAACTCCCACATCAG
The DNA here is from genome assembly GCA_963277665.1 of Viscum album. Taxonomy (NCBI): domain Eukaryota; kingdom Viridiplantae; phylum Streptophyta; class Magnoliopsida; order Santalales; family Viscaceae; genus Viscum; species Viscum album. Next base: position 1,612,061,829 of record OY728148.1, read on the forward strand.
CTCCCTACATATGAACAATGAAACCCAAACATGTCCATGTATATGCAAGATCTCATCCTCACCAACAATATAACCTAGAGTTGGGTCTCACCTGCCCCACTTCCACATAGGATTAAGACTTTATAATCTGATAGCTATTTCATACTCACTATATCTAGAAGGGTGGAGGTTACATCTAAGGATGAAATAAAATTATGCCCTTGGCTATCCTTCACCTCCAAGTGAATATTTGAAAACAAATCCATAAGCTGCCACTCACTAATGGCCTCTTGAAATTCCTATATTTGAGTCCTCTTACTTAGTGAATTGTTCATTGTATTACCTCTTATAGAAGTATAGGAAATCTCAAAGTCAAAAACTATAGGTACTCCACCCACCTTTACTCCCTAAAATTCAGATCACACTGCATAAATATATACTTGTGGATTTTTTTGGTATGTGTATAAAAAAATCCCCTCCTAGTAAATAATGTATCTAATAGTGGAAACCATGTTAAAAATCTTCTAAATCAAGATCATGCATTGGGTAGTTTCCCTCATGTGGCCTCAACTGCTGAGACCCGCACGCCATGAATCTATCTCCCCTGCATCAGAACAACTCCTAGCTCGTTACCTGATGCCTCAAAATACACAGTGTCACTCCTTCTCATCTCTAGGAGAATTAGGACTAGTGATGAAGTCAGTCTCCCTTTCAGATCTTGAAATTCTATCTCGTAATTATCTATCCATACAAACTTCACACCCTTCTTAGTCAATCTCGTCAACCGCACTACTAAGAGTGAGAAGTATTGTAGTAAATTATTTTAGTAATAAGATATCCCTAAGAAACTCCATATATTAATGAAATTATTGGGATACTTCTAGTTAACTATATCTCTCACCTTCTATGGGTCTCCTGATACTCTTTTCTCTAATATAATATGACCTCGGAAGCGAATCTTATCTATCGAGAAGTGGCACTTTGTGATCATAACATATAATTGATGCTATATCAGTGTATCAAAAATGATCTCAAGATATTTGGAATGGTCATTTAAATTGTGAGAATATACCAAGATATCAATATGAATACCACCACAAATGAATCTAGATATGGATTTGAAACTCATTTCATCAGCACCATGAAAACTGCTGATGCATTCGTGATACCAAACGACATAACCAAATACTAGTATAAACAATACCTTCTATGAAAAGTAGTATGAGGTATATTTGAAGGTGGAAGACACACCAGATGATATCCAAATCTTGAATCAATTTTTGAAAAAACCCAAGATCCTCAGAGCTGATAATAAAGGTCATATATCCATGGAAAATGATACATGTTCTTAACCATAAACTGGTTCAATTTCTATTAATCTATAAATAGCCTGAGGGTACCATAAAACTTTTTCTCTAAAAGGATTGGAAAAACAAATAGATAAGTACTAGGTCATATAAAACCATTTAAATCCAATTCTTCTAGATTCCTATCGAGTTCCTAAATCTCTATTATATCCATCCAGTAAGGAGGAATGGATACTAATGCCAGTCCTAACACTAGATAGGTAGATAACTCCACCTATCTCTCAAGGGGTGAAATAGAAAATATATCCTAAAGAATTTCCTTGAAATGATAAAAACCAGGGGAAACATTTTTGACATGATTCATAATCATCAAGATATAAACTAGAAATCCGAGCTATAATCCCCCCTATCCTGTGATGCAATGGTCTAGATCGGGTCGCCTGGACATCCCATTCACCCTTGTGAATAAAAACCCTACCCTATGGTGTTGTGAAAGTCACCATATGGTGATAAAAATCAACATAGGTTTGATACTAAACAAGCTAGTCCATCCTAAGGATAACATTAGTCCCCGTCATCTTGAGGAAAAAAAGATTCCAAAAGAAGTGACACCCACCAATCTCAATGGATCACTCCTTGCACTGGTGTACACTATCTATTCTAATCCCCAATAGAGTATCAAGTTTCATAATGATATATGAAAACTAAAAAAAAGTCCTATGGATTTCCACCATAGGTATAAATGTAAAACCATGCGATTCACCTACATCAAAAAAATTAGATACAAGATTATAGGCTAATAAGATCGTACCTCCCACCATAGATCTCATGACATTGTGATCCTCCGATGTAGTATATAAAGAATAGATCTGGACTCAAATAGGACTCTATAAACCAACCTCACTACTCAGAGTAGGCCCATTCTGCTGTCTAGGTAAAACTGGTGCTTGACTACCTTATACATGGCCACCACTATGGTCTGATTGACTAGTACTTCTCAAGATCCCAACATGACATAGAGCTGTGAAACCAACTCCCAAACTAGGAGCCAATGTTGATGTAACACCCCGGGTAAATAAAGAATATGAAATTTTTATATTTATCCCTATTTTTGAATAAAATTTCAATATTAATTTAAAGGGAACGCTATGCTCGATGGCTTACCCAATACGCAACAAAGAGTTTCTTTGAAATCTTACGCTGCACACTAGTAATAAAATAATATTATTTTAAATGTTAGTTAACACGTAGCCGTTGTATTGGCGGAAACGAATAGAAATAACTAAAATATGATTTTATATGTTTGTTAAATGTTTTTACTTTTATCCAATAAATGTTAGAGGCTTAAAATGAAAATGAATCCAATTTTAAGCATAAATTTTCTAATATTCTTTAAACGGTCGATTAACCGCCTTTTGATGGAGAACCCTCTTTAAATATAGTTTTGGTCACTCTTATACATTATATTGGACCAAATAAAATTCTTCTTTAGAATCGGGACATCAAAATTTACTTTGTGTAAATTTTTGGTATTTTTCCGATAAAGATCATTTTTAATGAATAGTGAAAAATGTTGTATTTTAATTCAAAACCTCTTTTTAATCTAATTTATTTATATGATTAGATTATCTTTTTAATTGTTTTTAAAGTTTAAATAGAATATATAATTACCACTTAATCCAATGGTGGTCATTGTAATTAATATCACTTTAAGATTGGACATAAACAAGTGTCAATCTTTTGAAAGATATTATTTCATAAAAACACGCTATTTGTTTTAACAGCGGGATTTAATTATAAAATTAATTAATGCAAATTCTATGTTATGAATTTGGTAAAATAGACATCATTTTTGAATTTGGAATATCAAATATAGCTTAGGGTGAATTTTTGGTATTTTTCTGAAAAACTTCAATTTTTGATGAATAGTGAAACCACAAAGTGGTGGTTACAAAATTTGATTTTTCTTTTAAATGGGACATTAACACTTCTGTGATTTGAATTTCAAAAATTCAATTTCAATTATTTTAATTTTTAAGTAAAATGTGGTTCAATGGGATGAAAATAATTTTTGATGAAAAGTAAGTTTTAAGTTTTATTAATTGCGATTAAAGGTAATTAGTGTGATTTAAGGTAAAAATGATATTATAATAAAATGAAAATATCTTTACACTTGTCCTAACACTATTGGATGAGTTATATCCGACCAAGACAACCCATGGGTCTATTTTTGGTACCCCATGGAGCCACTTGGGTATGATAATGACATTTATGCCTTTTATTTAAAGTTAAAATAAAAATGTCACAAACATGAGTTGTTTTACTAAAAAAATTTTTACATGTGGTTATACAATTCAGATTTTTAAATATAAATAATAATTGGAAATATAAAAAGATTTCCTACATCATAGTATTTTTTTTATAATTTTTAGACATTAAATAAATTAAATTATTTATGACGTCATGATGATACATCGATTACCTCATTATTTAACAATTTAAATAAAATAAAAATATAATGTAAAATCTAAGACCTACACATGTCAAAAACCTATTGGATGGGTATATTTCGAACCCTTATCACCTTATCCTTGAAACACATCAATGTGGAACCTTTAAAATCCAAAAATCATTTGAAAATAAAGTAACCTTTTATACTTTTCCAAGAGTGCCCCTCCTCTCCTATTATAAAAGGACCCACCTCTACCTCTTTACCCACACCTCTCAAGCCTTAAATTAGGCAGGAAGCTCTTCAAGAAACCCTGTCAGTTCAAACCAAAGGGAGTTACCCGATTTTAAGGTAACGTCTTCACTTGTGCTCTTTTGTTTTATTTTGCTTCTCCAACCCCCTAAACTCTTTTTATTAATTTCTTTTGTAACAAATCCAGTATCTTCAATATACTAGGATGTTTTTATAATAAGTATTATAGCTACACTTACACACACCTTCATCTAATGGTTAAAGAACATACTGTTTCTGTGGATGGCGAATTTCTGCCTCACGAAACGATGATTGTTCAACACTCATATAACACCTTCAAAGGTGGCCATTAAGATGACACTATATTTATATATGATATATAATATGTTTATGTTTTACTTAAGCTTCTGTATTTTTCATTTGTGGCATACCTTTATGGTTTTCATTGTGGGTAAACACGATAATTTCATTTTAGGAAGTGCGGACTACCGCCCCCTCAAAGTGATTTGATTCGTTAATGCCATATGTGTGACGTATAAAGGATGGATATAAAGTTATTATATTTGATTTTATACTGGAATTATAATATACCTTTATATAATTATTTTTTCTTTCCATTAAAGTATGAGATATAAATGAAAGTAGCGTTCATACGTACGTACGGCTGACCGTCTCCATGAACGATGCATTTCATTTCTTATCCTCAAATGTAATGTACTATTTTAAGTACATATAATGGATATATATGATGTATGATACATCTAAAGTATTAATATAATTCTAGAATTAAAAATATACATATCTCTCATTTAGTTTTAATTCCATTAATATGACATAGAAATGAAAGTAGCATTCATGCGTACGTACGGCTTACCGTCTCCATGAACGGTGCATTTCATTTATTAACTCTAAATGATTATGTAATATTATAAAGGCATGTATATACTGGATATAAATTATATATATGATATCGAAATCATGAATATCATTATTGAAATAATGGATATTTGACTATGTGAACAACTTGTAAATATACGAAGTTCATTTTTGACTCAAGTACCAAATAACGACAAAACAACCATTATTAACATAAATGATTACATAATGTTTATAACAATGCAATAAGTGATATAAAGGAATAATGAACTTGAAAAAGGTTCTTAAGCAATTAGAAATTAACTCAAGTTTATTATTCAGGATGTTAAAGAACGATCGAGTCAAGTCGGACACGAGGTAAGGGAACCTACCCCTCTCTTTCTTTTTAAGTACCCTCTTTTATGTAATTCTTTTTATGCTCATATTTCTTATGATTGGGATGTTATTTTATATTAATCTTTATGTAAATTTTATTTTAATATGATGAGAGACCTTATTTGATCTCATCAACCCATTTTTTGGAAGTTTTAAGTGGCGCCGTTAGGCTGCTGAGTTTTCGTAAGAGATTTTTCATCTCATTTTTATTCCCGTGAGATTTATGCTACATTTGCCACCATTTCCTTTTAGTGGTATATGTAATACCTATTATTATACTCTTTGTGTAATATACATTCATTTATGAGTATTTACATAAATGTTGTATGACCCTTCTTCCATGGGGTGTACATTTCGAAAGTTACCCAAGTTGGTAAGGGAACCTTTCACCCTCCTCTTTCTAAAAACTTTTTTTGTTATGTATTTTAATTTACATCTTATTATGTTGGGATATGTTCTTATATATATCCTTATTGATGTAAATTTTATGTTCAAGTGATGAGATACCATTTTCTATCTCATCAAATCTTGTTCTGAATTTTGAAGTGCTGTCATTATGCTGTCGAATTTCTGCAAGGGAACTTCTTAACCCAATTTTGATTCTTTGGGATAAACTGGTACTCCATAAATATGTCATTCTATGAATATGTGTGAATTACCTATGATTGTTTTTCACTTAATATCCACTTATATTTTGTGCATTCGTTTGTGACACATAATCATGTAATTGATTTTTCCTTAATCCAAGGATACCGTCTTTGTAAGGGACATCGTCTCAATCTCCTTTCATTGATACATATTTCGTTTTATACACAACTTCCATTTAAACGGTGTATCAACCCCTTTTAATTTTACTTTTATACAAAAGGAATATTTTTCTACAAAGCGTATTACAAAACGAAAAAATGGAATGTTTCTTTTAACGTACGCGGTGACGACGACCTTTTCCACCACCGCGAGTATTATTTGGTCTTTGGCTTCCTCAATAAGCTGTAATGTTTTTAAAATGAAATAAATACCATATACTCTTTTATGTATCTTGGTATTGAAAATGGTTTTTATAATGGATTTGTTATGTCAATATATTTAAGTGATATATTGTGATCAAAGTATGGAAATGTTTTCTTTCCATTATATTTTTTATGTCTTATGATTTTATAATGGTACTTGGAAATTTGACGGGTGGTTACGTGATGAACCATATGACGGGTGGTGCCGTGAATACCAGGACGAGTGGTTAAGTTATAACCTACAATGCATTGGGTATGGAAGTCGGCCGTATGGATATTCCATTAATTATGTATGGAAGTCAGCCGTATGGCTATTTCATTAAGTGATATGTGTGGAAGTCGACTGTATGGTTATTCCACTTAAGTATGTTTATGTCCCAAGTCACCTTTATATGTTATGTGTTATTTATATGGGTTTTATGGCAATCTCTTGATTACAAAAAAGGTAAGTAATGATCTTTTATTCAATGAAGTGTATTTTCTACTTCACAAAGGTGAAAAGTATTACTTTGATAAAGTATTCATGGTTTACTGGTTGTTTCGAAAAACTAACAGTTTTACTTCTTTGTGTATCCCTTACTGAGCTTTTTATGCTCACCCCAAGTTTTTTAAATGTTTTTCACAGGGCATAAAGTGCAATAGGTTCAAGGATGGGATCAAGGAAAATTCATGCTATATAAAACATGGAACTAGACTTGTTTTTTTAAGAGTTTTTATTTTATGGAAACTTAGTAGAAGTGTCTACTTTGTAATCTTTTGAGATGTAATAGTTATGTCCTAATTCTCTAAAACTCTAAACCTGAAAAGATCCTCAATGTGAATTATTCATTTAATTCAATATTTAGTAAGGTTTAAGGCCAGGGCCTTATAGTTGGTATCAGAGGACGGTTTAGATAACTTTAGAGGTTAGGGTATTCTCTAAGAATAAGTGACATTACCATAATGGTTAGGATTTCAGAAAGAGTCTTAGTTTTAGATAAAGTGAATGAGTAAGTATACCTTAGTGTTTATCTTCCTCATTAGTACATGATGGTTTTTTTGATATACTCACACTGACCTTTTTGGTTTTAGTAAATGGATGGATCTAGCAGGCACCAAAGTAACGGTGGATGTGAAGGAAACCGTGACAGTTTTCTGAGCGAGCAACTGAATGATATGGGAGCCACAATGATAACTCTTGTGTTTATCCTCAACTAACTATCTGGATTCATGATTGGCCACCTATACCTTGGTGATTTCTATAAGGAATCATATATGCGAGATACAAATCCTTACGGAACTACAGGTAATAATCATAAAGGTAAGTGTGTTCAAAAACCTATGTGTCAAAGATGTGGAAAGAAACACCTAGGAAAATGTTTCAAAGGGACAGAAATATGCTATATATGTGGAAATTAAGGTCATAAAGCAAGAACCTGCCATGGAAAAAGGCAGCATCCAGTTGACTCGAGGAAAGGGAAAGAAGTTCTTTCTGAGGGATCAATTGAATGTTTTAAATGTGGTGTGCATGGTCATTATGCAAACACATGTCCGATGAAGAAGTTTCAGGAACGGGATAACTAATATCGTACAAATATTCGTTTACCAATACCTAATTCCATTCTGATTGAGGATGAAGAAACTGACAATGACCAATCAAAGGTATGGTTTATTTATTAACTTTTGTTTTCTATTTTGGAATCTTAGGATATGATTCATGATTTTTTTTGTAGGAAAGAAGTATTTCAGAATAAGTTGGAAAGGAATGGTTAATGGATCATGAAGAATGTTGAATGAGTAATAAGTCAACATATAAGGGCTTCAAGAGTTATGGTGAAATTCTTAAGAGTATTAATTCTCTTTTTATGATGGGGTACATTAGAAGACTTTTTATAGTATGTGTAACCCTGATGTTTGATATATGAAAATTTTATTCAAAGAATAGTAATCTATTCTTTTGTGGACATAGTTATAAAGAACCATTTGGGTTTATATGATCCTTACTTTTGAGGTAATTATGGGTTACTATATGTTATGATGGAAAGGGAAAGGCATGAGATAAAATTGAGGTTAAATTATGTTATGGTTATTTTTGAAGATTTTATCTCATTTTGGGAAATGTTTTAAGAATTATGTAGTTTTGGATAAAGTACAACATGCAGACCGTGTGACAACCCGCCACGTCGGACAAAGCTGTGGGAATCAAACCCACAACCAAAGTGCGACTGGTATTTATCGCCTACTACTGGACTACGTGAAGTCCCCGGTTAGAATGACTTATTCTTTTTAGTTAGGTGATTTTATGAATTAATAGTAAGTTCTTTTTGGGTTATCTGTGGAAATTATTAACCTATCATGGAGGATATGTGATTAGGTTAATTACTTTTCAATACGAGACTTTAAGAGCAACTGATGTTGTTTGGAGATAAATGTTACGATTTAACATGGAAGACTATGTGATTAAATCATTCAAATATTTGGGTTTCAATCTTAGTTTGGTTTACTTTGAATAATTTTATGGACAATTTTTTATATAATGGTCTTAGTTGAACTTTGGGTTTTTCTTGGACAAATTTTGGAGATTAAGAATAGATTTTCTTTTTATAAAGGATTATACTTTTGTGGATTATCTGATCTCATACTAACTATTTTGGTTTTGGTTTTTGTCTAAATACATGGGAAATATATAGTTCTCTTTTTTGGATTAGGTGATTCTCAAGGAGTTAATTATAGCTCTCTTAATATAAACAAGTCATCCTAAATACTCATCTTTTGGAGAAAATATGAGTTCGTGTAAGAAATCTAGTAAAAGTTGAAAGTCAACATGACAAGTAAGTATGTTTCCTTAAGAACAAAAATAAATTCCTCAATGAGAAGTAACTTAAAACAAAAATGTTGCCTATTAAATTTTCCTACTGGGGAATCAAATACCGTTTAACCCATCACAAGTTTGTGATTTTCTTGTGGTTAACTTTCTCCTAAACATGTTTTCTATCACTCTCCATCAGAACATGACCCTGTGTTTTCTCCTCCATGTCCATGTTTTCCTACATGGAATCCTAGTATGGGTTAACTCGGGTGACCTATGTACTTTAATTTATTTACTTTAATGTGATTGTTTTATTGACTCTTGTTCCGATGTGGGATTTTTAATAATGTTTCCAAGCCAAGTTTTAAAATTTCGAGGATGCAATTCCGAAAAGGGGGGAAGGATGTAACACCACAGGTAAATAAATAATATGATATTTTTATATTTATCCCTATTTGTGAATAAAATTTGAATATTAATTTAAAGGGAACGCTATGCTCGATGGCTTACCCAATACGCAACAAAGAGTTTCTTTGAAATCTTACGCTGCACACTAGTAATAAAATAATATTATTTTAAATGTTAGTTAATACATAGCCGTTGTATTGGAGGGAATGAATAGAAATAACTAAAATATGATTATATATTTTTGTTAAATGTTTTTACTTTTATCCAATAAAATTTAGAGGCTTAAAATGCAAATGAATCCAATTTTAAGCATAAATCTTCTAACATTCTTTAAACGGTCGATTAACCACTTTTTGATGGTGAACCCTTTTTAAATATAGTTTTGGTCACTCTTATAAATTCTATTGGACCAAATAAAATTCTTATTTAGAATCGGGATATCAAAATTTACTTTGTGTAAATTTTTGGTATTTTTCCGATAAAGACCATTTTTTAATGAATAGTGGAAAATGTTGAATTTTAATTCAAAACCTATTTTTAAAATAATTTATTTATATTATTAGATTATCTTTTTAATTGGTTTTAAAGTGTAAATAGAATATATTTTTACCATTTAATCCAATGGTGGTCATTGTAATTAATATCACTTTAATATTGGACATAAACGAGTGTCAATCTTTTGAAAGATATTGTTTCATAAAAACACACTATTTGTTTTAACAGCGGTATTTAATTATAAAATTAATTAATGAAAATTATATGTTAAAAAGTTGGTAAAATAGACAACATTTTTGAATTCAGAATATCAAATATAGCTTACGGTGAATTATTGGTATTTTTCTGAAAAACTTCAATTTTTGATGAATAGTGAAACCACAAAGTGGTGGTTACAAAATTTGATTTTTCGTTTAAATGGGACATTACCACTTATATGATTTGAATTTAAAAAATTCAATTTAAATGATTTTAATTTTTAACTAAAATGTGGTTCAATGGGATGAAAATAATTTTTGATGAAAAGTAACTTTTAAGTTTTATTAATTGCGATTAAAGGTAATTAGTGTGATTTAAGGTAAAAATGATATTATAATAAAATGAAAATATCTTGACACTTGTCCTAACCCTATTTGATGAGTTATGGCTGACCAAGACAACCCATGAGTCTATTTTTGGTACCCCATGGAGCCACTTGGGTATGATAATGACATTTATGCCTTTTATTTAATGTTAAAATAAAAATGTCACAAACATGATTTTTTTTACTAAAGAAATTTTTACATGTGGTTATGCAAGTCATATTTTTGACTATAAATATTAATTGGAAATCTAAAAAGATTTCCTACATCATAGTATTTTTTTTAATTTTTAGACATTAAATAAATTAATTTATTTTTGACATCATGATGATACATCGATTACCTCATTATTTAACAATTTAATTAAAATAAAAAGATAATGTAAAATATAAAACCTAAACATGTCATAAACCTATTGGATGGGTATATTTATAACCCTTGTCACCTTATCCTTGAAAAACATCAATGTGGGACCTTTAAAATCCGAAAATCATTTGAAAATAAAGTAACCTTTTATACTTTTCCAAGAGTGCCCCTCCTCTCCTCTTTTAAAAGGCCCCACTTCTACCTCCTTACCCACACCTCTCAAGCCTTTGGATCAGCCATCCCCTGCCCATTTGGTCTCTAAAAATACCTATCCTCATCCTATAGGCCTTAACTTTGGCAGGAAGCTCTTCAAGAAACCCTTTTGGTTCAAACCAAAGGGAGTTACCCGATTTTAAGGTAACGTCTTCACTTGTGCTCTTTTATTTTATTTTGCTTCTCCAACCACCTAAAATCTTTTTATTCATTTATTTTGTAACAACTCCAGTCTATTCCATATACTAGGATGTTTTTATAATAAGTACATGAGCTACACGTACACACACCTTTATCTAATGGTTAAAGAATATACTGTTTCTGTGGATGGTGAATTTCTGCCTCATGAAATGATGATTGTTCAACACTCATATAACACCTTCAAAGGTGGCCATTAAGATGAAAATATATTTATATATGATATATAATATGTTTATGTTTTACTTAAGCTTCTGTATTTTTCATTTGTTGCATACCTTTATGGTTTCCATTGTGGGTAAACACGATAATTTCATTTTAGGAAGTGCGGACTACCGCCCCCTCAAAGTGATTTGATTCGTTAATGCCATATGTGGGACGTATAAAGGATGGATTTAAAGTTATTATATATGATTTTATACTGTAATTATAATATACCTTTATATAATTATTGTTTTCTTTCCATTAAAGTATGAGATATAAATGAAAGTAGCGTTCATGCGTACGTACGGCTTACCGTCTCCATGAACGGTGCATTTCATTTCTTATCCTCAAATGTAATGTACTATTATAAGTACATATAATGGATATATATGATGTATGATAAATATAAAGTATGAATATAATTCTGTAATTAAAAATATACATATCTCTCATTTAGTTTTAATTCCATTAATATGACATAGAAATGAAAGTAGCGTTCATGCGTACGTACGACTTACCGTCTCCGTGAACAGTGCATTTCATTTCTTACCTCTAAATGATTATGTAAAATTATAAATGAATTTATATACTGGATATAAATGATATATATTATATCCAAATCATGAATATCATTATTGAGATAATGGATATTTGACTACGTGAACAACTTGTAAATATAAGAAGTTCACTTTTGACTCAAGTACCAAATAACGACAAAACGACCGTTATTAACTTAAATGATTATATAATGTTTATAACATGGAAATAAGTGATATAAAAGGAATAATGAACTTGAAAAAAGTTCTTAAGAATGTTGAAATTAACTCAAGTTTATTATTCAGGACATTAAAGAACGATCGAGTCAAGTGAGACACGAGGTAAGGGAACCTACCCCTCTCTTTCATTTTAAGTACCCTCTTTTATGCCATTCTTTTTAAGCTCATATTTTTTATGATTGGGATGTTATTTTATATTAATATAGCTTTATATTTTACGTTAATATGATGAGAGACCTTATTTGATCTCATCAACCCATTTTTGGATGTTTTAAGTGGCGTCGTTAGGCTGCTGAGTTTTCGTAAGTGATTTTTCATATCACTTTTATTCCCGTGAGATTTATACTACATTTGCCACCATTTATTTTGAGTGGTATATGTACTACCCATTATTCTACTCTTTTTGTAATATAATTTTTTTTATGAGTATTTACATCATTGTTTTATGACCCTTCTTCCATAGGGTGTACGTTTTGAAAGTTACCCAAGTCGGTAAGGGAACCTTTCACACTCCTCTTTCTAAAAACTTCTTTTGTTATGGATTTTAATTTACTTCTTATTATGTTGGGATATGTTATTATATATATCCTTATTGATTTAAATTTTATGTCCTAGTGATGAGATACCATTTTTTATCTCATCAACTCTTGTTCTGAATTTTGAAGTGATGTCGTTATGCTATCAAATTTTTTCAAGGGAACTTCTTAATCCAACTTTGATTCTTTGGGATAAACTGGTACTCCTTAAATATGTAGTTCTATGAATATGTATGAATGACCTATGATTATTTTACACTTAATATCCACTTATATTTGGTGTATTCATTTCTCACACATAATCATGTAATTGATTTATCCGTAATCTAAGGATACTATCTTTGTAAGGGACTTCGTCTCAATCTCCTTTAATTGAGACATATTTCGTTTTATACACAACTTCCATTTATACGGTGTATAAACCCCTTTTAATTTTACTTTTATACAAAAGGAATCTTTTTCTACGAAGCGTTTTACTATACAAAAAAATGGAATGTTTCTTTTAAAGTACGCGGTGACAATGACCTTTTCCACCGCCGCGATTATTATTTGGTCTTTGGCTTCCTCAACAAGCCATAATGTTTTTAAAATGAAATAAATACCATATACTCTTTTATGTATCTTGGTATTAAAAATGGTTTTTATAATGGATTTGTTATTTCAATATATTTAAGTGATATATTGTGATCAAAGTGTAGAAATGTTTTCTTTCCATTATATTTATTTTATGTCTTATGATTTTATAATGGTACTTGGACATTTGATGGGTGGTTACGTGATGAACCATATGACGGGTGGTGCCGTGAATACCAGGACGGGTGGTTACGTTATAACCTCAAATGCATTGGGTATGGAATTCGGCCGTATGGCTATTCCATTAAGTATGTATGGAAGTCAGCCGTATGGCTATTCCATTAAGTGATATGTGTGGAAGTCGACCGTATGGTTCTTCCACTTAAGTATGTTTATGTCCCAAGTTACCTTTATATGTTATGTGTTCTTTATATGGGTTTTATGGTAATCTCTTGATTACAAAAAGGGTATGTAATGATCTTTTATTCAATGAAATGTATTTTCTTCTTCACAAAAGTGAAAAGTATTACTTTGATAAAGTATTCATGGTTTACTGGTTGTTTTGAAAAACTAACAGTTTTCCTTCTTCGTGTATCCCTTACTGAGCTTTTTATGCTCACCCCAAGTTTTTGAAATGTTTTTCACAGGGAATAAAGTGCAATAGGTTCAAGGATGGGATCAAGGAAAAGTCATTCTATCTAAAACATGGAACTAGACTTGTTGTTTTTAAGAGTATTTGTTTTATGGAAACTTATTAGAAGTGTCTACTTTGTAATCTTTTGAGATGTAATAGTTATGCCCTAATTCTATAAAACTCTAAACCTAAAAAGATCCTTAATGTTAATTATTCATTTAATTCTATATTAAGTAAGTTTTAAGGCCAGGGCCTTATAGTTGACCCCATTCCACTAACTACTGGAGGTAAATTCCTATAAAAACACTACCTATGTCCCGTAATGCCATAATATTGTCACTCGATTGGGTATCAATCAAATAGATTCTTCACATCTCCTTGCCTACCACACTGATGATAGAAAAACAAAGTAATATTACTAATTGTATTGCTGATATTCCTCTCATTGAAATCCTCAAAACATCACTTCTTACCATTGGAAGTTGAACCACTAGGTTGAGAGGATGAAATTCCATACTCTACGCCCCCAGCTTCCCTCAGGCCCCACTCTATAATCAGGGCCTGATTCATTCTCTCAATAATTGTCTTCAACCTGAACTCATTTACTTGAGATTAAATGGCATGTATAAGGCCTTCCTCGAAGTTCCTCCTCCTTGTTGCCTCATTGGAAAGATATATCGGTAAAAAACACTAAATCTTTGTAAAGCATGATGAATATTCCATAACTATCATGGAACCCTGCTCTAGATGAATGAAATCAGTAGCTTGATATTCTCTCAGAGTTCTAGGGAAATTTTTTCCATAGAATCTAGTTTGGAAATCACTGCACACCATATCTAGTAACCTTTCATCCTAGTTCAAAATTTCCCACAAGTGCTTTACCACTCCTCAAATCATTTATGTTGTGAGCTTCACTCTCCCTTATGTAGGTGTCTCCAGATGATCAAAAATTGATAGAACAGTCTCAAGATACAGCTCAACATCCTATATATTTCCATCCCTTTAAAACATGATAGGATTCCATTTTTTGATCACATGTGTTAGCTCTACCATAGACTAAGTAGGCCTCTCTGCTCCGAGAAAGGTATGCATATAGCATAAAATCCCTTCGTGGAACTGTGACTCGGAACCTGTGTACAATAAAACCACTGGTGCCTCAGCTGGAAAAATAGGAGGATCTAATGGAAGCCCATATACCACCACCTCTAGAGTATGGTCATCTCCTACCTCCTAGAGTACGACTGGAGGTCATCGTGGTGGTATGTATCTACAATTCTAAACACACATCTCTGAAAAGATCAATAACGAAGGGCCACCGTTTAAAACAAAAGACATTTCCAAAAATTCCTATTAACATGAAACACCCCTCTATCTTCTCCTTAATCTACTACTAGATAAAATAAAATAATCATAACATCACCAGATACAATACCTAAACCCACTACAAAGCCAGTTCAAGGTCAAGTTCTTTATTTCACATTTAAATTTCATTTGAATTCATATTCATTTAACTTTAAATGGTTGAAAAAAATTGTTCACCACTTTTGATCTATAAGGGACCATACACCACATGAACTAAAATACGGTGTCCACTTAATCCATACCAAAAAACGTTCCAGTCCATGCGACCAATGGTTCATGATTCAACATACCACAATTGGATGCTTAATGTGTCTTCTGTATCCTAATCAGTAAAACAATTATTAGGTTACATCATACACTCTATGTACTAACCCTATTTCTCAATTTACTATATAGATCATTTATCAAACAATAGATATAACACACAAGGAACATATCAAGAAGTCATGTAGTGAAGCAATACAACTTATATGGCGTGGCATAATTCATGACATGTGAATTATGTAAAGTGAATAAAATGATGTATGAGATTCATACCCTCATCACTTTGGAAAATGATACAAAAAATTTCTCCATCATATCAATGATAACATCCTAATTCAAGTTCATCACCCAACTATAGAATCAAACCAACTATAATAGTCAAAATCTAAAAAATAGAAATTACCTTTTCCTACCATTTGAATTTTTCTATACGTGGGATAGCTACTCCCAGGAATAGATCATTACCAAATCACTATACCTTATTATCCCTTTTCTATTGTCTCAAAATAGTAATGAAACTAGAAAAGATATCCATTTGATACCACTTTGTAACTTCATGGCCTAGATGTCAAAAATAGTGCCCTGATATGGTGGGTCACATGGCTTCAAGAACATCCCCTTAAATCCTAAAGGCTGCTGACTAGCAGCGTGGGCCTAGGGTGTGTCCATGGGAGATTATTACCTATTTTTAGAGTGTAATAATAATAATAATAATAATAATAATAAAATAAAATAGCAAAAGTTGATAAATCAACCTGAAATAAGATAATTTTCAAAATAGGAATAAATATGCAATGCAAGAAGTAATCTCATATACACGATTATATTTCATTTCATGTTGCTAAAAATCCATAAAATAGGTATACAAGCATCTAGTACAATATATGTATTAAAAAAAAGAAACTATCCCATCTAGAATCAAGATACTTAGATTGGTCCTATACTACCCTTCTCTTAATCATGGCACAATGTCAAGAATCAATCTTTGGGTTCTTGGAACTATCCATACCTGTAGCCATATAGTCTATCTTGGTACCCAATGGAGGCCCAAACAGGGTGTGAGGTAAAAATCATAGCAGGCCACATACAAATATGTATATAAATAATATTGTCCATGAAATACAAAAAATAAGTGTGCAGTATATACGAATATCATAGTAAATATAAGTGAAAATCCCATAGAAAAATTAATACTATCAAGCCAAACAAGCCTCCCTACAAAACAAGGTTCAATCTCCCATAAAAAGGGCAGCGATATAACTTTCCAAAAAAAACAATGGCCATTCCATATAACCAAAAGTAAACCACTACCATGACCATGATATATAATCCTATATATAACATTCTCCATGGAATTTCCATAAAAACAAGTCACCCACAATGACCATGTTGTTTAATCAGAAGTTTCAAAACCCAAAGAGCTGGATCCAAGGTATATAACACCATGGAATCCTTGTAAATTCCTAGGAGAATATTGATGGAAAATCAGTTATAATTGGGTTGGGGTCTAAGGAGCATGTCAATAGACCATGTACAATGTGAGCCCAAGAAATCCAGATCCAATGGGTTTCAAGGACCATGGAATCCTATGGAATCAAGACCTAAGGATAAATCTCATCCAATGCATTCATTATCGCTATCAAGATATAATAGAGTTACTTCCTTGAAATCTAATGGAATTAGGATCCAAGGTATAACAATAAAGGAATCCACTACTATTTCAAGTCCTCACATCATTCTTCAATTCACATTCCATAACATTCCATGAGTTAATTAAACTCATATAACAATTCATACTTAAACAGTTAAGAAAATCACATCATGTATAACTTAATAAAAGGAGGAAAACCATCTTATAATCATCTCAGCTAATTCAATTAAATTCATTAAGGGATTACTTTACCTATGTGGGAACACTTACACCCTAGGAGTGGTATAACAAAAGGGAAAATACAAAGGTTCACCCCATGGGTGGCTTATGTTGGGGAAACTACCTCCAAAATATCTCAAAGGAGCAAGCGATAATCCCTAACATGGTCCAATATGATCAATTCAAAAATTCAATTAATTAAAGGGGTGCCTTTGGAATGTCCTGCATGAGAGAGAAATGAAACTTGGAATATAAAACACCAAACCCTGAGGTAAAGTTATATACCTCCTACTGTAGGTCCGTAGTAGAGTGATCTTCTAGTATCGGCTTCTGATTTGATCCAGATCAGAAGAAAAATGAAGAATGTATGGAGAACTTATAAATAAAGCATTTTATCTTTCACATAAATAATGTAGTCTATGTCATGGAAAATGAAGCGTGACAAAAATGATAGAAGAAATTACTAGTGTGAATCCAATGAGATGATCAACACTTGATTTTGAGTTTGGATGTATAAAAGGGATTATATCCTATAAATTTTATTTCAAAGGATCTCTCCTACATGAGTTCTATACACCAGAGGATAAATTAAAAGGTGTTTAAAGTTATAATAGTTTTTAATGGAAATAATCTAAATTCCCACATTTTACTAGGGGTGTATAGTTTGGCCACACAATTGGCCAAATCATGAACCAATAATGCACCCTTCATTTCTTATGGTGGCACTTATCATAATTTATGCTGATGGCTAGTCAAACTGGGTGGAAACCCTATCGCAGGCTCTAATAAAAAATAAAGAGGCCCTGACATGGGTGTGCACCCTTGTCAGTACGGTTTCATCAAATTGTGCAGGGTCCTTCATACCTTATTCCAGGACCTTCACAGTTTGGATAACTGTGCGACCTTCCCCACACGGTATCTCTTAATCACGCGACATGCCTTGTTTTTTCTAAAAGAATTCTCTTGGTTCTGAACAATACCTAGACACCCCAATACACCCATGATCACATTAGGTACTCACATTAGTCCATAAAAAAGAATTTAAACTAAAATAAAAAAATATATGTACCTCATACAAAAGTCTATGATCTTATAGTTGGAACCCCTATGTCCACATGAAAGGTGTCCCCGTTTGGTTCATGGCTATCAATGGAGATGATATCCTAGAAAATTTAGTTATGAATATTTGATAATAGCCTGAAAACCTAAGGAATATTCACACCACCTCCATACTCATGGGTGTATCCCAATATAACACCACCCCAACCTTTTCTAGGTCCAATTTCACATCATCTACTATGATAATATGTCCCAGAAAGTGGACCTCCTTATTCTAGAATGGAAACATCAAGAACTCCCCATAATTATTGTTCTCTAAGAGAACATCTAAAACCATCCTCAAGTATCTCATGTGCTCATCATTTGATGCCAAGAACACTAGGATATCATCAATTAAGACTACTACAAACCATTCTATGAAAATCAGAAAGATCTAATTGAAAAGTCCCATGAACACTACTAGGGGAATTCATTAAGCCGAATGACATCACCAAGTAATCCTTGTGACCGTAATTAAATAGGGAATATGTCGTCATTATATCATCATCTTGTACTCATAACTGGTGATAGATTGATATAAGGTTAATATATGAGAACCATATTGACCCTTTTAAATAATCTAAGAGGTGATTAATACTCGATATTAAATAATTTTTCTTTATGTTCACTTGGTTTAGGTGACATTAATCCACAAAAAACCACAATATACAATCTTCCTTCTTGGTGAAAAACATTGGATGTACCCATGGTGAAACACTGGGCCTAAAAAAGACCTTATTCTACATGTCCTCCAACTACACCATCAGTTATAGGACCTGTTAGATATAATGGTGTATATATCAAGGCTTTCTCTGGGTATAGATCAATACAAAAGTCTATCAATTAGTGGGGAGGTAATCTTGGTATTTCCTTATACTCTAAAACTACTATAAGAGACCGACAACTCACAACATCCACTGTACCAAGGGTTATTGTAGCCAAATGATGAGTAATGAACTACACCCTCCTATACATGAGTCTATCACGATCTTCCCAGGTTTCCTTTTCACTTATGCAAGAAACCTTCATCCCATCACTATAAACACACTGTATCCTCCACCTAAAATATTATATATAGGAATGAGATGTAGAAATAAAGACCATATCATCTTCTAAGATAACATGTCTTAGAAAGTGGACCTCCAAAACATAGAACCGACACTTCAATAACTGGCTGTAAAGATGGTGCTCTCCGAGTACATCCAGAACAATCCTCAAGTGTCTCGTATGCTCCTCCCCATACACCAAGAAATCTAGGATATATTCAATTAAAATTACCATAAACCATTATAATAAAAGATAAAAGACCTAGTTCATGAGTCTTGTGAACACTACTAGGAAATATGTTTAGATGAATTGTAACACCCCAGGTAAATAAAGAATATGAAATTTCATATTTATCCATATTTGTGAATAAAATATTTAAATTACTTTAAAGGGGACTCTATGCTCGATGGCGTACCCAACACGCAACAACGAGTTTCTTGGGAATCTTACGTTGCACTCTAATAATAAAATAATATTATTTCAAATGGTAGTTAACATGTAGCCGTTGTATTGGCAGGAATGGATAGAAATAACTAAAATATGATTATATATGTTTTTAAATGTTTTTACATTTATACAATAAAAGATAAAGGCTTAAAATACGGAACGAATTCAATTTTAGGCGTATATGCCCTAGTTTTCCCTAAAGGTTCACTTGTCGCCTTTTGATGACGAACCGTCATTAAATATAGTTTTCATCACTCTTATAAATTATTTTGGACCAAATAAAACTCTTATTAAGAATCGGGACATCAAATTTTACTTTGTGTAATTTTTTGGTATTTTTCCGATAAAGTTCATTTTTTTAATGAATAGTGTAAAATGTTGTGTTTTAATTCAAAACCTCTTTTTAATCTAATTTATTTGTATGATTAGATTATATTTTGAATGGGTTTTAAAGTGAAATTAGAAAATATTTTTACCATTAAATCCAATAGTGGTCGTTGGAATCAATTTCACTTTGAAATCAGACTTAAACTAGTGTCAATCTTTTGAT
This sequence comes from Viscum album, assembly GCA_963277665.1. Lineage (NCBI taxonomy): Eukaryota > Viridiplantae > Streptophyta > Magnoliopsida > Santalales > Viscaceae > Viscum > Viscum album. Next base: position 1,612,082,487 of record OY728148.1, read on the forward strand.
ACTTATTGTTTCATAAAACACGCTATTTGTCATGACAGCGGGACTTAATTATTAAATTAATTAATGTGACTTCTATGTTTTGAATTTTTTAAAACGGACTTCATTTTTGAATTCAGAATATCAAATATAGCTTAGGGTGAATTTTTGGGATTTTTCTGAAAAACTTCAATTTTTTATGAATAGTGAAACCACTAAGTGATACTTATAAAAACTGATTTTCCGTTTAAATGAAATTTTGACATCATTGTGTTTTGATTTTCAAAAATCCGACATACATGGTTGTCAATAAGAAGTAAAATGTGGTTCAATGAGATTAAAATAATTTTTTGGTGAATAGTAACTTATTAAGTTTTTAATCGCCATTAGTGGTAATTAGTGTAGTTTAAGGTAAAAATAATGCTTCAATGGAATAATATGAGCTTGAAACATGTCCTAACCTAATTGGTTGTGTCATGGCCGACCAAGACAATCCATGGGTCAACTTGGGGACCCCATGGATCCACTTTGGTTGGGAAATGACATAAATAACTTTTTATTTAATGTTAAAATTAAATTGACACAAACATGAGTTGTTTTACTAAAACAATTTTTAAGTAAGGTTACACAGGTCTAAATTTTGATTATAAATAGTCATTGGAAAGATAAAAAGATTTCCTACATCATAGTATTTTTTTTTATAATTTTTAGACATTAAATAAATTAAATTATTTATGACATAATAATGATGCAGCGATGACATCATTATTTGACGATTTAAATAAAATAGAAAGATAATGTAAAATCTATGAACTACACATGTCCAAAACCAATTGGATGAGTGTATTTCGAAGCCTTATCACCTTATCCACGAATTATATCAATGTGGGACCTTTTAAAACCGAGACACATTTTCAAATAAAGTAATATTTCTTTACTTTCCAAAAGTGCCCCTCCTCTCCTCTTATAAAAGGCCCCCACCTCTACCTAATTTCACACACTCCTCAAGCCTTTGGCTCAGCCAACCCCTGCCCATTTATTCTCTCCACATCCCTCTACTCATCCTAGAGGATTCCTTTTGGGCATAATCCTTTCAAAGAAAGCCTTTAGGCTCAAATCAAAAGGAGTTACACTTTTAAAGGTAATTCATTCTCTCATGTTCATTTGTTTTATTTTGCTTCTCCAACCCCCTAAACTCTTTTTATTTATTTCTTTTGTAACAACAACATTATCTTCAATATACTAGGATTTTGTTATAAAATTTATTCGAGCTACACTCTCACACAACTACATCAAATGGTTAAAGAACATACGGTTTCTGTGGATGGCGAAATTCTGCCTCCCGAAACGATGATTGTTCAATACTCATCTAACACCTTCAAAGGTGGCCATTATTATGTCACTATTTTTATATATGATATATAATATTTTTATGTTTTATTTATGCTTCTGTATTTTTCATTTTTGTCTTACCTTTATGGCTTCCATTATGGGTATACGCGATATCTTCATTTAAGGAAGTGCGGACTACCGCCCCCTCAAAGTGATTTGATTCGTTAAATAACATATGTGGGACATATAAAGGATGAAACTATGATATTATATATTATATTATACTGGAATTATTATATACCTTTATATCATTATTATTCCATTCTATAAAATACGAAATAGAATGGAAAGTAGCGTTCATGCGTACGTACGGCTTACCGTCTCCATGAACGGTGCATTTCATTTCTTACCTATAAATGATTATGTAATGTTATAAATGCATGCATGTACTGGATATATATGACATATATTATATCTAAATCATGAATAAAATACTGGATATAATAAAAATTTGGCCACACGAACAACATGTAATTGTAAGAAGTCCACTTTCGACTTAAGAACCAAATATCAACAAAACAATCATTATTAACTTAATGATTACATAGTGTTTATAACATGGTAATAAGTGATATAAAAGTAATAATGAACTTGAAAAAGGTTCTTAAGGAAGTAGAAATTAACTCAAGTTTATTATTCAGGACATTAAAGAACGATCAAGTCAAGTCGGACCCGAGGTAAGGGATCCTACTCCTCTCTTTCTTTTTAAGTACACTCTTTTATGTCATTCCTTTTAAAGCTCATCTTTCTTGTTATTGGGATGATCTTTTATATCAAATTTACTGTAATTTTTATTTTCATGTGATGAGAGACCCTATTCTCTCTCATCAATCCATTTTGGGAGTTTTGAGTGGCGCCGTTAGGCTGCCGAACTTTCGTAATAGATCTAACCTCTCTCTTTCTTTTTAAGTACTCTCCTTTGCGTCACTTCTTCTAAGCTCCTATTTGTTATGTTGGGGAATTTTATTTTATATTCCTCTTGCTGTAAATTCTATTGTAATATGATGGGATACTCTATTTGATCTCATCAATCCATTTTGGATGTTTTAAGTGGCGCCGTTAGGCTGCTGAGTTTTCGTAAGGGATTTTTCATCTCACTTTTATTCTCGTGAGATTTATGCTACATTTGCCACAAATTCCATTGAGTGGTGTATGTAATGCCCATTATTCTACTCTTTGTGTAATATACATTCATTTATGAGTATTTACATCAATGATCTATTGTCCTTTTTTCATGGGGTGTATGTTTTGAAAGATACCCAAGTCGGTAAGGGAACCTTTCACCCTCCTCTTTTTTAAAAGACTTCTTTTGTTGGGTATTTTAATTTAAATATTGTTTGGTTGGGATATGTTCTAATATATCCTTATTGATGTAAATTTGATTTCCAAGTGATGAGATACACTTTTTATCTCTCATCAACTAATTTTGATGTGATGCCGTTAGGCTGTCAAGGGAACTTTTTAACCCAATTTCGATTTCTTTGGGTTCAACATGTAGTCATTGAATATGTCATCCTTTGAATATGTGTGAATGACCTTTTATTGTTTTAAACTTAATATCCACTTATATTGGGTGTATTTATATTTGTCACACATATTTTTAGATTGATTTGTCCTTAATTTAAGGATACCTTCTTTATAAGGGATTTCATCACATTTGACATTTCTATTGAGGGTTCATTGTTGTTATGCACCAATTCACTCTTATATGGTGTATATACTGTCCTTTGGAGTATTATATCATGAATCCTTTTATTCTCATGATATTATAAAGTTCTGACTAAATGTTATTCCTCAATTATTGTATTCAAGTGTCTCTAATTTTGGTAAAACCCCTTTTACCAGAATATCATTTTAAATGTTTTAATTATTTGTTCTTATTAATATCCATGTTTTCAAAATGGTTTTAAGGATTTATTTATATGGATATTAATGGTTTAAAATGTTAAAAGCTTCAAGGTGGTATGAGACACTTTGATTCAAAAATCTTTTTATTAAATGTTTTAAATAGTTTTGGAAATGGTTTCTTTTTGAATGGATTCATTATTTCAATATCATAAAATGTTATATTGTGATTTAAATATGGAAATGTTATGTTTACTTTATTCATGTTTTATGTGATACGATTATGTTATGGTTCTTGGGCATTGTTATGAAGAACGGGTGGTTCCGTGATAAACTAAGGGCGGGTGAGCCCGATATAGCTCTCCAATGCATTGGGTAACGCGAAGGAGTGAAACGTTAAGGTTTCTCTGAAGAGATTTTAGGGAATATATTGTGATGGGTATTCCAAACGTAACCAAGAGGGTTACTCCCTACGTAAGAATGTTATGAATGCCTCAAGTTACCTTTATGTCTTATGTTTTCTATGATTTATTCATGGTTTGATGAGGTATGTTAAAGTGCCTATGTTTTATGGGTAAAGTATGATTTCATTCTTATGTATATATGAACTCATGTTTCCTTTCCATATTTTTATAACCCTTACTGAGCTTTTTATGCTCATCCCATGTTTTTGAAATGTTTTTCACAGGTCAAGGGAATTGTACATGATGTGATTATAGTGTCAAGGATGTGTCAAGAAAGAATCCGTGTTATATTTTAAATATGTTTCCATTGATGGGAAGAATGAATACTGTCTTTTATGTAACCACTTTGTTTAAATGTGGAATGTAATGCAAGTTTCAGGATCTAATTCTCTAAAGCTCTAAACCTGAAAAGATCCTCAATGTGTAATCTTGTAATAACTCAAGATTAAGTAAGGTTTAAGGCTGGGGCCTTATAGTTGGTATCAAAGGTCGGTTTAGATAACTTTAGAGGTTAGGGTATTCTTTAAGCATAAGTGACATTACCATAATGGTTAGGATTTCAGACAGAGTCCTAGTTTTAGATAAAGTGAATGAGTAAGAATATCTTAGTGTTTATCTTCCTCATTAGCACATGATGGTTATGTTGATATACTCACACTGACCTTTTTGGTTTTAGTAAATGGCTGGATCTAGCAGGCACCAAAGTGACAATGGGTTTGAAGGAAACTATGATGGTTCTCTGATTAAGAGACTGGATGTGATAGGGGATTCAATGAGGAATCTCTTGGTTTTTCTAAACCAACTATCAAGGATTCATGATCAACCACTTAAACCTTGGTGAGTTCTCTAATTCATCATGTACGAGATGGCCAACTCGATGTGGAAATTCAGGTAATAATTATTAAGGTAACCATTAGGGTTTATATGACGCTTACTTTTTAGGTAATTATGGGTTACTCTATGATATGATGGAAAATGAAAGGCATGAGATAAACTTGAGGTTAAAATATGAAGATTTTAAACCTTTTTGGGTAATTATTTTAGAATTGTATAGTTTTGGAAAAAGGACAACACGCAGACCGTGTGACAACCCGTCGCGTCGGACAATGCTGCGGGAATCGAACCCACAACCAAAGTGCGACTGGTATTTATCGCCTACCACTGGACTACGTGAAGTCCCTGGTTAGTTTGACTGATTCTTTTTAGTTATATGATTTTATGAATTAAGAGTAAATTGATTTTGGAGGATATGTGATTAGGATAATTACTTTTCAATGCGGGACATTAGGAGCTACTAATGTTGTTTGGAGATAAATGTTACGATTTAACTTGGAATACTATGTGACTAAATCCTTCAAATATTTGGGTTTCAATCTTATATTGGTTTACTTTGAAGAATTTTATGTACAAATTGTTTATCAGATGATCCTTGTTGAACTTTGGGTTTTGTTTGACAAATTTTGGAGATTAAGAATAGATTTTCTTTTTATAAAGGGTTATCCTTTTCTGGATTATCTGATCTTGTACTAGCCTGTTTGGTTTTGGTTAAAGTCTAATGACATGGGAAGTATATAGTTCTCTTTTGTGTATTAGGCTATTCTCTAGAAGTTGATTATAGTACTCTTAATGCGAACAAGTCTCCCTAAATACTTGTCTTTTGGAAAAAAATATGAGTTTGACTAAGGAATCTAGTAAAAGTTGAAAGTCAACATGATAAGTGATTATGCTTCCTTATGAATAAATTCCTCAATAAAAAGTAACTTAAAACAAAAATGTTGTCTATTAACTTTTCCTACTGGGGAATCGAATGTCGTTTAACCCATCACAAGTTTGTGATTTTCTCATGGTTAACTTTCTCCTAAACATGCTTTCTATCACTCTCCATGAGAACATGAACCTATGTTTTCTCCTCCATGTCCATGTTTTCATACTTGGAATCCTAGTATGGGTTAACTCGGGTGACCTTTGTACTTATCTTTCTTTATTTTAAAGTGTTTGTTTTACCGACTTTTGTTCAGATGTGGGACATTCAAGGATGTTTCCAAGCCCAATTTTAAAATTGCGAGGACGCAATTCCCAAAAGGGGGGAAGGATGTAACACCCCAGGTAAATAAAGAATATGACATTTCATATTTATCCATATTTGTGAATAAAATATTTAAATTACTTTAAAGGGGACTCTATGCTCGATGGCGTACCCAACACGCAACAACGAGTTTCTTGGGAATCTTACGTTGCACTCTAATAATAAAATAATATTATTTCAAATGGTAGTTAACATGTAGCCATTGTATTGGCGGGAATGGATAGAAATAACTAAAATATGATTATATATGTTTTTAAATGTTTTTACATTTATACAATAAAAGATAAAGGCTTAAAATACAGAAAGAATTCAATTTTAGGCGTATATGCCCTAGTTTTCCCTAAAGGTTCATTTGTCACCTTTTGATGAAGAACCGTCATTAAATTTAGTTTTCATCACTCTTATACATTATTTTGGACCAAATAAAACTCTTATTAAGAATCGGGACATCAAATTTTACTTTGTGTAATTTTTTGGTATTTTTCCGATAAAGTTCATTTTTTTAATGAATAGTGTAAAATGTTGTGTTTTAATTCAAAACCTCTTTTTAACCTAATTTATTTGTATGATTAGATTATATTTTGAATGGGTTTTAAAGTGAAATTAGAAAATATTTTTACCATTAAATCCAATAGTTGTCGTTGGAATCAATTTCACTTTGAAATCAGACTTAAACTAGTGTCAATCTTTTGATACTTATTGTTTCATAAAACACGCTATTTGTCATGACAGCGGGAATTAATTATTAAATTAATTAATGTGACTTATATGTTTTGAATTTTTTAAAACGGAATTCATTTTTGAATTCAGAATATCAAATATAGCTTAGGGTGAATTTTTGGGATTTTTCTGAAAAACTTCAATTTTTGATGAATAGTGAAACCACTTAGTGGTACTTATAAAAACTGATTTTCCGTTTAAATGAAATTTTGCCATCATTGGGTTTTGATTTTCAAAAATCCGACATACATGGTTGTCATTAAGAAGTAAAATGTGGTTCAATGAGATTAAAATAATTTTTTGGTGAATAGTAACTTATTAAGTTTTTAATCGCGATTAGTGGTAATTAGTGTAGTTTAAGGTAAAAATAATGCTTTAATGGAATAATATGAGCTTTACACATGTCCTAACCTAATTGGTTGTGTCATGGCCGACCAAGACAAGCCATGGGTCAACTTGGGGACCCCATGGATCCACTTTGGTTGGGAAATGACATAAATAACTTTTTATTTAATGTTAAAATTAAATTGACACAAACATGAGTTGTTTTACTAAAACAATTTTTAAGTAGGGTTACACAGGTCCAAATTTTGATTATAAATAGTAATTGGAAAGATAAAAAGATTTCATACATCATAGTATTTATTTTATAATTTTTAGACATTAAATAAATTAAATTATTTATGACATAATAATGATGCAGCGATGACATCATTATTTGACGATTTAAATAAAATGGAAAGATAATGTAAAATCTATGAACTACACATGTCAAAAACCAACTGGATGAGTGGATTTCGAAGCCTTATCACCTTATCCACGAATTATATCAATGTGAGACCTTTTAAAACCGAGACACATTTTCAAATAAAGTAATATTTCTTTACTTTCAAAAAGTGCCCCTCCTCTCCTCTTATAAAAGGCCCCCACCTCTACCTCATTTCACACACTCCTCAAGCCTTTGGCTCGGCCAAACCCTGCCCATTTATTTTCTCCACATCCCTCTACTCATCCTAGAGGATTCATTTTGGGCAGAATCCTTTCAAAGAAAGCCTTTAGGCTCAAATCAAAAGGAGTTATACTTTTAAAGGTAATTCATTCTCTCATGTTCATTTGTTTTATTTTGCTTCTCCAACCCCCTAAAATCTTTTTATTTATTTCTTTTGTAACAAAAAAATTATCTTCAATATACTAGGATGTTGTTATAAAATTTATTCGAGCTACACTCTCACACAACTACATCAAATGGTTAAAGAACATACGGTTTCCGTGGATGGCGAAATTCTGGCTCCCGAAACGATGATTGTTCAATACTCATCTAACACCTTCAAAGGTGGCCATTATGATGTCACTATTTTTATATATGATATATAATATGTTTATGTTTTATTTATGCTTCTGTATTTTTCATTTTTGTCGTACCTTTATGGCTTCCATTATGGGTATACGCGATATCTTCATTTAAGGAAGTGCGGACTACCGCCCCCTCAAAGTGATTTGATTCGTTAAATACCATATGTGGGACGTATAAAGGATGGAACTATGATATTATATATGATATTATACTGGAATTATTATATACCTTTATATCATTATTATTCCATTCTATAAAATACGAAATAGAAAGGAAAGTAGCGTTCATGCGTACGTACGGCTTACCGTCTCCATGAACGGTGCATTTCATTTCTTACCTCTAAATGATTATGTAATGTTATAAATGAAAGAATTTACTGGATATATATGACATATATTATATCTAAATCATGAATACAATACTGGATATAATAAACATTTGGCCACACGAACAACATGTAATTGTAAGAAGTCCACTTTCGACTTAAGAACCAAATATCAACAAAACAATCATTATTAACTTAATGATTACATAGTGTTTATAACATGGTAATAAGTGATATAAAAGGAATAATGAACTTGAAAAAGGTTCTTAAGGAAGTAGAAATTAACTCAAGTTTATTATTCAGGACGTTAAATAATGATCGAGTCAAGTCGGACCCGAGGTAAGGGATCCTACTCCTCTCTTTCTTTTTAAGTACACTCTTTTATGTCATTCCTTTTAAAGCTCATCTTTCTTGTTATTGGGATGATCTTTTATATCAAATTTACTGTAATTTTTATGTTCATGTTATTAGAGACCATATTCTCTCTCATCAATCCATTTTGGGAGTTTTGAGTGGCGCCGTTAGGCTGCCGAACTTTTGTAAGAGATCTAACCTCTCTCTTTCTTTTTAAGTACTCTCCTTTGTGTCACTTCTTCTAAGCTCTTATTTGTTATGTTGGGGGATTTTATTTTATATTCCTCTTGCTGTAAATTCTATTTTAATATGATGGGATACTCTATTTGATCTCATCAATCCATTTTGGATGTTTTAAGTGGCGCCGTTAGGCTGCTGAGTTTTCGTAAGGGATTTTTCATCTCACTTTTATTCTTGTGAGATTTATGCTACATTTGCCACAAATTCCATTGAGTGGTGTATGTACTGCCCATTATTATACTCTTTGTGTAATATACATTCATTTATGAGTATTTACATCAATGATCTATTGTCCTTTTTTCATGGGGTGTATGTTTTGAAAGATACCCAAGTCGGTAAGGGAACCTTTCACCCTCCTCTTTTTTAAAAGACTTCTTTTGTTGGGTATTTTAATTTAAATATTGTTAGGTTGGGATATGTTCTCATATATCATTATTGATGTAAATTTTATGTCCAAGTGATGAGATACACTTTTTATCTCTCATCAACTAATTTTTATGTGATGCCGTTAGGCTGTTAAGGGAACTTTTTAACCCAATTTCGATTTCTTTGGGTTCAACATGTAGTCATTGAATATGTCATCCTTTGAATATGTGTGAATGACCTTTTATTGTTTTAAACTTAATATCCACTTATATTGGGTGTATTTATATTTGTCACACATATTTTGAGATTGATTTGTCCTTAATTTAAGGATACCTTCTTTATAAGGGATTTCATCACATTTGACATTTCTATTGAGGGTTCATTGTTGTTATGCACCAATTCACTCTTATATGGTGTATATACTGTCCTTTGGAGTATTATATCATGAATCCTTTTATTCTCATGATATTATTAAGTTCTGACTAAATGTTATTCCTCAATTATTGTATTCAAGTGTCTCTAATTTTGGTAAAACCCCTTTTACCAGAATATCGTTTTAAATGTTTTAATTATTTGTTCTTATTAATATCCATGTTTTCAAAATGGTTTTAAGGATTTATTTATATGGATATTAATGGTTTAAAATGTTAAAATCTTCAAGGTGGTATGGGACACTTTTATTCAAAAATCTCTTTATTAAATGTTTTAAATGGTTTTGGAAATGGTTTCTTTTTGAATGGATTCATTATTTCAATATCCTAAAATGTTATATTATGATTGAAATATGGAAATGTTATGTTTACTTTATTCATGTTTTATGTGATACGATTATGTTATGGTTCTTGGGCATTGTTATGAAGAACGGGTGGTTCCGTGATAAACTAAGGGCGGGTGAGCCCGATATAGCTCTCCAATGCATTGGGTAACGCGAAGGAGTGAAACGTTAAGGTTTCTTCGAAGAGATTTTAGGGAATATACTGTGATGGGTATTCCAAAAGTAACCAAGAGGGTTACTCCCTACATAAGAATGTTATGAATTCCTCAAGTTACCTTTATGTCTTATGTTTTCTATGATTTATTCATGGTTTGATGAGGTATGTTAAAGTGCCTATGTTTTATGGGTAAAGTATGATTTCATTCTTATGTATATATGAACTCATGTTTCCTTTCCATATTTTTATAACCCTTACTGATATTTTTATGCTCATCCCAAGTTTTTGAAATGTTTTTCACAGGTCAAGGGAAAGGTACATGATGTGATGATAGTGTCAAGGATGTGTCAAGAAAGAATCCGTGTTATATTTTAAATATGTTTCCGTTGATGGGAAGAATGAATACTGTCTTTTATGTAACCACTTTGTTTAAATGTGGAATGTAATGCAAGTTTCAGGATCTAATTATCTAAAGCTCTAAACCTGAAAAGATCCTCAATGTGTAATCTTGTAATAACTCAAGATTAAGTAAGGTTTAAGGCTGGGGCCTTATATGAATGATAACACCAAGTAATCTTAGTGACCATAATGACATATGAAAGATTTATTTAGTATATCATCATATAATACTCCTAAATGGTGATATCTTGATCTAAGGTCAATATTTGAGAACCATTGCAACCCTTTAAACTGGTTGAGGAGGTCTTTGATCCTCGATATTGGATACTTGTTCATTATGGTCACTTAGTTTTGGTGACAGTAATCCACACACAGCCTCAAGATCCTATCTACCTTATTGGTGAACAACACCAGGGATACCCAGGATGAAACACCAAGCCTAACAAATACCTTCTTATGCAAGTCCTCAAAATGAATCCTTAGTTCACAAATATCTACAGTATACATTTGATATGATGGTGTAGATATTGGGGATGTATCAGGGTATAGATCAATACAAAAGTCTATCTCTTAATGGGGAGGTAATTCTATAATGTCCTCAGGAAATATGTCCTCATACTCTACCACCACTACAAAAAAAAGAATCCATTGAACCAAGGATCATGCTATCTAAATGACGAGTAATCAACCACACCCTCATACACATTAGTATATACTACTCTTCCCAAGTTTCATTTTCACCTGTGAAAGAAAACCTCATCCCATCACTATGGACATGCCGTATCCTCCACCGAAAATAGTCTATCTAGGCATGATTTTTAGATAACTAGTGCATACTTAAGATGAAATCATAAGTCCTCATCACTGATATAAAGTGATCCCAAAAGAATCTATCACTTCCAATAGTGAGGTCACACCTTTGGTAGAAGTGTGTGATCTCTGATTCGCCCCCAGTGGGAGTCTCCAAGTGAAAGGGTGGAGCCAAGGAAAAAACTAGAATATCTAAGTCTCAAACTAGAGAAGTATAAAGAATGGAATGACTCACAATTATGTATATCAATACTATAGATGTGGTAGAAAATACATATATTATACCTTGTATCATCTATGAAGTCTTTGGGTCATAAGTCTCGACCGCCTACAGCTACCCTTGACACTGAACACCAGCTCCTTGAGCTTGGTGGGGACCACTTGGTGGTGGTTCTGGTAATAAGTCATAGAATTTACCACCTCCATATACATTCCCAACTCCTATACCATGTATGCCACCCTATGTACCTACCTGATCTTACCGCTACCTATTTTTAGACAACCCATCCACTGTCTCTCTTTTAGTAACACATTGGATTGGGCAATCCCATAGAAGATACCCCAACCATCAAAAGAGTAGACCACCTCTCCATGGTCTGACTAGATCCATATTGTGAGACCTAAACCATAGACTATCCATATTGGGATTGCATCCTAAAACACCACACACATCTAGGACCCTATTTCGTATATCATCTCCCCACCACTGAAGTCTCACCTCCCGTGTTCCCACTGCGAGTACCAAATGCCTACATTTTCTCATCCAGGAAACTATTGACTATCAAATAATTATCTATCACCACAGAATAGGTATGAATTGATAGTGGCATCACACTAGATCATATATATCTAGGTAATCCTTTACCAAATTTTGAGCCTAATAAAATTGATCATGCACCATATCCATCAAGTACTAAGAGAGTTTTTTTATCTTCATTGAATGCTCAACCATATGTTTTCTAATCTACTAAAGATATAGAAGCTCCTAGATGAACACAACCATCAATGAAGCTAGAGATAAATCCTCTATTTAAAAGTGATAAAACTATAACCATGCAAGATTCACCTCATCGTAAAATTTGGTCAATAATCCCCACCATAGTACCATAGATCCATGAAGAAGGATCATTACCAAGACCACCATATGATATTCTAGTGTCTTGAAAAGCCAAAAGACCCATGTCATTGTTCAATCCAATCCCCAGATGCCTATTGGTATTAATCACCCATGAACTTGAGGGGTCGCTGATGCTAAAACACATGAAGTAGGATCGTCTTGGACACCACATCTGCTAATAATGATGGTACTATATTCTTCTCGATTAGTGGTGGTACAACTCTTTCACCACCTGGAGGTAACACCTCCTAAATAGGTCCCTATATTGAAGCATTATCTTTGAGTGGAAAATCCTCACGATCCTAATTATGAATCCTAGTTGGAAAATGTCATGGAGGCATCCTAAAATAGACAATACGTACCATGGTCAATATGTATATCTTGAGAGATAACTCAAGAATGACATGGAAACCACAAAAAATTATTATATGATACACGTACTAATGTTTTTCCCTAAAACAATTTACTTTATATACTTAGTTGAAAGGAAGGTGATCAATGTCCCAATGTATGAATACGTCTGTCACCACACCAGCACTGGGTTCCCTAGCTTGAAAGCTAAACTCAAAACACTTAACATTGTTTCCCCAAAAAAATATCACATACTCTATTCCAAAGTTAGAGTCGACTACTCTAATAACACCCTATCATGACCTGTCCCAAGGGTACCCATACCAATACTACCCAAGCTTTCATCCAATAGGATAGGGGTTCAAAACTAGAACCTAGTAGGCATATAACACACATGGGAGGCCTTAGCCTAATGTACATGTACACATGCACAAATCTCCATTCCCCTAAAATGATGAAACGTAAAAAAACTGATAACCATACAAACATTCATCTAAAATTCCACCATAAGAGTACAAAAACAAGTATTATAAAACAAAAGGGACAAATACAAGCCCCCCAAAAGAAAATGTTAACAACCCAACATGAAACAATACAAGAATACTACTATGAAGGTAACGGTAAGAACATACCTCAGTCTTCTTAGATCACTAAGCTCCACCTGGTCCTGGTCCCTCTAGGAATCCATCAAAAGGTCGGTCATTTGAATATGACTTTACACATATTGGAAAAACCCATGTATGGGTGAGTTTAACAATACCCTATAGGACACCCTAGAATCACCAAGAATATAGTATCAAAAATAATAGTTAGATCATCACATGTATATTTTAAAGGAATATATAACAAAAAAATAGATATATAATCATAATAGAAACATAGTCTCAAGTAATATCAGAATCTTATTTATATCATAGGATTCCTACTCAAAGGTTCCATATAACAATAATCCCAGAGAACTCACTCCATGATTCAGATAACACTGATGAAATTCGTTCAAGAGATCAATCTTGTTAGGCCTCTCCATAAGAAGTACATGATAGATGTCTGAAGAGATCGACACACATATGAGGATCACACCCAAATCCATGGGGTATACCAAAAACCTAATCTGTATTAAACTACTAATCAGGGGATAAAACATTGTGTAGTGTTGGTCATAACAATATTAGGAACCCCACCTAGGGAAATGATGATGATAAATAAACTCACTTCGGACCTCATAGAGGGATTCCAACAACTCTATCTGAGATCAAAGTTCCCGAGTGGGGATCACCATCTTATAAAGAGGACAAGAATCAATACTAAACCCTCAAAGAATGTACCTAGGGTACATACCCTAATGAAAATTATCCAATATAAAGAGGAAAAGGGTTCAAAAACATTTTGAATAATTACATAGAGTGTCCCTTCGAAACCATGTTCTATCCATGTATCATGGCTCAGGCTCATGTCTATGTCCGAGTACATGACATACTTGATCTGGTGTACTCCTCGCCATGTTAGTGTACCACACTGGGTACACGCTAAGCTTCTAGTTAAGGGTCACATTCTATTTGATATCTATCACATTCCATGTAATATTTTTCTTCTCATCGAAACCCTACCACCTCACATGGTGTCCCACATGGAATTTAATTTTAGATTACACACCTCGTAACCTAGGACTTTCCAAAATCTCATATTCTTCCTTTTTTATATTCCCTCACCACTATCACCTCTTGTCAGACCATATTCCTCAATTATATATCTTGTATTTGGTTTAAATCAGCCTTATCATTGCCTTATATATATAGATCATGGAAATCTCCCTTCGATACACAACATCATCAGATGAAAAATATAAAAAAGAATTGTATGAATAAATATATCCCCAAAAGCTCATATGTTTTAATAGCTCAATCCAGTAATCAATCCAAACCCAGATCTATAGTATCAAACTATTTCACCAAGAAATAGTGTGAAACAATTGATTTATGGTTCTTCTTCAAACTGTAGGCTAAAGGAATTTCCTACGATGAATGAAGAACGAGGGGGAAGAAATTCAAAACACACAAATGTGAGGATTGGACCACAACCAATGTTCATGTTGGCCTCAATTCATTGTATTTATAATGATGAATGAAATTATGATAATATAATAAGAAATCCCCAATCCACGATAATATCTATCCCATACCAACAATATGCATGACCCATGAATAAATTTGTTAGTTAATTGATTTGCATTCATCATAGGAATAAATCAACATGGATAAATCCTCATAAAAAGTTTCCTACCATGATATGGATTGATCACTGATTAATAATGAATCTATATCGTTATCAATGGTGGGATCCTCTAATTTTAATGGTCTAATGATCCTTGATCTTGATTCGGTCTGATGTTGTCCACCAAAATTTCTATCCTCCAACGGTCTTTCTCAATTTATAGGATTATGTAGTTAAACATAAAAATTGGTCATAATAGAATATTTATATACCATTCTAAGTCATGGATAATAAATGAAATAAAATAAATAATATATTTTATTCATTTAATAATCTGCCTATAATTGCGCTCAACTCGAATGTTCAACACACTCCAAGTTTAAGTCATTCCTAGGATAAAAAACATGCCCTGAACTCAATAACAACCTCAAATTTATTATTTGAACCTCTTTTTGAGATTTATTTCACGTTTTAATAAAAAATGAACACATGTGATATTTAATATATTTAATATATTTAATATACTTGAAAAATTAATTCTGAGATCACCAAACCTTGGAATATCAATTTGTCTTAGCACCTAACTCTGAAAAATAATCCATATAATATTCTAAAGAAACATATGGAAAAAGTAGTGACATTACATTGCTACATTTTGAGACCATAATACCATAGTGGATCAAGCATCAACACCTCTTTCCCATATCATGATGGACTAGGCCTCCTTACCTATATCCCATAATAAATCAAGCACATCGAATTTTCCCCATTTTGGATCAAGCACATAAGCTTGTTTTTTATTGTTATCTCCTGAGATATAAAACTTTACCCAATGTGTTAGAGGGATATATAATTTTCGAACCACCCTTAAAATAATGAAAACCATACATATGTGTGCTACAATATCATAAAACAATCATCATATCATCATATCATAACCCATGAAAATAAAAAAGGTTTCATAAACATTTCATAATTTCATCATATCATAAGCTATGGAAAATAAATGGGCTTCATAAACATCTCATCATCATAATGATAAAACATCTAGAGAAACATAAATTATGGAATCATTGGATAATATTCCTAGTAATTCATAATTAACATCAAATTATGTTATTATAGATGACAATTCATTTAAAATAATTACTTTAATTTTCCTTGAGGATAAATACCCTTTTCATTTTAAAATAAATTATATATATATTTTAAAAATAATAAAGAAACTATTTTATTTGTAAAGAAAAATGTAAACTTTCAATCAAAGCATCCAATAATTTAGTGTTCATGATGGTGAGAAATATTTTTCTAGCCGAGTACATTAAAATAAATATTCTTTTCACATTTTTGGTAAAAATTAAAAAGCATATTATTCAAAAAGTGAAAAGCAGATTCATTTGAAGAATTTTTATAAAAATTAAAACATGGGTAAAAATGAATATAAATAATCATATGACAAAAGTGAAACATTTTTTTAAAACATTTTATAGAAAACATGGATATTGATGAAAAAATATTTTTGACCGTAAAATGAATCATAGTCAATTTTTATTAAAAAAATTCTTTCAATATATTGAGTAATTAATGTAAAGAAAATGAAATGAAAACATATATTATCTAGAAATTATTGGTAAAGATGAAAATAAAAATGTATTTATCATATAGGGATTATACAAATTTTCAATGGAAATTCAGCATGAATCATCCTCATTAAAATAGGATTGAAACATAAATATCTTACCTCAACTATTGTATTTCATCATACACATTAGAAGATAATGTATAATAAATATTAATTTATTATACATGTATTATAGAACCATAATCATATATATCATACCATTTATTATATATGTATGAAATCTTATCATTTTTTTATCAAATTTTTTTTATTAAAACCACCATTTTGGGTGATAATTGATTTGTTTTTCATGCTTGTTTCGGTTCGACAACCTCAATACTTATACTATGATCACAATTCTATAATATCCATAATTTTAAACATGATAAAAATATAATATATATTCGTTATATATATATATATATTTAAATTAATCTATAAAAGGTAGAGATTGAAAAATGAATTACACCATTCATGGAGATGGTAGACTGTACGTACACACGAACGTTGTTTCCAAATTTCAATGGAAAGTTAAATAATAATACAACTTTAAAAAATAATTATTATATGATATATGTCATATATATATATATTCATTAAACATGTCCTTATTACTATCCATTTAAAAATAAAATAAAAAACCAATCACATCGCTTTGTGAAGGTGGTAGTCCATACATACGCTTGAGTGGTGTTATTGTTTTCCTATAGATTGAAAGGTGTGAGGGTAGACAAGATATTATAATTAAGAAATAATAATTATTTAATTAATATTATATATAAATATAAAATCCATTTTTATAACTATCCATGAAAAATGGTAATGAAAAATGAATTACACTACTATGTGGAGATGATAAGATGTACGTACACACAAGCGACATTTTCGAATTCTATCAGATAAAAAAGAGGCAGAATTTTTTTTCCCATTATCATAAAAATAATTAAATATATTGATGACAATAAATTCATTAATTTATAATTGATACAATATATTTTTAGAATGTATAATAATAAATGAAATTGAAAATAGTCTATTAAGAGTTATATCTCTTCATTGAGAAACCCCATTTGGCTTACACCTTAAGCCTTGAAAGAATAGTATTTTATAAAGAAAAGAATATATAGGATACAATAAAGGAATCTAAGATGATATTAGTGTAGGAATTGGTTGAGCTATATGGCTCAAATTAGTGTAAATAAAATAGATAAGGGGTGTCCTTTTATAAGATAGGGAAATTAAACACTTGGAATTATAAAAAAATATTAAAATTTAATTAATCCATTCTCAAGAAAAATGAATCAAAATAGTCATATATTCAAATAAAAAGGGGATATAGTCAAAATAATTTCTTCTAATAAAATTTATATAGGTTTTTGTTCATTATAAACCACATATTTTTGTTTAACCCCTTGGTTAACGATTTTTTAAAATAACCATGGTAATAATTTATTTTTAATATAATAGAGTTATAATTTTACTTTTAAAGTGGAATTTGATTAATAAATGGACAATAGAAGAAATTTTCAACCATATATTATCCAACTAGTACTATTTCAACGTATTATGATTTTTAATTAATTTATTAAAATATGTTTTTCATAAAATATCATCATTATAATTTTTATAACATATCGTTCCCAAATTCAGGTACTAATTTCCACTTGTTTTTTACCTTTCAATTGGGTGTGTTTTTGGGTTGTTTCACACATTTTAGAGATTTCAAATGATAATTATGGGTTTTATATAGGAAGCTACACTGTGGGGTAGGGTCTGAGATGTGATGTTTGTGGGGTTGCATCATGGTCTATTAGGATACGACATATCTAGTTTCTGTTGCACTGATATTTTAGGTAGGGATGTGATGTGGATAATATTATGGAGTAAGGGTATGAGGAGTGGATTTGGTTGGTTCTTACATTTTTTAAAACAATACAACATGGTGTACTTGTTGTTGAATATCCCTATATTTTGTAAAGTAGATCTATATCATGGTTTTTGTAGGCCAGTTAGCTGAGGATGGATACGATGAGATCTGTGGTGGCTATGCTGTATTCTGGCCATATTCTACATGACTAATCCATGGACATGGGGTGATATAGTTTTGTATTATATTTCAGAGACATAAATTCATTATGATATTTTAAAAATATTATTCCCCCAATCAAACCTTATTTAATCTTTTTGGTCATAAAGGCTCCTAAGAAGAGTTTTTTCTCCTCCAAAATCCAATATTCTCAGATCAAAGCTCTGCTAGAAGCATTTGATTTCTATTTAGTAAGTGATATCTCCCCATTTTGGAATCCTCTATTTTTCCTTCCCTATCTCTCTCTTTGAGAGTGTTGAATCCTCATGATAATTATAGATTGGATCCATGTTTTGATGGATGGTGTTTCTAGGGTTCCTTCCTTGATATCCTTCACCTTTGATCCTCATTGGTGTTCCCATTTTGGGTGCTTAGTTGGTTTAATCATGTGATTAAAGGAAGGTGGTTCCATAGGTATTTACCATACAATTCAAACCATAATTTCTTTATTGATTTAAATAATTTTTTAAAACTGATTTGATGATTGATTTCAAGGGCATGAATTTATAAAATAAAACTACATTTGGATGGTTTTTAGATATTGAATGATTCTAAGAAATTATGTATTGTGATGGAATTAGTTTTTATAAAATGATTTGGGTTGATTGAGAGAAAATAGATTAAATTGAATGATGATATGAAAAAGCAAGAATTTGATGAAAAATTAAGTTTTTTTAAACGAAAAAGGAATATTGAAATTAAAATATGAATCACTGATCTATGAATGATGAAATGATTTTAAATGATTGATTTTACCATGTATGATTAGTTTATTTCCCTATGAACATTTTATCCTGGGTAGTTAGTGGTGATTTAGACAAGCATGTTAGGACTCAAAATCACTAGAAACAGATTGATATTAATAAAACTAACTAAACCAAGTTCGACATGATTTCCCATAATGGGTCCCCAAATGTGGTGTAGATTGACTTCCCATAGTGGGTTCTCTATTGGTGTGTTCATGTGCATGTGTACACCTATATTGAGTCATGATGATGATTGAGAAGTTTGTGGATCCTATTTATAGAAACAAACACACCTCAGGGCTTATGAGCATGGTTATATGTTATGTTTTTCTTGATTTTACATTCCATTGATTATTGAACTTTTTTATTCATGTAAAATATTTTATATAAATATTATATATAAAAATGTTCATTTTAGTTGGTTTTTATTTATATCTTCCATATTTTGAGTTAAAATCATATTTCTTTGAAAATATGTGAATACCTTTCCAAGCCTTATTTTATTAAAATTGAAAAAATAAATGGTTTGTTGTTATGGGATTTCCTATGGAATATTTGGTGGCATCCTACTGAGCTCTTTGATCACACCCTACTTTTTCATTTAGTAATTTATAGTTTATCTTATGCTAGGATCTAGTATAGGGAAAGCACATCTCGAAGGAGGAAGGTGTAATTGACTAATGATACCAAGAGTGATGGGGGTGACTGGTGGATATGTGATCTATTTGTTACATGGGTTTTATTTGATATTTATCTTGATATATTTCATGTCTTGGATGATGTTCTATTTGTATATTATTCTAACTGTTTGATTCTGCTACTTTCTCTTTGAGGAGTGTTGATCATACTGACTATGTATTGTTGATCTTTAGCTATTTTTTATTCCTTGTGAGAAAAAACTCCCTATTGATCCTGATATGATTCTTGGTTCTAGTATGCAACCTTCAGGGAACTAGAACAACCTTTGGGATATTTCATTGCTAGATTGGGTATCGGTGTACATATGTATCTTGAATGATTCATTAAAAGTGGTGTTAGAGCCTGAATGTTCAATATCTTTCGTTGATTTTGGTATGCAGTTTGGTTCATCCTAGTAGATGGGATGAAATATTTATGGGACTTAGGAGGTATTAATTGTGAGTTCCTGGATATCTCTTATCGTAATGAGCCTTAAGTCACCATGAGTATTTGGGATAAATTCATTTGATAACTATTTTGATCTAATTATAGTCTTTTCCCAATGTGGTGGACTTTATATCTTGGTATATCTTGTTAGTGTTGTTGATCTATATATCTTTTTTGAAGTTTTAGTGTTGTATATTGATGTTTTTTAGCATTATTCCTTTTAGAAGATGTTTGAATAGGATATAAGAGGAAGCTTCTGGGGAACCATAGTGACTAAATCCTCTAGTTGACCAGAATCTTGTTGAGATGGTGCTTCGTACTTTCTAATCTCTAAGATGAGTACCTTCACCTATTCCTTTTTAGGTTTTGGAAGTGGAACCTTGAAGGGATGAATCAAGATATCACTCTCAAGAGTTTATTCATTATAAACCACTAGATTTCCAAGGTTCTAATGGCCCTAAAGGGTTAAAGTATTGGTTAAAAAAGAATGTAATGTGCAAAAAATTATATTCTTAGTCTCTTTTTATATAAATATTTTATTAAATGGATTAATTTATAATTAAAAAAAACCAAGAATAGTTTTATTATTTAATTAAATAATTTTCTTTAATAAAAATAAATATTAGATATAAATTAAGTTAAAATAATTATAAATGTTATAATTTAAACAAGAATAAATATATTAACCCTTTATTAATGATAAAATTAATAAAAAATGGTTTTGTACAATAATTTAACATTAATAAAATTAATTAAACTCCTTAAAAAGTTTATTTATAATTATGAATACTTAAATTAATTTTAACAAGTGATTTTAGAGAATAATTTTCTATAAATTTTATGATTACTTGACATATAATATTAAATAAAAAACAATTGTGAAGATTATAAATTTAATTAAAAAATACAGTATATTTAAATATTTAATAAATTAATTTAAAATATAAATATTTTTGTATAAATTATCTAATTTTAAATTTAGGGTAATTCATAAATATATCTTTTAAAAAATTATACTATTATTAAAATTATATAATTTTAAAATATTTGAAATAAATAAATTTTAAAATTCCTAAAAGTTAATATATTTTATTATGCCTATAATGATTTTTTTATAATATTTTTAATTATAAATATACTAATAAACAAAATTATAATAATAATATGATTATTATTAATTATTTATAAAAAATGAATTATGAAAATTATATGAAATTAAGATATTATATGAATATTATTTAAATTTCATTTTAAAAAATGAACATAAGTGGATCGAAAATTGGAAATAAGAAGGGTTTATTTTTTTAAACTGTAGATCTAGAGTAATTTTTTGGAGGAACTGAGAGGTTTAATCTCTTTCGGTAAACAGTATAGGTCATTCTTCAAACACAGATGGGGATCAAGCACAGATTGAGTGTAGAAAAAAATGGGATCAAACCAAGTTCAGATGCTAAAGGAGTTTCTAACATGGATGGGGTAAATAGAGCACAGATGGTGCATGATAGAGATCTCACCATCTTCCTCCTCCTAAAATTCAATATGAATAATATTGAAGGTATATTTTGTTTCTAGGTGTTGAAAATTCCTGAAGATCATATTTTGCGGTTCATTTTGGAACAACAATAACCTATTCATATTTTTATTCCTCAATCATCATAAACTAACCCCTGTTAATCATTTTTTTATATATTTTGTTGTTTTGTCAATGAATATTCTTTATTTTTGAATGGAATAATTCCAATATCATTTATTACTATCTTCTCTTATATCGATTTTTTGAATGGATGTCGTCTGATGCTTCTTGATGATAACTCCACTAAACTAATCCAAACATGTTATAATATATATATATATATATATATATTATCAATCAATATAAATATATAAATATATCATTCAGGATAATTTGATTTGATTTTAATTTTTTCTTTCTTCGTTTTCCTCCTCAAATCAAACCTATAAACATCGAAGAATATATAAATTTATATCAACCAGCTTTCTCAGTAAGAATTTTACATAAACCAATTTGGTTTATATGACTAAACTAATATATATATATATATATATATTTGAGTTCTCTATTATTAATTTATTGATAAGTTAAATATTTTATCAATATCACTCTTTATTCTTCCTTTTTGTCTATAAATATCATGTTCCATAATGAGTTTTAAGCAGAAAAATATCTATGACCCAAAATCCATATTTCTCTCAACATCTTTTTATTATGTTCTAGCTCCGGTAGAAAGGTACCTT
This sequence comes from Viscum album, assembly GCA_963277665.1. Taxonomy (NCBI): domain Eukaryota; kingdom Viridiplantae; phylum Streptophyta; class Magnoliopsida; order Santalales; family Viscaceae; genus Viscum; species Viscum album. The sequence goes on from OY728148.1 coordinate 1,612,105,263, forward strand.
ATTTCATTTTTATTAAATGGATTTGTATTTTTATTTTCAAAATTATTTTTTATGTTTCATCAATTTTTTATATAAAAACTAATTATAAGGGAATTATTTTGTTGGAAATTAATCTATGAATTTTTGGAACCCAATTTTAATTATGAATATTTTTTTATTTTCAAACGTTTGTTTTATTTTAAAACAAATATTTTGTTTTGTGTAATTCAATTCAAAGCTTTATTATTGAATTTTAAAACAATACAAACCCTTATTTTTTTGTTGTTTAATTTTAGAAACTCTTATTTTAGTGGGGATTTGATTTATTAAAATATTTATGTAAATTTATATTGATAAAATATACCATTTCATTTGAAACATGGTTTATAATGTTTTTAAATTTGATTCATATTAAATACGACCATTATCAAATTGCTATTGACATTTCATTCATTTTTAATACAGATAGTTTATTTAATTTCAAAGAGTTTATAATTTTGTCTTTTAAATGTATGTAATCATTTTGGAGATATAGAATTCTCCTATTGATTTTATAAAAATTGATTTTTCTAATATATAAGTTATAAAATCATTTTAATTTTGATTAGTTTCTTATTGTTTATGAATGAGAAAAAAGACTATCTAATTTTTTTCATAAAATATGGCACTTGAATATCAAATCATAAAATGAGGAATGGGGACTAAAACCATGACCTCAACGGTAAGTTGTCAAAAAAATGATATTGCTATGTAGTCACACGGTTTCTATAAGACCTACCAAGTATAATTTTACTCCATAAAAGAATTATTATGTTCAAATTATTTTTAAAGAAAATCCAATAATTTTTTAAAGGGTATTATTTTATTGATTTAAAAGTGATAAGTATTTTAAAAAGGTTTTTGAAAAGGTTTTTTCATCAAACACTATCTTATTATTTGGAAAAGTTATAAATATTATCATATATTTTCTATTTGATATAAAGTGTTTAAATGGTATTTCAAAATATATTTCATTGGTATTAAAACTCATTACTAAGGAATTTTATGCTCACCCTAAGTTTTAAAATATTATTCAATGGTTTAATAGAAATTCTTAATTTGATTTTTTATATAAGGAGGTATTTAATATGAAGGAAACTAGTTAATTTTATAAATTTTGATAAAATGTAAGATTTTTTCTAATTCTTTAAAACCTAGAGCAGAAAATATCCCTAGTTGTATAATGTATTGAGTATTTTTTAGTTATATTTTATAAAAAAGTACACAAAATATTTTAAGTAAAAAATCTGGAAGTGTGGGTTTGGGTGCTCACAAATTTAGAGATGCGTTTTGAGTCATTGGAAGTGACTGATTCTTATAAAGTGAAATTTTCGAACTTCAATCTTGATGGACCTAGAAAAAGATGGTGGGATTTGATTGTGGAAAAAAAGAAGCACGAGGAAATGTAGTGTAAGGAATTTAGATTTATTTTCAGTAATAAATTTTTTCTAGAGTCTAGAATCTTATAAAAATATATGGAGTTTAGTAGCCTCTAGCAAGGTGACAGGAAAGTGAAATAGTATGCAAACCATTTTTCTAAGATTTTTTAGTTTTCCCCATAGTTCCTGAAAAATCCAAAATTGAAGGATAAAATATTCAAGTTGGGTCTTTATTATGACATTCAATCTCAATTATTCATGATAAAGCTCACTTCCTACACCGATGTTCTAGATATATTATTGATGGTCGAGCTTGATATGGATGGAAAGTAAGGTTTAATTGTTGTTCCTTCTTATCCTATTGGTTTTTCATTGAGTTCATTTAAATAAATCTTAAGGCATGATGTGTATCCAGCTAGTTATTGATATTAGGTTCCATACATACCTGATTTAGTGATTGATAGAGGCCCTATGACTTGATTTTAGTGTGACAAGGTTTGTAATATAATGTGGGTTTGTACCGAGGAACCAAATATTTTTTGTTATTGTGGTCATTACAGACATTGGTAGAGGTTATTCCATTTATTTTATTCTCTATGTAGTGTAACATTCTCATCTTCACAAAAAATTACTATATTATTATAAAACAATTCAAGAACAAAGGTGTACATCCCAAAATAAGCTTCTTCATAAAGTGGAAGAGTCTTCAGAGGAAGCTGATATGGGTCCAGTGACTATGATAGTTACTATCACTATAGTTTCGTCTTTAGGGACTAATTTATTTGATACCTATTGACCTCCATCATTTATATTTTATTGTATTGTGAACCTACTCAAACTTCCTGAAAATATTTTTCTTATGTAATGGATATTTCTACGCCCTTGGAATAAAGAGAGGGAAGGGTCTCTGATGCCCCACTTTTGTTTTCTACTTATCAAATATTAAGCTCACCTAGAGTTTTTTGGGTCTATACATGAATACTATTGATGTCATTCTTAGGATGGATTTTATGATTTCTCATAAGGCTTGAATTTACTGGTATCTTTAGTGGGTCTCCTTTACTATGCCTGATGGGGTGTGCCTTGATTTATAGGGTGAATGGAACATGAGGTCAAGTAGATCAGAACATTTCCTTCCAAAGTTGGGTAGGGTGATATCTATGCTTCCTTTTTTATTTGGAGTGAGAATCTTTTATTGGTGATCTCCATCCATTTTTTCATCAAGTTTCATCATGTGTTTCCTTCTGACTTTTTGGGGTTTCCATCGATGAGGGAAACAGAATTCTATATTGACTTAGAACTGGGTATTCAGTCCATCTATATTCTTTCTTATCACATGGAACTAGATGAAATGAAATATTTATGGACTCACCTTAAGGATTTATTGGATAAATACTTTATATGCACAAGTGTGTCACCTTGGGTAGCACATTTTCTTTTTGAAAAGAAGCATGATGGGTCTATTCACCTTTGGGTTGATTACAAGAATCTCAATCAAGTGATGGTAAAGAACAAGCATCCATTGTTATGTATTGATTTCATGTTTGAAAATTTTAAATGGGTGAAGTGGTTATAGAAGATTAATCTTTAATCAGGTTATCACCTGTTGATAATTAAAGAACCTGATATCCTAAATATGGTTTTAGGAGTAGGTTTGGCCATTATGAGTAACTTCTTATACCTTTTGGTCTAAACAATGCTCCTATAGTTTTAATGGAATTAATGAAAAAGATATTACATGAGTATCTCAAATCCTTCATGGTAGTATTTGTGGATGATGCCTTGGTTTACTCAAAGTCCAAGGAGGAGCATGAGTGTCATATGAGATTAGTTCAAAGCATTTTGAGGAACCACCAACTTTATACCAAGATGTTGAAATGATTTTTTTGGATTTTTTAAGGGATATTATTGGTACATGTGGTCCCTAAACATGGTATTTAAGTCAATTCTAAGAAGGTAGAGGCTGTTAAAATGTTTTTGAGAATCATAGCTTCTTGGGATCAATGGGGTATTACCACCGATTCATTAAACATTTCTCAAAGTTGGTTTCTACGATGACCAATCTCACTTGGAAGGGAGTGAGGTTTTTTTAGAATTAAAAATTTAAGAATTTTTTTGTTTAGTTAAATACAATTTTTAATTCTATGAAATTTTTGAATCATCCTTAGTTTGGGTAGGCCTATGAGATATTTTGTAATTCATAAGGTTCAGGTCTGGGTTTCATCCTCATGTAGGGTGATCACATGATGTCCTATGGTTCCTGATAGATTAGGGAACACAAGAAAAACTACCCAAACCATGTTCTCAAACATGAAATCATGATACATAATCTTAATATTTTTAGGCACTATCTTCTTGTATAATGTTTTACCATTTTTCTAACCACAGAAGGCCGAGTTATATCATCTCACAAAAATATTTGAATATTCAATAGAGGAATTGGGTGGAATACCAATAGACTTTTTATTTCTACATTTCTTGAACCCATGGTAAGGGAAATTTTATTGATGATTATTTTATAAATAAACTTCCAAACCATGATTTGAAAGAATCATTAGAAGAGTGGAATGTAATTTCTCTATTTGTTCATATTCACTTGGGAGACTAGGTGGATGGGACTAAGGTTGTGTTAACAAGTGTCCAGTTGACCTTTTCTATTATTGAAGTAATTCCTTAAGAGAAAAAAATTTATTATGAATTTGATTTAATTAGGGACTAACGTTATGGTGGGGAGACCATTGGTGAGTCTTTTTTCTCTTTAAAGGGAATCCTATACTTCTAGAATCAGTATGTTGTACCATTTCCTGTGAGAAAGGTTGTTATGGAGGACTGCTATATTTCCTAGTGGTTGGAGCACCTAGGAACCAAAAATATATTATATGACATGAAACAATGATTCTGGTGGCTAGGTATGATACAATACATTTCCAACTTTTTTTTCACATTGTTACACTTTCCAAATTTTCAATGATGAGCACCTACATTTGAGTTTACTTCAGCTACTTCTAGTGCCGACTTGGAAGTGAAAAAATATCACTATGAGATTTGTGTTTCAGTTTCATTTACCCCTAAGGAAAATAATTCATTAAGGGTGGTGATCTATAGAATGAAAAAATCTGATCACTTTATACCCTTTTGAGATATTACCAATGTTGATGACTTGGGAAGTCTCTATGAGAAGGATATTGTCTGTTTGTATGGATTTCCATCTCCTATAGTTTCTGATCGAGATACCCATTTCACTTCATACCTTTGGAGTTTTCTATAGGAGGAATTATTATCTCAGGTATGTTTTATCATGACATATCATCCATAGATGGATGATTAGACAGAATGGGATATAAATATTTTGGAAGACATGCTTTGTTCTTGCATTATCAACTTTTTTGGATATTGGTATATCCATTAGGTATTAGTTGAGTTCACCTATATCAACAGTTACCCATCCTTGATCATAATTTTTTTAGATCCTTGTACATTCAACCTTGTAGATTTATATTTTTTTGGTGAGAGATTGGTGAAATTTCCCTGGTTGGCTCATGTTTGGTCTAAGTGATGAGGATGAAGATTCAGTTGATTTTTTAGATAATGGTGATGGAAGAGATCCGATATAAATCCTATGTTGATCATCATTTCTGACCATTGTAATTTTCAATTTATGACCTGGTGTTCTTGAGACTTTCACCTCTATCAGGTCACTGATGTTTTGGGAGATATGAAAATATTTCACTGAGGTTTTTGGATCCATTTGAGATTATTGAGTGGGTTAGGAAAGCGAATTACCATTTGGAACATCCACTGTAGTTGACATAAATCCATAATTGTTTTTCATGTATTATAGTTTAGGAAGTATCTTTCTGACCCTTCCCATGTCATGAGATGGGAATATCTTGATGTTGAACCCGATTTATCCATGAATGAGAATCCAATCATTATTTTTGATTATGATACAAAGGTTATTCAAGGGAATTCCATACATTTGATCTATTTTATATATTATACTGGTTTTTATTTCCACGATAATTGAGAGCGTGAGGAACTGATGAGAGAGTAATGGCCTCATCTCATTGATATAGAGTTGTCTTAACTGTATTTTTAGGGAAAAAGTGTTTATGGTGGGTATGTTATAACATCTAATTACCACTTTTAGTTACTAATTTACCCTCGTTTTCTTTTTCCATTTTTGGGATTTTTTAGGTATTTTTCACATTTTTTGATCTTCGGAGGGATAATTCTTGGTTTTATCTAGGGAGATACACCATGGTGTAGGGTCTATGTCATGGAATTTGTGGGGATATTCCATAGCTGATAAATCTATAACATAACTAGTTTTAGATCCACTAACATTTCATAATGGGAAATGATATTGAGGAGTCTAAAATTGAAAACATAAATGGTTAATTATTATGGAAATTATTTTTGAATATTTGGTAGTGTCCTACTGGGACCTTTGTTCACACCCTAATTTTTCTTTTGGGAATTTAAACATTTTCTTATTCTAAGATCAAGTAAAGGGAAAGTACCTCTTGAATGAGGAGGGTGTACTTGACTAATGTGACATAGAGTGATAAAGGTGACTAGTGGAGATATGATTCACTTGTTACATGGGTTTTATTAGATATTTATCTTGAAATATGTTATGTATTTGATGTTGTTCTATTTGGGTATTATCTTACCAGTTTGATTATGGTACATTCTACATGAGGTGTGTTGAGCATACTGACTATATAGTATAGATCTTCCACTTTTTTTGTTATTTATTAAAAAACCACTCCCTCTAGATCTTGATATGATTACAGGTGCTATTAACTAACCCTTGGTGATCAGGAATTCCCTTTGAACTATGTCAGAGTTGGCTCGGGTATCAGTGTACCAGGGTATCTAGGTTGGTTCAGGAAAATTGTTGACACTATTCAATTAATTTGACCTTAAAAAAATAAATACAAAGAAGTAATTCAAATATAATCACTTTAAGAAGAAATACTTTGTTATATTTATCTATTTTTTTGGAATATGTTAATTCAAACAATATTTATTACTTTTACAAATTTTAAAATCATTTGTTATAATTTTCGATTAATTGAATAAATACTATGTTGGAATTGCATAGGTATTTAATCAAATTATTGAATTATTAAAAATTAAAAATAATTTACCATGATAAAAAATTAATTAATATTTTATATAAAAATTTAAAACCAAACATAACCTCTTTTTATCATTATGATTTCTTGAGATATTAAAGTCAAGAGATTGCCATTTTTTATTTATTCATTTCTAAATTAATATAAATGTCATATTTAAAGAAATATGGAACCAATTGAACATATATTAGAGACTTTAACGTAAATTTACACACTTTACTCATCCAATCCGATAAAGGTTTTTTTGTTAAATTTTATAGCCTTATCCAAAATGTTTAACCATATTTTACAAATTTTACCCTTACCAATGTGAATTTTTTTTTACCATGGTTTCTATTCTTATTGAAAAAAATATAAGGGACATATTTACCAAATTTTATCCTCATAATTCCAAATATGAAATCTATTTTCCAAGATTTTTTTTCGATAATTGGTATAAATTCATTTTAAAATATGTGTGTAAAACGTGACGAAACACGTTTTTTTATAAAAATAAAATTTTAGCATAAAAAATGATATATATTCTTATCTCATGCCTATAAAAAATATCAGATGAATGTTAAAAAATTTTATTAAAAAAAATTCATTCCCTAATATTTATCAATTTAATTTATTGAAATAAAAACACATTGACTGCATAAAAATAGTTTTTCAGAAAAACAACTCTTTCACTTTCAAATGATTTTTATTTTAATTTCCAATAAATTTATAACCAATAAATTCTTTTTATACATGTGTATAAAATAAATGTTTCATAAATTACATAATCAAACTGATACCATATAATCCAATGGTTAGGCGATAATAGTTACGTTGAATAACATTTAAACAGTATATCATGGTTCGCTTAAGCTTGGTGCTTCATGTAAAGAAATAAATCAAAGAAATGAAATATTTTGGTAGAAATATATTATAAAATCTCAAGGTGTTACATTATAACCTCTTAAAATGAATTTATCCATTTAACTTACATCACTTAGGTACAAAAAATGAGGATATCTATATTTCATCACATCCTTGGGTTCCCACATAGCTTCTTTAAATTTCTGATTCCTTTAGAGAACTTTAAACATGTGAGTAGTATTATTCCAGAGAACTTTATCTATATGATAAATGATTTAAACTGTTTATTCCTAAAAAGAAATATCAATATACAATAGAATAACCAATAATTTTATTACATGTGAATGATTGGGTATGTACTTATTCATGAGAGATACATGGAACACATTGTGAACTCGATAGAGTTTTAGTGGAAACACTAAGAAATAATCTACTGTCCCTACTCGATTAAGAATCCCAAAGGGACCAATATTCCTAGATATTAAATTTAATTTAGTCTTGAATCTTATAACCTTATACCATGGAGATATTCACAAAATGACATTTTCACTAACTTCAAATTCTAAATTTCTCCAATAATTGTCTGTATAACATTTCTATCAACTCTGAGATACCTTGATATGCTATTTAATACCTATAAATTTCTCTATAATTTCCTCATATAACTTAGGAAATATTATCTTTATTTCTCAAACTTCATCCCAACACATTGGAGTTTTTCACTTCCTGCCATATAGGTCTTTACAAGGATTTATCTTAATGATCGAGTGAATGCTATTGTTGTAAGAAAACATGAATAGAGGAATGTATTGATCCCAACTACCTTTGAAACCTAGGAAAAAATATACAAAAATATCCTCTAGATTTATAATGGCTCTCTCAAACTAACCATATGTATGAGGAAGATAAGCATTATTTAAACATTACTCTATATCCAGATCTTGCTGAAGACTTCACTAGAACTTTGAGGTAAACCTCAGATCTTGATTAAATACAATAAAATATAGTACACCAAGAAATATCCCAAATTAAATAATGTATAACATGAAAGTATGATCAAGTGTTAAATATTCTCTAATGTAAATGAAGTGTGATGAATTTATATGGTGATTGACTACAACCCAAATAACATTTTTTCCTTTAGATGTTTTAGGGAGTCTGATAACAAAATATGGTGTACTGTTTTCCCATTTTAAGGACCCCGGGACACCCTGAGAGGGGAGGGGTGAATCAAGGTGACCAATTTTTCTTTTAATGTGATGGATCTTGTTCCCACGTTGGTAGGAACTTGTTGAACCTGTATGATGATTATGATTATAAAGAAAACATTCACATGCACAGAGAAGACACAACACTTTTTACTTGGTTCACCACTAAGGGCTACGTCCAAGGAGCATACGCCGACAAGTTGTCGGTCGTACCCAATTCCACTAATCTTCACTAGCTGTGGATTAAAAAGGTTTGGGCACAAACACTCTGTCCCAAGCTCACTGCCTTTACAAGGATTCAGGGATAGCTCACTGCTTCCCATGGGTCACTCCCGTTGACTCCCCCTGGCTCACTGCCGTTGGTGAAGTCACACTCAGTTTATAGACGTGAAGGTCTCTTCATCATTGCATAAGAATGCATCCTATATTTTATGTATATGCTCTATTGAAGTCCGATTCTCACCAGAAGATGAATATCAATTTTCTCCGAATGTATCGAGTAGTCTCCCGGCTTTCGTGCAGCTCCAAACAGACCGGTGGGCTTCAGCAATACCTGGCGTGCTTTTCCAAGCCAGGCACGCAAGTCCCAATATGGCGCGCAAGTCCAAAATGGCGCGCAAGTTTCACCAACTCACCTGCGCGATGCTTCCTTCCCCAACAACAAACTTTCATGGCCCACTTACTTTCTCTCCCAAACGGCCCTGGGCGCACAACCAACAACCAGTGCGCAAGCTCTACTTGCGCGACCAAACTACCACATGTGCGGCTCAACCACCTGCGCGATGAGAGCTTGAAAAATATCTAAGTCTTGAACTCCGTGAGAAATGTGGAGGGGTGGTCCAGTATTTATAGGCAAACTGGACCCCCTGCACGACGGTGCGCAAGTCCCTCATTGGCGCGCAAGTCTCGTCTCCCGTAACCTCTATCGTGCAACTCACTTACGCGACCCAACCAATACTTGCGCGACCTTCTTTCCTTAGCCAAATTTTGATCTTCTGATCTAAAAGAACCATAAGCGCGCAAGTTATAGAGCTTTCAAGGCATCGACACGCAAGTCTCTTTTCCAAAAACACTTTCCTTTATTTGTCGATTTTCAGGCCCAAAAATTTGGCAAACACTGGGAAACGGTGCCACCTTTACTACTGTAGTCTGCTTGAACGGTATGATCTCTTTGCTGGTACACATTCTGAACTTCCACTGAGGATTGAAAACAAACACAAACCATATTCCAAATCATGCTTAGAAGGCCCTGGTTCCAACAATCTCCCCCTTTGGGTTTTTTGGCAATCAAAAAATAAATTCAATAGATCTCCATCCATGTGGAATTCAAAAACGCAAGAATCAACTCAACCAACACTCTAAGTCTATGGGAGAAATGCTCGGTGTAGAAAACAAGAGAAGAAGCTTGGATTGGGTTCCAGTGTTTTTGGAATTTTCCATGATGACGCCAGTGTTTTTAGAATTCTCCATGACACCCGATGTTTTCCTTCTTATACTTCTCATTGCATTGAATTTATTCCTTTCTCCCCCATTGATAATAAATCCAAAGACTGATAAGTTGTTCAACGTTGAGCTCAAACCATACTCCCCCTGGATAGTATCTCCCCCATAAACCTTCATCATAGCCATAAACAGATAAAAACAGTTATAACAAATGGGGAGAGGGGTTTTCCGGAGCCTCCATATGCAGTAGGAGGTGGTTGAACACCGAGGATCAACCGATGCTTCTCAAACATAGCCGTAGACAATGGCTTGGTCAGTATATCAGCCACTTGCTCATCAGTTCCAACATGGTCCATTCTAATCACGCCTTGTTCAACCTTTTCTTTGATAAAATGATACCGTATTTCAATATGTTTTGTATGAGAATGCTGAACCAGATTCTTCATAAGATCAATTGTGCTTTTGTTATCACAGTAAATCACCTTTTGTTACTACACCTTATCACCAATATCTATTAGTTGCTGCTTCATCCAAAGCAGTTGAGTGCATGCCTTTGTGGCAGAGATATACTCATCTTCAGCAGTACTAAGAGAAGTACTTTCTTGTTTCTTGCTCAACCAGCCAACACATTTCTGCCCAATATAGAAAGCTCCACCACTAGTGGACTTTCTGTATACCACATCACCAGCCCAGTCAGCATCAGAAAATGTGGATAATTCATTGTCCCTGCCTGCATCAAAAAATAACCCAAAGTTATGTGTACCTTGAATGTACCTGATGATTCTTTTTACTGCCGCCATATGTTCCTCTTTTGGATTAATCTGAAAGCGAGCTGCAAGGCATGTGGCAAAGACAATATCTAGCCTTGTCACTGTAAGGTACCGTAGGCTTCCAATGATCCTCCTGTACATGGTGGGATCAAGAGAGTCCCCATCGTCATGCTTTCCAAGTTTAGTTCCAACTGCAATCGGAGTTGACATTGGTTTAGAGTCTTGCATATTGAACTTCTTCAGCAGCTCTCTTACATATTTTTCCAGAGAAATGAAAGTGTATTCCTTATTTTGAATCACCTGTAGCCCCAAGAAATATGTGATCTCCCCAATCATAGACATTTCAAATTCAGATTTCATGTGGTTGGAAAATTCATCCACTGATTTCTGCCTACTGCCACCAAATATGATATCATCAACGTAGACAAGAACCATGAATTGATCTTTTGGCAAATTCTTCACATAGAGATTTTGATCAACTCCTCCTCTCTTGAATTTCAACTTCTTGAGATATGAATCCAACCATGAGTACCACGCCTGTGGTGCCTGGTTCAAACCATCACTAGTGGAAATACGGGTTTTAACATCGTCGTAATAACATCAGTTTTCTAAAAACCGACACGAATAGTATGTTCGGGGAATTTATGGTGTCGGTTTTACAAAAAACCGACGCCAAAAAAAATTATCTGATGATGTTTCTCCGTCGGTTTTCCACATCAGTTTTCGGGAAAAACTATGCGGAAAATAATTTTAAAAGAAATAATCGGCGTCGGTTTTCATGAAAACCGACGCCGAAAAGAAAAAAAATCGGCATCGGTTTTCGGCGTCAGTTTTCATGAAAACCAACGCAGAAAAAAAAAATTTATCAGCGTCGGTTTTCATAAAAACTGACGCTGAAAAGAAAAAAAATTATCGTCGTCGGTTTTTATGAAAACCGACGCCGAAAATAAAAAAAATAAAAAATTCGGCATCCGTTTTTTAAAAAACCGACGCCATAAAATATATTTTCCGCGTCGGTTATTTTGAAAACCGACGCTGAAATGTTTTTTTTTTAATTTTCGGCGTCGTTTTTCTTTATAAACGACGCGAAAAGTCTTTTAAAATTATTCGGGGTCCGAAACCCTCATTTTGTTCGATCGTCGAAATTGACTTCGGCTGCGGCGCTTTGGACTCCCGACGACCATCAAACCTGATTTGCGATCTTGGACGACAATTGTTGAAGGTTTTGTGCCATTTGCACGATTTCCGGTATGCCTTCTTCCTCTTTATCTCTTGTTTCATCTTCTATTGTTTATTTCTTCTTCAAGAACCCTATTTTGCGTGATTTTCTTTATTGGTTCGATTTTAGTTGTAGTTTATCATTATTTTTGGTTTGTATTATCATTGTTGGTATAGATTTTATAGTGTTTGTTTTTCTAAGTCATTATACCGGTCGCAGTTTGGATTTAACATCTCCATTCGGGTTGAACTACAAATTTTTTGTTTGTATTATCATTATTTGATTTTAAAATGATGTTTCATTACATTATGAAGAACTATATTTTTAATTCCATTTCCATATTAATTAATTCTTCTTCAAAAAAATAATTTTATTGTGTTATTTATTGTTGAACTTGGTGTGGTTTGGTTGTAGTTTGTCTTGTTTTTCTGTATCTATATTTATCATTTAGGTCATGTTGTGTTATCTGGGATTAACATGTGAATATTTTATTTCATCAGTGACTTTGAATTAACTGTGATTGAAGTTATAAAATTACATTACACCCATTTTGATTGATATCTTATATTTTAAAACAACCAATTATATTTTTTACTTTCAATAAAGAATTGAGATTTATTAATAATTTATACATATTTCCATGTACTCCCACATTTCACTTATTTCTTCCTTTAAATTAATGAACTCTTCAATATTTTAGACACATGCAGCATCGAAATATTGCAACTATGTAAAATAGACTAATAAATTTTAAAAGAATGATATTATAATTAAATTATAATATCAATATAACACACATGTATATAATATGAAAATAAACTTTTTACTCTATTTGTAAACATGTTTCATATCTGATGTCTTTTATCTGATTATCAATAGTTTTTATGGAATATGTTTTTGTTTACAATTTATCTGATAGATATTTAAATGTTTATATGTTTTTATATATTCATTAATTATATTGTGATATCAGGTATTAATGGATCATAATTGGATTTACTTACGAAGAACTACTAGTGAATTTGAAAAAGGAGTTGATAATTTTTTTGGAATTTTCTAAACGACATATTCAAAATATTGATTTGATTTTCTGTCCATGTGTGAAGTATGTAAATATGAGAAAGTTAAACTCCCGAGAAATCAAGGATCATCTCATTTGTTATGGTTTTAGCCTTAATTATACACGTTGGATCTTGCATGGTGAAAGAACTGAGAATTCAACATCCAATGTTGATGACGATATTCATAATGAGGCAGAGGATCGTATTGAAGAATTAATTCATGATTTAGGTGTTGAAACCATCGAAAAAACACCAATTGTTGAACGATTGTATGGAGATTCTCAGAAACCATTATTCCCAGGTTGCAGTAAATATACAGTGTTATGAGCTGTTTTGAGATTAGTTAACTAAAAAGCAAAAAATGGGTGGAGTAATAAAAGTTTCTCCAGTTTACTTGAGCTTTTAAAAGAGCTACTTCCAGAAGGCAATCGTCTTCCAAATTCCAATTATGAGGCGAAGAAAATATTATGCCCAATGGGATTGGGGTATAAAAAGATACATGCTTGCCCCAATGATTGTGTACTTTATAGGAAAGAAAATGAACATTTATCAAGTTGTCCTACATGTGTGACATCACGCTATAAGATGAATGAGAAAGTCAACTCAGATTCATTCTCAGGTGATGTCATGTAACCTTATGAAAAATCAATTTTTTTACTTTCTAATGATATCATCTAATATTTTTTCCATACAATTCTGATAATTCAATTCTGATTTATTTTTAGGTACCAGAATCAAAACTCTAGCTAAAGCAATTTGGTACCTTCCAATAATTCCTTGTTTTAAGCGTCTATTTGCAAATTCAATTGATGCAAAAAGGTTATGATGACATTCAGATGACCGCATCTCTGATGGTAACTTATGTCATCCTTCCGATTCACCACAGTGGAAGAGTTTTGATAAAAAATTTCATGATTTTGGAAGTGAAGTTAGAAATCTCAGAATGAGATTGTGTACTGATGGAATGAATCCATATCGGAGCCTCAGTAGCCAACATAGTTCATGGCTTGTTTTCCTGGTAATTTACAACTCGTATCAACATCTATGTATGAAGAAATAATATGTTATGATGAGCTTGATGATTTCTGGACCAAAACAGCCGGGAAATGATATTGATGTGTATCTTACACCATTGATTGATGATTTAAAACTGCTATGGGAGGAAGGTGTTAATGATTTCAATGAATACAAGAAAGAGTATTTTCTGTCGTGTGCTATGATAATGTTCATTATAAACAACTTTCCTGCATATGGAAACTTATCTGGATATAGTGTTAAGGGACATAAAGCATGTCCAATTTGTGAAGAACAAACTTCATATTATCAATTTCAGAATGGAAGAAAGACAGTGTACATGGGACATCGAAGATTTTTGAGAATTGATCATCCTTATCATAGATTTAAAAAAGCATTTAACGGTTTACAAGAATACAACCTCCCCCCTCAACCATTGTCATCTAAAGAATATTATGATAGAGTGAAAGATATTGATTCGACATTTGGAATGATAAAAGGTTCTGGTTTACAAAAACATATCTGGAAGAAGCAGTCTATTTTTTTCGAACTACCTTATTGGAGATTTTTAGAGATAAAACATAACATTGATGTTATTCATGTTGATAAAAACATGTGTGATAGTTTGATTGGAACTTTGTTAGACATAAAAGGAAAGACAAAAGATGGATTACATGCTAGATTGGACTTGATATTAATGAGAATAAGTTTGGAGTTAGCTCCCACTGTGAAAGGAAACATAACATATTTAGCTTCGGTTTGTCACTCATTAATCAAGATTGAAAAGATGAATTTTTGTTAGTGTCTTCATTGTATTAAAGTACCCAGCGGTTTTTCTTCAAATGTGAATAATTTTGTGTCATTGAAGGATTGTAAATTAATAGGTATGAAATCACATGATTGCCATGTGTTGATGCAACCAATTCTACAAGTAGCAGTGCATGGTATATTACCGAAAGCTATCAGAAAGACAATCATCAGGTTATGTAATTTCTTTAAATCCATTTGTAGCAAAGTCGTTGATCCAAATTTGTTAGATGTGTTGGAGAATGAAGCAACTCTTATTCTTTGTCAACTAGAAATTTATTTCCCACCCATATTTTTTGATATAATGGTTCATCTATTGATTCATTTGGTGCGTGAGATAAGAATATGTGGGCCTGTTTATTTAATATGGATGTATCCTTTTGAAAGATATATGAAAATTTTGAAAGGATATGTTAAAAATCCTTATCGACCAGAGGCCTCTGTTGTTCAAAAATATGTATCAGAAGAGGTGATTGAGTTCTGTACTGATTATTTGAATGAGGTGGAGCACATTGGTCTCCCTGTATCTCAACATATGACAGTTGATAGAGAATGTGGAGGTGTTCAAGGCTTAAAGGTAAAGTTAATTCCACGTGATGAAGTGATGCAAGCACATTTATACATTTTGAACAACACAGATGAGGTTCAACCATATATATCCTCACATATTGCTGAATTAAAGTTACGATATCAGAAAAGAAATGAAAAGTGGTTGATGATTGAGCATAAGAGGACATTTGTTTCATGGTTTAAAGAGAAAGTCACACCAGATATATTTGTATCAGAAACATTGAAGTGGTTAGCAGGGGAACCATCTCTTAATGTGATCACTTAGTATGGTTTTGATATCAATGGCTACACATTTTACACAAAAAACCTGGATAAAAAGAGTACCATTCAGAATAGTGGTGTGATGGTATTCGCTGAAGCAGTACATTTTTCGAGTGCCAAAGATAAAAACCCAATTTCTACATCAACATCATATTTTGGAGTTATTGAAGACATATGGGAAATTGATTATATTAAATTTTGATTCACTGTTTTTAAGTGTAATTGGGTTGATAGTAATAGTGGCGTGAAACATGATGAATATGGGTTTAAATTGGTTTATTTGAAAATATTTAATCACAATGAGGAACCATTTATCATGGTGACACATGAAAAACAAGTATTTTATGTCATTGATCCATCGAATGATCAGTGGTCAGTTGTTTTGCAAGGGAAAAGATACCATTTGGGTGATGAGGATGATTCTGATGATGCTAGTGATTTACATGAGCCTTATTCATCTATTACGCAATTTTCAGATGATTAAAATGAATATAAGACTGACATAGTGCATGTAGTACGTACCGATCAGGATGAAGGAATGTGGCAAAACACCAAATTAGTCTCCTAAGTTTTCAGGTAAATATTTATATTTTGTGACTATTTTTAAAAATTACAAATTCATGCCTCTATTTTTACATATTTATTTTTATCTTCCTTGTTTCTAATTATTCAGTTTTCTAATGATATACAGGTACACAAAATTTTATTACACTTTCTAGTAGAAATGTCAGATACAGATAGAGAGGAGCAGTTACCGAGGTATATCTATTTTGACATATTATTAAATATTCAGTAATATACTTATTTAATTAAATAAAACAGTTAATTTACAATTTTTTTTGCAGGACTACTGATGCGTCCTCGGCAGAGGAGACTTCTCTAGTTACTACTCAAAAATCAAGTTCTCTAGTTGGTAAATGTGGTATTACACGTTTACCAAAACTATCACTTGCTCGTGATGATAACAAAGAACACGTCCGTTTTGATGATAATAATAATGCAGTTGGACCAAATGAAGTTCAGTTTGTCAGTTATATAGTGATGTAGAGCCATTGCAGGATTAGTATTTTATATCCTGATTGGAAGTCAGTGGACAGGACGACAAAACAACAGCTTTGGGAGGCCGTGATGGTAAAATATCTTTATTTATTTATTTTATCTCATTTTTTTAATATTATATAGTATAAATGACATATTTAATTTTTTCAATTATAGATGACATTCAATTTTGAGGAAACCAAATAAATTAGGAAAAGACATCTCTCTTTAGTGGCGGTTCGATGGAGAGATTTTAAAACCAAACTGACAAAAAATTATGTTTTTGGAAAGAGAAGGTTTGAAAGCCCATGTCTTAAGTATCCATATATAGATGAAGAAACATGGAAGCGATTTGTTGACAGTCGTCAGGAAGAGAAATTTCAGGTATTGTAATTTTTTTATATTTTAAAATTTATGCTATATTTTCTTTATTACTTAGTAGTTTATTTTTATGTAACAGGCCTCCAGGAGATCTCATCAGGTGATCCAGTTGCAAAACATATACCCTCATACTTTATCACGTGGAGGGTACTCGTATTTAGAGCATAAAATGATTGAAGAAAAATTTGAAGCATTAAGAGCTTGATCAAGTAGTGGTTCAGAAGAGGTCCAGTATGGTCCTCCATCTCCTCCCTCTCGCCATGATAAATGGAAACGAGCAAGAAGAAAAAAAAATGAACAATATCTTATAGACGAAGCTCATCAAGTGGCTGATAGAATTGTAAGTAAATATTATTTATTTGTTAACAATTTTCCTTTTTTATAATTTAAAAACACTAATATAACTTTTTTATTTTTCATTTCAGGATGAACTTCAGGAGAAAGAGACACAGGGCTCTTTTATCCCCGAGGGTAGGATGGATATCCTACCCACTGCTTTGGGAAAGGCAGAACACCCCGGCCGTGTTAGAGGATATCAGACGGGTGTTAGTATTCGGAAGTTTTTTGGTAAGAGTATGCAATCAAGAGACCCAGAAATCGAATCCATAAAAGAAGAGCTACAAAATATGAAATGTTCTATGGGTGATCAAATTCAAGCAGCAGTACAGAAGTCTTTATTAGAACACTTGGCAAGACAGTCACAATTTTCTCAGCCTTTCGAGGTATATTATTTACTTGTCATCAATTTTTCTTTTTTATAAATTATAAACACTGATATAACTTTTTCATTTTTCAACATTCTCAGCCTACTCACTCAGACTACCCTGCCTCATCTTCTTACCCAGCCCCGTCTGGGCAGCCTTCCGAGGTATATTATTTAATTTTCATCATTTTTTATATTTTATAAATTATAAACACTAATATAAATTTTTCATTTTTCAACATTCTCAATCTACTCACCCGGACTACCCTGCCCCATCTGCTTACCCTGCCCCGTCTGCACAACCTTTTGAGGTATATTATTTTATTTAATTTTTAATAAATTTTTCTATGTTATAAATTTTAAACACTAATATACCCCTTTCATTTTTCTGCCCTCTCAGCCTGCTCACCCAGACTACCCTGCCCCACCTGCTAACTTTGAGCCTCCACCTCCTCCCTCAGATCAAGCCTTATATTGTGAGTTGTTTGCGGGAGATCCTCATGTACATATTGTTGCGTTAGGACATGTGTATTTTTTGGGGGACTTGGTACATCATTAGCCTATGCAGATGGGTCAGGTTAGAGTATCGGTACTTGTTATTATAGATCCTACTACTCTACTACCATTTCCTACTGTGGAGATCACCAGTGTTGGGGAAAGTATGAGCCATTTTTTACTTTGGCCAACTGCCCTTATTCGTTATATTTCACATGAGGTATGTGTTTTTTTAAATATTAATTAAAAAATATTCCAAATTACTTATAATGTTTTCTGACATTTAACTTATAGGATTATCTGAAAGCAAAAGAAACTGTACAAATGCAACAAAATGTTCAGGAACAGTCGGCTGTAGATACTTCTGATATTTCTTATGGGTTGAAAAGATTATCTGAGTCCTCTTCTTCCTTGAATTTTATCTATGAGTTTCGGATGATGCCCAATATATGTGGAAGAAATTATCAATTGAGAATACTGAAAAAAGATATCATGAATTTAGTTAATTTTGAAGAGATCGGGCTGAATGTGGTGCAATTGTTTTCCATGTATGTAAATTGATGTTTGAATTGCTATTTCTTTAATAAAAGATTGTTATGTCATTGACTAACTATATTTTCTTTTTAAATTAGGTATCTACACAGGATTCTTTTACAAAATTAAACTACCAGAATTTACAGTTTTATAGATCCAGAGTACATTTCCTTGGAAGTCAAACATGTTAAGAATGATGAAAGAGTTCAATATATATCTGAGAGATTATCACAAACAGAGATTCAGTGTTGGTTTTTTCCATTTCTTGATAAGTAAGAACATCAACATAATTTTGATCTAATGATCATTATAATGTCATTAATTGTGAACTTTTTGTATTCTAGGGGGCATTGGATGTTAGGCATATTTTTCCCAAATGAATGCACCTTATATTGGTTTTGCTCTTTATTAGGAAAAGTGCGTAAACCATTTTCCAACTTATTAAATAGGTAAGTTGTTTTTTATTTTTATAAGTTTGTTATGTTTAATTTTAATTGTTTACACAAGTTTTATTAGTTCTTATATAAAAAAATGCAGTTCATGGAAACATTTTACAAAGGAAAAGAAACCAACGAAAATCAAATATGTGGACGTACAGGTAATTAGTTTTTATATTTTTGTTATATATTGGTTTTTATTATTAGTTAAATGTTATATAAATGTAGTGTCATCGTCAAAATGGAAATATTGAATGTGGTTATTATATTCTACGATTCATGTACGAGATAATCACAACTGGGGAAACTACTGACTTTCATAAGGTTAGTTGTATTAATCTTTTTATATATTTTCTGCCACTTTTTTCTATTTATTAATTTCATATCATTCAATATTATTGTAGGCATTCAATTATTCACAGTCTTATTCCCAATCTGATATGATTCATATTCAATCTACTTTTGCAAACTTTTTGTTAAGTCTGATTAATATTTGAGGTATGTATATTGATTAATATTTGAGGTATGTATATTTTAATATTTCAGGTACGTGTATTTTAATTCTACTTTACTTTGAGTTCTCTCAAGTGCCTCTGCAAAAATACTGTTTGATTGTTTTTGTATACTGTGTTTTTTTTCAGGGATTTCGATTATTTTAGAAGTGAAATTGTAATTATTTTATAAAAAAAATTATTTATGGCGTCGGTTATTTTCAAAACCGACACCAAAAGTTTGAAAAAATTGACTTATGGCATCGGTTTTATCTAAAACAAACGCCGAAGAACCGATTTTCGGTGTCGGTTTTATAAAAAACTGACGCCGAAAACCGAGTCCAGTGGATTTTCGGCGTCTTTTGTCTATAAACCCGACGCCAAAAATACAAGTTTCACCGATTTTCGGCGTCAGTTTTATAGAAAACCGACGCCAAAAATGCAAAGGACTCGGTTTTTGGCGTCGGTTTTCTATAAAAACGACACCGAAAAGCCCGTCGACTCCAGTTTTAGCTTCTGTTTTATAAAAAACTGACGCTAAAAACCGAGTCCACTGGATTTTTGGCATCGGTTTTCTATAAAACTGATGCCGAAACTCATAAGTAAATTATTTTTGGGGTCGGTTTTGAAAAACCGACACGAAAAATCTATTTTTAACGTCGCCTTTAAAGACGTCGGTTTATAACCGACGTCCAAAATCAATAAAAACCGGCATTAATAAGTGTTTTTGCACTAGTGCATATAGAGCTTTATTCAGTTTGCAGACCTTTGTTTCATAAGTACCCAAAACAAAGCCCACTGGTTGTTCAATGTATACTTCTTCTTCCAGTACACCATTCAAGAATGCTCTCTTAACATCCATTTGATATACTTTATATCCTCTTTGGAGTGCCATGGAAAGTAAAAGCCTGATTGACTCCAGTCTAGACACTGGAGAAAAGGTTTCTTCAACATCAATGCCTTCAATCTGGGAGTATCCTTTACACACCATTCATGCCTTGTTTCTGATGACACTTCCATGCTCATCAAACTTATTTTTGAAGATCCATTTGGTACCAATCACATTTTGACCTTCGGGTCTCTGGACAAGATCCCATGTCTGATTCTTGTCAATCTGATCTAATTCATTATTCATGGATTTCACCCAAGATTCATCATTTGTAGCTTCTTCGAATGAGGATGACTCTACAACTGATAGAAATACAGATTGCGTGTTATTCCTCATCCTCCTTGTTTGAGTGGGTGCACTCCTATCCCCAATTATGTTGGAGGGATCAATCTCAGCTCTTCTATTTCTCCTCCGAGGTTCAGTAGCATTTTCGTCAGCCATAATTTCTTCTTCAGATTCTTCTTCTGAGTCAACATCATGATGTGACTGCTGAGTGTTTTGAACAACTTCCTCTATTTCTGCATTTGTATTTTCTTCACGTTCACATTCTTCCTGACTTTCTATCACATCAGCATATGACATCCTTGAAGCATTTGTGGTTTTCTCTTCAATTATCTTAACATCACTGCTTTCCACAATCCTTCCCAAATGCTTGTTGAAACATTTGTAGGCTTTTCTGTTCATTGAGTAACCGAGGAAAATTCCTTCATCTGCATTGTCACCATATTTCCCTTGATTTCCTTCTTTGTTCCTGATGAAGCATTTACTTCCAAAGACATGAAAGTATTTTAGAGAAGGCTTCCATCCATGCCACAATTCATATGGTGTCTTCGTCTAACCCATATAAAGTCCTGTTCGATTCTGAATGTACGTTGCAGCTTGAACAGCCTCTTTCCAGTAATGTCATGGAATACGAATCTCAATCAGTATTGTTCGTACCATGTTGTTAACCTATCGATTACTATGTTCAACAACTCCATTTTGTTGTGGAGTTATCACAGCATCTACCTCATGTTGTATCCCATGCTTCTCCAGATAATTCTCAAATTCAATGGATGTGTATTCTCCTCTATTTTAAGATCGAAACACTTTTATTGTTCGTCCAGTATCATTCTCGGCGATTCGCCGATATGTTTTCATGCAATCAAGGACTTGTCATTTCCTGTCAATGACCTTCACACATGCCATTCTACTATAATCATCTATGAAAAAGAAAAAGTAACTTTCTCCATGAGTTCTGACAACATTTATTGGCCCACAAACATCTGTATGAATCAGATCAGGAAGGTGAGACGCCCTTTTCTTCTTTGGCTGATATAAACTGCAGACCAGTTTCCCACGAATACAAGCATCAAAAGATTTTTCACGCTCACACTTCAGGTTAGGAATTTCCATGACAATTCTCAATTTTTATATTTTCTCCATGTCTTGTTGATTGATGTGTCCCAGCCTCCGATGCCACAAATTGTTTTCTTCTTCAACAGTCATGTAACATTAATTTTCTTTGCTATCAACCTGATACAAGTTGCCTTCCGTTCTGCATCCCTTCATAAGGGAATGGTTAGTCTTTCCCTTGATAGTGCAGCCTTTCTGATTAAAAGTAACTATAAGTCCTGAGTCACAGAGTTGACTCACGCTGAGGAGATTATGACGTAGGCCATATACGTAAAGGACTTCAGTCTTCTTTAGTTCTCCATTAGCGAATTAGGTACTTCTACTCCATTTGATTTTCAGATCCCCATCATTACCAAATCTTACTGTACCATCAACATTCCTTATGATATTTGTTAGTAGGCCGGCATTACCTGTCATATGAGATGAACAACCGCTATCCAAAATCCAGGTACTGTTGTTCTTTGTAGCTTTGAGGTCCACCTCTTCAAGGCTAGATTTATCAATCTTCTTCCTTTCCTTCCATGATATATTAGATTGAGTATATAGAACTAATGTCCTTTCAATTATCTCTTCCACATACCTAGGTTTTTAATAGTCAAAGTCTTCTTTTAGAGGTGAAAACCTGTTTGAAAGAGCAACACTGTCTTGCTGACTAGACTTGACTTCTCTTGAACATCAGAATGAGGTGTCCATGTCCCTTCTCTTCCTGCAATTAGCGGCCTTATGACCAAAGTTAGAACAACGAAAAAAATATCCATAGAAATTATTTCTTCTATAATAATTAGGATATGAAATTGTTCTCCTTTGTTGAGCTTCTATATCTTCTCCATTCAGATAGCTTCTTGCCTCTTCACAATAAGACATGGTATGGCCCAGATAGCCATAGAATTGACACTTCATGAGAGGAAATGTCTTCTCACTTGAATTTCTTCTCATACCTTCTTCCTTGGGAGAATAGTAAGACTGTCTATCATTTCTGAATGTTTGAGGATAATTTTCAGGTCTCCTTTTAGTTTGTATTGAGGGTTCCTTTTTCGGCACTCTAGGTAACTTTTCAACATGTTCAACTTTCATCTTATCTTTGTTTTGGATCTTTTCACTTCCAACAGTTTATGTCTCAGCCTCGCAGCCAATTCCACTCTTTCCCATGCAAGCGGGTCTTTGATCAATCAAGATTTTTCCAACCCCATCTGAACCACACATGGCTCTTGCTAGTAATTCTGCATCTGAGAATCTTCCAAACTGTATTTTCTTCCTCGATTATTTTGGAACTGATTCAGTCTCTAGTTTACTCCTTAGAGTAACTATTTACTTCTCAAGACCCCCAACAGTCTTGGATTTTTCATCCATTCTGGAGGTGAGGTCATTGATGACCTTTTCCTGCTCTTAAATTCTCATCTTCAGATCTACTACATCGTCATTGCTTTCAATTATTTTAGACTGTACCTTCACAAATTCTTCCAGTAGTTCAATTTCAGCTTCAAGTTGATCAACATATTCAGTTGATTCTTCTACAATTTATTTCCACTTATTGCAGCTCTTACATTTAATCTTAAGCTTACTAACCGCATCCTTAAGATGAATATCAGGATCTATACAATTTCTCAGTTGTTTTTCTCCATCAGTATCTTCTGACTTTTCAACAGTGGCCATCATAGAAGCATGGTTCCCTGTTTTGAATTCTGGTTCTTCTTTATCACAGAATTCATTATCATCATCTTCCTCTTCACAGACAAAACTCTTCCATTGCATTTTCTTACCAGATTTGAAGCCTCCCTTTTTGAAGAACCTTCTCTGAGGCTTCATGAAGTTTTCATCTTCACTATCTTCATCATTTCTCTTTCTTAAGCACTGAGAGGCAATGTGCCCATCTTTTCCACAACAGAAACAAGAGAGAGGTAACTTCCCTTTGAATTTCCCTTTCCCCTTCTGGAAGTTCTTTGAAATGAGAGAAATAATTTCTTTTTATTCATCATCATCACCACTACTATCCTTTGAGATTTTCAGTTTATCCATGGCCTTGAATGTCATTTCCTTGTTAACCCGACTCGTAGCATCTTCTGGTTTGACTCTCATTTCATATGATACCAAGATTCTCAGTAGATCATCTAGAGAAAGTTTGGAAAGATCTCTTTCCTCAAGGGCTGACACATTCACATTATACATAGGTGGAAGTCTTCTTAATATTTTCTTTACAATATTAGTGTCTTTGATTTCTTTGCATAGACCCCGAATTTCTCCAACCACTTCAGTAATTCGATTGAAGAAAGAGTCTTCATTCTCGTCTGGATACATATTTAGATCATGAAACTGATTGGGAAGCACTTGTAGTTTCGCCTCCTTCACTTTTCTATCTCCTTCATAAATATTCTCAATTTTATCCCACATGGATTTTGCGGAGGTGAAATTCATCACCTTTAGGTAGATCTGATCAGAAAGGGCCGCAGTGAGTGCATTCTATGCTTTAGCATCAGTATAAAGAAGTTTCCTGTCTGTTTCAGTCATAGCCAGGCCTGTTAGATCAGTGACCTATATTCCTTGCACAGTAGAAAAAAAATTCCATTCCAAGAGATCTTAGATGAGATCTCATTTTGTTCTTCTAGATCTGGAAATTACTTCCATCGAAGTGAGGTACTCCCCTGACATTGACTGCGTTCTCCATGACAAAAAAGGTCAGATTCAACACCAGCAAGCTTTACCCTCTGATACCACTTGAAGGACCCCGGGACACCCTGAGAGGGGAGGGGTGAATCAGGGTGAGAAATTTTTCTTTTAATGTGATGGATCTTATTCCCACGTTGGTAGGAACTTGTTGAACCTGTATGATGATTATGATTAGAAAGAAAACATTCACATGCACAGAGAAGACACATCACTTTTTACTTGGTTCACCACTAAGGGCTACGTCCAAGGAGCATACGTCGGCAAGTTGTCGGTCATACCCAATTCCACTAATCTTCAATAGCTGTGGATTAAAAAGGTTTGGGAACAGACACTCTGTCCTAGGCTCACTTCCTTTACAAGGGTTCAGGGATAGCTCACTGCTTCCCTTGGGTCACTCCCGTTGACTCCCCCTGGCTCACTACCATTGGTGAAGTCACACTCAGTTTATAGACGTGAAGGTCTCTTCATCATTGCATAAGAATGCATCCTCTGTTGTATGTAGATGCTCTATTGAAGTCTGATTCTCACCAGAAGATGAATATCAATTTGCCCCGAATGTATCTAGTAGTCTCCCGGCTTTCGTGCAGCTCCAAACAGACCGGCGGGCTTCAACAATACCTCACGTGATTTTCCAAGCCAGACGCGCAAGTCCCAATACAGCGCGCAAGTCCAAAATGGTGTGCAAGTTTCACCAACTCACCTGTGAAACGCTTCCTTCCCCAACAACAAATGTGCGTGGTCTACTTCCTTTCTCTCCTAAACAGCCTTGGGCGCGCAGCCAAAAACCGGCACACAAGCTCTACTTGCGTGACCAAACTACCACATGAGCGGCTCAACCACCTGCGTGACGAGAGCTTGAACAATCTCTATGTCTTGAACTCCGTGAGAAATGAGGAGGGGTGGTCCAATATTTATAGGCCAACTAGACCCCCTGAACAACAGCATGCAAGTCCCTCATTGGCGCACAAGTCTCGTCTCCCATAACCTCTGTCGCGCAACTTACTTGCGCGACCCAACCAATACTTGCGCGACCTTCTTTCCTTAGCCAAATTTTGATCTTCTGATCTCGAAAAACCATAGGCATGCAAGTTATCGAGCTTTCAAGGCATCGGCGCACAAGTCTCTTTGCCAAAAACACTTTCCTTTATTTGTCAATTTTCAGGCCCAAAAATTTGGAAAACACTGGGAAACGACACCACCTTCACTACTGTAGTCTGCTTGAACGGTATAATCTCTTTGCTGGTACACATTCTTAACATCCACTAAGGATTGAAAACAAACACAAACCATATGCCAAATCATGCTTAGAAGACCCTGGTTCCAACACCATTTCCATTCAAGTATGGGTAATGGTTGTAACATCCACTTATACTTCTACATCTCATCCTTAAATTGATGACACACTAGTCATCAAGATACATTCTCTACAATATACCTTTTTTATTTTGTCCCACCAAAAATATTATTTCAAATCTCTATCTACACATCTTTTTGTTACTAAGATGCATTGAGATTAAAAAACTATGATATTCTTCTAACAATTATTTCTTTAATTATGGTATTTTGGGACACATAATATATTTATGAACATTATCATTCCATCCCTATCATGGTTTAACTTAGGAACATTTCTCACCTTCTTCAGAAACATTACATCTTCCCTCTATGCCTCTTTAATTCTTACAATGATTGATGGCTAAAAATTCATCTGATAAAGATAGGATCTATCCTATTTACTTATTATTTCAAGTTACATCTTCCAAAAATCCACAATTATTGGATCATTGTCAATCCTCATTATATATGAACTAGCATGGTTCTTCTGAATCAATGTTACAACCACCTTGTTCTCCTTCATAGGGTGGTAATGTATTGTGTAGTAATAATATTTAATCAATTCCAACTATGTTCACTAGAACATATTCAACTATTTATTTGTGAATATATAATTTAAACTTTTATGATTTGTATATATTTAATACCTTTCACCACAACCTCCATTACTCCATATATTCAAGGAAAAATCACTGCTACCATATACAAATCACGAGTTTTTTAAATTTTATCACGTATTTTCAATTGGAGTGATTCATATGATATTACCATATAATGTTTTCAGAAGGAAACATCCTATTAACTTATTGGATTCATCAATATATATCACAAACCCTACTCCACAATAGATTAGTGTGAGGATAGGTGCACTGGCCAGCCTTCACTCCCATTCCTTGAAATTCTCATCACATTCATCTATCCATAAGAAATTTACCCCCTTTCAAGTCAACTTTGTCATAGGAATAGATAGTAACGATAAATATCTCACAAGGTTTTGTTAATACCCATCAAATAAAAGAAATCTAATGATTTTTGTTACCATGTTTTTCATAAACCATTACTTAATGACTCTTGTCATTAAAGGATCTACCAATATACCCTCACTTAATATCATATGAAAAAAATGAAACTTTATGAATCTAAAATTCATGCTAGTTAAAATTTTCATAAACATTATCCTTCCTTAGGGTCTCCAACAAAGTTCTCAAATTATCTTCATAATCATCCTTTATCTTTGAATATATAAGAATAAAATCTCTAAAGACTACCAAAAATTGGTCAAGGTGATCTTTAAATACACTATTCATTAAATCCATGATGATATAGGGGGTATTAGTAAGACCAGATGGAATCCATATAAATTAACAGTGTCTATACATTTTACAAAAAATATTTATTGGGCATATACTACTTCTTGATCCTTAATTGATGATATAAAAAAAGTCAATATTGGAAAATTACAAAGATTCTCAAAGTTGATCAAACAAGTCATCAATACAGGGTAAAAAATACTTGTTATTGATAGTGATATTGTTATGTTCTCAATATTAAATGAAAATTTTCATTGATCTATCTTTGTTATTAAAAAAAAATAATAAGTTCACCCCAAGGTGATGCAGTTATCTGAATAAATTCGTTATCTAGATTCTACTAGAGTTTCTTCTTTAATTCTTACAACTCAAATATGGATATTATATAAGGAGTATTTGAGATAGGTTTATCACTAGTTATGAGTTATATTGAACAATAAACTTCATGATTCAAAGGAAGACTAAGAAACTATTATGGAAATACATAAAAAATTCCATACAATAGGCGTATCCTTCACTACAACAGAATCGCCGTTTAGCAGTGGTTTTTTTGCATTTCGCGGTGGTTTAAACCGCCGCAGCATGGTTTCGCGGCGGTTTACAGAAACCGCCACCTAATACAGTGTCTCCAATCTATTCGTGGTGGTTTTTTCTGTTTCACGATGGTTTAAGGAAAGCGTCGTAGCTACCTCATTTCACAGCGGTTTTCCGGAATTTAGCGGCGGTTTTTACAATCCCTGGATATCAATTTATTCACGGCGGTTATAACTGCTGTGAATAAACTCAAATTCAGCGGCTGTAAAACCACCACCAAAGACATGAGAACTGCTACAGAATGAGGAAACAACAATTCAGCTATGTTGCGGTGGTTAAAACCTCCGCTAAACGTAAGAAAAAATTTATGTTTAGCGGTGGTTTTCACAGTTTAGCAGCGGTTTAAACCGCTGCCCATATAAATGTTGCAGCGGTTAAAACCGCCGCGAAAAGCTGCCCATAAAAAAAATTCTGCTTTTGCTGCACCACTTCCCTGAAAAACAAATCAAACCAGAAATATAAACCAACTGAGATACATTATAGCCCTCCTACCATGCATAACCCACATCATGTATCATAATCACTAGCCCTCCTCCTTCACAACATCACATTCCCACAATCACTTCCTCAATATCAAAAATAACAACATGACAATCACACACCAAAACATCACTTTCCACAAAAAAAATAATTTGGTAAGAAATTATATATCATTCACATTTGGTTAAAATGGATTAATTAATTATAACTGATGATAAAATATTATAATTATTTATTTATGATTCCTTTGTATGTTATAGGACCTAAGAAAATGGGTGGTGAAAGATTGGTCCATGGAAAGCTTGGGGGTGAGGTCTGTGCATGAGCTATTAAGTGGTGTGTCAATAGAAAGGGGCTTCAAAATGTGTTAGGCTCTCTAATGTTCTAGAAATATTGTTTTTATTATTTTTTTGTTTTGTTTGAGGTGTGTAAGATTTCCATTGGATTCCATTCTCCTTCTATAAACCCAATTATTATTATTTAATTAAATGGTTAATTGAAATTAAAATGTTATGGTGATTGAAGACCATGAGTAAAATAAACTATGTGCTAGGGAACAAATAGAAGATTGTGTACTGGCCTGATTCCTCGGTCTCTAAAGGATGAGGCATTGAACTTAGAGATCTCAATTGACTTCCTGACCCCTTCATTGGGGGGAGGGGGGGACCTTTTGAGATGTCTTTTCCCTAGAGGATGAGCCTTGTATACCTTTTTATGGAGGTGTTTTGTGACATCAGATGAGAATCCAATGTGGGCTAGCTAAGACCCTTGAGACACCTCCAAAAATTAAGTAATGTTTGACTTAGAAACCATGGCCTATCTAGTCTGTAATGTGTCTTGGGTATACTATCAAGTTATGCAATCATAGTAATTGTTTGTATTGACCCAACCCTTTTCCATTAGTTATGATTTACTCTAGGTGGACGAACATAGGATGGACTAGGATTGGGTTTGCTGAGTGGACCATCTAAGTGGAACCTTCTAACTAAGATGGTCCATGATCCATATTCTTGGAAAACCCATTATTTGGTTTCCACATTGTGGGTGAGATGTTATTTTATATATTGACACTGCTAGAAATTGTGATTTTATCAAATGAAAAGTACTATATTGAGATAGTGGTCCATGAACAAGGATCTCAAGAGAGATTCCTCTACATACATACAGACCTAGAGGACCCATGTGGGTTCCTAGTAGATAGACCAACCCTAAACATGTGCATGTGTTTCTTTAGAGATAGTTACATGTGTCATTATAGAACCTGCACCAATGTGGATGCCTAATAAAGCTAAGATGATAATGATGGGAGTGGGTGTTTGGTTGGCCATGGTTTTATTTATATTTATATTTAGTCTTGATTCATGATATTTAACAAGATTCATTAGAATCTCTAATTGGGCATGACACAATTTTCATTACTTAAGACACCTATGAATCACTTGTTGGGATGGATGTGACCCTTTGATTCTTATTGTGTTTCTAATCTATTATCATGACATATTTGGGGCGGACACTTAGTACAACTAGCATCAATCATATATGATAGATGTATGGGTGAATAACTAATGGTGGTACCTTTTTTGCAAAAAAAATCCCTCGGGTCCTGTGTGCTAGATATATTCTAGTAATTTATATATCTTCTCACTAGAGTGTTAGTTTGGGACATATGAGTAGTCCAATCTAATAATTAGTCTATATAGAACATGATGCTACACATGCATTCATAATATGGGGTTTAAATTGATAACATACAAGTAGATGGTGCTTTATATCTTTGTAGGAATTATGATAGGTGTGTGTGGACAATTGGAGCATCCATTGGGTCGATAACCCTCCTGGTAGCATAATGGATCTAAGGAATGAGTCCTATATTTATTTTTTTGGATTACGTAACCCTATAATAGTGATAGGACATGGGTCCTCCATTCATATAGTTGGTAACCCTCTCAGTTGATGCACACAATGCACATTGAGTATGACGCCCCGACCCCGGTAGCCTGGTGCTAGTGCTTCGGTTATGGTGTGTAATTTATTTCATACAAATGAAACAAATTAGTGGCACATCATAACATAGAAGGAGGAACTTTCTGGTTTAGATCCTGGAGAATCAGGGACAACAACTTTGCTTCTCCATTTCTGAGCTAAGAACAAAAATCCAAGACTTGGAAAGGCTCTATCAACCTGTAAAAATTTAACAAAAACGTAGGGTGAGAATTGAAATACTCAGTAAGGGGTTTTTGAAAATACAAAAAGACAACCTTTGAGAACTACTTTGAAAATACTTTTCCATACTTAAAATGTTTTCTTAAAATAAAAAACTTCAAGACAAAACAAAAGTTGATGTAACACAGTTAAATCACTTCATACTTACACACTATAACACTTAGCTGGAACCCACTTAATAGACAAGACAAGCATGATAATAAAAATACATGGGTTATACTAATTAAAGTGTCCATAAAAAAGAAAGGGGTGCATGAACAACAAGGGGTAAACATCATCAGAGTCGCACACAAGCGTATTATCTAAGAAAATGCACATCATGTCATGATAAATGTAATGCAACATTTGTAATAAAATTTTGGAAAAGAAACTGGTCATATATCAAAATTTCCATATCATATGTCTTATGTTTCTTTTTTTTAAAAAATTTGATACTCATAGGTAATTTTCTATAACCAAGGATATTCCTCTAGTCGGAGTAATCACTTGGTTGGTTATAAACTCAGAAATGTATGCTGAATGACTCATGGTCTCTGTGTCAACGCCTTGTGCCATGACCTAAGGGTATTAACCCAATCTGACTATCTCTAGAACTATCGATGCATCGAGGAGATTACTTTTACCGGTCTCCAACCCAGAGGGCTTACTATAACCAGTCCCTAACCTGGAGGGTTTTTCTTACTGGACCTCATCCCAGTAGTCCCATACATTTCTCACATGTTGATAGGGTTAGATATTCAAGGTGTCTCATACCACTTTGAATATTTAGTTTTCATTTCATATTACCCAAGGTGTCCCATACCACTTTGGGAAATACCATTTTCATTTCTCATTACCCAAGGTGTCCCATACCACTTTGGGTAATTTAGTTCTTAGTTTCATTATCATGTTGAGTCATATGCATGAAAGATATGAGTAAGGTAACAATTATATAATTGGTTTACAAATACATGATATGATAAATAGAATTGAAAATATGGAATAAAAGCAGGCATGGTTCAGTAAGCATACTATGCGCATTGAACAATTATTTAAGCACATAAAATGATGAATGTATGAGATTTTCTCCAAGGGGTATTAAATGATGAGTCTCTAAAATATCCAGTACATGGAAATGAACTACATAAAGAAAATACATAGCATTAATTATTATTCTTCACAGGTCATTGTACTTGCAACAAATACCTAACCACTAATAATCACTGCGGCATGCTCTGTATA
The DNA here is from genome assembly GCA_963277665.1 of Viscum album. Lineage (NCBI taxonomy): Eukaryota > Viridiplantae > Streptophyta > Magnoliopsida > Santalales > Viscaceae > Viscum > Viscum album. The sequence continues at coordinate 1,612,137,190 of OY728148.1, forward strand.
AAAATAATAAACACTTGAAATCTTTATAATTCAAATACTTGGAAATAAAAATACTTTAAATAAAATACTTGGCATCAATTATTATTCTTTACAAGTTATAGAATTTGAAGTTAAACTCTGATCACTAGTAATCACTGCAGTGAGTTTGGTATAATAATAATAGAGGATTTCCACGTATTAACATACCCTTAAATCCCTATCCTTTTAATACAAGTACAAAACAGGCATTAGCATATCCTTTAAAAAATCATAAAACATTTCGAGGGAGACATTTTGAATTACTCAAGTTCATTGGTGTACTCTTAGACATAAAAACATAAAACAACATAGGCAAGGACTAAAATCCTACATGCATAAAAATATTAATAACCATTTCTTGAAACTAGGGTTTCAGACATTAATCTTAAAAACACATACATACATAGGGATATATTTACACTAAGTATATATATAGGTTTTCTCATAAATTAAACATGGTTCACTTAAAAACTGAAAACCTCAAACTACCTATCATTTAATCAGTTTAAAAATAAAAAACTTATGGGGGTTTAAATGTTCATGAAACTTTAAATACATAAACATATAAAAACTTTGTTTTTAACTATAACATAATTGTACTTAAACCAAGGACCAAGTTCGCATCAAAAATATTCTTCAAAGAAAAGTATTCATATCTATAAAATCAAAACTGATTTCCATTCCAATACATAACCTTATAAAAATATATAGTTATATATATATATACATAAATATCATACCTGTTAGGAATTTATTAAAAAAAAGATACCATTTCCAAAATCATAATTCCTAATATAAAATACTGAATTATATGGAAATATTAGAAATAGATTTTGTATGGTTGCCTATATATATAATTGTATACTTAAACAACTGAAAATACATATATATAAGTTATGTAATGGTTTTGCTTATGAGGAAAACCATTCATAACTACCCTTATATAAATACTTAAAAAAAATAAACTCATTGGAATCCCTTATACTGGAAGAGGTTAAGGGGGTATACCTAAACATATATAAATTTATATGTATATGTATATATTGTATCAAAAGGGTTATATAAACAAACCTCAAAGGAAAGAACACCCTTAAATCATTTTTAGGAAAAAGAAAAGATACCATTTTCTAATCCATACACCATGTCTTCAAAAGAGGAGAGTCGCGGTGCCTATACTGAATATATATATGTTTTTATATATATACATATCGTATACCCATGTATAGGCAGTGTGTGTGTTGGTTTTTGAAATTATATGGAGGTAGGGTATCCCCTATGTTTGTAGACACGAAGGAAAACCCCCTTAGAATCCCTCTGTTTCCTTAGAGTGGAAAGCATGGGAAATATATACCTGTAAAAATAATATGTATATATATATATGTATTGCATGTAGATATATGTGTAACGAGGAGCATGGGTAGGTTTTAAAAAAAACACATAAACATGGAACCCTTACAGCTTAAGGAAGGAGCTCGCCATGGAGGGATGCTCGCTGGGTGGCTGGAGAACCGGGAGGAACCTGGGTGGCCGGAGGTGGTCTGGTGAGGTCGCGACCACCTGGAGACGCTGCAAGGTAGCAGCGGGGTGACCAACGACGTGGTGCCGGCACTGGTGTGGTCATGCACGGGGGGTGTGGAGCAGAACCAATGGTGGTTCATGTGGTGGCGAGGCGACAACGAGGTAGGTGTCGCGGCGGCACGGGTTGGCTCCGGAGGTCCTCTCTTACACAGAGGCTTCATCATTATTAAAGGAAAACGATCCGGGGGGTTAGGCCGAGCCTACGGTGTCCTAGGGATGTGGGTGCGCGAGGTCAACATAAACAGTGGAGAGGGTGGCGTCTCGGGAAATCCAGGTGCTGGTTCGCAGGACCTCAACGCGAGATAGAAGATTACGAGTTCACAGAGGATGGAAAAAAATAAAAAAAACGACGGATGGGATTCGGTCTTGGAGAGATCGGACAGACGCGGTGAAATGAGTGTTTTAAAAAAACACCAATGGCCGGGATTTGTCCTTGTAGAGATCGAATGGTCGGAACGATCGCACGACCAGCAAAGGCTTCGCCGCCGAGAATAAACAGTTCACTTTAAAAAAAAACAGTTTACTTTTAAAGAAAAAAAAAGCATATAAAATTAAAATTGAATTTACACAATTTAACACATATTTTTAACTTAGAGATTTCAAATATAAATATCCCATTTTATATTATGTAAAATACCTTAACATTTGATATAAATCTTATAAATTTCATAATTAACTTACTAAACTTTTATTAGGAACCTATATCTTTAGAAATCAAAAATCCAATTTATATCATACCCCATCATTTGATTCAAAAATAAATTTTTTCCTATTTAAAAATACATAGTTTTATAGATCCAATTAGATACATTTTTTTCAATTATTGCAGATACCCCTTTGAGACATTTTAAAATACTATGTTTTTCCACCATATAAATATCATCATGATTTAAAAAAAACAAAATAGATTCATTTTCAAGAATAATATTTTATACTAATACTCGAAGATATAATTATAATATTTTGTACTTAGTAAAATATTGAAATACTATAATATTATAAAAGCATTATAAAGACCAAATTTATTTTATAAAAAAATGCAGTTTATCCAGTGAAACCCAACGGTCAAATAATGGTCATATTCCCTTAGAGGTCCATTATAAAAACAAGGGGTAGGGTGTTTTACATTTTCAAAACACCGAACCCTTGGCGGATGGCTCTCCTCCTACCACTGGTGCTGAGTGCTTGCGTGGTGGTTCTGGCTGTTATATTTTTCACACTGATGGACCCTGAAGATGATGACTATCCGATTACCCATGTTGTGATTCTCAGTAGTCTTGTTGTGGTCGTGTTAGGTCTTGTGCACGGTACTTTCAATTAGATGGGTCTTGATGCCATGTAACTTTTAAATATATACCAGTTTACCATATTCCTCATGTTTTATTTTGTTTCAAATTCTTTATCAGCACACAAAGAAAAAAATAAAATAAAACAAGAGACATCATTAAAAAGCACAACATTGTTCACTTAGACCAGTTTATAAAACCTCAGGCATCACATTATCCCCCTCTTAAAAGAATTGCGTCCTCGCAATTCGATCGGTGTACATACACAGACTTACTCACACAGATTCTCTGACACCCTTGGTGATGTCCCTCTACCTCCACCGCCCAAGGAAGAAGTTACTATTCAACTCTATCCCCAGGGCAGAACAAATCTTGTGGGTCTCCTCTTCCCAAATACATTTTTGGAAAAGTGGATCATGGTTGAAACCAAGATCCCGTTTGATACAGGTGGTTTTCCAGAGATGGGCACGAGTGACATCAAGCTTTGCGATATCCTCTTGGATTTGGTTCCTAAATATCTCTCGAACCACTTCATATCTGAAGGATTCGATGAAAGACCCAAAATGACAGAGCTCCCCAAGAATTCTGAAACACGGGATTTGGTACATAAAGACTGCACGAAAGTCCAACTCCTTTGCAGCTTCTCCGAAGGCCGTGAAGGCCAACCATTTATTATTCATGGTGAAACACAGGAAGATTACCTCATAGTACTTCTGTTTCTTTTTATAATTCTAAAACAGCGCACTGGCCATTTGGTTATAAACAACTTCCGACCCTCGGAAGATTCAAAGGACATTCGAGCTTTTCGATATTTCATAGAGGGTTTTGAATGTGAGTCGTAAGTTAACAAAAGGTTGGTAACTTTTTGAGCAGGATTTCACTACAATAGTCTCTATGATCTCTATAGGGAGAGTCAAGAGTCTAGGCGTGGTTCACTATCTTTCCATCTGAGAAGTTTAAGAACAAACCCCACTTAGTAAAAAATTAATGTTTTTCTGTTGTCCTAATTTTCTAGGGTTGCCTAAACCATTCCTCTGATACCAACTATGACGCCCCGGCCCTGGTAGCCTGATGCTGGTGCTTCAGTTATGGTGTGTAATTTATTTCATACAAATGAAACAAATTAGTTGCACATCATAACACAATAGGAGGAACTTTCTGGTTTAGATCCTGGAGAATTAGGGACAACAGCTTTGCTTCTTTTATTTCTGAGCTAAGAACAAAAATCCAAGACTTGGAAAGGCTCTATCAACCTATAAAAATTTAACAAAAACGTAGGGTGAGCATTGAAATACTCATTAAGGGGTTTTTGAAAATACCTAAACACAGCCTTTGAAAACTACTTTGGAAATACTTTTCCATACATAAAATGTTTTTTAAAGGAAAAAACTTCAATACAAAACAAATATCGATGTAACACAGTTAAATCACTTCATACTTACACACTAGAACACTTAGCTGGAACCCACTTAATAGACAAGACAAGCATGATAATAAAAATACATGGTTTATACTAATTAAAGTGTCCATAAAAAAGAAAGGGGTGCATGAACAATAAGGGGTAACCATCATCAGAGTCACGCACAAGTGAATTATCTAAAAAAAATGCACATCATGTCATGATAAATGTAATGCAACATTTGTAATAAAATTCTGGAAAAGAAACTGGTCATATATCAACATTTCCATATCATATGTCTTGTGTTTCTTTTTTTTTTAAATCTGATACTCAAAGGTAATGTTCTATAACCGAGGATATTCCTCTAGTCGGAGTAATCACTTGGTTGGTCATAAACTAAGAAATGTATGCTGAAGGACCCATGGTCTCTGTGTCAAGGCCTTGTGCCATGACCTAAGGGTATTAACCCAATCTGACTATCTCGAGAACTATTGATGCATCGAGGAGCTTACTTTTACCGGTCTGCAACCCAGAGGGCTAACTTTAACCAGTCCCTAACCTAGAGGGTTTTCTTTTTTACCAGACCCCATCCCTGTAGTCCCATACATTTCTCACATGTTGATAGGGTCAGATATTCAAGGTGTCCCATACCTCTTTGAATATTTAGTTTTCATTTCATATTACCCAAGGTGTCCCATACCACTTTGGGTAATACCATTTTCATTTCTCATTACCCAAGGTGTCCCATGCCACTTTGGGTAATTTAGTTCTTAGTTTCATTATCATGATGAGTCATATGCATGAAATATATGAGTAAGGTAACAATTATATAATTGGTTTACAAATACATGATACGACAAATAGAATTGAAAATATGGAATAAAAGCAGGCGTGGTTCAGTGAGCATACTATGTGCATAGAACAATTATTTAAGAACATAAAATGATGAATGTATGAGATTTTCCCCAAGGGGTATTAAATGATGAGTCTCTAAAACATCCAGTACATGGAAATGAACTACATAAAGAAAATACATGGCATTAATTATTGTTCTTCACAGGTCATTGTACTTGCAACAAATCTCTAACCACTAATAATCACTGCAGCATGCTTGGTATAAAAGTAATAAACACTTGGAATCTTTAAAATTCAAATACTTTGAAATAAACTACTTTAAATAAAATACTTGGCATCAATTATTATTCTTTACAAGTCATAGAATTTGCAGTTAGACTCTGATCACTAGTAATCACTGTAGTGAGTTTGGTATAAGAATAATAGAGGATTTCCACATATTAACATACCCTTAAATCCCTATCCTTTAAATACAAGTACAAAACAGGCATTGGTATATCCTATAAAAAAACATAAAATATTTCGAGGGCGACATTTTTAATTAGTCAAGTTCATTGGTGTACTCTTAGACATAAAAACATAAAACAACATAGGAAAGCACTAAAATATTACATGCATAAAATTATTAATAACCATTTCTTGAAACTAGGGTTTCAGACATTAATCTTAAAAACACATACATACATAGGGATATATATAAACTAAGTATATATATAGGTTTTCTCATAAATTAAACATGGTTCACTTAAAAACTGGAAACCTCTAACTACCTATCATTTATTCAGTTTAAAAATAAAAACCTTATGGGGGTTTAAATGTTCATGAAAATATAAATACATAAACATATAAAAGCTTTGTTTTTAACTATAACATAATTGTACTTAAACCAAGGACCAAGTGCACATCAAAAATATTCTGCAAAGAAAAGTATTCATCTCTTTAAAATCAAAACCGATTTCCATTCCAATACATAACCTTATAAAAATATATAGTTATATATATATATATATTTACATAAAGATCATACCTGTTAGGAATTTATTTATAAAAAAATAAATAAAAAGAGAACATTTCCAAAAGTATAATTCCTAATATAAAATACTGAATTATATGGAAATATTAGAAATAGATTTTGTATGGTTACTTATATATATAAGTGTATACTTAAACACATGAAAATAAATATATATAAGTTATGTAATGGTTTTTCTTATGAGAAAAACCCTTCATAACTAACATTATATAAATACTTAAAAAAAATAAACAAACTCCTTGGAATCCCTTAAACTGGAAGAGGTTAAGGGGGTATACCTAAACATATATAAATTTATATGTATATGTATATATTGTATCAAAAGGGTTATATAAAAAAAACTCAAAGGAAAGAACACCCTTAAATCCTTTTTAGGAAAAAGAAAAGATACAATTTTCTAAGCCATACACCATGTCTTCAAAAGAGGAGAGTTGCGGTGCCTATACTGAATATATATAAGTTTATATATATATACATATCGTATACCCATGTATAGGCAGTGTGTGTGTTGGGTTTTGAAGTTATATGGAGGCGGGGTATCCCCTATGTTTGTAGACACGAAGGAAAACCCCCTTAGAAGCCCTCTGTTTGCATAGAGTGGAAAGCATGGGAAATATATACCTGTAAAAATAATTTGTATATATATATGTATTTCATGTATATATATGTGTAACGAGGAGCATGGGCAGGTTTTAAAAAAAACACATAAACATGGAACCCTTACAGCTTAAGGAAGGAGCTCACCGTGGAGGGATGCTCACTGGGTGGATAGAGAACCGGGTGGAACCTGAGTGGCCGGAGGTATTCCGGTGAGGTCGCGACAACGTGGAGACGCTTCAAGGTAGCAGCGGGGTGACCAGCGGCGTGGCGCCAGCACTGGTGTGGTCATGCATGGGGGGTGTGGTGCGGAACCAAAGGTGGTTCGTGTGGTGGCGAGGCGACAACGAGGTAGGTGTCGCGGCGGCGCGGGTTGGCTCCGGAGGTCCTCTCTTACATAGTGGCTTCATCGTTCTTAAAGGAAAACGATCCGAGGGGTTAGGCCAAGCCTACGACATCCTAGGCATGTGGGTGCGCGAGGTCAATATAAATAGTGGAGAGGGTGGCGTCTTGGGAAATCCAGGTGCGGGTTTACGAGACCCTGACGCGAGGTAGAAGATGACGGGTTCATGGAGGATGGAAAAAATAAAAAAAATGACGGATGGGATTCCGTCTTGGAGAGATCAGACGGACGCGGTGAAATGAGTGTTTTAAAAAAAACACCAATGGCCGGGATCTGTCCTTGGAAAGATTGAACGGTCGGGACGATCACGCGGCCAGAAAAGTCTTTGCCACTGAGAATAAACATTTTGCTTTTAAAAAAACAGTTTACCTTTAATGAAAAAAAAGTATATAACATTAAAATTGAATTTACACAATTTAACACATATTTTTAAATTAGAGATTTCAAATCTAAAAATCCGATTTTAGATTATGTAAAATACCTTAACATTTGATATAAATCTTATAAATTTCATAATTAACATACTAAACTTTTATTAGGAACCTATATCTTTAGAAATAAAAAATTCAATTTATATCATACCCCATCATTTGATTCAAAAATAACTTTTTTCCTATTTCAAAATACATAGTTTTAGAGATCCAATTAGATACATTTTTTTTCAATTATTGCGGATACACCTTTGAGAAATTTTAAAATACTATGTTTTTCCACCATATAAATATCATCATGATTTAAAAAAAACAAAATAGATTCATTTTCAAAAATAATATTTTATTTTAATACTCAAAGATATAATTCTAATATTTTGTACTTATTAAAATATTGAAATACCATAATATTATAAAAGCGTTATAAAGACCAATTTTTTTTATAAAAAGATGCACTTTATCTATTGAAACCCAACGGTAAAATAACGGTCATATTTCCTTAGAGGTCCATTATAAAAACAAAGGGTTGGGTGTTTTAGATTTTCAAAACAGCAGACCCTTGGCGGATGGATCTCCTCCTACCACTGGTGCTGAGTGCGTGCGCGGTGGTTCTTGTTGTTATATTTTTCACACTGATGGACCCTGAAGAAGACGAATATCCGATTACCTGTGTTGTAATTCTCAGTAGTCTTGCTGTGGCCGTGTTAGGTCTTGTACACGGTACTTTCAGTTAGATGGGTCTTGTTGCAATGTAACTTTTAAATATATACCAGTTTACCGTAATCCTCATGTTTTATTTCGTTTCAAATTATTTATCAGCACACAAAGCAAAAAATAAAATAAAACATGAGACATCATTAAAAAGCACAACATTGTTCACTTGGACCAGTTTATAAAACCTGGGGCATCACATTATCCCCTTCTTAAAATAATTGCGTCCTCGCAATTCGATCGGTGTACATACACTGACTTACTCACACAGCTTCTTTGACACCCTTGGTGATGTCCCTCTACCTCCACCACCCATGAAAGAAGTTACTATTCAACTCTATCCCCAGGGCAGAACAAATCTTGTGTGTCTCCTCTTCCCAAATACATTTTTGGCAATGTGGATCGTGGTTGAAAGCAAGCTCCCATTTGATATAGGTGGTTTTCCAGAGATGGGCATGAGTGACATCAAGATTCGCGATATCCGCTTGTATTTGGTTCCTAAAGATCTCTCGAACCACTTCATATCTGAAGGATTCGATGAAAGACCCAAAATCACAGAGCTCCCCAAGCATGCTGAAACATAGGATTTGGTACATAAAGACTGCGCGGAAGTCCAACTTCTTTGCAGCTTCTCTGAAAGCTGTGAAGGCCAACCATTTATTATTCATGGTGAAACATAGGAAGAGTCCCTCATAGTACTTCCATTTCTTTTTATAATTCTCAAACAGCGCACTAACCATTTGGTTATACAAAACTTTCGACACTCGGAAGATTCGAAGGATATTCGAGCTTTTCGATATTTCATAGAGGGTTTTGCACGTGATTCATAAGTTAACAAAAGGTTGGTAACTTGTTGAGCAGAATTTTGCTACAATAGTCTCTATGATCTCTGTAGGGAGAGTCAAGATTCTAGGCGTAGTTCTTTGTCTTTCCATCTGAGAATTTTAAGAACAATCCACACTTAGTAAAACATTAATGTTTTTGTGTTGTCCTAATTTTCCAGGGTTGCCTAAACCATTCCTCTGATACCAACTATGATGCCCCGACCCCAGTAGACCGGTGCTGGTGCTTCGGTTATGGTGTGTAATTTATTTCATACAAATGAAACAAATTAGTTGCACATCATAACACATAAGGAGGAACTTTCTGGTTTAGATCCTGGAGAATCAGGGACAACAGCTTTGCTTCTTTATTTCTGAGCTAAGAACAAATATCCAAGACTTGGAAAGGCTCTATCAACCTGTAAAAATTTAACAAAAATGTAGGGTGAGCATTGAAATACTCGGTAAGGGGTTTCTGAAAATACATAAACACAGCCTTTGAAAACTACTTTGAAAATACTTTTCCATACTTAAAATGTTTTCTTAAAGGAAAAAACTTCAAGACAAAACAAAAGTCGATGTAACACAGTTAAAGCACTGCATACTTACACACTATAACACTTATCTGGAACCCACATAATAGACAAGACAAGCATGCTAATAAAAAGACATGGGTTATACTAATTAAAGTGTCCATAAACAAGAAAGGGGTGCATGAACAACAAGGGGTAAACATCATCAGAGTCACGCACAAGCGCATTATCTAAAAAAAATGCACATCATGTCTTGATAAATGTAATGCAACATTTGTAATAAAATTCTGGAAAAGAAACTGGTCATATATCAACATTTCCATATCATATGTCTTGTGTTTCTTTTTTTTTAAATCTGATACTCATAGGTAATGTTCTATAACCAAGGATATTCCTCTAGTCAGAGTAATCACTTGGTTGGTCATAAACTAAGAAATGTATGTTGAAGGAATCATGGTCAAATATCAATATATATTAACATAGTAAAAACTGATAATAAGTTATTATGATAAAAAATTGACTTCAAACCCCAACTTTTTTAGCAGGCTCATTAACAAAGATTCCATCTGATTTCTTGTGAACATCCAACCATAGTTTAGTTCTGGATGCTTCATGCCCTAAACTCTGGGACTACATTAATCAAAGATAAATCAACAATTTAATATATTAAATAGGTAATATTATCTTATAAATATTTATACTAATTAAAAGATTACGAATGTCGTTCGGCTTCTAGAAAAACTTTTTGAGCCCGCAGTGTGCAAGATGACTTGCTTAGCCCGGTTTGATGCATTCTGCCTTGAGAGATCCTGAAATAAATAAAATGAAATTTAGTAATAATGTATTGAATGTCATGTCCTTTTAATATACAAGCATAAATGTTAAATGATGATAATATAATAATATATATTTCAATACCATCTGCTTCTGATCACGATGTATGTCAACAAACACTTTCCATTGTTCTTTCGGTACCCCACTGGGTAGCTTCTCATATATTTACTGCATGGTCAACAAAGTATCGTTGACATCAAACCACAATATCCACTTGAAATCTTTCCACTTCTTACCTAGATTTTTCAACGTCTAGTTCCGTGCTATCACATCAGCAACAGTAAAGTGGAAGAACATCTGTATACAGAAATTAATTTTGAACATATTAGTAACATGACATTCAACTAAACCATAATGTAATAAATTTACCTTTATTTGAGAATCATAAACTTCATTTTTCTAGCTTGTAGGAATATGTCTCCAATTATCATATGAAATGGGAAGGGAAACAGGCTCCGCTGCCATATGGCCTAAAATCTGGCCAAGCAACCCCGCGGTGTCAGCCGTAGGGACCCCATAAGAATCAAATAGCATGACTATCTTCTCGCTAGTCATATTCCAAACATCTGAACTTTTGATGTTTTTCTCCACGATTGCATTTTTTTCATCTTTAATGAGCTAACAATTAGTATAAACAAAATGAAATAAATTTATTTAACTAAAATTTGTACCTATGACAGTGACACTCCCATATGCCCGGGATGAATTGGAAGGGGCGTGACGCTGCCCCACTGCGGAGGCTCCTGAAGGGGGATTCAATGACTCACCCTATAATGGGACATCCACAGATGGTGTGAGAGATGGTACAGGGGGAGATGGTGCAGAGGTTTCAGCATCTGATGCCTCAGATGTCGTGGGGGGGGGGGGGGCGAGCTAGATTGATCGCCATCTATCACAGAACTAGATGAAATAGTGTACCACTTCCTCCTTGGCATTCCTGTTATTTAATCAAATAAAATTTTGTTTAGAATATATATTTCAAAAATATTATGCAGAAAAAAAAATTAAAAATGATAATAGATGCCCAGTACTAACAGACAAAATATATATAAAAAAGATAATGAATGAATGTAGAAATGAAACAAGTGGTTGCTGAATAAATAAATAATTGTACATAAAATCATATTCCCCTTCAATAATGTTGGTTTCCTACTCCATTTCTTCATCCACTTCATTCATCCTTGCTAGACTAATATTTTCAATATCATGATGGAAAAATAATCCTACTTCCTGTTGCTGATTAACATCAATTTCAGAGGTCAAATTTTCCGCTTCATCACTCATATCATACAAATCTCTTTGTATTACGTAAGCAACTACAATCCACCCTTCATCGGCAACATCATTCACATAATATACCATTTTTTCTTATGATTCTAAGATATATGGATCATGCAGTTAATGATCACCAACATCCATGAAGAGAGAGAAGTTCACAGGAGTAAATTGCAAGGAATGTCTTTTAACACCTCTGATAAAATCGACCCATTTACATTTGAATAAAACTACCGAAAAATGTCCATGGTAGTTTAATTCAATAATATCATGCAGCTTTCCATAGTATTCTACTTCAGAAAATGTAAATATACCACTATTCTGTGTTTTCAAACCTACTACTCGATCGATTGTATGAAATCTAAATCCATTCACATTATAAGCGTCGAACTTTCTAACTTGTTTTAGAGGACCTCTAGCAGGAAACTTCAATTCTTCTGACACCTCTTCTCGAGTATCAGTATTCATGATATGAAAAAATCAATATATTTTATTATATTTACAAAATGCATGTGTCAAACTAATATTCTTATTTATTAAAATATTTATGAACTTACAGGGCGTTCAAACTATTCTACACGCTCTTTATTAACAACTTTCATTATATATTTCTCATTTCTTGTTTGGACTCTCATTCGTCTCTTTGTTTGTATCCTCAACTCTTCAATAAATGGATCTTCAATTTCACTATTCAGCAGCACATATCTATGTGCCTGTAATAATTCCAATTCAGTCAATGTCACATTGGAGGTCCTCCCAACTGATCGTCCAATAACAGGAAATATTTTGGATTTATGATGTATTTGAGATTGAGTCGATGTGTTGTCAACATGTCCAACTCGATTAAATCTTGTCTCAATATCATCCAAGTATCGAGAACAAAAGTTCAGACACTCCTCATCCAAATAGCCTTCAGCAATAAATCCTTTTGGTTAAGCTTTATTTCTCACGTATGATTTCAAATGCACAAGATATATGTAAAATAAAATAAACATAATTATGAATTTAATTAAGTACTAATTTTTTTTACTTAACTGGAAAACATATAAATAAAGTACCTCTCAATTGGATACATCCATCGATAATGAATGGGGCCTCCTAATTTAGCTTCCTCAACCAAATGCACAGTTAAATGCATCATTATAGTAAAAAATGATGGAGGAAAGATCATCTCCATTACACAAAGGGTCAATACAAACCTATCTTGGAGGTTGTCAAGCTAAAATGGATGTAGATATTTCTCACATAGTTGTCTAAAAAATGTGCAGAACTGGAGTACAACAACAATAATGTTTCAGGTAATAATGTACGCAATGCCAATGGTAGTAATTACTGTAACAAAATATATGAATCGTGACTTTTCAATCCATGTAACTTACAATTCTTCAAGTCAACACACCTCAAGATGTTACTTGAATACCCATCAGATACCTTAAAATTCTTTAACATTTGAAGGAATTTATCTTTATCCCTATTTTTCATTGAAAATATTTCTAGAGGATACTTTTCATTCTCATCTAGCCAGAGATTTCATTTTATGTTCATTTCTTGTAAGTCTTTGCGAGCATTGAGATGATCCTTAGACTTTCCATGCTCTTTAAGAAATGTGAATATCAAATTGTCACAGACATTTTTCTCAATATGCATCACATCAAGATTATGCCGCAAAAAATTAAATTCCCAATACAAAGTTTGGAGAATATACTTTTTTTCTTCCATTATTGTGTTCCGGTTTTGCTTGACGATGCACTTCGGACCCATTTTCCACTCTCATTCAAATGATGAACCTTACAAAATTATGTTTCAAAATTTTCAAGCTGTGTCAATATTTCAGAACTAGTTAACAACTTTGGATGTGGTCTACGATCAATGGAACCATTAATTTTTCATCTATTTAGCCGAAATCTATGAGATGCATCGAGAAATCTTCAATGAAACAAGAAGAAACATTTTCTACTATGAGGTAGCCATTTGGGCTCAAAATAAAAGTTACAAATGGGATATGACAAACTTGTGTAAGTGTTCTAACCAGATAAATTCCCACGCCCAGGGAAGTCACTAATGGTCCACATTAAAGCAGCATGCATTTTGAACATTGTTTTAGAAGAAGCATCAAATGTCTCAACACCGTTGCTGTATAACTCCTGCAATTAATCAATCAAAGGCTGCAAGTATACATCATTATCATTTCCAGGCATTTGTTTTCCAGGAATAATCATCGAAAGGATAAAAGATATTTGTTGCATACACATCCACGGAGGCAGATTATAAGGGATCAAAACAACTGGCCAAATGCTATAACTGGCACTCAAAGTCCCAAATGGGTTGAATCTATCGGCAGCCAATCCCAATCGAACGTTCCTAGGATCATCTGAGAAAACGAGATGTAATGAATCAAATGTATTCCATGATTTAGAATCTCATGGATGTCTCATTAACCCATCATTATTATTATCTACAGAATGCCATATCATGTATTCAGTGGTTTTCGATGACATGAATAATCTTTACAATTGAGGCTTCAAAGGAAAGTAATGCAAAACCTTTGCAGGTGTGTTCCTTTTCTTTTTCTCCATGAAATAATGTAATTCAGACTTCCAACATCACCCTTTTCCTGCCATCTAGAAGAAGAACATTTCTTGCAATTCTGTCTACTTGAATCCTCTACCCAATAAAGCATACAATCATTGGGACACACATGTATATTTGTATAATTCAGACCATGCTTTTCAATAACTTTTTTCATATAATAAAAAGATTCTAGGATTTTTTGCTTCAAGAAATTCATCACGAATCAATTCCAATATCATGGACATTTACATATTTGTAATTCCACATAGACATTTGATATGGTACAACTTCAGTAGAAATGAAAGATTTGAATATTTCAAACACCCACTATACAACTCTTGATTTCCATCGTCAACTAAATAATGAAACACATTTTCCTCAGTAAAGTTTTCTCTTAAATTTTTCTCTACAAAATCAATAATATCCAACGATATGTTACAATATTAATCTGCTTGTGTTACAGTCTCAAAAACAACACTTGTCACGTTGCAATTTATAGCACCCTATTCTGGTTTTTCTGATATGTTTTGATGCTGATAGTGGTGTCTTGCAGTTCCAAATGCATCATTTATGAGGTTTTTCATTTCATTTTCCATTTTCGATGAACTTGGGACCTCATTCTGCGGATTAACATCCGTGTTTAATCTCTCTGTAACATTCGATTCTCCATGCCAAATCCAATACTAATATTGACCATGGAATTTATTCAGTATTAAATGTTCATAAACCTCATATCTAATCAACCATGTTCTAAATTTACATTTAGGACATGGAAATTTAATTCTCTCTTCAACATATCGATTAGAAATTGCAAAATCCAAAAACTCATTCAAACCCTTAACATACTAAGGTGTGTTCCTTGGTAATGTGATCCAGATTTTATCCATGTATATCACAATGTGCCTACACAATAATAAAAATAATTAAAACACATAGTTACTAATATATAGATAAAGATATTCATGTATACGATAGTGTAACATTACATAAACATAATATAATAAATATGAGCCCCTAAGTTAGATATAAACCCTCTAGTGTTTAGGATAGGGGAAGTTTCTTTGGTAAAGAGAAACAGTGTGCTAACAATGTGGTAGATACTTTACCATGAAAACCAAAACATATTGTTAATTTGGAATAACCCCAACCTAAGTTCTCTATAGAGTATTCAAAATAAAACTCTAATATCACATAAATCTATTATAAATATTGTTTAGGGAAAACCTTATGATGCTTACAAAATTCAACACATTTTTAATTTGGAGTGGTAAGAATAACGTGAGGGATAGTCCTGAGGCATGATAAGTGGTGATGTTCATGGAAATTCATGATGAAATATTTAATCAATAAAGACCAATGAACATTATATAACAACAAAACTAGAAAATTATTAGAGGGGGTGACACGTATGAGAGGAATCACCTTCTAAATTTCCTAGGTATAAAAATAGAACCTCCAATCAACTTAATATATATATATATATATATATTTATATATATAAAATAAAATAAATAAAAAATTTCATAAAACTTAAAATCTATATAATAATGAATATAATGCATCAAGAACAACAAACAAAGACCTCTTAAGATCTAATCTGGCTTCCCAAATAGTAGCATCTAAAATCTCTATCGATTTGTCCAGAAAAACAACTCAAGAACACTATAGAGGGGGTGGACACTTGGGAGTACACAGTAAGAATATATTTCTAAGTAGTTATATATCCATGGAAGATATATGTTCCATAATAGACATATGTGAAACAACTAAGCAATACTAGAATATAGGTTATACTAAAAAGAAATGTAACACATTATATATTTTTTATCTTTAACCATATCACCTGTAAAGGTATTATTATATTAAACCAATGGATTATCAAAACAAAGCAATGGGGATTTTTATTTCCATGTAATTATAACAACAATTTATATATTCCATATTTATAACATCATCATCGAATAATTATGCCACTTCAAAAAAATTTCCATAATATGGAACCATCAATATTTTTGACAAAACAGAAAACCCAACTCTTAACATGTGTCAATCATCAATGTCACATCATCATATTAGCTATAAAATAGGTAATCCCAACTCTCAACCTATGTAAATCATCTCATCATCATCACATCAGCATAAAAAGAAAGTCCAACTCTCAACCAGTGTTAACCATCCCAACATCCAATAAATTTCCACATCATTACCTCAATGACACATGTTATAACCTCGAGCCATCACAACCAAAAACATGACATAGCCTTAAAGCCATCACAACCTAGGTAAATGTGTACATGTTATACCTTAATCCATTATAACCCATAATATAAGCATGTATTGTAACCATGATCCATCACAACCCATGAGTATAGTATCAAACAACCACAAACAATCAAGCAGATAGAAAAACAATCACTTAAGAATAAAAACTAACAAACACATATTAAAAATCACATGCAATAAGTAGAAAAACAGATAATCATAAACAAAAACATCTTCATACAATAAAATAAATACAACATTATAATTTATTATAAGAAAAAAATAATAATAAAGAAATAACTAATATCAAAACAACAAAAAAATTAGAAATAAAACCCTAGGGTTCGTATAGGTCACCAGGGAAGCAGGGTCGTCGGGGTCGCGAGGTCGCCAGGGTCACGGGGGGCCGGGGTCGTGGGGGTAGAATGGGGCCAGGGGAATCGTGGTTGGTGGGTGAGAAAGAGGAGGGTCGGGGTGGGGGGAAAGGTCTAGGGATGTTAAAAAAAATTTCGCGGCGGTTAATTATAAACCTCCGTGAAACATTTTTTAAGAAAGGTTTAGTGGCGGTTCTAGGAACCATCACTACAAAACTGCCATTAAACGACCGTTTTTTTTGTAGTGTTTAGAGTTGAGTTTCTATCCAAACATCTAAGATAAATAGTATTTTTGGATAATAATTAAGACCCCCAAAAATAAAAGTAATTTCCATTGGAAATTTTTATTCATCCTCACACCGATAAACGATCATAGATTCATTTGGAATATGAAGTGTGAAATATATTCCTCAGAAATTGGCATGGTCTCTATATAGAGAAATCCAATCCATGAATTTAATCAAACCAAATTTATCTAAATGGAGAATCACAATATTTGTAAGAAGAACTTTCACACATCCTTTAATTGGAGAGAAACTATAAACACGAGATACATCCATCATTCCATTAGAATGCTTCATTGAAAATTTAATATCTAATCATTGTGTAGGTAATTGTATACCATTTTCAAATTCTGTAGATATAAAAGAGTGGATTTACCCTGAATATAATAAGACATTAGCTATTCTTGAGTGGATTATAATTGTACCTTTCACCACATCATTCTCATATCCCACTTTGACAATCATGATTACATGTGATTTACCTTTTTATTTGAGATTATAAGGTTGGTAATAATGATAATTATCATAAAAATTTTGATTCATGAACTGGTTCACATAATTAAAATACTCATCACATTTTATTTATTGGAGAATGGGTGTTGAATTAGTTGGATTTTTCTTTTCCTCTATTTCATTTACCACACTAGTCATCGCCTTTCGACATTCACAAGATTTATGATCCTCCTTTACACATTAAGATCACCTCATAGTTCCGTTAAATTAATTTACGTGACGTTTCTTCCCACATTTCATTCATGTAGATGGCTAGAATTTATTCCAACAATGTGATTTATTCAAATTTTCATGAGAATTGATCTTCATTTTCTTATCAAAACCATGGGAATGTTGGGAATATACAATTTCCTATTCTACATTAAGTTCACATCAAACAATCTCTTCATAGCTACAAAGGTCTCTTATTTCTAATTTATTTTAGATATTTGGATTTAATACACCAAATAATTGATCAATTTTTCATTCAGGGCTAATGATTAATCCAAAAACATAACATGTGAGTCTTGTAAAATTTACCATATGTGGGTGAAAGACCTCTCAAGGGTTGATAGTGAGATTAACATTTCCATGCAAGAGGTGGAGAGTCTTGAAACACGTCTGGAAGAGGGGGGGGATGAAAAAATCTTCGAACAACTTTCTAACATAAAGGAGGCTTTGTCTGCTTTGATACTTTCTCAGGAGTGATCGGCCAGGTAGAATTTGAGGATCAAATAGCTTCGGGAGGGTGAAAGAAATACTGGCTTTTTTCATGCATGTATTAAAGAGAGGAAGATACCTATCAAACCAAACATCCTTTTGGATGATGGTTCCTACATGGATGATAGGGAGATCGTGGGAGGTATGGCCCTATCCTATTTCACAGATTTTATGGCAGGTACCAATAGCCGTATGCCCAATGGGTATGTAGGAAATTATACTAGGATTTTTGAGGTGATCTCCAAATGCATCTTAGACAAGGATAATGAGGAACTAAGTTCTTCCCCAGATGAAAAAGAGATTCATAAAGCTATGATGAACCTCCATTCGGACAGTGTATTGGGACTGGATGGGTTCCCAAGAACTTTCTACCGAGCATCATGGGATGTGAATAGGAGGTTCTTATTTCATCCATTCAGGATTTATTTAGGGGAGGTAGTTTTCCATGGATTTCTTGGACCAACACTATAATTATCATTCCCAAAAATAGAAACCCCTCTTCCATCATGAATTACAGGCCAGTGTCCATGTGTAACTTTCCTTACAATGTCCTTGCAGGTGTTATTAATTCCAGGCTCTCCTTGCATCTTCCAAAGTGGATATCCCTGGAACAACATGGATTTGTGAGGGGTAAATCTATTCAAGGTGCTATTTCCCTGGCACAAGAAATGATTAGATATATAAAACTCAAAACTAGAGGGTCTAACATGGCTATAAAATTTGGCATGAATAAAGCATTTGACCTGGTGGAGTGGGGCTTCATCATCAAGGTGATGGAAGTTATGGGTTTCTCCTCATGAAATATTGACCTTGTTTTCAGATGTTTCATCTTGCCGTGGATGATGCTCTCTTTCCTGCGAAAGTCCTTCGGTTTCATCAAAGCCACTCATGGCCTTAGATAGGGTGACCCCTTGTCCCCTAACACTTTCATCTTAACTCAAGAGGATCTTAGTCAGCTCATTCAAATTATTATTAATAATGGAGAGATTCTGGCTTACCGAAGGGGCATGAGCTCCATGGACATTTCCCACTTAATGTTTGCGAATGACACTATTATTTTTATCAATGGGGGGAAAATCCATTCGATTCTTGAACCAAATTCTGGACGTTTACTTCCACTAGAGTGGAAATCTTATTAACAAAAAAAGAGTCTATTATTTATCCCAAACTCTTGATCCCCCAGAAGAATTGATGATGTTTAGGGCACCCTTAATATCCAAAGAGGGTGATTTCCTATGCTCTACCTCATGGCTCCCATATCACCTGGACAACTGAGGATCTGTGATTTTGATTTTTTTCTCCAGAAAAATTGCAGAGCGCTTCCATAATTGGAAGAGCAAGTTCTTGTCCTTTGGGGGCTGCATCGCACTTATCAACAATGTGTTGTTGGCTACTCCTATCCATGCCCTATCCACTGTTAAGGTACCGAAAGGTGTTATATCCAGTAATGATATGTTATTGGCTGCTTTCATCTGAGACCCCCTTGTAGAGGGGAAAAGGCACTGGGCTTAATGGGACAAGGTGGAGGGGCCGGTGAAGGATGGTGGAATTAATGTGCGAAGCTTGGTTGACACTTTTGGATGTATGCACACAAGGTTGTCTTGTGAAGTGCTGGAATAGAGCATGCTGTGGGGGAAAAATGTATCATCTATTTCACAATAACTCCTTGGTTGAGGGGAAGCCCTCTTCGTTACTTTCTACTCTCACCTCCCTGTTCTTGGAGCTTAAGGAGTAATAAAAATGGATCACCAGTAGGGATGACCTGTCCTTTTGGCATCTAAACTAGGTGGGGACTGGTATCGGTTTCTTGGGGTTCCTGGTGCCAAACATTTCTTTCAGGGAGGCAATCCATCACCTGAATTTCATCAAGGAAGTGCTAGATGATGATCAAAATAATTTTTTCGATCTCATTATTTTGACACAAGAACCAAACCTTTCTGTTTTCACCCCTTCCGCCTCGGGTGCCTTCACCTCGCGAGACTATCGCCTTTCCTGGGAGCCCATGGAGGAACAAAATAGTTGGATTGATCTTCTGTGGTCAAAAGAGGCCCCTTCATAACTCATTTTTTTGTTATGGAGGGTCATGCACCGGTCCATCCCCACAAATGATAACATCAAACGTTATGGTATCCACTTTGCTTCCTGGTGCCCCTATTGTAACGAACACCAGGAGGAAAGTGCCAAACACCTCTTCTTCAAGGAAGATTGGGTGTGAGGAGTGTGGAGATTCTTTGAGGAGTTCACAAGACTTCATGCCAACAACCTGGAAAACCTACCATTCCTAAACAAATGGGTCAATGGATCGGAAGATAGTGGCTCAGAGAAGAGGGCGCGCCTGATGATCCTTCTGGCGGGGTGTTGGGCAATATGGTAGGCCAGGAATAAGTGGAGGCATGAGGGGATTCCATTGGCTATTATGTAGATTATTATCCGGACCAAGAGCAGTCTCCTTGACTTAGCTTAGATCATTGGTGGCTGGAGGAATGAACCCTCCTTTCGGTGGATGCTACCTCATTGTCATGGTGGCCAGGAGGTCGACAACAGTAACTGCGGCCGCTGAGTGAGGTGGAATCCCCACTCTAGAGGCCTTAAGCTCAATACCAATGGGTCTTGTAGGATGGTGGTTCTTCGAGGGGGAGGGTTGGCCCGAGATTCTCAGGGGTTGGTCCTCAAGGTATTCTCCTCCAGCATGGTACATGGTTCATCTCTATAGGCCAAAGCCAAGGCTATGCTCATGGGTATCATCCTCTTCCATAAGTAGTATTTTTCTTTATCAGAGGTTGAAATAGACTCGAAGATCCTTCATGATGTCCTAAATGACTATCTCCCCAATCCTTGGCCGATTAGCTACACTATTCGGAAGTGAAAGGGCATGATCAGATATGACATTAATACCTTGCATTCCTAGCATGGGGGAAATCAATTGGAAGACTATTTATCTTTTATTGAGGTTCTTGGAAATGCTCCAATTTGGTTTCACAATATCACTTCTTTGAAGGCTGACGATTTTAACCTGATTAGAGGGGATTCCCTCATCCTTAATCATTTTCGTCCTCCCTAGGTTTTCTTCTCCTGTTGTGGTGGTTGGTGTTGTTATTAGTTTTGGGTTCTTGTTTACTTATATTTAGTATAAAAGTATCTTTGGATGGATGGATCTACTTCACCATACAAATGATAAATGTCTATGATAACTTTTACCTATTCTGAGCATTGTATAATGGAAAATATTTTCTCAATGGTGTAGATCCATCACTCAGACACTAGTGGATTAGAAGATCCACTAAAAGAATGTTGTTTTTCCCTCTTGGAAGTCAAAAAAATATGTTTTCCCTCCATTTATCATTTGGAAGATCAACATGATTCATGTCATGAAAAAGTTGTGTGTGCATAATGAAAATATTATTCATTCTAGATTCTACAACATTAGTTTTATCTAGTGGAAAATTATTGCATGTTCTATCTCATTCTTTGTTAGCATAATTTCTTCTGGTTCCATCCATTGACTAAAACCAAAAGGAAAAGTCTAAGCATAAAACTATAATAATAAAAGAGATCTATCAAATAATCATGAAATATATTTCATAGTATTCCTAAATCATGAAACTTTATTCTCAATCTATAGAAACTTAGGTTTAATCTAGGTTATTCATTGTCATTACCAAAAATTTAGGATGTTATCTTATACATAGACATATTCCTAGGGTTTTCACCAAATTTATCTAATCCAAATATCCAAGGATTGAATAAAACCATCCTATTATACAAACTATAGATAACCATGATTTTTATATATAGATATTACATCTTTTTAAATTAAAATTCAATACAATTAACAAATACACACTTGGGGACCATAAATGTTTAGTTTCTTTTAATAATAGATACATAATCTTATTATTTCATAAAATATCTTCAAAATCTTACAAAAATATATTCACACATAGCGTTCTTCTTATAAATATCCTATTTAAACCATTTTTCATAACCTAGGTAAATGAAACATAAAAAAGTGTGAGCTCAGATACCCAGTAAGGGTAAACATGAGAGATAACTATTGATGATCGTATGAAAGCATAAGATAATTAAAAGGGTATGAGATCATGAAAAAAACTTACAAAGTTAATACCTAATCTACAATGGATTATAAATATGAAAAATGGAAAAAAATTATCATTTTAAAATACATGTATCATAAGAGTTAAAAATCATCATAAATAAATCATGAACCATAAGTTCATTTCATAAAATCCGGTCACTATCATAAGTATAGAAACCATTTGATATGTCAAGGTTAAATACCAAGATGATAAAATCAAATTGGTTCTAGAATCATCACCAATTTACTATATCATAATGAATTAGGCCTCAATAGTAATTTATTATTGGGAATCAAGAACATCGACATGTTTCCCATAGTTATCTCATGAGATATAAAAAATTACCCAATTAATTGGAGGGGTATATAATTCAGGTCCCACCATCACATAATTAAAAATATAAATATTTTCACCATAATGTAATAAAACATTTATCAAATCATCATATCATAACCCATGAAAAGAATATAGGTTTCATAAACATGTCTTAATTTCATCATAGAATAACCCTAGAAAAATAAATGTGGTTTGTAAACATATCACCATCATAATAATTAACCATACAGAGAAATAATAAGGATGGTTTCATTAGGTTACATCCATAGTAAAACATAATTAATATAGAAGGATATTATCATAGATGGAAATTCCTTTAAAAGGATCACTAGAATATTTCTGGAATAAAATACCCTTTTCATTCAAAAATCACTTATATAAAAATTTAAAAAATATTAAGGAAAAAATTTTATTTGAAAATAAACTATAAAAATTATAAATAAATTTTAAAATCATTGAGTGATCATGAAAGTAATAAATTCTATTCATATCAAGTATGTTAAAAAAATATTCCTTTCACATTTTCAATAAAAAGTCAAAAACACCTCATTCGGAAAAGGATAAGAAGATTACCTTGATTTTTTTTATAAAAAGCTAAAATTGGTTAAATATAAATCATAGGATAATATTAATATTTGTTTTCAACATTTTATAGAAATCTTGGACATGGAGGAAATATGATTTTCGACGGGATAATAAAACATCATCAGTTTTCCTTAAAAACATTATTTCAATATATTGAGTAATTAAAGTGATGAAAATGAAAGGAAAATTGTATTATCTAGAATTTGTAATTGTAGAATAAAATAAAAGTAATTTATCAGATAAATATCATAAAATTTTCTTAATGTAAATTCAAGAATAAGAAATCCTAATTAAAATAGGATTGAAACCTAAATATCTTACCACAAGTCTCGTGTTTCTTTGTATGTATTATAACCTCCTATATAATAAATGAATATTTATTATAAATTTATTATAGAAGAATAATAATCTTTATTATACCATTTATTATTTTCGTATGATATCTTATCAATAATTTTGTAACAATATGTGATTCAAATCACCGTTCTAGGTGAAACTGCTTCGTTTTTCATGCATGTTTTAGGTCAGAAGTCATGATTCTTACACTTTGATCATGGTTATATAATATCTATAATGTTAATAATTATATAAATATAATATATATATTCATTATATATATATATATATATTCATCCATAAAATGTATATATATAAAAATGAATCACACCATTCATGAAGAGGGTATACCCTACGTATACATGAATATTGTTTCTATTTTTTAACGAATGAAATGAAAGAAAGCTAAAAAAAATTATACTTTATATAATAATTATTATATTATATATATAATATATATATTCATTAAATCTACCCTTATTAATAACTATGTCAAAAAAAATATGAAAAATAAACTATATTCCTTCTTAGAGGTGGTAGTCCACATGTATGTACGAGTGACATTACAATTTTCAAATGGATGGAAAGGTAAGAAGGTAGATAATATATTATAATTATAAAATAATAATTATTTCATTAATGTCATATATAATTATTAAATCTATCATTATTACCATCCGTGAAATATGGTGATGAGAAATGAATTATATTGCTACATGGAGACGACAAGACGTATGTATGTATGAGCAATGCTATTTGTCCATAAGATGTAAAAGAGGTGGAAAACGTTTTCCAATAATCATATTAGTTAATTATATATAATATATATAAGTAATTATTTTTTAATGGATACATTATATTTATATGTGTTATAATAAGAAATGAAATTGAAAACACTCATTTAAGAGTTATACCTATTCAATGAGAAACTCACATTGTCTAACAATTTAATCCTTGAAATGGTGGTCTTTTAGAAATAGAAGAAGATATAATATGCAGTGAAGGAATATAGGATGATATTATAGTAGTTATTTACTAATATTGATAGCTCAATGTGGTGTAAAGAAAATATAGAAATGGTGTCCCTTTACAAGGGAGGAAAGAGACACACTTTGAATTAATAAAATGTTTAAAAATATAATCAATAAATAATAAATAAAAATGGTTAAAAATTAATATAGATTTTAATAAAAGGGTATAAGGTCTAAATAACATCATAAAATTAAATTTTAGATAGTTTTTTGAGTCATTTTAAACCTTATATTTTTTTTAACCCTTGGTTAACCAATGTTAACCATAACCATGCTAACAATTGTTTTAATGTCAAAGGGTTATAATTTTAATTATAAAGTTAAAATTTAATCAAAAATGGAAAAGGTATGAAATTTAAAAACAAATATTATCCAATTATTTCTATTACAACACTTTTATGATTTTTAAATAATTTCTTAAAATGTTATTTTAATAAAATATCATTTATGTTATTTTTGACACTTCATTTATTTTGGCTTTAAAGACATTAATAAAAAATGTTATTTGAATAAAATCCTTTAAAAAATCAATATAATGTCATATTTATCTAAAAAATTCATATAATATAATAATTCACTAAAATTTCATCACTTTTAATAATTTAAAACCATTTTTCATATTTTTTAATTAAATATATACCATGTTAGCATTGCGTAGGAATTTAAGTTAATCATTCAAACATTAAAAACTAAAAATAAATTAACATGATAAAAAAATTAAAATTTATTTCAAATAAATATTTAAAACCAAACATAACCTCTTTTTTTCTTTATAACAAAACTTTAGAGGTATTAAAGTCAAGATAATGACATTCCGTATTTATTCGTTTTTGAAATTAATATAAAGGTAATATTCAAATAAATATGGTACCAATTTGCCATATATTTGATACTTGGATGGAAATGGTTAAACATAACACATACAATTAGATAAAAAAAAGTTTTAGATAAATTTAATGACTTATACCAATTTTGTATCCCTATTTTACCCGTTTTACCCTTACTGAGGCGACAAACATTTACTACTGTAACTATTCTTTTTGGAAAAAATAATAAGGACCTATTTAATGAATTTTAGCCTTCAAATTTAATATATGGAATATATTTTTATTGATTAAATTTCTATAAGTTTCATAAATTCATTTAAAATAAGTGTTCAAAATTTGACAAAAAATTATTTTTCAGAAAAATACATTTTAAGCATAAAACTATATATATATTCTTATATTATTTTAAAAAAACATCAGATGAAGGTTATTTTTTTATTTGATATTAAAATTATTCACCAATAGTGATGAATTTAATTTATTAAAATAAGAACACATTATGTGCATAAAAATAGTTTTTCATAAAAATGACTTTTTTTTACTTTAAAATGATATTTATTTTCATTTATAATCAATTGATAACTAATTAATTAATTTTATACACATGTAAACCATAAATTCTTCACAATTTATTTATTCATATTCATACTTTTTAATCTAACAACTAGGTAATAAATATCACATTAAATAATATTTTAATAGTATATTGTGGTTCATTTAAACTCATTATTTCATGAAAAAGAAAGATATCAAAGAAATAAAACTTTTTTGTAGAAATATATTGTAAAATATCAAGGCATTACACAAACCACAGATGTCTAGAATCATAACTAAAACTATATACCATGTGATTTGTGAACCCATGAGAATAACTAAGTAACCAATTGAATGAACATATGTTACCAAAATAGGTAAATTACCATTTTCCATCTTCCATTGGTTTGGGAGTGGGAAAAGACTTATTAGAGTCATCCATGTGTGTACCCTTGGACTAAATTCTAGACCAGGTACTTTTTAAAATTATAACTACCACTTTATGTTTTAGTTGATACTAAGGTAAGTGTTACCCGTGAGTGATGAAATTTTCCTATTTAAAAGTGTTTATTAATGATTAAATGTTTTCCCAAGGATTCTTATGACCTAACCTAAGATTTGATTCATGTGATAAATGAGGAAGTCTTGATTAATGAATTTCATTAAATGGTTTATTAAGGACAGATATTGATTAAATTATTCCTTGATAAAATATATTTATCAAATGATTTATTTATGTGATATATTGATCAAATGGTTATTGCTATTGTTATTATATATTTTTTTGGGGGAACTTGATGTGATTCCAAAGATCTAGTGTACCCATTATTATAATATACTATTGGAGGACCTTGATGTGTTTTCAGAGATCATGTGTTCCCATTATTATTATTATTATTATTATCTATTGGGGGGGGGGGGGGTTGAGGTTTTTTGAAGGTTCTATTATACCCATTATTTTTATTACTATATTATTTTGGAGGAACTTGATGAGATTCCAAGGATCTGGTGTACCCATTATTATTATATACTATTGGGTTAACTTGAGGTGTTTATAATGATCCAATGTTCCCATTATTATTTTTATTATTATATAGTATTGGGAGGATATTATGAGATTCCAAGGATGTGGTTTTCCGATTATTATAATATATTATTGGGGAGTCTTGAGGTGTTTCCAAGTATCTGGTGTGCCCATTATTATAATTATTATTTTTATTTTAATGTTTGGGGACCTTGGAATATTCCCTAGATCTGAAGTGACCATATAATTATATACATTTCTATAACACTATTAACAGAGTTACCCACAACTATTTTAAGTAGGTATGGTCAATATTGTGTGTCACACTAGACTCTGAGGATCGGTGGTTGTATTTATATATTTAACTACTATTTTTTATTTATTCCTCCATGTATATCACCTGTTCATATCACTACATTTACTAGCTTTGTACATGACTACATTGGTGGTTTCCATCTAATATATGAAATCACATCCTTATTGGGAAACCATTTCACTTAGGTGACCAAGCATCTTTCACTATTTATAGGTTCAAGATAAGAATAGGCTTGATGTATCTTTTCTATGAAATATTTATCAAATGGGACAAATGAATTGGATGAGTTGAGGCTTCAGAATATAGTAAAGCCTAATAGTATTTTTTTTCTTTCATTTATTTCTATATGTGACTGATTTGGTGGGTGGTCAGATTGAATTATAGTTTTATTCTAAATTTCATTAATTATTATTGATGGATTTTATTTATTTATTTTTTCTATATACTATGTTTTTTATTAATTATCATATGTTATATTTTGTTTTTTTTTTCAATTATTTATACTCTAATATGAGGGTATTGTCTCACCAATATCATATCTTAAACACTAACCTCTTGTCATTTACCTCTGGCATATGGGGATGTATGCTTGAAGACATGTAATGACCTATTATAGAAACTTCTTATAGTGAACCAGGGAATGAACGTTTCAATTAGAATTTTTTTTCACAAAAAAATCATATATTTGACCAATATAATCATAAAAATACAAATAATAAAATAATAAAAAGTATAATTATATAGAAATATTCTAATAGTGGTTTAAAAATGATCAATCTATAATCAATTGGGATGAAATGATCTTTATGTATTAATTTTCTTTTTGAAATATAGGTGGGTAATGGTATAGAAATTTCTTGGATGTTTATAGATGGAGTAATCGAGGGAACATTACGATATCAATACCTTTAATAGTATATTTCCCCCCACCAAATTAGGATTACAATGATTTGAAAGTGAATATTTTTTAGGATATATCACTTCTCATTTCTATAAAAAAAATTTAGTGGAGAGTAACCCTTGAATAGGCATTGGAATCAAGAGAGAAAAGGAAGAATACTTACTATTGTGCACTAGAAAAGGCTCTTTGATGCTTGTGGAAGATAGGGAGAGGAATCTCAATCCATTAGATGGATTTGGAGTTATTTGTAATTGATGGAAATTGATTTCCCATCTAATGTAGATTCCATTTTATTAGCATGAAGTTACACATTTAGTAAGAAATCCTACCCTTTAGAATTGGGTAGACAATATCTTGGAAATTAATACATTTTCCAAATTTAATCCCATCTATTAGATCACTCCGAATCAAATGTGTTTCCTAGATCACACCCACCTAGTGATCAATGTTCATATTAGGTTACACCTTATTTGAGCAACAGTCCAAATCATACTCATTTAGTGAAGTAGATCGACCCATCGAACATATTAGTTTGGTTCTGGGATCAAATCAATATGACTAACCAATTCATCTTAAAAATTAAGGCCCATCACGCTGAAATGATGTGAAAAGTGAAAAGAACACCATCAAAGGGTTATATTGCATGATCATATATATACATGGATGATGTGGTGTACCATCTTACAAATAATTATTCTACCACTTTATCATTTTTTAATAGTTATAAATTGACCCCACTTATAAAGGTCACCTCACTCTCTCTAATCATTCAATGTAAAATTCTAATAAGTTTTCCATTTTAAAAACCAAAAAATTAAACATTTTTAAACATTTTTTAAAATCTTGAATTTTAAAAAAAATCCCCACCATTTTAAATTATTTGAAGTTAACTTTTGAAAATTCATGCATAATACCCTCATAGAAGTAACTTTCATAAATAAAGGTATTTTTAACTTGAACCTTTATTTTGTAGTGAAAAATAAAATTTGAATATAGGAATATATGGTAATTACCATGAACATATAACTCTTATTATTAGTCAAATTGATCCTAAAAAATTACATTCAAATTCACAATTTCTTCATCTACTCCTAGATACCATTATAACAATGTGTCACTTTTTTTTATGGAATCCCTGATGCACTTCCCAATTGTGACCATTTTGAGTTATCACAGACCTATTTTCTAGTGGAAGGCGGTCTTTGGTACTTTACCATTTATGCATTGGAATGCATGTTGGTTAAGATAATATGAGTTTAGGATCATCTCACCCATTCGGGGGAATTATTTCTTACTCTAATACTCTCCTATATAATAATGATATGTTTGTTAATTATTCCCAAATATCAGTGAAATAATGGGTACCACTATGCCAATGATTGGTCATCGACATGTGTTGATGTGAATATCTATATATATTATGGGTTATCCATTTTCTATCATTGTTTGGTTATGTTTTGGTTTAAATCCATAGATATAGGAACTCTAGAATTTATCACCCCCAGGGTGGCAGTTGGTGTTGTGAATTTCGGATCGATCCAACAATAAGGGATTCCTACATATCCACCCATAAGGAAATAATTTTTTTGATGAAACTTAATGGAAGATGGATTTCCTTTTAAGATCATGTGAAATGGGCTAATTTGGTTCTTTTAAGGAATTATTCCATGACCATGTTGTGTTCCTTTTAATGTAATGCATCCAAGACCTAGGGAACTACTAAAGGGAATGTTTCTTGAAATAGTATATGTGGGACTTATTCATGAGTGACACTTTTAGGTTTCTCTTATAGAGAATATAGTCCTTTGAGGTAGGTTACCTCATAGGGAATAATCTATTTGGGGGAGGATTGTATGGAACATGGGGAATATTTCATGATGAGAAGTGGTGAAGCTCACAAGGAATATAGTTTAGTGAGGATATGGGTTTCATAAGGAGTTTGAGCCAATGAATAATTTTTCTAAATGAAATATGGCTCAGTGGAGAAGGGTTCCATAAGGAGTATAGATAAATGAGGATAAAATCACATAGGGCATATGACCAAGCGATATGGATATGTGGAATCATAAAGAATATGGAATGGTGATGATAAGGTTTAAAATGTTGGGTTTGAACCTCATAGTATTATCCTACATATCCTGATTAATAGGAATCAAATATAATATTGTTTTAGGATTACAGTTGATGGCCATGTGATAGGATTGTACCATGTAGTCTAACATCATGTGGCATGGAATTTTTTATATAGTTTTACATCGGGCAACTAGGATGTTGGCATACTATTTCAAATTTTGCAAATTGGAAATTTAATGTTATGAAAGGGTTAACAAAAGGTGATTTATTGGGGATTATACATGGGAATCCATTATCTGATTCATCTTATAGGGAATATGGATCTATGAGATATGGTTTTGAGCTTACACATGGGTGACCTAGAGGTGAATCTACCTTATATATGTATATGTAAAGAAGAAAATACTAGATTAATGGGGAATATAGCCCCATTATAAGGATTTTAGGGCTTATGAATTTGTCTCTCAGCTATCTCTTAGGGTCAACAGGCACGGTAACTACCCCAAATTACCCACCCCAATAGGTGACATAGGTGAATATGGGATTGAATGTGTACACCTAGTATAAGGACCTAGTATGAAAATACCTATACCAATAATGTTTTTATTGATTAAATTGTAAATGTAAAAATGACTAGGTCTTATACCTCGGAGGGAAAACCATGCATGCATGGATCATTGAGTAGACAAGGTTGACTATTGAAAGACCTTGGTATAAAAAATTAGCATATTGATCCAGAGGAAGATTCACTTGTATCCTCACAACATAGGTCGTCATTATTATGGGAATGAATTATTTTAAACCACCTTAGGACCAGATCATAGAGGGAGGATAAAAGGGAAACACCTTTTTTCAAGTGAATACATGATTGATAGGCTGAACCCTAGTTTCTATGACCCAATAATGCATATAAGTAGGTTTCGGAGGAGGCCTAGGATAATTCCACCTAGTAATGAGTTTATTTATTTCCATGATTATCAATAAGGTATTTTAGGAAACTTTAGTTGTGAAATTAAGGATGTTAAGTGAACAAGGGGTCCATGAGGTTTTCTCATGGGGTTGGAACATTAATATGGATAAATCAGATATATTTCACCTTAATAGAAGATTAAGGTGAATTAATTTTCCTATTTGAGGACTAGGGTGGTGTGTCACCCCAATGGGAGTCTAGGGAGAAATGTAATCCTGGTGAAATCCAAGCTGAAGGGTTCTCCCTAGTGGTAAGGAAGGGTGAATATGGTGCCATAGTTGAAGGGGTGGGTGAGGTTTCACCATTTTAGTGGCTAAAGTGAAGTATAATACTTCTGTAATTTTAGGTTGAAGTGTCACCCTTATGGAATATTTGGGTGAATTTTCACCCTTATTGATGGATAAAAAGATGTGTCTCTCTTATGGAATGTTAGGAAGAATTGTGTCCCTTATAGAAGGTTTGGGTGAATTTTTATCCTTATGGAAGCCTAGGGTGAAGTTTTACCCTTATAGAAGGTTAGGTAAAGGTGTCTCCCTTATTTAGTAGTCTTTAGAGAGGGTTCCCCTTAGTGAAGGTTCCTCCATGGATGAAATGGATGATTGGTTACCTAGTGTGGCTCACTTGGGAGTTTTGGAGGACTAGTCTCAAAGTGATCTTATGCTAAATTTTGGGTGTATCAAAACTCTATATAATTCAATTACCCCAAAATACCCATTATTGACCTTAATTTTACATTGCATAATCCACCTAAAGGTGTGTTAGATACCAGGTTAGAAAAATGACTTTGACATATATCCATCTTCTATAATTTCTAAGAGTTATCAAATGAGGATTCTTGGGGGTCTATTTTTGGTCAAAGATATAGACTAGGGTTCACCAATCTTGGGTTCATGAGGTGGTTCACACAACTGAAAAGGTGTGATATACAAGTGTGTAGGTGTAATTGCAAAATATAGCTTCACAATATAGGTGGATTCACTGGTTATTTCACGCACGTGATGTTTTGTGAACCCAAATCCTTACCCTAGGTGAACATACTGGGACATGGGTGGAGTATTATAAGTGCATGTTTAGGGAATTGGGTGGAGTGATGTTCCCCCTCATTGAGTTTGTTTCCTTCACTATATCATGGTTTTAATACATTATGGAAGAGTATTGCGAACAAACTCTACTTAAAATCAGATCTAATTGAAACAATGAGGATGTAATTATAAAGGAGACATGACCCTAACACTAATAGTGCATCAATGGGAGAGTATTGAGTTCTTAGGTCATACTTGGGCACAACTCATGCATGATTAACTTCATCTAGACATTATACATGTTTTTAGAAAAGTTTCATGTGTTATTGTCCATTCAATAACACTTAGGTGAATGAGGTGGTACCACTTATAAATAATGGAGACCCACTACCTTTTCTTTCCACACTCATAACATGAGAAATCCCCATAACTTTAAACTATATGTTTTACTACTTTTTTCATGCTACCTGAGGTAAAGATTTCTTTTCCCACACCACATTTTCCTAAGTGCATAATTTCTAGGAACACATGCTTTGAAAAGGAAACTGATAAAATATTCCTTGGGAAAAACCACATGGGAGAAACCACTTGGTTGAAACCACTATAACAAAACTTCTTAGGTGAAACAACCTAAACATAGCACCCTAGGTGAACACAACTTGGTTAAATAATTATTTAAAATTTATTCATGGTGTTTTTATGCTCTTCTTACCCTCACCTTGGGGAATTTTCAATATTTAAAATTTATCTTATTGATGAACTGGAAAACTTCTTTATAAGTATAAGATGAAAAACACTTTAGTCTCCATTTTAGATTCTTAATTCATATACCATATCAAGTACATGATTTAAGGTATTTATCATGGGTATACCATCCAATATAAACCCTATCCATAAATGATAACACAATACCTATAGGAGAAACAATAAAAATATCCAACATCAGAGTTCCTATCATGGTATAGACATAGGATGATAACCAATTTTTACGACCTCAATTTTATGATGACATTCCCGACTCATAGTTTATT
Source organism: Viscum album (assembly GCA_963277665.1). Lineage (NCBI taxonomy): Eukaryota > Viridiplantae > Streptophyta > Magnoliopsida > Santalales > Viscaceae > Viscum > Viscum album. The sequence goes on from OY728148.1 coordinate 1,612,170,750, forward strand.
GAATAAATGATGGGAACCAAAAAGATTTCATTAAAGGGTTCATATTTCCTAGAATGGGATTTCCAAATGTCAATATTGCTTCATCATTTTAAGGATTATCTTGAAAATCATATATAAAAGCCCTTGACACCCTATTTGTTTTGTCTTATATCATTCCACTAATGATCAAGAATAGGGATGAAATGTGGATTGTAACCTATTCTCTAGAATAGAAATCAATATTTAATGTGTGTGGGTCATTGGTTCTAGAAAACATGATTAGAATATGAGACTTTGCTAAATGATTCAACCATTTATGAAACCATCTTGAGTTTTTAAATATATGTGTAAAAGAACAATGAATTAACCCTAGAGCAGATGAGTCACTAGATACCCTAGACCAACACATCCCAATTGACACAAGGTGAAGTAGGAATCATCATGTCAAAATTATATAAATTATTTAGGGTTTCAACCCTTGGGGATAATTATTATGAGTTTCTCCCACAAAATATTCCACGGGGTTCCCTTTGGAGGTAACCCTCTCTAGCCCAAGCACTAATAACCAAGGCTCTTAATTCCATAAGGAACCCAACCCATGAACCAATATCAATTTTGAAACATGTATAAAAGTGTTTTTTGTAACTCATAGAAATGATACCTTATAATATCATCCAAATGGGTGTATGTACATGTAGAAGAGAGGAGTCCCTAGTTCATACTGGTCAGAGCTAGATTGAGGCCATCACGAGGAGTGGGGGTATAAAATCAATCAAGAGATCCCCTATCAAAATCATATGGATGAGTTTATATTCATGTAGTTAAGTAGGTATATTCCTCCAATGCATTAATCTCAAAATGGTATAATTAAAGGTACCTTAATGATTGATTACATGTAGTGGTGGGGGACCTTTGATTTTAGTGGTGTTGGTACTAGTGAAGATTCACTAGTGTATATTGTATTTTTATAAATCAAAGAAAGTCTTTCACAAATCAAGTTTAGTCTAGGTACTATGGGACTGGATGATAAATCATTTCAATTATGTTGACCTTCTTTGTGAATTCAAAATTATAAAATTCATATTTGGTCCATTCATCTAAGTTGTATCTAGTATCAGACCACATTTGCTGAAGGGTTACACCTCTCTCAAAATCTTTAGTCTACAATAATAAAAACAAAATACCATATGGGATGCCTCCAACTAGAATAACACCTAATGATAGACACCAAACATAATAGATGTGTTTATATATTATTTTTATGAGGGGAATCACACTATTGGATCAAATCAACTGAGACATTATTTCCATGACATTGATTATTTACTAGTTTGATATCAATTTCAATTCACTACTATAAAACATGCCTTTAACAGTGGTGGTATTTTTTAGCGTTAGAAAATAGCACTGATAAAGGGTGCCTTTTATCAGAGCTTTTATCTAGATCTGATAAAAGGCACCCTTTTTCAACTCATTTTTAGCGCTCATAAAGGGAACCTTTATTGGTGCTTTATTTTTAGCACCCATAAAGGAATATATTATAATCACTTTTTTAGTGCTAATAAAAGTTTTACTAAAATGAAATAATTAAATATATAAAAATTCAATTTTATAAAAAAAATATTATAAATATTATTCTATAAATAATTATTCTTAAAAATGGATAAATTTATTAGACTATTTATAAATTTTAAATAATAATAAATAATATATATTAAATATTTATATATATTCAAAATGAAAACTAAACAAATAAAAATTAAAAATAAGTAAATTGAGAAAAATATTAAATATTTTATTAGTTAAATAATTATTTTTAATGTTAATAAATAGTATATACTAAATATATAGATATATATGAATGTATATGAATATAATTTATATAATACAAAATATTTATGCTTTACATTAAATAGTATTATATTTAGTGAATAATATTTTATAATTAAAAATAACATGAATTAAAAATACTAACTAATTGCATTGAGTAATGCACATAATTGAATGTCATTTGATTTTTCAATTTAACATAGATAAAACATATTATAATGATTTCACATATACATAATTAATGCATTTTTATATACAACACACACACCGATATTTATTTTGGGAAATTTAATCAATTTATATTATTTATTTTATATATATTTATTTACTATGTTTCAATATTTTCTATATGTATTAATATTTATTTCAATATATATATATATATTTTAATGATTTATATTTAATTAATCAAACTTATCCAATTTTTCAATATTGGTAAAGAGTACTAATTTTTAATTATTCAAATTTACACATTTTTAACATGCATACATTTAAGATTAAAAATTCATTAATATTGTTAAAAAATATTTGTAAAAAATATTTATAAATTTATAATTACTATTTTTATAAATGTATAACTATAAATAAATAAAAAATATTTGTTTAAAAAATATTTATATAATTATAAATAAATAATTATATATATTTAAATAATTATAAAATTTTAATAAATTTATTTAAATAATGAATATATTTACTATATTTATATATATTATATATAAATATATATAATTACATAAATATATATAATTAAATAAATATATATAATTATATAAATATTTATAATGATATAAATATTATTTTTTTAAAAGTATATATATAATTATAAATAAATAATTATATATTCAAAGGATTATGAAATTATTATTTTATAAAAAGTATTATTATAAGTATTATAATTATACATAATAATTATAATTTTTTAAAAATTATAAATTTTAAAAAAAGTATTATAATTATTTACCAATGATTTTTTCGTGCAGATAATGATAGATATTTATCAGTGCCAAAAAAGCGCTGAGAAAATCAATCTTTATCAGTGCTAAAAAAGCACTGATAAAGATTACTTTTATAAGTGCTTATTAACTTATCATTGATAAAAGCAATCTTCATCAGCGCTTTTTTGGAAGTACTGATTAATGTGTCAAAATATATTTTAAGAACCCTAACCATCATTAATTGGTTTGTGCTATCTAAAGTTCTTCGCAAAATCCACCTACTTAGACACTCCATATAGTCAAATCCGAGCTCGAATCTAGGCTATAATCAAGTATCCAACTATTCTAAGGCTCGAATACAAGCCCTGGGTGATTCAAGGGTCGAACGAAACAATGGATCAAATGAAATTCAGGTTTTTTGATATCTATAATTTCCCTCGATTATCCAATGAACCTTCTCATCCCACATTCGTGTATCCCAACAACTCCAGTTTCACTATCCTATAATAAAACAACAAAAAATTCGTTGTTTTTCATATATATTGAAGATTCATCTTCCTCGATAGCATGCGGCTTGCCTTGGTGCTTCGAAACTTGAAATATATGAAACCCAATGTTTGGTCATGTTTTGTGAGGTATAATAGGCTCCCAATACCTATATTCTGTTACATTTACCTCTTTACAATCATTAAATTTAGAGAAATTCATCCATATAGGGTCAGTGTTCTCATTGGTTTGGAATATTATACTAAAAATCACTCAGGAGCCTCTTTTTAATATTTTTATGGGGAAATTATTGGGCTATGATTTTATTTATTCTCCTATAAACCAAGGAAAATATTTAACCAATAATAGATATATCAATATTGAACCTCATATGATCCAAAAAAAATCATTATGGTTTTTTCCAATCCTAAAATATTATGTCTTTAACAATATGAGTACCGACATCATTTGATCATTCGCCTTCCGGATGTAGAGGCTATGATTAGCTATACCTCTCTAAAAACTAAGCAATCTTAGGTATTCATCCAACCTTAAAAACCAGTTCCTCTGTGATTTATTTATCTTATACAAAGAATTATTTAAATGGAACACATTTCTCTCATTTTAATACATGATAAACCCATTAAGATTCTCAATGTGTACTCCCCCTTAATAACTCCATTGAGGAATATAGATTTGACACCCATTTAAAATACTTTTAACAACATTTTCACTAAAATATACATGAAAATTGAAATAGTTTCCAACTAGGATATGAGAGTAAATTTATCATAAAATTAAATTCCCTTGATCTAGGAGTTCCCCTTTCACACTGTCCATTATTTATTTTGAGATAATTTTCTATATTCAATGAGTTTATTACTAAATACCCAATTGGTTTTGATAACATTTCTATCTTCTAACCTTGGAAACATTTCCAATGTCATATTTTTCTTATTTGTATCAAGCTCATTACGTATAGATTTGATATAATTATCATCCTTGTTAGCCTTTAAAAATTATTTATGCTCTAATTAAGAAAAAATGAGGTTGTTTTTGTAGAGTCTTACTCATTTGAGTTTTCATAAAAACTGTCTGATCACTAATGAAATTTTATTCATTGATTTCAACGTTCCTTGTATTTATTGCAGTTGATAATATCTCTTTATTTTTCTCACCATCAATTTATTATTTTGACTCTTTCTCAGTACCCTGATATGCCCTGTATGCTACTCAATTTAACATTAATTTTCACTAATGTTTCATCATTATTTTAATTTGTTAATGATATTCCCATTATAATCAGTAAAAAATATCTATCAATTTTATCTTTTCATCATAAAAACATCTCAACCCATCCTTTTTAAGTCAGTTTTTATTTGTATCATTATATAATATGGTCAATTTTTCACTACTACAAATCAATTTACACTTTCAAACACAATTAACATAAGTTTTTACCAACCCAAAATAAACAAAAATGGTTCTACTATTTTTATATACCTTTGTAAAAATACATCCATCCTTGAAATGATAACCCACTCATTAATACTTCTTAAAAATAACTTCATTTATTTTATCACACATCTAATAAACACTATGTATGTTTTACAATAACCTATCTAAAAATAGATCATTATTTAATGTTTCATTTTGGTTCCACCCTTAGGAATCTATGATTACCATCCAAGCAATTCTCATAAATGGGAGATATTACCCCTTTTGAGGTCAGAATGGAGTACAAGTTTATTCCACATCAGTTTCATCTCCCAAACCATTATTATTCCAATTTGTTACTTGGGACTCATCCCCCATATATTTTATGTTTCTAGTAAAACTCTTAGTAGTATTAATCATATGGATGACTACTGATTTGAGTATTTCAAGTAACATAGGTGCATGTCTACAAGAGATGGAGTATGAGTTCCAAACAACCAAATGCGATGATATCTGTTCATAATATGAGATTATGAGGATGAAAATTGTCTATAACTTTATCCTTTGTAATAATTCAAAGGATAAAACCTACCATAATGAAGTAATTATTTTCTTAAATTAAATTACTCCTTTTGATCAAAGCATACTAAAATTATTTGAAACAATCAAATGTTGAGTTTCTGTTATTAGAATTATCTATAAATTTCACCTTTGATAATGAATATCTTATGAGTATTTATTTATTTATTGTATAAAAGGAATATTTGATGCACCACGTATGATATCTCTACTTTCTCTCAGTTGATTCAAAGCTCTAATCTAAGGTATATTATTTTCTCCTCATCCTCCTCACTCTTTGATTGATTAAGAGATATATTTTTGTTTTTTATCATATTTATTGATTTACCATTGACATATCCCTCTGAAAAAAATGTTTTCACAGTAAAATAATTATACATATAATTAATTTATTATTTCATATTTATGTTTAATTTATTTTTTAGTATTAATTATATAATAATTTTTTTCTTATACATGTGGATTATTTTGTTCAAGTTGGGGTGGTTTGTTCAAAGTTTCTCATGATCATGAGGGATTGTACTTCAATACTATAATTGAGATAATGACAATAAAGAAATTCATCAAGAATGTATACAAATATTAGAAAAATGGGATTTCCTATAAGTTATTTAATTAATTTTTTCATAATTTTATCAATTATTTGTAAGTTAATTTACTTATCATTTTTATCTAAAAATTATTTAGTTTTTTATCAAATATTTTGAGATGTCATATTTTTCTTTCAACCATATGAAAAAATACAAAAAATTGATAAAATGTTTATTTCTTCCAATGTTATCATGCTTTTAATTTTCATTGACTTTATTTTTTAAACTTCCAACACCACATATTTATTCGATATTGTTAGCTAAAAAACCATTTTTATTATTGTAATCTAGAAGAGTATATGATGTTCATGTGCCCACTGTGGTGAATTCTCATGATATAATGTGCACATGATCTTCCTCCGATCTTTTGGATTTCAACAAAGAGAAAGGTCTTTTTCTAAGAACATTGAGTCAATATATATGTAGTGTTGGAAGTTTTACATAGAAAGATAACATAAACGTTGTAATATTTGAAGTTAGGATATTTATGAGTCTTTGGGATGTGTAGGAATTAACCACACCTCAATCTGACACATGATGTGACCGATATGACTCAAAGTATTTTTTTAATTTAAAATTGGAATTAATTTTAGTAAAAAAGATAGCTGATATTATCAAAACCAAGAAAAAATATTCTGATTGTTTTGATACTTTAATTAAATGAAACATAAGTATTTTGGAACATATAGAAATCATCCAAACCTCAATTCAGTGTATTTTGTGACCACTATGACTCAATGTGTAAGTTTTCATTTTAAAATCAGTAGTTTTGTTAAAAAAATGCCACTCAATGAAAATAAAGAAAAATCACTTTTAAATTTCTTGTTAATGTAGGAAATTGATTCATAATTCATTTCTAATGTTTAGGAATCAGTATAACATCAAACTAATAAATTATGTGATCAGTATGAGATAAAGTATGTTTTTCCATTTTAAAATGACATTTTTGTAAAAAAACTAGTGATATACTCAAAATTGAGGAAACACATTCATATTTTTTTGATACTTTTTTACAATGATCCATAAGTCATTTGTGACATGTAGAAATCAATATCACCTAAATCTAACGCACAATGTGACTGGTATGTGTCTAATTTTAAATTTACATCAATTTTAGTAAAAAGGAAAGCATACCTACTCAAAATAAATAAAATTAATTCACATTATTTTAATAATTTTGTGAAATGATCCATAAGTCATTTTTGACATGTATAAATCATCTGAACCTCAATCTGATACATGATCTGCCGAATATGAATCAATGTGTCTGTTATTAGTTCAAAATCGACTATTAAGTTCAAAAATGATACTCACTCAAAACCAAGAAAACAAACTTGGATTTTCTTGATAATTTAGAAAATTGATTAATAAAACATTTTTAATGTGTAGGAATTGGTCTCACATCATACTTATACACAATGTGATCAGAATGAGTCAAAGTGCATGTTTCCAGTTTAAACTGGCATTTTACTAAAAAAAGATAAGTGACGTACTCAAAACCAAGTAAACACGTTTTTATTGTTCTGATACAATATAAAAATGATCCATATGCCATTTGGGACATGTATTAATTACAGGATCCTCAATATGACACACAATGTGACCAGTATGACTCCAAATACATTTTTTATTTAAAATTGACATCTATTTTTTATTAAAAGGAAAAAGGACAAAGGACCTACTAAAAATGATAAAACACATTTAGATTGTTTTTATTCTTTAGTAAAATGATCCATAAGTCATTTTTTATGTCTAGGAATCATCCTCACCTCAATTTGATGCATAGTGATTCATGTATGACTCCAAGTGTGTCTTTTTATTTAAAATTGACATCAATTTTAGTAAAAAGGAAAACTGACCTACTCAAAACCAGGAAAACACATTCGAATTGTGTTTAAAATTTTGTAAAATAATAAATAATTAATTTATGATGTGTCAGAATCATCCAAACCCCAATATGATACACGATGTACTTGATATGATTCAATGTTCCAGTTATTAGTTTAAAATGAACATTTTAGTTCAAAAAGTGTCACTCACTGAAATCCAAGAAAACATAATCAAATTGTATTGATAATTTAATAAAATTATTCATAAGTAATTTTTGAGTTTTATGAATTAGTATCACATCAAAATGGCATATGATATGACTAGTATCAGTTAAAGTGCATGTTTCCAGTTAAAAATGACATTTTAGCAAAAAAGATAAGCGACATAATCAAAACTGATAGAACACATTAGTATTGTTTTGATACTTTATTAAAATGATCCATAAGTCAATTGTGATGAATAGTAATCATCCACACCTCAATATGACACATTTTGGACCAGTATGACTCCAAGTGCATCTTTTCAATATATAAGCGTCATTTTAATTTAAAATGTGCATCACATCACCAAAACTGTGAAAATAAGACTAGTTTTTTTATCATCATTTAATATGATATTAATTACTAATTTTATTATTATTATTATTTTTATCTTATACTTATTTAGTTTATTTTCATAGAGATAATTCTTGATGGCTAATAAGAAATGGTGTGACATATAGGAATTAACAGTAACTCCATCCGATACACATTGTTCCTGGTATGAGTCAATGTTTTGTTTAAAATTAAAACATTATGTAAATATATTTCTTTATATTATTACTAACATAAGAATTGTTTTCTTATACAGGTGTGATTTTTTCTTGATCAAGGGTTAGGATAAGAAGATAAATGAAGACTACTATTTTGGAATGTACGTAATAGTTTTTACTTATGAAATTGTATAAAATAATGTTTGAAATGTCTATAGTATAGTTTTTTTTTCTATATTTATGTTGTAAATTTTATTTCATTTATTTTTTTATTCATACATTATTTTTTTGAGTTTATGGTGTTTTTGGTATTATGGTGTGCTTTTACAGCACACTGCATTGGTGCTGCAATGTGCTATTGTAGCATACTAAAATATACCCCTATAGCAATGCTAAAAGAGTGTTGATAAAGAAAAATTTATCAATGATGATAGAGGATATCTTTATCAGTGATTTTTAGCACTGAGAAAATACTATGTATTTTAATCTCACTCCGCTAGACATGGCTTCTATAACTTTGATAAAGGCCATTTTTAATGTTGTTAAAGGCCTATTTTGTAGTAGTGATTCCTCTGATACCATATAATAGTTCCTATGGTAGATGAGAGAAAGGATAACAACCCCATGGTATAACCGAATATCTAGGTAATAATAGCTCAAGAAATTACAAACATTATGACCAATATGCCTCCTATAAATTCAATTTTTGGGATATCAACTAGGTACACCCACTCTCAGATATCATTATACCCTTAAAAATTATCTTGTAGCATACCTAGGGATATTTCTCAGTCATATATTGATAGGGGGAGGTGGGAAACCAGGAATCCTCACAAAAGATGCATAAAGGATGAGGTGTCTAAATAATAAAATATTTCATAACAACAAACATATTAATACCATGATTTGGGAAAATACATCACAAGACTATGCCAAGATGGTCTAGCTTATGGTAATAGAGTGGTTCTCTAGCTAAATAAGAGAGGCCTGGGAAGAAACTAAATTGGAAGGAACTAGAGTCTTCCTCCATGCAGAGGAGGGTGAGGTGATCCGAGTATAAAAAAATAAATATTACATCATATTAGATTAATGTTTAATATATATCACAATTATACACACCTTATGGACATAAAAGTTTAGTGTCATTGTTTACTAGATACAAAATCCACTTATTTCTTAAAATATTATCAATATATCCAAGAAATATATTTATATTAATACCCATATAGACATATTATACTTATAACCATCCATCAAAAACTTGGTAAGAAGAAAATAATAAGGGGTGATATCATATTCTCAGTAAGGGTGAACATGGAAGATATCAATCATAAGATAACATTAGATTATTATAATGATATGATAACATAATCATGTGCACGTTCTCAATGTAAAATATTCATACACAAAAATTATAGATCATAAACTCCAAAATCAAGAAAAATATATAAGAATGATCAGCATGGGTTTCCAAGTAGTTATCATCATTTAAGAGTCATAACATAGGGGTGTAGTATCATAAGAATATTAAATAATAATATTGTTAACATATATATTTTCAATCATGTCAATGCATAATATTGTGAGAATAAATATGAGAAATAATAATCACACATAAAAATGTGAACATAGATATTCAAAATCATTTCAATGTATAGTATTGTTATCATATCTAGACGTAATAATACTCACACATAAAATTGTGAACATAGATACTTGTCAACATGTACACGCTTATCATTATCATCATCTCATGAGACATCTCTGTCACATTACCCATTGAATTAGAGGGATTTAACACACCACCCATCAAATAATAAAAACCATAAATATTTGTTACATACGATCATAAAAACAATTATAGATTTATTATATAATAACCAATGGTAAGGAAATGAGTATCATAAACATTATATTATTTCATTATATAGTAACCCTTAAAAAATAAATATATTTCATAATGATTTCATAATAACTTAATTAACCCATGGTAAAGAAAAGGGTTTCATAGAATAATCCTTAAATAATTTTCATTATATCTATATAGATAAATATAGTGGATGTTATCATAAGATCACATCCCCAATGAAACATAAAAATACTTAAGTAATCCTTATATATATTAAAAACAGATTTAAAAAATCATTCAAATGTTTCTTTGAAAACCTGAGAAAAATTTCCATTTATTTGGATAAAATTTTAACTAAAAATTTTTAGAATATTGAGAAACATATTTTATTTTGAAATTAATTTGTAATATTTTAAAAGAAAATTTATATTAAGGAATAAACATGATCGTGGAATAATTCAATTGACTGGTAAACATTAAAAAAAGATTCATAATTTCTATAAAAAGTCACAAATAAAAAATTTAGAAAAAATTGTAAAAATTGTTTTTTAAACCTTTTAAAATAAATAGGAATATGGCTGAAAGTGAATTTAAACCATAAATTGATCATATAAAATAATATTCTTGAAAACATTTTAAATAACATGAACAAAGAAGAAAATGTTCTTTGAGTAAAGATAAAATAATGTTGGTTTTTTTAAAATAATGTCGTGGTCATTTTAAGTACCAAAGAGTGTAAAATGGTACTATTAATTGAAATTTAAAAGAATATCCAATGTATAAGAAAATATATGGGGTTTATAGGATATTATCTAAATAATTTCCCTCAATAGAAATTTAGCATTGGCATTCTCACAATGGAATGAGATTGTAACTAAAATCCCTTACCTCAAGTCCCATATTAATCTGTACATGTTGAATCATATTGTATTACAAATATATATTTATTGTATATCTATTCTGAAACCATATTAGTAAATTACTTACTAATTATCTTTCCTTTATAATATCTAATTATCCTTTTATTAACAATTTTATCATTAAAATGAAATTTTTGGTGAAAGTAGGTTGTTTTTTATTCATGTTTTGGTTCCATGGTTCTGGTACTTACATCTTCGTGATGGTTTCATCATATCTAAAATATTAATCATTAAATAAGTATCATATTTATTTATTATATAGACTTTTAAAACCACTCTTATAAAGGGAACGTAAAAAATTAATAACACCACTTTGTGAATATGATAGTACGTATGTACACATGAGTGATGTTTTCAGTTTTTAATGGATGGAACTAAGGAAAGATAAATTATAATTAAAATTTATAAAATCATTATTATATCATAAATATAATACATATTCAGTAAATATATCCTAAATACCATCATGGAAAAGTTGAAATAAAAAATGAATCCTATCACTTCATGGAGGTGGTAGTCCACACGTATGCATGAGATACATTATCATTTACCAAATAATGGGAATGTATGAAGGTAGATAATTTCACTATGTGTAGGGGATGGAAAATGGTGATGGAAAATGAATCATATCACTATGTGGAGGTGATAGTCCACACGTATGCACAAGCGTTACGTTCACTTCCAATTTGATTGAAATGTGGTGAAAAATGGTTGTCCCATAATGATAATATCATCCATGTATATTTATGTTACTATATTAATTATTTTCGGTTGTATTTAATAAATTTATAGGAATTAGATGAAAAAATAAACTTTTAATGAGTTAGATGAGATGAAATCTCTTCTTTGAGAGACCTCCTTTGGGCTTACAACTTGGGTATTATTAGGATGATCTTAGGATAAGAAAAAAATATTAAGAGAGAAAGGAAGGATTTTAATAAGATTTTTGGTTTGGTAGTGGCTGAGTTATAAGGATAAAATTGTTTTAATAATGTAAGATATGATGTGTACTTTTATAATTGAGGGGAGGGAAACACATGGAACTACTTAAAAGATTTAAAAAATATAAGGTCCATTTCTTTTGAAATTGGAACCAAATGTTCATAAATTAAAATTAATATAAAATATTGTATAATATATTAAAAAAATAACATTTTGACATGTTTAAGAGGAATTGGTACCCTTATCTATTACCCCAACTCCCCTATAAACCCATATTAACTCTAATCATGGTAACAAATTTAACTTTTTTTAATGTTAATTTTGAAAAAAATAATTGAACCCTATTAAATTATATAAATTATTATGATTAAAAATATGTAATCCATTTTACAAGATTGAATTTCTATAATTTGTAGAAACTCATTTTAAAATATGTGTGAATAATACAACAAAACCATTTTTAGGTAAATGTATTTTTAAGCAAAAAACTGAGGTAACCTTCATTCCTTGACATATAAAAACTATTAGTTGAATGTTAAAATGTTTTATGGAATATATTATCTAGAAATTTATTTAGAAAAAATTACCAATTGATATTAATTTAATTTATTAAGATAAAAATAAATTATGCAAATTATTTTTTTAGAAAAACATATCTTTTTACCTTAAAATGATTTTATTTTAATTTATAACTAATTAAAAACCAATGAATTAGTTTTATACTTATGTAAAAAATAACTTTTTATAATTTAGATAGTTATCTTATTACTTTCTAATCCATCAGCTAAACAACGAATGTAACAGTAAATAATAATATTTCAATAGTACATTACGGTTCATTTAATCTCAGTGGTTTGTATAAAGAAAACTATCAAATAAATTGAATTTTCATAAAGAAAAATAATTCATAAAATATTATGGTGTTACATTCTAAAACCTTCTAATAATTTCATCCTTGAAATTCCATCAATATGATATAAATAATTTTGGGTACTTCTTCAATATCGCATCTTCAGGTTTCCATATAGCTTCCTCACATTTATGGTTATGACATAAAACATTGACCTGGAAAGGAGTCTTATACCACATCCCTTTATCACTATGACACATAATCTCCATTGGTTATTCCTTATAAAAGATATCATGCTTTAGGGTTAAAACCTTTGAGTTTAGTAAATGTGAAGGATCTGATATATAATTTTTCATGAGGTATACATGGAACACATCAAGAACTTGAGAGAGATTAAGTGTAAGTGCCAAATGATAAGAAAGGGACTAATATATCTTGGGCTCAACTTCCCTTCTTTTAAAATCTTATAAACTTTTTTGAAGGATATATTTTTATGAATTCCCTGACACCAAAGTTTTAAAATCTTTTATTTTTATTTAGATATATTACTTTGTTTATTTTTGTTCCCTTGTTAATTATTTAGTTTTATCAAGAGTTTTTTGTTGAAAAGTGTTTATTTTGGGCTTTTTAGAAGGTGGCGCACTGTTTGAACATGGTTAAGGAAAACAGTATGCCATTATCTTGGTAATCAAGTATCCAATTTCATCTTAGACATTTTAAATCAGATAGTTTCCACATGGTTTGGAAAACCATGTGGGATAAATACGAGGCATGCTTCTCTTGGATAGGGAGGGATGAACGATTACCGCACGTTTTGAAAACCGTGTGAGAAAATTATGTTACCTATCCAAGTAATTAAAAGTGGTAAATTAATCTTGTTCCCTCTTCTATTTTAACCCCAAATCAGCTCCCATCCCCCTCATATGAATGTTTCATCCATGAGATATTCCTCAAAGCCTTCTTGGAGCCTATGAGTATCAATCTTCAGGTGGTTTTAGCCTTAAAACTTAAAGGAATCATCTAGTGAGTCTTTTTTCCCTTGATTTCTCTCTTATTCTAAGGTTTATGTTCCCTATTTATTGATTTCTTATTTTCTAGTTGATTATTTGACCTAATGGGGGTACAATCTTGATATTTTTATTGAAATCATAATGGTTGTTATTCTATCTTTCCTATATAGGGTGTTATGGTGGTGTGGATGTTGATTTACAAGGAATTCTAGAAGTTTAAAAGTGTGAGTTGGGTGGTTCTATGATTTTTATATTATTATATGATTTTAGATATCTTGATTGTTTTTTTAAAAGTGCTCTTTGGATTATTTGTGTTTTGCAAAACACGATTCTGAAAAGGTTTGAAATGCATATGTGATGAAAATGGGATTTCTAATGGAAAGTGGCCATGTTTCATGTGTGCTTCATTATGGTTTATCTTTAATATGTTTTATGCCTTATGAAAAATGTGATAAATGTGTTTTCGAATATATTTAAATGTTTTAATGTGTTGAATGTGGATTTTCCAAGAGAAATGGGTCTTGTGGAATGCTGGCTTCTTTTTTGTGCACCTTAAATGTGTCTTCAAATTGATTAAGTGACGTGAATCATGTTATAAAATGGTTTTGATGTGAGTATGAATTTGAAAGGGGATTTTCCCATTGAAATTTTTGGATTCCAAAATTTTCTTATTATTTCATTCTAAATGGGTTTTATAAATTGTTCAAGTGATCTGAAATGTATTTCCAAATTGTTTTAGTGTACATGTGAAATGGGAAGTGGGTTTGTTTATGGAAAATTGTGGTTTCCATGTGAGATTGATTATTGGATCAATGCAAAATGTAAAAATGGTGATTTATTTTTGTTTTCATAATTCATAGAATATGTATGCTAATGTGATAATTTATGTGATATGTGAAATGGAATTTGAGAAAAAAGAGAATTTCGGGATCTAGGTGGGTGAACTAGAACTAGTAATCTATTTGATTTGGAAGTGGCAAAGGCTAAGATTATTCTAGCATTATTGATGATTACAAAACTGACTAAACATTTGATATGATCTGAGACTGCTATACCTTGGGATGGGATCCCATATAGTGGTTCATACATGGGAACACTATTGGTATTGACTTATAATTTGGAGTCCACAAAACCTTAAGATGTATTCCTCTATAGTGGCTGGTGCACGAGAACACTGTTGGTAATTTAGTTGGATGATTTTGATCACTAGGGTATGAGGTTCATAGGGCCCCACTCGTGCTAGTTATCTATAGGGATTTTCCATGGTTCTCTCTTGTGACATTATCTTTATGTTATGTGGTTATAACAGTAAATATAAGGTTAATCTTAAGTACATTTTAATTTCAAAGAAATCTTCTTCTGAGAAATGTTTTCCTTAAAGCTATTTTTTAAAAAAATGGTTAAATTAAAAGCGTTTCAAATTTTCTTATGAAACTTTTCATGTTAACTTGTCTTATAATGTTATAGAATATAATCTTTTGTTTGGGAGGAATTCTACTAGGATTTGGATCACACACTATATACACCATTAGGTGTTTATAGACATTGTTTTGTATGACTCAGGTAAAGGAAATATATTTCATAGTGCTGATAGTGGATCTCATTTCTAGTGTTCCACTATTTTTGGGTGTTGTTAGTGGTATCTTGAGGGTGGTGACCCTCTGGTTGTACAGAGATTTTTTGGGTTGGACTTATTATCCCCTTTCTGTTGTGGTCTTTTAGTTTTTGGTTAAAATTTTAAAATGTTTAATCTTCAATTTTTTTTACCTTGTTTAGATATGATTATAAGTTATGTGAAATTTATTATTGTGGATTTTATATTTTTATATTCATGGGTGATATCATCCCCAAAGTGCATTGTTGATACCCATGCACTAGTTTCCTACTTGTAGGGATTGAGAATGCCCTTCAGGACATTTCATGGGTTAGGTCGGGTGTCGGTTTGGATGGAACCCCAACTTGGTTCAAGAAAAAATGATATCAGAGTATGTTTTTGTATTTTTTAGGTAATTTTATTTGGGAACAGTCTAGATAGACATCACTTATAATTTTTGGGTTTGATTTTCTGGTTTCGAGTGGGGTGTATAACCAACAAACCATATGAAAGGAATCATGTCTCCATTGGATGTTGGGAATTTGGTTTTTTCTTCTCCTCTAGGTGATATGTGTAGGATAAATGCTGTATATGGACACTCAGTAGAGGTTAAGTGGTTTAGTCCGGCTTTTTATTGTGTTATATATGGTTTTGTTTCTATTTAGGGAAGTGTTTGAGATTTTTTGTTATTACTCAAATATTTTCAGAATGTTAATTGATGGTTTTATTAATGTTATTTCCTTGTGAACATTTCTTATTGTAGTAAGGTTCCTCCTCATAGAATTCTTTTGAAACCATAGGAATGAGATGTAGATATTTCTCCCTCATCAATTTATTAGAGACAAGTGGAAGTCATGGTTTGGGATATTCGAGCTTTGGGTCGTGGAGGGTGCTCTAGTCTTGCTTAGGTTAAAGAAGACAAATCATGTCCTAGAAAGGGAAAATCTCAGGAGTTCCTCAAGAACAATCCTCCCTCTTTATGATGTATAATGGATCCCCATGAAGCAGAGTAGTGGCTTGAGAAAATAGAGAGGATGTTTCCATTTATTGATACTACTGAGGTAGTCAGGGTAATGTGTGCTTTGTTCATGTTAGAAGGTCCTAGTTGGAAGTGGTGGGACTTAGTGGTGTAAGATGGTAAGCTTGAGAAGATGGGTTAGAAATATTTTTAGGTTATCTCCAATGTGAAGTATTGTCCGTAGATTTTGGATTTCACTAACCCCTGTGAGTTTTTGGAGATTCATCAAAGGGATCAAACCTTTAAGGAGTATACCAACCATTTCTCCTAGTTAGTTCAATTTTCACCTTAGGTAGTTCATAATAGGAAGCTAAAGTCTCAAAAGTATAAGATGAGTCTGTGACAAAAAATATGATATTTGGTCTTCTTGTTCAAATTGTAGACTTATTCCAAGGTGGTTGATTATGCAATAATGGTGGAAATTTACAGTAAAGGAAAGTATTGTTTTTCTGGAGAAATGCTAGTAGTGGGTAGTGTTAGTTCATATGAGAAGAAGAAGAAGCAAGATGAGTAGGAAAAGAGGAGAGGTGGTGGCTTAGGCCATCCTTCACTATTTTCTTCATATGAGTCTTTTGTTTCTAGGTCATTCATGTTCCACCAGTGTGGGAAGGTAGGTAACATGCGATTAGTGTTTTCATCTCATCGCAGGTCTTACCAATAATGTAAAACCATGGGGCACATGAAACAATTTTGAAGGATGGAACACCCATATTAGGGTTGTTCAAGATCTATGGCTTCTAAGGGGCTTTCATCCTGGTTGAAAACATCTAGGATAACGAGCTCTTGATGTTGAGGTCATGTTAGTAGGGTTGTATCTTCTTTTGGGTAGATTCATTTCATGGCAACTCTATAGGCTAGTGTTCATTATCAGGCTTAGTTAGTGATGAGGCAACATCACGCAGTGAATTGAGCACGAGATGAATAGAATACAAGACCTGAAATAGTTCAAGGTACTATTATTTTTGTATGGTCTTTATCTATTTTTATGTTTGATACCGGTGCCTCTATATCATTTATTTATCACTCATCTTGTGGATGTGTTAAAATTTTCAAATTATCTTATAACTTATGTAATGGATTTGGTAATGCCTCTTGGAAAGAAGCAAGATCAGGGTTTCAAGTGTTTATCTTATGTACTTACCACATTAGGGGTTGAGCTAGAATCCGATTTCTTGGTTCTAGAAATGGAACTATTCAACTTGATCTTTTTAATGGATTAGATGGTGTATTTTTAGGTGCACATTGAATTTTATCATCAGCTAGTGAGTTTCATGTCACCTGATTGAAGTATCGAGGTTTTTAGGGAGAATTAGATCCTCAGTAGGGATGTGTTAGACCTCCAATTCTGGAGATGGGAAACCTCATTTTCCAGTCTCATCACTATCTTTAGAGGATGATGATGGTTTTACTAAGAGTGGATTACCTCAAATGGTGTATAAGTTCCTAGAGGCATTTATAGATGACTTTTTAGGTTTCCCCCATGGTTGGATGTAGGTTTCACCATATATTTAATGTTGAGAACACAATCAATATTTCTTCCCTCCAACCATATGGACCTCAATGAGTTGAGGTAATTAAAGGTAAAGTTGGATGATTTAGAAACTAAAGGATTCATTCACTCGAACATCTATCCTTGGGCCACCCTAGTGCTATCCTCTAAAAATGTCAATGGATATCTCCAATTATGTATTGATTACTAGAATATGAATATAGTAATAATCGAGAACAAGAAACCTTTTTCCCATATTGATGACATTTTTGATCAGATTAAGGGGCAAGGTAGTTCTATAAGATTTATTTTCATTACAAGTATCATCAAGGTAGAGTTAGAGAGGTGGATGTTCCGAAAATAGCCTTCCAAAGTAGGTATGACCATTTTGAGTATTTGGTCATGCCTTTCAGGTTGAGGAATGCTCCAAATATTTTATGTTGATTATCAATAGGGTTTTCTATGTTTATATTGACTCATTTTCCATGGTATTCATGGATGAAATCCTATTCTATTATTAGATTGAGGAGGAGCATGATCGATATTTGAGAATCTTTCTAGGAACCATTCAGGATCATCTCCTTTATGATATGTTTTTCAATTCCACCTTATAGATTAAGGATGTGAGGTTTCTGGGTCATGTGATTTTGAAATGAGGGGTTTCAGTGGACCCTGATAAGATCAATGTCTTGATTTCCTAGGAACAAGATGTTTTTTCATGATTTCTCTCAGCTTGCTTCATCCATGACCGTGCTTACCTGAAAAGGGGTAAAGTTTTAATTGAGCCTATAATGTAAATATTCCTTTGAAAATATTAAGATATGGTTGAATAAAATCCTTATTTTGATATTTCCAGAATCTAAAAAGGGATACTTGGTTTATTATGATGATTTAGGTATTGGTATTGGGTGTGTGCTAATGCAGAATGAGCATGTGGTGGTGTGTGGTTCTTTCCAACTCCGACCACATGAAAAGAATTATCCTACCCAGGACTTGGAGTTATCAGTGGTGATGAATTCCCTGAAGATGTTGTGTCATTATTTTTTTGGGGAGAAATTTTTGGTTTATTTAGGTCATAATATTTTAGCCGACATTTTCTCTTAGGAAGATATGAATTTGTGCAGCATCACTGAGTGGAGTACCTTTAGAGGTTTTCTCTTGATATAGTGTATAAACCATGAAAAGGAAATATGGTGGACGATGATTTAGATAGAAATTTACAGTGCATGCATTGAAATATTCTAGTTATGAGTGGACTTTTATATGTCTCTTTTATTATATGCACCCGGAAATTAAGGAGAACAATGGAGGTGCCTTCTTGGAAAGTGTTTAGTTGACACCTTCCCTTGTGGATTTTATTTGGCAAGAGTAGTTGAGTGATGAGATTTTCTAGCATTATATGTATTTCCTAGATGTTGGAGAGAAGAATTGTGAATGGTGGTTATATATTGAGGTATTTTTGTTCCTTATAGGTCGCTTCATAGGATTGTCATCACTAGAGAAGGTTGTGGTGTGGGATAGCCACCCGTCTCAATGGGTCATTCTTCCTGGTTCCACCAAGATGTTTCATGATGTGCGTCAATAGTTCTACTATATAGGTATAAGGTGGGATGTATCTTACCACCAATATTTTTTGTAATTTCAAATAAAATCACTTTATGGATAACTGATAACCGAACAAGCAGACAAGGTAGTGAGGACCAAGAAGAACCACCACAAAAAATAAAGAAAAAAACAAGCCACTCAAGGAACCTAGACTTGGACCACACCCACCCAAACCAAACCGTGGGAGCACATCAAGCCACACAACCATCTATCACCACCCTTCATGAGCCCTCATCAACTGACACCCCGCAACATGATCCTATATAAGCCAGTGACACCTAGAGTAGTGACCCTATCACGCTTCCACCACCACCACCGAGGCCACATAGAACACTAACGTCAACCACACCAACCACAAAGATTCTCAAAACCTAGGGATAGAACCCATATTGATGTAGAACAAACTAGACTAGAGATCCCTCACCATTGGAACAATAGAATGCCGAATAACCGAAAAACACCATCACATGATGAAGACTGCCACACCAAACCAACCACAATATAGAACCTCGAACAGCACTGCCATGACAAAAGTCACCAGCACAACCCAAATCATTTAGGATGCTATCGAACCTAACCAAATTTGATTATTCCACAAGTGATATGGAAAAAATGGTATATGAAACCAGATAGTGGGGGAACCAATCTGGGAAGTAACAAGGAACTCCAAAAATTAGTCTACCATGAGACCAAAATCAAGAAGTGTGAACTCATAATGAGCCTTTGGGAGAGAGTGAACAATGATGAAGGCTTCATTGACATAGGTACAAATTGTAGGACTGAAGGATAGATGAACCAAAGGCACCCCATGAAGATAACTAAACATGAACATCACGACACAAGCTAGAAGAGTCAAGGGGAGAATATAAAAGGGAACACTTATGGCCCTAATAATTCCTAAGGTCACCCTGTTTGACCTCGTAATGACCTGGTAAGAAGAAGATGACCCTTCTTCATTCCGAAACTAGAGAACCCAAATGACCAAGAAACCAACAGTGGCTACCAAGCACAACCAGGACCCCATCTGCAGACTGCTCAATACGCAGGAGCCAAATCATCATGGTAGCTATAAGAAGTTGTCGAAGTGGGATGAGGAAGACAATGTGAGAACAGAATCCATCATCGATGGGGAGAAGAAAACCATAGGATAGAGAACATGAGAGGGTAACTCCCTATTAGATCCCATAATATAAATAACTATTCGAGGTGGGATATAGATAACTTTGAATCACACTGCTGTACTTGTCATAAGGTTAAGGTAGAGAAATAACACCCTCTAGTTTACTTCAGAAACTACGTATTCCTATCTAGAAGTGGAAAGAGATTTGTATTGATTTTATTATTGTCTGACCTCATACACCTCGAGGGTGGAATTAAATTTGGGTAGTGATTGGCCATTTGACCAAATCCTCCCATTTCATTCTGATCAAGGATTAATATAAGGTGGATGAGTTGGTTCAGTAGTATGTGTAGGAAATTATAAGGCTTCATGGTGTGCGATCAACAATTATTTCTGATAGGGACCCCCATTTACCTCATGGTTTTGGGAATCCTTTCAAAAGGAAATGGGTTCACAATTCAAGTTGAGTATGTCATACAAACCCTAAATGAATTGTCAAATGGAGCAGGTGAATCAAATATTTTAAGACATGATCTGGGAATGTGCGTTAGATTTTGGAGTCTCATTGTATATGAATTTGGGGTTGTTTGAGTTTGAATATAATAACAATTATGAATCCTTTATTCAAATGGATCCTTTTGAGGAAGTTTATGGCAAGCTGTGCTGGTCTCCTTTGTTTTGGGGTGAGGTGGGAGAGACCTTATTGTTGGGACTAGGACTTGTGTAGGAAATGTATAATAAAATCAACTGGTCAGATATCATTTATTGATGGTACATATTCACTATAAGTCTTATTCTAATAATAGGTTCCTTGATTTTTAATTTTATGTGGGAGATTGGGTATTCTTGAATGTATCCCCCCGTTTGGGTCCCCATCATTTGGGTAATAAAGGAAAACTAATGCCAAGGTATGTCAAAACATTTGATATTACAAATCAGATTGGTAAGGGGGAATATCAGTTATATTTTCTTTCCCAATTTACATTAATTCATGAATTTTCCATGTATCTCAGTTGATAAAGTACAATCCGGATCCATCTCATGTACTGAATTGCGAAGAATTGGAGTTGGTGCCTGATTTGTCTATATCTGAGCAACCATTACAGATTGTGAATTCTTAATAGAAAGTGATTCCTAAGGATCCCATGAAATTAGTTGAAGTTATTTGGAAGCATGGTATAGATGAGATTGAAACATGAGAGAAAAATTTATAGGTTGAAATGGTGTATTCTTTTTTTCTCTAATCAAGCTTCATGACCACTTTGTAGGGGTGAAAAGTTTTCATGGTGGGGAGAATTGTTACATCTGTGTTTTTTATTTTGAGGTATTATTTTTTTTATTTCTGTCCCACTATTTATTCTTTAGTTTTCCCCATACTTTTTGGTTAAAAGTGGAGATTTTGGACTTGTTAGAAGGTGACATGTAGTTGGAGCATGGTTTGGGAAAAACATTTACCCTTCTCAAGGTAAACATGAGGCCAATTTCCTCTTGGAAAGAAGTGACACATGGTTTAGAAAACCATGTAGGATAAGCAGACAACATGTTCCTCTTAGATAGTGAGGGATGCATGGTTTCCAAATGGTTTTTAAAACTATGTGGGGAAACTGTGTGACCTATCAAGGTCATTAAAAAGTGGGAAATTACTCTTGTACCCACATTGATTTTAACCCTAAATTACCTCCCATACACCCCACATGGGATTTTAATTTATGGTAGCTTACTCCAAGCCTTCTTGGATCCTTTTAGTATAAATATTTGGGTGGTTTTATCCTTGGAACTTCAAGGAATCCTCTAGTGAGTCTATTTTCCCACGATTTCTCCCTTATTATAGGGTTTAACTCCCTTATTTCTGGATTTTTTATTTTCTATCAGGTTATTTGAACTAAAGAGGTCCAATATTGATATTTTGGGTTAAATCACGATGGTTATTGCTTGATATTGCCTTTATAGTGTCTTGTGGTGGTGTAATTGTGTTTTCACATCAGATTTCAGAAGATTACAAGTGTAAGGTAGGTAGTTTCATAATTTTAAATTATTAGATGAGTTTGGATTTCATGATTTATTGTTTAAATGTGTTCTATAGATTATTTTTGTGGTGAAAAAACATGTTTTTGAAACTTTTTGAGATGCACATGTGATAAAAAGGGTATATCTAAAGGAAAGTGGTCATGTTTCATGTGTGCTTCAATGTGGTGTTTCTGAAATATATTTTACGCCTTGTGTGAAATGTGAGAAATGTGTTTTCAATGATATTTAAAGGTGATAATGTTTTAAAATTTTATTTTAATGAAAATGGATTTTGTTTCATATTGGCTTCTTTGTTGTGCGCCTTAAATGTTCCATTGGATTATGAAAGTGATGTGAATCATGTTTTAAAATATTTTTGATTTGAGTATGAATTTGAAAGGGTATTTTACTATGTAAATGTTTGGATTCTATATGTGTTCTTGTTACTTCATTTCAAAATGGGTTTAATAAATTATGAAAGTGGTGAAACATTTATTTCCAAACGGTTTTGGTGTGCATGTGAAATGGGAAGTGGTTTTGTTAATTGAAAATAGTGGTTTCCTTATAAGAATGATCTTTGGATCAATTTGAAATATTAAAATAGTGATTTACTTGTGAGTTCATGATTCATGGAATTTTTATGTTAAAGTGATAACATATGTGATATGTTGAATGGAGTTTAAGAAAAAAGAGAGTCCTAGGTATCTAGGTGTGTAAACTAGAACTAGTATGCTAGTTGATTC
This sequence comes from Viscum album, assembly GCA_963277665.1. Taxonomy (NCBI): domain Eukaryota; kingdom Viridiplantae; phylum Streptophyta; class Magnoliopsida; order Santalales; family Viscaceae; genus Viscum; species Viscum album. The sequence continues at coordinate 1,612,194,317 of OY728148.1, forward strand.
GAAGGTGGATGAGGCACAGATTCTTCTAGAGAGATTGACGATTACAACACTAACTAAACATGTGATTTGATTGGAGACAACTAGACCTTGAAATGGTATCCTATCTAGTGGATCATGGACGAGAATACTCTTGGTATTGGCTTATGATTTGGAGACCACTCGACCTTGGGAGGCATTCCCCTTTTGGTGGTCATACACGAAAACACTGTTGGTAGTTTAGTTATAGGATTTTGATCACCAAGGTATGAGGTTCATAGGGTCCCACTAGTGCTATTTACCTATAGGTATTCACACATAGTTCTCTCTTATGATAGGATTCTTATGTGATGTGGTGCTAACTATCGATATACGATTAATCTTGTGTACATTTTAATTTTAAAGAAAGATTCTTATGGTTAATGTTTTCCTTAAAACTGTTCTACTGAATAATTTTTTTCTTAAAAGTGTTTCAAATGTTCTTATTAAAATGTGCATGTCAACTTGTATTATAATGTTAAAGCATAGAATATTTTCTCTAGGTGGAATCCTTTTAGGATTTGTATCAGACCCTACATACACCTTTAGGTGTATATATACTTTGTTATGCATGGCTTAGGTAAGGGAAAGATGTTCTGTAGTGGTGATAGTGGATCTGGTTTCTAGTGTTTCACTTCATTCAGGTGTTGGTGGTGGCAGCTTGAGGGTGGTGACCCTATTATTGCATGAAGTTTGTGGGGTTTGTCTTGTTGACCCCTTTTCATTGTGATATTTCATTTTTTGGTTAAAATTATAAAATTTTGAATCTGAAAAATTACTGTACCTTATTGGGTTATGATTATTCATTTATGTGATTTTTATTCCCATGGGTTTCATATTGTTATATTCATGGGTGAAATAATTCCCAAAGTGCATTTTTGATACTAAGAAACTAGTTTCCAGCACATGGGTATCAAGAATTTCCTTCAGGTCATGCCATTAGATGGGTTGGGTGTTGTTTTGGATGGCACCCCGACTTGGTTTAGGACAACAAATTCTAGATCTCACCAACTGTAGATACCTGAAGCTTAACATACATGGACATTACATTACTTTTGCGGAATACTTAATACATAACAAAAACAAACACACAAGGACCGTAATAGTTTACTGTCTTTGGAAACTTGGAGCGTAATCTTCTAATCATGGTGAAAGATCTTTAACATATCCCATAAAGATCTTCCACTTTTTGTTTCCTCACCTAAAAACTTTCTTTTAATCCTTGGGGAAAAGAAAACTTAAAAAGGGTGAGCTCAAATGCTCAGTAAGGGTAAACAAAAGAAATATCAATCACACCATATTCATCATAACATTTTAGAAATCGTAACCTGCCAAAGAGATCATAATTTCATAATCATGGGATAAATCAAAGTAGTGAAATGTAATCCCAATAATCATATCTTAAAACATGAAACTTTGTGGCATACACACATAATCATAGAGAATCATTTCTTAGTAGTCAAGACTCATTGCCAAGACTATCTTAATGGACAAAGTCCATTTCTGAACTGAGTTCACTCCTCGTTTCAGTCCTATTTCACTGAACCAGTTTAACCTACCATTCCAGCCATGTCTATATCATGAGATATAAAATCTTTACACAATCCATTGGAGGGAGATATAGGTCCGCCCCATCTCATAATGATACCATTATTATGTGTGCCACAAAATCATAAGCCATACATCATAGCATAACCCATGTAATAAAAATGGGATTCTTAAACATCATGACATCATAAAACAATTCATATAAGATAAAGAAATTCATAAAAATAATTCTATAACAGCATAATCAAATCAATGTAATAATAGGGATAGAAACAGAACCCTTTATTATCATAGATGTAAAATAATTTTGATAAAACACTTGAACTCCATTCTTGAAGAAAATATCCTTTTTTTACTTCAGAAACACTTTTCCTTTCTTAACATGTCATAAAATCCTAAACTAAAAGAATTTGATTAAAAATAAACTTGAAAACTTGTAAAGGAGGCTTCTTGGAAATAATGTTTTAAAATCCATTCATGTCGTATAAGTTAAAAAACATTCTTCTCGTACTTTTGTCAAAAAAGTCAAAAAAGTACCCCATAACATAAAAAAAAGAAAGATTACTTACATACCATGTTGTAAAAGTAAAAAATGGGTAAAAAGGACTTTAAACATACATGAAAACATTTTTATAAAACTTGGACATGGATGATAAATATAACCGCAGTAAATACTTTCGTATAAGCAATCTCAGATAAAAATGAGATTTGCAAAATTATCCCTTACCTTAGGTCTGATACGCTTCGTACGTTTCCAATCCTCCTATATAATGATTTAAATAATGTCATTGACTTATTACAGAATCATATTCCTTGTTATGATATCATATATGGTTCACTTATGACTTTATATTACCCGTTCTTTTGTGAGTTCCATGTTAAAGCAGCGTTTTGGGATAAATCGTTTTATTTATCATCCGTGTTTTGACTTGTAATTATTCATATGATTACTTAGATCATGTTTACTTAATTCCAGAATATAAAACATGATTTATATATAATATATATTCAGAATATACATATATATAATAGATCAGTAAATGGAAAGAAATACACCGTTCATGGAGACAGTAGGCCGTACGTATGCATGAATGCTGTTTTCGTTTCCTTATTGAGTTGAATGGAATTAAGTATATGACATACATATATATAACCTTATTTAATTAATATGGCCGAACATTATATTTTTAGGAATAAAATAACAATTAATAAAATAATATTTGTTTTAAAAACTATTTAATGTTAATTTTGACACAATTTGTTAATTGATTTTTGTAAAACTCCTAACAGAATGATTAGTTCTAAAAAAGTTAACTAAATTAATACTAACATGTCATATTAACATATAAAATTATTGGAATTCATAAAAAGTTTCAAATTACATTTATTTGGGTATTTATAACATCTATTATTTCAATATTTCATTAATAAGATAATTACTGCATCAACTTTGTGTCATAAATAAATTAAAATATTTAATGTCTAAAAATTAAAAATAAAATACCATTATGTAGGAAATATTTTTATCTTTCTAATAAATATTTATAGTCGAATTTATCTTATGTATAACCCTATATTAAAAATTATCTACTTATTAAACTTTGATTTTAACTATTTTAACCCTTCTTTTAAATAAATTAATAATAAATGTCCTAATCTAATCCAAGTGGGCCTAAATGGTCATATTTGTTTTCCTAACGTTGTTTTTGGTCGAATTAAACTTATCCAATAGAATTAGGACATGTGTTAGGGTAATAATAATATCATTTTTACCCTTAATTACCATATTTACTTTTAACCGTGGTAAAAAAAGTAAAAAGTAACTATTCACAAAAAATAATTTTCATCTCATTGAACCACATTTTACTTACTAAAATCAACCGTGTCTCTCGGATTTTTGAAATTACATTCACAGAAGCGGTAAAATTAAGTTTTATGTAAATTTTCAAATTCTCCTAGGAGGTGGGTAAAAGACGGTCAAAAGTTCAATAAAATATATATATATATAAAATTATTATAAAATGACTCCAATGAATTGAATTGAACTTATATAGGTATTATGTATAAATTTTTACCTAAAATAAATTTAAATAAAATAAATAATTATTTAAATAAAAAGTTGGTTTTTAAATAATAACTGAGTGTTTTCACTGTTCATCATTAACTGAAAGTTTTCAGAAAAATACCAAAATTTCACCCAGGATAATTTCGATATTCCGAATCTAAAAATGAATTCCATTTTCAAAAATAAAATTTATAAAATTTCAAAAAGTGGGTATTAATATTCATAATGACTAGTTTTAATAATATTTTAATAGCATATCTTTGTTTAGCGAAACTCGGTATTGCATACAACACACACTATCGTGGAAGGTCGCGCTTTCATGTAATGCAAGCCAAGTCAGGGATGTGTGTTGTGCAAGCTCCTTTTGGTGTAGCATACAACAGAAGACATTAATGAAATTAAAAAGAATATTTTTCGTAAAATCTTGGGGTGTTACATTCTACCCCCATTAAAATGAATTTCGCTCTCGAAATTTGTCAAGGTTATAAATGGTTTACAACTCAAAAGTTTCTTTAATAGAAACCCACATCGTAAAAAGGAATAACAAAACTAGGCTTTAAAAAACTAAAGTATCAAATGTAACGGTTACCAAAATTAACTAATCACTGGGTTTCCACATAGGAGAACATAAGTGAAAGTATGGATATGGAAGAGAAATCTAACTGTCATGTTCTGATGGAGAGTGGTAGAGAACATGGATATGAAAAATCCAACAATCACAAAGCCATAAATTTGTGATGATCTAGGGTACCATCTGATTCATCGGATATAAGGGCACTAGGACAACATTTTTGGTTTTCAAGATCATTTCCCTAAAGTTGAAGAATTAGAATTAGAATAAATACTTACTTTATTTTGGTATAATCTCACTGTTTTTCGTACTTTGAACAATTTCCAGTTCATCTCTTAAAGAAATGAAGTTGAATTTGTTATTCGTGAAGTGTTAACAGATCATGTGATAGAATGATGGGTCATTCCATCTATTTCAAACAAAAGGTTAGCAAAAATTATCAAATATACATAAGTCCATCTATGGTGAGGTTAATCGTATACGATTCCAAAAATGAACTTATACTTCATATATCATACCGCGTAATAAAATAAAACTAGTTTCTACTAACCAGGGACTTCTTGTAGGCCAGTGGTAGGTGATAAAGGCCAGTCGCACTTCGGTTGTGGGTTCGATTCCCACAGCTTTGTCCGACGCGATGGGTTGTCGCCCATCCTGCAGGTTGTCCTTTTTCTAAAACTATATTACTATAACATCCCATCAATTATATCAAAAAAAAGTTATATCCTTAAACAATACTAACTTATGTCCAACATAATCCATTCCAATCTTTAGGGTTATCTAAAATACTTCGGTCCAAGCTCATAGTATAAATAAAATGATTACTTGAAATGTCACATAACAATCATGTGAATGCCATCATTTATCCCCCATATATCATAAGATATATCTTTCTGGTCAAATTAAAAACATGTGAATACCTTAATCATGTATTCTCTTGAAGAATGAATACCCATTGAACCTTAGTGAAAACATGAATGCAGTTAAAATTTAACACTTTTCACATACCAAAATCCTCAAAATTCCTTATACTCAAACCATGATATCACTTAGTCCTTATATCAATCATGAGATCATGAATACAATCAAACATCTCATTATCTTCTTATCCCTTCATTATGCGCATATCACCTGCTTACCAAAAATATCTCAATCACTTTCCATGGTTACCAATACCATAAAATTATTGAAAACCACAATAGACCAATACATAAATATTCCAATATTCCACGATACCATATACAACATTATTTTGGAATCCCATTACATAAACACTTAATCATTCCACCACATCGTTGTTATATTCAACATCTCCAATAGTGATCACATGTGACTTCCCTTTGTCCTTTTCCTTAAGTGGTTTCTCATGTCGATCATCATTAACCCTTGGATTAGGGCATTGATTAGCATAATGCCCCATTTCATTGCACTTGAAGCATTGAAGTGTTGTTGGTGCGTTCTCTGCAGTCTTTTCTTTATTCACACCATTAGACACCCTTTTTCCATTACTTCGACACTCAGCTGCTCGATGACCTTCTTTTCCACACTTAAAACATTTTCTAGTCCCTTTAAGACAATATCCACCATACTTCTTTCCACACTTTGAGCATAATGAAACATTCATACTCTTTTCACCATTATTCTGAGATTTCTCCTTGAACTCCATCTTTCGTTTCTTGTCAAACCCATGAGATGAATATATAACACCAAAATCCATTTCTACCTTAATAGCACAGCGCACAATTTCTTCGTAGCTACTAAAGTCTCTTATAGCTAATTCCCTTTGAAGATTTGGTTTTAATCCACTGAATAATCGATAAACTTTACTTTCAGGTTGGATGACAAATCCAGATGCATACCTTGCAATCCTTGTAAAATTCTCTTCGTATATACCAACAGATTCATCATACTTTTTCTTTAGTTCAAGAAACTCCTTCTCCATATTTTTTTGAAGAATACGAGGTAAGTACTTATTGAAAAATAAGTTCTTGAACTCATCCCATTCCATGGACTAAATTTCATCTCTTGGCCTCGTATTCTTGATAAGATTCCACTATTGATCAGCTTCACCTTACAAACAATACACTGCTGAGATGACTTTATCATGTTCAGAACATTGAAGAACTGAAAATATCTTTTCAGTAGTACTGCTCCATTGTTCAGCAACAAGTGGAGCAGAAGACCCACTGAAAGAAGGTGGAAGTTGCCTCATTAAGGACTCAATAGAATATTGTTCCCTTCTCTCCTCATTTGGAAGTCTAGAATGATTCATAGCTTGTGTAAGTATAGAAATAAGATTTTTCACTCCATCTCCCATAACATTTGTTTGTTCAGGAGGACAATCATTTCATTGTTCATTACATTGATCAACACGGTTCCTTCGGGTTCCATCCATCGTCTAAAACCCAAAAAGGATAGTGTGAGAGGCAAAAATCACGCTAGGAAAAACAACATAATAAAGGGGGAGTACCTTCAATATCTATCATCTTAGGTTACCATAATTCTAGTACTATAACCTATATTAATACTTAACCTTAGGTACATCCCTAGACATACCTTAGAAATATCTCTAGGGATCACACTAAAGTTCTCGCATCCTAGTTTCCAAAGGTTGACTAAACCATTCCTCTGATACCAACTATAGCGGTCTGAAATTACATCCAGTGGACTATAATTGATACATATTAGGGCACTCCATGGGTGGCTACACCCCCTGGGCGGGACACACCACCATCCCCAGTGGCAGCCATTTCCTCATGAAGCCCTTGGGCGGAGAGCCATGCTTCGTCCAACGATCACATGTGATAGTTCCCAAGGATCAGATACATTCCTACCTCCTTTGCCTCTGATACCAACTATAGAGACCCGAAGCTTAACGTACATGGAAATTACATTACTTTTGTGGAATACTTAATACATAACAAAAATAGACACACAAGGACTGTAATAGTTTAGTGTCTTTGGAAACATGGAACGTAATCTTCTAATCGTGGTGAAAGATCTTCAACATCTCCCATAAAGATCTTCCACTTTTTGTTTCCTTACCTAAAACCTTTCTTTTAATCCTGGTGGAAAAGAAAACATAATAAGGGTGTGCTCAAATGCTCATAAAGGGTAAACAAAAGAAATATCAATCACACCATATTCATCATAACATTTTGGAAATCTTAACCTCCAAAAGAGATCATAATTTCATAATCATGGGATAAATCATAGTTGTGAAATGTAATCCAAACAATCATATCTTAAAACATGAAACTTTGTGGCATACACACATAATCATATAGAATCATTTATTAGTAGTCAAGACTCATTGCCAAGACTATCTTAGTAGACAAAGTCTATTTCTGAACTGAGTTCACTCCTCATTTCAGTCCTGTTTCACTGAACCGGTTTGACATACCATTCCAGCCATGTCTATCTCATGAGATATAAAATCTTTACCCAATGCATTGGATGGAGATATAGGTCCCACCCATCTCATAATGATACCATTCTTATGTGTGCAACAAAATCATAAACCATACATCATAACCTAACCCATGTAATAAAAATGGGATTCTTAAACATTGTGACATCATAAAACAATTCATATAAGATAAAGGAATTCATAAAAATAATTCCATAACAACATAATCAAATAAATGTAATAATAGGGATAGAAACAAAACCCTTTATTATCTTATATGGAAAATAATTTTGATAAAACACTTGAACTCCATTCTTGAGGAAAATATCCTTTCTACTTCAAAAACACTTTTCCTTTCTTAACATGTCATACAATCCTAAACTAAAAGAAGTTGATTAAAAATAAACTTGAAAAAATGTAAATTAAGCTTCTTGGAAATAATTTTTTAAAAATCCATTCATGTCGTATAAGTTAAAAAAACATTCTTCTCGTACTTTTTTCAGAAAAGTCAAAAAAGTACCTCGTAACATAAACAAAAGAATGATTCCTTACATACCATGTAGTAAAAGTCAAAAATGGGTAAAAAGGACTTTAAACATAGATGAAAACATTTTTATAAAACTTGGACATGGATGATAAATATAACCCCAGAAAATACTTACGTATAAGCAATCTCGGATAAAAATTAGATTTGCAAAATTATCCCTTACTTTTGGTCTGATATGCTTTGTACATTTCCGAACCTCCTGTATAATGATTTAAATAATGTTATTGACTTATTACAGAATCATATTTATTGTTATGACATCATATATGGTTCACTTATGACTTTATATTACCCATTATTTTTTAAGTTCCATGTTAAAGCAGCGTTTTGGGTTAAATCGTTTTATTTATCGTCCGTGTTTTGACTTGTAATTATTCATATGATTACTTAGATAATGATTAATTAATTCCAGAATATAAAACATGATTTATATATAATATATATTCATAATATACATATATATAATAGATCAGTAAATGGAAAGAAATACACCGTTCATGGAGACGGTAGGCCGTACGTACGCATGATCGCTGTTTTCGTTTCCTTATTGAGTTGAATAAAATTAAGTAGATGAAATAAATACATACATATATATATATATATACATAAATACAGTAGCTTTATAATGTCATATATTTCATTATTATTTCTTATATATACTTTATAATCATTCTTAAATGGTTAACATGGAGAATGAATCTCATCGCGTCGTGTAGACGGTAGTCCGCACTTACGCACGAGCGATGATATCGTTTCCATGATCGTGGAATTGTATTGGAGTGTATTTATACTATTTCAGAATCAATACCACTTTAAAATAATCATATATAGTTATTTATTTGAACCATTATACCCATACAAGTAAGGTGGTGGTGGGAAAATAGATTACACCTCGGCGTGGAGACGATATTCCGTACGTACGCACGCGCGGTGATTTCGTTTTCCATTTGATGGATAGATGGTGAAATAGGGTTGTTTCATAATTATAATAACATATAAATATATGAGTGATACTGATTTTATTACTTCATAATTAAACAACTAAATAAGAAGAAGTGGAAGAAGAAATAAAGTTGAAAGAATCGGTAACGAACATTACCTCTTCTTTGAAGAGCCTATTTGAGACCTACTTTTAGGGTACTAAAATTGGTCTTTTAAGAATACCAGGACTTCTAGGATGTTTATAGGGAAGTTAAGAAGAGAATTTGTCAGGGTTTGGCCGATCTTGAAGGCTCAAAGTGGTGTGAGGAAGAGAGGGATGAGGTGCCCTTTTATAAGGGAGGAGAGGGGCACCTTTGGAATAACTAAAAATATTATTTTATTATAAAGTCATATTCGGTTTTTAATAGCTCAAAATTGAGTTATTTCGAAGCTAAAGTGGTTATGGGTATAAATACTTTCATCCAATATAATTTAGACAAGTTTAGGTTTCTATTTTAACATTATCATTTAGATTTAACTTAAAGTTAAATAATTTTACTTTTACCGTGTCTTCTTGTTTTCTTACACTATAAGGTTAATAAACTTACTATAACAAGCCAAAAGAACCCCAAGTTGTTTATTATTAATATATATAACCTTATATAAGTCATTTGGCCTAACCTTATATTTTTAGGAATAAAATAATAATTAATAATATAATATTTGTTTTAAAAACTATTTTATTTCAATTTTGACACTATTTGGTAATTGATTTTTGTGAAAATCATAACATAATGATTAGTTCTAAACAAGTTAACTAAATCAATACTAACATTTCATATTAACATATAAAATTATTGTAATTCATAAAATGTCTCAAATTACATTTATTTGGGTTTTTATAACATCAATTATGTCAATATTTCATTAATAAGATAATTACTGCATCATCTTTGTGTCATAAATAAATTAAATTATTTAATTTTTAAAAATTACAAATAAACAACCATTATGTAGGAAATGTTTTTAGCTTTCTAATGAATATTTATAGTCGAATTTATCTTATGCATAACCCTATATTAAAAATTATCTACTTATTAAACTTTGATTTTAACTATTTTAACCCTTCTTTTAAATAAATTAATAATAAATGTTATAATCTAATCCATGTAGGCATAAATGGTCATATTTTATTACTAAGGATTTTTTTGGTCGAATTACACTTATCCAATAGAATTAGGACATGTTTTAGGGTAGTACTAGTATCATTTTTACCCTTAATTACCCTATTTACTTTTAACCGTGGTAAAAAAAAGTAAAAAGTTACTATTCTCCAAAAATTATTTTCATCTAATTGAATAAAATTTTACTTACTGACATCAAACATGTCTCTCTGATTTTTGAAATTCCATTCACAGAAGCGGTAAAATTAAGTTTTATGTAAATTTGTAAATTCTCCTAGGAGGTGGGTAAAAGACGGTCAAAAGTTCAATAAAATTTTTATATATCTAAAATTATTATAAAATGACTCCAATGAATTACATTGAACATATATAGGTATTATGTATCAATTTTGACCTAAAATAAATTTAAATAAAATAAATAATTATTTAAATAAAAATTCGGTTTTTAAATAGTAACCCAGTGTTTTCACTATTCATCAAAAATTGAATGTTTTCAGAAAAATACCAAAATTTCACCATAGGATAATTTCGATATTCCGAATCCAAAAATGAAGTCCATTTTCAAAAATAAAATTTATAAAATTTCAAAAAGTGGGTATTACTATTCATAACGGCTAGTTTTAATAATATTTTTATTGCATATCATTGTTTAGCGAAACTCGGTATTGCGTACAACACACGCTATTGTGGAAGGTCGCGCTTGCATGTAATGCAAGCCAAGTCAGGGATACATGTTGTGAAAGCTCCTTTTGGTGTAGCGTACAACAAAAGATATTAATGAAATTAAAAAGAAAATTTTTCATAAAATATTGGGGTGTTACACCAACAATTGTTAACACAACTTTTATATCATCTTTATGATGCCTTGATGTACTATTGAATAGATTTAACCTTATATTACATTACCTTATAAAGATAAGGTCCTAATATCATTCATTCTATAAACTCATCCCAACACATTAGACTTATTTAGTTCCTACCATTGAGGGATTTATAAATATATATATGAATTATTTAGTAAAATGTATTGTTGTAAGAAAAATTGACAAGAGAAATGTGTTTATCTCATCCAAATTTGAAATAAATAGAACATTAAATCAATATATCTTCAAGGGTTTGAGAGGTCCTTTTATACTAAACATATATCTTAGGATGATATATTGTTCTGAAGTTCAACTTAGTATCCAAATATTGTTGACGAATTCTCTAGAACTTCAAGGAAAATCTTAGATCTGAATCAGATGCAATATAATTTTGTACTCTATGTAAACATACCCTAAACTGAATGCACATCCTATAAATATGATCTTGAGAAATATCTTTACTTTTTTGTGATAAAATGTGATTACTTTCTAAGGTGATCAACATAAACACAAATAGAATTGTTCCCTTTAGATGTTTTGGGGAGTTCGAACATTAGATCCATGTTAATATTTTCCCATTTCTATTATTATATGGGAAATAGTTGAAACATTACCTTATAATTATTTCTCATAGAAATAAATTTTTGTCATACTATTCATTTATATACACATTATAAAATATCTATTTTCATATTATACCACCAAAAATACTCTTTTAGATCTCTATACATCTTTGTAATTATTAGATTAATAGAGAATGATAAATTATTTGATTCATACAATAACTCCTTCTTAAAGTCTAGTATTGAGAAGAAATAATATCAGTTCATAAATATTACCATTGAGTTATAATTATGTTTGAACATATGAAAATTTATTTCTACCTTTTATAGTTCCACATCCCCCTTTCACCTCTTTAATATTCACATGGATAGATAGTTGAACATTCATATGAGAAAGATATTATCATTACCTTTTACATATGATCTCAAGGTTTATCTTTCTCAAATATATAAATATTATATCTCTTTTAATCCTCATCATGGAAAAATAATTATTGGTTTTCCATCTTAGAGAATCATCCACCTTGTTCACCTTCATAGGTTGGCAGTTTATTGAGAAGTCATAATCTTTAATCAATTCCAACTATATCGTTTGGCTATTATTCAAATATTTCTTTATAAATATATATTATATATATTATGATCAGTATATATATAACATATTTCACCATAATTATAATACCTTCATAATTTTAAATGAAAAATTACTACTTCGGGCACCGAATCATGAGTGGGGTAATTTTTTATGAAATTTCAATTATCATGAGAAATAAGCTATAAAAATATCATTATTCAGGATGAATAATATAAGTACCTTCTTCAATTCATCTATATTGATCAATTGTTTTCTTCAATATATGGTAGTGTGAGTAAAGGGTCATTGATCAACATTTTTTTTCATTTCCTTGAAATTTTCCTCAAATTCATCTGTTCAAAGGAACTTGGATCCATTCTAGGTCAAATGGTTAGTGGATTAGATGTATATGGGAAATATATAAAAAAGAATAAATAATATCCATCCATCACAAGAAAACTAAAAATATTAGGTACCATGGTTGGTTTAGGTCATTGGTCAATAACTTATTTATTTGAAGGGTCCACTCATGTACCCTCACATGAGATTATATGATGCAAGAATGAAACCGTCTGTATCCAAAATTCAATATTTGTAATTTTTTTATACAACTTCTGTTTTCTCATGTCCTGAAAAAAAAAAAGATTCAAATAATCTTCATTTAATTCATTTCACATTGAATATATGAGAATATCATCTATAATTAATACAAAAAATTTATCAAAGTATTCTTTAAAGACTCTACTCATTAAATATATAAACATAGCAGTGGTGTTGGTAAGTCTAAATTAAATTACCACAATTTTATAATGAACATACCTTATACAAAAGGCTTTATTAAGTATATTCACCTTCTTAACCCTCAATCGATGATATATAGAATGGAGGTCAATATTAGAAAAGTATTGAGATCCACATAGTTGATAAAAAAAGTCATGAATATGGGTTAAATGATACATTTTATTGATAGTGATCTTGTAATGTTCTCTATAATCAATATAATATTCACTAACCCATCATTCTCCTTAATAAAAATAAGAGGTTCATCCCAGGGTGATGAATTTATTTGTATGGATCCCTTTTCAAGATTTATATTAGACATGCATCTTCAATTAATGTAACTCAATTGGGCCATTCCATAAGGATTATTTAAAATTGGAATAATAATAGGAATAACAATATAAATGAGTTCTATCCCTCATGAATAGGTAGTAAGACCCATACAATGGAATCAATTTTAATTTTATGTTCATGTTCATCCTTAAATCTATATATGATCATATATTGATTTATAAAATCAAATTTTATTTCAATATTATTTCACTTTATTGGGAATCTATATGCAGTGAGATAATTAATGACCAAAATCACATCAAATTCCATTAATGGATAAAAAATAATATTTTCCTAGAGAATATTCTTATAAATTCCCACATGAAATCCCCAAATATGGAATGGAGGGTAACTGTGGAATAACTATCATGATCCAGTTCAATAATTGACATTACATAGGCCCATCCCTG